>CM057455.1:1317253750-1318738125 GCA_016271365.2 Neoceratodus forsteri | reverse complement strand
GCTCTACCAGCAGAGGCGGTGGCCTATAAATAGTGGGATGCTTCAAGAGGGGCTGGAACAGGGCAAAAGGGAGGGTCAGGGGAGGGGAGGTAAGGAGCATGTGCTGGTCTGCAGACTACCTCGGAGAACGGAAACAGCAGGTTAAAGCTGAAGGTGATCTTTCTCCATTTAAACCTATACCCAAGGGTGTGCCCCAGGGCTCTATCCTTGGTCCCCTCCTCTTTGCAGTCTACGTTAACAACATCAATGACCCCATCATAAAAGCCAACATCCACTTATTCGTGGATGACACTGTACTGTACTTGAGTCGTCCCACGCCGGAAGCAGCCTGTGAAGACCTCCAAGCTGAATTTAACCTTCTACAATACCAGCTCATAAACAAAAAGCTTTTGCTCAATGCGAAAAAGACAAAAGCCATGCTCTACTTCCCCTCCTTGCATGTGGCAATTCCTGCTGGGGGAAGCTATCCCATAAATTACCACTGTTCTTGGAGAAACAGTAGAGTATATAGCTGAATTCAAATATCTAGGAGTTTGGCTCGATCATAAACTTTCCTTCGCTGACCATCTCGAAGAACTACAGAAGAAACTAAGGCAAAGATTAGGACTGTTCTACAGAATTAACCACCTGCTCACAAAGGAGGCCAAGATTCAACTGGTTCAAGCTACCTTCCTATCTTTAACAAATTACGCGGACCTGCTGTACAGCCACTGCATTGCCTCTGCACTGGCTAAGTTGGACACCCTCTACCACAGAGCTATCAGGTTCATTACTGGCCTTCCACTTTCCACACATCACTGCTCCCTGTACTCTTCATTAGGCTGGACTTCCCTTCACTATAGAAGGAATACAAACGCCGCCCTATGGGCCTTCAGAGCGGTGACCAACAAGCTCCCCTCATATGTCTCAGATTGTATTCCCCGGAGTGTGTTAGGCACCTATGCTCTAAGGAGCTATTCCGTAATTGCCCTCCAAGTTCCAAGGGTCAAAACTCCTTTCGGCAAAGCTGCTCTAAGTTTCTCTTTACTCACATTATGGAACAGTTTACAAAGGAACTTGAAGCTGAGCTGCCCTGTTAGCCTGAATATCTTCAAGGTGCTCTACGATCACTACATGAAAGCACCTTGCAAATGTTCTCCTCACTGCTAGCCCACTAATTCCGCAACTCCCCCTTTCCATCCTGACGCTCGCCATGTTTCTACCCCTGGCTCTCACTCTTTCCCTATTAACTCTTCCTGCTGCACCCGCCCTTCCCTGTCCACTCCAGCCTGGCTAAAGTCCTACCCCATCCATAGCAGTGTCCCAATTATCTACCCCTCCTCCGTCATTATCATAATAAACAAGTACACAACAGCCATCATCACTTTCTGTGGTTTTAGCTCAATTTTTCCCCCAGTCATCAGTAATATATTCCTCCTCTTCTTTACCTCTCTAACCTGCCACCCCATACACGGCCTCTTTCCCCTATATGTGTAGTTGCCAGCTGCCTCACTCAAAAGATCTCTGCTTATAACCCCTGTATGCCTATGGTTGATTGTACATCTGCTGACTTCTTCAATTGTAAAATAATGCTTTTTTTTTTTTATTTATTTCAACCTTGTACTGTACTGTATACACCGTATATACTTTTTCTTCCTTGTATATTATTGCTGTAACCCCTAGATGGCGCTATCCCAGGGGCTACTACCCCTGCCTGATTTGCCACTAACAGGTTGAGGGGCCTGGATCCAATGGCGGGTGCCTCCACCCAGAGGTCAGGGTTTGCAATAGTTAAACTAACTTGGTCACAGCCCTCTGGGACACTGCAACCCCCCTTTCTTCCCACTAGTGGCCCACAATATATCAGAATTACCTTCACAGTATACACTTACCCCAGGTCTGGTTCGGCACTGGGACCTCCTGCGAAAATGAGATACAGTGCAACAATCACAGTACAGTACTTTAACATAGACAAATACCTCCAGGTAGTATAACTTTGCTGAAACAAGCAGCTCTGATTTATTTGGGGATATAACAAGGACGGGGAAATCAGGTTAATTAGCTTATCACTCTAATAATCTACCTATGGCTCTGTGCACAGGCCTATCCCTATCAGTTACTGTCCCTGGGTACCCAAGCCTAGTGGCTAGTCAAACCGTGGCAGCTGGTAGGGGCCCTTTCACACTGAGAAAAGGAGAATTAAACAGTCAGCAGTACAGTAATTCCATTTGGATTTAATGTGGCAATTCAACAGGGAGGCGACCCTGAATTAGTACTCGACCTCCAAATAAGATAGGGTCCTTCAATGTCAGCAGGGCTCACTTGAGGTACCAAACCTCTTCACACATCCATATAAGAAAGCACTATACCAGGCAGGCTGCATCTGTATCGATCGCAATTACTGCACAATACCCGGAGAACACACAGCAGATTCAGTTCCTGACAGACAAGTGCAATTTTCAGCAATTCCTCCAGTTTTCTACAGGGTGAGCCTGGTTTCTACTCTTCAGAGATCCTTTGATTCTTTTCACAGGAATGGTTCAGTCCTAACAAGCTGCAGACCGGAACTCTGGGCCTTACACCGTTTTTGAACTAAAACTGCACACTGAAAAAGCACAGGGCTCCTTCCTTCTTCTGCCAAAGCTCAACTGAAACTCCAACCCGACAAAACCCGGGCACTTCCTTTGAGTTCCTCCCAGTTCTTGACTGGATTGGCTGTCACTCACAATAGACTGCTGCTGTTGGTCCAAAAGGCACTGAAGTCTAAACTTCATCTCCCAGAGTCACTGCCCATACAATCCTCTTGTGGCTGGCTCAGATTATGAGTCAAGTTCTGATTCGTCCAAGGAACCATTTAGAGCTAGCTTACCCACACTGATTGGTCCAGTTCAGCAGTTCAAAACCAGAATGGGAAGTAGACAGACACTGTTCTGACTGCAAAAGAAAGCAGGTTAGACAAACTGTAATTTCATTATTACTCTAAATAATTTCTGGCAAACAGTTACATCTTTCAGATAGGTTCCCTTTGCACTCCTAGTGACTGCAAAAATGAAGTGAATTGGCAGCAGCTTGAGTGGTACTCAATCAAAGAAACACACAGTCCCCCATACAAACTAATTATGTCTGCAAGCAGACAGCTCTTAAAGAGACAGTACCAGAGGTTCTAAAAACACTCACTGATAAATGGCTTAAATGCCAAACACCATTCAGGCTTGGAGCATTCAAGCAAGCTCCTGGAAGTCTTTTGGGAACCCCCATTTGCAGGGGGGTTACACCCTTCCTGGCCTGGGAAAGCTTGGCGTCCGCGTCAAGCAAGTACCCATAAGTTTCAACTGCAACCATATACATTTGCATTAGGCTCGCCATGTAATCATCAGTCAATATATCATTTTACCAAGAACACATTTCTGAAACATTGCAGTATGTCACTCTTTACAGTATTACATACACATTGTACCATAACTCAAGTTATTACCTCTTGTACATGAAACCTGAAGAGGGGCCCTTCCTATCAGTTACCTAGGGCTGGAGCGGGACAAGGGCACCATATGAAAGGGCAACACAAGTAACTCGGAGTTAGCACTGGCGCTCAGTTTGGGCAATGAGCTCGGGGACACATACACTCCTTTATGGACAACATTGAGAGGCAAATCCACAGGCCTCCCAGGGAATCATAACTGAGGTGCACCACAGGCTTTACAGCTCGACCAGTCTTTCTGGGGAACTGTTACAGTCTCTGCACTCTGAGCCTCATTTTCAGCATTGTCCTCACTTGTCAGGAGTCTCCATGGGGGTAGAGGCTAGAACTTGGGCACTTTCAGCTCCAGGAGTTACAGTTTCTGAGTCCACAACATTTGGCTGCATGGAGAGCTTTCGGACACTGGCAGTGGACTGTCAGGGCACTCAAAATACTCTTCTTGTTAGAGTGTATCACCAGTCTGCCCCAATCTATCATTTTCCTCCCCTGAAGCTCAAACAGTTCAACCATGCACAATGATTCCATTTCATCTGATCTGATGCTTTGCACTTCACTTTCTGGGAGCATTGGCTCGGGATGAAGCTGGGGGCTTAGACAGTCCAGAAGGCCCAACTTCATCTCCAGTATTGACTAGGGATTGCCCGAAACAATTGACTCAGTTAGTAAGAAGGATAGTATTCAAAGTCCTCTCACTTTCTTCCGATATGGACTGACAGTCATGCTCAACTGGGACTTGTGGAGGGAACACTTTAACTTTGCTTCTGTAGGTGCAGACTTTCTTGATCTTTTCTTAGCAGCAGCTCTAGTCACTGGTCCAGAGGGGCATCTTCTAGGGGCTCAGACTCAGTAAGATTTGTCCAATGGGCAGTAAATGATTTCTATGCATTGTTTTACATCTTTTGAATTATTCTCAGGCCTTACTTTGTACACTGGCAGATCATCTAGTTTGCCCACTACAATGTGAGGGAGATGGTGCCATCTGTCAGCAATCTTGTGCTTGCCATGCAGTCCCAGATTTCTTAGCAATACCCGATCTCCCTCCTGGAGTTCCTGTGCTTTCACCTTCTTATCATACCTTTCTTTGTTGGCCAGATTTCTTTTGGCAGCCATGGTTTGAGCCAGTTGGTACGCATGAGTTAGCTGGGCCTTTAACTTTTGCACATACTGTAAATAGTTGTCAGCTTGAACCCCATCAGGAGAGACCCCAAAACACACATCTACTGGCAGTCGAGCTTCTCTTCCAAACATCAGGCGGTAGGGGGAGAATCCAGTGGCATCACTTTTGGTGCAGTTATAAGCATGTACCAGGGTGCTAATTTGTTGGCTCCATCTAGGCTTGTCCTTTGGGTGCAGGGTGCCTAGCATATCTAGCAAAGTCTCGGTTGAAGCGTTCAGGCTGTGGGTCCCCTGGGGTGGTAAGAGTGGTTCTGGACTTCGCACTCCCCACAGAGAAAGCATCTCTTTGATCAGGCGACTCTCAAAGTCTCTCCCTTGATCAGAATGGATTCTTTGTGAGCCCATAGTGAACAAAAGTTTTCTACAAGTACTTTGGCCACAGTGGATGCTTTCTGGTCTTTGGTGGGAAAGCTTGGGCATATCTCGTGAAATGGTCAGTGACCACCAGCACATTACTGATATTTCTTTGATCTGACTCCAAACTCAGAAAATCAATACAGACCAGCTCCATGGGTGCACTGGTGGTGATGTTAATAAGGGGGCAGCCCTCTGGGGCAAGCTTTCCTCTGTAAGCTAGCGACTACAAGTTGAATGTGTTGCTCCACATCAGCCCCATCTTAGGCCAATAGAATCTGGATCTCACCAAGTCAAGTGTTCTGTCTATACCAAGGTGCCCCATGTGGTTGTGCAAGGACCTCAGTACTGAGTCTCGAAAGGCAGTGGGCAGCACTAGTTGTTGTTTGTCTACTTGTCCCCTCTGTCTACTGTTTCTCTGTATAACAGTTTATTGATCAGTTTCAACTTAGGACCTTCTTTGTATAACAGTGCAGTTCTCAAATCAGTGGGCGTAATTTGGACACATCTTTTCCTGCATAGGGGCTTCTAAAGCTGCTTTGATCATGGGATCGGGATTGAGCCAGCTGAATACTGTCATTGTCCAGCTGAGGCAGTGCACCAATGTCTATTGCAGAAAAGTGGCAATAAGCAGCAGGTATGCAATTCTCAGAGGCTCCCAAGCAGTCCACCATGCAGTCCACTGCGTCCGTGGACATTGTTCCTCCCTGTCAAACTTCCGGCAGAGTGCCCGAATGTCAGGTTCTGAATCGGACCCAATCATTCTGGGGAACAGGCCTCCGGGAGAGAGCATCAGCATCTATGTGGTTCAGACCTGCTCGGTATTCGAGAGCATAGTCATATGTAGATAATGCAGAAAGCCACCTATGGCCAGTGGCATCCAACTTAGCTGAGATCTGCACATAGGTCAAAGGATTATTGTCAGTTTTACTAGTATTTTAGCCCATACAAGTACTCATGGAATTGGTCAACAATAGTCCACTTCAAAGCTAGGAACTCTAACTTATGTACAGGATAGTTCTTTTCGGATGGGGTCAGGCTTCTACTGGCAAAGGCCACTGGTCTCAGGCCATTCTCGTGCTCTTGGTACAACACAGCCCCCAACCCTTGCAAGCTAGCATCAGTGTGCAGGACGTAAGGTTTTCTTGGATCGGCATAGGCCAGCACTGGAGCATGGGTAAGTTGATATATGATCTCATGAAAAGCAGTCTCACAATCAGGAGTCCAGCGGGCCCCAAATACTTCACTCGGATGAAAATACACTCTTTCAGTCTTGAGGGCGCTGACTTTTGGTATTTTTGTGGGTTGGGGATACCCTTGAGTAAGGTTAAGTAAAGGCGGATCACTCTTGAATAGTCCTTGATGAGCGCCGATAATAACCACAGAATCCAGGAATCTTTGCAGTTCTTTTAGATTTTTGGGCTGTGGCCAGGTGGTCAAGGCCTCAACTTTACTTGGGTGGTCTCTATTCCTCGGTGGATACTATGTGTCCCACATACTTTACTGATGTTTGAAAGAATTGACACTTATCAATGGACAGTTTAAGGCCAAAGTCCTCCAGTCGGTCCAATACCTTAAATAATCTGCTCTCATGTTCCTCCAGTGAGCTGCCAAACACAATAACATCATCTAGGTATACCAGGCACTCTAGTAAGTTCATGTCCCCCACTGCCGCTCCATCAATCGTTGAAAAGTGGCTGGGGCACCTGAAATCCTTGAGGCATCCTCATGAATTCATAGAAGCCAGCGGACAGATAAAGGCAGTCTTCTCCACGGTCCTCTGGGGCCACCGGGATCTGGTAGTACCCACTGCGGAGATCCAGCACAGAGAACCACTTGCTCCCGTTTAGGCAGTCCAAAGCATCCTGAATGCGGGGCATTGTGTATTGATCAGGGATAGTCCGCCGGTTTAAGGTGCGATAATCCACACACATCCTTACTGTTCCATTCTTTTTCCTCACTACCACAATGGGGGAAGCATAAGGGCTTCTGGATTCTTGTATTACACCAGCAGCTAACATCTCTTGCAGATGCCGTCTCACATCATCTATGTCAGCAGGTGCCAGGCGTCGAGACCTCTCACGAAATGGTCTTTCGTCATGCAGCGGATATTGTGCTCAGCTCCTTGCGCATCCTACATCCCATTCCTTTAAAGAAAACACCTGGTCTCTCTGGGCAAGCTTCTCACTGATCCTCACTTTCCATTCAGCTGGCAGCGGGAGTCGCCCGAAATCAAACAAGTCAGGCGTTACTCTGTCATTCTTCCTTGAACTCTTGCTGCTGGGTAGCACTGCAGTGTCTGCACAATGCACATTAGCCAGGATGCAACCTCTGTTTACTCAGATGTCTCTTTCAGACACATTATGAACTTGGACCATTACCCTTCTGGCATAAGCATGGGCTCTAGCGGGCAAAATACTAGAGCTTGACCAGCAGTCCCTCTGGCAATTTCCATCGCCTGGTGCATCCAACATTAATATTTTATTCTTAACATCCTTTCTGATACGGACCTCTCCTGTAAGGTACACTGGGCATTTGGCGCCAGGATCAGAGACTCAGGATCCTTCTTCCATACAATTCCGACCGGTTCCTCTGGTTCTGTTTTTCAGCATCTCTCTGTGCCTCATAGGCCTTCTTAATTAAAGCCGGAACTCTTAAAAGCTCTACTAGTCTTTGACCCTGTTTTCATAACACAACTGTGCCAGCCTTCGAACATATGAGCATTTGTTCCAATCAACAAAGGGACACCATCATACAGTCCAGTGGGGACACACCAAGGCTAGGGTCTCTACTTGTTCGGCCACTCCAGCCACGGAGGTGGGGAAAGACAGCCAAATTCGGATATACGGAATAGGGTAGCCTTCTCACTTAACCCCATACATGCAGTCCTTCTAATGGTTGTAAGTGCGTCTGACAAATGCTTCTGATACCAATCCTGGAACATAATTGTCACTTGGGAGCCACTGTCTAATACAGCTCTTGTAGACACTCCATTCACCTTTACAGTGGTCTCCATGGAGGACCCACTATTCTGGACCAGTCTGGAGGCGGTAGTGGGGGCCTGGGCAACTGACCTTGCCACAAAGGGCGTGAATTAGCATTTTGGTGCCCTCACTGGGATCATGTCGTGCACCTCTTAACCACTGATTTCTTCTCAGGCTCTCCTTGTAGCCTATATGCAACTTTGTCAGTGTCTTTTGGGGACTGGCATTCCCTTTTCATGTGCCCATCTTTCCCACAATTATAGCAAAACATACTTTCTGGAGTTTGAGCTGGCCGAGGCGCCACACTGGGAGCCAGGGCGGGGGTATTACTAACTGGAAACCTGGGTGCCATCTCTGTCTGCGGCATGATAAGCATTTGGAGACATCTCGTCAGTTTCTCCACTTCCATGGTCAAGGAATTGAGTTTGGAGCTGTTATCAGCAGGAGATACATGGGTGGGTACCCCCACCCCCATAGCAGATGCAGTCGGATATAGGTCAGGGCCGTACTTGCAGGCGTGGCCTTCATAAAGGACTGTTTTGAATTCCCGGATCTCTCTCAACAGTTGCCCCATTGTGGCATATCTTTTCCTTGTCAGAGCACTCATTAACTGTCAACCTCTGCCCTGAACTTCACTTGATGGGTCACCCTCAGTCACTCGAATTCGTAGCCACAGCTGTTGGTGCAGGTACCTCCGGTCGCCTTTTCTCAACTCCTCGAATTTCTCTCATTAACTCATCATGGAGGTGGGGATTCCAGTCGATTTGCCAGGCGTAACTGAAGCAACAGCAGTTCTGAGAAGGGGCAGACTTAAGGATTCTGTCAGTCTGGTTCGGTCCAGTTCAATCGCTGGCAAACTACCCTTTCTGAGGCATTCTTGCAACAATTTTTCCAGCCGAGACATACACAGACAACAACTCCCCTTGGTACTGTTGTGCATTTCTTACTCTCCACCATAGGTCCTCATCAGAATCTGGGCTCCCATACACATTCTCCAAGGCCTCAAGATAGGCCTGTGCAGTCGCTTCAGGGTTACTGGCCCGTTGCTTGCGGATGGTAGCCAGGGCAGGACTCGGAGCTCTCACTAACCCTCTTTCGCTTTAGCCTTCCGAGCATTGCCATTTCTAGCACTGGGGGCAAGCATAGTCTATCCAGGTCTCCCAGTCATCCTCCCCTTGGGGGGTGGGGAGGGTGCCAGAGAAGATCCTCAACCTTCGGTAAGAGTCGTGACTAATGGCAGGTGCAGAAATAGGAGTCTGCATTTGTTCAGCCACCATTACGGGCACTGGAGCAGGAGAGGGTGTTGGGGGAGGAACACCCCCAGGTGGCAAGAATAGTTTCTTCAAGTCCTCCACAGTTTTCCCCTCTCCCAGCAACCATTCAGCAAATTTCTCCTCAAAAGTTTCAGATAGTGGTGGGGGCTGATTCCCCGGGTCTTACTGTCCTTAGTTATCACTCTCCAAGCAGTGAGGGCTCCCTCTGGGGTAATGGTCTGTGGCACTTTGGAGCTATCTATGGGATCCTTAAACTCTACTAGGGCCAGGAAAGTGTGGGTGAGCAGATTAGCATGCCGACCCACCACCACAGGGTTTGTAAACCTTCCACCTTGGAAAGTACTCCCTGCACAGTGTCCGTATTGATACCCAGGGGGATGTCCAGGATAAGCATAGCATTTTGGGGGTCGATCTCCTCCCCAGTACACCACTCCACCAGCTGGTGCACAGCCACTTCTGTCGGGGTACCCATTTTTTCTTAACAGTGGTTCGTAAATATGGCCACTAGAGGACACACAATCCCAGCGGTGAGCCTCCAAGATGTAACCCCTAGATGGCGCTATCCCAGGGGCTACTACCCCTGCCTGATTTGCCACTAACAGGTTGAGGGGCCTGGATCCAATGGCGGTGCCTCCACCCAGAGGTCAGGGTTTGCAATAGTTAAACTAACTTGGTCACAGCCCTCTGGGACACTGCAACCCCTTTCTTCCACTAGTGGCCCACACAATATATCAAATTACCTTCACAGTATACACTTACCCCCAGGTCTGGTTCGGCACTGGGACCTCCTAGAAATGAGATACAGTGCAACAATCACAGTACAGTACTTTAACATAGACAAATACCTCAGGTAGTATAACTTTGCTGAAACAAGCAGCTCTGATTTATTTAGGGGATATAACAAGGACAGGAAATCAGGTTAATTAGCTTATCACTCTAATAATCTACCTATGGCTCTGTGCACAGGCCTATCCTATCAGTTACTGTCCCTGGGTACCCAAGCCCTAGTGGCTAGTCAAACCGTGGCAGCTGGTAGGGGCCCTTTCACACAGAGAAAAGGAGAATTAAACAGTCAGCAGTACAGTAATTCCATTTGGATTTAATGTGGCAATTCAACAGGAGCGACCCTGAATTAGTACTCACGACCTCCAAATAAGATAGGGTCCTTCAATGTCAGCAGGGCTCACTTGAGGTACACAAACTCTTCACACATCCATATAAAAAAGCACTATACCAGGCAGGCTGCATCTGTATCCTGATCGCAATTACTGCACAATACCGGGAGAACACAGCAGATTCAGTTCCTGACAGACAGAGTGCAATTTTCAGCAATTCCTCCAGTCTTCTACAGGGTGAGCCTGGTTTCTACTCTTCAGAGATCCTTTGATTTCTTTTCACAGGGCCAGTTCAGTCCTAACAAAGCTGCGAACCCGGAACTCTGGGCCTTACACACGTTTTTGACTAAAACTGCACACTGAAAAAGCACAGGGCTCCTTCCTTCTTCACTGCCAAAGCTCAACTGAAACTCCAACCGACAAAACGGGCACTTCTTTGAGTTCCTCCCAGTTCTTGACTGGATTGGCTGTCACTCACTAGACTGCTGCTGTTGGTCCAAAAAGGCACTGAAGTCTAAACTACATCTCCCAGAGTCACTGCCCATACAATCCTCTTGTGGCTGGCTCAGATTATGAGTCCAAGTTCTGATTCGTCAAGGCACCATTTTAGAGCTAGCTTACCCCACACTGATTGGTCCAGTTCAGCAGTTCAAAACCAGAATGGGAAGTAGACAGACACAGTTCTGACTGCAAAGAAAGCAGGTTAGACAAACTGTAATTTCATTATTACTCTAAATAATTTCTGGCAAACAGTTACATCTTTCAGATAGGTTCCTTTGCACTCCTAGTGACTGCAAAAATGAAGTGAATTGGCAGCAGCTTGAGTGGTACTCAATCAAAGAAACACACAGTCCCCCATACAAACTAATTATGTCTGCAAGCAGACAGCTCTTAAAGACAGTACCAGAGGTTCTAAAACACTCACTGATAAATGGCTTAAATGCCAAACACCATTCAGGCTTGGAGCATTCAAGCAAGCTCCTGGAAGTCTTTTGGGAACCCCCATTTGCAGGGGGGTTACATTGCTTTTTGTATACCTGCTTCTGTACTGTACTTTGATGTATTCATGACCAAGTCCACTTTGCAAATGAGCCTTGCTCAATGGTGCCCGCCTGGATAAATAAAGATTTTGATTGATTGATTGATTGGAGGGGCAGCTGCAGAATAGGGGTTGCTAGCTGCAAAATCAAGCAGACTCGACAGACCGAATGGCCTTTTTCTGCTGGCAGTTTTCGTATGTTAGTATTGTTGTTAACTGGTGCCCATCCATTGTCTTTTATAGTGTATGGGCACCAGTTAAGTGAAATCTGTCCTTACTTTACTTTTTTCCCATCGAGCCGCTCTCCTTCAGTGTTAGCTCTCAACGCCACGGCCATTCTTTGTAAGATGGTAGTACTCTAGACGTGCATGCGCAGAGTCGTTCACGTTATTATGGTATCATTGTGACGTACTGAAGAGGGTATAACAACCTCTTGACATTCACAACGATACCATAACAAGGATGGGAATTCATTGAATTCCATCTGTAACAACCCTCTCCCATATGTTATTATAATAAACAAATTGGGTTTGGCACTGTCACTTTAAATGGATTTAGTATTTAAGGAGCACAAAGGCAGTTGGCAGACACACACCCTCTAACAAAGCCTTTGGACGAAATTGGCTAGAGGATTCTGTCTCCTGTTCTGCTGCTGCTGCTTTTTGGTGTTATGAGTACTGTTTGTGGAGCATCTTAGCATTCTGCACAGTAAACATTTTCTGCAGCTTTATACTAGTGCCACTATCGTTCTCTCTGTTGCTACTGCCTTTTACCAGGCACCGTTTTTGGTTACATGTGGACGACTGTGTTTATTTAGCCTTTTTTAATATATATAAAATGGGCAGGAAGCAATGTGAGAGCAAGATAAATATGCAATAATCAGAGTATTTCTTGACTTGCATTTTTTTCCTGTGTAAGTGATCAAAGTTTACCATTATATTTTTGGGCTAGTGCAACCATCTGTGGACTAGTGCAAAAAAAGTGCAAGGTTGACCCCTGTTCCACTTACACTACATGTCCACTGGCACACTCCACGTCTGGTTGGCCTGTCGGTTATTTTTTATTAGTTTATTTGAGCTACGGGCAGGGCTTCAGTTAACTCCATTTTGGGAGTATTTGACTTCCAAAAATAAAGCAAAAACTTCCAAAATAAAGAGAGAGAAAGTCATTGACTTACAGATGTAAAACCCAAAATTAGACGACTTCCAAAACTGCAGGTTTGGAAGTCAGGACCGATTGATTTTTCTGAAAGAAACTGTATTTTACAATTTATATATTACATTAACATCCATAAATTTGTCCTTCCTAGAATATTGACTTCCAAAGGTGGGATTCTGGAAGTATTTTGACTTCCAAAAAATTTGAATGACTTCCAGATTTCAACTCCTGGAAGTTTTAGACTTCAACTGAAAATAAATGAACTGAACCACTGGTTACGGGGCTTTGCCCCCCCCCCATGTTAAAAAAACAAGTGAGGAGCAAATCTCCCAAGTCAAATAAATGGACAAAACCTCGCTCTACGCCATATCGGACTGTCAGTTATTTTTTTATTAATTTACTTGAGTTGGGGGGCTTTG
The DNA here is from genome assembly GCA_016271365.2 of Neoceratodus forsteri. Lineage (NCBI taxonomy): Eukaryota > Metazoa > Chordata > Ceratodontiformes > Ceratodontidae > Neoceratodus > Neoceratodus forsteri. The sequence goes on along the minus strand of CM057455.1, from coordinate 1,318,725,149 downwards.
ACCCCAGACCCCTGTGTTACAAAAATAAAGGGCACAGCCCAACTCAGATAAACTGACAAAAACTAAATTAACAGCAAGCACACAATGAAAGTAGCCTAGCACAGCTACAATATAGTGCAGCAAGCACGCGCTGAAACTACACTGCATTCTCTAGCTTAATGCTATGCTAAAAGTAGTAGTCCAATATTCTACACAATCGCCTAAAATGGCAAGATTCGTCCTTAGATGCCCATACAGCACCCACCATTGTGCAATGCTCTAAACACTAAACTGGGATTCCCTCAAAGTAAGAAGAGAGAAGTCCAGGGCACTCACAATCTACAAAATACCAGATATCAGGGACTAGCAAACAATTTCCAAATGACCACAACATTCGAGGCATCAAAAAGAGAGGCCTCTGTGTAACTAGTGTCTGAGCCAACTACAGGAAAATGAGACGGGACAACGATTTTCCATTTTACCGGAAACACTGGTAAAAAAATTTGAATTTGCCATTTTTAAACCAACACTTCTGAGTCAATTTTTCATTAAAAAAAAAAAAAAAACACTTTGTACCAAACCCCTCCATTTTGAGCCAAATTTTGGTACACAGCATGCCGAGTTGCCCACAATTTTCAGTTAAAAGTGGAAAAAAAATGATTTTGCCAAAGAGAATTTGTCATTTTTGAAAATGGAAAATCATTAACTCTAAATAAGCCTAGATTGCCTCTTTCCAAAAGACCTGGAATTCTCTGTTCCCCCAAATCCAGAGGGAGTAAATCCCCAGCTAAATTTAAAACTACAGTACTATGCAGTCAAAAGTCAAAGAACTCTGTGACTGTTACTAACTTGACACTGCAGTCTCCCCTCAGAGGCAAAACCCCTCCAGACTAAGGGCATCAGTACCTGCCTGAAAGACTAAACGTAAATACTGTTTACACTGCCTTTGTAAACTGCTGTAACTAGTGTACACCGTATGCTTATACTGTTAATTTAACTACTGTAACCAATGTAGCACATCTTGTCTGTTTATAACTGTCACTGCTCTAATTAATGTCAATTGTCTGTTGTCCTATTTGAAAGTGAGATCTTTTTAAGAAAGGTCCATTTCCCTCTAAAGAAGAGCTCCGTAGGTTTGCAAGCTTAAGTATTTTCTGTAAATCTGTTAGTCCAATAAAAGTATAAAATCACCAATTTTGTGCATCTTACTGTAATTAATGTACTATACCACAACACAGGCCAACTTTGAAAATAGGAGATGGGGGTCCTAATAGTTTTATCTTTTCCAAAAAGAAAATAAAAATGTTTACCTACTAGTACTTTTACATACTGTATGTAACAGACTTAACACCTATCTTCAAAGACGAGGCTACAGCAATACGTCAATGGTGGATATTCATTTATTTCCCACATTTATACAACGACTAAAAGTAGACACATAAATTCTAAAACCGATATATAAAAATTCTTACACTGTTTTTGAAAGAAAAACAACATTATAAAACCGATATATAAAAAGTCATGCATTGTTTCCGCCCGGTTTCGAACCGGGGACCTTTCGCGTGTTAGGCGAACGTGATAACCACTACACTACGGAAACGATACTTACTTAAATACTACAAATGCCTGCCCTTCAACGATATAAATACGTCCTTCACAGAGATATTTATAACTATCCGAATTAAAATAATGAACGAAGCTACTCCGCTATAGAACTCGAGCCTTACAGTGGCCTCAGCCAGTGGAGCGAGCAACAGAACGAACTACACGCTGCAAAAAAGCAGCAAAGAGAAAAGGAATCCCTGCAACCAATAATTCATGAATTCATCACCCGCTCCACCTTTCGGAGACTAATGCAATGCTTTATGTACACACACACTTTGCCATCTAGTAGCATCCCCCAGTTAGCACTGACGTGCCCCCAGCATGTATGCACCCCATGCCAGTCCCTGAAGCGTCCAGACCATCAGTAACCCGCGCGGTTCCACAGCCCTTGGCTCAGCTGCCACCCACTCGTCCGGACCTACTCTATTGTAAGCGCGTTTCTTTTACCTGGTACTTGTCAAAGCCGGACAACTGTTCCGCCGTGACATATCGGAAGTACATGAGCAGCGGCATGTTGTTGTCCCCGAAGCTGCAACAGCATCCCCGGCCCGGCGACGTCCCATGTGATGGAGACCTGCTGTCACACTCCGGGGCAGCACTGAATCCTATGGCAACCAGCACCAACACACTCAGGGGTGGGGGGATTGGGGGAATAACGTCACGCCCCCTATAAGATGTCACTTCCGGGACCCTCCAGCACCATACAGTGACCCATAACGGGGGTTGTTAGTTTAGTGGTTATGTTGTGTGAGGCACACAGCTGTACACCAAAGCCAGTCGGGCGTATGTGGTGGGCTGACCGTTATACTAATAATTCCACCACTAAAGATCGTGCTGCACGATGTACTAAGTGGGTCTGGAACTTTCTTTGACTTTTCAACAAAAACAATAACCTGCGCCTTGCCCTGGCTGTATGGTGTCAGAAGCAACATATGCAGAGATGATACAAGCAGGGGTGCATTTCTGACGATTTTAAGTGAACAGTAGCTGACATTTAAGTTAGAGTTAAAAAGCATCCCTCTTTAGGCTGTAAACATAGTTCATGTCTAGCAATGAACATTGTGACCCTGTTAACTAGGTCCCTTTCTACTCCGACTATCCTTGGCACAAGAAACGACCATGGTCAGGTTTTAGAAGAGGTAACCACAGGTTGTGCAGCTGTTGATGGGTTGTCATGCATAGGATGAATTATTTCATAAAGTTTAAGTTGTGCAGTGGCAGGACACCAGACCATGGACAGAATGTCAGTACTGTGACTAAACCAAATGACGGTAGTTGTTAGACACCATGGGCCCGATTCCAGAATGTCTGGAGCAACTCGTGGGCGGATGCAAGTTGCGACATATGCTGCTACGCTGGGGACCCTGTGCCAAATTTCCAGAACAGGCAGGGTTCCTGGCACCTACGCCCTGCGACTTGCGGCAGCTCCAGGGTTGCACCACGGGAAGGGCGCACTTGACCTGGATGCCGCAAGCTGCAGCGATGCCCACCCATGGGGTGCAAGCCACGCATGGCATGGCCTCCCACAGCCCTGCACCAGGACACCACGGCAATACCCCACAGGGCTGGGGAGGGGGTGGGGGGGTGCCACTGGACAACCCAGGGGTGCATGGCAGGTGGGGAATGGTCCAACCACACTTACGCCATTGTCTGCCGGGGTCCCTCCTGGAATAGTGATATGCCATTCCGTCAGCCACGGACCTGGAATAGGGCCGTAAGAGCTGTCGGAAACCTCCTTGCGCCATGTCGCAGCGGGTTTCCAGCGTAGAGGGTGGCGTAGCCAGCCTTTGGAACAGGCAGTCTGCGCCATGTCGCAGGCCACCTTTTGGAATAGCAGGCAGCGTAATGATGTCGAGGTGTGACTTGTGCTATTGGTTTGGTGTAAGTCACCTTGCGACATGTGTAACCCGTCTTGGAATTAGGACCCATATATGTTGGGTTTTTTTTTCCCAGCAGTGATCTTTTCCTTGTAAAACATCAAGATACCTATTTTTCTTTTCATTTTCCTTTATTCCAGAACCAAGATACGGGATGATGATGTTTGTACAGATTATTTGTATGCTAATATAATAAGAGGTGAGTGTTTTTTCCCCATAGGGAAACCTGGTTATAATTACTTCCGTTATAACCAGCTGAATTATAACAACAAACATGCATGGGATCCCTGCTGCGCGCATAAGCCTGCCACTGTCTTCCCGTTGTCGCGCTGGACACTTCACCACCACTTGCACATAGCAGTAAATATATTTAAAAAAAAAATTAAAAATTTAAAACCTTTAACAAAAACAAACCTTTAAAAAGAAAAACAGCAAGGTTTCTACAGCTGCTTCAACCCGAGCAGACCACGGTGGAACAGCAGTTTATTTATATTTTATGTAATTGCTGTGGCGAAAAAACGTTCCCCAGCAATTATATAAAATAAAACATGGTGTGATGTGTAAAACTTGGATTTTACACACACCCTCTGTGTTGGCTACTTAAATAAACTCCTCAGGCTTCGCTCTCGGGGTTTATGTAGCATCCAACACCTTAGGTGTGTGCAAAATCTCGTTAAACACACCACCCCATGTATTATTCTATAATAATAATAACTGGTGACCCCCTTTAATGAACGAAGCTGACCAGCGTTTCAAACACTATAATAACCGGTTATTATGATGTTTAGTGTCAATTATTTCTAGGGCGTTACCCCATAGGCTCTTAGTAAATCAGCGGGCGGGATGAACATGTAAAAAAATATGGCAGCTCCATTTCCGTTTTACGAGTACCCACACTGATCAGTTGTACCGAAAGTTTGCCTCTCACCCTCCACATGTGTAAGTTATTAAATTTTTTATTTGTTTATCTGTTTGATCCTGCCATTACAACAAAATAAATCTGATTTATCCTGCTGCTGTGATGCCTTGATCACGACTTCGGGAGTCAGAGCTTCTGATCAGCAATGGTCTCTGGTAACTGACTACTGTCATAGTCAGTTATTCTGGTTCCCGTGGCGTTTCCATAGTACAAGTTTAAAAAAAATAAAAAAATGAAAAAGAAAACGTCTATACTGAACAGAGAGACAGACAGACAGAGATGGCTGGTGTGTACGTGTGTCTGTGATTGTATCTGTGTCTGTCTCTCTCATAGCACTGCACCACAAAGTTTGGTATCAAGTGTTAAAAGAAAAAAAAAACTACCTGCACCAGTAATTGTAAAAATTAATATCTATAGACCTGTTGTGTTATGGTATTTTTTTAACACCCCTTGGTGTGTGCTGACCTCATAAACCTCTCGAGCTTCGCTCTCGAGGTTTATAGGTCATCATACACTTCCGGGTGTAAAAAAAATTCCATAGCACACAGTTGCATAGCCATTATTCCCTGTTTTATTTGTCCTCCATATACAATGATTTGCCATTTTGTCTGTACTGCACTAAACATAAGCTCTTTATGTCATCGTCATTGTAACAATGTCACCAAACTGGTTGCATCTTGTTTGTAATTGTGCTTCTCCCCTTCTACTTTCCCTTGGGTCACACCAGGAAATGGGCCTCGGCTCAGTGTGCCTCTCCTAGTCCCAGCTACCAATTTTTAAATAAAAAAAGGTCTAGAATGGCTACTCCATTCTAATACATCCACAATATGAATGCAGCAGGTAACCTCAAAAAATTTTTTAAAATTGCAAATGGCGGCCATCTGCCTTTAATGACATGAATCATTAAGTACAAAATTATCTTTCAAACATAGAGGTGGGCAAGTCAGAGCAGGCTTGGCTCAACCTGTGTAAGCAATTGAGAGCCAAGGTCAAGCCAAACCAGTTATGATCAAAACAAGTATTTTTGTCAGCCTTAACAGTTGATGTAGTGGCAGAAACTTCCAACTCCACTCATGTAACTCACGAGGCACAATGTCAGTAAGGCAGAGGACTGTCTGTAGCAGCAGTGGCTGGCTCGTAGAGTCAAGCCATACACCTGGCTCAACTTCAGCTTTGCTACAGGTGAAAAATTCCTGGTTTTCCCCCTGTAATAAACATGTTTTAAAAATATCTGAGGCCTGCTCTGTGGCACCAAGTGAAGGGTGTTCACTTGGCACGCTGGCGACCTGGGTTCGCACCTCTAGCCCAGACGTCAGGAGTGGAGTCTGGCAGGGAAGGAACTGAGAGCGTCCTTCAGGCACTTCCCTCCTTGAGGGGGGTGATCAGTCCCAGATTGCTGTTTGTCAGCTCCTGGTGTTGGCTAGTGGTTGGCATTCTTGGTGGCGTGTGGCCTTGACATGCCACTGAACACCCCCGCCTCCAGGATGCTGTCACAGACGGACCACTATGAAGGTGGTGGTGGGTCGGGAGGAAAACAATAAATTAGCCGCTCAGCTGACTAGATGATGGCAGCTGGTCCCCACTCGCCACAATAGCCCAGTGGTGTCTGTGCCTACCCCTGCTGTGCCCGGGATACACAGAATGCCTACAGGTTACTGTTCTTTCCCAGTTGTCCCCCACGGGGGACGGGCCCTCCTCATGAAGGGATACATTGGGTTACCCAGGTGACAGCACTCACGGGGGTGGTAGATGGCAAAGGGACATAGTGGCGATAGGTCTAGGCAGCCTGAAGCAGTGGGCGGCCAAGGATTCTAAAATAAAAAATTTAAAAACTGAGAAAACTACAAAATGAGTTTTAAAAATATCTGAGAAAACTAAAAATACACTGAGGATGAATCTAAGGATGTCAGAAACACATTTTTTTGCTAAAAAGACTATTTGATAAAATCTTTTGCTGACTAACAAATACTGCTGCTTTAAAAGGACACTGTCAACCCAACGCTAGTGCATGCTTTTGTCACCTCAAGGCTTGCTTACTGCAGTGCTCTGTACTTACAGTCATTGGGGAATACACTGTTGCGCTTGCAGCTGGTGCAGAACACAGGTGCTAGGCTGTTGACTAGCCTTTCAGGGATGAGTCATGTCTCCCCGGCACTGCGTGATCTGCACTGACTGCCTGTAAAGTGGTATCTTTCCTTCAAACTTGGGTTACTAACTTACAAGGCCCTACATGGGTTGGGTCCAGGCTATCTGACAGCCCTCCTGCATCCCAACTTGTCCTTGCGCCCTCTCTGAGGAGGACCTCCATGTGATACCCAGGGCTAGGCTGAGAACCTTTGGAAACCGGGTCTCTGAGGTGGCAGGCCCAGTACTGTGGCATTAACTCCCATGGTCCCAGAAGGAGGGCCCCCCTCAGTGGAGTCCTTTAAGAAGGGCCTAAACACATTCTTATTCTGGCAAGCTTTTGGGGACTAGATTGCCATCTTTGTCCTGTCATTCCAGTCTACTGTTTATTTTATTGAAATCTGATATTCTTATTTTATGAAGTCTAAGCATGTAATATTCTTCTTATTTATTTTATTATTATAGGATGGTTATTTTGTTTTTTTTTCTTCTTTGTCTAATTTTATGCTTGATTAACCTGTTATGTATAATTGCTTGTAATGGTTCCTGGAGCCTCAGGTGAAGGGCACCAGATTAAAAAATAACATTCTGCTGCTACTTTATTCGTCGTATTATTTCTAGTTGAAAACCCTCATTTAATGATTGTTTATCTTCTCTAATATTCAGTGATGTTGCTGATTGTTTTATCTGCCTCCTTTTGTAGTAGAACTGAAATGCATGCTTATGGCATAATTATGCGTAAGCAAAACAAGCATTTGTCAATGCCAGATGTTCGACACTGGTATAGAAGCCCTGGGGTACTAGATGCATTGTGGTGCAGTTTGTGGGATATGTATGACAAAAGGTAGGGGCCTGCATTCGTAAATTTAAACAAAGGCTTATAATTTTGTTGTGTTTTAATATTTTTGCTCCAAATTGTCCACATAGCCTTCTTATAACTCCACCTCATGAACAAGTGCAGAGAAAACGTTCAACTGCTGCCTGAAAGGTGATTTCGCGCAGGGACTGCAAAATCACTTTTCAGGATGCAGAAATGTGTTTTGGCCAGGATTTGAAAAATGACAGCTGTCAGATTCATGAGGTGCTGTAAAGAAATGGCTATGTTGACAAGTTGAGGTAAAACTATTGAAAATTGCCAAAGCTATGAGTCTGTGTTTGCAAAATTCAATGTTAAGCTCATAACTTTGTTGTTTTTTTAATATTTTTGCACCAGATTTTCAACACAGCCTTCTTATGACCCTACCTCATGAACAAGGGCAGAGACAATTTTCATCTCCTGCCCTAAAGGTGATTTCGCACAGTGACTGCAAGAATCACCTTTCAGGACAGATTTGCCTAATTTCACTGCAGTTTTTCATGAGGTAGAATCTAAAAAGAGCATGTTGAAAATCTGGGAACGCTTAAACTAACAAAAATATGCCATTACCTCAAAACCCCATTGTAATGCATTGAACTGCATTCTGATTTCCTCAGTTGACAGTCCGGCTTTGAAGAGCGAAACGTGTCTGTGGTCCACAGAGGATTACAGCATTGGATCACAGTGGGTAATTAAGGGCTTGGGGTGTGTGGGGTGGTGGGAGGGTCAGGTGGGGGGGACTAATGGTGCAACAGTCATCGATGGACCGTTTCCTTTTTTACAAGGTAAAAAAAAAAAGACACAGGAGCATTTCTTTCTTTTACATGGTGGCAGCGACACTGGGATTTGGGCACCCCAATGTCAGTGTTATGTTTGTGGGGGTGGGTGCAGAGAGGGAGGGTGGGGTGGGTGGAGAGTTACAGGGCGGCAGCAATACATGTGACCATGCATTGGGAGCAGCACAGTAAACCCGCATGGACTGTGGGGGGTTCCTTATTAGGTGGCAATGCTGGGGGATTGGGCACCTCATTGTCAGTGTTATGTTTGTGGGGGAGTGCTGAGGATGGGTAGGTGGGCAGGACAGTTACAGGGGCAGCAGCAACAACAGGCATCGATAGACTGTTTTATTTTTTACAGGGTTAAAGAAAAGAAAAAAACAACGAGGGAGTTTTTTTTTTTTCAACATGGCAACAACAACACTGGGGATTAGGCACCCACAGTGTCAGTGTTATGTTTATGAGGAAGTGGGGTGGGTGCTGAGAGGGAGGGTTGGGTGGGCAGTACAGATAAGTGGGCGGCAGCAACAACAGACATGTGACAGCGTATTGGGGCGGTGCGGTACCCCATCCTTACAGAGTTTGCTTATGAGGCAGTGACACGCACAGGGATTGGCACCCCTAGTGTCAGTGTTATGTTGTGGTTGGGTGTGTGGTGGCGGGTGCTGAGAGGGAGGGTCACGTGGCAGGGACAGTTACAAGTTCACCAGCAGCAGACATCGATGGATGTTTTTTTAAAACAGTTGTGTCTGCAACAGCGTGGGGCTCTTCCAGGATGTTTTACATTCCTCAGCAGGCTGATCATGATAGATCAGCTTGCTGGGTGGTATACATCAAAGGAAAGAGCCGACCCATGATTGGGTCTGCTCTTTCTTTTCAAGTACAGGACGTCTTCATCCAGCAAGCCAAAGCTCTGTCATGGTCAGTCTGGCTGATGATTGGTGTGGCACTGACGCACCCTTCAAGACTGCTCTGCATTGGATGGATGGTGTCACACCCCTCAAAAGGCACCATCATACCAAGATGTTCATTGCACTCACATGCACGTGGCAAACATAAAAATCAGGCTCCCACAACATTGCGCAGTACTCAGTGATTTCAGTGCATGTAAATACTTTTTTTTGTGTGTGTAAACTTTCTTTATTCTCTTCTGTGCTGCAGGGTATGCTTACCCTTCTTCCGTCCTTTTACACAGGAGCTCAACTACCTTGTACTCAGGGCAGCCTCTGCCTCAGAAGCACAGTGGGGAGGACCGTGGCTTACCCCCCATGGAGGGGCCCTCCCCCGGCGGCAGGGAACCGGGAGAAGGAGACCGCATCACCCTAAGATTCCCACCCTGACTTACTCCAGGCTTTGTTTGCTCCGTAAGGTAGGTCCCCCATCGTGGGCTTCATATTGCCCGCACAGAAGGTTTTTTTTTCTCTTAGTAGCCCCCTAGAGATGCAGCATACAATGTGTCCTGCGCAGCGCCTTGCTCCCTGCCGCTGGATACTGCCGTCTTCCCTCCCACAGCTGCATCCCGGCATTAGCACTGCACCTCCAACTTCCGCTAGAGGCCACTGCTGCATTGGGAACCCCCAGACTCCTACTCCGAGAGAGGAGAGCAGTCCATCGGATGCTCAAGCCTCTCCTGCCCCTGCCAACCCCCGACCGCCAAGGCTCATTCCCAAACCCGGGTTGCCTGCGTGGCGCGAGGTGTGGCATCCAGTGCCTCAACCCTCAGTGCCACTGGGCCGGCTACGTGTAAATACTTTTATTAGGAATAAATTAAAAGAATAATAAACATAGTTATGTCTCAAGCAGTGTAAAAAATTGGACTCGCTTAAGAAAAACAGTGCTCTTTCGAGAGTGATAATTATACCCAACCACATTTTGTTTAAAATCTTTGATCTACTCTTTTTGCATAGTTCCTGAACATTAAGAATAACCCCAAACAGTGCTGCCACTCAAGATGCAATAGTCACTTCTCCTCCCACTGCATCATGGGTGGCTAGATTGTGCTGGGGGTGTTCCCAACGTCAGGAAGGATGTAGTGGGAGTTGAGCAAGGACTGTAAATAAAACTGTTTTTGTGTGGTAGCACCACTATGGTGGACTGTCTGTTTTCTACTTTTAAAAAGAAAAAGGAATCAAAATCAAACTACCAGCTACATTGGCACTCTCTGCAGAATATGAACAATCATAACAGGTGTTTTTTAAACTAGCAACACTCTGATGCATAAGGGGTTGATAGTGTCCCTTTAAAACTAAGATGGAGCTTGAAAATCATAACTTTCATCCGATGGAGATCTGTTGGCAACAGATTCTGGGCAGAGCTAGTAGGGCTGCTAATGCATCAGCCTGATAAAAGGTCTGGGGCAGGATTCTCAAAGAACAGTAAAAATCCTGCAGCTGCGGGAAAAAGGCTTGCAGCACTGCGGAAATGCAGTTGCATGATATTCTTAAAGAAAATCCTGCAGCTGATGGAATTACGCAAAAAGTCCTGCAGCTGCGGAATTCCAGCAGCTGTGGGAATTCCGCAAGTGCTGCGAATCTGCAGCTGCGGATCCGCAGCTGTGGAAATGGCTGAGGAGTCATAGCAATAGTACAACAAGTAGCTGAAGCAGCAGACATTAACGTTGCTGCCATAGTATGAGGCTGACAGCACCCACAAAGATACCAGCAACCAGTCCCTCAACTGGGACCACTGCAGCACCACAGGTACCAGCAATACCATGTCACTGCTGGTCATTCCTCCCTTGGGCGTTCTAGTTGCCTGCAGGGATAATACGCGCTGCAGGCTGGTCAGGCTCTACTGCCTGTGGGGCTCCGTCATGGGCTGCACTGGGTCTGGTGGTTGTTGCCTGTTGCCATAGCATGGCAATGTGTGCTTTTGGCTGAGAATACCCTTCAGTGGATGTTGCTTACTTATCTCACACCTTTTTTTTCCTCAGGGACTTCCTCAGCTGCACTTTTTTCCACAGTCCGTAGTGGTTTTTTCCGCAGCTGCAGGGGTTTTTGTGAATAGCACTTAGAGCAATCCCCCCTTTTTTCCGTAGCTGCAGCAGTTTTGGGGACTATGGGAAGGTTTTGCACCTTCTGAAAGCTTTGTGAATCCAGCCCCTAGAATTTATTTATTTCCAAAGTTTTATGTGGAAAGGCATACTGAGCTGGCATCAGTTCATTTCCACATGCATCCTGGAAGGAGGAGGAACAGGAGAGAACAGTGCAAATAGAAAACACAGCATTCAAAAAGTGCAGTAATATGGATATAAGTATAATAAAATGAATAATTACAGGCAACACTTCTCAGCAGGAATTAAGTGCAGAAAAAAATAAAAATATGCAGTGAGCAGCAGTGCAATAATAGGCGGGGGTAGTGACTGAAAACTGGGGGAGAGGGGGCTGTACTAGTGACAGTGTATGGTGGAGGTCTGCCAGGGGTGCCAGAAGACGGTAAAAGCTGTGGGGGCTGAGGATCAGAAGGGCACTTAAAGGGCACTTTTTCTAAACCAGTTTTTGCTATACAGAAATACAATAAATTCACGTTTATGATGAAGATTGTAATGTTAAGAATGCAGGTTTACCATATAGGAATATTTAATATAGAATATTAAGAGCTCAGCTGTCAACCCATTTCCTCCAATAGCGCTGTATGAAGTCTGAACCATCCCTTGCTTAGCCTGATACAATGGCCGCGCAGGCGAAAGTGAAAGATGGCATAGTAATATGTGTATTATCAGTCTCGAGCATACAGTCTTCTTACAAATGTGTTAGGAGTTTTTGGTTCCACTAACTTCAGGATAGAAATTAGCAGTTAAGCCCAACCACCAGCTACAAGGTAACTCCCAAGACTGGGGAAATAATGACATGGAGCCATTAACTTTACACAGAGTTTATTAATGAATCACAGTGTATAATGAGAGTAAACAATATGGGTACAATGCACAACTATAATTGCTGGAGTCAGAGAGGTCAGCCTGCCAAAAATTACACTTGCTGATATGAGGACTAGACAGAGCACCTGGATAGAGGGAGTTCTTTGGATGACTTCAATGACTTGTGGAAGACCAGTTCTCATCATAGGTCAGGACCAACTCAGTGTTGCCCATGGTATGGCCTTTAATTTTCTCCCTTACTCCTGCTCACGTTGTTTCTTTTATTAAAAAAATGCAATGAGTATATTACAGGCAGCATGGTTTCACCGGGGGAGGTCATGCCAGACCAACCTCATTGAATTTTTCGACTGGATGACGAGGTGGATAAGGGAAGGGCAGTGGACATGGCCTATCTGGACTTCAGCAAGGCCTTTGACACTGTGCCACATAGGAGGCTATTAAACAAACTGGGGAATATGGGAGTGGGCAAGACAGTAGTGCGGTGGGTGGGTAATTGACTGGGTGGCAGGACACAGAGGGAAGTGGTAAATGGCCGTCACTCCACAGAGGGAAGCATGACCAGTGGGGTACCACAGGGATCAGTGCTGGGACCAGTCCTATTCAACGTCTTCATCAGTGTCATTGCGCAGGACCTAGAAGGCAGACTTTCCCTGTTCGCTGATGACATGAAGCTCTGTAACAGAGTGGAAACGTCAGAGGGTGTAAACAGAATGAGGAGGGACCTGCAGAAGCATGAGGAATGGTCAAGGGTTTGGCAGTTGAAATTCAACACGAAGAAGTGCAAGATAATGCATGTGGGGCACAAAAACCCTGGAACAACATATCAGTTGGGGGGGGGGTGGCGGAGGATATAGTATGCACCAAGCAGGAAAGAGACCTTGGTGTTATCATCTCTGATGACCTCAAGATAGGGAAACAGGGTGACAAGGCAGCAGGTAAAGCAAATAGGATGCTGGGATGCATAGACAGGGGCATCACCAGCAGGAAAAGGGAGGTCATAATTCCACTATACAAGACACTAGCGAGGCCCCGCCTAGAGTACAGTGTACAGTTCTGGAGAATTTACCTACGTAAGGACATAGACAGGGTAGATAAGGTTCAGAGGAGAGCAACAAAGATGGTACAGGGATTGCATCACAAGTCGTATGAGGACAGGCTGAAGAACTTTAATATGTACTCCCTGGAGGAGAGGAGGGAGAGAGGGGATATGATACAGACATACAAGTACCTTATAGGCAAGAACAGGGTGCAGGAATACACTATTTTCCAGTGAAAAAGATGTTCCAGGACTAGAGGGCATGGGGGCATGGGATGAAGTTGGAGGGAGGGTGATTCAGAGGAAACGTGAGGAAGAATTTTTTCACAGCAACTGTGGTGGACAAGTGGAACTCCCTGCCAGAGGAAGTGGTGGGGGCTGAGACAATCACGGGATTTAAGAATGCATGGGATAGACATAAGGGAATTCTGGAGATCGGGGTAAGAGGCAACAGACTAATAGAAAAAAGTAAAGGGAACTTACAAGCTCAAATGGGCAGACTGGGTGGGTCATAAGCCCTTATCTGCCAACAAGTGTCTAACTGTGTCTATGTATCTATGTATCTACAGTGTTGAAAAGTAAAAAAAAAAAATCCTTTCTGTGACCTGCAGCCTTTGGTACTTTAGCTTGGAGCACAAAGGCCCATTACAAGAGCAGTGCTTTTACTACATGGAGAAGCTCCATCCAGTGCTCCTCTGGCCACATCCCGATAGTTACAGCAAAGCCTGGAGGGAGGAGTAGGATACATCGGGAAATGAGCCACTATTCCATAAGAATTCAATAGTGACTAGCCATTTGCTCATTCCTGTACTGTTGCAACTGCATACCGTAAACTCACCAAATCAACCAATTAACCACCATATTTATATTTATATATTTTAGTTTTTGTTGACCGGGTAAGTGCACTAGATAAATTCTGCCTATTTTCAGGCACGACCCGGGGGAGGAGGATACAGATGAATGCCAACTGACTTTGAACCAGATTAAGCTGTTGGTGGTATTTTTAGTGAATGCCTTGAATATCTATATGCCTTGGTCACCTATTCATGCTGGTATGCCCACACAGGCATTCCCAGGCCCTACAGGCCACAAACTCACTAAATCAACCAATTAACCACCATATCTGTATGCTCTGATCACCACTTCAGGCTGGTATGCCTACACTGGCATTCCCAGGCCCTGCAGCCCATAAACTCCCCAAATCAACCAATTTACCACCATATCTATGTTTTTGCCATGAATGAATCCTATAGATGCTATGGTCATCACTTCAGACTGGTATGTCCACATGGCACTAGGTCAGAACAGCACCTGCATGGACAGCACTGTCAAAAACAGCGCTGTCCATACTGAGCGGACAAGAAAAGTGGCAGGAGACAATGCCACCAACAGAATAAGCGCCAGTGGTAGTGATTGCTAGTGCGGTTCATGATCGCTACCACTGTAAAAATTTATTTTTGCGGGAGGTTCCACCTCCCTCACCCCCTGTAGTTAAAATAATCAACTCCAAATCAGAGTTGGATTATGAGGGGAAGAAATAAAATTGTGGAGACTGGGATTCGGATTCTGGTCTCCAGCACCTTTGTGGCCAAGTTGCACCTGCATTACCACTACACACCACAGGAGCAGCATGGCCAGCCTTTTCCATTCCTTGGCCCTTGACTCGGGTACTAGTACCACAGACAGCGACCAGTGGAGTGTTTCTTACATGGCATTGTACTTCCCCTGTCGCTGTCCATGGTAGCGCAGTATAGACTGCTCTGTTTTACCTTGCGCTATTATTGAAGTGCTATTCTAACTGGGTACGTGTCCGCACCGGCATTCCCAGGCACTATAGCCCATAAAATCACCAAATCAACCAATTTACCACCATATCTATACTTTTGCCATGAATGAATCCTGTAGATGCTATGGACACTACTTCAGGCTGGCATGCCCACGCAAGCATTCCTAGGCCCTACAGCCTACAAACTCACCAAACCAACCAATTTACCACCATATCTATACTTCTTCCATGAATAAATCCTATAGGTTCTCTGATCACCCTGCCACCCACAAACTCACCAAATGAACCAATTTACCACCATAGCCATTCTTTTGCATGAATGAATCCTTTAGATGCTCTGGTCACCATTTCAGGCTGGTATGCCTGCAAAGGCATTCCCAGTTCCTGCAGGCCACAAAGTCCCAAACTCAGCCATTTGCCACCATACGTATTCTTCCCTTGGGTAACGGTTATCAGTATCAAATTTTCCAAAAAAGTTACGTTGTCTTTCATTTTGTTGCACAAACTCCCATACAATTTGTGTCAGATCCAACTTGTCTGTTCTCTCCTTGTGAATGTTCAGAAGCATTAGGTGGTGGTACCTCTTCTTCGTCATGTTGCTTCTTAAGTAAGACTTTAGCCTCTGTTATGTTGAAAAGGATCTCTTCCCAGTTGTATTCATTGGGACAAGGAGGTAAATTTGAATGGGCTTCACTACTTCTGAATACAGTGTCTGATGCTGGCAGTCTTTTCCAACTAAGGCATCAATGATGGTGTTGGTTGAAGTTACCACCTTCACCTGTGGCAAAACCTACTGCACAAGTCATGGGAACAAGATGAGTTATGTAATCAAATATTCAATGTCCAAGTCTTTATTTCTCTTATAACTGTATGACCTGAGGAGGAACTGAAAATGACTTTGCATTGGCTGCTTGAAGCAACACATTCTCCATGGATGACAGCAAAGCATATCTTTCTTGATCAAAACGTCAGCCTAGTTTGACAAGACAAGCATTAATGGCTTCATAATACATCTGTCGATATCAGTCCTTAACAAATTTTTGATGGTAATGAGGTGCATGCTAGGGCATAGCGTTGTCTGGGGACTTTTGGCTCTTTCACAATGTCTAGTAGTTGTGCCCTCTCTTTGATGCCTTCATAGATCTGGTCAAAGTCAATGCGCTGTCTTTGTAAATTATGCTTAAGGCTGTTAACACAAATCTTTGTACTTTCTGCTGTCAATGTTTTCATTTGCAGAATACAAGCCACTTGATCCAATACATTGAATATATTGTATGCTACAACAAGCCCAAAATAGGTCAGAAACTTTTTCCATCATTGACAACAGGCCCCTGGCTTTAGTTTGTACGTCAGTAGAGCCCTCTTCTTCCAACTCTTGTAAGCCTTCATAAAGTGTTCCTTATTTTATGAGAACCAACTTGGTGCTCTTTGTTCTTGTTATCCATCTTGTTGGACAAAGTAAATGAAACCCTTCTGTCATCACGTAAGTGTCCTCGCTCTCATTTGTTGCAATAGTTTCATAAAGAGCTAATCTCTGTGGTGAAGCATGAATCAACACACTTGCATCCTGGAAAAAGCTGACAGCATCTTTAATGGCAATGCTTCTTTTGGCACAGTTTTGCAACACTAGCTCTAAGGAAAGATTTGCACAATGGACATTCAGTGCTAGAGGACTTTCTCTTCTACAGTAATTCTGGTTGCAGTTCCAGAAATACATCCACTCATATTTGCTGCTCCATCATATGCCTGTCTCCTCATGTCTTTGATTGGTAAATTACTGTATATCTCAATAAAATATACTTAATAGAACTGATGATGGATTCAGCATCTATCTTTGCCATTTCATACATCCCAATAAAATCTTTGTGTTTAACAAAATGTGGCAGGGAAACCCATCGTATACATACCACCATCTGTTCATGTTGGCTGATATCCTGGGATTCATCTGCTTTAATTGCATACAGGTTTGATTCCTAGCAAATCTCTTCCAGTAAGTTCCTTAGCAGCTGATGGGCCGTGAGTTCCATGATTTCATTTACAATATCTGATATTTCCCTTCCTGGGTCCATTTCAGTAGTTCTGGTATGTCATCTGCCCTAGTCAGCAGCAGCTGCCTCTGGTTGCTTTCCTCTTCTTCTTTGCCATGAATCACTAGTCCTTGCCGAACCAGAAACTGTATTGCCCTTAGTTGTTTCACACTTGTTCCTATGCATGATACTGGCTGAGCTGAGCACCAACATTCATCCAACTGTTGTTCAATGCACTATACTTCTCAACAGCTTCACAGTGGAATAATGTGGCCTGATGTTTTTTTAATTTTTCAATTGCTTTCTTCCAATCACTGAATCCTTATGAAGAGGTCAGGTTCACCACAACGATTGCCTGTGTTGAGTTTTCTTTCCACTGCTGCCTGACAGTAGTAGCAGAGTACACGTCCTTTTGAAAGACAATATGTTAGCCAGCTGAAAGATGAAAACCATTGTGGCTGACAAGTTCTAGTTTCAGTTCTCCCATTGGTTTTCAAAGTAACATGTTTGATGGAGGTGTCAATAACACTGCTTGGCTGAAAAACATTGTTAAAATTACTGCAACAAACGAGAGCAGAAGGGGAGAGACAAAGAGACAGCAGATTCAGGCACTGGGTCAACTACAGTGGCCCTGGGTATTCTCAGAGCAGGAGGAGAGAGACAGAGACAGCAGATTCAGACACTGGGTCAACTGCAGTGACTTGGGTATTCACAGAGACGTACGTGATGTTGCCATCACTATTGCTGTTCATGGTGAACAGCGCTGCAGCTCTGTTTTCTATATCAGAGCAGGCGTTACCATCCAGGGGCACTGGAATATTAGCTGCAGGACAATCCACATCAGCCAAGGAACATGTCAGTTCCGGCAGTGGTGCAATATTTGGAATAACTGTGGCTGCCTCTGACGATGTAAGAGCCATTGGCAGCGAAGCTGTGTGCACAGTTACTTTGTCACTTCCTGTACTGGTGCAACTAACAGTTGCAGTGCTTGTGGCAGTGTGAGTAGTGTTGTTCTCAGCAGTGATGTCACATGCAGGCTCTGAAGCTGTTGGTATCTAGGCACTCCCAAGCCAGTAGTTTAGTTTTCTTGGCATCTTGGAAGCAATATCAGCCAGTTCTTGCTCCATCTGTCTTTTTTATCTCTCGTTATTTGGTTACCATCTTCCAACAAAGCACTGCTGCATGAACATTGTTAAGCAATCTAGCAATTAAGTGTCATGGCAAAAAACAAATAATGAGTTTTTTTATCTTGCAATTTCTTGTTTTCCACCCATATTTTGTCAATAGTTAATATTTATACTCGACACCTGAAGCTACTTTGATTAGGCATTATATTCTTGACCACTGACCTGTGCCTCAAAATGTTTGTGTACTATACCGCTATTGTACTAGACATACTGTATGTTGAGCCAGTAAAATGTATAACACGATTTGGCTGGCACCAACAAGACTGATCTTTCTGTAGGGCTTCATATTGTCAATGGATAATCATAACAACTGGATATCGTGCACCCCTACCAGGGGAATGGCACAGCACATGCTTTAGAATGTTGGGCATATGAGGATTCCATGCAGCAGCAACTCCTCAGTTAATCTGTACCATTCGAAGGGGGCAGAGCTACTTTTCTCTTCTCTTCTCTCACGATTTCCAAGACTTCTATGAGGCTGCAATTCTGCACAGCGGGTTGGGGCTACCTATTTTTGAGGGAGTACCCCTAAATTAAAATCGTGTCTGATAAGCTGCGGCTTTCAAATTAAATAACCTGCATTCCCATTTCCCTGTGTGGTTTGGGGGCCTTTTTTCTGCCTTGATTAAAGTGTTTTTAGAGGTCTCTGTTAAAAAAAATGAATAAAAAAAAACAAAAAAACCAAGGTGCCACAGGTAGGTACAATTTTATTGTTCTGGGAGTTAGGGTCTCGGGGGGGGTCTCTTGGCTTTGGTAT
This sequence comes from Neoceratodus forsteri, assembly GCA_016271365.2. Classification (NCBI taxonomy): domain Eukaryota; kingdom Metazoa; phylum Chordata; order Ceratodontiformes; family Ceratodontidae; genus Neoceratodus; species Neoceratodus forsteri. Next base: position 1,318,706,343 of record CM057455.1, on the reverse strand, counting down.
TGCTTCTTTTCTCCCCCCTCCAGCCTCAGGTTTTCTGTGTTTTTTTGGTATTTTTGTGGATAAAATATGTTTTTGGTGACTTGAGGTGTTTTTTTCTCCTCAGACTAGTATTTTCCATTTGCACAGCCGCCATTAGGGCTGGGCACACTCTCCTCCATCTGGCCGTTTTTCCCACCTATTACCAGGCTCGCACCTGAGATGTTCATGCTTTGCACAGTGCTAACACCTATTTAATTGTGCAGATTGCACTTGCATGCTTACTGGTGTGTGCACACCTGTGCAAGTGTGCAGACATCCGACACGTACCCACTAGTGATCACACACGTCCATTTACTCGTTTCTGGTGTGCTAATCACTGTGTACAGTTCTGTGGTAATTTTGTAAGCTTAGCACATTCAGCAGTCCTGGGTTTGATTCACACAACCACCATTTGCATGATGTGTGTGTCTCTGAGAAAGTCACTTAAGACAGCTCCGTGGAGAATTTTAGCCAGGAAAAGATATTGGGGCTAATTATTATTTTTACCTCACAAGTGTTTTTTGGCATAGTTATATTTCTCTTTGGCACCAGGATTTATAGGAGATCATTAAAAATGAAACAATGTATGACCTGCAAAACTGGATGATGAGACCCTCCCCCATGGGTTCCTTTTGCCCTCATTGTGTTGCTCAGTAACCCCCAGCCAGTTCTCCGGCCTGGGGAGGAGGAGCACCTGGTTCTTTAATTGGCAGTCACAGCAGAATTGCGAAGAAATTATCTTTGTGGGTCCTGAGTGAGCTTGAGCCCCGATGTCCCGCAGGACATCCCCGCAGTTATATCTTACCCCAATCGAGCCCCTCAGGTTGGGCGGAGCCCATCCAGGCACATCCAGGTGCGGTGCAGTGAGCTTAGGCTGTGATAAAAGATGTGCAGGCAGACCCTGCATTTTTGAAGGCCAGGATGATGATTACGGGGATCTTGGGGAAGTTCCTGATCTTAATTTAATTAAAAAAAGGAATGGATGGAGTCCAAATCAGGGATGTTTTTCTCCCCTGCTTCATAACAAGTCTGTGTCTTTTTGGATAGCTGAGGCATGTAGCCCCTTACAGCTCAGGAGGTACAGTCTGTGGAGATGGCAGATGTCAGTCCGTCTCTGTCTGCATCATTTTTTGGCTATTATGTGATCAAAATTATTGCGCAGGTGTGAATCAGAAAAGTGTCTTCCCAACCATGTCATGGATCTTCCCTTTTTAGGGAAAGGTCTCACAAGTTGGAAGCTCCTCCACTGAAGACAAGGCCATTTGTTTTTCTAGAAAGACACTGCCCTGTCTATAGAAGGCTCTGGCCCTAACAGGCTTTCGTGTCAAGTGGGTGGACACCGCATGCAGAAGGGTTTTTTGCCTCCATCAGCACACAGTAGTTGAACATCTTATGCTTCATTTATTGGCCAGAGCCTTCAACAATGGGTCACTGTCCTGGCCAGTATCATTCCACCTTTTCTGAAGGTGCAAGTCTTTTTTGTAATTCTTTGCCATGGTTCCACCTATCCAGGTGGGTGTTCACTGGAGAGGTTCCACCTTTCCAGGTGGTTGTTCCCTGGAGAGGTTCCACCTTTCCAGGTGGTTGTTCACTGAAGAATTTGTGTCAGACCACTTGGCCTACTTCATTGTTTTCAGCCATGAGGGCTATGTGGCTTGTCATTGGGCCTGCGCAAGCTTCAAAAGTTAAGTTGTTTAACCTCCTCTTGAGGGAGGCCTATGGTTTGACTCCACCCTCAATACTGTTAAAAAAAAATATGCATTGCAAGGGGCTATTTCCAGTGTCAAACAACAGTGAAAGACTACCATAACCCAAAGGGTCAAGGTAATGGCCGACGTAGACAGTTCTGAGACGGGGTTCGTTCCTTCAGAAATTGGCTCCTGAGAAAGGAGGAGCCTATTCAGGTAACAAGGATACAGTATCTGAGGAGTACTGGCCAGGCACTGTGCAGGAGGCCCAGCACCACAAGCCTGGTGCCTCACAAGAAAGCATGTGGGCCCTCCCTGACTCCTTTTCTTGGTGGTAGATTAGAGAAGTTTTCCTCAAGATAGGCCAGAACAATGTAGGACGACTTATTAGGGGTCACTTTTCTGCTCCAGTTCTCAAGGATGGTGAAAAGGCCAGATGTCATCAGAGCTCCTGACCCCTTCATTCTTTCAGGGCCATAGTACGGGTCCCGCTAATTGAACATGGTCAGGGGTCTTATTGGTTTTATTTTATAGTGTCCAGAAAGTTGGGGGGTTGTCAGGCCCATTCAGCACCTGAACAAGTCGGAACTTCACAATCTTTTTAGGATGGAGCACTGGAGGTCAGTCACCACACTGCTCAGTCAAGGGGCTCTCTTAAGCCCCAGATAATCTGATAGATGTCTGCCGCCATATTCCCTCCATCAGTCCTACTCAGAGTACCTCAGGTTTTTTTTCAGTTATTTGTTTTAGCTGTTTTTTTCCCACATTTTTGCCCACCCTCACATCCTTGACGTGAGCATGTGCATGAGGAGGCATGCGCACATCATGCACTACAAGACTCCGCACCCTACTGGTCACTCATTGCCCTCCTACACCACCATCGGACCTCCACCTGGAGGTGGTGGCACTGCGGGAGAGCAACCCCACTCCCAGGAGAGGAGAAATGCTGTTAGGCAGCTTGATCCTGCTCCCACCCTCCCCCCAGACATTCTCCCCGATGACCTGAGTCTGTTCCCAAACCTGGGTCTCCAGCGTGGCATGAGGTAAGGTGTCCAGAACCTCAACCCACTGCGCCACCACGTCAGCAATACCTCAGGTTTTTGATACTGGACTAACTTTCCAGCACAAGGTGTTTTTCTTTGCCTGAGCATCAGCCCCACCGAGTTCCTTGAAGGTGTCGATAGTCCTGGTGACTTAATGCCTATCCTGGTTGAATGACCTGCTTATTCATGCACCGCCATTGTCCTTGACAACAGGTCGGTACTCAGCACTCTAGATATGCTAGAGCCACTTGGCTAAGGGTGAACCAGGAGAAGAGCTTTCCTGAGCCATCTCAGACCTTGGAATGTCTGGTGGTACTTTCCCAGCACAAAATCAGGGAAGGTTTCTTGCCTTCCTGGAAGGTGTCTTTTTGTCAGAAATTTTGGTGGCCCAGGACACGGTCATCAGCATCTGCCCTCTGTCTGCTGCAATTGGGCCTTAGGTTATGCAGCAATAGTTTTAATCCCATGGGCTCGCTCCAGATGCGGTCTATTCAAATGAGTTCACTGTCAGCCTGGGATCCCTCATCGGAGGATTATCAGCCAGTTTTCCCTCCCCCCACCTCAGCTTTGTCACTCCCTGAGTACAGGATCTGAGCAGAGTTCCACTAGAACTTCCAGAATTAATTCTCACAACAGATGTCAGCTTACATGGATGGGGGACAGGCCAGATCCAGTTTCCCACTCAGGGAACTTGGTCAGTCAAGAATCAGGATCTCCACCTCAATGTTCGGGAGTTGGAGAAGGTCTGCCTAGCTTTCCTTAGGTTTCCACCATGCTGCTAAGCATGGCGTACATTGCATATAACCATTAAGGCACGGGAGATGCTTTGAGAGGTCGCTGTCTGGTCGACAGTTCCCCTGGCAGGGGAGTTGAACCTTCAGGCAGACTGACTAAGTTGCAGATGTTTATCCCGTGGAGGGGAGGTTGAACCCCGAGGTTATCAAACTTCTGTGCAACTGATTTGGTTGACCTCAGATCGATCTGTTCACATCCAGCAGCAATGCTCAGATCCAAGAAGGTTCTTCAGTCTTTTTCAATGTCCACAGCTGGAGGCAGTGATCACTCTGCCTAAGGAGTGGACCTTCAGCAGAGTGTATGCTTCTTCTACTAATTCTCCTTCCAAGTTTTAAAAAGAAAGAAGAAGAAGAAGAAATAAATAAATATAAAAGACGCTCTGGAGGGAGCTGCCTCTTATTAGTTGCAGAGTGGCTGAGAAGACTGTAGTTCTTGAACTTAGTGAATCTTGCTCAGCAAGTACCCTTCCAGCTTCTGGTGTGTAGAGACCTGCTGTCAGGGTCTCACTCTCTCTCTCTCTCCACCAAAAAAATACAGTAGTGATACAACTCACACCCTGGCTCCTGAGAGGAGGAAGAAGGCCCTCTCCACATAAAAAAATTATATAGGTTTCCCTAAGAAACTACTTGACACCTTAATGGTTGCCAGAAAATCCTCTATGTATGCAGTCTGTGCTCCGGTAGTGGCCATCTCTCCTTTTACCTGGGGCCAGCGCTGAAGGTTACACCTTCAACAGCCTCTTTTCCACAGTTTTTGGGTTTCTACAAGAAGGCATGATGTAGAGGTTGACATTGACATTGAGTTCGCTGAGAAACCAGGTTATGCTATCGCAGCACCCTAAGATTTTGACCTAGGAATTGATACTGTAGGTGCGTGTTTATTAGGACACTTCTGGTATCCTGATCTCCAGTTCTCTGTGGGATTTGAATTGGGTTCTGAATGCGCTTTGCAAGGAGTTTTTTGAACTGCTCCCATCCATTTCACTGGATGTGTTGTTTTACAGGCTCTGCTTAATGAGCCATACGTTATCAGGCTTAAGGACAGGTGGTACTCAGAACGGTGTTTTGTCCCTAAGGTGTCATTGCCTTCCAGGAGTTCCAGAACATAGGCTTGCATCCTCCTGTCCACAATCTCCTCAATCCAAGGCAAGAAACTGCACCAGTTGGATTTATCTCACACCGTTAAGATCTATTCTAAATGGATGGTGTCACTTCGTAAATCAGATAGTCTTGTTTGTTCTTGTGGAACAGACAAGCAGGGTCAAGAGGCCTTTTTTAGGCTACCCTCACTAAAAGGGTGCAGGCCTGTGTTATTCAGGCCATCATTGGAGTAAGTGGAGGCCTCTGGCTCTCCTCAAGGCTTATCACTCCAGGGCTAGGGCGACACCCTGGTCAAGACTGGTGACAAATTGGTTTTAAGGTTATGCAAGGCAATTACATGGTCTTCCATCCACACATTCACAAAACATCCACCTTGGATGTTCAGAGTTTGGCTGGTGCAGTTTTGGTCACAGAGTGCTACAGACAGCAGTTCGCAAGTGATTCTCCGTGCTTGCCTCTGGCATATGGGTCAATCTTCTTCCCCTCCCATTTTTTTCTGGATACTGCTTCTTAGAACCCAGTTGTTATGATTGCCCATTGACAATGTGGAGCACTACAGAAAGAAGAAATTGTCTTCATACTTACCATAATTTCCTTTTCTGTTTGCTCCAACATTTTCAATGGGGCCCTCCCAGGAACCTGCTCCTGCGGGAGAACCTTATCTTGTATGCTAGGAAGGATGTCCTCCTTGTCAAAATACCCTGCTTTTTTTAGACATCCCTCTTCTTGCTGTACTGTACTCTTAATATATTTAAAAAAAAAAGGATTATTTTTCAATCAGTCTGTGACCACAGGTTGACAACTTTACTGATAACTCTTAAGGTGTTTTTCCTTTTTACAGGTAGTCTCATGGCATCCAATTGTTTGCCTGGAAGTGATACCTTAGTGGGTGGTCAGCCTTAGTTTCCAGTTGTGTGAATGGTGTGGAGCCAGCCTTTTCACTGGATGGTTCTTTCTATACGGAGGATTGAATTGTCCAAACCTTGAGTCCAGTGGAGAGCATTTTCCTCATTGGACGTCTGCCTGGAAGGTAGACAGTTTTTTATTTACATGTGAAAGTGTGTTTTCTGTAGGCAATTGATTGTAATGTATGAATATGTGTAGCTCTTACTGCACTGTGAGGTCAGTAGTGACTGGAGAGTTGCTGCTGCATTGAATCCTCATATGCCCAACATGCTAAAGCTTGGGCTGTGCCATTGCCCTGGTAGGGGTGACTATACCAAGTTGTTGTGATTACCCATTGACAATGTTGGAGTTAACAGAAAAGGAAATTTATGGTAAGTATGAAGGTAATTTCTTCTTTTGTTATACCGTTATATTTGCTTTTTTTGTAGCAGTCCTTCACTGTTTCACCTGCCCCATGGTTACAATTGTTTTAATATGAGGACCACATCCATCCTCAGTTTTCCATAAACAGTGCCCACAGGGAGGACTTTGATGAGGTGGCACTGCTTTTCACTAACACTTCCCATATCACTTGCAGTGGTTTAACTCCCCTGAACAGCAAGCCAGAAGTGTCACCGATCATCTGACATGAGCATTCATGCTATGGGCAGTGCAGTGTGTCCCTCCCTTCCTGAGTCCCATACACTCTATCACCTCTATGTGTACAGGTGGCAGTAGTGCAGTGGGATATGTTACCCCCCCGGAGGAGGAACGTGTCCCCTGGGATGCTCGATCCTCCCCCCCACCGCAGGCCCCCTAATGACCCACTCTCTCATTCCCGAACCAGGTTGCTGGTGTCAAAAGCAGTAGCTCTGCTGCTGTGCCACCTGGCAAGCCTAACAAACACATTTTTTTATTAGAAAATTACACTATGCATGACTATGGAATCACTGATCATTGCAGTATGAATAAATGCAGAGCAGGTAAATTGTTGATAAACTATTCACAAATGTTCTACTTTCTTGTTGATAAACCATTTGCAAATGTTCTGCTTTCTTGTTGATAAACTGTTCACAACTGTTCTACTTTCTAGGGCTGTTTTCTATCCTGACAGTCTACAGCAATAACACCAAAGGACATACTATGATACATACTATTCAGATATTTTCCATACCACCACATTAACAATGTTTCATTCCTGAATCCTGGCAATAAGAAACTTTAGTACATGTAACTTGTACACACTGTATACAAAATATATACAAATCATATTTACAATTAAAAACAAGTAGGTGCATTTCTATTCTTAATGTAAGTTGTTTCACACTACATAAAGGGACACTGTCAAACCTTCTCGCATCATATTATTTCTAGTTGAAAACCCACATTTTATGATTGTTTACCTCTTTAAAATTCATTGATGATGCTTGTTGTTTTATCTGCTTCCTTTCTAAGTAGAACTGAAATACTTGTTAATGGTGTAATTATAGTCGACCTTGCAGGAAGTGACAAAGAAACTGTGCACACAGCTTTGCTGCCAGTGGCTTTTACAGCGTCAGAGGCAGCCACTGTTATTTCAAATATTGCATCACTGTTAGAACTGACAGATTCCTTGGCTGATGTGGATTGTCCTGCAGCTGCTAGTCCCGTGCCCCTGGATGATAAGGCCTGCTCTGCTACAGAAAACGGAGCTGCAGAGCTCTTCCCCATGAACAGCAATAGTGATTTATTTATTTATTTATTTGAATTTTGATAACCGGGTAGGCTCACTGAGACAGACATGTCCCTTTATTAGGGGCGACCTGAGAAATAAAGACAATTCCATGAGTAGGCACAATATACAATTGTATGCAAGAGATAAAAACATAAATAGAATGAGTACAATCAGTGACAGGAGACAATATATATATATATAAAACTCCAAAGGTGTGTAAATGAGCAGACAGTCAGTTTCCTTAGTTGCAGGATGATGATTCCATAAAAGTCTGGAGGGATCCTATGATGATAATCCTTTGCTTAGACCTGGGACTACTGTAATGAAGGCTTGGGACCACTGTACTGAAGCAGGATAGCTTGCGAAGTAGAAGTTACAACTCAAATCTAATACAAAGTACTATATATTATATATTTACAAGATATAAGAGGGGAAAGGTGAGAGCGGGGGGAGAGGGAAGAGGTTTAGGAGAAGATGGGAAAGCCAGAGACGTCCTTGTGAGAGGTAGGGGGGAGCACTAGGGTAAGAGAGCCATGAAGTGCAGGTGAGAGGGGAAGGTACACATAGGTTATGTACAGTTGCCTCTGCAGATTGGGGAGGGGAGAAGATTTCCTTGTAGCTTCTTTTAAACTTGGGAAGAGACGTACATGAAAGTAATCTATGTGGGAGAGTATTCCATTTTTGAGGTGCTGAGAAGGTGAAGGATCACCTACCAATGGCAAGGTGAGCTTTAGAAAGGCTCAACAGCGGGAGGTGGGAGTAGTGAAGGGTCCTTTGGAAGGATTTGAGAGTGAGCAGACCAGAGAGGATGGGTGGGGAAAGAAGGTGGGTGAGTTTGAATGTGGTACATAGCACAGGGAAGTCTATTCTGGGCTCAAACGATGGCCAGCCTAGGGACTTAAGAATGTCACAGCAGTGTGCCTGAGCTGGTGCTGCATCTGCGAAGCAAGCTATCCTGTAGTAGACCTGTTTGAGCTTGGCCATTGTGGTGGTCTTGACTGAGTAAATTATGGGTGCACCATAGAATAAACCAGGGAGGAGGGTAGCCAAGGCAATGGTCTTTCTAGCACAAGGAGTAAGGTAGGGGGAAGTGCGATGGAGGAGGCCAAGTTTCTGATTTGTAGTTTTAATGACGCTGTTTACATGTGTGTCAATGGATACAGTAAATGTTCATCGAGAGTCATACCCAGGTATTTGAAAGATCCCACCCCTTCTAAAGGCTGACCAGAAGATGTATTGATTGTCAGAGGAGGCTGAGAGGTTAAGGCAAAGGATGTATGGTGGAACAACATGGATTTTGTTTTCTTAATGTTCAGTACCAGCAGGTTCCTTTTGAACCAGTCTTCCAATTGTTGGAAGTCTTTTTCTAGATCAGATTGAATAGAGGAAACATCGAAGCCATGCCGGTATAAGATGGCATCATCTGGGTAGAGCTGAATGGATGACCCCCCCCCCCCGCGGTTTAGAGGCAAGTCGTTAATAAAGATTGAGAAAAGTAAGGGCCCAAGAACAGATCCTTGGGGGAACCCGTCCATGACTGGAGATAGGGAGGAGAGGGCAGCATTCCATTTGACACATTGGAAATGGCTGGATCAATAGAGATCCAAGAGAGGGAGTTGGAGTCGAGACCTATTGATTGCAGTTTGGAGATGGCCTTCGTGAGGTCAATGAAAATTACTCCCGTGGCACTGCCTTGATCCATGGCATGAAAGGATGTCAGAGGTGACCTTCAACAGAGCAGATTCGGTCCCGTGACATTTCCTGAAGCCATGTTGGTGTATTGTAAGGGCATTAGTCTGTTCAAGGAAAGAGTACAGCTGATTATATAGGAGTCTCTCCTGGATTTTTGTGATAGGACACAAGATGGAAATAGGTCTATAATTCTCAGCAAGGTTAGTTGGGCCCGATTTGTGCATGGGGATGACAATGGTGGTTTTCCATTTGTCTGGGACAGAGTGAGTGAGGAAAGATCAATTAATTAATTGGATGATTGGAAAGATCGATTAATCAACTGGGTGATCGGATGAGCCAGTGTGGGTGCACCAGTCCTAAGGAATCTGGGAGGCAGGGTGTCAAAGCCAGGAGAGCTATCAGGGTTGAGACCCATTAGAAGCTTAAAGACTTCCTTGTATGAGGTAAGTTTTATTTGAAAGAGAGGGCAGCGAGCTTTGGTATAGGGGGATTGCAGCGTGGGGTGGGTATCCGGGAGACCTACCTTGTAAACATCAAGGTCAGTGAAGAATAAATTTATTCCAGCAGTGATCTCGGAGGGCAAGGATAGTTCTGAGCCTTTCAAGATCATGACCGGGGGGGCGGGGGTTGTTCATTTGTTGGCCTTAAGGAGGGTGTTGATTTGCTTCCAGAAGCATTTAGGGTCACTGAGGTTACTTGCTTGCAAGGACTGTAGATAGTTCCACTTAGATTTGGATACTTTAGCTTTGCAGGCATTCCACAACTGCTAGTAGGAATTCTAGTCAGTATGGAGCCCTGTCTTTTAGTAGGATCACCACACCTTGTCTCTGGCATGCATTAGGAACCGGAGCTCCTGGGAAAGCCGGGGAAGTGGATTCTTTTGGCCCTTCTCGTCTTGAAGGGGGGCAACATCACGCATGACTCTGAGAATACCCAGGTCACTGCAGTTGACCCAGTGTCTGAATCTGCTATCTCTTCGTCTCTCCACTACTGCTCTTCTGTTTGTTGTAGCAATAGTTCTTCAAAATTCCCCAAATTTGGAATTTTCTCATTCCGCACAGCTTTACTGGAAGGGCCACAAGGAATAATAACTGTTTTCTCTGAAAATGTCAGGAACTGTGACTCCTTTACACCCCCATTCAGGTACTTTCATTTATTTATTTTCTGTGGAGCTTCTGAAATGTCATAATTTGTATATTCCACTGGGAGAAGCCTTGGCTACTCCCAGTGGAAGTATATTTCAACTCCATAAAACAATACCTGACTAGGGTTGTAAAGCAGTCACAGTTCCAGTTAGATTCAGAGAAACCAGTCATTACTTGTGACCCAGCTAGACTAAGTCTGTGTTGATACTGTATTTCTAAACAAAAATGAGAAAAGATGTATCCGGTCACTACTTTCCAATCCACAGCTGCCAAGAAATGAACAAAATAAAAATAAGAAATCCCCAACCCTATTAGCAGCTGGTGTGCTGGGTCTTTCTTTTGTGACTTGAGCCAGGTACCTGCCTGTCTCTGTTCCTCATAGTAAAAATGTCAAAATAAACTTGTGTTATCATTTTAAATGATTGATACAGTGACATGTCTGTATCCCTTTACCTGTATAGAGTCATTCACTTGACACTGGCAGCTTTTAAGAGCTCAGCTGTAAGATGCATCATGCTGTATATAAGGTGCTATATAAAATCAAACTGCATTCTCTGAAAAGCAGTTAGGTTCATTTCTATTCCCTTCCACTGTAGCCACCCAAAGTCAACCCCTTATCTCTCTCTCTCTGTGGTACATAATGCTGGGCAACACAGCTGTCTAAGAAATAAAGATATTTTTTTCTTAAAAAATAGCAGGAAGGGTTTTTTCTTCCTTGTTTTAAGTGCCTGGGTAAGCCACAGGAAGGCATTTCTGCTGCAAGGGATGGCTAAACTCCTTAATGCTCATGTGTGCACTACTACAAAAAAGAAAACAATCCATACAGATCATTGTATAAAAAGTCACAAGATACCTGTAGACAGAAGCAGAATACAATACTTTGATGGTTACAACTGCATTGGACTATGAGGCAGATTGCAAAGATCTCTTAAACAGATTCAACGTTAGATTAATTAACTTTACATCTCTTTGCTTCTCTTTTCTTGATGTTACTATGATCCCTATTTGCTGTTGCAAGAAACTGTGTAAGCCAAGCCAAGCCATGGTGTTTTATAAAGAGAGGAACCACAAACTGGTGGCACTCAACAGAAAAATCAACAGAAAAATAACAAATATTGCAGAATCAATAAATTATATTGAATCCATATCCAACCTTTATTCAAAAGATCACAGCATGAGAGGCTTCATCAGGGGGTGCCACTCAGCATTGGCAGGTGACTAATTTATAAGATATGTAATTAACCAAAAGTTTACAATAAATCAGTTCAGCTGTCCATAACACATCAACTTTGACAACCTAAATAATTAAAATTACCACAAGCTCAAATTCAATCTTGAGTGTTGCAGACACACCCTAAATGCACGCATGTAAAAGCAAATTCCCAATGTCTGAGCTTGGATAATATAGAAGTTTAAAAATAAAAAAAGCAGCTAACTATAGATTACAGCAATGAATATGTTCCTTTAGTATAGTGCATAGGGAGATGTATCACCAGCAGAAAGTGGGAAGTAGTGATACCCCTGTATAGATCAATTGTGAGGCCCCACTTGCAATACTGTATGCAGTTCTGGAGGCCCCATCTCAGGAAAGACATAGACCAGGTGGAGGCAGTACAGAGAAGGGCAACCAAAATGGTGCATGGCCTGCACCAGAAGCCCTATGAGGAAAGACTCAGGGAGTTAAATATGTACTCTCTAGAGGAAAGGAGGGACATGATAGAAACAGTCAAATACCTCAAAGGTATCCTGCATTTCTTTTTGTTACTGAAAGAATGGTAAGGAGCTTCCCCGACCTGTCCATGGGCATGCCACCTGTGGTATAGCCCCCTTTGTATGCTCTGCTACCATATGGAGTTTTGTTCACACTTTTACTAAACCCTTCAGTTTGGATCCGGTGTCCGATAGATGGTCTGGCTTCGGCCTTGCTGTCTTCTAAAGCCTGCTGTCTTAAAAGTCTTGTATGTCCTCATTGTCTGTCCTCCTTCTTGCTCTACTACTTCATACAGCTTGGGAATCATTCCAAAGGTGTGGCTCTATGGAGGGAGATATCCTCAAAGAAGTACAGGAAGGTGGCATTTTGCACAGAAAGAGATGCTGAAAGACAAGGGGGCACAATATGAAGCTGGAAGGGAGAACTTAGAGGGGGATGTGAGGAAATAATTCTTTATGGAAAGGATGGTGGATGCTTGGAACAGCCTACCAGCAGAGGTGGTGGGTACCAAAACAGCAACAGGTTTAAAACATGCATGGGATAGACACAAGGGGACCTTGGTAACAGGGCTTGGAGGGGTAAGGCAAGAGATCAATTAGGGTTTACAATAGCACAGTAGGTAGGGACCGTAGGGTAGACTAGGTGGGCCAGGAGGTTCTTTTCTGCTGACAGCTTCTATTTTTCTGTGTTAGTAAATAGCTGGTACATGAGCATTGACATTAATATTAATATTTTAAATATAAACCCTGTGGTACCAGTAACTTTAATGACATTAACAAGTACTGATATTTTTCTAATATTCAAAATCCATGGATTCAACCTGTTTCAATTTACATCTAAAATATGTATCTCTATGCAAGTCAGGACCATGAAGAGAAAGGGAGAAAAAAGGAAACAAACACAGATGAAAAAGTGTGCATAAAATAAGCCAAAGCGGGGGGGGGGGGGAGAGATAATATGTATAAAGCAAGAGAACAGCAGTGAAATGCATTTTCATTATACTTGGGAAAAGCTAAAAGCTCATGTAAAATATAGGTCCTAAATATAGAAAACAATTGAAAAGGATGAAAGAGAAAAAAAGGGCCCCAGAAACCATAGAAAAGAACAACCCAACCAAAAATAAATCAAAAGAGTTAACTGCAATAAAATTTTAAGCAACAAAACAGTGAATGATGTGACGGATTATAAAGGGCAACATAATTAACATCTATAACAGCCACATTAAAAGGATCAAGAAACATAACAACAAAGGATTACCGCCAAGATGGCTAAATAAGGATGTGAAGAAACTTCAAAAAAAGAAGAAGAAGAAAAAAAGAAAAACATGCAATAAATATCTGAAAAGTCATGACATAACCATATGGACAGAATATAAAAATATTTTAGAAGAAACGTAAAAACTAAATTAACCATTTTAAAAAGAAAATGGAACGTGCAACAGATGCAGAAAAAAACAACTGCAAGCAATTTTACAGTTATATCAATAGCCTGACAAAAAAAAAAAAAAGTTCAGAATATAAGTACCATTAATATTAAAGGAGAAACTGTAACAAATCCAGTGAAGACAGCAAACCAATTAAATGAATATTTTTGTTCCTTATTCTAACCCGATCGCAACTCAGTGCCCCTGTACATTATCGAGAATGCCAATAGAATTAATATAAATACAGATGGCTCAGCATACTATAAAAAATTCAAAAATCTAAAAAAAATCAGAATGCTCTAGGTCCTGGTGAAGTTTCCGCTCAAATGCTGAAAATATTGAGGGAGTCCATAACCATTCCCTCAAAATGTTATTTGAAAAATCAGTAAATATCGGTTCTGGGTAAAATTCTAGAATCCCTAATTAAAGATATAATTACTACTAGCCGCATGTCTAACAATGATTTCACTGACAGAGAGCTGCATGGATTCACAAAGGGACAATCATGTACCACAAATGTAATTGGTCCCTATGAAAACGTGACCCAGTTCCTGGATAACACTACCCCCATAGACATAATTTTTGTTAGACCTTTGCAAGGCATCTGCTACTGTATCACACTGGGCAGTCATTGAAAACATGTCTTACCTAGCTATTCACCCCTGTATTATAAACTGGATACATAATTGTCTATGTGGTAGAACCCAAATCAGCCAGAACCGTATGACGACTCCTCTCTGTAAACCTTGCCTATTGTACCATTTGTGATACTAAACACTTATAGAGCAAGTTAGTGCCTCCAGATTTACTTGCTCCATATGCATCTCAGTTGCTAAGGGGTCCCATTCTTGTTCAGCAGGGTGCAATGGTGGAAACTGTCAAGAATGTTAATTATATACAGTTGCCTAAAACAATACTTTTTTTCTGCTAATCCACTACCTTTCTTACCCTCAGACTCCTAACATATATGTCCCCAGCCCATCTACCGTAGCACCCCTTCTAGAACAGCTGCAGTCCTGTGCCCCTCCCCTTCCCTCCATATCTGCCCAAGTTTGTATATGTCCTGACCAATGATATGCCATGCTGTTTGAAAATGTTTTAATATGCTAGCTGTTTCAGAATGTTTTCATTCCCCATTCTCATACCATTCTCCCTAACCTTGTTAACCCTATACCTGAAATACTTGTTATTGCTCTGTGTATTTTTGTTTCTATTTCTGTATAATTATGTCTATTTATTATCTGTATGTAACCCCCAGGTGGCACTATCCCAAGGGCTACTACCCCTGCCTGTGTAACTGCTAACAGGTTAAGGGGCCTAGGTCCAATGGCGGGTGCCTCCACCCAGAGGTCGGAGTTAAGACAGTCTGGTATGAGTTGGTGACAGCCCTCTGGGTCACTGCAACCCCCCTTTCTTCCCACTAGTGGCCCACACAAGTTAACAACAGTACCTTCGCAATATAGACTTACCCCCAGGATTGGTTTGATCAGCTTGACTCTGGGGACCCCCGTAAAGTAAGATGCAGTAATACAATAGCCACTGTACAGTATTTCAACACAGACACGCAGTTCAGCAGTGTAAGTTTGCAAAACAACCAAATCTGATTTATTTAGGGGAGAGTAACAAGGATAGGGGGAAATCAAGTTAACTGATTCAATCACACTAATATTCAGAGCACTGTGTACAGGGCTAAAGTCCCTCCAAGTCACTGTCGCTGGGTACCCAGGAAAGAGGGGGCTAGCCAAGATCAGTGCAGCTGGTTGAGGCCCTGAGGATGAAAACACTTGCACATTACCCAACTTGTAATCCGGAGCCAGTAGGCTCAGTTCATGTAGCAAGAGAGGGAAACAGATGAAACACTTGCAAATCAATGGATCAGCTTGCAGGGAGCTACCCTAATTTTTACTCACGACTCTTGTGGCTGAACACCTTTCACACCGCAGGGGGACACAGGCCTGTGATCAGAACACTCCCCATACATCTATATGTAAAAGAAGGTTACCATACCAGGCAGCTGCTTTCATATCCTGACCGCACTTACTGCAAACCTGGGAAGTCACAGTGCAGCTTCACTTCTCCTGACAGACTGAGCGCGATGAAGCAGATTCTCCAGTCCTCTACAGGGTGAGCCTGGTTGCTGGCTGCTATCTGCACAACCTCTTTTGTTCCTTGTACACAGTGGATTCAGTCCGAATCACCACGACGAATGAGCCACCCGACTTTTGGCCTCCACACGTGCTTCCCGCACGAAACTCAGCAACGCAGGAGCCCAGAGCTCCTTCCTCACTCATGGCCACAATGACTCTGCCTTCTTGGCCGTTGGGCAGGGAATCACACTCGGGCACCACCCAACCCAATTGGAGGGCTTCAGATGCCAGTCACTCACACCTTCCCCTATTGGTGCGAAAAGGCGGCACACTCCAGAACTTCACTTCCCAGAATCACTGGCCATACTTCCCATTAGCAGCTGGCTCCCGAGAGAGTCCTAATCCTGGTTGACTGCTCAATACTCCATTTTAAGCGCCCCCCCCCCGATTGGATCCAAGCGGCAGTTCCGATCCAAAATGAAGGGGCAAAGCACACAAAGTCTCAGCTGCAAGAAAAGCAGGTTAGACAAAGTACATTTCCATTACCACGCTAACATATTTCAAGCCAACAATTACAGCCCTGGGAAGTACTCACTTTGCTCACTTAGCGATGGAAAAAATGAAGCACCTTGTCAGTGGCTCGAGCAGAACTCGAGAAGGAGAACACACGGTCTCCCATGCAAACTAATTAGGTCTGCGAGCTGACAACTCTTAAAGAGACAATACTAGAGGCTTTAAAAAGCAATCACTTATAAAAGGCTTAATGGCCGAATACCATCCAGTCTGGGGTCATTAGACAAGTTACTAGGGGACTTTTAGGAAACCCCCATTTGCAGAGGGGTTACATGTACATAAAAATGTTATTATTGACCTTGTGTAATGCAGGTCCACCTTGTAAATGAGCCTGCTGAATGGTGTTCTCCTGGATAAATAAAGACTTAGATTGATTGATTGAATTCTCTGCATGCAACAGAGACTGATAAGCCCTGGATTTGTTGCTATAAACAGAAACAGATTATAGGGGTTCTTTTTCTGTCTTGCCCTGAACCTGATGACATTTATCCCATCTCTAGTGAAAACAGCCCGCTGCCTAATGTGACATCCGTTTCACAGACAGATCACCCAAACTGTTTAATTTTGTTCATAAGTGGATTTAGGGCTCTCGGGGTGATGAGCTTCACATCCTGCTGAAATTTATCTCTTGTTGATTACCAATTAGCTAACTACAGATTTAAAAATTTACTTTACTTTGCAGAATTGCCTGGAACGGTGTATCCATTCCCAATTATGTACTGCAAATTGGGACGAGCGATCATCAGCAGTCTGGCAGAAAGTAGAATTCATCTTTATCATCGACAATGAAACTCATTCATTCACTTTGAAAAATGAAGGCAGAGTCAGTGAATTGGGGGGGGGGGTGCTGCAGATGGTGCATTTTATCATAGCAAGCAGTTTTTGGCAAAACAAATTTGCTGTTTTAAAGAACGATTAATTGCTGCCTGCAGGCAGCCTTCCACCAGAGTTCATCAACTCTGCTTGCATTCACATTTTTCAAAGTGAGTGAGTTTTTCTCAACAAACAGTCATCAGAAATCCACATTAGCACAGTTCAGAGAAATGGTTACTGCTGCACTGGCCCCTCCATCCTCTGACTGACAGGTCAACCTCACCTGCCGACTCCCTGGTCGGCACCCATAAAAAAAAGATCATGAATGATCATGTTTGCACTGTGGAGCCCAGTCTGCCTGGGGATACACCTTACCTTGTAGACTTCCAGTGATGAACAATCAGATCTTGAAGGAACTCGGGAGTCGGGAAGCAACAACAGGTTCATGGAGTCAAACTCGGACTGAAATGGCAAGCGCTGAGAGCCGGGCAGCTAAGCAAGTCAGGAAACAACCACCATGAAGTGCACAGGTCCAAAACTTAAAGTCAGGTCACTCAGGTTAGCAAAGAGGAACACACTATATGTGGCCCTACTTTTATACCTTCTCGCTAACCTGGCTTCTTCCATTCCTTTCCCATTGTTTTAGGCTTACATTGAAGGCACAGCAGATGTGGAGGCACCAGATCAGGGCACATGTCAAACAAGTCCCCAAGTAGAGGTGTGAACTGGCCCTGGGACAGAGCTGGAATTGGATGTGCATACTGTACAGAGATAGAGAGTTGTTGACTTGTTATCACCAGCACTTAGTGCTTAGTTATTCTGGAAAGAAAACAAGGCAATTAGGCAAGGCTTTTGTTTTGTGTTTGTGGTAGATTCAATGCAAGGGGCAGTTTCTCAGTCTTGTGGGGGTGGGGCACTTTATTTATGGGACGACATGACACTTCGTCCACTAGACATTACAGCAAACACTTCTTTGTTATTGTGGGGCATGGCATATCAAAGGGACACTTAGTTTCTTTCAGTTTCTCTTGCTAGTTTGCAGCAGTAATTCTAAAACGGCAGTCTCCTTCGGGACAAAAAAGTGATGTGGCGGCTGCTCCCCCTTTTCCTGCAGTTTCTGCGCCTATAAGGACTGCTGACAAAAGTCCAAAACCCAGTGTCAGGAACAGCTGCTTGAGTGAGTAGTGAAATCATGGAGGAGACATTTCATAGCATGAAGGGAAGGAGCAGAACAAAGAGAAGGGGGAAGAGAGACCCAGAGTTTAGGGAAACAGAAAGAGAAAGCAGGTAGACCAGCAGAGGATTTCATTGGAAGGAGAGCAAGAGTTGCAAAGGGAGTAAGGGGTGGTAGGCAGTGAGAAGAGAGAAGCAAAATAAGAGAGGAGGAAGTCAAACCAAAATTAGGAGGTAAAGAAGGCACAGGTGGCAAGGTGCCTGGAATAAAACAGAGGGAGAGGGAGGTGTACAAAGAACAGTGGTGAGTGAACAGGGGTTTGTCGAGGGCAAATCAACAGAAGCAGTAAAAGAGGGGTCCAGTATAGCTAAGCTGGACGTGGGAGTATCACTGTCAACGACGTCACCATAGTCGAAAATGGGAAGGATCATCTTCAAGGAGATTTCTTTGCAGGCAGGAAATGGGATGCTCCTCTTATTCCTGTGAAGGGCACTAAATTTGGGGTGGTGCTTCATGTGGATTGCATCCACATGAACAGAGAGATTGAGGTGACAGTCCAGCCAGACCCCGAGGTACTTGAAGGAGAAGACATCTTGAATTGCTGCACTATCAAGGGTATGGAAGAAGGGGAGAGTGGTGAGTCTAGCAAGCTTTTGTCAGGTGCCAGAAGTCATATAGACTGTTTTCTTGGTGTTGAGGGACAGCTGATGTTCATGGAACCAGTGCTGGACATAAAATGTCCGGTTGGTGCAGGACCATGAGGTCAAGGGCAGAGGAGCCATAGGTAAAGAGTACCATATCATCTGCAGACATGAGAATGGACTTATAGGAGCAGACAGCAGGGTAGTCACTTAGAAAAATGGAAAAGAGAATTGTGCCAAGGGCAGACCCTTGGGGAGCAACTGAGCAAATTGGGAGAGGGAGCCTCCAGTATAGACAGCTTGTGACCTACCCTCAAGGTAGGGTAGGGAACCACTCAGCTGAGGAGGTGAAGAGTCCAGCTGCCTTAAGCATGTCCAGGAGAATGGGGTGGGCAACAGTGCTGAAAGCTTTGGCCAAGTTGACAAAGATGGCAAAGATGACTAAATCTTGATCCATGCCAGAGAGGATAGAATCAGTGAGCTGGAGGTGGAGTGGAGTGGGACTTTCTGAAGCCAAACTGGAAAAAAGTGAAAAAGGAGGTTAAGTCAAGAAAAGGGGACAGTTGGAAGAGAACAAGGTGTTCCTGGAGTTTAGCTAGAGTGGGCAGTAGCGAGAGAAGACAGTAGTTTCTGGGGAAGAGGAGTCAATCCCCTTAGGAAGGGGGATGACTGTAGCCAACTTCCAGGAGTTAGGGATTGAGGATAAGGAGAGTTTGAGAAGGGATGTGATACGAAGGGCAGTGTCGTTAGTGGAGAGATACAGAAGTGTTGGGCCAAGACCATCAGGGCTTCCACCCTTGTGGGGGTTTTAAGCCAAGAGGGGCTTAAGAGAAGCAGGAGTGGTGGAGAGAAGGCAAAAAGGGAGGAGGGGTGGTAGGGAGAGCAGAGGAGAAGAGTGACAGGGTAGAAGTAAGGAGGAGGAAAAGAGGAGGGAGCAGGCACAAGGAGGTGAAAAAGGAATCGAAGGAGGTGGCAGCAGCTTCAGCGGGCTCAGAGATAGAGTTGCCCACCTTGAGACCAGGAAGAGGGGACTGGGTCTGAGTTGAGAAGAGTGCATAGATTACCTAGAAGAGAATAAAGTGTGGCTTAGCTGTGATTTACTTGTATTATTGTGATGTAAAAATCACACATTTAATGGCCAATGGGGAAACAGGGCATGGAAAACTCCCCACAGCAGGTCAGTGGCTACTGATGTGCTGAAGAGAGTTAAACTCTCAAAAACTAGTCTCAAAAATAACTTCAGTAGTCCAATGAGAGGTATTACCCGTGACTTTTTTTATCTGTTATGATGCAAAGCAGTTTAATTACTTGTATTCTGGTCTTGAAGTGGTACAGTTCCTTGATGACAGGGATGACATGCTGCAAATTCTAACTGACGAACCTTTGTTGTATAGAGGCAGAGTTCCTTGCTGATCGGACCTGATCCATGCTACATCCACAGCTTTAACCAGCTGAACTATTTATTTAATTAGCTTTTGTTAACCAGGTAGGTATGCTAGACAGCATAGATGCCTATTTTCAGGTACAACCCCGGGAGATTACAACAAAGGGTATGTAGACAATAGTAGATACAAGAAAACATCATGGGAACAAGTAGAAGTCAGACATAGTACACTTATACAAACTTTTCAGCAATGACAGTACATTTGCAGGAAAGTATATGTAGTAACAAAACAGGAATACAAGTGCAAATAACTAACAGTCATAAGTCATACGACTAGTGAGTAAGTGCTGGAAGAGAGGAAACTAGGTACAGTAGCAAGTGTTTTGCTGTTAGAGACGTGACTCATGCTGCATCTGCACCTACAAATAACTGACCTTAGTCACAAAGTGGCAGTCTCTGTATGATTGAGATGCTGCTGCTGCTGCATGCTAGTCCAAACCAGAGCTCAGGTTTCAGTTTACAATGCCACACTTTGTATACCTGTATAAGGTGGAGTCATTACCGTGCTATTGACTGCCTGTGCCTTTCTCCTTGTCTCCTCTTCTTCATTTGTCGCTCTCAGTACACACACTTACTTTTGAGGTAAAAAAATTGTTTCTGCTATGTCATATCTGTATTAGTTGATGATAGAATTAGCCTTCAGTCACTGACAGCTGGCTATGCTATGTTAAGTATTTTATGTAGTCAGCATCATTATTGCAGCTGCAGAGGTGCCACAGAAAAAAATGCCACAACCTTTGATTCATAAATAAAGTAGATCTGGTAGGAAGAATGGGAGACATAGACAAACACAGTAGTGCAGGGATCTCATGCATACTGATAACATCATGAGATTCCACTGCAGACAGTAACATGCATCAGTTCTTGTTGCATACCTCCTCTGTCCTGTTGCCTCTGCTCTTGTTAGCAATATGTCACATAGCTCTCGTTATGTAGCTGTAAAAATAGCACATGATGTGCGAAATGCGCCAGGTCACCTAGTGATCCTATCCTCCATGTTCTGAGGGAGAGTTGTTACTTTGCACTTGCACTCTGCACCAAAGTGTTTTTTACTTAGACATGGATGTGTGAACTGAAAATAAAGTATTTAATTTTAAAAGGATTTCAAGGATTCCTGAGGCAAGTGCTGTTCCATGAACTGTATACTGTGTTAAGTAGCTGTGTGCACTTCAGCCTTCGTCAGGTACTGAACCTCCCAAATACTGTTTTGAGCTGTAAAAAAGACTATCTTAGTGTTTAAAGTTGCGTTCATGTATTTTTATGTCAAGGTAAAAGCCTTGTAGCTAATCAGACCTCTAATGTACAGGGCTTTGTGTGGCGGCAATGCCCTGTAAATAAGCGTAAGATATAAGAAAGTCACTTATATGCTAATTAGAAAAAAAAAGGTACTTGAAATATACAAACTCGGTAAAAAGGCACTTGGAACAGGCAAAGGAGTGCAAAAAGGCACTTCAAACATGTTAATGAGTTTCTGACCAAACATTCACCTTGTGAATGCTCTGTCAAAAACTCAGCTTTTAGAAAAGAAATGGCTTTGGCTGCACAGTTCAGCAAGCTGCTAGAGACTGCTACAAAGATAAATTAAAGCTGGTCACACTTTTCTCCCCTTTCCTTACCTCAACAAAATAGTGATAATGGGAGGCATCAGGGGTCAATGCTTAGAAAAGTTGGGCGCTGGACACTGTAGATAGTGACCTCAGCATTCAGCCTCAGTCTTTACGGTGCTCAGTGTCATTATTCCCGCAAACACCCTTCAGCTCTTCTCATTGTTGCTATAATGTACCACACAATATTTATAAATGTTGTAATTACTACTCACTGATTGTTTTATGCTTGTGTGTGTGTTTTTTTTTTCACTGTAAGGTACCTTGGCCCATGGAATGGTCCCTAAATAATTAACTGGTAGCAAAATGGTTCCCATGCTATTTTTTTTTTTTTGTTTCTCTTTATACACCACATCCTGGCCTGCACATTCAAGGTTTATCTCCATTTTAAACAAGTATGACATTGACTTGTGCGCTGGGTGAGGCTATGGCCAGTCTATAATGTGTTTCTCTCTACTAAGACAACGAACCACATCATGTTGTCCCAATAGCTTACCATTTATTTCTTTTGATTTCTGCACACCTAGGTGCATCGTCAGTTAAGTAAGCAGCAACCACCAGCAAGGTTTGAGGAAGGGACACAGCACCACTACAGACCTAATGCATCTAACCAGCAACATTAAACATGCCAAGGATGCGTGTTCCCTCACTGGCGCCATTTTTATTGACCTCTCCAAGGCATTTGACACTGTGGATCATATACTAATCCATTCCAAATTACTTGCCCTGGGCCTCTCCCACCATGCAGCATCTTGGTTTGGGAGCTGCCTCACTGGGAGACAGCAGTTCATCCACTTCAATAACACAGTTTTATCCCTTGCCCCAATAAACTTTGGTGTCCCACAGGAGTCCATATTTGGTCCCCAGATCTTCTTAATTTTTGTTAATGATCTTCTCTCTGTTCTGTCTCATGGTTCTTCACTAATGTACGCAGACAATATTGTTCTGTATACTAGCTTTGCCTCCATCTCCACAGTCCAAATCCAGCTACATGAGGATTTCTCCTTCATTCAGTCATGGCTCATGAGGAATGAATAAGTTGATCCTCAATTCCTCAAAGACCCAAGCCATGCTGTTTGGATCTCAGGTCAGAATTTGGCCCTGCTCAACTCCTCTTTCCATCCTATGCAAGGATTGATCCCCTCTTGCTATGGTGACACATTTCAAAATCCATTGTCCTGTGCCACAGGACTGTGGGGGCTACCCAGTCAGTGGTGCGGGGCCTGTGAGGGGTCAGTCATCATCATCCTACAGCTGGGGGTGTTTTCCAGGGATTTTCTCCCTGGGTCAACAAAACATGCAATGGGCACAATGTGCGAGCTCTGCCTCTGCAGAGAAATCCCCGGCACTCTAAGCATGGGTTCCCTTCCTTCTTCTAGTGATGTCGCATGTGCTGCCCCCCAGCTGCCACTGGGTGGCAGTCTGACAGTGAGCTACAGCAACCCCCCCCCCCCAAAAGGGAGAAGAGCAGTCCTAGGGATGCTCAATTCTCCTTCACCCGGCCAGCCCCCGAGCAACCCACGTCCGTTTCTGAACCTGGTTCACCACTGTGGCAGGAGGTAAGGTGCATGGCACCTCAGCCCTCCATGCCACTGGACCAGCTCGGTAGTAGTGACCTTCATAAAACTAATGGTAGTCTCACTCTCTGTGGGTCAGCCAGGAGAGTGATAGACTGTGGGCAGCTCAGGGACAAACAAGAAATGTCTGCAGGTCGGCAGGAACAGTGACACGTTTCTTTTATGAAAAGGAAACATTTTGTGTCAAAAGAGTACTTTATTTATGTTTTTGAGAGGAAAAGAGGAATCTAGGGGATGCTCACTGTACTAAAACAAGATGATGGATTGGGAGTTGTGAAGGAGGTGGGCACAAGGATATTTTAGGAAAGTTGGTTTGTGGGTATTGGCACTTGTTTTTATGTGTGCTATAAGCTAAAAAAATAATGTAGCTGGCAAGGGCTGTCACCCAATCAGACTGAAGAGCTGTCTCTACCCATTTTATAAGTGCCCTTACATGAACTAATCTTTAGCTGGTAAGGTACCATTTATGCAGGTTTTTTTTTCATTCTTCACGTAAACCCTCCAGTTACCTGCTAAAGGTCATTCTCACTACATTTACATGCAGCACAGCAACTACTATTCTTTTAAAAGGAACTTCTCTAAAATGTGGTAAATGCATTATCACATTTACACAGAGCCTTCCAGTGTGGGTAGCTCCAGCCACAGGGGCACACTTATGATTCAGGTTGAGTTAGGTCATTGCAGGAAATAGTACATGTAGTAAAAGCTTGCTCTATTGTTTTTTTTTTTCATATTATCTGTGCTCCATTAGTCTTTGACTCACACCCATCAGAGCCTCATGGCAACCATCTAGCAGGGTCTAGCCCCATCACCTCTATCTGCAGCTGCTCCTTCAACTGATCCCTTATTTAAACAGATGGTTTAAGGTGACAGGACCTTGTATAGGTCCTGAATGCACTGGGCTTCTTTGTCCTGCAGAGTCAGGGTGAGTCTTCCATAGTTTTTACTCTTGTAACCCTGGGACATCACTGGGCAAGGACAACAGAACGCGCACGTACAAGCAAGGTGTGCTGGCACAATGGACATCAGGCAGCAGCCTCAGTCTCATTTTGGTGCCTCCGACTGCTCCACCAGCTGTGGACACTCAGGTGGCGGTATTGCAGTGGAGTGCACAAACCTTGCTCTGCAGGAGACAAGGAGGAGGAGAGTATCCAAAATGGAGGGAGGAGGACTGAGAGTCCCACAGCCCCTAATTCTGAATCTGCATTCTTTCGGGGAACCACATTTATGACTTCTGTTGTAAACAACTGCTGTTTTTCCCCCCTTTTCTCTCACTCTCTTTTTTATGTTGTCTTGTGCACCCGTGAAAGTAACATCCTGTGGTAGTAGCACATTCAGAGGTGTGTCACTGTTGTGGTGAATGCAGGGAATGCTTTAGTGGGTGTGTCTCATAGCCACCAATTAGTGAGCATGCTGGTGATGACTGCAGTTTCAGAGAGAGCCACGGAGCTGAAAGAAATCTGCCGCTCCGGTGAGGTGCAGTTTCCTCATTGGAGCGTCAGATGACAAGGCTCTGTTATGTGCCTTTCCTGGTGAAACATTTCAATAAATATGGCGGCTCCTGCCGCCCACCACACATTTCCCACAAAGCCAACATCAGGGATGCCCAATCCCTGTGTCAGCGTGTCCCCCATCCCAGTTCAATTTGTTTACCGACGGGGGGTCCAATCCCTGTCGGCATCATGTCCCCCCCCCCATATACACATACACACTCTCTTTGTCTATGGGGCTGCCCAATCCACATCGGCATCATGTCCCCTCCAAACTCGCGGCACACTGGGAGCCCACCCTAGTGTGTCCAAAATCATTTTTTTACGTGTAAATAAAGAAAACAGCCCCCCGAAGTCCGTTTTTTTTACCTGTGAAAAAAACTGTCCCTCATCATTCTGCCGCACCCTTCCCCCTTCCCCAACCCGCACCTGCCCTCTGCACATCCCATCTCCCCATACCCCCCCCCATACTTACCTCCAGAGGGCAGGTGCTGCAATCTTCCATGGAGCGGGAAGGAACATTTGCAGTTTATGCTGCAGGTGTCATGGCGGACAGGAAACAGTTTGGCCCAGTGCCATTAATATCTTTCTGTGGCAAACCTTTACCAACATAAACTTTTTTTTCTTTTTATGTTGGGGGGGGCTGTGCCCCCCGCATCCCCCACATAAAAATGTAATTAATTCTGAGGTCGCACCAAATTAAAGCAAAAAAAATTTGTTTGCAGATTGCTTTCATTTTAGCACTTCTGCTGCAAAGTGTCCGCCATGACACCTGCAGCAGGAGGTGCAAGCGAGCCAGCGGAGACAAGTCTGAACTCTTCAAAAGCTGACCGGGAACTGAACAAAATGCGGTAAGCTTTATAGTGGCAGGCAATTGGGGGTTTCAACTTAGGTGGATATCTCAGCCATTTTGGGGGAATTTTGGTAACAGATTTTCAACATGGGGTTCTTGGGACCCCACCTCATGAACACATACACTGTCATCTCGTTACTCAGTTCTGAAAGGTTATTTTGCTGTCACTGCGCAGAATCATCTTTGGGGACCAATTAATGAAACGACAGTGTCACTATTCATAAGGTGGCGTCCCAAAAAGCCCATGTTGCAAATTTGGTGAAAAAAATTTCAAAAAAATGACTGCATTACGGGCGTGCGTTGCACAGTTTCCACGCACGCTTGTAACTTCAACAATTTTTTATATTTTCACTCCAGATTTTCAACATTGCCATTTTCCACACCTCCTTATGAACAGTATAGCTGTCATTTTTCAAATCCTACCCGGAATGTATTTTCGCACCTGTGGTGCACAATGGCGCAGTTGCTGTGGGAAATCAACTTTCGGGATAGATTAACAAAATCACAATGCCACTGTTCATGAGGGGAGATCCTAAAAAGCCTATGTTGAAAATGGGGTTAAAAAATCCCCAAAATAATTGAGTTACAGGTGTGTGTTGCGCAGTTACTATGCATGCTTGTGACTTCAATTTTTCATATTTTCACTCCAGATTTTCATCATTGCCATTTTTTTATACCTCCTCATGAACAGCACAGTTGCCATTTTTCACATCTTGGCTGAAATGTGTTTTTGCACCTGTGGCGCCAAATGGCGCAGTCGTGGTGCAAAATCACCTTTCAGCTAATGAACTGATAGTGCCACTCTTCATGAGGTGGGGTCACAAAAAGCCCATGTTGAAAATTTGGAGTGAAAATACCAACAAACACGCGTGGTGTTAGGGTTTCTAACCATAACGCCCCACCCTGTAGAGACTGATAGGCATCACGGTTGTGACTTGGGGTCCTCGGCTGTAATGCTCATGCCATTCCTCCCCCACCCTGCAGCCAGTGACAGGCATCGAGATGTGCCTTGATGTCTTTAGCCCCAAAGTTCAACTCATTCTTCTATATTGCATTCATCTCAGCATATTTCTTTATGAAATGGGGTGAGCATAAGGCCCAAAGACCTCAAGGCACACCGCAACACTTGTCAGTGTCTGCAGGGTAGGGTGAGGTAAAATGGCATGAACGTTATGGCCGATGACCCAAAGGCACACCCCAATGCCTGTCAGTTTCTGCAGGGTGGGGGTGGGGTTGGCGTCAGTTCAATACTTTACTGCCATTCCTATTATGCATCTCTCAAACTCCTGCACTACCAATACCAATGCCAGCAAGACAACTTTCAGCATTGACAAATGCTTGTTCCAAGTGTCCCTATATAAACCCACTGTATCCTACCGTTCCCCATACCTGAAGAAGAGTGGCCTTTCCAGCTTGAAATGTATTCATTTCTTGTATGTTTGCTTTCTTTTGCCAAATCTGTCACCGAAGGTGGGTTTATGGTCAGTTGAAATATCTAGGAGAGTACCTGCTGCAACAACCCATTGAGTGTTGATGGAGAGGAGCTAATGAATGAGTAAGTGATCTCAGGACCTTGAGTTCAGGTAGGTAGGTTCACCAATAAGCTGTGTGTGGTGCAGGACTTGATTTTGTTGGAGGAGGTCCATAGCCAGTTTGTACTGAGGTCACCCATGAGAAGAAGCCCCCCATCGGCAGCTAGGGTAACACAGGTTGCAATGACTTCCAATGAGATATCAGCTGAAGTGTCTGGGCAGCAGTAGATGGCACTGATGTAGACTGGTAGAGAGTGGGGGAATGAGATCTTAAGAATTATGAACTCATGGACTTTAGGGATAGAGAAAGGGTGGACCACCTCAAAGGTGAGACTGCGCTGAATGTACACAACCATATATACTTCATGTTTACCCCGATCCTGCCTATGGAGAGTGAAGCCAATGATGGAGAGGTCCTCGTCCCTAATATTTTTGGACAGCCTTGTCTCTAAGGCAGTGATCACATCTGGCTTGGTCTGTAGGATTCATAGTTTGAGCTGGACCATCTTGGAGAATAGGCTGAGGGTGTTTAGGTGGACCACCTTCAGCCTTTGTGTACAATAAGTGGGCCACTAAAGGGAAGGGAGGAGCCAGGATTGGTTCAATGTCACCAGCTAGTAGGAGTAGGAGGGTAACGAATAGTGTGACAGAGTTTATTTTTTGATGGGAGGCAGAGGTGCAAGGGAGGATGGAGGGAGGGAACTATTGAAGTAAGTGCTCTAGGGCCTCGAGATTGAGCTTTTTGGCAGACAGGAGGCTGAAGTTGCTGTGCCAGTGGGTATGGTTGGGCTAAGGAACTGGGGTGTGGAAAGCGTAGGAGGAAGGGAGGGTGTGGATGGGGAGGAGTGGATGTCTGGGTTAATCCCAATAGGAGAAAACTGGACGCCTAGGAAGAGGAATCAGGACAGAGAATGAGGTGGCATGCCAGCTTATGCATTTTTATGGCTGCAGCATGCTGCACAATGCTCTCTTTTGCATTATGTTCCTATAAGTTTTTTACATGCTAAATGTTCTGTGGTGCTGCTTCTAAATGGAACTGTAATGCCAAATAGTACTGGTGTCACAACTTGAGTTTGGGCAAGCCTGCTGCTTTAGTGGAATCTGGCATGCTGTCCTTACATGGCACTAGGGTGCCAAATATTGAAGTTCTGCTCTTTAATAGTCCTGGCATGCCAGATGTCCTGTTGTGCCATTGCTGCCATATATTCTGGTAATAGTAAATGCTATGAAGGAGCAGCATGCCAGACATCTTTGAAGCAGTATGCCCATAGGAAACTGCTGCATGGTAGAACAGAATAGTAGCACAGCAGTATGCCATAACAGTGAGAAGTGCATAACATTGCATGCTGCATGTCACAAATAGAAGCTGTGGGGGTAAAGCCACAGGTACAGTTGGTGAGTGGTGGCTAGAACGTTGTTGTGGTGCAGGGTCGGAGGAGAGCTGAAAGGAAAATGTCGAGGGTCTGGTACACATTTTGGATGGAGTGTGGGGTAGACATCATGTTTCCTTTGTTGGTACTTTGTGATAGACTCTAGAATTAGCAGCAAAAGCACATCTATACCAAGATCTCACTTCGAGATAGAACTCTTGCAGCAGGTAACACCATTAGGACTATGCTGCCATGCACTAGGACCCAACGGAAAAATCCTAGCTAGCAGTCTAAGGCAGGGGACCCCCCCCGACGTTGGCCCCACCCCTGATGTCACCAATAGTGTAAAGGGGCAGTCCCCCGGCACCACCTCAGTTTTTTTCCACAATCAACCCATGCATATTGACTCCACAGACCCCTCCTGCTTCCAGTCCAACATACATTTCTCCCCCGACATATTTACCCCAATGTCACCATTAGTGTAGAGGGGCGGTTCCCCGGTACCACCTCCATTTTTTTTTTCACCATTAACCCGTGCATATTGGCTCCACGGATGCCTCCTGCTTCCAGTCGACCACCATTTTTGTACTTTGTGCAGTTACTGTTTTTTCCTCGAAATATGAGTTTGTCGTTATATGTCTACCCAACCATCTTCCTTAACAGAGCAGTGGAAATCAAAGTGCATGTGTGGCAAACAGATCCCGGTAAAGGACAGCCATTTGGCCTACCTGCTTTGCCTAGGCCCCAACCACAGGCCAGATGACTGCCCGCACTGCCTCAGCTTCAACAAGAGGACTCGAATCCACCGCCTGAAGACCTTGAAAGCATACCTCCTTGAACAGCAAGTGGCCACCATGCAGAAGACCCACTCAGGGCATAGTTTGTCTTCCTCTTCCTCCACTAAGGACTCCTCCCCTAGAGAGAAGAAATCGAGCAGAAAGCACCATCATTGGGACAAGGACAGGTCCAGGTCAGAATCCCATCCTAGGTCCCCACACAAAACTTCCAAATCTTCTGCCTCTGGCACAAGGTCAGACTCAGCCCCTCCAGTCTCCCTAGCTTTCTCATGGTTACTGTTGAGGAAGTTCCCCACCTCTTCTCAGGCATATGGAGGGGAGTCTTCCAGGCTCAGGCTTTCTCAAGCCCCCGTGTCCCTGGCTATCTGGCCCCACAAGCATGCACTAGGGTCTCAGCCAGCAGGATGGACACATTCTTTATCAGGCGGCAGGTTGGAATCTACCATCTACAAGGCCTTAGTCTTTGGGTCATCAGAGAGGACGACGGAGTGGGATGACACCAGGAGATGTCAGGAACATGAGTGCCAGAAGAAACCATGCCCACCTTCCAAACTGTTGTCGGCCGAGGCTTCAGACCGATGTCAGACCTCAATGCCCTCTGACTCCATTATGGAGCTGGACCAGACGCCACCTTTTAAGCCACTACCTTCTCCACAGGGCCTGAATTATGGTCTGACTACAGACCAAATGTCAATGGACTTGACACTTGCCTCAGGGGATACTATGGACAGGGAGTCACCCCCTCCGCCTCTCCCTCGGGAGCCTGACGACCAGGCATCAGGGCATCTGATGCCACAGGACACTGTCCCACCAGAGTCGATGTCTGACAAAAATGGTACTGTCAGACCCGATGCCAGAGGGCACCATACCACAAGGCAAAAACACCAGGCCCTCATGGAGCCCCTATCCCAATGTCAGCACTGCAGCTAGGACCTGTCGTACCTTTGACTGAGGTCGGGGATCTCTTCAGTAGCTGGTGGAACACCATTAAAGGAGACCTATTGCCTAGGCCACCGGAGCCAACCCCCATCTCTGTGAGGACCCCGGCCCCGCCTAGATACCCAACTCCCTCGTGTTCACCTTAGCCACCCCGATGTTGGCCTGTCCGACTCCAGGGGGTAATGGGCATAGATAACCTGAACAACTGCGGCATGGTCACCACCCGTCATCCAGATCCTCCTCCAGGGGATACCAGTATACATCCTCAGACGGATCCTCTAGAGGCTCCTCCTCCTCCTATGATTCTTCAGAGGTGTGGAAGCGTGGGATCAATGACAGACACACAGACAGAACTTTGGTGCATAAAAAATGCAAATTACTGCATTTATCATTTTATTTCTTAAATCAGAAATAAATGTCCAAAATAAATTGTTCAAAACAAAAAAAATAAAGAAAGCGCTGTTACTTCACAGAAAGAAATATAAAATGTTAAGTCCAGCACACTTCAAACAGGAATCACTTCTTCTTGGTCTGTCTTCCTTCTTTAACAGCTATAGCTTTCCTTGAACAAGCTCCTTCTTGCTCAGTGTCCAGAACCCTACTGAACACTCCTCCACATCTCCTCTCTCTAGCCAATCAAATAGGGGTTTATATAGTCTCCTCCTGGTACATTTTTACTCCTCCCCTTTTTGGTGACATCATACCTTCTTCCTATATAAACTGTCATTCTGGGCTGGCCAGCTCCTAAGCAGGGCCTACTGAAGCTTCTGGTAAAAACAATCACTTTCATTTCTTTTTCATGACTTCACAATCCATAATATATTGTGTTGTACAGCTTTAAGAAGTAGAAGAAAGTTTGTCTTTAAATAATAGCAAAACAATTCTGTCAGAAATACTCAGTTTTGTTCTTTTAAAACAGTCTAAGACAACAGAAAGAAAAAACAGCTCTCTGTACCTTAGAGAGTCATTTAAATTCAAATTACAATTCATTAGCTACCATATAGAGCTTTTTTAACTCTTTCTGCCTGTTTGGTTTATTTTAGACAGCTGAAATTGCAGCTTTTTACCTTCCTCTGCCTTCCACTGTTTATAGGGCTCAATAACCAGAGAAAACAGCTTTTCTTGGATCAGCAGGGACTCTGCTCTATAGGTACCACTATTCTTTAAAAACTCTGCAACATTGTAGTCTACTTTTGGGGACAAATGCATTTTAAAACAGGATAAAGACAGCAGCTTCTATAAGGAAACTGCTCTTTAAATCAGCATGACAGTTTGATTTTGTTTTATGAAAAAGGGGCATTTAAAGGGATAGTAAAGCACAAAGAGATGTGTTTGTCAGATTGGCCACCCTGACAAGAAAAGAAACAGAATAGTTTGGAATAAGTAAAAGAATATAGAAAAGAGTGAAGCAGAATTTGTTTTTATTTTAAAGGGGAATGTTACCCTATTTTATTATGCATAACAGGGGGGCCCTGTTACAAGAGGATGAATTGTCTCTTCCATCCCTGGACACATGGAGAGAGAGACTCCCCAAGGTCTCCTCTAGATGACCCTTCCTTTCTGGATGTGATGAGACACATCCAGTTCCTCAATCATTGGGAGACAGAAGAGTTAGATCCTGAGAGATGCTGCCTGGCAAAGTTCCTAGGGGCTACTGACCCAAAACCATTAGTAGTCCCACCATTAGTGGAACCCTTCCATGATGTTACCAAAGTAGCATGGAAGTACCCTTCCATGTACTCAGCAGTCCCAAAAAAGGCTGACTGCTTGTATAGAACCCCAAGGGGAGAACCACACTTGAGTGAGCAGCCCAGGGCAGACTCTATGATCCTCACGGCAGCTCATGGGAGAACCCAACAGTTGAAGCATATGAGTTCCTAGCCACTAGATAAGGAGCCCAAGAAACTGGACCATTTGGGCTGCAAGGTGTACTCCACAGCCACCTGTGTGGTCCGGTCATTTAATTTTCTGGCACACATGGTGATGTACCAGAAATCACTGTGGAATAAGACCATGGACATAGCTCAGACACAACCTGACTCCAACAACAAGTCTGAGCTGTTAGCAGTTCTCCAATCTGGTGCTGATGTTGTTAAGCACATCCTTAGGTGCTCATACGACTCGGCAGACACTGTCACTAGAGCAGTGGCTACAGGGATATGCCTAAGGCACCACTCCTGGCTGAGGTTCTCAGGATTCTGCCAGGATTTGTAGGATGCCATCCTGGATGCCCCTTTCCAGGGGCCAGTTCTTTTTGGCCAGGAGGCCAAAAAGCTAATAGCTGGTTTACAGGACACAGGAAAAGCAGTTTCTGAAGTCCACAAAATATATAAATCTGAACCAGCCATGACCAGGTGTAACTTCTTTCCCAAGCATCAGGGCCAGCAAGGTAGGCAACAACAGCAATGAGGGGCTACAAGAGAAAAGGTACCCCCTTGTCTGCAGGAGCACAGGGACCTAAAAATGCTAGGAACACCAGAGCTCCCTTGCTCACTCCCACAACCTCGGCATGACTTCCTGCCTGCCCCCCTCCTCCAGCGGAGTTGCAGGGGGAGGCAGTAGGAGGGAGATTTGCTGGTCCAGTATCACCGCAGATCAGTGGGTACTACATCTTATAGAAAGGGGTTATGCTCTGGAATTCACCCACATTCCGCCAGACAACACACCAATTCCCACCCATTGCTCCCCATCCTACACAGGACTCATCCAGGCAGAAATCCAAGCCCTCCTGAGCAACAAAGTGATTCAAGCAGTGCCACCAAGTCAAAGAGGAAGGGGGTATTACTCCCACTTCTTCCCAGTCCCAACGAAGACAGGGGACCTTAATCCTATCCAGGACCTCAGTCAACTGAACACTTTTATCGAATACAAATGGTTCAGGATGGTGACACTGCCAGGATTGCTACCCATGCTTCGTCAAGAGGATTGGCTATGCTTCCTGGACATGCAGGATGCCTACATGCATGTAAGAATCCTGCCGTCCCACAGAAAGTTCTTCTGTTTTACTCACTTCAGGGTTAAAGTGTAGGGCTAGGTCTGTTTGGGCGTTCTGCAGAAAATAAATTTTGCACTGGTGCACTTTATTAGCAATTTGAGTGCCTAGTTTTTCTTTCATTCTGTTTTACCTTCCAGGGAGAGCACTACCAGTTCAGAATACTGCCATTCAGTCTTTCCTTGGCACCCAGGGTGTTCACCAAGTGCCTGGCTCTGGTGGCAGCAGCTCTCAGGAGGCAGGGACATTATATCTACCCCTACCTTGACAACTGGCTCTCGACAGCTCCCACAAGGGAACAGCTGTGTCACACACTGGAAGATACCTTCCTTCTGTTCCAAGATCTGGGGATTACCTTGAATCTTCCAAAGTCATCCGCCTAGCTCACCTAGAGGTTACAATACATAGGGGCCATCTTGGACACTGTCCAGGGGAGGCCCTTTCTTCCCTCAGACAGGGCAGATCGACTAAGGGCACTGGCTTGGAGGGTCATCTCTACAAACAAGATTCCAGCCAGAATGGTACTGCAGCTACTAGGCCATATGGCAGCCACCATTGTAACAGTACCCTTAGCTCATCTGCACGTGAGGGTTCTCCAGTGGAACCTCAGAGTTCACTGGGACTGGCACTTGGACAATCTCGAGCATTCATTATGGATCTCTAAAGCAGTACGTCAGACTCTGGAATGGTGGCTCACCCCTTCCCGGCTAGAATCCGGGGCTCCCTTTCAAAGTCCCAGCCCTCAGCAGATCCTGAGAGCAGATGCCTCTGGACTAGGGTGGGGCGCACATTTCAGAGACCATTGAACATGGGGGACGTGGACCTCTTTGGAATGCAATCTCCACATCAATGTGTTGGAGATGAAAGCTGTTTTGTATGCTTTACAGGAGTTCCAGATGATTCTTCTTCCAGGGCCCCTACTGATCCAGTCGGACAAAATGCCAGTGGTTTTCTACCTCAACAAGCAAGGGGCACACACACTCTTACCCCCTTTGCGGAGAAGCCATGAGGGTCCGGTATGGGCCAGTGGAACACAACAAGGAACTCACAGTGGTTCACGTTCCAGGAGCTTAAAACACCCTAGCCGACAGCTTCAGCCAGTCTCAGGCTTATGAATGGGAGCTACTACAGGACTTAGTAGACGGCCTTTTTGAAAAGTGGGGTCTTCCATAACTGGACCTCTTTGTGTCCCCTCTCAATGCCAAACTGCCCAATTTCTGTCCGCTAGATCCAGGGCCTGGCATTTTCTGGCAAGATTCTGGGGGAACATAGCTCCCCTATGGATGCACCCACAGAGAAGACTGATGACAACTGTCACAAGGGAGGCCCACAGGAAGGAGGCAGAGGACACCACAGGGAAAGGAAGCAGCTCCTGGTGGGGGACTCAATTATTAGGGGTATAGAACTGGGGGGAGCTGGGAAAACTGAAGTAAGGTGCCTGCCTGGTGCCATGGCTTGGAGGGACAGGAAGCGCATCCTCAGGATCACGAGAACAGCTGCAAGGGAGTCTGAGCTGGACATAATTGTCCACCTAGGGACAAATGACTTGGCTCATCATGAGATTAGAGCAGTGCAGGAGGACATTGCAGAGTTGGGGAGGGGCCTAAGACAAGTAGCACACACAGTATCCTTCTCAGAGGTGCTGCCTGTCAAAGGCATGGGGGAGGCGAGGGTAATTAGCACCATGCAGTTTAATGAATGGTTGAAAAAATGGTGTGGAGCACAGGGGTTTGGCTTCATTGGGGACTGAGGTTCCACCTGGAGGACACCAGCCTATACTGGCAGGATGGTCTGCATCTGTCCAGGAAGGAACAAGTCTTTGAGCAATCGGTTTAAATGCTTCATTGGCAAGCTTTTAAACTAGTCAAAGGGGAGGCACTGACAAGCAGCAGAAAATCCCAGCCTCTCCTACAAAACAGGGTACTAAATGAGAAAAAGACCGAGGTAGAACGGTCAGTGGGGATGCTGCAACAGAAGGTAAAGCCATCAAAAAATGGAGAGCAATGAGTACCAATGCTCGTAGTCTGGGTAACAAGCTTCCTGAATTAGTGGCCTTGATGGAGGAGGAACATCTGGATATCGTGGCAGTCACAGAAACATGGTACACAAAAAACCATGACTGGGATGTAAACATACCAGGATACACTATCTACAGGAGGGACAGGGAGGGTAAAAGAGGAGGAGGAGTAGCTCTTTACATAAGGGAAGGAATAAAAGCAACAGAACAAAAGGGTAAACAGGGAGGAGAAGAAGCACTGTGGGTAAATTTGGAGACAGGCAATGGCACCACAATCCGCACAGGGGTTAGGATACAGATCTCTCTCAGGGGAGGAAATTGACAAGAAAATGATAGAAAGTATACTTAGAATGGCAGAAAAAGGGGAGATATTGCTGATGGGTGATCTGAATATGCCAGATGTTAACTGGAGTGCAGTTGCAGCTGCCACTTCGAAGAGTGGAGTTATTCTAGATGCCCTACAGGGGGCATGCCTTAGACAACTAGTATTGGAGCCCACTCGAGAGGGAGCAATATTAGACTTGCTTCTCTCAAATGGAGATGGAGAGAGGATCACAGATGTAGAAGTGGGTAGCCGTCTGAGAGCTAGCGACCATTGAACAGTATGGTTCACAATAAACACAGCAATAGAGTCAAGCCATACAAAGACAAAAGTACTGGACTTTAGGAGGGCTGACTTTGCCAAAATGGGTGAGTGCCTAAGGAATGCACTAGCAAATGGGCAGGAAGGAGGGGTGGAAGAACAATGGTGAATAATAAAAACTGCCATCACAGAGGTAACAAGCCTTTGTGTGAAGCAAATAAAACAAAACGATGTAAGAAACCACTATGGTTCTCAAAGGAAGTGGCAGTGAAGGTTCAAGAGAAAAAGAAAGCATTCAGGAAGTACAAGGAATCACAGAAGGAGCAGGACAGAGAACTGTATCAGTTAAAGCAAAAGGAGGCTGGGAAGGCAGTCAGAACAGCAAAGGCCCAAACCGAGGAAAAGATAGCCAACTCAGTTAAGAAGGGGATAAAACCTTTTATAGGTACATCAGGAGTGAAGGAAGACCAAGGGAGGATAGTGAGGCTTAATAAAGGGAGGGAGGGTGGGCAGAGGAGACTGTGAAAAGGCAGAGATACTAAACAAATATTTTTGCTCAGTATTTACAAATGAAGAGAGGGAGGTGCATAAAACAAACAGTAGAAACACTCTGGATACAGAAGTTGATACCAGCCCATTTACAGAAGAAAGGGTTCTGAAAGAACTCTTAAAACTGAAGGTGGACAAAGCAGTGGGGCCTGATGGGATTCATCCCAGAATTCTAAAGAACTAAGGGTAGAACTAGTGACACCACTGACTACCCTTTTAACAAATCATGGGAGGATGGGGCGGTACCCGAGGACTGGAGGAGGGCAGATGTGATTCCCCTTCACAAAAGTGGGAGCAAGGCAGAAGCAGGAAACTACAGACCTGTTAGTTTAACCTCAGTGATAGGGAAAATGATGGAATCACTTCTCAAGGAAAGAATTGTTGAGTATCTAGAGGCCAGAGGGGCACAGGACCCTAGGCAACATGGATTCACAACGGGAAGGTCATGCCAGATGAATCTGATAGATTTCTTTGGCTGGGTGACCAAAGTAGTAGATCAGGGAGGGGCTGTGGACATGGCCTACCTAGACTTTAGCAAGGCATTTGACACAGTCCCACAAAATTAATATACGTTAGCCAGCCTGAGTGGGTCACAAGATGACAGCCTGGGTAAAGAATTGGCTGGAGAATAGGACACAGAGAGTAATAGTAAATGGAGTCCACTCAGAAGAAAGGAAGGTTACTAGTGGGGTACCGCGGGAGGTTCAGTATTAGGACGGTCCTCTTCAATGTCTTTATAGCGACATTGCAGAAGGACTGGAAGGAAAAGTATGTCTCTTTGCAAATGACACAAAGATCTGCAACAGAGTTGATGCATAGGGTGGGTGGAAAGGATGAGAAGGGACTTGGCAAGGTTAGAGGAATGGTCAAATGTATGGCAGCTTAGATTCAATGCTAAGAAGTGCAAGGTAATGCACATGGGAAACAAAAACCCAGGGGAAGAGTACACAATAGGGGGTGAGATACTAACAAACAAAAATGGAAAGGGACCTGGGGTAGTCATATCAGATGACCTAAAGGTGGGCAAGCAATGTGAGAGGGCAGCAAGGAGGGCTGGGGGGATACTGGGATGCATAGGGAGAGGCATCACCAGTAGAAAACAGGAAGTTATTATCCCTCTGTACAGACAGCTGGTGAGACCCCATCTGGAGTACTGTGTGCAGTTCTGGAGACCCAATCTCCGCAAAGACATAGACAGGATGGAAGCTGTCCAGAGGAGGGCAACTAAAATGGTGCAGGGTCTGCACCGGAAGACATATCATATGAAGAGAGATGAAAGGAGCTTAATATGTATAGCCTCGAGGAAAGGAGGGAGAGGGGGGACATGATAGTACCTCAAGGGAATCAACAAAGTCCAAGAGGGTAGCATCTTTCAAAAAAAGAGGTGTGCAAGAACAAGAGGGCACAATTTGAAGATAGAGATCAGAGGTAATTTAAGGAAGTATTTTTTCACAGAGAGGGTTGTGGATGCATGGAATGGCCTTCCGGAGGAGGTTGTGGAGTCAAAATCAGTGGTGGAATTCAAGCATGCATGGGACAGTCATAAGGCAATTCTAGGGGATGGGGGGTAGGAAGAAGTAGGCTGCTGGTTAACTAGGATCTGCAGCATATCCAGTAGGTAGGGAAATGGGCATACTGGGTGGGCCAAGCGGTCCTTATCTACCATCAAATTCTATGTTTTTATGTTTCTAAGATGTGTTATCCCTCTCTTGGGCAGGGAGGTTCCTTTATGTCTTCCCTTCTTTCCCTCTACTTCAGAGAGTACTGCTCAAGCTACCAGCAGAATGAGCTGTCATGATCCTCATAGCACGATTTTGGCTGCAACAGATTTGCTTCCCATTGCTCCAGCAATTGGCATCGGAACCCCCAATCCCCTTGCCCCTGTCTCCTCGCTTGTTCTCCCAGGAACAGGGAACTCTAGTACACCCAAATCTGTAGTTTCTGCACCTGCATGCATGGCTCCTGCAGACCTAGTCAGGGACAGGTATGGGGTGTCTTCAGGGGTAGTGGAGGTCCTAGTGGCCTCAAGGAAATGCTCAACCAGGGCCACATATGCCATGAAATGGAAACGTTTCTGCCTGTGGACTTCATCCTGTCTCTTGGATCTATTTACCTGTCCAGTGAATTCGGTCCTGGAATACCTTTTTTCCCTATCTGATGCGGGGCTCAGCTATTTGTCCATAAAGGTACACCTTTCTGCACTGTCAGCTTATCATGTACCAATGGATGGCAAGAGCCTGGTGCAATTGGATTTGTCTAAGACCTTCTTGCACAGTATTCTGCATATCAAGCCTCCCAGGAGAGAACCTGCTCCCCCGTGGGATCTCTTGTTCATGTTAGAAAAGCTTATGTTGCCTCCCTTTGAGCCAGCTGCAAGTTGCGAGCTCCACTCTCTATCTTGGAAAGTGTTGTTCTTAGTTGCTATTATTTCTGCTTGGAGGATTTCCAAGCGTCAGGCTCTGATGTGTAAAGAGCCTTATTTGATTTTTCACAGGGACAGGGTATCCCTGCATACAAATCCTAAGTTTCTCCTGAAGGTAGTGTCTGAGTTCACTCTTAATCAGGACATTCAACTCCCAGTCTATTACCCAGAGTACTCGAATAAAGGGGAGGCCTTGTTGCATACACTGTAATTGATTTTTGTAATTTTTATATATTATTTTTTTTTTTTATAATTGACTTTTGTAATTAACAGGATTGCCATGAAAACAGAGCCCCTGGGCCCTATGGTAAAAAATTGCCTGTATAAATAAAGTTATTTCACTACTACTACTCTAGATGGTCACAGGATTCTTCATTACTATATAGATTGTACTCGAGCTACTAGAAAGACATACCAGTTGTTTGTCTCCTTTGCCTAAAGAATGTTAGGGGCACCAATGACTAAGCAGACATTGGCCAAATGGTTGGTCAATTGCATAGTTTTCTGCTATCAAAAGTATGACAAACTTTTACTGGCACTGGTTAAAGGTCACTCCACTAGGGGTATTGCCACTTCCTTTGCATACCCAAGGAATGCCTCGGCAGCTGATCTCTGTGCAGCTGCCATTTGGAGTTCAGTCCACACTTTTGTTAAACACTACAGTCTGGACATTGCTTCTAGGAGATGGGCAGGCTTTGGCCTCGCCGTTCTCCAGGGACTACTCTCTTAAGAGTACTGGTGGTTTACTTCTGCCTGTAACCACCACCCTTCAGACCTAGATTCTATCCTTGTACTGCATGGGACTCAGTCCTAATGGTGTTACCTGCTGCAAGAGCTCTATCTCAAAGTGAGATAGTACAGTTACGTAAGAACTTACCATAACAGTAGATCTTTGAGAAGAGCTCTTGCAACAGGTATGCTTTCCCTCCCACCTTCCCCCATGGTTGTATCAGTTTTCTTCTCTCTGGGAGATGTTAGAACCTCCTTGGTTTCTCCATCCTTTATGCTAGCCGAGTCTCCAGCGGGCAAAAAGAGGTGGTGCCAGGGGACAGCTCCTTTATACTATTGATGATGTTGGGGGTGGGGCCAACATCAGGGGGCCGCCCCTGCCTTAGACAGCTAGTTAGAATTTTTTCATGGGGTCCTAGTGCCTGGCAGCTTAGTCCTAGTGCTGTTACCTGCTGCAAGAGCTCTTCTTGAAGATCTACTGTTACGGTAAGTACTTACGTAACTGTACTTTTCATCACTACTGGATGAATTGTTCTCAAGAAAGACACAGCTCAAAACAGAGCTGAAAAATTTAACAACCAATTACAATTCAATCAGTACATCATGTGACCACTATGGCTGAGAAGCTGACAATACGAAGAAAAAACAGCAAGGAAAATCCATATCTAGAGTGATTATAATTCAGTATGTTGCTCTCAACGTATAGCCCTCAGTAGAAAGAGTAACAGATCATCACAAGCCAGAAAGCATATGTAAATAGGGACTGTGGTAGAGGTGCTAACATCTTCAAGCTGTAGTTATAATTTTATTTATTATTATTTATTTCAAATGTTTCACCAGAAAAGACATACTGAGCTAGTAACGGCTCATTTCCAGATGTGTCCTGGGAGGAGGGGGAGGGAGTAGACAATAACAAAGGTGCAGAATAAATAAAATACAAAATATAGAATATAAAGTACAGTAAGGCACAAGAGTAATAAAAATACAATACAGTTGGGCAGTTGCAAATTTCAGGCAGATAAACCAACGTAATCCAATATAAAGAAGAACAATCCATACGAATGTGATTATAATTGATGACAGTAAACTGATAAGAAAAGTGGATACAGCAGAGGAGTGTATTATAGGAGGACCTACACACATTAGGGGTGTGGGCCAAAAATGGGGCTTTGGGTTAATGTGAAAAAGTGCAAGGAACGACACCTAAAGTTTAAAAATCTAGATTACATATACAGCCTGTGTGGTGATGTGAACATCACAACCAAGGAAAAGTATCTAGGGACACTTTTTTTGCAAAAAAAATGGAGAACCTGGGGACTGCAAGCTGATTTTACCTTTTGTAAACACCACTAAAAGCCATTTTTTATATTAAAAACAAGTTTTCACCACGTTTACAATCACACCGCACCAAATGTGTTATACCTTTTATCCAAGACCTTGAAATGAGCATTGATTGATTTCTGCAACTGAGTGACCGGGGAAATTGATCAGGGGAGGGCAGTGGGCGGCCTGGCCTAGCTGGACTTTAGCAAGGCCTTCAACATTATGCCATACAGGAGACTGATTAAGAAATTGAACAACCTAGGGATGGGATCCAAAGTGGTGAATTAGGTGAGGAACTGGTTTATGGATAGGCAAAACAGGGTGATGGTTAATGGCACTCACTCTAATGAGGCCATAGTGCCACAGCAGGGTGCCACAGGGCTCAGTACTGGGACCTGTCCTCTTCAATGTCTTCACATGTGACATTGCAGAAGAGTAGGAAGGGAAGGTATGTCTTTTTGCAGATGACATGAACATCTGTAATAGGGTGGACACCAAGAGGGAGCAGATAAAATGAATTAACTCAAGGAGTGATCAAGAGCATGGCAGTTGGGGTTCAATGCCAAAAAGTACAAAATCATGCACCGTGGGCATAGGAACCCAGGATCTGAGTATAGGATGGAGGGAGATACTAACAGTCACTAAGCAGGAAAGGTACCTTGGGGGTTATTATATCTGATGACCTCAAAGTGGCAGGGCAGTGTGACAAAGCATTGGGAGGGTCAATGGGATGCTGGGATGCATAGGAAATGGCGTGTCCAGCAGCAGCAGGAGGGAGATGGTGTTGCCACTGTATCGCTCGCTTGTGAGACTCCACCAGGAGTATTGTGTCCAGTTCTGGAGGCTGCACCTCAAAAAGGACATAGGATGGAGGCAGTTTAGAGGAGGGCAACTAAAATGGTGAAGGGTTTTCAAAAGCCCTATGAAGAGAGACCGCAAGATCTTAGCATATACACCCTGAAAGAGAGGAGAGCGAGAGGGGACATGATAGAGACCTACAAGCACCTCGTGGGGTGAACAGTGTGCAGGAGGGTAGTTTCTTTCCAGTCAGAAAGAGTACAGGAACCAGAGGTCATGCGATGAAGCTGGGGGGTTTAAGTGGGATGTGAAGAAGTACTACCTTGCTGAAGGAGTGGTGGACACGTGGAACAGACTGCCAGCATAAGTGGTGGAGGAGATAATAGTAGGGGGCTTCAGTCATGCATGGGACAAACCAAAGAGAATATCAATAAATAGTCAGGGAGGAGGGAGGACTAGTGGAGACCAGTTAAGGTTGTTGACTGAGACTAGGCAGGGACAATGTGGGCAGGCTAGGTAGGCCAAGTGGTCCTTTTCTGCCAACAAATACTATGTTTCTGTTGCTTAATGGAGCTTTTGCATAGTAAAACGTAAAACAGAAACACAAAAATAAATTTGCATAAAACTCTCATTTTGCAGCACACTTTCGGTCCAAAACATGCTGATTTACGCTAAGTTGGGGGGGGGGGGATTTTAAGATTTTGTAAAATGGAATTGGCCATTAGTGAAAACAGAAAATTGAGAAGGCCATGCATGCTGTCTCATTGTGGAGGAGTGAGTTGCAGCAGGACAGCTAGAAGACATTTACTCTGCCTATGTATGGTATGCCACCATTGCCCTATTCAAAAGTAGTCAAAACTGATTAATTTTGTAGCAGATATCTAGCTGTCTTTCCAGTCTGTCTTGTTGGTCCATTTTGTGCTCCCTTTTTCATTGCCGCTATTTTCTTGCCCTAGGAGCTTGGAGTCCTGAGGTGTCCAGAGGAGCCCGCTCCATCGGGTGAAGCAACAAAATCTCCACGGGGAGTTACCGGCTGGAAAACTGTAGCACTGAGTGTGAATGATTGAAATGTGCCAGTGAAACAACACATTTTGCATCTATTCTGAGGACTCAGCTTTTTATTAGGGAAGTTCTTTTTTATTTTATTCATCCCTCTTATTTTAATGGTTCTGGATGTACAAATTAATCTGATTCTTTATAGCTGTATAACTGTTTTACTGTGCTACATTTGGTTTTGAATGTTCTTAGTCTTTGGGAGCTGGCTAGAAGTAAAGGCTCTTTCGAACCATCTTCATGCTAATTTTTAGGAGCACTCATCTTTTTTGCACATTTTAGATCCGTTTTGAGTTTTAAGTTTCTTTCTGTGTTTTAAACAATTTTTGCAATTTGCCAACTATCCTAAACTTTTTTTCTTTGAATTATACTGAATGACCAATCAGGCTGAGGAGCGATCACATGATATGTGTGAGGTGGATTTATTTGCACATGTGTCAGTGTTTCTATACTCCCAGATTGCTGAAGATTTGGCTATGTTAACAACTCCATGCAGGGACTGACAAATTGGCCTGCTAAACTAGAGCAGTGAATGGTGTTTTTGGCAATCAGAATTGAGAGCAACGTACTGCTTACAGCATTTTTTTTCTTTCGTTTTGTCTTTTTTGCTCTCACAGCATATTTGACAACACAGGCTGCAATGATGGCATAAGTTAAAAGTATAAATGCCTGCCTGCATTTGGTTCCCTACATTGCTTCAACCATGCTAAATATCGAAATTGTTGAAGCACAAACAGGTGAGAGTATTTTCTCTCAGTTGTGACATTGGTGAGGAGGCACGTACTTTGCTGCTATTGTATAAAGTACACAGCAGGAATATAAGTAAGCTTATAGCCCATATGCTATTGAAATCATTGTGATACCAACTGTTTTTATCTTTTGTTAAGTTTGTAAATCTTTAATAAATTTAGTAATTGAACTCCGTGTTTTGACTTAACGAATGGTTTGGAAATTGTAAGACTGAACAGTTTTCCCCTTTTTTGTATTTTTGGCTAGGGCTGGATCCTACGGATCAGAGGACTATCTCTATCCCAGAAATACAATTATTGGCCTTTTCAAAGAGGGGAAACTGGAACACGCTGCTACCTTGTAGTGCGTTTAGCTGTTATCCTAAAGAGATGCTGGAACGCCAATCTAGAAGCATTCATAGCTCCCCTTGTGGTCAACACCCTGACAGCGAAACACGGAAAAAGACCATTATGGCAACATTCGCGGTAATGGTCCTTTTTCTGTGTTTCACCTTCACCCAGTGTTCCGCCCCCTCCCTGGACCAACTCAGACCTGGAGTTGGAATCCTAGAGTCTGGGGAGTGCAGGGGCAGAGCCCCTCACGTGGGGGGTGTGGGGGACGCAGCCTCACACAGAAAACAGCGATACAAGAGGTGGCACAATACCTGTGTTGGTATTGTGCCGTTGCTGTGGGGAGGTCGGCATTCTCGCCGATGAGATATCTTGGTGCTTCCAGAAGCACTGAATTTGTATGCGGTGTGCAGGACCAGTGGCATTTATCAGAGCTTTACAAGAGTGACATTTGAAGTGATTTGTCTAAGTTTTCATACTGTGAGATGAAGCCTAAGAAAACACAGACTAAATTGAATGGTTTCTGTAACTTCCTTTTCTTTATTGCTGGATTTGCACAACAATATTTCCATCTGTGGATCAGAATATGAACATTGAGACATAAAGATCTTCTGTTTGAGCAAAAATAAAATAACTGTATTGGTCACGTAACTGGAACTCGTTACTGTGGACCTTTATATATATATTTATATGTTTTTTAGAAAGGTTTGATTGTGCACATATATTTAATTGGTTCTGCTAAAATTTCCCCTACTCAAAATGTATAATGATGTCTACAAGGAAACAGGTGAAGTTAGGATTAAATACCTCTCCATTAGTAGACATAATGCCTGATAAACAAGTGACAAAAAAGTGTAAAGGAAAAATAGAGAAT
The DNA here is from genome assembly GCA_016271365.2 of Neoceratodus forsteri. NCBI lineage: Eukaryota > Metazoa > Chordata > Ceratodontiformes > Ceratodontidae > Neoceratodus > Neoceratodus forsteri. Next base: position 1,318,661,816 of record CM057455.1, on the reverse strand, counting down.
TTAAAACAGACCAAAATGACAGCTCATATGTCTAGGATTAAGTGTCATGAAATAACCTCCACACCAATATTTAGTAGTAAATCTGTTACATCGTTAGTGTTGGGAAAACAAGTTACACCTTTCAGTGAGAATACTCATACTAATCTGCCAATTGAGCCTAATATGTCTATGACACCAGCCACTGATCTTGAAAAATCATTTAAACTTTACTTCTCAGTCTTTTAGTATTGCAGATGGTATCTCTCTGGAGCCAGGGAGTCTGGGTAGCTTTAGCAGTTTAGAGAACATGACTTGGAGCTCTGATATGGAGCAGATTGTAGATAAAAATAATTATACTGCAAAAGATAAACTAAATGATATTATGCATGACTTGCAGACTACAATACAAGGGCCTAAATCCTTGGAAGCCAAGGCTAACTCTCAGGATATGAAATCAGTCTTTATAAACCAGAGCTCTGATAAACAGGATTGCTGGAAAGATGATATGGTTTATCTGGGTAACCAAGTTTATTACCCGACCTCTCTGAGCAAAGACCTGACTGAGCTACTTAAAAATTAATTTGCTGCTAATGTCCTTATCATGGAACAATTAGTGGCCATGAGTGAGGAGGTACAGACAATAACAAATAATCTGTTTGCTAATCATATCAAACTGGATGAATTAGATACTAAAATCACAAGCATTTTACCAGTTATTGACAAGTCAGAGTCAATTAGTCTGTGTCCTAATAGTTTAGATGCTCAAGAGACGGGGATATCTGGAAGAATTTCTCCACTATAATTATACCTGACTCCCCTAAACAGCGTAGATGGGGAAAACGAAAGGAAGAAGAAGAAAAAGAAAGGAAAAGGTGATAATGGAACAACTAGTGCAACCCCAGAGCTGGAAAACTTACCTAAAAATGATATAGTGGGAACTACATCAATACCAAATAATATTCAACAAATAGAAATAAGTGAGAAAAGTGATGTGAGATTACATAACTCAGGGAATATTGAAACTAACTTTGCACTACAGAACCAGCATGTAATGATCATAATCTTCATCGGGAGAACTTGGAAGAAAAATTAGGGATCCTTGAGAGAGAAATGGGAACATTTTTAAGAGAGTGTGGATGTAATAAAGTTTTATCAACCTCCTTGGATAATGGGCAAAATAAATCTGTTATCATAACACAAAATCATGAGGGTGCTGTTAGCTTCCAAGGAAAAGGTTGTATAAATACCAACACTGAAAACACATACAATACTAACAATGTTAACATGGATAGGAAAACTAAGGATATAATGAGAATGGTCGAAAACTGAAAGGAATGTACAGTAATTATTTTGGGAACTTGCTACAAGTCCCCTTAGGGAGAAATGGAATACTGAAAGCATATAGACAAACACATGAAAGTCAAATTGATATGTTAATCAAAAAATCAATACAATGTGGACAGAATACTGGAGAAGCAGACCGTTCTTGACACTATGGGCTTTTATCTAGCTGACATGGAAAATATTACAGACCCCCAAAGTAACCAAGTTAACAGTGGAACAGATCCTCAAGTTAAATTACAACAAGTATATGTGGAGAATGAATATTTAAAGCTAGCTGGTTATGGGAACTGACTCAGAAAATAACACAGTAAGTCCCCCTGGTGACTTGAGTGTCTGTTCCTCTTTAGATTTCTCTCAGCTTAAGGATTCCTTTTTGCTAGTATCCTGTAATATTGCTGGTTGGGGAACTAAAGTGTTAAATAATGAATGGTGAAATTTTCTCACAAACTTTGATTTGTTATGCCTCCAAGAAACATGGCATAAGGCAGCAGATGAAGTAGCCTTGAACAGGTATCAGCTTTTTCAGCATGAGGGATATAGAGATACTAAGTATGGTAGATATGCTGGGGGATTAATAGTTCTATGCAGAACTAGAGTAATAGCAACTACCAGCTGTATATATAAAAGTACTAACTTTATCTGTATTTGTATCTAGATTCAAAACCAGAAACTGATAATAATTAATGTGTATGTTCCACCCTATGGCTCTAAATTTGATACAAAAGACATGGGCTGTGTTAAAAGAGCTGATAAGGTATAGTTACCCAAATATAGAAATTTGGTACCCATTTGATGTACCAAAATGCATCGGCCCGAAGCTCACACTCCCGATCCCTGGTGCCTGAAACACAGTTGCCTAACATTGGGATTTCACCCGTGGCAGAGTAGGAATCCTAAAGTATGGGAGGTGTTGGGGGGTGAAGACCCCTGAAACATTTATCACAGGTAAAATCCTGATGTTGGACAACCGTGTTTCGGAGTGTGAGCGTAGGGCCGATGCATTTCAGCATCGCATAGTATATATCCAAAATTCTGCTCATAGGAGACTTTAACTTGCATATTGGCAGGTTTGACAGGTTACTGGATAACTCTATCCCACTGTATAATAATGATTGTATCTCATTACCAAAAAGGCTAGCTATGGACAAATATATAAATAAGTCAGGTAGATATTTAATTGAGATCATAGAAGAACTGGATCTCTTCCCTTTAAATGGAAGAATAGTAGGAGACTTAATGGGGAATTACACCTATTTTAAAGCATTCTCAAAATCTACCTTAGACCTTACAATATGGTCTGGTGCCTATAAGTTTTGGAACTTAATAAATATTCCTATCAGAGCAGATAGCGATAATTTGCCTTTAATTCTGGGTACTAAAGAATTAACTAATGGGCATTTAGCTGAGAATATTATAGTTCCTATGGACTCTAGAATGAATAAACATATGAGATGGGACCTTACAGTACATTGGAACATAGGATTGCAGATCAAATAACACCTTACCTACAACAAATGGATATCCCTGACTTGGTAAACTGGAATGCTGAGAAAATATGGGGCATTATAAATACATTATTTAACCAAATTGTGAACAGCTTGTACAAACCTGTATTGACTCATAGAATACAGACTAAACAGCATACTTTGTTTGATCATGAATGTGTAGTATATAAAAAGCACCTAAGGATATAGATAAAAAAAGTCAGGGACTCTAAAGATAAATTATAGTGTCTGACCTTAAAAACAGAAAAAAAAGACATACCAAAAATGGTTCAAGAGAAAAAACAGGCATTCTGTAATGAAAAATGGAAACAAATGTTACACATCATAGAACATAAAGATGATAATGGATTCTGGCAATTAATAGTGAAAGGAACCAAGAATTAAAAAATAACCCTAACTCATATATACCAAATGTGCAATGGATAGAATACTGTACTTTGAGCGGATCTTTCTTGACCCAGAAATAGAAGAAAATTATTTTGATCAACAGGAGATGTACAATTTAGGCTGGTTTACTAATAAAGAGGTATATTTACCTACTAAAATGCTCAGTAACAACAAAGCTTCAGGGCCAGACAAAATTCCAGACAAAGTATTTTAATAGTCATAGAGTGTAGTATTAGCTGCATTTCATAATAAATGCATACATGAGAAATTTATCCCACATTCTTGGAGAGGGGTAGAAATTGTCCCAATCCACAAAAAAGGAAATCTCATAGATCCATCTATGTACCACCCAATCAGCCTCTTAGATACAAGCTTGAACATTTTCTCTAAAATTTTATTAGATCAACTGTTGGTACAAATTCAAATTACTGGTGGGCTGTGAAGCTCAGGTAGGGTTTTATCATGGATACTCGATGATGGATAACTGCTTTGTGTTGAGTCATTTAATACACAAATACACTGTAATCAGAAAACAAAAATTATACGTAGCATACATTGATCTATCAGCAGCCTTGACATGGTACACAGGCTTCTTTTATGGAAGATTATGGCTGATCAGGGAATAGATCTATCATTAGTAGCAATAATAGCTTCATTATACAGTAAAACCTGGGCTAGGATCAGAGTAGGGGGATTAGGCCATCTTTCTAAGCCTTTCAGAATAAACCGTGGAGTTAGGCAAGATTGCATCCTTGCTCCAACCCTCTTCAATAGTTATATGGATTTTGTTTTATCAGAAAGTTAGATGTAATTGCCTCAGATGCCCCAAAGTTTGGAGTTAGGCCAACCCCCATCTTAGCATACACAGATGACCTTATATTAATGTCGCAGATCAGGTCAGGCCTTCAAAAACAATTAGACGCTTTGGAAATTTATACATGAGAGCTAAAACTGAAAATAAATTATAACAAAACTAAAACAATGACATCTGGCACTAATAACATTAGAACTCAGTGAAGAATGTGAAATAATAAAATTGAAAGTGTGACTCAGTATACATATTTAGGTCTAACATATACCTATAGTAATAAATGGACACAGCATTTGCAAATAATTCATACTAAGGTTAGAAAAACAGCTGCTGGTTTAAGAAGATTTGATTTCTCCTATGGAGGATATACTATAAGGCCACTATTAACAGCCATTAAATTTAAATATTGGGCACAAATATTTTATGCTGCTGAGTTGTGAGAAAGTAAAAAGGCAGAAGCTCTTATGAACCCAGCTTATAAAGTCATACAATCAACTTTGGAGTTAACGCAATCCTGCCCGGCAGTATCTTTAAGGGCAGAGCTTGGTTTCTTAAATATAAATTCTTTCATTGATGGGAGAAAGGTCAAATTCTGGCTACGCCTAACCAGATTAAAAGATAATTACCCAAATAATGTTTCTATGAACAACAAAAATGGATTAACAAAAAGTGTGGGAACACAAATTGGTTACAGAAGATATATAATAAATTGGGCCCATATGATTTAACAGTACTTAAATTATAGAATGAAAAGAATATTACCCTGAGTTTAAAATATAAAAACTTATATACAGACCAAAATAAACAACTACTGGGTACAAGAGGATTTGCTTAAAATACAATATTCTAAGTATGTAAAATGGTATGCATCAAATAATTTGAGTTTTGAATTTAAATATCACTGGGATGTGTTCCTGGATAAAACATTAAGGAATGTATTTATAAGAGCCAAGCTGGAACTTTTGGAAAGCAATTTGCTTAAAGCGAGATAAAAAAAGTTACTTAAGACACAGAAATCATGTGACTGTCACACATGGGAAAGGGAAGGTATACACCATCTGCTGGATATTCAAAAGGGTTGCACCATGCATAATAGGGTTGCGCCTGAGCAGAAGTCAGTGCGCCATTCTGCCATATTCAGCAGAGAGCAGTTACTTTAAGTCATGCTGAGCAACAGCGCAATGCTAATGAAGGCATGCTCAACCGGAGGGGAGGAACCATACATAAACTGCACAGCCTGATATTCAGCTGGCTGTGCGAGTTGTGCAGGCACAGCCCCCAACCCAGCCTGCACAACTTTGAGCAAAAAAAAGGAGTAAGTCGAGGCCACCCACAGGTGAGCTGCCGCATTGTAGGGCGCAACACAGCAGCCACCACCTGTGGGTGGCCCTCCACTCATCCTGTGCCCCTGCAGCCCAATCGCAGGCATAATAGTAACCTCCACTGGCCCGATCAGGGCAAACCTGTAGTAATCCCCTCCCCACTAGCCTGATCGCTGGCAGAACAGAGTTCAACCCCCAAGAACAATATCCCTGGTGGTCCAGTGGACCGTGAAGCCCGATCGCGGGCATTAGAGTCCACCCCCAAGGTCCAAGTACCCTGGTGATCTAGTGGCCCCCACCCACCCATGGAGCCCCACCACACCGCCCCCATCAGCTGGCGGGTGGCAGCTCCCCACCCACCTGCCGCCTGCCGCCCGCCGACTGATGCGTTGGATACACCCTGGTTCAGAGCAAGAGCCAATGAGTGCAGCCCATACCATAAGAAGCAGTTCAGATATGTGAATGAATCATTCATTCACATATCTGGACTGCCTTGTACGCGTATGGGCTGCATGCCCACTGGTTCTGCTCTTAACCAATGGGTGTGCAGCTCTCATTGGGCAGTCAGTTGGCGGGCAGCAGGGTGGCAGGCGGTGGGGTGCTGCTGCCCGCTGGCTGACGGGGGCAGGGTGGTGGGGCTCCGTGGGTGGGTGTGGTGGGGCCACTAGATCAACAGGGTACTTGGGCCTTGGGGTGGACTCTAATGCCCGCTGGCTACAAGGTCCACTGGACCACCAGGGATATTGTTCTTGGCGGGGTTGAATTTCTGGTCTGCCCGCGATCGGGCTAATGGGAGGTGGGGATTGTTACGAGTTTGCCCGTGATCGGGCCAGTCAGGGAGGGGATTATTATGGGTTTGCCCGCGATCAGGCCAGTTGGGGGGAGAGGGGATTACTACAGGTTTGCCAGCGATCGGGCCAGTTGGGGATTACTACGGTTTGCCCGCAATCGGGCCAGTCGTGGGGAGGGTGGATTACTAGGGGTTTGCCCACGATCGGACCAGTCAGGGGGAGGGGGGATTTACTTCATGCCCGCGATCGGGCTGCAGGGGGTGTTGGTCCCTGACGGCTGCTGCCTGGCAGGGCGCCAGGCGCAAGTGGTCGTGGATCGGCGCACCTGCATGCTAATGGCATGCAAATGGGGCCATAAGTAGATGTAAATGGCCCCCCCGCGCCTTGCATGAATTATGGCCCCATTTGCATGTCACCTTTTGAATATCGTGAATTTGCGAATGGCGCAATGGAACTTGCGCCACCGCATCTTGAATGCTCCACTCTGACCACTTCTGGTGGCACAAGTTCCACTGTGCCATGCACAGTGTCTGTGGCCGGGGGTGATATTCAAAGCAGTTGCTCAATATCACAGCTCCATTGAATATCGCCCCGGCCACACCCCAGCGCAACTTATTTGAGCAGCGCAAGGGCTTGCGCCACAGAATGGCACAGTTTGAATATCCAGCCCCATATGCTATGACGTTGCCCATGGTATATTAAATCTAGACAGTATTGGCTAGGCCCTTTCTTGGACTGTCCTAATCTGTCAAAAAATGAATTGACATTTATTTTGTTTAATACTGCTGATGATGATACGATTAAAAGGGTCGCCAAATACCTCCAGATCACTGTCAGGATAAGAAAGAAAGAAAAGGAAACAAGAATAACTGTAAGTTCTCAGTGTGAAAGTACACATCTCAGATCCTGTGTCTATACAGCTGTATAAGTTTTTTCTGTCAAAATATAGAAGTAATCAAATTCTGACATCTAGGGACCTTTTAAAATGTATTTATTTTTGCTATATGTCATTGTATTGGTATCTGTGCTTGTAATTTATATATTGTAAGTCTTTTTTATGGTCAACAATAAAAGAACTATTACTATATTATTAGAAAACAGAAAATGAGTGGCCATAAGGATCTGGGATAATTGTGCATCATAAACTGGAGCTAGGCTGGCAACGTTCTGCCACACTCCTGAAAGTAAATACAATGTTTGGCTGCATTAGGAGCACAGTAAGAAGCAGGTCAAAGGAGATGTCCCTCTCCCATAGAAAGGCCTTGGTTAAACCACACTGGGAGTATGGTTTTCAGTTCTGGTCATCACGGTAAAGAAGGAGCATTGAAATGATTGAGGGGTAAGAGACATGAGAAGATATTGGACACACTCAGATTATTCAGCCTAGGGAAAAGACAATGAAGGCTGAGCGGGGACATTTTTCACTGTGTCCTGTATAATAAAGAGGGAAGACAGCATGGAATATACACAGATGTTTGAGCTGGTGAATGCATTTAGCACCAAAGGACATGCATTCAGATTTGGGGGAGATAAGGGAAAACGTTTCTTTATGCAGAAGGTGGTTAATATATGGAATCGCCTGCCAAGTGAGGTTGTGGAAACCAGCAATGTTAAGGTAGCAATCAGACTGAAAAACTTGGATGAATGTCTGCACTTAAACTGGGAACAGTGTATTCAGAAAATAGGCATAGTTGTGTGTCAGGAGGGGCAGACAAGATGGACCCTAAGTCCCTGCCCTCTTCTCAATACTGTGGTACTCCTAAGTAGTTTTTAAGATGTAGTCCAAAGGCAGAGATGTGTTGACAAATTTTTAATACCCCACCGCTAGCCACGCTTCACGGGCATGCCCCCACAACACACCCCAATGGCTGTGCTATGCACAGTGACTCTTTCTGTATCACTCCACATTGTCAATGGGAAGTTAAGACATATTTGTAATAAGCTCCCCCACTGGGGTAGTGGTACAGTCCAATGTTGTCAATCAGCATAGAACCTTGAACATATGAGGATTCTGAAAGCAGTAGGTACTCAGTCTTTGCTATACCACTGAAGAGTAGACGGCATTGGTAGAGCTCTCTCAGAAAAGCATCTATTTTTAAAAATGTTCTTTTTTGACTAGGATTGTGCAATTGGGAGCCAGAGGAAGTTGGGGCAACCTGATGACAGGGAACACCCTCAAATTTGGAAATCATGCCAGTTAAGCTGCTACTTTCAACCACTTGCCTTTTTGTAGGGTGTGCAGCAGATATCTCTGGTCATTAGCCCACAACCTGGTGCTTCACAGAAGTTCTCCTTTCATTATCGGAGGGGGGGATGCAGTTAATCAGATGGGGAAACTGTATACTGTTAACTTCCTTTGTCTCTTTCCTTTCTCTGCTAATGCTGTCTGGTGATGGCTCCTCTCTCCCTCCCAGTCTTTTTGTAGTGGTTGAATTTTCCTTTACTGTATTGAAGGGGGTTATTTTTGTAGTTATTTTAGGTGAGCATCTGAGCGCTTCTATGAGACTGCATGGTCCTTTTTTTTTTTTTGACAGAGCGGAGACTCGACGAGGGCAGTCCACTCATGCCATTAAGAGGTGATTGCTTAAACACAAGTTTTTGCACCTTTTTCCCTGCCGTTGTTCAGAGGCACTTTGTGACGGAACCCTCATGCGATACATTTGCACCTAGCAGTGGTTTAGTACATCGTGACATCACAGGCATCAGTGTGATATCATAACACTAGGGTGTGCGTCGATTGACCCCAGTGTGCCTGCGCAGTGTGGTAGCTGGTGTGGAGCTTGTCGATGTAGCCATTCAGCAATCCCTGCATTTCAAGCAGGACAGAAATTGTGTTTCTCCCTCTACTGCAGAGCGGGAGACAAGGGCCACAGGAGAGGACCCCTGCTTGTTTCAAGGAGTTTGGCAGTGCTTGGGCACAGTTAGTTATTCAGATTGTGTCCTCTACAGGTGAGCTGACTGCCAACAGATGGAGAAGTTCTGTTGATTATAATTTTAAATTGATATCGCAGCAGAGAAGGCAGATTGTGAGCAGTAGTGGTTATTGTGGGCATATAGAGGTTTAATCTTCTGACCATTAGGCCACTGTGAATTGGTGTCATGGCTTTTGGGAGACTAGTAATGTAAAAGAGATGTAGGAACTGCAGAAGGATGATGAGACTCACTCCTTTGGCTTCGTACTGTCCCAGTTGTGTGACATAATCTAACATGTCTCTATCGGTCCCTTCTAACTGAACTCCCAAGCTAGAGGGAGGAGGCTGCACCTGTGATAATGGCTGGCAGTGGTAAAGCTGAGTTGAGCAAATCCTTTTTGCTGCTCTTAAATGAGGTAATTTCCCACAGTTTTCAGTACCACAGAACGAAGTGAAGAGGCAGGCAGTGAGTCAGACCATAGATCACTTGAAACAGATTGAGGCAGTTGTTCCAGTTCCCCCGAACAAGGAGGGCCTAGGATTCTACTCAATTTATTTCGAAGTCCACAAGAAGTCAGGGGGGTTTTGACTGATTCTGGACCTGAAACAGTTAAACAGGGTTGTTAGCCACTCAACGTTCAAGAAGCAGTCCTTGTAGTCCATCATCTGGGCAGTCCAACCAGGAGATTATTTGTCATCCATAGATCTAAAGGATGCCTATCTCCACATTCCAATCCATCTGTCGCAGCAGAATTTCCTGAGGTTTGTGATTGAGGGACAGCATTTCCAGTACCAGCTCTTCCCCGTTGGCCTGGCAACAGTACCCAGGGTATTTTCAAAGATACTGATTATGCCGGTGGTGCAGCTGAGGCCGGAGGGGCATGGTGTATACCCCTATCTGCCCTAACTGGACAACTTGCTTATCCAAGCTCTGACTGCACAGCTGGCAAAGTGGTCAGTGACAAGGATGTTTGAGGTTCTGGAAACACATGGTTGGGTACCCAAGGTAATTCAAAAGATAAGGCGATCAAGAGGAAGCTTCTTCCTGATAGCTCTGGAGTGGTCAAGAAAGCTACAGTTCTCAAACCTAGTGAACCTAGCCCAGCAGGGCCCATTTCAACTCCTGCTTCACAGGGACCTTATCAGCCAGGGTCCCATTCTGCATCCAGACCCAGAGGTGATGCAGTTGGAAGCCTGGCTCCTGAAAGGAGGAGACTATTAAACCAGTGTTAACCCAAGAAAGTGATCAATACCCTAATGGCCTCCAGGAAAGTCTCCACATCAGCAGCTTATGACCAAGTGTGAAATACTTTTTCTGGTTGGGCCAGAGAGATGGGTATCAGGCTGTTCAGGGTTACAGTCCCACATATATTGGATTTCGTAGATGGGGTGAACAAGGGTCTTGCTTTGAGCATCATAGTGGGGCAGGTGTCCTCTCTTGGGGCAGTGCTGAGAACACCCATGGGCTCGTCCCTGGGAACCAAGTTGGTCATCATCTGTTTCCTCAGGGCAGTGAGCAGAAGTCAGCTGTAATTTCAGTCTCTAGTGCCACCATGGGATCTGAACTTGGTGTTGCAAGCCCTGTGCAGTGGACTTTTCAAATTGCTTTTGTTGGTGCCTTTAGACATTATGCCCTACAAGGTGTGCTTCTTGATGGCTATCTGTTCAGAAAGGATTGGCAAACTTTAGGCGCTTTCCCATAAAGAACCTTGCCTTATAATGCATAAGGAGAAGATGTTGTTGAGGATGGTTCTGTCTTTTGTGCTTAAGGTTCCTACAGTCTTTCACGTAAATCAGGAAGTTTGTTTACTGTCTTTCTATCCCAAGCTGGCAAATCTGAAAGAAAAAGAATTTCACAAGCTGGATTTGCGCAGGGCGGTTAAGATGTATATAAAGAGGACAGAGGACTTTAGAAAGTGTGAGAGTTTGTTCGTTCTGTTTGGAGCAGTAAAAAGGGTAAAAAGAATTTTAAGGCCAACTTTGCCAAATGGTTGAGGGAATACATCACCAAGGCGTATGTGGCTGAGCAAAAAAAGCAGTTGTTCTAATCAGGGCGTACTCTACCAGGGCTCTTACTATTTCCTGGGCAGAAAGAGGAGAGACCTCTTTTTTGGAACAGTGCAAAGTGTCAACATGGTCCTCCGTTCACACATTCTCTGAACACTACAGGGTGGATGTCCAGAGCTTTGCTGATGCAGCCGTTGGGTGTAGAGTGTTACAGGCGGTGGTTAGTGGATGAGTCTTATGCTTAACCTGTATAGGTTATATATGGGACAATATTTCCTCCTCTCAGTTTTTGAATGGGTACTGTTTTTTAGAACCCATATGTATTAACTCTCCACTGACAATGTGGAGTGATGCAGAAAGGAGAAATTCCTTAATACTTACCGTAATTTGCTTTTCTGTTAGCTCCCACATTGTCCATGGGGCCTCTCCCAGGAGCATCTAGCTCCTATTGGAGGAGAATATCCCATATAACTAAGGAATTTGGATTTCAGCAAAGATAACTTTTTGATTACAGCTGGATATGTTGAATTGTCTGCTAGCCATGAACATCTCTATATTTTATTGGACTTTCCAAATTCACAGGTTAACAGGTTGCGGTTTTTGAATATTGTTTGGTACTTCACTATTACAGAAGATTAGTGCTTTACTTGTCCTCTACAGTTATATCCAATGTTGATTTGTATCTAAACCTCTTTATGTTGGAAGTGTTGTTAGCAGAGAGCCAGCAAGGTCAGTGGATCAGTGGTCTGACGCTCGCGAAGCATGACGGAATTGTTATTCTGCAAGACTGCTTCAGACAGCTCTTCAAATGAGGTATGTTATTCATTTGTCATTTTTATCATGTGAAAAATCATTTACATGTCAGAAAATGTTTTTGTTGCAGAGAGAGTTGATTGATTTTGGTGACCTGGAGACTGGTAGTTACATAAGCATTTAGAGGTACTGAGTGGACAAAGGTGACTGAGTAACTGCTGCTTTCGGAATCCATATCTGCCCAGGGTTCTGTGCTCATTGACAGCTGTGGGCTGCGCCACTATCCAGTGGGGAGCTGATTACCCTTATGTATTAACTCCCCCACTGACAATGTTGGGGCTAAGAGACAAGGACATTATGGTAAGTATGAAGGAATTTCTCCTTTTACAACCTCTGGCCTGAGATCTCCTGTGCTACGGTTGCCTTTATGAAAGCAATGTCACTCCTTTGGGAGGCTTAAATAATTTGCTCTGAGTATTTCCTACAAACACACTCTATTGGTGACTCCTCATCAAACTCTCATTTCTGTTTTGTTTTAGCTGGTTTCTGTCACATCACAACTCATTTATCACTTCTTCTGACAATGCATTCTGCTTCTCCACCACCCTTTCTGTAAAGGAAAACTTCCTTACATCCCTTCTGAAGCTTCCCCCCACCAGTTTCCATTCATGGATTTTGTTATCTTTCCCTTATTTCTTGTGAAAAGGGCACTGCTGTCAACTTTATTAATTTCCCTTAGGTACCGAAAGGTCTCTATCATGACCCTGCTTTCCTTCCTGGCCTCTGGTGTGTATGTACGTATTCATACTGTCCAGCCACTCCTCATACGCCTTCCCCTGCTGCTTCCTTAATCACTCTTGTGCCTCTCTGAACAGCATCCAAGAGGTCCCTGTTCTTCTTTAGACACAGGCTTTAGAACTGCCCTAATACTCAAGGTGAGGTCGGATCTGTACAGGGACAGCATCTCCTTCCTTCTGCTGGCAAACCCTTCCCCCTGTGCACCACAACATCTAGTTGCTTTCCCTGCAGCCTTCTGGCATTGGGCAAGGGGCTTTTAGATGGTTACTAATAATGATTCCTAGGTCCCTTTCCTCTGACATCTGTTCCATCATCCCCCCCCCAACCCCACCAACCAGCACTCTGTGGGTATTTTTTAGTTCTTTTTACCTCTTCAGTGGGGGGTGGTCCTATGGGTCCCCTAGCCACCCACCCTGCGGCACCCTATGGGATGCAGCACGGTGGTTGATCACCTCCTTCACTCATTCTCAGGTCGCATCACAACGGGTACTTTCCTCAAACACTGCAGAGACCTGATGGGCTGGACTTGGTGGGAGCAGCCTGGGTGCATCCGGTGTGCCACCAAAGGGGTAGGGCTTCATGTGCTGGAGGATTCGATTTTTCCCCTGTACTGGAATCCCCCCATAACACAGTCATGCAATGATGCCACAAACGCTGCAAGAGTGTGCTCCCACGCACTGCACATCCGACATCTGCCTTCGCCAACCCACGTCCTTGACCTCTGCTATGCACCAGCCACTGACATGAGCCAGTAATGAGCAGTCTTCCTTACCCCCCCCTCCAGAGAAGGAGAGCCGTCCCTGGGATGCTTGATCCTCCTCGCTCCAGGCCAACCCTCCAGTTCCCAGGGTTGTTTCCGACCCTGGGTCACTGGCACTGCAAACGGTAATGGTTATCATTGCACCAGCAGGCTGTTTTTTAGATTTCTTTTGGTAGTGTGCAAGATTTTACTCTTTTTGGCATTATCTTGGACCACTTTTCCAGTCTGTTCAGGTCCATTTTTATTCCTTGCATTCCCTTTGCGGTATCCACCCTGTCACTGGCATCACTTGCAAAGAGATCAGTTATACCCTGGATTCCCTTCTGTATTTCTCAGATAAATATATTGAAAAGGGGCAAAAGGACCGGCCCCAGTGGTATCCCACTAGTGACCTTTCTAACCCCTGAGTATTGTCTGTTCTTTTATTTTTTTACTGTAAAGGTTATTCTGCTGTGGGGTGGATAGGCAGCTATTGGTCTGGTCCATGCTTTCTCCAAACATCACCTGCTTTTCACAACCACTGGGATTCTCCCATGGACCCCCCCCCCCACGTGTGGGGGTCAGGAACGGGAGGTCCATCCTCCCTACTGGTACAATCAAATCCATATTCATTGGTCAGGTACAGTAGCTGTCACAGGTTAGAGAAGAGTGGGTCCAGCTTCATGAAGCCCATCCCAACTCCCTTTTCCATTTTCTAGTCCCTCCCTCCCCGTAGCTGGGGTGCACATGTTGCCATGTGCACGTGGAGGCAGTCATGCTCCACAGAAGTCCTGCAGCTCCCTCCCTTACTTTGCTGCTCCCAGACCCATTCCACCACCAGACCTCCACTTTGTGGCAATCACACGGTGAAGCCAGCAACCCTCCCACCCCAGGAGATAAGAGCAGTCCAGTGGATGCTTAAACTTCTCCCCTCCTACCGGGCCCCTGACAACCCAAGATCATTCCCGATCCTATGTCGCTGGCATGGTGGGCAATAGTACTACAGCTGCACCAGTGTGTCGGCACCCCTGAGTATTCCATGTTGTCAACTAGCTATCTTATGCATCCTTTCCCCAGCCACGTACTAATCTGTCTAATTACTCTGTCTCTTATCCCCCGATCCCTCAGCTTTTTCTCAAGTCTTTTATGGGGCACAGAATCAAGGGCCTTGCTAAAGTCCAGCTGTAGTGTATCTACTGTTTGACCCTTCTCAGCTTTTTGATTTCACGAATGAATTTGATAGGGTAAACTGAGATAGACTGTTTATTATCCAAGATTTGGATAATTCATGGAATTACTTCTCTGCAGAGCTCAGGGCAATATAAGACAGGCATTTTCCCCTAAAGGTAAAGAAAGTAAAAAACAGCTAAGCCAATTGGTTTTCTCCACATATATCCCATTTAAAAAGGGTCAAAAATAAAACTCTGGGATATTGCTTAGACATCAATAAAGCAAGAGGATTGGGCCAAGTATAGGAAGGCTAGAACCTCTACAGTAAAACAAATTCTGGCAGAGCCACTACGGCTGCAAATGAATTAACTAGATAAGGGTGTTTCATGGGTTTAAACATAATCATGAATTGCATTTAGTAAGGCCTATGATACTGTTCCACATAGAAGACTTGTGAACAAGCTGGGCAGCCTGGGAATGGGTCACAAGGTGGTAAACTGGGTTAGGAACTGGTTGTACAAAAAAAGATAGAGTCATAGTAAAATGTGCTCATTGTAAGGAAAGGTGTGTGACCATCAGGGTGCCACAGGGATCAGTCCTAGGCCCAGTCCTGTTTAATGTCTTCATAAGTGAAATTGCAGAGGGGCTGGAGGGGAAAGTGTGCCTCTTTGCAAATGACACTAAGATCTGTAACAGGGTGGACATTCCGGGAAGGGTGGAAAAATGAGGAGGGACTTAAGTAAACTGGAGGAATGGTCTGAAGTGTGGCAGCTGAGATTTAATGCAAAAAAGTGCAAAATCATGCATTTGGGTTGCAGGAACCCAGGGGAGGATTACGGGGGTGAGAAACTGATAGTCACCAAACAGGAAAGGGATTTGGGGGTAATCATACTGAATGACCTAAAGGTGGCTAAATAATGTACCAAGGCTTTGGGGAGAGCCAGTGGGATGCTAGGGTGCATAGGAAGAGGTATCACCAGCAGAAGGAAGGAGGTGGTGATGCTACTGTGCAGATCACTGGTGAGGCCTCATTTGGAATACGGTGTCCGGTTCTGGAGGCAGCATCTCCATAAGGATGCAGAGTGGAGGCAGTAAAGAAGGGTAACAAAGATGGTACAGGGCCTACACTAAAAGTCATATGAGGAGAGATTGGGAGACCTCAATATATACCCTGGAGAAGAGAACAGAAGGGTCATATGATAGAAACCTTCAAATACCTAAAAGGCATAAATAGGGTGCTGGAGGGTAGCATCTTTTAGAAAAGGAGATGTCCAGGAATGAGGGGGCATGACATGAGGTTGGGGGTAGATTAGGGGTACTGTGAGGAAGTATTTCTTCACAGAAAGGATGGTGGAACCTTTAGAGACTTCATAAGTCAGTTTCATTTTGAAAGAGAGGAAAAAAAACACAACTGACACATTTCACATAATACTACTATACACTATAAAAAATATAGGATGAGCAACTGTATGCATAACCAATGTGGTCTGTCACCTCAGGGTTCTGATTCCCATGGACCTCTCAAGCTTCACTCTCCTGGTCAGAGGGAATCAGAACCCTTTTGTGGCACAAGATACTGGTTGTGCATAGTTGCCCATCCAGTATTCTCTATATTTAGTGCTGCAACGAGGATTCCTAAGTAATAAACCTGTGTCATACACTTGCTTTAAATTAGACCAAGATTCAGCTATATTCAATTCAAATTTGTTAAGATGAGGAGCAAAGTTTTTGAAAGAAACCAAAGGAATAACTATCCTGTAAGTCAGGAGGTAATGTCTTATAAATTATTTTCTTTGTAGGTGTGAAGGGCTACCCAGCTGTCCAGCAATATTAATTTTGACATCTCTGCAACAAAGCAATAAAGAAAGGCAGAAGACATTTCACAAAACCTTGAGACAGAAATTGATGCCAGAGTTTAGCTAGCTATATGCTGTCCAACACAGCTATACCAATTGCAGAATCAATTTCAGTCTCTTGGTTCTATGAAATGGCCACTGCCTTGATTTAAGATAAGACTAATTTAGACAGGGATATGCCTAAACAGCTAACATCTAAAGGTAAGCCCAATACCTCATCCCCATTGCACCTATGCTCCACTCTAGAAATTGAGTATTTTAATAACTTTTTTTACTTTCTACGAGTTGTACAGTCACAGTAATCCACTGCACAATGTGGAATGCGCTGGGATGTATGCACACCTGGTGTTGTTGGTCACTTGCCAAGTGTGGGTAAATCCCAGCCCAACCCACACCTTGTGGATTATTAAAGGAAAACTGCAAGTTAAAATCAGGAAAATATATGTATTATTACCTTTTTTGTGTTCTTACTTCATCCCAGTGTTTTTTTTTCTGCTCGGGCTGAGAGAGGAATTTTTTCTAACTTTCTCTGGCTGTTTTATGGCCCCTGTGGGATGCCATTCAGGTTTCTTTTATTGCATCTTGTCCCAGAGAGTCTTCCCAGAATGCCCTTTGCTCTGATGCCTAATAGCCCCTACAGGAGGCCAGTGTCTTGTTACAGGGTCTTTATTACAGCTCAGCCACAGCAGAGAGAACACAGCAGCCAGGAGTCGCACTGCTAGTCTTTGGGTAAATGTAATGAGTTTTCTAAATATTGGTACCTTATCCAGCTGTGTTCTGCTTAGGGTAGTGTGTGTGTGTGTGTGTGTGTGTGTGTGTGTGTTTAAGCATGCCACTGTTTAGAGTAGTTTTGTCTGCACTCATTTTGCTATCTCTCATAGTTTCTTTCATTTTTGCACTAGTACTAAGTAGCAGAAATGGAACAGCACCTTATAGACTGTTCAAGTAGCCCCTAAATGAAATAATATATGCAGCATTGGAATGGTTTATATAAACTAGTTTGGAAACGTCATGGAGCACAAGCAGCTATTTATAAAACAAGTCTGCGATTGTTCCAACTATGCTTCTTCCCCCTTCCTGCCCCATTGTATAGCAGAAGACACATCAATTTATCTCAGCAGCAGTTACTGCTGCATGCAATCTGTATATAAACTGTGGTTTCTGCTTGTGTTGGTGTGTGGTGGGAGAGAGGGGAAACTGGAGTGGTTGGATCAGTTGCAGTTTGTTGATGCACCTACTCATCGGGATGGCCACACTTTGGACCTGGTGTTCTCACTGGGGATTAAGATTGTAGATCTTATGATTGATCAGGTATTCTGGTCTGATCATTGCACGGTGAAGTTCATGCTTGGGGCTCCTGCCGTACGTTTCTCCCCTGCTGAGATGATTCGCTGCCACCCTTTACGCGATCTTACCCCTGAGGGTTTTATGGCGGCAGTTGATTTATCTAGTATGGGTGGTGCATGCATCAGAGCTGTTGATGTCGGTGTGGATACCTATAATAAGGTGCTATCTGACACCAACTCCCTCGCACCTATCCGTGTACGACCCAGAACTTCGTACCCGAGGTCTCCTTGGTATGATGGAGATCTCAGGGAAATGAAGAAGATGGGTCAGAGATTGGAGCGCTGCTGGAGGAAGTCCCACCTGGAGACGGACAAACTGGTCCTGCGTGAGCATTATTGCGCATATCACGAGGCAATCAACCGAAAGAAGACAGTATTTCTGTCTCGGGAGATTGCTGCTGGGAGAAACCGACCAGCCTCACTCTTCTGGACTGTTGATAGACTTCTTCATCCTGTCTACCTTCAGCCCGGTTTCCTCAAATGAGGATTGTGAGGATTTTGCTCGGTTTTTCTCGGACAGGGTGTCTTTGATCCGGCTGGAGGTTTCTTCAGCCAGCAATACCATTGCTGTCAGTGGTCGCCAGTTGTGTGCTGAGTGCACTCCACCTAATTGGGGAGAGTTTAGGCCAGTGGAGGTCCGTGAGGTTATTGAGATGGCAGTCAATCTGATGCATACCTTCTGTGAACTGGACCCAGTGCCCACGCATTTCTTAATGAGATGCATTGACTCTGTTGGCCCATTGTTTGCCCTGATTGTCCGGTGCTCCTTAAGTCAGGGTGTCTTTCCAGATGCCTTGAAGGAGGCTCTGGTTAGACCCCTTTTAAAGAAATCTTCTTTGGACCCAGAGGTCAGGGCAAATTACCATCCTATCTCCAATCTCCCATTTTTGGGGAAGATTGTTGAGAAGGTGGTATCGCTTCAGTTGGAGGAACATCTCATAACTCACGAGCTATATGATCCTTTCCAGTCAGCTTTTTGGGCCAGACATAGCACTGAAACTGCATTAGTTTGGGTGCAGAATGACCTCCTCAGGACTAGAGACCGAGGGGACAGGACAATTCTTGTTCTCCTCGATCTCTCTTCAGCATTCGATACTGTGGACCATTGTGTGTTGCTTCTCCACCTGAGGGAGTTATGTGGACTCACCAGTATTGTCATCAAGTGGTTTGAGTCCTTTCTCACCAATAGGAGACAGCGGGTTATGTTGGGAAATTTCTCATCTACACCCTGCCTCCTTTTGTGTGGAGTCCCTCAGGGTTCGGTATTGGCCCCAATGTTGTTCGCAGTATATATGCTGCCCCTGAGGGGGATCATTAGGAAGTATGGTCTGAATTTTCATTGCTATGCCGATGATACTCAGCTATACTTATCCTTTGCCCCAGGAACATCAAACGCAGTGGATGTGTTAAATATCTGTCTGGCTGAGATTAGCGACTGGATGGCCTCCAGCTGGCTTTGACTGAACCCTGACAAGACTGAGGTATTGGTAGTGGAGTCGAACAGAGTTCGTGATGGGATGGCCTCTGACTCTGCAACTGGACTTGTGCTAGGAGCTGCGTCATTGATGGCCTCCCCTTGGGTGTGAAATCTTGACGTGATGTTTGACAGGAATTTGTCCATGGAGGTTCAAATATCTTTCGTGGTCCATTCCTGTTTTTTCCATCTTCGAAACATTGCCAGAATTAAGCCCCTTGTTCCGTCTCTGGATCTCCCTACCTTGATACATGCCTTAGTCACTTCTAGGCTTGACTACTGTAATGCCCTCTATCTCAGGGTCTCTGGGGGCTCTCTTCGCAGACTGCAGCTAGTGCAAAATGCTGCTGCCCGGCTTTTGACTGGGCAAAGTAAATTTTGCCACATTACACCTGTGTTGTGCGAATTGGACTGGCTGCCTGTCAGGTGGAGAGTGCTCTTCAAGGTGGGATTTCTCACCTATAAGGCCCTACATGGACAGGGCCCTGGTTACCTGTCAGCTCTCCTGGTACCTTCTTCCTCCTCCCGTAATCTCCACTCTTCTAGTGGTGGCCTCCTAGCTGTTCCAAGAGTGAGATTAAAATCTGCAGGCGACCGAGCCTTTAGTGTTGCCACCCCCACTCTTTGGAACTCCTTACCAGCTGTAGTTAGGGAGGCCCCCACTATAACTGCCTTTAAGGTTCGCCTGAAGACCTTCTTATTTTCACAAGCTTTTGGGGTTTAATTTTGATTATTTATATTTATTATTATTATTTTTATATATTTATGTTGTATGAAATGCTGTATAGTTTTGTGCAGCGCCCAGAGTCTTTGGGATTGGGCATCTTTTTAAATAAACTTGCATTGCCTTGCCATCATCTACTCAAAACATGAGGCTTTCATATTGTGGGAGAACCAAGCGAGTAAAATCAACCAGCATTGTTAGGAAACAATGAAATTCACATCTCTGTCTGAGTGGGGGAAGGGATACCAGCAAAGCAGGAGTTTTCTTAGTTTGTAAAAGGTAGTAAATTAAGCACTGAAACTTAACAAACAAAGAAAAGGCACATAAAACACTTTGAAGGAGATTTCAACTTGAAAAAAAAAGGCAGAAGTACTGGGGAGGGCTCAATTGTTGGAGGATGTTTCAACTTGCAAAAAAAAAATGCAGTATTGGGGAGAGCTCAATTAACTTCTTAAGTCAGAGGAAAAACAGTGCTCTTAAGCTTCCGTACACGCACAGGCAGAGTAGTAATGAGGCTTCAGTGGAGGACTCTATTTTTAACACTCTATCATGTTTTTTGGAAGGTTATTTATGCAGGGAGTCCTTTTCTCAAAGCAAAACATCTGCAGGGCTATGCTCACTACCGCCATAAAAACTAGGTTAGCTAAGGAGAAAATCTTTGAAAACAAAACAAGGGAGTCAGTGAGAATCCAAAGAAATTTGAGGCCACTTTAAAACTCCTAAGTAGGAAAGTCAAGGGCAGTAATGACATTAAAATCTGATGAAAATGAATACATTGAGGATATTGAACTTGCTGAGAAGTGAAATTATTTTTTCATTAACTCAGGAGCATTTTTCAAGGACATTGAGACCAGGGAAGGGAATAAAATTGATTGTAAATACCCAAGGAAGGATGACTTATTCTCCTTCTGTGAGATTCAGGTTGCATATATTCTTGATTTGGTTTTACCATAGCGCTTCAACAGCGCTAGCACTGACATCCCCTACAGTGACAGTTACCATGTCGACTGTCGCATTGTAGCTTCGGGGATGTCAGTGCTTTCTATCGGGGCTGTGTCCCTCACACCCCTGTTCTCTAGGATTCTAACTCTGAGTCAGAGTTGGACCGGGGGGGCGCTACACTGGGAAATGCATCGCCTGTGTCTTCTGTGCACCAGCACAGCGACTCGCCGCAGACTGGTGATTTCTGTTGCTGTGCTAGTGTTCACTGTGGTGGTGTTGACCTTGTGTTAGCACACTCTTGATTTATTGTTGGTGTTAGAAAAGGGAAATAGTAGTAGGTCAGATGATCTCACACCCAGATTGTTAAAATATTCAGCACTGTGGCTCGCTGAACCCTTGACTTTCCTATTTAATTGGTCCTTAAGTTCTGATGAGTTTTCACAAGTGTGGAAACTAGCCTGGGTTATCCCAGTATTTAAAGGGGACAACCCTGGGCAGATGACCAATTATCACCCAATTTCCCTTCTCCCAGTGGAATCCAAGCTACTGGACCAAGTTGTCTCCAGGCAGCTGCAAGATTTCTTGGAGGCCAGTGGTTTACATGATAAACTTCAATTACATTTCTGAAAAAAAAAGCACAGTACGACTCTCAATGTCAAAGGTCTTGGATGATGTTAACATCACTATGGAATCTAAAAAAAAAAATTGGAGCTATCTTTGTTGATCTCTCCGAGGTCTTCAGCATGGTGGATCATACAATTCTGTTAAGGAAACTCTGGGAGGTTGGTTTAGATGAGGTGGCTATAATATGGTTTAGTAGCTATCTTCATAATAGAAAACAGAGAACTGTGTTAAACGGTAAGTACTCTGAGGCACTAACCACAATAAAGGGAGTTCCATAGGGGTCTATTTTGGGCTCTCTCCTTTTTACTTCATTTGAGAGGTATTGATGAGAGCATCAGAGGTGTAGACTACCATCGCTACACTGATGATACAGTGGCTTATACCTCCAGTACCTCTGTGGAAACAGTGCAGTGTCAGTTACAGACAGTTTTTAAAGGCCTTTAGTCATTTTTCAAGCTTTCTTGTCTGAAGCTAAAGACATCTAAAACAAATGTAATATTATTTGGCTCTGCATCTAAATGAAATGATTCTTTGAATAATCAGCAAGCTAGTCATACCACTGATGGAAATACAATAGAGCAGGTTTAGGCCTATACATGTTTAGGGTTTTGGATGACCCCTCTGGCTCTGGGAACCTACATGTAAGTAAACTGATGTAAAAGGTGGAACTTGTGTGGGTCTTTTGTATCATTATAGAAGTTGCCTACACTGAGAGACATGCTTAAAAATAGTTCAGTCTCATATCTCACCGATAATTGACTATGCAGACATCATTTCTGATAATTGTGTAAAAGGAAAAATTGTTGAAGCTTGATATGCTTTATAATCTGTTGGCATGACTAATATTAAATTGCCCTGTTGATACTCACTGATGGAATATGTATAGCCAGTTGGGTTGGAATTCCTTATCCAATCATTGTAAACTACATACAATTTTGTTTTTCACAAAAAATGTGTCCAGGGCACTGTACCAGTGGATTTCTTTTAGAGAAGTGCATCTGTCATTAAGGAATTGTTGTCTTTTGGAACTAACTGTTACCAAAATCAAAAGGCAAAGAGCATCTTATTTTTTTGTTACATTATACCACAGACTCTGAATGCATTGCCCCATATATATACAGTAGATGTAGGGACACTAAACTGCCATCAGTTACTTTACTGAAATCTTGGTTTTAAACATTTCCTCAGCTATGTGATGGGTTTAGTGAGTAATCCTTTTCTTAGCCCTCCACGGAGTTCCTGTTAGGAGGACAGAGTGAGAGTTTCCATCCAAATTGGAATATTTTCCACCTTCCTTTAATTGGGTTTCCAAATCGCAGCAGCAGAGCCATCACTAAATAAAATATCCCAAGCCTGGAGGGAAGGCAGCCTAGGCCTTTGATCCCCAGACATTTCCTCCTCAAAGAGTTTTTTTTCTCTCCTCCGTGTCTCGGGTCATAACTGTTAGTTAGCGTAGTGTTCCCTAGTTCCATAGGCAGGATCTGCTGTTGGATGGAGGGGGGATGGTGTCCTTATTGTAGTTCCCTCTCTCCTTAGGAGGTCCCCTCATTCTCTCTTGCAACCCATCAAACCCATGCCATTGCTAACCTGCACATCCCATTACGTTATTGAGCTGCCTGATGCTTTATCTAGTATTATGTCTCACAACTACAGATTGCTTATATGCTTCATACTGCTACTTTCTTTTTGGGGATCCTTCCTAAGGTACCTTTAGCCAGGGGAATTGTCCCATGGCATCTCAAGGGGTGGAACCCTCTAGAGGGTTTCTTGCCTTTGGTATCCCTACAGGGTGGTAATTCCTCTGGAATAGAGAGTGTGAATGGCCAAAACCTAAGTAACACAGTTGCACAAGCATAACACTATACTGGCTGCATAGGCCATTGAATTGGAAGGCTCCATTTATGGTTTCATGGACAAGCAGCCAGCCACTCCCACTTCCTGAGCTGTATAAGCAGTTCCCCTCAGCCTCCTTCTGAAGCACTTTTTTCTTTGTCCCACTATCCTCCCCTCCTCCTCCTCCAGCGGCAGCGCCTCTCTTCTTGGGATCCTTCCTAAGGTACCTTTAGCCAAGGGAATCGTCCCACAGTACCTCTAGGGGTGGAACCCTCCAGAGGGTTCTTTGCCTTTGGTACCCCTAAAGGGTGGTAATTCCTCTGGAATAGAGAGTGAGAATGGCCAAAACCTAAGTAATACAGTTGTACAAGCATAACACTATACTGGCTGTGTAGGCCATTGAAAGTAGATTTAGAACCTCCTTTACAATCCCCCCCCCACATTTCACATTTATGGAACGAATCTGATGTAGAATCTACTACAAATAGGGAGGAAAACACAACCAATGAAGCCTTTCTAAGCAATGAAATTAATTCAAATATACTGGCAGATTTACAAGACATTAAAAAATAACTGATTAGAAGTAATAAACTAATGGGCCCTATGCACAAAACAGGCAGGTGTACGCAAATGCAGAGCGTACCCCGCCTGTGTATCTGCTCACCCATGGACAGGTCCTCCCATACCGGCAGTCATAATGCCAGCCACCTGTCATGAGCTCCGCCAGACACGCGCCAGGACTCTGCATGGCTGCTGGGGGGAGTTGAGTCTCGGGTGGGCATCCAGTGGGAAGCCCTCCCGAGACCCACAGTGGATCCCTCACATAGCGGGATGTATATCCAGATGGAGCATGCTTACAGCAGGCGCCTGGACCTTCGCAGCATGGCCCCATCCCCCAATAGGCCCATGCCCAGCTCTGAGCACCCAGCGCCCTCCCGGCACACAGACGGCCCTGGCCACATGCCCTGACCCTGTCCTGAAGACAACATTCCTGCAATGCCACTGTGCCCCCCCACAGCTGGTGGTCACTGCCAGGCACACGCCCGTCTGGCTGCTCCCCCCAGTACTGCACCATGGGCCGTGGCAGTACGGGGGGTCATGGCACAGTGCCACAGCATTCGGCGGGAGGCATCTGTGGGGGCACACACCAGGTTATGCCTGTTCCCAGGTGGTGTACCCAGTGCTCCCCTCTGCACCCTTGTGGCCAGCACTACGTGGCTTTGTGAATGCTACATAGTGCTATCATGCCCCCAAAACGCCCCCGGCGTGGTGCGGTCCATGGCCATGGGCGATCATGTGCGTAGGGTCGCACACCCTGCTGTCCATGCCACACGGGGGCGCAGTGGGTGCAGGGTGGTTGCGTGCCCATGTTCCATGGCGCGTATGCACTCCGCAACTTCGTGCATAGGGCCAGACCCTTCCTAGAAAAGGAAATTGTAGAGGCCCCTCTTATTAACGATAATCAGCCTCAAAAATCTGACATGCAGGTTAACTCACTAAAAAATTCACTAAAAAATACCACCAACAGCCTAATCTGGTTCAATGTCAGTTGGCATCCATCTGTATCCCTCTCACCCAGGACGAGGCTGAAAATAGGCAGTATTGTCTAGTCCTCCTTTCCTGGTCAACAAAAACTAACTAACTAAATAAATCAATAAATAAAACTCTCGGAACAGAGAGACAAAAAATTCTCTAAAGGAACAAATAATGAGGCTATAAGAGATACAACTGATACAACTGAGAAAATTGGAAATAAGGAATTAAAAGAAATTGTTACATTAACAAGTAAAAATCAAGATAACAATCGCCCACATGTCAAAGAGACAAAAAATAAAAAAGGGAAAACCAAACCAAAAACATACTTGGCAAATAGGCAAGAACGTCCTCCCAGCTTAGTTAAAACTTCAATAATGGAGAAAGATGAAATTATACTGGTTATGGAAAGTGGTCAAAATAAAATTTAAAATGGTCATGGAGCAATTGAACAAAAACTCTGTACCTCTTACAGAAAACCTTCAGATTTATCCTGGTGAAATTAAAATCATAAAGGAAAAAGTAAAGGGACCAGAAGATATGGAAGCAGAAGTAAAAGAGCAGCTAATAGACTGATTATTATCTTCCAACCTTATGTAACCCCCCCCCCTCGTTTAGGGGCATTAATTTTCATCGCAGTTGTTCCAGAGGGCACATGGAGAAGGCTACATCAAGTGCTAACCCGAGCCAGTGTACACTTATACCAGATAGGAAAATGATGGTCCTACCTTTCAGATGACTTCATACACCAGTGCACCCTCAATCTCACTTCCAAATCTGGATTTTGTCCCCTAACACTGACCACCAGACCAGGATCTCCCAGCTGCAACCTCCTGACTTTTTGTGCCTATGAGCTCCTTCATCCGGAATGCAAGGTGACAGCATCTCTCCTGGAATTAAAACTTATGAGACAAATTAGACACAAGGAGGGGGAGTTCCTATTTCATTCTATTCCCCTTCCAGTTTAAATAAGGCAATGTCCACTACCAATTTCTTCACAAACTAGCTTCTTTATTTAGCTCCAATATCCCAAATGATCCCAGAAATGCAGGGGTCACATCCTTTATAAATAAATAAAGCAGCTCCATGGGGCTATTGAAACTTTGTATGATTCATCCTGGTTGGACACTCGGAGCAGCACATCAAATACAGGCAGTACAGTAGGGATCCTTCACTTTACCCTACTTAGATGCTTTACCCAAAGAACCTCTCTTCTCAGAAACCTCAGGCTCCTGACTCACTGGCGCTGGTAAGCCAAAACATTTTGTTTTTCTACTCTTCACTGTATTACACACAACACTCTGGCACTGGTCGCTGACCCAACCCAGCATGGGAAAGCATGCTGCTTCCCCCAACTGGCCCCTGGACCTTGGTCCAAATACCAGGGATACCAGGATTTTTTTCCTGTGACCCAGGTCCTGCAACCCCTCACTCTCACTCTACAAGGATCCTGCTCTGTAAGATGCTCCCACACTCACAGCACCCGCTCCCTGATTGCAGCTCAGCCTTTTCATCTACATGGCTCCCACTGGTGCAGCAGCCCTTAAACCCGGCCCTGCTCTAGTACCTTAGCCCCTTGCTTCAGGCTGTCCTGCCACAAGAGAAGCCCTGGGCGCTGCCACCACCCAGGTCTCTCCGAGCAGCCCAAACCCTGTGAGCAGCGCCATACTCTCTTCTGCTCCCAACTGACCTTTTTTTTGGGGGGGCGGGATCCATGCCCAGGCCCACATCCCTATCACATCACTCCTGGGCTTGCAGTAGGCTCCAAAAACCGGCCACCCTCCAAGGTCTGTCCTATGACTTGTGATCCACCTGGCCTTTTGATGCCTGCACCCCAGGACCTGCCCCTTCAAGCAGGCCCTAATTATGGGTGAAGGGCCCCCCTGGTTCCAACTGCCCTCAGGCCACCCTGCCACACCGGGTACCAGGGAAAGCTACCGCCACTGGCCTTCCCCCTGTGAGGACCCTGCCACCGTCCCCACAGCCCTGAGCAAGCTACCTCATGGAGATCTCTAAGGGCTCCTACCTATCCTGGCCTCCTAACTGCCTCCTGCACCTCCCTTACCCTCAATGACATAGAACCTGGCTAATTATCTCCCCCCATGGAGCTTCCTTCCCAGCTTCTCAATGCCACATTGCTGCAGAGGCCGACCCTATCTGCCACCTACGGGGGAAGCTCCCCCCCTGCTGGCCCACCCAGACCACCAAGTTCCCCATATCCTGCCTGCTCTGCTCCTCCAGCCCCAGACCTACTGCCTGGGCTGGAAAAGGCCCCAAAACTTCCTGTCTCCAACTTTATATACCTCCCTAAACCTATTCTGTGCTGCCACTGTGAGGCATCCAGCAGGTACTAACCCCCAGAGCATTAATAAATTCCCTAGCTCGGGGGGGGAAGGGTAGAGGGGAAAGGATGCAAATAGAGCATAAGCCCCTCTTTCAAGGGGGGCTTACTCACTTCTCCCACCCAGAAAATCATTCCCTCCTGGGAATGGTGACAAGGGTCCAGTGATGGTATCCTCCCATCACACTGAGTATGCACACTCCCCAGCCTTCTGGAAAGAAACTCACCATACCTGGCCATAGACACCACCCAACCTGCCTCACTAAACCTAACATACCCTATAATCTAAAACCTATCTGCACCAGGACATAATCTAAATACTTAGAAAACCTTCATTATTTCTTTATAAAAAAACAGTTAACCTTAATCATTGTTCCATAATGATTTGACTTAAGTCTTAAACATTCAAACAGTAATGAGGTAGTTTTCTAACAGTTTAGCTATGCCCCATTATACCTTCCACTTATTAAAACAAGCAAACTACCTCATGGGAGTCTCTAAGGGCTCCTGCTTATCCTGGCCTCCAAACTGCCTCCTGCACCTCCCTTACCCCAATGATGCAGGACCTGGCTAACCATCCTCCCCCACGGAGCTTCCTTCCCAGCTCCTCAACACCATGTCATTGCAGAGGCCGTCCCTATCTTCCACCTACATTGGGGTGGTATCCCCCCTGCTGTCCCACCCAGACCACCCAGCTCCCCTAATCCTGCCTGCTCTGCTCCTCCAGCCGCCCCCCTCCAGCCCCAGGCCTACTGCTTGGGCTGGAAAAGGCTCCGAAACTTCCTGTCTCCAACTTTATATACCTCACTAAACCTACTCTCTGCTGTCACCATGAGGCATTCAGCAGATACCAACACCCAGAGCACTAATAAATTCTCTAGCTCGGGGGGGGGATGTAGGAGGAGGAGGGAAAAGGATGCCTAAAATAGGAGCATAAGCCCCTCTTTCAAGGGGGGGGCTTACACTTATATGTAAAAGGCTTTCAAAAACCAAATTATGGAAATCATTCCACACTGAAAATCCAACTATATTATCTTTGTAAAGGGATTATGGGGATTAAAATTAACTGGTGTGATATTGCCTCAGAATACTGCTAAAGGGTAGGGAAAAGTAAAGGATGGGTTTGTGTAGCTGCCCAGAATAAAGAGGCAAGAAAAAAACTGTTAGGGATGGGTAATGATTTTAATAAGATAGGAATCTCTATTCATCCAGCTGTTGCCTCTTGCACTAATAATGCCAACAAATTGGTTGAAGTACATGAAGGGGGAATTATGTAAGTGGCCTGAGGTTTCAAATTAACTTAGGAGAAAGACAAGAAATATATTAAAATAGGACCATGCACCCGTTTAAATCAAAATAGGACAACTACATGAAATCGGTGGAAAAGTTTCATGTTTTATGTACATCAGATAACACTGTATTACAGGAAGACATGTGAACAGCACACAGCAACCCACCTCCAGGAAGGAAGCATCCATAGGATGCTATTAGCTTCCTCCCTGCCGGCCTCCCCTCCTGACATCCCAGAATCAGGGTGTGAACCTTGGTTGCCAGCATGCCAGAGCAATACCCCATTGCTCTGTGCAACAGAGCCAATTTCCTATGTTTCTGTGAGGGAGTTTTGAATTTTTTAATCCATCTAAATGAAATACAATTTCCGATACTGCTTACTCTTCTGAGTTCAGCAAAGTATTTTTTCCAAATGAGTGCTCTATCTTAGTTTATTTAGTATTTAAAAATTAAAGCTGTCATTCAGAGTGTGCTCCCCTGACCTAGCCCCAGCACCTGCCTTCTTCTGGACTTACCCCTTGCCTCTTTGTTCCTCCCTGGCTTACCACACAGGATTGGGGTCAAAAGAGTGGGCTGTGCCCGTTTAGAGGTCCATGCTTGGTTCACTGGTGGATGCAAGGTCAGCAGTGTGGGGCTTGCGGAGTGGGAGCAGCATCATGCTGCTGCATCTGGGGGTATTTCATTGTTCTCCCGTTCCCTTGAGATGCCAACTGTCTGGAGTTGACTTATGTTCATGCACATGAGTGTGCATCATACACCAAGCTCTGCTGGTGTCTCCCTTCTCTAACTGGAGCTCAACTGACACTACTGCAAAGCACAAGGTCTATTCTCGTTGCTGGTGTAGCAGTGCTTGAGTAACGGGAGGCAGGAGACAAACTCAGTGAATGGAAACAGGTTTACTGGGTGCAAAGCACCAAAGGGGATAAGCAGTTCACAGCAGTATATTCTGTAACTCGGTACTCTATAACTCTACAACTTTATGATCTATCTTTATACTTTACGACTGTCTTATCTCTCAATACTCTATAATACCCTTATGCTCTATCCTTATACTCTACAACTATCTTATTACTCTATACTCTATATTAATCCTTATGCTCTATTCCTATACTCTACAACAACCTTGTCACCCTATCATTATGTTATTTCATTACATTAGTACAGCATGACAAGCAGAGACCAACAAGAGCATAGAGTCATTCAAAGGTCAAGAGCGGTGGCCACCAGTGCACTTTGTTGGCCGACTTTAGTTGAGTTGGAAGAAACGAAGGGGAGAAAACTAGAATGAACAAGAGCCTAAGCAATGGTAAGCCTCCTGGCTGAAGTAGGGCTCCAGGGAAAATGAAGTGCAAAGAAGCTGAAGCATACAATGCAAGGCAAATGTAGGACCTCCTGGCCAGGAAAATGAGACACAG
The DNA here is from genome assembly GCA_016271365.2 of Neoceratodus forsteri. Taxonomy (NCBI): domain Eukaryota; kingdom Metazoa; phylum Chordata; order Ceratodontiformes; family Ceratodontidae; genus Neoceratodus; species Neoceratodus forsteri. Next base: position 1,318,631,920 of record CM057455.1, on the reverse strand, counting down.
ATGCAACTGGCTGAAGACTTCTGGGTTGAGGCAGGATCCCAGGGAAAACACAAGATGCAGATGGCTTGCTGAAGACCTCTGGGCTGAAGCAGGATCCCAGGGAAGATACAAGATGCAGAAGGCTGGCTGGAGATCTCTGGGCTGAAGCTGAATCCCAGGGAAAACACAAGATGCAGACAACTGGCTGAGGACCTCTGGGCTGAAGCTAAATCCCAGGGAAAACACAAGGTGCAGACAACTGGCTGAAGACCTCTGGGCTAAAGCAAGTTCCCAGGGAACTGGAAGATCTGAAGAGCTGGGAGACCTTCACTGGCGAACCTCTGGAAAAGCTGGGTACTTGCATCCAAAGCCCCACCCCCCCGATGATGGATCCCTATCTGTGAACGGGGTGGTTCCCTGCTCTACCTAAAAGTGTTAGGGAGGGGATGGCCTGTAGATCTGGAAGAGGAACAAGTGACAGGGAGCTATCTACGCTATATCTATGCTGGCGACCGGACCCAACTTGTCTAAAGAAGAATTGTGGTACCAGTCTCTAGCTGGTCACTGCTAGCAACAGTCTATAAATCGAGTAATAGTCAGGTGAAAATATTGGCATTAGGCAAAGAGATTTTGAGTAAACAGGCAGTTCAGTGGTGTGCAAAGCAGTTCTTGGCGAGCAAGGTAAATGCAGGGTTAATCCACCAGTCTATTGGAGCAAACAGGGCAAATTCCAACTGAAAGGGCACTTTCATACCTACAAGGCAAATTCAGGGTAATCCAACAGTTTTGTGAAATAAACAAGGCAAATTGGAGCAGGAAAAAACAGTTACATTGTTATGTTCAGGCGCTGTCTCTTTAAATGCAGTCAATATCAAATAAAGATTTTGCCTCTTTCACAATTCACAATGTCCATTGTTTTCTCAAAACAAGAACTCTAGTGAGCTAATGCAAGGGGGAAATCTGTCAAAACTCTGGATAGCTAGCCACTCGGGGACACTGGGGTATGACCCTCCTCCCACAGGCAATTGAGTTCAAATGAGTCTAACAGGGGTGTAACCCCCCCTACAAATGGGGGTTCCTGAAAAGTCTTCCTTGAGCTTACCTAAATGCTCACTGCCAGGCTGGTGTTCTGTGTTTTAGTAGATTAAATGTATTGCCAGACCGTGCCTGTATAGCCTCTGTGTACTGTCTCTTTAAGAGCTGCCTGGATTGCAGTCTTAATTAATCTAAAAGGGAGCTCTGTTAGAAGATGTGCTTGTTTGCTGATCATTTGTTAGAATAGTAATAACATTGCAGTTTGTTCTAACCTGCCTTCATTGCAGCAAGGACTTTTCTGTTTATCTCCACCAACTTGGCCCGGGACTGTCAGAATGGGCCAATCAGTACCATTGGGACTCTAAAATGGAGCCTGCCTACAGTGGCTTGGTGTGGTCAAAACTAGTAGGAATTGTAGTTTTTGAATTTTGGTGCCTAAAATAACTTGGAGGGGGAGCCCTTGTTGTGACTGACAGACAGATCAGCGAACTGAACCTTTTGGATCTTGGGAAAATTCCCAAGCTGCTTGCAGCTAGTTTCAGTTCTGAGTTGGGAAGTGAAGAGATAACAGCTTGAATGATTCAAGCAGCAGCCCTGGCATAGATTTGCATGGGAGAACTGTGGCAATGCCTGAGTTTTGGCCTGCATGCCTGCCTGCTGTCCCTGAGAGGGAACTTGTGCCTTTTTCGGACTGAATCCGAACTTGGAGAGCGAAGTAAGTCACTGAATTGTGACCAGGCTCCTACCCGAAGAAGACCAAAGATTTTCTGAATGCAGTCGGCCTGTCTGGACTTCCAGTCACCTCTGAACTCCTGGATTGTGCAAAGACTCTGTAATTGCGACTGGAGAGTCTTTTGCCTGGTACAGTGGAATTTCCTTACGTGTAAATGTGCTGTGTGCTGCTAGTGGGTCACGATTTGGTTCCCCACTATGGTTTGAACTATATTCTGCTTGCTGGAAGCTGCATCCAGTCCCATGGACTGAATCCAAAATCATCTCCATTGGGCCTGGGCCTTGCCACACTGGCCCAGCCTGACTACCCGCTGCACAGAAACAGCCATCGATGAGAGACCTGCCTGGAGATCAGCCCCTGCTCAACACTTGAACAGGAACAACACCTCAGTGATTCGAGTGGGCCCCGCTTCTCCGAGCACTCTAGCTCAACAACCCGCAGTCTCGATTTCATCCTGCCTGTGTCCAGTATTGGGTATCGTGAGTAAACATCAGGGTAGTTTCCTGCAACAACAGCTAACTCTAAAGTGTTGTCATCTGTGTAACCCCTAGGTGGCGCTATCCCAAGGGCTACTACCCCTGCCTGCTTGGCTAGTAGCAGGTTAAGGGGCCTGAGTTCTGAAATGGGTGCCTGCACCCGGAGGTCAGGGTTGGTAGTGGTTAAGCTAACCTGGGCACAGCCCTCCGGTACACAGTAACCCCCCCTTTCCCCTCTAGTGGCCTGAACACTGTACAATAATCACTTTCACAATACCCCTGGTACACCACACAAGTACCCACACTGTTTGCACTTACCACCAGGGCTGGTTCCTCTGGCTCGACCCTGGGGACTCCCTGTAAAACAAGGTTATGCACAGCAAATAGCAACAGTACAGAACTTTGAGCACAAACTGGAACCACAGTCAGATTACATGCAGAAAAAGTTAGATCTGATTTATTCAGGGGACTTGAACAAGGAAGGGGCAACATCAGGTTAATTAGCTTAAAGGTTATATCAATCAAGCAGTTATGCATGCGCTTTGAGTTCCCCCACACAGTCACACCTCTGGGTACCCAGGTAGAGAAGAGATGGGCTAGCCAGAACTGTTGCCTGGGGTTGCAGCTGGTTGGGGCCTTGTGATGGAAAACACAACATGCACAGTGCACAATATTTGTAATCCGGAGCCAGAGGGCTCAGTTCGTAAAGGAAACGAAATAACAAGACAATCAGATGACACACTCAGATTAAGCTGTTGTTACAGGGAGCTACCCTAGTATTTACTCACGATACCCAAGACTGGACACAGGCTAGACGAAAATTGAGACTGCAGGTGGTTGATCTGGAATGCCAGGAGAAGCAGGGCCCACACGAGTCAGAAGCGTCATTCCTGTTCAAGCATGGAGCAGGGGGCTGATCCCCAGGCAGGTCTCTCGTCGATGGCTTCTCTGTGTAATGGGTAGTCTGGTTGGGCCAGTCTGGCTAGGCCCAGACCGCATGGAGACAAATTCGGATGTAGTCCGTTTTGGGCTGGATACAGCTTCCAGCAAGCAGAACACAGTTCACACAGTGGGGAACTAACTCACAACCCACTAGCAGCTCATAGCACATTTACATGTACAGGAATTCTACTGTACCAGGCAAAGCGCTCCCCGGTCACAATCGCAAAATCTCTGCAAACACCGGGAGCTTAGGGGTAGCTGGAACTCCTGACAGGCCGTTCACATTCAACAAAATCTTTGGTCTCCTTCAGGTTGAGCCTGTCCCACTTCAGTAGCTTACTTTAGTCACACAAACTTGGATTTAGTCCAAAATAATTATCTTCTCTCCCTCTCAGGAGCAGCTGGCAGACATGCAAGCCAAAACTCAGCCCTTTCACAGTTTTCCCGTGCGAATCCACTCAGTACTGCTGCCCAAAATACATCTTAGCTCTTCTCATTTCACTTCCCAGCTCAGAACTAAGTGAAAACTGCCAGCAGCCCGGGACTTCCCCAAGATCCAAAAGATTCGGTTGGCTGATTTGGCTGTCAGTCAAAGCAAGAGCTCCCCCTTCAGTTGCAAAAAAGGCGATAAAAGTTCAAAACTACAATTCTTGCAGATTTTGACTTCAGACAACTCCTGTAGTCCGGCTACATTTTAAGTCCCACCAGAACTGATTGGTCCAATTTACAGTCCAGGACCAAGATAGTGGAGACAAACAAAACAGTCCTTGCTATAAAGAAGGCAGGTTATACAAACTACATTATCATTATAACTCTAAATGATTTTCAGCAGATAGTTACATCTTTCAACAGAGCTCCCTGTCAGATTACTTAGGCTGCAATCAGGCAGCTCTTAAGGAGACAGTACACAGAGGCTATACAGGCTCTGGTAATCACATTTAAACTGCTAAAACGCAGGACACCAGCCCGGCAGTGAGCATTTAGGCAAGCTCAAGGAAGACTTTTTGGGAACCCCCATTTGTAGGGGGGTTACACCTGATTATCTGGTTGCTTTTTCTTTCACGAACTGAGCCCTCCGGCTCCAGATTACAAATAGTGTGTGTTGTGCATGTTGCTTTCTTCCATCACAGGGCCCCAACCAGCTGTAACATTCCTGGCTAGCCGATCATCTCCCTACCTGGGTACCCAGAGGTGTGACTGTGTGGGGACTTAAAGTGCATGCATAACTGTTTGATTAATATAGCTTGTAAGCCAATCAACCTGATTACGCCCCTTTCTTGTTCAAGTCCCCTGAATAAATCAGATCTGACTTTTTTGCTGTATTTAACCTGACTGTGATTCCAGTTTGTGCCAAGAGTACTGTACTGCTGCTATTTACTGTGCATAACCTTGTTTTACAGGACGTCCCCAGGGTTGAGCCAGAGGAACCAGCCCTGGTGGTAAGTGCAAACAGTGTGGGTACTGTTATGGTATACAAGGGGTACTGCAAAAGTGATGATCGTATATTGCTCAGGCCACTAGAAGGGAAAGAGGGGAGTTACAGTGTCCTGGAGGGCTGTGCCCATGTTAGTTTGACCACTACCAACCCTGACCTCTGGGTGGAGGCACCCATTTCAGAAATCAGGCCCCTTAACCTGCTACTAGCTGCGTAGGCAGGGGTAGTAGCCCTTGGGATAGCGCCACCAAGGGGTTACAGGAGGATTACCCTATTGGGTGAGCATAATTGGGATAGATGGCATGCTAAGGATCCCTCGCTAACTGTCACTCACACAGGTTTTGAGCCCTTGACTTGGCTAAGGCTACAACACTGCTGGGGTGGCTAACCATATACCCACTCCCCTTCCCTTGCTGCTGGCAGAAGCTGACACTGGAGTGCACTTGTAAATTAGCAGGAATTTTTCACTCCCTAACTACTGGCCGTGACTTGGCTACTACTGGCCACTTGGCTACTGGCCACTTCACTCTACTCTGGGGCACTATTCTTTGATTGGGGTTTGCTTCCCCTAACTGGCCCACCCAGAGCTGGATAAACTGAATAGAATGTGGAAAATACTAAGGAAACAACATTGGGCTACCTGGTCCCTAACCCACTGGTCCACCTGGCTAATGTGACTACCACATTATCTGGGGCCATCTTTGCCCTGACTGACCCTTTTATTTATCACTTTAAAGATCCTTAAGTTTTTAGTCTAACTAGCCCTGTCTGGTAGCTAACCTGGCTAACTGGCCTACAGTACTGGGGCTTTGTCCTGCCCCTGGCTACATACCTCTCAACTGTACCACATTACGAGGAATGTTCCTCATTTTACTTCACAAAAGCTCCCTGTTCCACATTGTGAGGACTTGTTTCACATTCAAAGTCAACATTTTAAAGCAAAATTCCGTAGTAAATAATGCAAAAATATATATTATTCAATTAATAACAGACTTTCTGAACACAAATGCTACATTTTAACAGTGTTTTGAGCTTCTTGGGTAAAGATTTGATTAAGTGTTCCACATTTTGCCCATTTGTTCCACATTTTGACAGGTTGCACATTTGGGGGACAAAAGGTTGAGAGGTATGCCTGGCTGCAGCTTCCTAATTTGCTCTATGTATCTATTTAGGGCCATCCTGCCCTAGCTCCAACTTGCGGGAGCTTAATTTAAATATGCCCCAACCCTCTCCCTTTTGTTCCTTAGCTGGAGCTCATTTAATTAAATTTAAATAATTTAAATATATCCATCCTCGGACAGTCCCTTCCTAAGGGGCCTTGCCTACTCGCAACTGTCCTCCGTGCACCCTTTGGCGCAAAACAAACTTTATTTGAACCTCTGGCAATCCTGTTTAGCCGATTACTGGAAACTGGGCAGGTACCCAAAGACTTTAGGACAGCATATGTAATCCCCTTATACAAAAGCGGGAACAAAGAGGAAGTGGGGACCTACAGACCAGTCATCCTGACCTCGGTAGTGGGTTAGATCATGGAAGCACTACTGAAGGAGAGATTGGTGGAACATCTGGTTGCCAACAGACTACAGGACCCAAGGCAGCATGGTTTTACTGGGGGGAGGTCATGTCAGACCAACCTCATTGAATGTTTCGACTGGGTGACAAGGGAGGTGGATCAAGGGAGGGCAGTGGACATGGCCTATCTGGACTTCAGCAAGGTCTTTGACACTGTGCCACATAGAAGGCTATTACACAAACTGGGGAATATGGGTGTGGGCAGGATAGCAGTGCGGTAGGTAGGTAACTGGCTGGGTGGCAGGACACAGAGGGTGGTGGTAAATGGCTGTTACTCCTCAGAGGGAAGAGTGACCAGTGGGGTACCACAGGGATCAGTGCTGGGACTGGTCCTATTCAACGTCTTCATCAGTGACATTGCACAGGACCTAGAAGCAGAATTTACCTGTTTGCTGATAACACAAAGCTCTGTAACAGAGTGGACACACCAGAGGGTGTAGACAGAATGAGGAGTGACCTGCAGAAGCTTGAAGAATGGTCAAAGGATTGGCAGTTTTAATTCAATGCAAATAAGTGCAAGATAATGCATATGGGGCACAAAAACCCTAGAACAACATAACAGTTGGGGGGTGAGGATATATCATGCACCAAGCAGGAAAGGGATCTTGGGGTTATCATCTCTGATGACCTCAAGGTAGGGAAACAGTGCGACAAGGCAGCTGATAAAGCAAATAGGATGCTAGGATACATAGGCAGGGACATCACCAGCAGGGAAAGGGAGGTCATCATTTCACTATACAAGACACTAGTGAGGCACCACCTGGAGTACAGTGTACAGTTCTGGAGACCTTACCTACGTAAGGATATAGACAGGGTAGAGAAGGTTCAGAGGAGGGCAACAAAGATGGTACAGGGATTGCATCACAAGTCCTATGAGGACAGGTTGAAGGAACTGAACATGTACTCTCTGGAGGAGAGGAGGGGGAGAGGGGATATGATAGAGACATACAAGTATCTTACAGGGAGGAACAGAGTGCAGGAATACTCTATTTTCCAGTGAAAAAGATGTTCCAGGACTAGAGGGCATGGGATGAAGTTGGAGGGAGGGTGATTCAGAGGAAACGTGAGGAAGAATTTCTTCACAGAATGAGTGATGGACAAGTGGAACACCCTGCCAGAGGAAGTGATGGGGGCTGAAACAATCATGGGATTTAAGAATGCATAGGATAGATATAAGGGAATTTTGGAGGTCAGGGGGCAACAGACTTCTAGGAAAACATAAAGTGAACTTACAAGCTCAAATGGGCCGATTGGGTGGGCCACAGGTTCTTATCTGCTGACAGTGTCTATGTATCTATGTATCTGCTCTAACTTATCCATGTCTGCAGCCTGGAATGTACATGGCTTGATTTGATTGTGATGCACTACTTTAGTGAAGTGTCCATCGGTTTCTGACCGGATCTAATAAATAGGCAAGTCATCATAGGGAATGTCCACTATTACAAACGCCTCTGGTTTCCACCTTGTTGCTAACTTGTGCCCATGAATGTCTTGATTCTTTAGCAGAACACAGTCCCCAATTGACAAAAGTCCAGCTTGAGCTCTACTGTCATATTGCTCCTTTTGTTGAGCCTGGGCTTGTTCCATTCAGGATTGTACCAGGTTGCCTGCCTTTCTGAGGTACTGATGATGCTCTTCTGCCCACTGGTGTGAGTCGGAAATGTTTTTTGTGGGTCTCAACCTCGACACTCATCACCAGGTCCATAGGTAATCGTCCGTGTCTACCAAACATTAGAAAATAAGGCGTAAACCCTGTGAAGCAGTGCACTGTGTTATTATATATGTAACATTTCTGGTAACAGGTTAGACCATAGAGGTTTCTGGTGTGCAGGCAGTGCCTGAAGCATTTCAATTAGGGTACAGTTTGTGCGTTCGCATAACCTGTTGGTTTGGGGATGGTATATCACTGTTCGCATTTTGTGACATCCATACAGGGAGGACAGTTCTTTAAACAATTGAGATTCAAATGCCCTTCGTTGGTCCATCAGAATGTTTGTAGGGTAACCATATGGCTTGACAAAATACTTCCAGAATGCTTCTGCGGTGCATCTCGCTGACAAGTCTTTTTCTGGGACAGCCACTACAAATTTTGAATAGTGATCTACCATTGTTAAAATCTGGTTAAGTCCACTGTGACTACTCTCAACCTTCAAGTGAACCAGTGCCACGATTTCTACTGGAGATTTGGTGACAGTGGGCTGCAGAGGTGCTCACTGAACATTGCCATCACCTTTCTTTAAGCTACATACCATATAATCTGTGCACCAATGCTCAATGTCTTCTCTCATACCCACCCAGTAGAATCGCTGATGAATGGTACTCTCTGTTCTCTTGGTTCCAAAATGTCCAGAGGCATTGTGATAGGCTTCAAACACTGGATCAGCTTCCTGATGAGGGATTATGATTTGTTTACATTCTTCGTGGCTGTTAGGATCTCGGGTCACTCGAACTAGATGATCATCTTCAGTTCTAAGGTAATCTCACTGTCGTAGCAACTTGACTAGTTCTAGGAGCATGTTCATTCTACTCTGCTTGTTTATCTTTCTTCCAGTCTGGAGAATATTTTTCAGTTCAGCCATTACTGGACTCTGGTGATGGGGTTGCCTCCACATGTCTTCCTGACCATCAGACATAGGACTCCCCGGGAGGTCTGAGTTCTGTTTGGGATCCACATGGTGCTGGCAGCAAACTTGGACTATCTCAGTGGATACTCGCACAAAAGGTGGCATTTCAAGGTCTTCCTGCTCTGTCTTGCTCCTTTCCAGCTCATCTGCGATAGGCAATCAGGACAGGGCGTCAGCATTTCCATTAGACCTTCCTGATCTGTACTTGATTGAGAAGTTAAAACTGACAAGGTGGGAGGGCCATCATTGCTCTTGTGCTGCTAGCTTGGCTGACCCAAGGTGAGCGAGGGAATTATTGTCCGTGTAGACAGTGAACTGTGCAGCTGCCAGATAATATCTGAACTTCTCTGTTACTGCCCACACTAAGGCCAGGAACTCCAACTTGAACGAGCTGTAATTATCAACATTTTTCTCCAATCCCTTCAGACCTTGATTGGGATAAGCAACCACCCTCTCAACTCCATTCTGTTCCTGAGCCAGGACTGCACCAAGAACACGATTGCTGGCACCTGTGCAAAGATGAAATAGATGAGTATAGTCTGGCTAGGCTAAGATGGGCGCTGTCATCAATACATGTTTCAAAAGACCAGAAGCTTCTTGGTACTGAGGGAACCACCTCACAACACTGGTCTTTGGCAGTTTCTTTACTTTTGGGTACTGCGGTAACTCATGCAGAGGTGAGGCAATTTTTGCAAAGTCCTTTATGAATCTGTGCTAGTACCCCACGAATCCCAGAAAACGTCTCACGTCTTGAATGGTTATAGATCTGAGCCAGTCCCTCACTGATTCCACCTTACCGGGGTATGATGATATTCCATACGCTTACACTACATGTTCCAGGTAGTTTACTTGTTCTTCTAGAAAGTGGCACTTTGATGGCTTGATTTTTAGTCCATACTGTGTCAGATGACTGAAAACCATATCCAGGTGCTTGAGGTGTGCCTCAAATGTCTTGGAGTAAACAATTATGTCATCAAGGTACAGTAGCACTGTATCAAAATTTTCGCTTCCCAGACAGTGCTCAATCAGTCTCTGAAAGGTCCCAAGTGCATTGCAGAGGCCAAATGGCATTCTTGTGAATTCACACAGGCCCATCGGTGTAATGAAAGCAGTTTTCTGTTGATCTTCCTGGGCCATAGGGACCTGCCAGTAGCCACTCGCCAAGTCAATAGTGGAAAAGAAGGTGGAGGACTTCAGAGCGGTTTAGGCATCCTCAATTCTAAGTAGAGGATAAGCATCCTTGTGGGTAATCTGATTTAATTTGCTGTAGTCTACGCAAAACCTGATCTTGCCATCTTTCTTCCTAACCAGCACAATCGGTGCAGCCCAGGAGCTATGACTTTTCTTTATGATATCAGCATCCAGCATCTTCTTGATCAGATGCTTGGTTGGTTGGTGCAATGCTGGTGGAATGGGATGGAATCTCTGGTAGCCCATGACAATGGCGACTGCGATTGCGCGCTTTCAAAAAGGGTGACTCAATTGCAGCTCCTGTCCACAGGGTTACCGGGCAGGGAGGGTGACCGGATGGGGGGGTCTTTAAATATAGTGACAGGATGACGCTATATGTACACGTGGGTGGGGGAGGGAGCAAGCACACTGAGTGATGGGCAGAAGGGGAGGGAGGGTTTGTGAGGCATAGTGCGGTGGCAGGCTGCTGAACTGGCTCTGTGGTGTGGTGGGTGGGTGTTAGACTACAGTTGTGAGGGTGCCAGGTTCGGGTCTGGGCACATGTTCATTTTGTTGCGCCCGGCCATCAAATATTTTTTATCCAGTTTTGCACACACACACACCCCGATATGCATCCCACTGTGCATCAGGGTTGTACATCGCTGAAATTGATTTTCGGCGATGTACACTCGCCCTAACAGCGATCGCCTTTCTGCAATTGCTGTTACCATATGGAACCAAATCTCTGTCTGATCAGAGGGTGATTCTCTGTACTGAAATAGTGTTTGACGTGAGCGGCACAATCAAAATCCAGGACAAGATGTGAAAATGCTTGCCGATAGTGTCATATTAGTGCCGTGAGTTGGACTCTCTGTTCCACAGTGTTGTTCTGTTGTCCCGTATCTATCTCCTGTATCCATGCTTTCTCTTGGCTGTCCATATTACTCTCGCTGATGCTGGCCTGCAGGTACAAGGGGTGGTTTGTCTTTGTCTCTATAGGGCTTACAATTTCATCCCAATCTACCCTTGACAATCCGTCCCACCGTCTGTCATTTGTAAAGTTTCACAGGTTGGGACCCATAGTTCAATAAGCGGACGGGAATTCTCCCCTCTTTTACAGTCACTAGGCTCTTGGCTGCCATAACTGGGTCTCCTTCTTGAGTCCAGAAGGGTTCCACCATGGCCACATAGTCCTTCCTACCAAGACCCACTTTAGCTTTATACATCACGAGTGTCTCTGTGCCAGGTTCAAGTTGGATGGGGCAGCGATTCATCACCCGGACCTTGCCTATCTCCCCTTGTTTGTTGGTGAACTTTTGGTACTTCTGGAGATATTGGAGAGTATTCTGCCAGACTTTCAATTCCTGGACCTGCATAGATTGAGTTTGTTCCCTCATTACATTCATCAAAGCACTCTGATAATGTTGCAATATGTACATTCCCACAATAACGGGCGGTAAAGAAGGGTCATGGGTGTTGCTTACGAGTATATCTTGCTGGCTGTGCTCACTGTCCCCAGTCTTCATTGAAGCCTCTGCATATCCAATTATTGGTATTCTTGTTCCATTGCTGGCAACTAGATTTATCCAGCTTTCAGGTGGTTGCAGTAGCTGGTCCCTGGACCAGTGATCAAAGAAGTACCCACTTTGGATGGTGGTCACCTGGGATCTGGTATCTAGAAGTGCAGGTAGGGTTACTCCATCTGTCTGTACTGAAACAGTTGGGCAGTTACCCACGAACCTTGACCATTCCAGCTGGTTTTGTGGACTTATTGCCTGATGTCCTGGGACTTGGTCATCTGTTCCGGGGACTCCCTGTTTAAACCATCTCTCTGGTATTGGCTGGCATGGAGCATCTCCATTCCACATGGCCACTGACACCACACCTTCAGCAGATTGGCCTTCCTTGTGAGTCAAACTGGTCAGTAGGCCGGCCCAGTGGCACTGAGGGTTGAGGCGCTGGACACCACACCTCACACCACGCCAGCGACCCGGGTTCGGGAACGAGCTGAGGGTCACCAGGGGTCGGTGGGAGGGGAAGAGATCGAGCGTCCAGAGGACTGCTCTCTCTATCCAGAGGAGGGGGTGGGATATGCTCGCTCATGGAGTGACCTCTTGCGGCAGTTAGGGGTTCACCGACTGAGCAGCGTGGCACATGCCAGGGGGAGGGTGGAGCTACAGCCCTATGTTGCTGTGCTAGCCGGTGTCCAAGGGGGTGGGAACAAAAGGTGAAAAATGCCTCCTATGCGCCGGTGAGATGATGGTGGCCCCGGTGGCCCCTCCCACATCCCAAATACTGGCCCAGACGCGCCCGTGAACTGCCTTCGGAGGATCCGACAACGTTCAGGTAGGCTCCTCATGCTTAGAAGCCGCCGCTGAAGGTAGAGTGGAATCAGCCCCGGAGATGGTACTGGGGATCGGGTCTGCCTGGGGTTGATCAGGGGAGGCAGTCGGGGAGATGCGGAGGGTTCAGGTTGGGAGTAGAGGAGGAGTTCCATGTGGGCACTCCCAAAGGATGCCCGGGGTATGAGAGGAATAATTAAAGTTAAAAAAAAAAAAAAAACTGGTCAGTCAGCCTCCACCCTGTATTAGTTCTCTGACCATGTGCTCTTGGTTGACACCAGTCTAGATGATCACGAGGGGCTTGTCCCTGAAATTCACGATGGAGATCATCTTTTAAGTTCTGGATTTCCCATCTCATCTCGCTCATGATGTAGGTCGTCAAGTCTGATTCAGGATTCTTCTGATCTCTTCTGGCTGATTCAGTATCCACCATTCCTCTAGGTCAGAACCAGGAGTCTTTCTCATCTCCCTTTTGCAGTGCTGTGAATTCACCATGCCATGATGGATTCATTCGGACAGCAGCAGCTCGATCACCTCTTCTTCAAAGTTTAGAAAGGTTGTGTCTGGATCTTGCCTGGCTAGGAGTTGTAGCTCCCTGCAAGGCACATCACTCCTGACACCCTCAGTGAAATGATCTTTCAAGGTCTGATCCAAGTCCCGTACCTCATGAGGGTCTCTCTGCTGGATAGCCTTCAATGCCTCCTGCAGACTGAGTGCATACTCCCGGAGGGTTTCTGTGGGCCCTTGGACGTGAGAAAAGAGTTTCATTTTTAGGTCATATACAGTTCAGGTGTTGAACATCCGTTACAGTTGGGTAAAGATTCTGCCCACAGTGGTCTTCTCTCCTTCTGGCCAGGCGTTGACTTCCCTGTGTGCAGCTCCTCCTAACTCTCTGATCAGGATTTCCACCTTTTGTTGCTAGGGAACATCATAAAGTCGGAACATGGCCTGGATCTTGTTTTGAAACTCTCCAAGGTTGGTGGATGTGGGGTCTGTTGCATCACCTGTAAATCGTGGTAGCCAAGGTGCACCAAAGTAATAGGGCATGGTGAGTGGTGCACCCAAATGTGCTCGGGGACCTTCCCTAGATCCTCCACTGGTTGCAGAACTGCTGCTTGGTTCTCCAGTTTCCATTCTGAATGAACCGCTGCCTGCTTTGGACTCCTTTTAATCCTGTATGTGATGCCAAATATTTGCAAAGCACAAGGTCTATTCTCACTAATAGTGTAGTGGTGCTTGAGTAAGGAGAGGCAGGAGACAAACTCAGTGAATGGAACCAGGTTTACTGGGTGCAAAGCACCAAACAGGATAAGCAGTTCACAGCAGTATATACTGTAACTCGGTACTCTACAACTCTACAACCTTATGATCTATCTTTATACTCTATGACTATCTCATCACTCAATACTCTATAATACCCTTATGCTATATTCTTATACTCTACAACTATCTTATTACTCTATAATAATGCTTATGCTCTATTCTAATACTCTACAACTACCCTATCACTCTATACTCTATAATAATCATTATGCTCTATTCTTATACTCTACAACTACCTTATTACTCTATCATTGTTATTTCATTACATTAGTACAGCACGACAAGCAGAGACCAACAAGAGCATAGAGTCATTCAAAGGTCATGAGTGGTGGCCACCAGTGCACTTTGTTGGCTGGCTTTAGTTGAGTTGGGAGAAACGAAGAGGAGAAAACTAGAATGAACAAGAGCTCAAGCAATGATAAGCCTCCTGGCTGAAGTAGGGCTCCAGGGAAAATGAGCTGCAAAGAAGCTGAAGCATACAATGCAAGGCAAATGTAGGGCCTCCTGGCCAGTGAAGGACCCCAGGGGAAATGAGATCCAGATGAAACTGTCTGAAGACCTCTGGGCTGAAGCAGGATCCCAGGCAAGATACAAGATGCTGACAGCTGGCTGGAGATCTCTGGGCTGAAGCTGAATCCCAGGGAAAACACAAGATGCAGACAACTGGCTGAGGACCTCTGGGCTGAAGATGAATCCCAGGGAAAACACAAGATGCAGACAGCTGGCTGAAGACCTCTGGGCTGAAGCAAGTTCCCAGGGAACTGGAAGATCTGAAGAGTTGGAACACCTTTGCAGGAGAACCTCTTGAAAAGCTGGGTACTTGCATACAAAGCCCCACCCCTCCTCCTCGATGGATCCCTATCTGTGAACTGGGGTAGTTCCCTACACTACCTAAAACTGTTAGGGAGGAGATGGCCTGCAGATCTGGAAGAGAGACAATTGACAAGGAGCTATCTATGATATACCTATGCTGGCGACCAGCCCCAACTTGTCTGAAGAAGGATGGTGGTACCAGTCTTTAGTTGGTCACTAGCAACAGTCTATAAATCGAGCAATAATTAGGTGAAAATATTGGCATTAGGTGAAGAGATTCTTGGATAAACAGGAGTTCAGTGGCGTGCAAAGCAGTTCTTGACGAGAAAGGTAAGTGCGGGATTAACCCACCAGTTTATTGGAGCAAAAAGGGCAAATTCCAACTGAAAGGGCACTTTCATACCTACAAAGCAAATTCGGGATGATCCAACAGTTTTGTGAAATAAACAAGGCAAACTGGAGCAGGAAAAAACAGTTACATTGTTATGTTCAGGCGCTGTCTCTTTAAATGCAGTCAATGTCAAATAAAGATTTAGCCTCTTTCACAATTCACAGTGTTCCATAGAATTGTTTTCTCAAAGCAAGAACTCTAGTGAGCTAGTGCAAGAGGGGAACCAGTTAAAACTCTGAATAGCTAGCCACTCGGGGACCCTGGGGTAATACCCCCTCCCACAGGCAATTGAGTTCAAATGAGCCTAACAGGAGGATTACCCTATTGGGTGAGGGTAATCTGGATAGCCGGCATGCTAAGGATCCTTCGCTAACTGTCCTTCCCTTTCTAGGGGCAAAGAGGCACTTGCACAAGTTTCGAGCCCTTGGCTCGGCTAAGGCTACAACGCTGCTGGGGTGGCTAACCATACACCCACTCCCCTTCCCTTGCTGCTAGCAGAAGCTGACACTGGAGTTCTCTTGTAAATTAGCAGGAATTTTGCACTCCTTAACTACTGGCTGTGACTTGACTACTAGTGGCCACTTGGTTACTGGCCACTTCACTCCACTCTGGGGCACTATTCCTTGTCTCGGGATTGCTTCCCCTAACTGGCCCTCCCAGAGCTGGATAAACTGAATAGAATGTGGAAAATACTAAGGAAACAACATTGGGTTACCTGGCCTCTAACCCACTGGCCCACCTGGCTAATGTGGCTACCACGTTATCTGGGACCCTCTTTGCCCTGACTGGCCCTTTTATTTATCACTTTAAAGAGCCTTAAGCTTTTTGGATAACTAGCCCTGTCTGGTAGCCCACCTGGCTAACTGGCCTAAAATACTGGGGCTTTGTCCTGCCCCTGGCTGCAGCTTCCTAATTTGCTCTATTTATTTATTTAGGGCCATCCTGCCCTAACTCCGCCTCACAAGAGCTTAATTTAAATATGTCCTACCCCTCTGTCTTTTGCTTCTTAGCTGGAGCTCATGTAATTAAATTTAAAATTTAAATATGCTGCCCTCGGGCGGTCCCTACCTAAGGGGCCTTGCCTTGCCTACTCGCAGCTGTCCTCTATACGCCCTTTGGCGCAAAATAAACGTTGTTATTTATTAAATGTTCCAGTGGTCAGCACCTGCCCACTTGTGCTGCCGCCGACTCACCACCATGACTCGGGGAGAAGCTGCTGGACAGAAGAGAAGGCAGAGGAGGGAGATGCTCTGGCTGACTGGCAGGTGCTGGCTGGAGGCAGGCAGTATGAGGGATGACTACGGGGGCCTTGTGCTGCTCCCAATGCTCGCAAGATCTATGCAGCCCGGCTTGAGGGCACCGCTGACAAGGGACTGGAATTTTAACTTTTAAATTTTTAAAATAATAAAAGGGGCTGTACTGAGCCCACGCTGCAGATCCCGATGGCCACCGAGTGCTGCAGGAGAACCTGCTGACACTGGAGGACCGCTGCCACACTTTTGGACCCGCTGGATTGCCGCAGGGATGAGAGGAGGACCACGGGTACATTTTTAACCTTACAGTTACCTCCCTGTGTCCTCTCTCTCTCTCTCTCTCTATGATGGCCACAGAGATCTTCACTTCTTCTTGTCGGGGTGCCTTGAAGTGCTCTCCTGACCTCCACTACTGCTGGCCACACACTATTTTAAAAAAATGTCAATTACTAGCCACTTTTGAGTCCTCCCTGGTGTTTGGGATGCCGAGTCCCTAGCGACCAGGGAGGCAAGCAGCTGCTCAGCATGAGGAGGGCACAGGCTAAGGCTGGGCAGGCTGCAGGGAGATAAAAAGAAAAAAAAAATATTTAAACTGCAGGCTGCAGTTTACTTTTACAGGAGCTCTGCACTATCTGCCCCCCCCCACCCTGTCATCAAACCTACTGGGGTAGCTGGGCAACTGGGGACCTGGGGAGACAGGGGACTGCTGGGGACACTGGAGACCCCTAACATTGGGGCATTACACTACCACCTGTGGTCATCCAGCTGGCAGTCACAAGGCAGCTGCTGCAACCCTCCTTTGCCGGAGGAGGAGGAGAGCAACCTTTAATTTGCTCAGTCCACCTTCGGCCAGCCCCTGACAACTCAAGCTTGCTTCAGAACTCGGGTAATTGGGTTACAAGTGGTAGTTCTACTATTGTACTGAGGGGCAGGCCCCCCCTGTACTTTCTAAAAACTGCCCTCTATCCTTACTGCTTCCACGACTTCCCCCGAGAGGGCCTTTTCTATTCCTTTTTCTTTCCTACCTGCCTCAGACAGGAGCTAGTTGCATTTGCAATTAACTGCTTTATCATTTTCTGCTTGGCCTTAATCCCCTCTGCTTCCCTCACCCCCACAAGTTTTTTTTTTTTTTTATTAATTTCCCCTTCCTTTCTGAAATCTGCCCTTCTGAGATCCAGGACAATTATTCTTGAATTTGAGTGTTGGGTTTCCAGCATGATGCTAAACCACACTGAATTATGGTCCCTGGTCCCAAGGGACTCCTGTACTCTGACTTCTGCTATACTGTCCCCACTGGAGGGTACTAAGTCCAGCATAGCTCCTTCTCTGGTAGAGTCCCTATCCCACTGGTTAGTAGGTACTCTTGCATTACCTCTACCAGCACCTGGCTCCATACATTTTTGGCCGACAGATTTCCCAGTGCATATCTGGTAGGCTGAAATTTCCCATTCGTACAACCTCCCCCTTTGTGACTGCCTTCCTCAGTTCTTCCCCGTGCTCTTGCCATATCATCCTTCTTGTTTGGTGGGCTGCACACCACTCCCATCATAATGACCCCCCCTTAACTGTCTCTAACTGTACCCATGCTGATTCCATCCCACTTTCCCCTTTAGGGTGCTGTCCTCTGTGACTCTGCGCTGTCTTTTATGTACATAGCCACCCCCTCCTCTGCCCTGCATCTTGTCCATCCTGAAAAGGGAGTACACAGGAACAGCTTGACCCCCACTGTGGTATTGTTTATTGTATTTATTTATTGATAACCGGGAAAGGTGGGCTGAGACCTAGGCCCTTTTTCAGCCACTACACGGGGGAAAAATATATTACATCATTCAATTACTGTACAGTGCAAGATTTTGATAGTTACAAAAATACATTAAATCAGTTCGACAGTTACAAGACTGTGCCCATGTTTCTGTTACTGACAAAAAATCTAATTTAGTCTATTTTGCTACTGCAAGGAGCTCCCTATTTTATTTTCCAGGCTTGTTGCATTCACATTGACTGCCTTCCAAATTTCTACTTTCTGCCCTCCCCATTCCTTCCTGCTATCCTGCCCATTGTCTCTGTTTTGGTTGATCCACCCCCGCATTTTTCCTTCTCTCTGTTCTTGATCACTTTTCAAGTCCATACTATTCTTATCATCTGAGGCCCTCTTCTTCTCTCTCTTTATTCTCTTGGATCCAGAGTATGCCCTCTCCCCTGTGCTATAACTTTCACCCTGCTCTGCCTTGCCCCCTTGCTTACTGTGTGGTGGGGGACAGCCCTCAAGACTTCCTGTGAGTGTGTCAGTGTTATGTACCCTAGCACAGCCGTACCTCTTCTTAGTTTAAATACTTGTCAATTCCCACTTCAAACGTTTGCCCTAACACATTGAGGCTTTTCCGCTTAGGGCTGGCCATCCCTAGCAAACAACCAGTGTGCTCTGAAAATGCTTCCACTCCCACCCCCAATAAAAAAGTCCTCACATCAGCCTTTATCAATATGTGAACTCCCTTATTTTATCCCATCTGCCCTTACCCACATATGGCACCAGTAGGACCGCAGAGAAGATTACTGTCTTTGCAGCAGCCTTCAACTTCCTGCTTACTAGTTGTCTGAAGCTGACCTTGACACTCTCTAAACAGTACTTCACCAGATCATTGGTTCTTAGATGAATCACCACCGCCAACTCCTCTCCCCTATTTGATGAGCTTCTCCAACCAGGGCAGGACCCTGTTCACTGTTGCTTCCAGTATACAGCGTACAGATCTCTCCTCCTAGTTGGAGGTACACACCAACCTCCCAGTCACTCTTACTATGATGTTCCCCAGCACTATTACTCTCCTCTTCCTCCTACCATGCCCCACAACCATGGGTATCCTGTTACCAGGTGTATCCACCTTACCTCTTCTACTGTGCCTCTTCCCATTAGGGTCAGTGGGCTGAATCAGTTCTGCCAGAGGTGCAAACCAGTTCCTGGTTTCTACCCTCAGAGTCACCCCACCCCATGTACCTCCCACCACTACACCCTCCACACTGCAGTTCATCCATCCATGCTGGCCCTCTGGGCTCTCTAGGGTAGTGGAGCCGCATTCCTTTTGTGCTTCTCAGGAACCTTATGTAACCAGGTTGCAATGGATGTTGATGGTTACTACCACTGCCTTGTGGGCTCAACAAGGTTGATCAGCTGGCTCTGTGGTGCCAAGCAACGGGAGTTCGCTTGGCATGCTGGTGATCGGGGTTCATGTCCTGAACCCAGACACCAGGAGCTAAGAATGGCAGTGAGGGGGTTAAGCATGTCCTTTGGATGCTTCCCTTTTTTGGGGGGGGGAGGCCGGTACCAGACAACTTGCTAGGTGGCTCCTGACAGTGGCTTGCGGTATGGCATTCTTGGCGGTGTTGGTTGCGACATGCCGCTGAATAGCCCCACTCCCAGGATACTGCTGCTGCTGGACCAATACAGTATGTGTGTGGGAAGTGGGTGAGCTGGGGAGAAAATGGAAAACTTGCTGCTAGGCTGAACGGATGATGGTCTCCTGGTCCCACTCAGGCCACCAAGCCCTATAGTAGCCTTCAAGAGCCGTTCACCTATCGCATCCCCAGTATGGATTTGGCTCCTCTCTCCCCTCCGATGGGCCCAGGGATGGAGGCCCTCCAGTGAAGGAATACATAGGGTCAACTGGGGAGTGGCATGGTGGGGGATGGCTGATGGCGCTGGGGCGACAATGTGGTGGGATGGGGTTCATTGGCAGCCTGAAGGAGTGGCTGGTTGAGGGCGTGGGAGGTGCAACCCCCCCCAAAAAAAACAAGGTTGACAGACCAGGGTTGTTAAACTGCTCATGGGGGGTGTATTCTAGGTTTAAATTAAATAGTGCAGTGCCTGCACCCAGTGAAAAGGTTTAAGTAAAGTAAACCAGGTATAGGTATAGTACTACCCTTGGGATGCAGTACCTCCCAGCCACCCACCCGGAGCCCACAATTGCCTCACCTGTGAACCCCTGCAATGTGACAACAATCCCCTCTATTCTGCAATATTTGCCACTCCATAAATTATATACACGCAGACATTAATTGCAATAAATAATTAAGAGATTTATTAGGGATCAGGAAGGGTCTTGGACATGGGTTCATTTCAAATATTTGCCTATGTGGCACACTGATCCACCGGGTATAAAAAGTAGGGGTTAAGTGAAAAAAAATGGGTCCTATTGTTTAATCAAGCATAAATTCTTAAAGAACCCCAACACAGTTGTAACAACTTGAAAAAATGTAATCTGTAGACACAATTCGGCATACTGTGTATATATTTTTTCTGCAGTTCTCACCCTTCCCATGTTTATTTATTGCAAATAACATTTGCATGGAAACAGTGCAAGCCCTGCACCATGAACGCTTAGGTTCAGGTGGTGTGCCAAACCCCTTTGGTGCAACTGCGCCTGATTCTCAAATTTCGGGCACAGTTGCGACAGTACACACATTTTACGGCAGCTTGCACTAAATATCTGCACAAGCTCTGTAAAAACAGCCCTCGGGAATGCCGTAAGCTAGACCAGAAAAAGTTGGTCTAACTTGTGGCACCTGGCGCATGGGTTGAAATTCCTGATTGCTGGCTGGTTGATTGCTGCAAGCCCCATGCACCATATCTTTGGCACACCCAGGGCTTGTGGCAATTGGTGGCTTTGAAATTGAAACCCAGGATCTCTGCCCTATCTGTTCTGGCTGTTTGTGTACACCTGATATCACAGTTCTATTTATGATGTCATGGTCTGCTACTGTGGGCATAATTATGATGTCATAAACAGGGTTCTGCTGTCAAGTTTAGACAAGCAGCTAGAACAGATAAAGTCCAGGGTACAGGGATTTTGTTTTCATGCTTCTGTCCTCAGTAATAGAGAAAATGCATGAAACAGTTACAGAAATTACTGTCCATGAAATATAATCTGAATTGTGTCTAAATCTTACATTTTTTTAAGTTTTCCCAATGGTATTAGGAGCTCTTTAAAGCAGCAGTGTAAACACCTTGTAACAGTGGGCCAGACTGATCCCCAAGGAGAAGAAAATGTGGGTCAGAATTAAACACTGTGAAACACTTTTCACAATCCCCCATTCTGAAATGAATACTGGCTGGGGGAAAAGGAAGAGTTAGATGAGAGAGCAGTGTATGTAGCCTGACTTCTTTTCTGGTGCCCTTCTAGTTCCAGCCTGAATAAACAGCCCATGCTCACTCCCCACACTTTAATCCAAGGGCATAGGCACAGATACGCCAAGTATGCCGTGGCACACATAATCACATTCAGGTGCAATAAACACATGAGCTGGTAGCAGCTGCATGGTGTCCGGGATGCCGCATCTTTTGTTTCCAAGTTCCCTGGAACCTTTGTAAAGACTTTGCACAGTAGCGCTAGGAGAGGTGGCTGGGAACTGCAGCAGATCATGGAGCTCAGTTGGGTCCACGGGTCATGTAACTGACTGCTTTATAGGCAGGGAGTGTGGCTAGCTATACCATGGCACTCTTAAACAAGTTTGCCCATAGCCAATAGGCTGCAGCCGAGGAATTTACAGTAAAAATATTGAAAATCTGTTTTTTTTTTGTTTCTGTTTACACCAAATTTTCAACATAGCCTTGTTACGACCCTACCTCATGAAGAAGGGCAGAGAAAATATTCAGCTCCTAGCCTAAAGGTGATTTTGTGCAGGGACTGCAGAATCAACTTTTGGGATGCAAAAACACATTTTGGGCAGGAGTTGTAAAATGACAGCTATCACATTTATGAGGTGCTGTAAAGAAATAGCTATGTTGAAAATTTGGGGTACAAATATTGAATATTACCAGCTATGAGCCTGCATTTGCAAAATTCAACATGGACTCATAGCTTAGTTTTTTTTTTTTTATATTTTTACACCAAATTTAAAACATAGCCTTCTTATGACCTCA
This sequence comes from Neoceratodus forsteri, assembly GCA_016271365.2. Classification (NCBI taxonomy): domain Eukaryota; kingdom Metazoa; phylum Chordata; order Ceratodontiformes; family Ceratodontidae; genus Neoceratodus; species Neoceratodus forsteri. The sequence continues at coordinate 1,318,609,918 of CM057455.1, read as the reverse complement.
CCTCATGAATAAGGTCAGAGAAAATTTTCAACTCCTGTCCGAAACGTGATTTTGTGCAGGGACCGCGAAATCACCTTCCGGAATATAAAAAAAACATTTTGGCCAGGATTTGAAAATGACAACTGTCACATCTTTAGAGGCTCTGCAAAGATATGGCTATGTTGTAAATTTGGGGTAAAAATATTGAAAATGAACAAAGTTATGAGCCTGCATTGGCAAAATTCAATGTAGACTCATAACTTAATTTCTTTTTTATATTTTTACGCCAAATTTTCAACATAGCCTTCTTATGACCCCCTCCTCATGAACAAGGGCAGAGAAAATTTTCAACTTCTGCCTGAAAGGTGATTTCGTGCAGGGACTGTGAAATCACCTTTCAGGACATATTTGCCTGTTGTCAGTGCAGTTGTACATGAGGCAGGGTCCCAAAAAAGGCATGTTGAAAATTTGGGCCAAAGATGTGCAAAAAATGCCCAAGTTATGGCACTAAGTTTAAAACCCCAGTGAAATGCATTGAACCGCATACCTGTTTCTTCAGTTCACAGTCCAGCTTTGAAGAGTGAAGACGTGTCTGTGGTCCAGAGAGAATTATGGCGTTGGACCCCAGATGGGTAAGTAAGGGCTTGGGGGGGGGTGTAGGGTGGTGGGTGATGAGTGGGAGGTTCAGGTGGGAGGGTCAGGAATGGCTGCAAAGACATTGATGGACAATTTTCTTTTAACAGATGAAAAAAATCAAGACCAAGGATTTACAATTGCAAACTGGGAACTGGGCACCTCAGTGTCACTGTTATGTTTCTGGAGGGGTGGGGGGTGAGTGCTGAGAGGGAGGGTCGGGTGGGGAGAAAAAAAAATATAAAGGTCATGGCAGAGCATGATCGTGACACTGGGGGATTGGGCACCTCCAGTGTCATTGCTATGTTTCTGGGGGTGGTGGGTGCTGAGAGGGAGGGTCGGGTGGAGGGGATATCCATAATTTTAAATAAACAAGCATTTGTCAATGCCGAATGTTGTCATGCTGGCATTGGCATTGGTAGTGCTGGAGTTAGAGATGCATAATAGGAATGCAGTGAAGTAGTGAAGTGATGCCAACACCACCCCCACCCTGTAGAGACCGACAGGCATTGGGGTGTGCCTTTGGGTCATCAGCTATAACGCTCATCCCATTGTATCTCATCCTACCCTGTAGATACTGACAAGTGTCGTGGTGTGCTTTGGGGTCTTTGGGAGTTATACTTATCCCATTCCATAAGGAAATATGCTGAGGTGGGTGCAGTATAGGAGAATGGGTAAACTTTGTGGCTGAACAGTGAAAGGCACACCACGATGCCTATCACTGGCTGCAGGGTGGGGTTTGGGGTGGACTGGCATGAGCATTACAGCCGATGATCCCAAGTCACACCCCTGATGCCTGTCAGTCTCTACAGCGTGGGGTGCGACAGTTGGAAACCCTAACACTGTAGGTGTGTGTTGGTATTTCCACTCCAAATTTTCAACATGGGCTGTTTGTGAGCCCACCTCATGAAAAGCGGCACTATCAGTTTGTTAGTTGAAAGGTGGTTTTGCACAGTGGCTATGCCATTTGGCGACACCGGGATGAAAACACATTTTGGGCAGCATGTGGAAAATGACAACTGTATTGTTCATGAGGAGATGTAAAAAAATGGCAACACTGAAAATCTTGGAGTGAAAATATGAAAAATTGGTGAAGTTCTGAGCATGCATAGAAACTGTGCAACACACGTCCGTAACCCAATTATTTTGGGATTTTTGTAACCACATGTTTAACATAGGCATTTTGGGACCTCCCCTCATGAACAGTGGCACTATGATTTTGTTAATTTGTCCGAAACGTTGATTTCGCACAGTGACCACACCATTGTGCACCACAGGTGCGAAAACACATTTAGGGCAGGATGTGAAAAATGACAGCTGTACTCTTCATAAGGAGGTGTGAAAAATGCCAGTGTTGAAAATCTGGCATGAAAATATTGCTAATTTGCGAAGTTACAAGGGTGCGAGGAAACTGCACAATGCACACTTGTAACACAGTCATTTCGTGGAATTTCGTCACCAAATTTTCAACATAGTTATTTTAGGACTTCTGCTCATGAACAGTGTCACCATCATTTCTTCAAACTGTCCTGAAAACTGATTTCGCACAGTGACCGCCCTATTCTGCGCCAGACGTGCAAAATCACATTTCAGCTAGGATATGTAAAATGACAGCTGTACTGTTCATAAGGAGGTGGAAAATGCTAATTTTGAAAATCTGGAGTGAAAATATTAAATTCATGAAGTTACGCGCTGCGGCGTGAAACCGCGTAACGACGCTAAAACAGCCATTTTGGGATTTTTCCCACTGAATTTGCAACATAGGCTTTTGAGAGCCCCCTCTTGAACAGTGGCACTGTTTTGTTAACCAGTCCCGAAAGGTGATTCTGTGCAGTGACCACAAAATCATCTTTCAGGACTGAATAATATCATGACAGTGCCTGAATTCATGAGAAGGGATCCCAATAACCCCATGTTGAAAATGTGGTGCCAAAATTCTCAAAAATGGCTGAGATATGCATCAAAGTTGAAAAAAAAAAAACATTTTTATGCCATTATATAGCTTACCGGCATTTCTTCAGTTGCGGTTGGCTTTGAAGGGTGCAGATGCTTCCTTCCACAAGATCATCCCGCCCCAACTCTGGAGGTAAGTATGAGAGAAGGGGTGTGTGGGAGGCAGGGCACAGAGGGTGGCGTGGGTTGTGGGAGAGGGGCAGGAGACTGAGAGGGACCGTTTCATTTTACAGGTTTAAAAAAAAACATTGCGGATGTTTTTTTGCAGAGATTTAACTTGCCTAGGGTGGCCCCGCATGCCACTAAGTGTTTGAGGGGATGCTGTAGCCGACAGGGATTGGGCACCCCGTCTGCACATACTGAAGGGGGATACACGAGCCAAGGATTGGGCACCCTCAGCACACAACAAAAGCGGGGAGACATTATAATGATGGGGTGTGGGCTCCCTGTCCTCAAAATAAATGGGGATGGGGATAAATGCCAATGGGGATTGGGGCCCTTTCAGAAAAAACGTTGGGGGTGCATGATGCTGAGGGGGACTGGGCACCCCCTCAGCATACATTTTAAATGGGAGGGGGGTCATTATGCTGACAGGGAGTGGGCTCCCCTATCGGCATTGTGATAGGAGGCAGAAGCAGTCACTGCCACCATGTTTCATGCACGTCAGGAGGCGTGTTGAGGTCCCGATGCATAAGCGCTTCGCTCTCATGGCAGCAGACCTTTTCTTTGATCTGGTGGCCACATTAGGAATGTGTGATGTCAGCACCTACTGCTGGCTGATTGGAGAATGGGGGATGCACCTACTGATGCGTTCCCTGCATTTGCCCAACAGTGATGTCGCCTTCAACTCTGCTACTACTGCAATATGTTGGCTGCGCATGCGTGAGCCAACATAAAAAATGGCGGTCACAGTGGAACACGGCAGACTCCACCATGTCCAAGATATCTGCTGCTATCTACTGCACATGGGCTAGTGGTCGCGCATGCGCAATACAGTTTGACAGCCATCTTTGACACAGCAGATTGTGCCATGTTCCACTGTGACCACTGACAGAGTAAAAAAAATAGTGCAGTGCAACTTCCAATGGAGACAACAAGTGGAGTGCTTCATGAATGTGGAGGTGACTGTGTTGCAACTCCAACATGTTTGGTCAGGAGGAATGCGCTGAGGTCCGCAGGTCTACACCCACTGCAACCCTAAAAAAAACAACACACCTGCTGGCTTAGCTATAGTATGGAGCATCCAAGAGTGTGTTTGTTTCTGAGGTGGTTTTGGCATGGTATCTGTAACTACACAGATCTCCTGTTCATCTCCAGCATCAGTCAGCAGTGAAGGTGGATTTAATCGTTCAGTGGTGTGGTAAAAAATAACCAGTGGGCAGTGGCTCAAGATGAGGCAGGCTCTGGTACTGTAGTCTCTTTTCACAGCTGGGAGTTGGACATAGAGTGAGAAGTGGAGGAGGACACAGACTGGTGACTGAACTGGCTCAAGCAGGCACCGCAGCTGCAGCAGAGTCACTTGCTGCTCACAGTCATAACAGTCTGGGTTAGAGGGGAAAATAGCTAAGAACAGGAAGAAAACTTGCAGCAGAAGCAGGGCTGCACACTGTGTAGCAGTGGACAGGACAACAGTCAACTGCCTGGGACACAGAATGGTCCCAGCAGAAGTTTCATTCTCCAGTGCTGGCCAGCAACTTCAAGGGCAGCATCTTGTTTTTAGCTTTAATATAATATATAATGTCAGAATGCTCATCTTAAATGCAGCTATGCAGGAAGGAAAATTTATCAGACAGTATCAGTGTTGATTAGTGACAAGGGTAAGAGCCAGAGTTCATGTGCGGGTCGTCTTGATTGTATTGGAGGGGACATAGATATGGAAACAGTTTATACTGGGGGTAAGGTTTAGTTGCTTTTGTGGCAAGGGTGAGGGCTAGAATTCATGTACATGAGAGGGTATTACACTGATGTTACAGGACATAATTGTTAGCAGATGCATAGATATTTTGACAGCCATAATATTCTTATGCTTGGAACAAGGTATAGTTGCTTTTGCAGTAAGGTTGAGGGCCAGAGTTCATGTACATTGGGCATTGACTTTGCAGGAGCTGGTTTTTAGCAGATGCATAGATGTGGGGACAGTCACATTATTTTTATACTTGGGGTAAGGAATATTGTAATTGATGTGGCAAGGGTGAGGGAAAGTGTTCATATTCATGGGGGTGCATTAATTTTACAGAATGTAATTTTTAGAAGATGCATAGAAAAGGGAAACAGGAACTTGTTTAACCAGGAAAGGTACACTAAGCCAGAGCTTGTTTCCAGGTGCGACCAAGGAGCACAAATAAGTTAAGTGACTTGCTCAGGGTCACACGGTATGAGGTGGGGGCTGATGGGATTCAAACCCAGGTCTACAGGTTTGCAGCTCAGTGCCCTTAACCAGTATGCTATACTGCATAGATATGAGGGCAGCCACGATATTTTTTTTGGTTGAGGTCCAAAGTTCATGTACATGATGGAATGTTACCACATAGTTTGTGGGGGCTGTCAGCCATCATTTCAATACAATGGAGGCAGTGTAAAGGTATTGGATACTTTGGGAAAACAGCTCATGATTTTCACAGACTAGATAGAAAAGCTGAGGTTTCAGGGATCTATCACCATCTATATACTTTCTGTACCCCATATAACAATGTTTGATGAAATACAGCCCAGCACATGGAACCAAGCTATCATAGCTTGGTGTACCTTTCCTGGTCAAATGAATAAAGTAGTAAATGTGACAGTATTTTTGTATTCCAAGTGATGCTTGCTTTGTGTGATTATGTGTGGATTGCAGAGCTAGAGGTGCAGTTCATGCTTCCTGAAATTAAGTTTTGAGGCCTGACAAAATGAATTTCATTTGTCATCTGCACGTCTGTCATGCTTTCACTGAAGATCACAATTCTAGTAAAATATGTCCTTAAAACCTCATTTTCTTTACAATTATGCCTTGTATGTTTCTATATTAACAACGTTGTTTTGTTTTCAAATAAATGTCGGCTCATTGTTTAATCCCATTCAGTTGGAGTTAGAGTAGGAATTTAATTTTGTCAAAACAGACTGCACCATGACAGCAATAATTTTATTGAGGATGGTATGTCGAGCCTCAGCAGGTTATTCCACTCCTCTGGTTTTTATATAATTTTCTTTCATTACCATTCCTCTTTAGCTGATTAAATTCTCTGCCCACCCCCTCCTCACTACTAAAGTGTTTGGTGTTTTGACAGACTTTTGCGATGTTATGCAGTCTTCAGCACTGGCCCCTTTCTGTTTCAGTACCTACAAAGGTAGCTGATGTTTTACTGTATGGTCTTATGAAATTTTCTACAGTTTTTATGGCTGCAGTGGGTGTAGCCCTGCAGACATCTTGCTATGACAGTAGAGAAAGTGAGCTCCCCAGATACCCAATGGACTAGATAACATTAGAAGGTTTGTAGAATCACTGTACTAATTGAAGCAAGCAGTCGGCTGTGTTCATTTGAGCTGAGCAGTCTTGAAAGCACTGTTTTGTTCAGTGTGGGTAGAATTATCTTTCAGGAAAGTTTCATAGCTCATAAACATGTTAGCTTAATTAAGCTTACAACTATAATTGAGATTGATATCTCCCTCTCTTTCTAACTTTTTCCTTTTGCCTGTGTTGCACTGAGATGCACAAAATAGATGATTTCATAGCAGGCCTTCTAAAAAGAAGTTTGATTCCACAGATGAATGCCACAGTTTTAGAGAAATAATTAGCTGGGAAGCACAGCACTGCAAATAAGATATAGCGTGTTAAGGTCAAAAGCCACAAAGGAATGCTATGCAGATCTATAAGGTCATAAAACATCCAATATTGAAGTCTTACTTTAAAGACTAGAGAAACTGAAACTGAAAGACACACTGCAATTGCATTTTCAATGCTGGTGCTGTGTAAACATGTTTCTGTCTGTAACTATGTGTTCATTTGTCAATATTATTTGTGAATATTCAAGCTTGCACTATTTAAACATGTTCTGTTTATAACTTTGTGTTGCACTAAAAACTTAATATCTGATCTATATGGTTTTCTCTCTCTCCCATTAATACCATCTAACTGCAACTCTATGTATTTCTTTCATATTACCATCAAGACATAATCTACACAAAACTTATTTTATTATCACATCTGCACTGATTCTGCACTTCTTTGCATTGAATCCCAGCTGCCATTCTTCAGACTATTTCTCCAGTTTTTCAAGATCTTCCCTCATTCTTTCAACCCCCCAGCATGTCCACCCTGTTACATGCCTTCGTATCTTCCCCCTCAGTACCTCTGCAATGTCCCCAATAAAGTTCAAATAGTCCACATCCACTGCACCTCTCTAGTCCTCTACCTTAGTTAGCCAGTCATGCCATAGATTAGTACAATGAATTAGCGCAAAACATAGTGCTTTGCTTATCATAAATACAGTAGAAGTTAGTGTTAGATGTATAAGTAAATAAATGCTATATAAGGCAGTGTATGTGTGTTACTGTGTGTGTGGCAATGCTCTGTGTGTGTAGACAGTGCACTGCTATGCTGAACTGGAATATATATGCATATATGTGTATATGTATTAGTCAGTGTGTGTATCACAATTAGAATGTGCAGTTAGGTGGCTCACTGGTTAGTGCAAAAATTGTTAGTCTACATTCCCCTGCTATCTAGATCAGTTTCAGCATTATGCATGTCATTGCTGATTTAAATGAGGTCTCTAGTGTCTACCCCCCACCCTCCAATGTCCCTCGGAGCCTGAAAAGAAGAAGATGGTCCCTCAATGTCTTTTTTTATCTGTAAAAATGTGTGTAGACAGTGCATCGCTATGTTATACTGAAATATAGATGCATATATATATATATATATGTATTAGTCAGCGTGTGTGTATGTGCGCATGTGCGTGTGTGTCACAACAATTAGAAAGTGCAGTTAGGTGGCTCAGCGGTTAGTGCAAAAATTGCTAGTCTACATTCCCCCACTATCTAGATCAATTTCAGCCCTATGCATGTCATTGCTGATTTAAATTAGGTGTCTCATGGCAACCTCCCCTGATGTCACTCAGAGCCTGAAAAGAAGAAAATGGTCCCTCAATGTCTTTTTTAATCTGTAAAAATCTGTGTATGCAGTGCACTGCTATGTTATACTGGAATATATATGCATATATGTGTACATGTATTAGTCAGTGTGTGTATCACAACAATTGGAAAGTGCAGTTAGGTGGCTCAGAGGTTAGTGCAAAAATTGCTAGTCTATGTTCCCCCACTATCTAAATCAGTTTCAGCCTTATGCATGTCATTGCTGATTTAAACAAGGTGTCTAGTGGCAATCCCCGACCCTCTGATGTCCCTCGGAGTCTGAAAAGAAGAAAACAGTCCCTCAATGTCTTTTTTAATCTGTAAAAATGTGTGTATTCTATGTTACACTGGAATATATATGCATATATGTGTATATGTATTGAGTTTGTTGTCTTAGCTGTGTGATCCTGTGGCCGGTTGGTGTGTGATAGACTCAGAATCCTATAGAACGGCTTACTGTCCAGTAGTGTGGGTTGTTGGCTATGTGCTCTTATTTACTGCAAACTAAACAGAATAACAAAGATATATCCTTGTTTGGGCTAAATTTTACTGCTGGATATACATATGATTTTCATTTATTTAAGCGACAGCGCTGCTGAATTAGCTAGCTGAGTGCGTATCAAATAGACAATACCTACATCATTTGGTCCAACAAGACCAAATGCCCTCCCCCACCTATCCTTCCATAATTTTAACTGCCAGGACACTGCAAACCTCCTGGAGGATGTACGGACAGTGAACTGGTCAGCACTATACTCACTAATGGATGTGATATCAGCTGTGACTTTTTTCATGGATGCCCTCTTACAGATTCAAGATTGCCACTTCCCACTCACTCCTAGGAGAGCGAGAGGAGGCTGTACTCACTGGATCTCTAATTAACTACTGGCCCTTATGAAAGTAAGGGACAGCAAGTGGGCTGACTACAAAAAGACCCCCTTCCCTGCCCTCTGGAATGACTACAGTTGTTTGCGTAATCAATGCAAACAAATGGCCAAGTCTTAGAAACTGAATTTTTTCCATGGACTGCAGAGGAATAGCCTTGGCAGCCCCTATCAGTTCTGGGGCTCCATCAGTTCCCTACTCAACTCACACACCCACAACCCTGTTATCCATCTGAGCTCCCTTGCTGGCCCACTGACTGATCTGTCAGAGGTTGCCCAGGCCTTCAACCTGAAATTCACAGACCTTTCTACCCAGCTCGATGAACTATCTACTCATAAACAAACTAGTCCAGAACCATACCCAGGGGGCCCTCCCCTCACCTCCTCTCCTACTGCTGTTCCCCCCCTTTCTACTTCAGGGTCATTTCTCAAAAGGACACCACTAAACCCCTTCAAGGTCTCCCAAATTGGGGCAGTCCTGGCACTGATGGTCTCTACCCCTCCCTACTTACGCTCATTTTCCCAGTCATCTCCAAACCACTCACCTTCATTTTCAACCTCACACTGTCCACCTCATCCATGCTCATGGAAGATTGCCAGGGTTGTACCTATATTTAAAGCTGGGTACCCCTTCTCCTCAGAACTATAGGCTTATTTCCATCCTCCCCACCTTAGCAAGCTCCTTGACAAAATTGTTCACCACCGATTATCCGACAATATCGAGAAGTACAACCTCATGTGCAGTCAACTACATGGCTTCCACAAAAACCAAAGCACCACAACTGCCCTGGCACATTTTATTAACCATGTCCTAAGGAATATGGACTGGGAAGAGCCACAGGTGCCATCTTTATGAATCTGACCAAGGCCTTTGACTTTGTCAACCACTCCTGCCTACATACCAAACTCCACCTGCTTGGCTGCTCCCTTGGGACCTCCCTATGGTTTCGGAACTACTTCTCTGGCCGCACCCAGTGTGTGCATTGGTTCCGCCATCTCCCCTGCCTTGCCTGTCTCCACTGGCATCCCCCAGGGCTCTATCCTGGGTCCCCTACTATTTTCCATTTTCATCAACTACCTCCCCACTAACAGCCTCAACTGTGAAGCACTATTGTACACAGATGATCGTGTCCTCTTCCACAGCGACAAGTCACTACCTAACATATCCTCTGTACTTTCCCAAAACTATGGAGCTGCCTACAACTGGTTCTTGTCAAATCAGCTCCTGGTAAATGAAAAGAAAACCAAAGCCATGCTTTTTGGGTCCAAACTTTATCTGGCTAACACCCTGAAATCCAATTCCTCCCTCTCTGTTCATTCACCTGACAGTCCTGCCCTGCAGAATATTCCTAATTTCAATTACTTGGGCATAACCCTCGACACTACCCTATCCTTCACAGAGCACATCAACCTCATCATAAGCAAGGTTAGCCAAAAACTTGGGGCCGCCTATCATCTAAAATATTACCTGACCCCTGAGGTCTGCCTAGCCATCATCCAAGAAAACCTGCTCCCCATCATTGACTACTTCTCTCCCATCTACTCTTGTGTGTCCTCTGCCCTGTGTGCTAGACTAACATCAGTCTACAATAGCTTTTGTTGCTTCGCACTCCTGGTCCCCTACTCAACCCACCACTGTGATCTCTACCAGTTGCTGAGTTGGCTCCCACTCCAAAGCTGCTTTGACTATGCTTTTGGCTGTATTGTCTAAAACTTTCTCAGAGGAGGTGGTGTGTCCCCGTACTCAACCTTCCTCAAGGCCAGGGCCATACCCAGGTGCCTTCATGAATCATCTGTTCACTCCCTTGAGGTCCCTAGAGTATCCACCACTATGGGAGGTAAAGCTCTAGCTGTCTCAGCATCTGCACTGTGGAACAGAATCCCCGTGGCCATCTGGTCATCTGTTACGTATCAAAGCTTCAAATCCCACCTCAAAGTCTGGTTGATGGCTGAAGCCACTTGCTCTTGCTCACCTGGGTAATTTCCTGTGCCACTTCACCACCCCATTTCCTAATTTCTCCCATACCTTACCCTCTCCCTGGTGAAAGTCCCTCCATCTGGGAGCATTTCCACTACCTGCTCACCTCAGCTCATTCCCATAACTTTAGTAGTATTTGAGCCCATCTAGTTGTTCTTTTCTCCCTTGTACCTATGTCACACCGGAATCCTCTGTAACCTAGCTGATGAGAACTCATGTTCCTATATGCCTTTTGTCTCACTTGCTCTACTGTATGCTGACAGCTGACCAACTTTTTCCTTGTTATCTGTGATTGTATCCAGCCTAACTATTTGTACCCACTCCCTGAGGGGTTGCTCTGTCCCTAACACTCTGCTGTGCATTAGTAACTGATTTGTGAATCTTACACAATTATATTGTATTATATTTCAACTATGTTGTATATCCTTGTTATTGTATTGTATTCTTTCTGTGCTATTCTGTGACCCCGGTCATGCCTGAAAACAGTCCTTTGGATCAGTGTACTTACCCAGTAACCAAAGACATAAATAAACAAAATAAATAAATGAACAATGAACCTCATCAATCCATGTGTTTTTATTACTTAGGCTACAGTGTTGCTGAATTATGTGTGTGTGTATGTATTTGCAACGTGTGTAAATTAAAGTCAGAAGAAACAATTTTATTTGTCGGTTTATTATTATAACATTTCACAGCATTTGATACATAAGATATAACAGTCTAATTTGGGAATCACTGAAACTTTTTTTTTGTTTTGGCGATGGTGGTGGGGGGGCAACAGACTGACTAGTTGGTGTACATTTTTTTAAATAGCTGGCTGCACCCCTGCATTAATCCCATATGCCTGACTCTGACTGTACTGCCCAGGCCTCAATACTCACACTGGTACCCCACCCCTTGCAGCTAGGGAGCTCCCTTAACAACACAGTCACTGGGTACCCAGTAATAGAATAGGTGCAGATCTGTCATCTGTCATCACCTGGGGTCTTGTGATGGTACATTTAAACAAATTACTAATGAACTTTACTTGGTGGAAAAGAAACCCCAAACTGCACCCTTGTACACATATGACAATTACTGATGTAGTTAGCAAAATAAAATTTGCAGTCCAGAACCCTTTGGTACCTCTTTGCTACCCCATATCCCATTAAAACATCTCCATATTTGTCACCCAGATCCCTTGTATGTCCAATATTGTACTGCAGGGACTGCATAATAAGAAAAAAAAAAATTCTACACTACTTTATGGTATGTAAATCATACTACAATACACTATGGTATGCATTTAACATTATATTTAATTCAAATATAGCACTATATTAATATTATAGCTCCAGTAGGGGTGGATATCAGACATTAGGAGTAACCAATGGCCCCAGTTAGCCACTCCCTCTTCAGTCAACTTGTGAGCTGTGGCTGGCCTGGAGTATGTGTTGCTACACCTATGACAACAAGGGCTTGATAAAGACTACCCCTGAAAGGGAGATGGAAGAGCGATGAGCCTCTAGGCAGGGCTCTCTCATTCAACATTAGTTAGGAAAAAATGGACCGACATGATGGATCAACAGGCCTTTTTCTGCTGTCAGATTCTAAGTTTCTGTATTACAAAGGAGGCAGTATAGCGCAGTGGTCTAAGGCTCTGAGCTGCAAATCTGGTGATATTCAGCAAACCAGACCTGGGTTTGAATCCCACAGCTTCTACTTGCATACTGTGTGACCCTGAGCAAGTCACTTAACCTCCTTGTGCTCCCAGGTTGCTCCTGTGAAAAAGCTTTCAGCTTAGTGTGCTATACCTGGTTAAATAACCAACTACAAAAAACAGTGTGAGTAGTTGTATTCCTGACCAGGTAGCCTAATCCATTTAATGATTTACCAAATAAACAAATCACAAGAGTTATAGCACTGCAGAGACACACCCTTATTTATGGTTTACCCAGTGGGATTTCCCTCAATGTGCAGTAGCAGTGAGTCCCTTCTCTGGCTTGTTCAGTTCCTCCTTTGATCTCATGGCTCTGGTGTCGGTGTGCTGAACTTCCTCTGCAGAGTCAGTCAGGCCTCTCTCCATATGTAGCAGATGATACTTCTTCTGATTTTCACAGAGGCAGCTTTAGTCTGTGAAGCTCAACTTGGTCAGACCAACACACCATGTTCTGGCATCCAGACCCTAGCATGCAATGACAACCACTAGAGCAGTGATACAAGCTGGGCAGCTTCTCGGAGACACAGAGCTGCTTTTTCACACAGGTGGATTTCGACTGTAATGCATTAAAGTCTGCCTGTGCCAGAGGAGTACTCGCAGGGTGATTTCCCTAGCTAAGAGATAGAATAGAAATAATGTTTGTACATATCATCAAATCCCCTTCCCTTTACTGAATTTTGTAAATATATTGTATACTGTTAGTCTTTGTAATGTGTCTATGTGTATTTGTATTTGTATTAATGTTTTCAACCTGAAACTATAAGTATATTTTAATGGAACACAGGACCATCTTGTAAACAGGACCATGGTCCTAATGATGTGTTTTTCCAACAAATCCTGTACAAAAATAAAGATTTTTAATACTGCTAACATCATGCATGTGATTTCACTTCAGTATTTCCAGGCCGCACTATATGAGTACGAGATTACCTCCCTTTTACAGTTGCAGGAAATCTGCTTGATCTGGCAGACACATTGTCTGTCTCTCTCATACTCAGTGCTGCAATCTGTCCATCACTGAAGGCTACATTTACAGTTTAGCAATTACTTGAGGTCTAATTGAGTGGCTATTCTGCAATATAACAGCGATAGTCTTTACTAATTATCGCATTGATGACCTAGGGTGATTTGTGTGCTTTTTATGGCTGGGTGTAGTTTGATAAAATTAAAAGCTTTAAAAGCAAAATGTAGTCCCGGCTCCATGGTGCTGAGCAATGGGGTATCATTCACAACCGTGCCTGGGATGACTGGAGCGGAGACTGGCAGGGAGGATTAGGAGCGTCCGCTCAGATGCTGTCCTCCCTGGGAGGGAGGGCACGAGCCTACGGTGCTTCTATAGTGGCTGCTGGCAGTCCCTAGTGGAGGCACACTTGGCAGTGTGGGTGACTGCATGCTGCCGTGTATCCTTCCCAGGATACCATGTGCATGTGGCCACAATGTGGGAGGGGGGTGGAATGGAGGGAGAAAACAGGAAAATTTCCCACTCAGCTGACTGGGTGATGATTGCCCAGTTCCCCCCATGCCACACAGCCCTGGCAGCAGCCTTCTGAGCTGGTTATCTGCCATGCGTCCGGTATGGATATGGATCCTATCTCCTATCTCATGGGCCCTGGGAGGGGGGACCCTTGACGAAAGGCTACATTGGATCGACTGGGGCATAGCATAAGGGGGAATGGCTCAATGGTGATGGGGGGATGACTTGGTGGGTAGGGGGATCCATTGGCAGTCCAAAGGAGTGGCTGGTTAGGGAGAGCAGGAGGCAAAAAACAAAAAAAGGCAAAACACTTACTCCTGCTAGCTAGACCTAAAAAAACAGGTAGAAAATAAAAATATTGAATCAGAGTTACTCATTGAGGCCAGAACATCAGGCCCCTATCTTCAGATTACTGCTGCAGTACTTTCACTGACTTAATCAGTGGCCCCAGGCACATCGCTGTCACATGAGCCAGTCGGTATTGTAGGAAAAAGAAGAGCAATAAACCATGCTAACATGGAGATGCTCAGAAGCCATAAAACTAGCAGGCAACTTTAGAAAAAACTCTTGATATTGAACAAAGGGAAGGACACACCAGAACTAAACACACAGATCAAAGCACTTTGCACAACTTATGTTTTTGCTAATTTTGACTGTGGTACTCCTTTAACGAAATTTGAAGAACTGCCCCAAAACACTGAAAAGTACTTTCAGCAAGAGGAAGGAGCTGCTGTTAGAACTATACTTCTCTACTGGGACTACAGTACTAGAACTCTACTACTGGGACCTTCAATTTAGGGTAAGAACAAACAAACAAAAAAGAGTTAATGTGTTTCTCTGAGTTGGGTGAAGTGAATTGTTATCTGTGCAGTTATCTAGGTATAGAAGGAAACTGTGAATTAGGGGGAGTGGCTTAGCCAGAAAGAAGCCAGGTGTTTTGGATTTAAAAACTGCCCTAGATAGCTTCTGGTAGAGAACAGCAAGAGGAAGGAGGTGCTGTTAGAACTATACTTCTCTACTAGGACTATATTGCCTTCCTTCCCTTCCCTCCACCCCCACCCTTAGCCAGTTCTACTTTTATAGGCACAGGATTTCACTGACAACAGGAACTTCCTGTTTGGGAGTGGGAAGGGAGTGATCACAGAGGCACAAAAGACTCACCACCTAGAAGGAAAAGAGTAGCTTCATCCCCCCCCAGCTGCGGAGGTCTGACTCTGGGCAAGTAAGGAGACTACTGAGAAACATAGGAACTTCCTGTCTCAGAACAGGAAGATCAGGAGCTTTAAGGGCATGGAGGCAGTAGAAAAGTAAGGAGAAAAAAAATTATATAAAATAAACTAAATAAACATAGAAAGGAAAGAGTATGTATACAAAACAACAGTTAAAGGGCCACAAATAAGACATGAAGGGAGTGGTGCAGTGCAGTGGCTGTGGAGCAGCAGTCTTCTGGGAGACGTTCTGGAAGATGTGTTGTTGTCCCATCTGCAGGCACCTCTCTTGGCTGAGGGAGGAGGTTACTCAACTCCAGGCTGAGTTGGCCAGGATTCGGGGGACCTTCTCTCCCACCTAGGGACCATGAAGGCCACCGCCGCTGCCTCAGAGGTTGCCAAGAAAGAGGAGCAGTTGGACCACAGTGGGCTCAGGGAGGGTGAGGGTGGTGGAACAGAGGTGCATCTCTTCAGTCATACTGCTCTACAATTCGTATGCCATTCTTGCAGAATGTGGTTCCTCTATAGAGACACCTGCAGTGGAGACCAAGAAGGATGTTGGGAACCTCCACAAAGGAGACCCACAGGAGGGTGGCATGAGACCCCACAGGGGAAGAAAACAACTCCTGGTGGGGGAATCCATTGTTAGGAGGATAGAACTGGTGGAGGGAGGGGAGAGGAAGGTAAGGTGCCTGCCTGGCACCATGGGTTGGAGGGACAGGGAACGAATCCTCAGGATCGCAGGAGTAGCTGCACGGGGGAGGGAACTGGATGTCATTGTCCACCCTTGGGACAAATGATCTGGCTGGAAAGGGATCAGAACAGTGGAGGAGGAGTTTGTGAACTTAGAGAGAGGCCTTAGACAAGTAGCACGCACGGTAACCTTCTTGGAGGCGCACGGTAACCTTCTTGGAGGCGCTGCCTTTCTATGGCATGGGTGAGGCTAGGGTGCGCGGCACCATGGGATTCAATCAGTGGTTGAAAAGCTGGTGCAGAGTTCAGGGTTTTGGCTTCACTGGGGACTGGGGGTCCGCCTGGAAGGATGCAGGCCTGTACTGGCATGATGGCCTGCATTTGTCCAGGAGGGGAACCAGGATCCTAGGTGATAGGTTTACCTGCTTCATTGGCAAGCATTTAAACTAGTCAAGGGGGGAGGCACTGAAAAGGAGCAGGGAAATCCTAGCCCCCAACCCCCAAAATCAGGGTAGTTAGTGAGGTAAACACCAAGATAGAGATGTCAATAGGGAGAAGGGCAGTGGTAAATGGAGAAAAAGGCAAAAGCAGTAAGGACAGGGATGGGGCAAAAAGGGGCAAGGCCATCAAAAAATGGAGGGTAATGAGTATCAATGCCCATAGTCTAGGTAACAAGCTCCTTGAACTGGTGGCCTTGATGGAAAAGGGATGCCTGGATATTGTAGCAGTCACAGAAACATGGTACACAGAGAACCACGACTGGGATGTCAACATACCAGGGTATACAATCTACAGGAGAGACAGGGAGGGTGGAAGAGGAGGAGCAGTAGCTTTCTATGTAAGGGAAGGGATAAAAGCAATGGAACAAAACAGTAAACAGGGAGGAGAGGAGGCACTGTGGGTCACCCTGGAGACTGTAAATGGCACCACAATCCTCACAGGGGTTGTATACAGACCCCCATCTCAGGGGGAGGAAATGGACAAGGATATGATAGAAGGCATCCTTAGGATGGCAGAGAAAGGGGAGATATTGTTGATGGGGGACTTGAATATGCCAGATGTTAACTGGAGCACCTTTGCTGCAGACACATCCAAGAGCAGGGCCATTCTCGATGCCCTACAGGAGGCATGCCTCAGACAACTAGTGTTGGGACCCACTCTGGAGGGAGCAATCTTAGGTCTGGTACTCTCAAATGGGGATGAAGAGAGGATCTTAGATCTAGAAATGGGTAGCGATCTGGGAGCAAGTGACCACCAAACAGTGTGGTTCAGGATAAACTCAGCTGCAGAGTCAAGCCATACAAAAGTGAGGGTACTGGACTTCAGGAGGGCTGACTTTGTCAAAATGGGAGAGTACCTCAGAAAAGCACTAGCAAACAGGAAAGAAGGAGGGGTGGAGCAACAATGGGGGAATATCAAAACTGCCATCACAGAAGCAACAAGCCTTTGTGAGAAGCAAATAAACAAATTAAAAAAAAAGAAAAAAACACTAAGGTCCTCAAAAGAGGTGGTCAGGAAGGTTAGGGAGAAAAAGATAGCATTTAGGAAATATAAGGGAACACAGAAGGAGCAGGACAGAGAGCTATACCAGTTAAGGCTGAAGGAAGCAGGGAAGGCAGTCAGAATAGCAAAGGCCCAAACTGAGGAAAAGATGCCAACTCAGTTAAAAAGGGGGATACAAGCTTTTATAGGTACATTAGGGAGCATAGAGAGACCAAGGGAGGGATAGTGAGTCTGAATAAAGGGACGGGGTGGGCAGAGAGGACAGTGAAAAGCAGGATACTGAACGAATACTTCTGCTCAGTAGTCACAAAAGAGGAGGAGGGGAAATACCTAATCCAATCAATAGAAGCATTCTGGATAGGGGGTCGATCCCAGTCCATTCACAAAAGAAAGGGTTCTGAAAGAACTCCTCAACTGAAGGTGGACAAAGCAATGGGGCCTGATGGGATTCACCCCAGAATTCTTAAAGAATTAAGGGGAGAACTAGTGACACCACTGATTATCCTTTTTAACAAATCATTGGAGGATGGTGTGGTACCTGAGGACTGAAGGAGTGTGGATGTGATTCCCATTCACAAATGTGGGAGCAAGACAGAGGCTGGAAACTACAGACCTGTCAGTTTGACCTCTGTGGTAGGGGAAAATTATGGAATCACTTCTGAAGTGAAGAACTGTTGAGTACCTAGAGGCCAGTGGAACACAGGACCCAAGGCAACATAAATTTACAGTGAGAAGGTCATGTCAGATGAATCTAATCGATTTCTTTGACTGGGTGACCAAGTAGTAGACCAGGGAGGGGCTGTGTACATGGCCTACCTAGACTTTAGCAAGGCATTTGTCACAGTCCCACATAAAAGATTAATAAACAAAGTAGCCAGCCTTGGAATGGGTCCCTGGGTGGTAGCCTGGTAAAACATTGGCTGGACAACAGGACACAGAAGGTAATAGTAAACGGAGTCCACTTGAAGAAAGGGGGGTTACTAGTGGGGTACTGCAGGGTTCAGTACTGGGTCCGGTCCTTTTTAGTGTCTTTATAAGTGACATTGCAGAGGGGCTGGAAGGAAAAGTATGCTTCTTTGCAGATGACAAAAAGATCTGCAACAGGGTTGATACACAAGGGAGGGGTGGAAAGGATGAGAAGGGACTTGGAAAAGTTGGAGAAATGGTCAAAAGTATGGCTGCTCGGATTCAATGCAAAGAAGTGCAAAGTAATGCACCTGGGAAACAGAAACCAGGGAAGAGTTCACAATGGGGGGGTAACAACAACAGAAATGGAAAGAGACCTGGGGTAATCATATCAGATGACCTTAAGGTTAGCAATCAATGTGAGAAGGCAGTAGGGAGGGCTGGGGGAGATACTGAAAAGTGTAGGGAGAGGCATCACCAGTAAAAAACAGGAAGTTGTTATCCCTCTGTACACACAGTTGGTGAGACCCCATCTGGAGTACTACATCCAGTTCTAGAGACCCCATCTCTGCAAGGACATAGACAGGATGGAGGCAGTCCAGAGGAGGGCAACTAAAATGGTGCAGGGTCTGCAACAGAAGCCATACTAGGAGAGACTAAAGGAGCTTAATATGTATACCCTTGAGGAAAGGAGGGAGGGGGGGACATGATAGAAACTTTTAAGTACCTCAATGGAATCAACAAAGTCCAAGAGAAAAGCATCTTTCAGAAAAAGAGATGTGCAGGAAGAAGGGGACACAATTTGAAGATAGAGGGAGGCAATGGGAGGAAGTATTTTTTCACAGAGTGAGTGGCAGATGCATGGGACTGCCTTCCTGAGGAGGTTGGGGGGTCTAAAACTGTGGGAGAATTCAAAAATGCATGGAACAGACATAAGGCGATTCTTGTGGGGGAGGTAGGAAGAAATAGGCTGTTGGTTAACTAGGATCTGCAGCTTATCCAGTAGGTAGAGAAATGGGCAGACTAGGTGGGCCAAGCGGTCCTTATCTGCCATCAAAGTCTATGTTTCTGTGTTTCTATATTACCTCTACCTACCCACCTATGCTGCTAGTTTAAGTTTACCCTATCCTTACACCATTAACCTAACTCTTCCCTTCACTTCTCCACATCCTGAAGGGCTGGGACCCTGGCCTCTCTTCTCTCTCACTTTTACCCGCTCTTCTGTCCTTCCGAAGCCTATTCCCCCTTGCTGCCTACAACCGCTTCCCTCCTATTATACTCTGCCTCTTGCTGCCACAATCTGCTCCCTTCCTGTCATGCTTGTCCCCTGCCTTGTGCAGGTGGGGTCCTCAGCATACTGGAGGGGTCAAGCCCCAGGAGACCGTTCTCTCCCTACCTCTTCCTTTGCCTCCTTGTTCCATTCCTTTCCACCACCACCCCGCCTCTCTGTCTACCAGCATACCTAACTGTCTCTCACCTTCCCTTCTCCCCCTTACGTAGCCCTATCTATGGCTAACCCCTAATCTCTAATGCACTTGTAGTTAACTTGCACTTCTATTATACCTTAACCCTTAGCCAACCTGTTCTGCCATGTTTACTTCTTACTGACTTCCCTAGATCAAAACATAACAGTTCTATTCAGCCATTTTCCAGCTACACAGTTATGTATCATTTAGTGTATGCCTAAATGCTATTTTGTGTTATTGTATCTATCTAGTTCAAAAGCATTGGCATAGTATCAGACCAAATGTTTCTCTCATGCCCTGTTGTCAAATGGCTGAACTATGATCTCTACTAACTCTGTATTGTTACAATTGTTCTACTGGATTTGCCTATCTGTAATTACTGTCTCTTCAGTTAATGCTGTCTCACTTCTACTCCCTGTACTACTGTCTGATGTATGTAATATTGGTGTATGTAACTTAACCCCGGGTCGCCCCTGAAAAAGGGACCAGTGGTCTCGGTGGGTTTACCCAGTCATCAAAATCTAAATAAAATAAAATAAATAAATAAAATAAATCTATCTAGTTCAAAACTGTTACAATTCTGCTATTTCATTACTCCTACAGTCTGCTCAAATTATTTGAATGTAATGTACTGTAAATTTATATCGTACCAAATCTCTGTAAACTATCCTCATGTTCCCTACCCCCCACCCAGGTTGCACCAGGAGACGAGCAACTTGTTGCTCAGCTTGCCTTCCTGGTGAAACATTTCAATAAAAAGTTGTACATAAAAAGCATTATTTTTTGTAGGTTCACTGCTCTGTTATCTCCTGTCTTTCCTGGAACAGAAACAGGACTCTGCATCCCACTTTGTCTATCACTCTATTCTTACTAAATAACTGTCCCTTGTTTGCTTTGGAAAACATGTCTTGACCTGTATGCATTTGGGTAGTTGCGGCTGAGCAGAGCTGAGTACTAGAGAAGACTGTTTTGAAGGTTGCAGAATCTGATGCAAGCAGTGTTTAAGGTTGCCACCTTTGGAGGATGCAAAAACCATACCTTAAACTCCGCCTCCAGACCCACCCTTCTTCATGACTGATGGGTGCATTGCTCCTCCTCCAGAGCCATTTGTTATGTCAGTGAGGACTTTAATGGAGCAATAAAAGACAAAGAAGCAGTTCAATAAAAATGTTGACATACTGTACCTGTTACATTGACTTTTTTATGTCCTTCCTTGTTATTAATTAATTGATGTATTTATTTATTGAAATTATTTTACCAGCTAAACATACAGAAATAAAGGAAGTTTAATTTACGGATATGATGTGGGAGGGAGTACAAAGGACATACTGCAAAAGTACACAATGATATATAATAAACAAATTGTTTCCTATAATGTGTATGTAAGGACCCTCTCACCCCTGCCTTTTTACTAAAATGACAGGTGGCATGCTGTTGGCATTGGCAGCAATACCTGGTGGGGGACCTGGGTTCGGGGAGGATGAGGTTACCTGGCACAAGGGACCTAGGTTTGGCTACTCTGCACAGGGGCACCCAAGTAAATCCAAACTACAGGAAGCAATAATTGTAATGTCCAGAACCAGAATTGAGATTTTTCAGTGTGGCTTTATTCAGAACTAGATGAAACATGACAAAGCATTGCATGGTCCCCCAAGGGGCTGCGTTTACTGTATATGCAGATAGAGACTAAAGGTGGTCCATTTGTAGAATGAACACATTTTTTAGATTGTCTGGCTCTAGACCCACCAGGCACTCAGCCCGGACTTTGCATGCGCTTTGGATACACAGCCCAACTGGCCCGGCTCCCCTTCCGGCCACTTGACTGACGGTCCACTTGAAGAATGAACCCAAACTTTACTTGGAAAGACATCCCATCAAATAAGGAGACTCCTCAACTGTGGCTCCCCACACCACTTAGAGTCTGCGACTCCTAGAGAGATTTGATTTCATACTTCCAATCGAACTCCCATCAAACAGGGAGACTCCCATCCAACAAGGAGTAATTTTCCCATCCTGTGGCTCCCCACACCACTTAGAGTCTATGACTCCTAGAGAGATTTTCAAGTTGCGACCCACGTCTGGGTACCCACCATATCACTGGCCAAGTACATGAGGCAAGTAGCAAAACACAGAAGAAATCCGTAGAGGTGGACCTGGTTACTAAAGATGGGGGGTTTTCCCACCTCCAGCTCCCACAGCCCATACCCGGCCATTTCTCTGGACACACAGAAAACTTTAGAACTTTAAAATGTAGATTGAACGGTGGATGACCTGAAGCACCCCCTCTACAGCATTACTTGAAATCCAATAAAACTTTAGACTGTTTGACTGCTCCATTTGTTCATCCTAGTAACATAGTCCTCTCAAATAGCAGTCCACATCCATTTCCCAACTGAAGAAAACAATTTGTTTGCCCCTTCAAATGGAGCCAAACACTCACCCATTCGTTGCAGGTGCCCCACAGGCGAAGTAACACTTTCGTTGCTGTTATACAAGAACAGACTAAATAAAACCAGGCAGCTTCCTTCCATGGTGGGTAAAGGGGATTGCCCCTGGAACCCACAGAGAACTTTTCCTCCCTCCCCCTGGAGGGAGGGGGCACTGAGACCGGGGGAGCAGTCTCCACCACTTTTAAAAAAGGTAAACACAGGAACACTTCCCTTCTTCTTAGTGAGTGATCAAACAGCAGACTGATGCTTCCTTCTTGCTTAAGGACAAACGGAAGACTGACTTTGAAATTTCCCAAAGTTCTAAACTCACTCCCTGAGCTGTAGATTCCAATGTGGCTCATGCAGCTGCGACAGTTCTATAGTGATGTCATCTCTCAAGTCTCAGCTGTGACTGAGGACAGAGTGAGACAGTGTGAAACCCATTTAACTGGAGTTTCACAAGCTGCCTTCCCTGCCTACCACTAGGTCTTACTGGGATTCTAGTAACCCTGGGTAACAAAGGGGTTACATGTACTTTATGTATTTTTTCTGGATCCATTTCCTTTTCATGTCCACAATACTATTTTGAAGCTACAAGAAGTGATCACATTTTAGATGCTGGATTGAGATACTAGAAGATTTGTCTTGGAACACTCTTGTAACTGTATACCAGTGGATGCTATTTCTCCATATTCTTTCTAGACCTAGCTACACACTCTAAGGTGGGCTGACTTCTTGACTCATTAACTGTGTATCGCTGTTACCTCCATCTTATTAGATTGTGGGCTATTGGACTTCCGGTGATGCCTCGATCAGGTTAGGAGCATTTTTGCTCAGCTCCAGCTCTCCAATTCTTTACTTTCAACATGTTGCTGATTTTTTACTACCAGGGCACTACAAATCCTACCTTACTTCAGCATTTAAGCATTGATTTAAAGGAAATGAAGATTTATTCAAAATGGACACAGAAATGAAGAATGCTAATATGAAGCACATTCCTCTGCCTACTCCCGACCATTCTGGAGGGCCAAAAAAGATCTAAACAAACTCAGGGCAAGAATTCACCTCCTTCTATTCAAACTAGTTCTCTCACAGAAGAAAAATTTATGTTTGAGCTTACCCCACTGAAAGAGGCTATATCTGAGTTGGTGGACAAATCTAAAAGGATGGGGAATGCCATAGAAGGGATTAACAAAAGAAATGGAGATGCCGAATGTCGGATTTCCTCTATGGAGGACTGGAGATTAAAACTAGAGCCTGAAATCCTGGCACTTAGGCAAAAATTGTCTAAATTCAAAGCCAAGCTGGAGGATCTCGATGGGAGGTCCTGTAGACATAATATTCTGATCTATGGTTTCCCAGAATCTTCTGAGGGTGCAGACCATATCCACTTTGTCCAAGTACTGTGTGAGAACATCACGGGTACCTCTCTGAATAATTCCAGCTACATAATAGAAAGATCTCATAGGGCTCTGCACCCTTTGCTTCCCCAAGGGGATCCACTTAGACCTTTCTACATTAAACTTCTTAATTATCTGGATTGATCCCACGTTCTTGCAAAAGATAAAAATAATACTAATGTTACCTGGGACAGAAGGAAAATCTGACTTTCACAAGATCTTTCTCAAGTGGTGCAGTTACACAGGAGGGAATTTTCACCCATCGTGAACAGGATTATTGCAACGGGAATCTATCCTGCTAAACTGTCTATTAATAAAGACAACGTCACTTATACGTTTGAGACTCCGGAACAAGCAAGGAAGCAGCTTTGGCAAATTTTTCCCAATCTTTTTAAGTTGGGTTGAGCAACATCTTTACAGGCTTTAACAGTGACTAAGCAAGTATAGTGAAAAATTGTTATTTATACTTGCACTTGTATGGACTATACATGCTTAATAATCCTTTCTGACGGACTACCTGTCTTAGGTTTTTGCCATATTCATACTATGGAATTGATAAGTCAGTCACTAGTTATTTACCTCTGTAAATTGTATATCTTTATAAAAGATTTTGTGGAGCCAGCCCGGTGGCGCTGAGGGTTGAGGCGCTGGACACCACACCTTGCGCCACGCTGGTGACCTGGGTTTGGGAGCAAGCTCAGGCCACCGGGGGTCAGCAGAGGTGAGAGAGGATTGAGAATCCAGAGGACTGCTCTCCTCTCTTGGGGAGGGATCCAGGGGCAGCCTGGTGTAGCTGCGGCCCCCAGTGGAGACCACAGCACTGCAATGCACAGTGGTTCACTTACAGAAGGAAGACATTGGGCAGGTGCCTTCCAGACATGGGTGGGAGCATCCACGTCGTGTGCTGGTGGCATTGCATGTCCCACATCTGGGGCGTAACACCAAGAAACACCCTCCAGCCCAGATAGGCGATGGCTCTCGGCGCCCACCTCCACATGTCCAATACCGGACCTCTGCCCTTGCCCCTTTGATCTCCTCAGGGGAGCCTGGCTTGCTGAAGAGAAAGTAATGCCCTTGAGGAGGTGGAGCATGGTGAACAGTAGAAGCGATAAGTAGCCTGAGAGAGTTCCGGTGCACTGAGACAGTTCAGGTGCCTGGAGTGAAAAAATAGAACTGAAAAAAAAAAAAAGATTTTGTGTGTTTTCTATGTTTCTGATTGTAATTTGAGGATGAAAAGTTAGGGATTTATTTTTAGTTGTTGATAATGTCACTTTCATGATGCAAAGGCTACTCCAGAAATGGCCTTAAATTTTTGTTTTGCTGTCTTGCCTATAGGATGATGCGATCCTATTGCTTACCTTCTAAGGGTGAATATGAAAGTAATCCGATATGTACTCTAAGACTGAATCTACCTTTTTATTTTTTATTATAGTTTTTTTATTTTTACTATAGGTTGTGATCTGGCCGTTACTTATTTACAACTTGTTTTTCGGAAGCTAAGTTTCCAGAAGATTTGATGTTGCGCACTTAATTTGCACCAGCCAGCCACTAATAACTTTACTTAAGTGGTGGTGAAGGCACAGTGCGAGGTTAGCTTTTTAAACAGAGTTGGCTTAGGATAGCAATCCTTTTGGTTGTTATCAGGTAAGACGTTACTTAGTTCATGTAACTTTTATAAACATTTGTCCAGGCTTTGGCTTTGTTCCGAAAATTAAATATGGGACATGTAGGGTTCTTTATACTATTATCTCTGTTTCATGTATTCAAGTATCATATTTAGTAAAATTAAAATTAAGCACACAGGGTGATCGGAAGCTGCACTTTGCTTTGATTTGAGTAGGGGATTAAGGTTACTTTTTCATCTTGCTCTAAATCTCTATAAAACCTGATTATACCGACTATAGTATGAGACAGGCATTCCCTTTATTTGTTTTTGTAAGTGTGGAGTTATGATCATTTAATTATTGTTCAAAGTTTTAGCAAACTATCACATTGCTGAGCTTGGAGCAGAATTTAGTTATCTTCGCTTTCTAAGAACAGTGTAGCTTAAGGATCGCCTAGTTATTTAGTTACTTCATCCATCTGAGATATTAGAGTTCAGTAGATTGTTTTATGATGCCAAGTCAGGGTAGTTATTTGGCCCTTTTACATGTTGGATTACTGATATTAAACTCCTTTCTATGTGCTGTTCTAGGAGTTATCAGCATGTTGATTCTTATTCCTTTTTACCTATATGTAAACCAGCCTTGGTTATCAATGCTGGGGAGGTTATAGTTTCGAGAAAGTTCCAGCTCTACACTGATAAATTATTGCAGGCTCTGACTTCTTTAAATTGATCTTCTCTGGAACACTGCTTTACTATTAGGTATGCATGTGTTAGCAGGGGTTTAACATCTTTTTCCCTTCTTTTTGCCTTCCTCCTCCTCCATTACATAAGTTGGAGTTTCTTTAAGCTTAGGTTTTAAGAATGCATTTGTTTCGGGTGTGATTTATATGATTTAGCTAGGTGAAGGGGAATAACTATTTACCGAAAACTGTATTTTTATTCCTATCTGTCCTGTATTGTTACATTTTAATTACCCCAAAGGAGCTCTCTATTTGTGTTAGATATAGTAAAGTAAAATAATTGAATTTAACAGTCATGCTGTTAGAAGTAGCTGTTGAACAGTTGTAAACAAGAGCTAGAAACTTAGTAATTTTCAGTGCAACTCCCTCCAAGGGTTAATTTATGCTTAGGTTTTATATCTTTATTCCATCAGCCTGATATGTTTATTTCCCAGTGCTAGCCCATGACAAGCTAATTATTTTTAGTGCTATAAGACTATAGACTGAATTTAATTTCTATAAATATACGCTTTTTTTAAAAGGATGCAATAGGCTTGTATTTTGGGAGATGTTATTGTTATTTAATGGCAGGGTGGAATAAAACCCTACCCATGGATTTACCCAGGCAGACACTACTTTTATGTTTTATTTATTTTTTTATTTATTTATGACTTTGTTAACTGGGTAGGTGCACTGATCCCAGGGACTGTTTTCAGGCATGACCCGGGCCACGTAAAGTGGCACAGAGTAGAACATCAAAATAACAAGAAAATAACAAGAGTAGGTAATACAACATGAAAGGTTACAGTTATATATTAGGAAATACAAGGTGGCAGTAGTTGTAGGACACAAATAACAAAGCAAAGTAAGGCTCATGGCGGTACTGTATAAGAAAATAAGAAATCCTATTTGGCCCAGCAGAGCTGTCTTGGGTGGAATTTGAGCTGTCAAGGACCAGGGGGTTCTTCTGAGGCAGCCCAAAGGCTGGGAAGAAAAGTGAACTGGAGATAGGGAGGTGGGTAGGTGGGCATGGGGGAGGCATAGGAAAAAAGGGGTGGAGTCCGTGTGGGGAGGGTGGAAGAGTAGTTAAGCGGGGGGGGGGCTAGTCAGGAAAGCAGTGCAGGTGGATGCCAACAGGAGCCAGTCTTTGAGGTGAGTCTTGAACTGGTGGTGAGTGTTCATGGTGCACAGTTTGGTGGGCAGTTTGTTCCATAGTGTGGGGGCTGCTACAGACAGGGCTCTAGCTCCCGTATTTGTGGATACAATGGGGATTTTCAAGGGGGATACTGGAGGAGCATAGGTAGCGGTGTGAGGTTTGGACGGTAAGAAAGGGAGTGAGAGGAGATTCCCTACCAATGCGGATGGCAGAATCAATAAAACTGTACAGTGTGAGGTCAAAGTGGGCTTGTAGTGGGAGCCACCATAGTGTAGTGTAGTGCAGAGTGTACAGTGGTGAGTGGAGAAATGGGCCAGCAGGGAGAAATGGCAGACACTGTTGTACACTACTGATAGTTTGGCCATGGTAGATGCGGTGGTCCTGGAGTAGATGGGAGAGCAGTAGTCCAGAATAGGTAGCAGGTTTCCCTAGATGATGGCAATGTGGGCCTCAGGGGTGAGGTATTGCCAGAATCTGTAGGCAGCCCCTAGTGTTTGGTGAAATCCTAGAACCAGTTAGTTGATGTGCTGTGCAAAGGAAGGGGAAGGGTCAAGCACAACTCCTAGATATTTGAAGCATTTGACGTCCTCCAGGGCATGGCCATCAGGGGATGTGATGATTAGGGGTTGGTTTGATTTGCATTTAGTTAGGAAGGGCTTAGATCTGAACAGCACTGATTTTGTTTTTTTGGAATTGACCAGAAGGAGGTTGTCAGAAAACCAGTTGTAGGCTGCAGTGTAGTTTTGTGAGAGGGCCGCAGAGATGAGGGTAGGAGACTTTCCACTGGAGAAGAGCACAAGGTCATCAGCATAGAGGACTGAGAAAAAATTAAGACTATCCACTGGAAGGGAGATAACGAAAGGGGAAAAGGAGAGGTCCCAGGATGGAGCCTTGGGGGACCCCTGTAGAGACAGGCAGGGTGGGCAAGTGGGCCGGACCAATGCACACAAACTGGGAGCACCCTGTAAGGTAGCTTCTGAACCAGGTGGTGACCTCTGGAGAGCAGTCAAGGTGATGCAATTTGGAGAAGAGGAGTGCATGACTGACCAGGTTCAAGGCTTTGGAGAGGTCAACGAAGACTGTGCCAGTTGCATTTCCAAGGTCCATGTTTGTGAGGATGTGGTCAGTTAGGAGTACGAGAGCAGTTGTTGTGGAGTGATTCTTGCAGAAGCCTTGTTGTTGGCTACATAGTAGGTCATGTTTATCTATGTAGTCAGCAAGTTGGTGGTGGATGGCTTTTTCAAGTGGGTTGCTTAGGTGAGGAAGGATGGAGATCGGGCGATAGTTTACTGTGGTTGTGGGTCCCTGGCTTTATAAATGGGGATGACCTTCATGGTTTTCCATGTATCGGGCATGGAGGAGGTGGTCAGGGCAAGGTTGAAAATGAATGTTAGTGGGGCAATGATGGCAGGGGAGATAAGTCTAAGGAAGACCGGGGATAGACCGTCCACTCCAGGGGAGCCGTGGTTGGGGAGGCTCTTTAGGAGTTTAGCTATGTCAGCATGTGAGAGTATTTTGAAGAAAAAGGGGGGGATGTGGAGGCTGGGAGGTAAGCCCGGTGGGTGATGTCATGGGGGCATGTAGGGGGACAGGGTTTTTTTTGCATGCCATTTAGGAGTTTGCTCAGGTACATAATGAGGTCAGAGAATTTGTCGTTGAGGGCCTTTGCCACTTCTTGGGGATAGGTAGTGAGGCCAGCAGTGGTATTTAGCTGCAGGACAGGCTTTCTGGAGGGGGGGTTTAGTAGCAAGCCAGTGGATGCCCAGAATTGTTTTGGGTCCCCGAGGTTTGTTTGGTGGAGACTGTGAAAATGTGTCTGTTTGAGAGCTTTGGCCAGTAGTTTACAAAGGTTCCTTCAATGCCTGTAATCATCCCGTAGGGTCAGGAATGTTGATGCTTTATAGGTTGACCAGGCACAGTCCCTGTCTTTCATTAGGGTGAGGAGGTCTTTTGTGACCCAGCGCGAGTAGCCACCCCTCACCCTTCCAGTGGTGACTGGGAAATGCTTGTCCTGTAGGGTCAGGAGAGCTTGAGTGAACATGGATGATGCCTGGGCCGCATTTGACTCTGAGAAGAGGGCAGACCAGTCCAGTGCCCGTACTTCAGAGAGAAGGACGGGGGTGTGTGGGCTCTTGAAGTTAAGGAAAGACATATTTGGGCAGGGGTCATAAAAGTTTGGATGACCAGAGAAGGTACGTAGGGGAGTGATCACTAATGGAGTCAGCCATGGTTCCAGCATGCAGGACACGGTCCTCACGGTTTGTTACGATCCAGTCCAGGAGTGTCTGAGTACCCATGTGAGGGTTCTGCCTTGTGGGAAGCTTAATAGTTTGGACCCGGTTGTATTGTTGCTATATTATTTACCTGTTATAATTCATCAGGTAGTTGCTCTAAATTATTATTATTTTTTTTAGGTCCAACTTCTTTGATTTAAAGGACCTAAATTTCCCTTTTGGTGTAAGGTCACTACACCCTGCCATATTATATATTTTAAGTGGGCTATTGCAGACAGCAGTGGACTAT
Source organism: Neoceratodus forsteri (assembly GCA_016271365.2). Classification (NCBI taxonomy): domain Eukaryota; kingdom Metazoa; phylum Chordata; order Ceratodontiformes; family Ceratodontidae; genus Neoceratodus; species Neoceratodus forsteri. The sequence continues at coordinate 1,318,580,600 of CM057455.1, read as the reverse complement.
TTACTTCTTTGTTTTTCTTTTTTAGCAAACCAAGTATTGGAACTGGAGGGCTTGAGCTTCTGGTCCAGCTCATTACAAGATTTAATATCTAGGAGTTCAGTCTTAGGGACCGGGGTTAGTTAAGAGTCGTATATGCTTTAGTTTTATTAAATTAGATGGGTTGCTGCAACGGTTTAGGGGAGGGGGGCAAAGGGAGTTTTATGGTATAACATAATAAAGGATATACATTATATGTATCTATATTATCTGGCAGCTGTTGTCAATCTGTAGCACTGGGATGAGTAATACATGCATTAAAATGGCTTCGTGGAATCAGGGGTGTAGCCAGGGATTTCAGATCTGCACACCAAGTGGACTCACTGCTACCCCACCCCACCCTTGTTAGGGTGGGCTACCCCCCCAATGTAGCCAGACAATATACAAACGTACACCAGGACCATGTTTGTTACCTCATTTGGCACAATAGATATGACTTTTGTATCTCATGACAGTGGTTGTTGCCATGCATGGGTATATACAAATGCCATGCATTGTTCCCTATAACACCCACATACCAGCACAGAGCCTGTAAATTTGTATTGTCCATGGGACGCAAAGACAGTATTAGTGACCAGTCCTTCTAGTTTTGACTCCTATGAATAAAATTACAGAAAGGTTCAGTATTTTCTTTGTTAGTTTTCATGGAAAAAGGAAGCAGTTCAGAGCCTATTTGTTACCCCCCTTATGTAATATTGCACACCATGGAGTGCTTGGAGTATGCCTGCCTACACTCATGCGTGGAATGTGAAGGGAATGTGATCTAAAATCAAAAAGATGCAGATTCCTAATTATATTAACTCACTGGGGTACAATTTAGTTTTTCTCCAGGAAACACATTTATTAAAATCTGAATTGGATTCTCTTAAAATAATTAATTATAATGTGGTGTATAGGGCTGGTAAATATACTGCAAAATGTGGGGTTGCATTTTTAGATGATTTCCTCATTAGACTTTAATCTTTATAATCTTATTTCAGATCAAGAGGGCAGATTTATTTTAGCAGTGGGGAGACTTAGTCACGTTTATTTATTTATTTAAAAGTTTTACCAGGAAGGCATACTGAGCGGAATACCGCTCAATTCCAGATGCGTCCTGAGGGAAGGGGGCAGTGGAGAGGTATACAATAGAGATTTATATAGATAATATACAGGTACAGCAGGTAAGCACATCCAACAGTAGGATTAGGATTTACTACATATTAACAGCTGAGGGTAGAGGACAATGAATGCTTGAAGTGGAGCCAGTGTGCAACTAACAGGTGGTCAGGGTTTTGTAGAAATGCAAGACGTATAGCCTTCCGTGGTGCTAGGTGCAAGTGCAGGAGGTGGAAAAATGCTCCTTGAGGAGAGAGTGGAGGTGCTGGGTGTTGGCAGTGTGTCGGATGTCTGCAGGCAAGGAGTTCCATAGTTTAGGCATGCGGTATTTGAAGGCCGCCTGGCCAGAATTGGTGGACATATGTGGGACATAGAAGAGCTGGGAGTTGGTGTTCCTGAGTGAATACACCGGTGAGGGTTGAGTTGGTAGGGCTTCTGCAAGGTAAGGGGGAAGGGACTGGTCCCAGAATTTAGCTGTCGTCCTAGCACAGTGGACCAGCCTCCTGTCATGAAGCGATGGGAGGTCCAAAGACCTGTAGAGGATGCAGTGATGGATTGTGGGGGGGCAGTCCAGGCCGAACCGGCAGAAGGAGTGGAAGATAGGATCCAGTCTGGCTAGGGAGGACTTAGGAGCAACACTGTAGACGATGTCCCCATAATCGAATATTGGGAGGATCATTTTCTGAACAATGGCCTTGCGGGTTGGCAGAGGTATGCAACCCTTGTTCCGATATAGGACGCCCAGCTTGGGGTGCAGTTTCTTGCAGATTGCGTCTATATGAACAGAAAAGTCAAGGTGCTGGTCGAGCCAGACCCCCAGGTACCCGAATGAGGTACAAGCCTCTAAGGGAATCCCTTCAGTGGTGTGGAAGGTGGGGATGGTGGGGAGATGGGAGAGTCTCTGTCTCGAGCCGAAGGTTAGGGAGACCGTTTTCTTGGGATTAAGAAAAAGTTGATTTGACCTAAACCAGAGCTGGGCATTATTGAAGTCCTGCTGTAGTCTAAAAGTTACTTCCGAGGAGTTGGGACCTGATGCACAGAGTACTGTGTTGTCTGCATACATGTGAATGGATGTGTGTGGACAGGCCGAGGGCAGATCATTTAGGAAGATGGAGAACAGAATTGGGCCAAGGACCGAGCCTTGGGGGACCCCTGTGGTGACCTGGAAGGGGACCGACGTATGTGAGCCAATTCTTACAGCCTTTGACCTACCCACCAGGTAGGAATGGAACCAGCTGATGGCAGCTCCTGAAAGTCTGGCAAGGGAGAGCTTGGATAATAGGAGGGCATGGGAGACAGTGTTGAAAGCTTTTGCAAGGTCAATAAAGATGGCTGAAGTGGTGTGTCCACTATCCATACCTGTGAGGATGGCATCGGTGAGGCACAGAAGGGAAGTGATGGTGGAGTGCGCTTTCCTAAATCCAGACTGGTAGGGAGAGAAGAAGGAGGAGGAGGAGTCGAGAAAGGAGGAGAGTTGGGAGAGAAAGAGGCGCTCCTGGATTTTGGCTAGTATGGGGAGAAGAGAGATGGGGTGATAGTTGCCCAGGGAGGAGGGATCATCTCCTTTAGGAAGGGGGATGATTGTGGCATGTTTCCAGTCAGAGGGGATCGACGCTAGCGAGAAAGAGAGATTAAACAGATCGGCCAGAGGGCTGGCGATGGCGGGTGCAGATAGGTGGAGCATTTTGCTGTCCAAACCTGATGGGCATTTTGCTTTGGTAGGGTTGAGTGTCCTCAGCATTTTTAGTACTTCGGAGGGGTAACCAGGTGCAAGGAAAAGAGTGAGGGTGTTGGAGGGATGGAAGGGGGTGAGCGCGTGGGGGGGCCGGAGAGAGAACAAGGGGGAGGATGAGTAGCTTGTAAAAAAGGTGTTGAAAACTGAGGCCACTGCGTTTGGTTCTGTGTATTGGGTTCTATATATATGGCCCAAATGTAAGTTCTGCATCCTTTTTTATGCATTTATTTTCAATCATTTCGCCCTTTCTTTCCTATTATAAAATTTTGGGAGGTGATTGGAACGTTCTCCTAGACCCCAACTATGATAAATCTAGCGCACCCAACCTTACCTTGTCTGTGGAGAATAGAGCCTTGCAAAATCTTTTAAAAGTACGTAATCTTGCAGATCCATGGATAACCCATTTTCCAAACACAAGAGCATATTCATTTTACTCCCAATCACACAATTCACTTTCCAGGATAGATTACATTCTAATATCTAAGTATCTACTACCCTTAACTGATGATCCACAAATTCTGCCTAGAGTTCTTTCTGACCATTCCTTAATTCACCTTAAAATAAAGATAGGTTCCCTGTAAATAAAACAATTTATGTGGAGACTTAACAACAGTCTATTGAGACAAGAATATATAGTAGCCTATATCAATAAAGCTATTCATTTTTTTGGGAACAGAATTCACATTCTCGGTAGCCGCGAGGGCTACGAAGTCGCCTGCCCTCCCAGCAGCAAGGACAGCCTTGGGCATTGGGGTCATTGAGTATCGCAGCCCCCCTCCCAAACTGCAAGACCAAAGGAGGTAAAGCTGGTAGCCGCGAGGGCTACGAAGTCGCCTGCCCTCCCAGCAGCAAAGACAGCCTTGGGCATTGGGGTCGATGAGCATCACGGACCCCCCCAAACCGCAAGACCAAAGGAGGTAAAGCTGTTAGCCGCGAGGGCTATGAAGTCGCCTGCCCTCCCAGCAGCAAGGACAGCCTCAGGTGTTGGGGTCGTTGAGCATCGCGGACCCCCCCCAAACCACAAGACTAAAGGAGCTGGTAGCCGCGAGGGCTATGAAGTCGCCTGCCCTCCCAGCAGCAAGGACAGCCTCGGGCGTTGGGGTCACTGAGCATCGCGGACCCCCGCCAAACCGCAAGACCAAAGGAGGTAAAGCTGGTAGCCGTGAGGGCTACGAAGTCACCTGCTCTCCCAGCAGCAAGGACAGCCTCAGGCGTTGGGGTCACTGAGCATCACGGACCCCCCCCACAAACCGCAAGACCAAAGGAGGTAAAGCTGATAGCCACAAGGGCTACGAAGTCGCCTGCCCTCCCAGCAGCAAGGACAGCCTCAGGTGTTGGGGTCGTTGAGCATCGCGGACCCTCCCCCAAACTGCAAGACCAAAGGAGCTGGTAGCCGCGAGGGCTACGAAGTCGCCTGTCCTCCCAGCAGCAAGGACAGCCTCGGGCGTTGGGGTCACTGAGCATCGTGGACCCCCCCAAACCACAAGACCAAAGGAGGTAAAGCTGGTAGCCGTGAGGGCTACAAAGTCACCTGCCCTCCCAGCAGCAAGGACAGCCTTGGGCGTTGGGGTCGCTGAGCATCGCGGACCCCCCCGAACCGCAAGACCAAAGGAGCTGGTAGCCGTGAGGGCTACGAAGTCGCCTGCCCTCCCAGCAGCAAGGACAGCCTCAGGCATTGGGGTCGTTGAGCATCACGGACCCCCCCCAAACCGCAAGACCAAAGGAGGTAAAGGTACGCGACATGCACTGTTGAGGAGCTCAGCCTATTTGGACTGTGAGATCAGCCTATTTCAACTGTGTTGGCTGGTCGGCGCGTGGTGTAGGCCCGGCTGGCACTGCGCGCCAGCTCTCCACCGCCCCCATCACCACCCTTGGTCAGCTCGTAGCTTTATAGGGGTAGTCACATAATCGTGAGGGCGTTGAAAACAATCAGCCCACTTTTCCATTAGCAGGTTATCTGCTTGCTCCACTAGTGGCCGCTACACTCTACCTGTCTGCCTGCTACAGCCTAACAATGATGCTCCTTGGCCTCTCTCTATTCCTGCTTGCCTTTCCAATAGCCTCCCTGCCCCCAACCTCTCGCCCTCTAAGGCAACCATTGCCACATCTCCATTTCACTGGTTTAAATACAGGGCTAATGAGCTCGACCACACTCCCACAATCAGCTCCAACTAGCCCCCCCCCGTAACTGGATAATTGGAGCAACCATTCTCCCCCCTTCTCTCTCACCCGGACTTTCTGTGCTACGCTGTTTCAAGGCTGACCTGCTCCCGTCAGTGCCTCACCCACACAACTGCCATCGCATATACAGGGCCTCTCGGCATAAGTTCTTACACCTTGCAACACTACTCCTATTACTAGCAGGGGATATTGAAACTAACCCCGGACCTACCCCTCCTACAATGCCAATCCCTCTGGTTCTACCACAGGGCCTAAAAATAATGCACCTAAACATCTGTAGTGTCCTCAACAAAATTCCAGAACTACAACTATCCATCCTATCACCCCGCCCAGACATCCTGATACTGTCTGAGACTTGGCTCAAACCCCAACACCCAGATTCCTCTGTTGCCATTCCAGGATACTCCCTAACTAGGCAAGACCGTATGGGTAAAAAAAGGGGGGAGTGGCCTAGCCATGTTTATTTCCGCCAAGCATCAGTTCACCCTGGTCCCCACCCCTACTCCCTCGCCACAAATCGAGTCTCTAACTGTCAAAATTGCACTGCCATTCTCCACCCCGGTGTTTATAGCAGGATCCTACTGTGCCCCTAACACCCCAATACTGAGTATACTTGACCACCTGGCCAACTTAAAATCCGCCGCCGCAATAGGAGAACTCTATGTCCTAGGGGACTTAATTACAACTGGTTTGCAACTGACTGCGCCAAGCTGCGTTCCAAAGTAAATGCCCTGAACCTCACACAACAAATATCCCAACCCACCAGGCTAAATCTAAAAATGCACAACCACTCCCTCCTGGACTGGGCACTGACCACACACCCCCATAGGTCAATAGGAGCAGGCTTACTCCCAGGCTCCCTAAGTGATCACCATATGGTTTACTTAGTCAGAAAAGTGCATAAACCCCTCAAACCCCCCTCCCGGACCCTACTAGCCAGGTCCTTCAAGTTACTCTCTCTAACACCACTTCTATCGGACCTGACCTTGGTGGACTGGTCCTTCATCCTTCAGGCCCCTACTATAGACGTTGCACTTGACAACTTCAAAAATAGCTTCCTGAATGTCTGGAACCTTCATGCACCGCTAAAAAGAACTAGAGTTAGGGGCTCCCACCTACCATGGATATCCGCTGATATCATCAGCAAATGCCGCACCAGGGACCAGGCTTGGAAAAAGTACAAAACAACTAGCTCCCATCAAGCCCTTCAATCTTATCAAGCCCTTTGTAACTCCTGCACGAAATCGATTCGACTAGCCAAACAGAATTATTTTTCGCTGGCACTTAGCACAAATCTTAACCACCCAACCCATTTCTGGAAAACTATAAAATCCCTCCTATCCACGCCTGTACAACCACCTACCCCGGCCCTATCCATCCTCGGCTCAGCTGTCACTGACCCTTTTGAAGTTGCCTCAGCTTTTAACGCCTTCTTCACCAACAGTGCTTCCTCCCTGGTACAGAGCCTACCTCTTTCCCCACCCAAGACAACTACCACTCCTAACTTGCAGCACACCTCCCCCCCTTCTCCTTCCGACCTGTCTCCCCGGCCGAAGTCTACCAAGCACAGTGTAACCTAAACCCAAACAAGGGTAACTGTCCCTCGGGCATGGACTCCAGACTACTTCAGCTCTCTCAGCCCCTGCTATTGCTGCCCCGATAGCCGACTTGCTCAACCTCTCCTTCTCAACATCAACAATTCCCACAGCATGGAAGCTGGCAACTGTCATCCCACTACCTAAAGGGGGGGACCCCTCCTCTCCAGGGAATTATCGACCCATCTCCCTTCTGCCAACTCTGGCAAAAATACAAGAACAATTTGCCCTTGCTCAGTTCTCCCAATACTTAGTCAAGTCCTCCTTCTTCACCCCTTACCAATCAGGTTTCCGAAAATCTCATTCCACTGTCACCTCCCTATTAAGAGTCACAAATGATATCCTCTCAGGTATGGATAAAGGCCATATCACCTCGGCCATCTTCATCGGTCTGGCCAAAGCCTTTGATACCGTCTCCCACACAATCCTACTAGACAAACTAATGGCTGACGGCCTACCCAACCTTGCCACTAACTGGTTTCAGGCATACTTGCATGGCAGACAGCAAACTGTGAGAATTGGCCCTAGCATATCGTTCCCCCTCCCTATCACCATGGGAGTTCCTTAAGGTTCAGTCTTGGGCCCAATCCTTTTCTCAGTTTTCCTGAATGAACTACCGTAAGTCTGCTCCCGTTCTGCTACACAAATGTATGCAGATGATACTGTGCTATACAACACTGGCCCATCTGCAGAAACAGTGCATGCCCAACTGCAGCAGGATTTCAACGCTGTTCAACATTGGCTCAGGTCAAATCAGCTTTTCCTAAACGCAAAAAAGACAATCTCACTAACTTTTGGCTTGCAACCATGGCTCTCTCGACTCACCATCCGCCCCCCTTTCCTAACCCTGGACCTTGCCCCCTTAGAATCCTGTACCTCGTTCTGCTACCTAGACGTCTGGCTGGACCAATATCTAGACTTCTCAACCCATGTTGACTCCCTTCACAAAAAATTGCTTCCTAAACTGGGGGCCCTCTATCGTAACAAAGGCCGCCTGCCCACCCCGGTCAGGTGTGAACTTGTGCAAAAAATGATACTTCTGATTTTTGATTACGGGGATGTAGTCAATGGCACCACCTCACCATCCACTCTGACCAGCCTGGACACACTCTTTCATTCCTTCTGCTGCTTCATACTGGAAAGTCCTAAACTGACTCACCACTGTGACCTATATAGCTCCCTGGCCTTTCCCTCACTCTCGGCCCGCAGACTAATCCACTGCTCTAGAGTTGCTGCTAAATACTGGTCCCATACCCTTCCTCCCTACCTGAATTCTACCTTAGCGTCTCAGCCCCGTCGACACTGGCTGCGGCCTCGGATATGAGGTGTTTCTATATCCCTCATATGCATACCTCTATGGGCCAGGCTGCGCTTAGTTACCGCTTACCTAAACTATGGAATGACCTCCCAACAGATAACCACCACTTTTCTAATCTTAGACACCTCAACATCCGCCTCCACGAAAATTTCCTCACAGCCTGCTCCTGCACCAGGCCTACACATTAGTAGGCCCCAAGCCCTACTGGGTTACTATACCATGTTATATCAACCTTATGTTCTGGCATGGTACGTAATCCTTCTTTAAAGTCTACAAACCACTAGTTGTGTTAATTTTCTCTGTACAATGTAATGGCATTTGCAATGTTTTGTCTCTGTGCCTGCCTAGTTTTAAGTTGCATGTCTGCCCTAGCTACCTAAGTGTATAGTCTCTCATATTGTGCCTCCTCAACTGTATGAAGTATTTGTGTATTGCTGTCCCCTCATTGTCCCCTCCCCTGTTCCCCCAGGTCGCATCTGGAAACGAGTGGTTAGCCGCTCAGCATGCCTGCCTGGTTAAACTCTTAAATAAATAAAATAGATTTCATTTGGGCTACTTGCAAATGTTTTTTAAGAGGGGAATTCATTAGATTTGGTGCCAAGTTGAAACATCAAAGAATAGAAAGGATGTAACATTTAACCCTTAAGATATGTCAATTAGAATCCAAAAATTCAAATCCCCTTACACCACAGGAATACCAGGAAATTCAGTTTCTTTTTCTTTTATTTTTTTTTTATTTATTTGCTTTTGTTGACCGGGTAAGTGCACTAGACAAATCCTGCCTATTTCCAGGCACGACCCGGGCGGGGGGGACAGATGAATGCCAACTGACCTTGAACCAGATTAAGCTGTTTTAACAAAAGAACAAGCAGAATTTTTTATCATCAGAGCGAGGGCTTCTTATTCAGATTTAGGGGGAAAAAACAAGTAAGCTATTAGCTAATATACTAAAAAGATTAGAACAATCCAACCATATTGAGTCTATTATTTCAGATAATAACAATGAAATGCTAACAGACTGTCATGATAGTCTAGCTGATTTTTTTAATTATTATTCAAAATTATATGGTCCTATTCAGGATCCACCTACACCAGTGATGCCTGAAAAATATTTACAGAATTTTAATTGCCCCAGAAACCTAATTTCTCCTATAAGTACACAAGAAATCAGTGAAGCCATAGATAATAAGGCCCCAGGGCTAGATGGCCTAATAGTGAACTTTTATAAAACTTTTAAAAACTCTCTAATTCCCATCTTAAAGGAAGTTTTCTCTTATATTTTATCAAGAGGTTTTACTGAAACTTCTCTGTTGGAGGCAGTTATAATTCTTTTACCAGAGCCCAACAAACCTAAAAATAAGGTCACTAACTATCACCCCCCATTTTCCTGATTGATTATGATAGTAAACTAATAACTCATATTTTAGCCCAGAGACTTAAAAATGTTTGGCACCCACTGATATGCAAAGATCAGGTTAGTTTTATTTCTTCTCGACAAGCTTCAGAGCCTATGAGAAAGCTTTCTCATATATTTCCCTCATTCATGGGGTCCCAGCAACCTATGATCCTGGCCTCCCTGGATGTGGAAAAAGCATTTGACAGAGTTAATCACAACTTCCTTTATGCTACTTTAGCTAAATTTGGGTTTCCACCCACCTTCATTGATTGGCTAAGAATATTATATTCACACCCTACTGCTAGAATCAGCTGTAATAAATTGCTCCCCCCTTTCAGATTATTTCAAGGAACATGCCAGGGTTGCCCCTTTCTCCAGTTCTATTTAATTTTTATTTAGAACCCCTGCTTTACTTTTTGAACACAAATGATTCTGTTAAGGGCATTCCAATATCAAACACACATTTAAAACTGTCAGCATTTGTAGACGACATCTTACTTCACGTCTCTAACCCTATTTCTTCTATTAAAGCAGCCCTACAAACTATTGAAGAATTCAGTCATGTTTCTAACTACAAACTTAATAGGGATAAAACAGAAATTATGCCTTTAAACCATTTCTTTTTTTAAGAGGAAATTAATAATCTGGGTCTTCTCCCGGATACCCTTTGGTATCAAACATTTATGTATCTTATTATCAAATGACAAGTCTCAGCTGATTAAACTAAATCTAGATGAAGTTGTTGCTAAAATCTCCCAAGATTTAAAAAGATGGCATTCACTCCCCATCTCCTTTATTGGAAGAGTAAATATAATAAAAATGAATATTGTTCCTAGGTTTTCTTTTTCCTCTTAATATATTAAATATTTTTTCGATGTTAAACTGGTTTACCAAAATTCATTCTGTAAGTAAATTCATATGGTTAGATAAATCTCCTAGAATTGCCTTAGGTAAACCCATGCTTCCTAAACATCAAGGAGGGATGAAATTACCAAATCTTACACTATATTATATGGCTTTTCAGGCTAATCAATACCTCAGATGGATAGATAACTCAGTTCATCCCAACCCTTTTGTCCCTACTTGTTTATTTAGAATGATTCATGTTAAAAAATATAATACAGCACCTGAGATGATTGTATATTCCAAATTGAAAAATAACCCCAGTGAGTTAAAAGGTTATATTATAGGTACTTCTCTAAATATTCACATTCAGATTTGTAAATTCCTTAACATAAATCTTAACCAGAATATTAAACAACCTGTTTTATCCCTTAATGTCTGCAGCCTATTAAAAAAGTGGGACTCTTTCCAGGGCTGGGTCCTGCAACATCAACCTGACGTCATTGCTGTGGGTGAAACCTGGCTCTCTCCCATGATTCCAGACTCGTCAGTAACCCTCCCCGACTACAACATCCACTGAGCTGACCATAAGGGTAAGCACGGCAGTGGCTGCACTATTTACACTAAGGCCACCCTACATGGAGAACTACTTACACCCCCCCAATTGGAACCAGGACCCCAGGTCCTCACACTAAAACTCTCCCTGGGATGCTCCCAAACCCCCCCTTCTCATAACTGCTGTATACATACATCCCAGGGATCAGAAGGCTGCCTTCCACTCAGTACTGTCCTACCAGGCCTCCCTCCCATCCCATATGGAGAAGATCTTACTTGGGGACTTCAATATTAACTGGTTAGGTAAAACCGCCACACCTTTCATCGATGAGGCCTCTGCCCATGATCTAACGCAAGTAGTCACATCCCCCACCCATCTGAACCAGAGCACAGGGTCTTCCTCACTGCTGGACCTGGTCTTTACCAACCAACCACACAAAGTCACTGGCACTTCCGTCCTACCAAATTCCCTTAGTGACCACTCCCCAGTGCTCTGCACCTGATCTTGCAAAGCTCCTAAATCTCCTCCCACAATAATACATCTTCATCAAATTGGCCTGGGCTCACTGGCCCTCCTTAGAGTGCATCTCAATACTATGGACTGGTCCTTCGTAATGAATACCCTGGACCCTGACAGAGCCTTTGACCTCTTCATTCATTCCTTTAATAATATATGTGATAAATTTGCCCCACTCACTAAAAGGAAGGTAAAAAGGAAACCCGTGCCTTGGATCACAAGCCACCTCCTGGCTCTGATGTGGACTAGAGACTCTCTTTGACACCTCTCCAATGAGTCCCGCCTGTCGACCGACAGACAACAGTATAGGGAGGCCCAAAATGAATGCACATGGGCTTTGCGCAGAGCTAAAGCTGATTATTTTAAATCCTCCCTTACCGCCACCTGGGGTTCAGGGCAGCATTTCTGGAAGAATATTAATAATATCTGCAGCAAAGTCCCTAACACTGTTCCCAACCAGATCTTAGTTGATAGATGTCTGACCACTGACCCAACATGTATAGCAACAGCCTTCAACGACACTTTCACTAACCTCAGCCAAGTCCTGCCTCCTAATTTCTTTGACTCACCATCAACTTGCCCTCCATCCCACCCCAGAAGCCCCCCCTTCCATCTACACTGCATCACTCCAAAGGCTGCAGAGCCGTACCTAAGAAAGGCCCTCAGCCACTCCCGCTATAGCAGTGACTCCCTAGACCTGAAACTCCTATGACTCACCTTACAGGAGGTACTGCACCCCATCACTCACATTTTAAATCATTCCATGTGCCAGGGCAAGTTCCTCTCCTGGTGGAAATCTGCCTCCGTTACACTGGTATTTAAAGTTGGGGACCGTACCAGCACCAAAAACTATTGCCCCATCTCTATCCTCCCTCCCCTCTCCATGGCCCTAGAGCGGGATTGTCTCTGATCAGCTCACTGACCACCTCAACAAACACAATCTTCTCTGTAAACAGCAACATGGATTCTGCAAAGGGCACAGTACCACTACTGCCCTCCTGGAGTTCACTGCCCATGTACACTCCGCCTTAGACAGGGGACGCATCACTGGTGCCGTCTCCATTGACCTTACTAAGGCGTTTGACACCGTCAACCACTCTCTCTTACTAACCACACTTTCCAACTTTGGTTTCTCCCAAGATGCCCTCAGCTGGTTCACTGACTACCTCATGAACCGTTCCCAGCAGGTCAAAATAGGTAACACCTTGTCCAGTAGACTACCCACTCTCTCCGGCATCCCTCAGGGGTCCATCCTTGGGCCATTGCTGTTTTGCCTCTTCCTTAACTCCCTTCCCTTGTCCTGCACAAACAATCTGCTACTTTACACAGATGATGCTGTCCTATACGCCACCAATTCGGACCCCTTTCAACTCCACCACTCCCTTCAAACCTCCTTTAATGATGCTGAAAACTGGTTCTCCACACAGCGCCTCCTACTGAACTATAAGAAGACGAAAGTTATGATCTTCTCCCACCCCCAGAACTCCCAGAGAGAACACAGACCCCCTCTACTAACTATCAACCAGTCCCCTCTCGAACTAGTGGAGTCTTTCAAATACCTGGGCATCACCTTAGACCCAGAACTAAACTTCCAGCAGCATATACACCTACTATCCGCCACCCTCAACATTCATCTTGGGATACTGCACCGCTTCAAACATTGTCTCACTCAGGATACCATTAGGCTCGCTGTCTCCTCTTCAGTCCTCACCCTACTTGACTATGGCTTACTTATCTATAGCGCAGTGAGCACCTCAGCCCTATCCAGACTACAACTTGCCCTTAACAAAGCCTGCCGCCTTACCCTTGGGGTTGTAACCATCTCACCCACACTTGCTCGCTATACATTAACACCAACTGGCTTAACCTCAAAAATAGAATCAGGTACCACGCCTGCCTCATGGCTAAAAAGGTTACGCTTGGCCTCACCCCCCCCAGGCTCACCCCGCTAATCCACTCGGCCCCAGCACTTAAACACACTCGAAGCTCTGTTAAACAACTCCTCACAGTACGCCCCAGCCGCACCTCCCAGTTCCAAAGGTCATTTAGTTACAGAGCCCCCTCTTGGATGAATGGCCTACCCACCTCCCTTTCTAACTAAAGCTGAATTGGCACCTTCAAAACCCAGCTTAAGAAACACTTCCAGTCCTCTAACTACTGTGATTGCCACTGATTAATCACATCTCCCTGACTAAGGCCTCTGGCCGGCTTATTTCCAAACCTTGTTGAGTCTCCAGCCTAAATCTGTCAGTTTCAGCTGGATTGCTGAGTAGTATTAATGTTTTGTTTAATGAACTGTGCTTACTATTCCAAGTTTCTAACTGTTAGCATTTTCCTGCTCTATGTGTATTGCTTACTCTGTGCCCTGGTGATGGTGAATTGCCTTGTAATGTCTGTTTTGTAACTAATTTCTGTGATGTGGAACCTTTGTAAAGGAGTCTGTGACTCAAAGGTACTTTTCTGAAACCTCAATAAATAAAATATAATCTGAACTTTTTATTGTTAATGGGAAATGTTTCCCTTCATTTGCTCTTCCATGTGGTTTCAACCCTACAGTTGCCTCATTACTAGAGAAGGGGCAGGTTCATCCCCTTCATGACATTTTAAGGATCTCAGGTTGAATAAAAATATTATCTCAATCTCTGTCTTATGAAAATAGCTTTGAAGGCACATTTTGGTCCCTATCCATGGTCTAGTTAGGCCTCGGACTTTGTACCAAAATTGCAGTTGGCCAGAGCTAAAGCTCATCCTATATCTAACATTTACCAACTTCTTTTAAAAAACAGATTTTCAGAGCTCCCTACTTAAAATATATTTTGGCAAAAGATGTTTAAAGATCACTCTCTGAACTGGACAGGCTTGTGGTAGAATATATATAAATTTATCCCCCTGGATAACTTAAGATTAATTCAGTTCAAAGCTTTGCATAATGCTTAGATGACCCCTCAAAAGATGTATAAAATGGGGTGTAAAGATACTATGCTAATATGTGACCGAAAGGTAATTCTGATGTAGGTTCCCTGGAGCATATGTTCTGGTCATGCTTACATGTTCAGAGGCTATGGCAGGAAATAAAGGTAAAGGTAATCAGTAATATAATTAAACCTTGTGAAGTCAACATGCTTACAGCCATTTTAGGTAATTTTCAGGAAGGCATTTCGTTTAATGACAGAGCAGCTTTCTCTTTGATAGGGGTCACAACTAAACAACTTATCCTTAAACACTGGTTAGATAACTTCATCCCTTCTTTTAAGGAATGGACCTCTCATATACGACAAAACTTACTCCTTATTCGTTTGATAAATTCCTTTCATAATAAACAAACTCACTTTATACAGCGTTGGGGTAAATTAATGTCCTTTGATTGATCTTGTTTTGAAATCAGCTTTTTGGGTTAGATTCCCCACAATATGAATATGTATAAAATTAATCAAACAATATAAATTAAACATTTACACTAATTGAATTATTCAATTTATTATTATACCATAAGGGCATAATGGTAATACTATTACTTAAGCAATAATGCATGACAGGGTATGAGTTGTTTTATGATAACCTTACACTTGGGGTGGTTGGGCATGAGGCCAAAGACCGAGTGCATCCAAACCCCCCCCACCCCAAAAGTGAGGTTATCCTAACACAACACACATTCTGGAGTGCATTATTGCTATTATATAATGGCTCTTATTTATTAATATTATGGGGACACAAATGAGCATATCTAGATGGCTATTAGGCAGAGAACAAGTGTTGGAACATCCCTTTCATGAGTAGGGACATCTATTTTATAGTATCTGTTGAATAGTTTTATTTTTTAATTTAATAAAAAAATTTTGAGGAAACACTCCCCATGTGAAAACACTGCATCATGGGTATGTAAATAATCTATTGTCTTTCACCCCTGTAGTGTGTTATGCAATACCAGGCCAATTGAATATTTGCATACCCATGATGCAGTGCATTCATATGTGGTGTGTTTCCTTATAAAAAATAAAACTGTAAAATTGATACTATAAAAGAGATGTTCCCACACTATAAAGATGTTCTGACACTTGTTCTCTGCCTAACTATGAAATGTTTTAGCCATGACAAAAAAAAAATTTTGGCCCCCACAATGTAAGTAAATAAGGTTTTTTATATGAAACTAAGCTTTTTTCTGTGTACTACAATTACAAGCCTTCACACTTTCTTAGTAAGAGAAGCTGTGGCTTGTTATTCAGTCTGCCATGCAAGAATCTGTATATTTGGACTTGACAGTGTGAAGTTGTGCTCAGATAACCTCACTGTAAGAAACACACACTATCCTATCAGAGTCCAGGAAATTTTCTTGTCATTGTATAGCCTTCCATATTACATGATCTCTCAACTGTATTTTATACTTTCTTTAGATCTGGTTAGCAAGGTGATGAGAGCACTCTAATTCATATGCCCCTTTTTGAGGAATATTAAATATTTTATTTTCCCTCTGCCAGGTACTTTGTTAAATGTTCTTATGATATTTGATTGTGTACAGCTTAACAACTATGAAGCATTGTACATAGCTCCCTTTGCAAGACACATGGGGGGGGGATTTTATATTGACTCTTGAGTCTTGCTATTTAGATTATGCCTTACATAGAAACACAGAAACATAGATTTTGACAGCAGATAAGGATCACTTGGCCCACCCAGTCTGCCCATTTCCCTACCTATTGGATAAGCTGCAGATCCTAGTTAACCAGCAGCCTACTTCTTCCTACCCCCACCCCCTAGAATTGCCTTATGACTGTCCCATGCATGCTTGAATTCCACCACTGTTTTTGACCCCACAACCTCCTCCGGAAGGCCGCTCCATGAATCCACAACCCTCTCTGTGAAAAAATACTTCCCTTAAATTACCTCTGAGCCGCCCCTTCTATCTTCAAATTGTGCCCCTTGTTCTTGCACACCTCTTTTTGAAAGATGCTACCCTCTTGACTTTGTTGATTCCTTGAGATACTTGAAAGTTTCTATCATGTCCCCCTCTCCCTCCTTTCCTCGAGGCTATACATATTCAGCTCCTTAAGTCTCTCTTCATATGTCTTCCGGTGCAGACCCTGCACCATTTTAGTTGCCCTCCTCTGGACAGCCTCCATCCTGTCTATGTCCTTGCACAGATTGGGTCTCCAGAACTGCACGCAGTACTCCAGATGGGGTCTCACCAACTGTCTGTACAGAGGGATAATAACTTCTTGTTTTCTACTGGTGATGCCTCTCCCTATGCATCCCAGTATCCCCCAGCCCTCCTTGCTGCCCTCTCACATTGCTTGCCCACCTTTAGGTCATCTGATATGACTACCCCAGGTCCTTTTCCATTTTGTTGTTGTTAGTATCTCACCCCCATTGTGTGCTCTTCCCTGGTTTTTGTTTCCAGGTGCATTACCTTGCACTTCTTAGCATTGAATCTAAGCTGCCATACATTTGACCATTCCTCTAACCTTGCCAAGTCCCTTCTCATCCTTTTCACCCACCTTGTGCATCAACTCTGTTGCAGATCTTTGTGTCATCTGCAAAGAGACATATTTTCCTTCCAGTCCCTCTGCAATGTCGCTTATAAAGACATTGAAGAGGACCGTCCTAATACTGAACCCTGCAGTACCCCACTAGTAACCCCCTTCTTCAGAGTGGGACTCCATTTACTATTATTACTCTCTGTGTCCTATTCTCCAGCCAATTCTTTTACCCAGGCTGTCATCTTGGGATCCACTCCCAGGCTGGCTAGCTTGTATATTAATCTTTTGTGGAACTGTGTCAAATGCCTGCTAAAGTCTAGGTAGGCCATGTCCACAGCCCCTCCCTGATCTACTACTTCGGTCACCCAGTCAAAGAAATCTATCAGATTTGTCTGGCATGACCTTCCGCTGTGAATCCATGCTGCCTTGGGTCCTGAGCCCCTCTGGCCTCTAGATACTCAACAATTCTTTCCTTCAGAGTGATTCCATCATTTTCCTACCACTGAGGTTAAACTAACAGGTCTGTAGTTTTCTGCTTCTGCCTTGCTCCCACTTTTGTGAAGGGAATCACATCTGCCTTCTCCAGTCCTCGGGTACCACCCCATCCTCCCATGATTTGTTAAAGATGGTAGTCAGTGGTGTCACTAGTTCTACCCTTAGTTCTTTTAGAATTCTGGGATGAATCCCATCAGGCCCCATTGCTTTGTCCACCTTCAGTTTTAAGAGTTCTTTCAGAACCCTTTCTTCTGTAAATGGGCTGGTATCAACTTCTGTATCCAGAGTGTTTCTACTGTTTGTTTTAGGTACCTCCCCCACTTCCTTTGTAAATACTGAGCAAAAATATTTGTTTCAGATATCTGCCTTTTCACAGTCACCCTCTGCCCACCCTCCCTCCTCTTTATTAAGCCTCACTAGCCCTCCCTTGGTCTTCCTTCACTCTCTGATGTACCTATAAAAGGTTTTATCCCCCTTCTTAACTGAGTTGGCTATCTTTTCCTTGGTTTGGGCCTTTGCTGTTCTGACTGCCTTCCCAGCTTTCTTTTGCTTTAACTGATACAGTTCCCTGTCCTGCTCCTTCTGTGATTCCTTGTACTTCCTGAATGCTTTCTTTTTCTCTTGAACCTTCACTGCCACCTCCTTTGAGAACATAGCGGTTTCTTACATCATTTCGTTTTGTTAATTTGCTTCACACAAAGGCTTGTTACCTCCGTGATGGCAGTTTTTATTATTTCCATTGTTCTTCCACCCCTCCTTCCTGCCCATTTGCTGAGTGCATTCCTTTGGCACTCACCACATTTTATGCAAAGTCAGCCCTCCTAAGTCCAGTACTTTTGCCTTGTACATGGCTTGGCTCCTATTGCTGTGTTTGTGTGAACCATACTGTTCGATGGTCGCTAGTTCCCAGATGGCTGCCCACTTCTACATCTGTGATCCTCTCTTTATCTCCATTTGAGAGAACCAGGTCTAAGATTGCTCCCTCTCGAGTGGGCTCCAATACTAGTTGTCTAAGGCATGCCCCTTGTAGGGCATCTAGAATAACCCCACTCTTTGAATTGGCTGCTGCAACTGCATTCCAGTTAACATCTGGCATATTCAGATCACCCATCGGCAATATCTCCCCTTTTTCTGCCATTCTAAGTATTCTTTCTATCATTTCCTTGTCCATTTCCTCCCCCTGAGAAGGGGGTCTGTATACAACCCCTGTGCAGATTGTGGTGCCATTGCCGGTCTCCAAATGTACCCACAGTGCTTCTTCTCCTCCCTGTTTTCCTTTTGTTCTGTTGCTTGATTCCTTCCCTTATGTAAGAGCTACTCCTCCTCTCTTTTACCTCCTGTCCCTCCTGTGGATAGTGTATCCTGGTATGTTTATGTCCCAGTCATGGTTTTGTGTGTACTATGTTTCTGTGACTGCCACGATATCCAGATGTTCCTCCTCCATCAAGGCCACTAATTCAGGAAGCTTGTTACTCAGACTACGGGCATTGGTACTCATTGCTCTCCATTTTTTGATGGCTTTACCTTCTTTTGCAGCATCCCCCACTGACCTGTCTACCTCGGTCTTTTAGTTTGTTCATTGTTTGTTGTTAGATTGTGGTTGTAAATTTTGAGGCTGTATTTTCCTATAAATCCATAAAGATAAGAAAGTTAAAAAAATAGATTGTGGGCTGTTTTTACCTGGGGTGGGCCTGCTTTTCTAATTTCATTACCTGTGTGTGCTGTTGCTACCATATTGTTGCACCGTACTTGATTGTTACTAGTCCTAGCCTTATACCCTATCTAGGTGGGGTCCACTTTTATGATTCATTATTTGTGTATGCTGTTTCTACCACATTGTCGAAGTTGATCTAGAGGGGGCCGAGTTACAATTCCTTGCCTGGTTGGGTCATTGCTGCTATTTTTCTTATAGTGATTAGTATTGTGTGAAACCTAGGTATCACCAGTTTCCTTAAAGTCATCTGTTCACCCCCATCTAGGTGAGGCTTTCTTTTTTCATTCTAGCCTTAGTTTCTATTAGTCACTCCTGTACTATACAGGGCAGTATTTGTCCCACATGGCATCCAGTAGGGCCCATATCTTTTTTGTGCCCTTTCCTTCTGGGACTCCTGCTTCTATGTGACTCCTGTGCCCACATTCTAGACAGAGACCTTACAGCCCAAACCAGCTACCCTGTTGAGCTACACCCCTCCCACTCCTTATTCCCTCCTAGCTCACCCCTTGTCTTCCCTCACCTGTATGGGGAAAAGACAGTGTTGCCTTCTGGGTGCCTATATTTTCTCCCAGAGACCCACCTCAGTCGCTCTCTGTGTGGGATTACAATAATACTTGTACTCCCCTTCTACTACTTTTACTAGGGGGAAGACTTCGAGACTAACCCTGGTCCAACTTATGCCCCACTGAATCACACAAGTCCCCCCCCGGGCAAATAGCCATGGGCTACAGGTTGTCCATTTAAACATTTGTAGCCTCCGCTCCAAAATTCATGAACTAGAAGCCTGGACAGCAGTCTACAACCCTGAAGATCTAGGCATTACTGAGACATGGCCAACGCCCTCAATCCCAGACTCAAGCTGTCAAATCAAGGGCTATACCCTATACAGGCATGATATACCAGGGAAGAAAAAATATGGAGGGTGCTGCTGTTTTTAAAGACTACTTTACCATCTCTATCAACTCTACCAGTGACTCTGCTGACTACTCACCGGAATGGGTTTTTTCCAAACTGACTCCTCAGGGCCAAAAATAATGTATGTATAGGGTGTTTAAGTAATCTTCCCAAGGGCAGTCTTGGTAGTCTTGCTCAAATAACAAATGGTATTGGTAGCCTCTTTCCTTCGAGAAACCTTATAATGGTTGGTGATTTCAACCTCAACTGGCTCAATGACCAGCAGGGTGAGTATGCTGAATTTCTTAAGCAACTGAACCTCACACAGATTATCTCCTCCCCTACATGACTCAATTCTAAATCTTCCAACTGTTCCCTCCTCGACTGGATCTTAACCAACAGAGAAGACTGGGTCCTATCGGCAGGGGTACTGTCTGACTCCATCAGTGACCACTACCCAACCTACTGCACATAGTCTTGTCATAGCCCTCATCCCTCTTCCAAGTTCATATCCTTCAGGGACTTTTGTAAATGTAACATGGACAAACTTTGCTCTGATATTTTGGTGGTAAACTGGTCCACACTCCACTTGCTTTCTGATGTAGACTCAGCCCTAGGATTCCTCATGGCCACCTTGTCCTTCATACAAAATAGGCACTTTCCAGTTACTACCCATTGAATCAGGGGAGGTAACTCCAGATGGCTTAACAAAGAGCTGCTGACCAAAATGAAACAGTGGGATGCCTTATGGGCAACTTTTAAATCATCTCCATCCAAACTGGAACAATTACCATAGACTCTGAAATCTGTGAAAGCAGGAGACTAAACTACTCAAAGTCTCATTCCTCAAGAAACAGCAGACCCACAGTCTAGGTGACCCTCACAAGTTCTGCACTTCACTACACTCCTTTACTAAACCTGTCCCCAAACAGAGTTCTTTCACCTTGCTCACAGATGCAGGACTGTTAACTAAGCCACCAAAAGTTGCTGATGCCTAGACACAAGTTGTCTAATCTGGACGCCCACCTCTGTAAACTCCCTCCCAAGGCCACTACCCCTGTCCCTGAGGGTGAGAGATCTGAGGTGATGTTAAAACTTTAGTTAGTTAAAACTGTATTTTTTGACAGGATATAAGACTTAGGCCAAAAGGACTTATTTACAAAGTTGTCCTATACAAACATAAAAGCATACGATTACAAATTAGATTCCATCCAAACATTCTATACATACAAATACATTTACTGCATCACACTGTGATTGACTGTCTTACCTTCCACTTTAAAGACACTTCCCCCACGGAGGTCCGCTATCTCTTCTGGGCCCTTCCCAATTCTGGCTGTGCTGGGAGTGATGGTCTCTGCCCTCGGTTACTAAAATTGTTCATTGACCTTATTGCCAAACCTGTTACTACTTTATTCAACTTGTCCCTACCTCATACATTCCCCTACTTTGGAAACAAGATAGAGTTGTTCTCTTCCTTAAGTCAGGCGACCCTGAATTTATGGACAATTGCAGACCAGTGTCCATTCTCTCTCACCTGAGCAAGGTCCCTGAAGCAATTGTCTTTTCCCAAATCTTTGACCTCATCTCAAAATACAGTCTGATATCCCCAGATCAGCATGGTGTTTGTAAGGGCTATAGCACTGCCACTGCAGTGGCTTGTTTCACAGACCACGTCCTAAGGAATGCAGACTGAAGGTAAACTCAGCGGGGCTATCTTTGTCGATCTCTCTAAAGCATTCAGCCTAGTAGATAACAACATTCTCTTTCGTAAACTCAGTTTGTATTGGGTACCATGGCCTGGTTCAGGAATTATCTCTGTAAAAGATCTCAAATGGTCTGCACTGGAGGGTCCGTATCCACCCTGCTACAGGTGCACAATAGAATCACACAAGGTTCCATACTAGGACTTATCCTTTTCTCTCTTTTTGTCAGCCCTCTACTTGGATGCTCAGGCTGCCATAGGATCATGTATGTGGATGATTATTTCTTACTCAGGAGTGACAAAAGCCTACAAAATCTATCCCTCTCCTTCTCTGAGGATTTCACTTCCATTCACAGCTGGTTCACATCCAGTAGACTTCTTGCCAATGCTAAAAAAATAATCCAAGCTATTTCGGTCCAAGCCTAGCTCACTAAACACTCTGCTTGGAAAGCCAACACCCTCTGCATTTGGGCCCCAGATGATTCTCCCCCCTTGAAAATGTTACCTCCTTTAAATAACTGGGGGTCACCCTTGACCCCTCCCTTACCTTCAAGGATCATATCGGGCTAGTTGTGAAATGTGTTAACCAGCAGCTGGATGTATGCTACTGCCTAAAACACCTCATGACCCCTGATGTGTGACTGGTTTTTGGGCAGGGCATGCTCTTACCCCTTCTGAACTACTGCTCTCCCATCATCTCTCAAACCTCATCTTCTCACCTCTCACATCTCAACACTGCCTTTAACAACATCTGCAGATTTGTTCCTCAAGCCCCGTACAACTCCCACCATTACAGCCTTTACTTGGTGCTCAGGTGGCTCTCCCCCTAGGCCCATCGGGACTTCCGTATTGGCTCTGTCATCTACAGATCCCTCCATGATGGTGCACATTACCCTTTAACCAGAATTCTCATTGTAAAACATGGAGCTCGGGCACTTAGGTCCTCCTCCCAATCCCTCCTCGACTATCCCAGGTCTACTACTGACATGGGGCAGACAGCTTTCTCTATCACTGCTCCCAAGCCCTGGAACAGCCTACCAGCTTCACTTCATTCATCAAGCTCCCTTCAGCTATTCAAAATACACCCCCCCCAACTGTTTATCCAGGAGAGACACACTAAGTTGAAAGCTTGTTTACAGGTACGACTTGGGAGCACAGGGAAATTAAGTGACTTGTTCAGGGTCACACAGAACACAAATGGGAGCTGTGGGATTCAAACCCAGGTCTCTAGATTTTCTATAGCACATTTATTAGGTAGAAAAAATGGGCAGACTGGATGGGGCTTGCGGTCCTTATCTGTCGACAACTTCTGTGTTTCTATGTTTCTTCTATCGGCCATGGCCTGCAAGTGCAATTTCTGATCTTAGCCAGGTGATTTCATTTTGCTGGCCTCTCACCCCACTTAACTGTAGGTTGCCATCCGAATGGCTGGATTGTATTCCCCCGCTCTTACTCACATGGAATTTATATTTATTGCTGCACTGACCTATATGTTGTTCCCTGACTGATATACTACGACTTATGTGGTACTGACTTGTATATTACAACCTACTTGTTGTACAACCTACATTGTTTAAAACTGTATTTTGTACCTATATATAGCTTTGCTG
This sequence comes from Neoceratodus forsteri, assembly GCA_016271365.2. Taxonomy (NCBI): domain Eukaryota; kingdom Metazoa; phylum Chordata; order Ceratodontiformes; family Ceratodontidae; genus Neoceratodus; species Neoceratodus forsteri. The sequence goes on along the minus strand of CM057455.1, from coordinate 1,318,557,434 downwards.
AATCCTGTATATTGTTTTCTCCTATGCACTGTATGTTGCAGTTGCTCATGTGTTTTCTCTTTCCTTGTACTGTATGTGCCATCCTCATGGCCGAGTTGTGCCTGAAAATAGTCCCTGGAGCCAGTGTACCTACCCGGTTAACAAACAAATAACTAAAGTTTGGCGCACTGGGGTACAAGGGAACACAGTTTGGAACACATAGAGGCTACCAAAAGCAGTTCTAGAACAGTTGGAACATTACGGGTTACATTTCAGAACCTTTAGAAAACTACAGAATGCAGTTCAGAACACTTGAGACATTGCATGCGCACAGTACTTTGGACTACTGTAGTGGCTCAGTAAAAATTTTCAAACAACTCCTGTGGTTTCAGTACAGTGTGCATTGTCTCTTTAAGTATGCAGCTTCAGGGAAATACAGTTTCAATAATTTCAGCACTTCCACTTTAAATAATATAGAGCTCAATGAATTTTGGCATTTTGAACTTTTCAGAAATGTGTCAAATTAAATCTTGCACTTTGCACTTTACAATGAGGTAGTCATAACAATTCAGCACTTGCCCTTGGCACATTATAAATTCTGCACTTTAAATATGTCATCAGTTTATTCTTGCACTTTACACCTTAGGTCTATGACTCTGGCCTATGGTGCTATATGCTATTGTGTGCTGTTAAAACTGTGATCCTATAACTTGTTACTGGCTGTATATATCATCCTAAACTGATTGTAACTAACTTACGTACCATTATATATGACCAGGGACACTGGTTTACCGGGATTGAGAAAGGGCATATTCCATTTTGCACATTGTAAAAAACGATATTGTCACCGGTGTCTGCTAAACCAAAATCCGGTTTTACCGGTATTTGGTTCTCTGTACTTTATTTAACAATTTTTAACTCTGTTAACATGCATTTTAGCAATTTTGACCTCCACTGTTGCACATCCTTCCATCCTTGTACCAATTTAAAGTTATTTTAGGTACAAGATGTGATGGCAGCAGCAGCAATACAGCCCCCATCCCTAAGGTGTGATGGAAGCAGCACTACAGCCCCATCCTCAGATGTGATGGCAGCACCAACACGGCACTATGTCCCCATCCCTCAGGTGTGATGGCAGCACCAACAGCACTACGGCCCCATCCTTCTGGGGTGATGGCAGCAGCAACATCACTATTGACCTCCTCCCTCAGGCGTGATAGAAGCAGTAGCACTGTGGTCCCCCATCCCTTAGGTGTGATGGCAGCAGTACTACATTCCCCATCCACCAGTGATGATGGCAGAATCACTACAGCCCCCACCCCTTTGGTGTGATGGCAGTAGCAACTTATGCAGTCCGCATCCCTCAGGGGTGATGGCAGTAGTGACAGCACTATGATCCTCTTTCTTCAACACCCACACACCACATGCACAAGTTACAAATGACTTGGTCTCTTTGCTTGTTAGAACTCAGCTGTGAATTAATCTGAACCATCACCACTAAGGTGGACTACCTTTGTTTTTTCCTATCTATAATTTAACTGCCTGAATTGGATTTCTGCCTGTGACACCGCTGACCAGGGTTAGGGAACAGACTTGGGTGTTGGAGGCCAGCTGGTGGGTGAAGGCTTGATTGTCCAAAGACCATGCACCTTCTCCTGGGAGGGAGGGTGGGTTCACCGGCGGAGGCACAACAACATGCCAGCCCTCACTGCAGGAGGGAGCATGACTGACATCGGCTTGTGCCTTGACATCATGTGGCCTGTCAAGAAAATGGGAAAACACCACTGGCCAACTGAAGGACAGCTGTTGGTCCCTCCATAAACTGGAAGCCTCAGATGTGTGTCCGTTCTGACCCTGCTATGCTAAGGATACACAGAAGCTCTTTGGGATAATTCTCCTTCCCTGGTAGCCTCCCACAGGGTGAGGGCCCACTCAATGAAGGGTTACTTTGGGTTACCTGGTAGCACAGCACTAAAGGGCAGTGGATGGTGGTCGGGAAGGAGGGCCTTGGCAGGCCTGAAGGAGTGGATGGCCATGGGGTAGGAGGAGATAAACAAAACTGCTTGAATTTGTTTTTTTAAAATAAAGTTTCTTCACCTAAAAAATCCACAAGTGATTAGTGGAGGACCTTCAAATGGATTCATGCATCTCCCAGACATGTGGATGCTTTTTTTTTTATTTGATGTCCATGAAAAGGGTGTCTCCCAGTTTTCATGTCTTTGTTTAGATGTGAATTGAGCACCACACTGCCCACCAGCATCATACACCACCTGGGGTCTTATCTTCTGTGTGTCATTGACTGTGCTTTCAAAATTCACTGGCCAAACATATGTACACTTAAATACTTAACTTTTGCTTTTTGTTGAAGCAGTCATCAGAAAACATTTTGTTGTCACAGAGACTGAAACAGCAGGTGGGAGAAAAGGGGCAAATCATCCAATTCACCTAAATGGGGTGCTGACTGTGAAGTCTTTTCATAAGTAGTAAGGCAGTTTCTTCTTTGTGAACATATTTTCATTCAGACTAGTTTTCATTCAAACAACTGAGGATTTTGGATGGCCCTACTGATTACAGTATAAACTTGAATAAGCTAGTTGGTAACAGTGATCCTATGTTTAGCAATCTACAATCTAGATGCTCATATGCAAACAATACAATGAAAACCTGACTAAAATCTAAAACAAGCTTATAAAACACATAAATGTATCTGCACATTTACCTTTACCTGTACCAAAATCATTGCAGTCCAAGTAAAAGCATGAGCAAAATTACGTGGTACCCTGACTACTATTCTATGATGTAAAACATATATTGGTATTTTTTATATTCTTTGTAAAGGAAGTAAGGCCCACTAGGCAGAACTGTCTGTTTTCAGGAGTGACCTAGAAGCACTGGGGAGGTTAAGTGACTTGCTTGGAGTCACACAGTATGCAAGTGGAGGTTGTGGGAATCAAACCCAAGACTGCTGGATGTACCCAGTTCAATCACTGTTTGTTACTCTAACCACTAGGCATGGGTGATTAAACTGAATGGCTGATTACAACAAAGCAGTGCAGATAATTTCCTTACTGACTCTATATGCAGCAAGCAGAAAGAATGCAAAGCACATCAGCATTCATTTTAAGATACTGAAATCTGGGTTGGCCACTGCGCTACAGTAGCACTATTGCTTGCAATGCCAGTGACCCAGGGTCAGAAGTGAACTCGGTTTGCTGGAGGTCTGGCCAGGGGAGTAGGATCGAGCACCCGGGGGAATGCTCTCCTCCTCCAGGAAGGGTGGGCTGCAGGTCCTGCTGCTTTACCACCACCTGTGTGACCACGGATGGTGGTGCAATGGTGCTGCAGAGTGATCAGGAGGGGAGGACGCTAGCCAGGATCTGGAGCAGTGGCATGTCTCTATGTGACCTACCTCCTTGTAACTCTACTAGTGCAGATGCCCTCAGGGACAGAAAACAGAAAACCAGGAACAATCACTGTACATGGGTCACTGGAAGAAGGGACCCAGGTGCCCCAGACTTCATAACCAGGCACCAAGAGGGACCCACTAAGCTGCCCGCCACACACTAGCAGATGTGAAGGGGTGACCTGGGGTTCTCTCCCTTCCCACCTGGGGGTACAATCCAGGCAGGATAGGGCAGGCCCACAGGAGCTCCTGAGCATTACCTGGGTGAAGCTAGGGATACCCAGCCTAGGGATCTCTGAAAAGTGGAGACTGATGCTGTGAGAAGGGGACATAGAAAGAGAAAATAAAAAAAATTTAAAAAGATGCTGAAATCTTAGAGATTCTGTGCAGTGACATGCAATTTCCGTGAGGCACCAGTACAAGAATTCAAAATCCGCATACCAAGCAGGATTCCGTGATTGTTACCGGTGTTACCGGTAAAAATGGAAAACCAGGGTCCCTGTATATGACTGTTCCACTGTAAGTTCTCTTTTTGTTGCCCTGCTCTGTATATATTATGCAATTCATATGAACATACGAACATACTTAAAGTGTTCATGGGTTTTAAGCTCTCTTACTGCTTCACTGGTCCATGCAGTTCACCGCGGTGTAGAGAAGGAGGCGGGGGGTGATCTCGCCGGCTACCTGGAATTCAAGTGTGCTATTTAAATTTCTGTTTCATCAGCTATTTATTTTTAGGGTCTGGGTACTCCTGGCTGAAATTATTTTGCCTACATAGTTGCTTGTTTGAACTTCTTTTTTTTTTTTTTTTTTTATCTGGCTAGAGGTTGGGTATCCATTGCTGCTCCAGGGAGTTACTACTGCTGGATGTGTGGTGCAGAAGCAGGACTTGGCATGGGAAGCATTGAAAGACAGGAGGACAACACACAGAGAAGTAAATTAAGGTGCTAGCCTGGGTATCTGTGCAGGTATTGCTGTATTTCTTTGCGAAGGGAATAAGGGTCTAAAGGCCTGGGGAAGAGGTGTACTGGGGCTCGTTGCTCCTGACTGCAAATTACCCACGGGATTTAGGCAAATTCTGTGAAAATGGCATGGGGCATCAGAGATATATGCACTGTAAAATCTCTGTACATAAGGGTACTATTAAGGCAGAGGCAGTGCAGTGTCATTTTCTCGTGATGTTTCCAGCGAGATCCTAGGGGTTGAGGAGCGCCATACTTAAAATGCCGGGTCCACCAGAGGTTTGCTCAAATTTTACGAGTAGTCAGGTAAATAAAATATTGATTTACCATGGTGCCTGCATGAGGGATCGGAGAGGTGATGCCTCTATGAAGATCTATGCAGTGGTTGGGGCTTCATATCTGCCAGTAGAACTCCTTTAAATGTTCTTTTAGGGCTGCTGTCCTGCACCCATGCCTACTGAATCTGACACTGCTAAAGGGATTTGGACACCAAGTCCAGTTCACACACTGAATACTGTATTCATAAAACCATATCTATTGACCAGTCATGACCCCTCCTACTGGCTTAGGGCAGCCCCCTTTCTGGGCCTTAGCTCTCCTTACCTGCCCACACTGAGTGGGCATCTCGTCTTCAGGCCAGCCCCACTTGAAACTGCCACTGACCTGAAAACCTGCCTCTCAGAGGGATCTAGTTATCTGGGACTGCCACCCTTCGCATGTGGCTGGAGCCACTTTCTGTAGGTGCCATATAGTGCAGTTTGAAATTTTTTTTTTTTTTTTTAAAGAAAAAATTTCCTTTTACTGGAGGTCAGTACCAGAGTTCGGTGTGGCTGCCCAGCTAACCACAGAGACCCACTGCTGGGGGAAGGAGGGCCTACTAGGTTCAGTCCATCTGGCTTGGATCTGCTGCTGCCACTGCTTCCTCTCTTGAGTTTGTATGACTGTTCTATATAAGATCAAATTTCTTGTTTTCTTCACTACACAGAAGTAAGATTTTCTGCTTATTAGTCCCCAAGAGCCCAGGCAAAATAACATATTAACATAGTAGTTGACGGCAGATAGGGACTGCTAGGCCCACCTAGTCTGCCCTTATTCCCTGCCTGCATAAAAGGCCTCTGACCCTACTTGGTCATTGACTTTTGCCTCTCTTCTGCACATCTAGTGTTCCCTTATGTCTGTCTTTAGTGCCTAACCAGGATAGTGCACTCTCAGTGTTTAGCAACTGCCTCGCAGAAGTCCAGGACTGGATGAATATCAGCTGATTGAAACTGAATTCCGACAAGACTGAGGTGCTGGTTGTGGATCCTGGCCACCGGATAAAGGGGTCAGCGATGGGATGTCCATCAGGGCTTTGGCTTGGGGGTGCCCAGTTGCTGACCTCTGAATGGGCACGGAATCTGGGGGTAATACTTGACGTTAGGCTGATGCTTCATTCCCAGGTGTCGGCTGTGCTCAAGTCCTCTTTTTACCATCTGAGGAATATCATCCGGATTAAGCACCTAGTTCCATCCAGCAACCTTCCAATGATGATCCATGCCTTTGTGACCTCATGCCTTGACTACTGTAACTCCCATTATCTAGGGCTTCCAGGGGTTGATATCCACCACCTGCAGCTGGTGCAGAACGTAGCGGCCAGGTTGTTGTCTGGATTATCTCAATCCAGCCATACTACACCTGTGCTGCGTGAACTGCACTGGCTGCCAGTTAAGTGGCGGATCACCTTCAAGGTCGGCTTGCTGACCTACAGAGCCCTACATGGACTGGGTCCAAGCTACCTGCAAGATCTCCTGCACCCTCATGCCCCCTTTGACTGCTCCACTCAGCCGACGAGGGATTTCTGGAGATTTCCAGGGTATGATTAAAAACCTCTGGATCGCAGGTATTTTTTTTCGTAGCTCCAGCCCTGTGTAATTCTCTGCCTCATCAGATATGAGAGTGTCTGACAGTGGAGCGCTTCAAAACTGCACTAAAAACCTATTTATTTGAGCTCGCCTTTGGAGGCACATTTTAATTCATGTTGGACTTTGATATTTGAGTTTTAATTATAGTGATTGGATGAATGATTTTAGAATTGTATTGTTTTAGTTTAATATTGTATGGTTTGTACACTGCTTTGGTACAATGTGAACTGCGCTTCATAAATAAAGATTATTATTATTATGCCATGCATGCATGTTTGAAACCCCTCACTGTGCTAGCACCCACCACTTCCTGGGGTATGCTATTCCAAGCATCTACCACCCTTTCTGTGAAGAAAAACATCATCACATTTCCCCTTATCTTGCTCCCTCCAATCTCATATTCTGCCCCCTCGTCCTTGTACAACTCTTATATTGAACAATGTCACCCACCTGCTCTTTGTTCAAGCCTTTAAGATACTTGAAGGTCTATATCATATCACCCAATTCCCTCCTCTCTTCAAATGTATACATATTGAGGTCTTTTAATCTGTCCTCATATGTTTTCTGATGCAAGTCCTGCACCATCTTGGTCGCCCTTCTCTGGACCGCCTCCACCCTGTCTATGTCCTTGCAAAGATGCGGCCTCCAAACAACACCGTATTCTAGATGAGGCCTAACCAGAATTTTGTACAATGGCATCATCACCTCCCTTCTTCTGCAAGTAATACCCTTTCCTATGTACCCCAGCATCCCACTGGCCCTCCAAACAGCCTTGTTACACTGTTTGGCAACCTTTAGGTCATCTGAGATGATTATCCCTAAATCCCTGTCTTCCCTGGTGACTGTCAGCAATCCCCCACACCATCCTGTAGTTCTCAGCAGGGTTTTTTGCCCCAGGTACATGAATTTGCACTTCTTTGCATTACATTTTAGTTGCTACACTTGTGACCATTATGCAGCTTTCCCAGATCCCTCCTCATTCTTTTGACCCCCTCTGGAGTGTCTACTATGTTGCAGATCTTGGTATCATCTGCAAATAGGCAAACCATCCCCTCCAGCCCTTTAACAATGACATTGATGAAGACATTAAAAGGGACTGACCCCAAGACTGTCCCTGAGGCACCCCACTGGTCACCCTTCTTTCCTCGGACTTGATCCCATTTACTACCACCCTCTGCTTCCTGACCCTCAACAAGTTTCTAACCCAGTTTTTCACTTTATGGCCCACCCCCAGGCTACCTAGCTTGTTCACCAATCTTCAGTGGGTATGGTGTCGAAGACCTTGCTGAAATCGAGGTAGGTGATATCCACTGATCCTCCCTGGTCCACCTACTTCATCACCCAGTCAAATCAAATTTGTTTGACATGACCTTCCTGCTGTGAATCCTGCGGCCTCGGATCCTGTGCTCCTATGGTTTCCAAGTGCTCCACAATCCTTTCCTTAAGCAGCAGCTCCATCATCTTACCTACTGCTGAGGTGAGGCTGACCAGCCTATAGCTTCCTGCCTCCTCCCTACTACCAGTCTTGTGGAGAGGGACTACATTTGCCCCCTTCCAGTTCTCTGGAACTACACCTGTATTGAGTGACCCACGAAACAGGGCTATCAGAAGTGCTGCTAGCACCGTTCATAATTTCTTGAATATCCTGGGGTGTATATCATCAGATCACATCACTTTGTCCACCCTCAGTTTTGCGAGTTCCTCCAGGACTCGCTCTTCAGTAAAAGGGCCGGTGTTCACCTCTCTCTCTCCCCGTTCTTCTTGCTGCTTTGTTGCTGTCCCTATCCTTCCCCCTCCACCGTGAATACTGAATAGAAGTAGTCATTCAGTAGCAATGCTTTTTCTAGGTCACCCTCTATGCACACCCCTTCCTCCCCTTTGAACCTTACAGTCCCTCCCCGGCCTTCCTTCTGTCACTAATGAATCTGTAAAATGTCTTGTCCCCCTTCTTTATCATCTGAGCTAGTCTCTCCTCTGTTTGTGCCTTCGCACTCCTGCTTTCCCTGCCTCCCTCTGTCTCTCTAGATAAACCAACCTATCCTCCCCATCTGTGTCTTCTTGTATTTTCTAAAGGCCACCTTTTTGTCCCTCACTTTCTCTGCCACCTTCTTTGTGAACCAGAGTGGTTTGTTCCTTCTTTTTCCCTTGTTGCTTAGCCTAATGCACTGATTTGTCACCTCCACTATGGCTTCTTTTAGTTGTGCCCGCTGCTCCTCAACCCCTCCACCTGGCTCCCTTCTTTCCAGGGCTTCTTTGATCCCTCTCCCCATCTTAGCAAAGTCTGCCCTCCTGAAATCCAGGACCCTTGTCTTTGTGTGGCTCTCCTGCGACACTGTACTGATGCTGAACCACACTGTATGGTGGTCACTTACGTTTCGCCTGGCTACCCACCAGGCTGCATCTTTGTGCAGGTTGGTGGGTAGCCAGGCGAAACATAAGACTTTGTGCCAGCCCTGAACCATTATGGTTTTGAGTCAGCTTTGTTTTGCACACAGTACTTTGTATTTCAGTATATTAGTTTTTTATAGTAGTCCTGGACTGGGTGCTTACTCCTTGGATGAATTGTTTTGCATAGCTACAGCACCAGTCATATCCTCTGTGTGTCTTTTTTCTGTTTTGATGTTAAAATTGTCGAGCAGCAGTACTTCCCCATTTGCTGCCATCTCATGTATTACCTCCACCATTGCTCTGTCCACCTCCTCCCTCTGTGCCGGAGGCCTCTAGATCACTCCTGTGTGAACTGCTGTTCTATTTCCTGGCTCACGTGTGATCCACAGTGCCTCAGCCTCCACATGTCTACCCTGCACTGCAGTTGCTTTAATACCTTCTCTGACATAGAGGACCACCCCCCAACCTTTTCTCCCTCCCTAACCCTCCTATGCAGAACGTTCCCCGGAACATTTACCTCCCAGTCATGGTTTCCAGTATACCATGTCTTTGTAATTGCCACTATGTCCAGGTCCGCCTCTGCTATCAAGGCTGCCATGTCCTGGATTTTGTTTCCCATACTCCTGGTGTTTATATACATGCAGTAAGACAGATCGTCTAGCAACGGCTGTACTTTGTATCTCCACGGCATTCCAAATGCATTGTATACTAACATTCATTTCAGAAACCATTTGCTTTTCATTTTTGGTGCCATTGTTTGTTAAAATGTACTTGATTATATTGATCACAAAGTACTTGAAATGAACCAGAAGTGACCCAATGCAATTTGTAGCAGGGATTAAAATTAAGTTTTGGAACCTCTAGCCAATAGGGCAAGTGATTGAAAAATCTGCTGGCCCCACAGACATTCCAGTAGCCCAACTGATGTACTTATTGCAGTGTTACCACTTCCAGTACAAGCCAGCAAGAGAACTAGTTTAAGGAAATGTTTTGTGGCCCAATAAAACTCTGCCAACATTTGGCTAGTGGGCTAGCCACTTTTAGATATACAGCATCTTGCATATGTATTTGTATTGTATTTATTTATTTCCCCAATAAAGGCTCAGCTGAGCACACTCATTTACAAGAAGGTCCTTGGTAGGACAACATACAGAGTTTAAGGCAATGATACACATTACAGAGTTGTAAAAGACACAGCAATACTGCCAAAGAAGCAAGATCATAGAATTCATGTCTCTAGCAATGATGAAAGATACAGGAAAAAGCAGAAAATACAGAATAATAAAACGTTTGGTTGGAGTACCATACCTGCATCAATTAGATCTTTAGCTTCATCAGCTGTCTTCAATGACACATTGAAAGATCATTTTTGGAATCTGAGTGTTTGTACTTTTCAGCCTTTTATAACTTGTTTTACGTATTTATTGAACTGTATATATTTCATTTTTTTTGTAACTTGACTGCTTTGTAATTTTTTATACAGAAGTACCTGGGCCATGCCTGAAAAAGGTGCTGTGGGTGCCAGTGCACCTACCTTGTTAGAGTAATGCCAATTTCAAACATTGTGTAGAGAAGACTGTACATTAGTAGAAACAAAGAAACTGACCTTATAACAATTTTTCTCTGAGCTAGCATTAATTCAGTTTTCTACTTATGTATGAGTTAACTTTGAAAAGCTTCTTTTTTCATAAATTATTAGACAGTCTTTCCAGAAATGCAAGAGGAATACTGCATGATGCTTGGCTACAAAAGCTAATCTCAAAGTAATTTCAGGAGTATTTAGTTTCCTAGATTTAAGTTGTATGAACTGATTAGGCTGTGCTCCACATCAAGGTAACTTAATCAGCTAAGCTATAACTCCCTGTCTGTAATGATATCCTGTGAGGTGGGCGCATGGGGAAGGGCATCGTCTGTAATGATGACTCCTTCCCAGTGCAGTCCCTCACGGGGATGGGAGTGTAGGGCGACCGGATGAGGGGGTGAGCGAACTGGGTGACAGGATGTCGCTATGTGTATGCACACGCGTGGGGGGAGCGAGCACAGCGAGTGTAGTCTGGGAGGGGGCAGAGGAGCTGTAAGGAGTGGCGCTGCAGTGGGTTGCTGAGCTGTGTCGTGGTGTCGGGGGTTGGCTTGTGTTTGGGGTAGGTGAGGTACTGGGTTCAGGTGTGATTTTATTGCCGGCCCAAACCTTTTATTTTAATGCTTTCATCCCTCCCAACATGCATCCTACAGTTAAGAATCCTTTAATAGGAGGTGCGGGGGCATGAGGGGCACAGACCCACAGAAAGCATTAAAATACATTCAGATGCGTTGTCCTGTGTGCTGAGGTGTCAGAGTGCTGAATGTTTCGGCACTCTGTTCAATAATGATAACAGTGATAGCCTTTAGGCTTTGCAGTTATCACATAGAACCGCCAGTAATTCTTCTGCTCAAATAAAAATCCACAGATAATCTTTTCCAAACATTATCTGCTAAAACAGGGCCTTCTAAGCGCCTACCAGGTGTCAGCATTGCCATGTGCTATCACAGGAAAAGGCCTGGCTGGTTTAAAGATGTGTCACATGTCACACTGAGATATGCAGTGCTTTGACTCGCAGTGTGGCATGCAGTGCTCCAGGCATCTTCCTGTGCCTCCATATATTAGCCCCCACCGCAGCATTGTCAATAATTTCAGTGACTGAAGGATGGAGCTTATGCACGTGGAATGCCTGAAGGCCCACCGGTGAAGCAAGTTTGCTGTGTTGTGAGTGGCATAAAGTGTCCATGTTGGCGACACGTGTTCATGCTAGAAACACTCACTGTGCTACAAATGTATGACTCACCACCACAGTAGTATTCGATCTGAGCCAAATAGCAGCTACTCTGCAATGCACCAGAACCTAGCCGCACATCTCCACTCACTGTGGATCACTTTCTCTGCATCTCTTGGAGCAGCACAGACAAGCCGTGTAAACTGATCTAAAAACATACTCATGAAGCCCTGGCGAATGCTTTTCCAAGGCATGATGGGCATACTTTCCGATCATCTCACATTCAGTGGTAAAGAATTCACACATATAAAAGTAATACTAACTTGGCTGTAGACCTGGACCTGGTTACCACTGATAAGAATGCATTGATCTCTGTTAATAACAGCAATAAATGCCAAACAAAAAATGTTTTTACAAACCTCCATTAAAACAGTGAACATAATATACATGTAAAATCAATGGCTAACCTGTGCCCAAACTGATTTTTCTTGGTAACTCATTAAAAACAGTATCAGAGAGCTTGCTAAAAAACAAAAATCCAAATAACAGTACTATTAAATCCCGCCTCACGGCCCATAAAAGAAAATTTTTCAGCTATTCAGATTTAAAATTGCCCTTCAAGAAATGACTTTCTACATTATAGCAAACTTTTACTGCTGGTGTCAATATAAATTAAATGAGATTTGGAAATAAAATATTCTTTCTTATAAGCAGAGATGTTTTTGTAACAGGAGTTCATATAATGGGCTTCACTTTATCCTCGCAGTGGTGCTGGAAGCAAAATCGGCTAATGCACACTCCAGGATTATTATTATTACCATGGTTTGTAAGGCTAATTTCCATGACAAACACTGCTGATTGTAACCTTATGGACTTGTTTAAAAACCTTTAATGATTTTAGCAGCAGTAGGATGAGACTCCCAAGACTAGTAACTGCACCAAATAAATTTTTGTGGTCACTTTATACGTTGACTGGGCTCCAGGGATAATGAGATTTTGCCTCCTTCTGAGAAGTACGGTAATGAAGTGTATTCACTATATAGTTGGGCGTGACCTCTATACCAGATTTGTTCACATCTGTCATTTGAAACCACACTCAGATTTTAACCAGCGGCTGTGTTTTTCTGGGATGCTTGTTATTTATTTTTATTAACTACATGTCATCATTTAGTTGTATTAATTATATACTAAACTCAAACCCTACCCATCAGTAAAAATTCAGGGAATTGCATAACTGCTGTTCATTTATCCTGTGATCTGCAGAAAACATGTACTGGAAACCCTGCATTTTCACTAAAAACTAAGTGTTAAATATAAATAATTTTAAAGCACATGTCAGTATATGGGCAGTTGGGGATTTACTTGTGAAATAACGATATCATGAGTGAAAAACACTTCAGCCTACAGGCTTCATGTTAATCTCCTCAAGTTACCACCATTCTCTCATAAAACCATAGCATCCCACCATTACCACTACACATTTACAGTATATGCTGATAATGTGATGGTTCACAATCTGAGAATGCCACTGAAAACTATGATGCAGCGTGAGGGCTTCTAAATTATGAATTTGCCTTAAAGGGGAATCCTCACCTCCCATGCAGTAATGCTGCAGGACCTTTAGGTCCCTTACTTGCTGTCTTGTAATTTAATTTTTTATCTCGTTGATCCTGGGACTGTCCACCGCCATGTTAATACATGAGCTTTCCCAGTGTCCTCCGCTGTTATTTTCAGGCTCTGCACTATTGAAACTCCAAGTCTGTGTTACCGTTTACTATCTGAACACCTCATGCATGTCAACTTAAGCAGATCTGTTTATTTGGGACTTCATCCTGCCCCCACACCACCCGCTGAGCTGCAGTATCACCTCTACCACAAAACATTATTCTTCTGGGGGGTGGCTAAGGGCTATGAACTGGTGCAAGTAACAAAAGAACAAAATGCTATACTCACAAAATTGTGGCTCTCAGTGCAGACTCCAAATTTCACAAACACTATGTCCAGGGTAAAATATTTATGTTAGTATCAAAAACAGCAATTCCAGCTTACATCCCTCTCCACTCACAGGCAAAACATTTTCATGTCTCAAGTCTTGAAAAAGCACTTTGTGTGATGCGAAAACATTCTACCTGTGAGCGGATGGGGATGTAAGTGGAATTGCTCTTTCTATATTGAAATAAATATTTCAACCTGCACACAGCATTTGTGAGATTTGGAATCTGCACTGAGAACCTCAAGTTGTGAGTGCAGCATTCTATACCACAAAGTTTGGACTCCAGCCCTGTCTGCCATATAACCTTTTACTTTTACACCGCCTTCATTCTACTGTTCAGTTACATAATAATGGCCCCTCAACTTCAATGTTTCACATTCACAGAATTAATAACTATCTTACAAATACCTCATTTTAAAACACCACCTAATGCTTCTCAATATGTCAACACATTTCTTTGCTTGTTTTTACATTTACAAGCATCCTACAGGACTTTATAGCTAGACATCTGTTTTCAGATGTGGCAATGTTAAAAAAAAGTGTTACATACTTCTGCCTGGTTTTAAACCAGGATCCTTTCACATGTTAGGCAAACATGATAACCTCTACACTGTGGAAGTGCAAGCTATAGGTGGCTTGGGATGCACAAAAACAATACTGTGCAAGTCCTAGAGAGAGCAGCAGATACACAGTACTTTAGCTGGAGATGTCAACTGAAAAGTAAAGTAATTCTAGCGTATGATTTGAAATAAAAACATTATGCAGTTAGCGTGCTTTGAAGGAGTATACTACAAGTGATGCAGCTCTTCTCTTGGCAGTGTTTGGATCCCCCCACCTGGAATAGCAGTTCAGAAAGGCTGGGAAGATGTAATTTTGGCCTTCCACACTCTGAATCCAGTATCACACTCAGGAATTTTCAGCTTCATTTAGAAAGCAGCACTGTACATTTCCAAACCAGAGATCACAAAAGCAATCTCAAATCAATTTCTGCAGTCTGTGTTCCGGTGAATCCAAAGTTTAAAAAAAACACATAAATTCAGTGCAACATTTAGACAACTCTAACAGAAGAGACCCAGCTCACCTAATGATAGATGCTTCTACGCAAATAAAAATCCTCAAATACTTTGTTCCAAACGTTAACTTCTCATAGAGGGTCTCCTACGGTACTCCTAAGTGTTTACAAGTGCATGTGGCTTCTTTGGTGGTAAATGAGAAAATAAAGGGTATGCTCAGCCAATTAAAATATATACATTCAGTATTTCAATAAATTCCTTTTGCTGAATCTCAGTGCATAGTATACCTGGCATTCTTTATATCAAGACAATTGTATGTAAACTGGAAAATATAACCCCACTAAATAAAGCTTTTTAAATATTTCTACCAGGTTTCAAAATGGGGTCTTTTCATGTGTTAGGCAAACATGATAACCACTACACTGTGGAAACAGCATGCATGTGTCACTGTTTATTATCCACATACAAGCCAGTGCCGATAAACATGGTATTCACACAGGCAAGCCAACTGCAAGTATTTATTAGGGACTTCATACTCCACTTTTTTATGTGGGTTCCAGCATCCATTATAATCTAGGCCTCCAGAAATTGGGAACTTCTGCCCTGTCTGCCATATAGCTTTCTATTTTTGCACCACCTCGATTTCGTTGTTCAACATAAGCAATAAGACTCAACAGGGTGTGGGGTACTGGGGAATACCTACATATCCACGGCTTAGTGAGGCCCAGTGCCACCAGTGGGGGGCCTTACAGACCCTGGAAGTATGGATATCCCCCAACACCCCGCACCCAGAAGGGTCTTATTGTATGTAGAAAATGTGCCCTTTCTGTAACAAAATGTAAAAGGAAAGGTATTTTAAAATATCTAAAGAAAAAGTTTTATATCGAAAATAGTCCTTATACAGGAGCAGTGCGGGCTCTTTTTTAGAGGACTATTTTGTTAGGTAAACTTATGCCTTGTGATTGCTTCCAGCCAGTCAATTTTCAGGATTTTATCAACCCATTTTCTTATATGTAATTATGGCTGTTCAAGTGAAATATTTCACACTTGCAAAATAAAGTACTATCTTTCAAATATCTCATTTTAAAGCATCACCTTATATCTCTCAGTATGTTAACAAAATGTCTTTGCTTGCCTTACACTGATAATAATCATGCAGGACTTTATAACTAGACTGTAGGGGTAGTGGAAGTATCATGGAAGAAAAGGACATAGATACATAGGTACATAGACTTTGTCAGCAGGTGAGGACCACCTGGCCCATCTAGTCTGCCCATTTTTCCTACCTTTACTTACGTAGGAGGTTGTAGCTGATCTGCAGCTTTCCCACCCTTCCCTGTTTCTAGTATTCCCATGTGCCTGTCCCACTCATTTTTGAATTTCTCCACTGTTTTTGCCCCCACCACCCCAGCGAGGAGGCTATTCCAAGCTTCCACCACCCTTTCTGTAAAGAAGTACTTCCTCACATTGCCCCTGACTCTACCCCCTACTAACTTCAAATCATGTCCCCTAGTTCTAGTGTGCCCTCTTTTCCAAAATATGCTCCCCTCCTGTACCTTATTTATCTCTTTTAGTTTTCTGAACATCTCTATCATGTCCCCCCTCTGTCTCCTCATTTCCAGAGTATACGGATTGAGGTGTTTCAGCCTCTCTTCATATGACTTCTGGTGTATCCCCTGTACCATTTTTGTAGCCCTTCTCCGGACAACCTCCACCCTGTCTATGTCTTTCCTGAGATGAGGTCTCCAAAACTGGACAATGTACTCCAGATGGGGTCTCACCAAGGATCTGTACAGTGGCATCACCATCTCCCTTTTGCTGCTGGTGATGCCTCTCCCAGTGCACCCCAACATTCCGCTGGCCCTTCTTACTACCTTTTCACACTGACCAGCCATTTTTGGTCTTCAGATATAATCACTCCTAGATCCCTCTTCTGCTTGGTGGCTGACAGAACCCCCCATGACTGAGTACTCTTCCCTTGGGTTCCTGTGCTCCAAGTGCATAATTTTACACTTTTTTGCATTGAATCTCAGCTGCCATATGTTTGACCATTCTTCCAGGGGCCAGAGCGAATGATGCTGGAGAGTCTGTAAACAACAACACACTATAAAAGAGCTGTAGGTAAGGCAAAGAGTTTGTCGGGTTGCATAAGAAGGGTGGTAAACAGCAGAAATAGGGACGTGATCCTCCCAAAGTACAGGTCACTGGTGCGACTACATCTGGAATGCTGCCACTACACTATGAAAACTGCATGTTCGTGTTGTTCTTTACTTTCCACATACAGACAAAGCCAGTGAACACAGTGTCACAAACCCACTCAGCAGGTCAGACCCTCTACTCTCAAAGTGCCAACCTCTGAGCGCAGTCTTGTGAACAGTGTAACAGACAAGGTAACCCTCTTGTCTGTTTTTGTGAGTTCAGATCAACCTTTGGTCTCAAGTGCTGGAGGGACTCAAACTGTTAACCTCTTGCTAGCATACCCAAGGCACAGGCTCAGATATATCTGTCTTTAGGGGGCCAGATATCTTTGCCTACAGGCACCTAACCAGGTATACAGAGATGAACCCTTAAAAACTTTAATAAATACCTCAGATTTAAAACGCTTCTCTTTCCAGTTTGGTACCACCATTCAAGCTTATGCCGGCTGTCTGTTATAACCATAAATACTTTTCTTACAACTAAAAGAAATTCAAAGACAGACCAAGTAAGTTCTAAAAAGAATTTTACTAAAATAGTTAAAAATATGTAAAACACAAAATACGGAACAGTTATATCACAAGACATACACGTCTTTTAAAAGAACAAGGTTTAAAACAGTGCAAATTCCTACTTCAGTACTTAGTCTCTAAATACTAGCTTAAAAGTGCTCCCAAGATGTTTCGTGGTCAGATTCTAGGAAAAATGTGTCTCTGTGAAGTAAAACAGACTAAATTAAAACCTGACTTTTACCCCACCTCTTTTCAGGAGGTCACCTAGCTCCTCCCTGTCAGGATATATGAAAATATATATCTTATACAAAAATATTACATTCTGCAACTTCAGCATAATTCCTGTCCTTCAAATGACACTTCGTTTGATCCCATGCTGTATCCTCCCTCACACAGGCTTCACAGGGACATTTACAACCTTGCACCCCTGTGTAACAACCTAAGTTCCTCTCCAACGTCATAAACCTTCTTTATGATTTCTCTCTTAACAAAATTAACTTAAACAAGTCTGTAATTAACTCAGAGAAATGGGATCCTTGATTAAAGTCTTCCATGTAACACATTGTCTCTAAAAACTGAGTGTGTGTGAACTCACATGTTGTCAGCATTTTTCTTATGGCTTCCATCTCTCAGCTGAAATCTGGGAGGGGGGGATGAGTGAGGTCACTCCTAGAGCATTTGATTTTCAGCAGGACAAATTCAGTAATACATTTTGTATTAAAAAGAAATGATACAGCACTCAGAACTGGCTGTCTATGTCACACTCCTCCCCACCTAGACTGAATCTGGGGGCTCTGTCGCCTACATGGGATGAGCTTCCCAAATCAGCTCACTCCTCATAGACCCTAGACAGTCCATCTGAGTTCTGGTTCTTTGCTCCAGCCCTATGTACAATTTTTAG
Source organism: Neoceratodus forsteri (assembly GCA_016271365.2). NCBI lineage: Eukaryota > Metazoa > Chordata > Ceratodontiformes > Ceratodontidae > Neoceratodus > Neoceratodus forsteri. The sequence goes on along the minus strand of CM057455.1, from coordinate 1,318,539,436 downwards.
ATCATACCCTTGTAAAGCAAGACTCCATTTTAGTAGTCTGCCATTGTTTTTCCCTGTCTGCATCAGCCAAACCAGGGGGTTGTGGTCAGTCTGCACCACAAAATGCTGCCCATACAAGTATGGCTCTAATTTCTTTAGGGCTCACACTATAGGAAGACACTCCTTTTCCACCGTGGAGTATGCTTGCTCCCTGGGAAGCAGCTTCCTGGTCAGGTACACTACTGGATGATCTGTCCCTTGGCTGGACGTCTGACTCAGTACTGCCCCAATACCCACGTCTGAGGCATCCATCTGAACTATGAAGGTTTTGCTATAGTCAGGGCTTGTCAAAACAGGAGCACTGCACAGTGCCTCCTTTAGTCTGATAAAGGCTTCTTCACAGGCTCAGCCCCAGGTAATTTTCTTTGGCATCTTTTTCTTTGTCAGGTCAGATAGGGGAGCAGCCAGGGCACTGTAATTGGGTACAAATTTCCTGTAGTACCCTGCTGTCCCTAGTAAGCTCCTGACCTGCTTCTGGGTTTCTGGTCTGGTCCATGCCTGGATCACCTCTATCTTTATTTGGTTAGGATGGAGCTGTCCCAAGCCTACCACATGCCCGAGGTATGCCACTTCCCCCATGTCCACCTGGCACTTCTTGGCTTTGACAGTGAGCCCGGCCCTCTGTATCCTGTCCAGCACTTCCCTAAGATGGGATAGGTGTTCCTCCCAGCTGGTACTAAAGATGGCAATGTCATCCAGGTACACCATGGCATACTCCTCAGCACTATTTAACACCTGGTTCACCATCCTTTGGAAAGTGGCTGGGGCATTCTTCATTCCAAAAGGCATTACTTTAAACTCAAATAAGCCTATCGGAGTGATGAAGGCCAACCTCTCCCTGCTCTGTCTGTCAGTTCTACCTGCCAATACCCCTTGGTCAGGTCAATAGTCATAAGGTAGGTCACCCCTCCCAACTTGTCCAGGAGTTCATCCATCCAGGGCATTGGGTGGGCGTCTGACTTTGTGACTGCATTCAGTCCATGATAGTCCACACAGAAATGAGTTGAGCCATCTGGCTTGTGCACAAGGACTACGGGTGAGGCCCAGCGGCTGTGGGATCTCTGCATTACCCCTAAATCCAGCATCTCCTTCACTTCCCTCTTAATGTCCTTTTGGACAGCCTCTGACACCAAATATGCTGTCTGCTGTATGGGCGTCTGTGTCTCTATCTCCACATCGTGTGTCACTAAGAGGGTTAGTCCAGGCTTGGCACTAAACAAGAGGGCAAAGTCTGCTAAAACCTCCCTTACTTTCTGGATCTGCTCTGGGATCAGCTGGGGAGACAATTTTACTGCCTCCACAGAGGACTCCCACTTACTCTCTTCCAGCAAGTCCAGAAGGAGGTTTTCTTCATCCGTCCTCTCCCCATGACTACACACTGCGAACACCATGTCAGCCCTATTCGCACATGACTTCATCATGTTGACATGGTATATCCTTTCAGTCTGTCTTCTGTCAGATAACTCCACAATGTAGTTCACGTCATTTACCTTCCTAACCGCTTTGTACGGTCCTGCCCACTCAGCTTGCAGCTTGTCTTTCTGGACCGGAATAAGGACCATGACTTCCTGACCCACCATGTACAAGCGAGCTCTGACTCTGCGGTTGTACTACACCTTTTGTTTCTGTTGGGCAGCTGCCAGGTTGCTCTGGGCTGTCCCCATAAGCTCCTTCAGCCTTTCCCTAAACCTAAGGACATAATCCACAATGGGAGTTCCCTGGGTGGCATGCTTGACTTCCCAGTCCTCCTGGATCAAGTATAGGGGCCCATGTACCCGGCATCCATATAAGAGTTTGAAGGGGAAATATCCTGTCGACTCTTGGGGCACTTCCTTGTATGCAAACAACAGGTGGGGAAGGTATTTCTCCCAGTCCATCCCATGCTGTTCAGCAAACGCCTGGAGCATTGACTTTAGGGTACCATTGAATTGTTCCACAAGTCCATTAGCTTGTGGGTGATATGATGTCGTGCATCTCTGCACCACCCCACACTTCTCCCATAAACATTTCATCAGATCCGACATGAGGGAACCCCCTCAATCGATGATTACCTCCCGCGGAAACCCAATATGGGAGAAAACCCCAAGTAAGGCATCTGCCACTTTGTCTGTCCTCAGTGAGGATAGGGCGACTACCTCTGGGTACGGGGTGGCATAATCCACCACAGTCAGGATGAATCTCTCCCCTGAGGAGCTGGGGGGATTTAAAGGCCCCACAATATCCATTCCCAAACTCTGGAATGGCTCCTCCACTATAGGCAAGGGGATCAGGGTGGCTTGGGTTTTCTTGTCCGCCTTCCCTATTTCTTGGCACCGGTGACAAGACCTGCAATACTCCATCACCTGCTGGGTGAAGTTAGGCCAGTAGAAATTCTGGGCTAACCGCTGCGCAGTTCATGCGATTCCCAGATAAGGAAATATCATGGGCAACCTTGAGCAACTGCTCACGATATCCCTGGGGAATGACAAGCTGCCTGCCTAGCATCCCTCCCTCTGTGTCCCTTAACCCCTGCGTCTGCACACCATTTACCATGACTGGGTGCATGTGTTCCCTCATGTTCACTGGCATGCTCTCAGGGACACACAAACAACCCACTTCTTTTCTAGCACCCTGTTATGTATTTTGGCTTGCCTTTTTGGGGGCACTGTCTCCAGTTTCCTTACACAGCCAACATGCATTTCTTACTTCAGATAAATCTTTTCATTGAAACCTGGGGCTAACTGGTTTTGGTGGAGGCAGTGAGAGTTTTAGCTGCCCTGAAGGTGCGCTTTTCCCTTTCTGCACTGCCACGCCCACCCCATTCGCTCTCAGAGCAGGTCTGCTCTTGGCATAGTGGTCTGAGAGTTCAGCGGCCTCTTGCACTGTTTTTGGATCTCGGTCCTCTAGCCAGATTTTTAGCTCTGCTTGGCATGCCCAATAAAACTGTTCTAATAAAATCACATTTTCAATTTTATCAACAGAGGTTGCCTCAATTCCTTCCCACCAACATTTTAAAAACTGATGTTGTTTCGTGGCTAGCTCCTCATAGCTCATATCAGGGCTTCTCCTGAGCTTACGGAATTTAGCTCTATATGATTCAGCAGTTAATTCAAACTTTTTTTACAGTGCAGCTTTTAACTTGCTGTAATCATCACTGTCCTCATTGTTCATTTGACCCAATGCATCCCGAACTTTCCCGGTAAGTAGCAGGGATAGCTGGAAGCTCCAGGACTCTCTAGGAATTTTAGCCTGAATACAAACTTTTTCAAAAGAATTTAAAAAGGCATCCATGTCCTCCCCCTCTTTAGCTAAGCTATTAATTTGGAGTTCAATTTGTAACCCAGTCCTGCAGTCCCAGTTAAACCCAAGCCACTTACCCGCTCTGGTGCCGCTGGCTGGAGTCGTAGCTTCTCCAGTTCATGTTGCCACTGGTGCTCCTCTCTCCTGTCCTCTGCCTCTCTGCGTTCTCACTCTCTCTTCTCCTCTGCAGCTCGCTGGCGCTTACGCTTCTCATGGTCCGCCTCCCTCTGTTCTTGCTCTCTCTTCTCCTCTGCAGCTCGCTGGCACTCAAGCTCCTCACAGTCTGCCTCCCTCTGTTGTTGCTCTGCCTCCAGTTCCATCCTGCACAACTCAATTTGCAGTTTAAGTACCTCTGGATTCAGGATACTGGTGACCATCCCCTGCTGCTGTGGCCCTTCACTGACAGTGGCCCTGCTGTCCTTTTCAGTCACGATCGGTGACTCACTGCTCTGGGTATCTGCTACCATCAGGGCCTCTATGAGGTTCTGCTTTTTGGCTGTCACCTCAAATGGGACTCCCCTGTCCCCACACAACTGCTTCAAGTAATCTACAGTGTGCCTGCTGTAGTCAGAAGCCATCTTCTTCTTCCCTCACTACTGCTACTCTGACTTGTACTTTAGAAAAAAAATAAAATGGGTAGGAACTGGACTGTAAGTCAAGTGATATATAGTTCTGTTTCCTTTTTAAAAATAAAACTGTCTTTTTTCCTTTTTTGTAAGAGAGCTTACAGTCTCAGCTGACACAGAACAATACAGCTTGTGATACCAAAATTATGCCACCGCTGCCAACCAATCTGTCACAAACCCACTCAGCATGTCAGGCCCTCTACTCCCAAAGTGCCAACCTCTGAGCGCAGTCTTGTGAACAGTGTAACAGACAAGGTAACCCTCTTGTCTGTTTTTGTGAGTTCGGATCAACCTTTGGTCTCAAGTTCTGGAGGGATTCAAACTGTTAGCCTCTTGCTAGCATACCCAATGCACAGGCTCAGATATATCTGTCTTCGGGGGGCCAGATATCTTTGCCTACGGGTACCTAACCAGGTATACAGAGATGAACCCTTAAAAACTTTAATGAAGACCTCAGATTTAAAATGCTTCTCTTTCCAGTTTGGTACCACCATTCAAGCTTATGCCTACTGTCTGCAATAACCATAAATACTTTTCTTACAACTAATAGAAAGACAGACCAAGTAAGTTCTAAAAAGATTTTACTAAAATATTTAAAAATATGTAAAACACAAACTACAGAACAGTTATATCACAAGACATACACGTATTTTGAAAGAACAAGGTTTAAATGCAAATTCCTACTTCAGTACTTAGTCTCTAAATACTTGCTTAAAAGTGCTCCCAAGATGTTTTATGGTCAGAGTCTAGGTAAAAATATGTCTCTGTGAAGTAAAACAGACTAAATTAAAAGCTGGCTTTTATCCCACCTCTTTTCAGGAGGTCAACTAGCTCCTCCCTGTTAGGATATATGAAAATATATATCTTATACAAAAGTATTACATTCTGCAACTTCAGCATAATTCCTGTCCTTCAAATGACACTTTGTTTGATCCCATGCTGTATCCTCCCTCACACAGGCTTCACAGGGACATTTACAACCTTGCACCCCTGTGTAACAACCTAGGTTCCTCTCCAACGTCATAAACCTTCTTTATGATTTCTCTCTTAACAAAATTAACTTAAATAAGTCTGTTTGACAGCTAAAGGGGAGGTTCTGATAATGGGAGACTTCAACATGCCAGATACAGATTGGTCAATACCAGCAGGAACATCTGCCAGAACTAGACTCATAGTGGATTCCCTGCAGGGGGAGGGCCTCAAACAACTGGTACAGCAACCCACAAGAGACAGGGCTATCCTAGATCTAGTACTGACTAACAAAGAAGGGATCACAGATTCTCCAGGTAGAAGGTCACCTGGGGGCCAGTGACCATCACATGGTATGGTTCAATTTGGCTACTACATCTAAATCATCCCATTCCAAAGCAAAAATATGGGACTTCAGAGGAGCTGACTTTGATAAGATGGCCAACAGAGTTAAGCTAGCCCTGGCAAAAGAAACACAGGTGAGGAGGTACAGGCAAAGTGGGCAAGCATTAGGATACAATACTTGAAGCAACATCCATTGTGTTAGACAGAAAAGGAAGTGCAAAGAAGAAGGAAACCACTTTGGTTCTCAAATACAGTAGCAGAAAAGGTCAGGAGCCAAAGGCTGGCCTTCAGAAAATATAAGGGAACACAGCGGGATGAAGATAGGGAGGCATACCAAACTGCCCTAAGGGAAGCAGGTAAGGCAGTAAGGCAGGCAAAGTCCCAAACTGAGGAAACACTAGCACGAACAGTAAAAGAAGGTGACAAGACTTTCTATAGATACATTAGTGAAAGGAGAAAGTCCAGAGGGGGTTCTAATTCTAATGGAGAAAAGGAGCATGTGAGGAGGAGGACCCTGTAAAGGCATCTATCCTAAATAGATACTTTGCTCAGTATTTACTGAAGAGAAGGTAGGGCAGGGCCACAGCTCAGCATCATGGACACAGGGGAGGGAGGTGAGCACTACTCCCTTCACAAAAGAAAGGGTCCTACAAGAGCTTGCTAAGCTCAGGGTGGATAAGGCAATGGGACCTGATGGCATACATCCCAGGGTACTTAAGGAGCTAAAGGAGGAACTAGTGAGCCATTAGCAGAATTGTTTAGTGAGTCTCTGAGCACAGGAGAGGTCCCAGAAGACTGGAGAAGGACTCATGTGATCCCACTCCACAAGAGTGGTAGCAGGAGGAGGCGGGGAACTACAGACCGTCAGTCTTACCTCAGTAGTGGGCAAGATTATGGAGGCACTCTTAAGGAAAGGATAGTGCAACACCTGGAATCCATAGGGCACAGGATCCAAGACAGCATGGGTTTACAAAGGAAGGTCCTGTCAAACTAATCTCATAGATTTCTTTGACTGGGTAACCAGAGTGGTGGACCAAGGGGAGCAGTTGATGTCGCCTACCTTGACTTCAGCAAAGCTTTGACACTGTTCCACATAGAAGATTGATAAATAAGCTAGGTAGGCTCGGGGTGGGTCAGAAGTTGGTCAACTGGGTGGCAAACTGGTTGACTGGCAGAAAACAGAGAGTGGTAAATGGTATACAGTCAGAAGAGATGCAAGTCACAAGTGGGTACCTCAGGGATCAGTCCTGGGCCAGTCCTATTCAACATCTTCATTAGTGACCTGCAGATGGACTAGAGGGAAAGGCTTGTCTGTTTGCAGATGACACCAAGATCTGCAACAGAGTAGATGATCCAGATGGGAGTGGGCAGAATGAGAAGAGATCTGGATAAACTAGCAGAATGGTCAGAAGAGTGGCAACTGGGATTTAATGCAAAGAAGTGCAAAATCATGCATAGGAAGAGAAACCCTGAAGCCACTTATAGGCTGGGAGGAGTTTAGCAGTCACAAAGGAAGAAAGAGACTTGGGCATCATCATCACTGATGACCTAAAATCATCCAAGCAGACCTCTAAAGCAGTAGGTAAGGCTAGGGGGTGTTAGGGTGTATTAGTAGGGGTATCACAAGTCGTAAGAGGGAGGTAATAATCCCTCTGTACAAGACATTGGTTAGGCCCATCAAGATACTGCGTGCTGTGTGGAGCTACACCTTCACAAGGACATTAACCAAATTGAGGCAGTCCAGAGAAGGGCAACCAAAATGGTGCAGGGACTGCATCAGAAGACATATGAGGACAGATTAATGGAGCTCAATATGTATACCCTTGAGCAAAGGAGGGAGAGAGGTGATATGATCGAGACATTTAAACACCTTAAGGGCATAAACAAGGTGAAAGAGTCTAACATGTTTAAATATAAGAAAAATAGCAGGACAAGAGGACACAGCATGAGATTAGAGGAGGCCGATTAAGGGGAATGTGAGGAATTCTTTTTCACAGAAAGGGTGGTAGATGCATGGAATGGCTTACCACAAGAAGTGGTGGCTATGAATACAGTGCAGGGCTTCAAACAGGCATGGGATAGGCATAAGGGAGCAATACAAATGACTATGAATAGATAGGTCACTGACAGAGCAAAGGCCGATGGCACATTTATAAGGTAGAAAAAGAAATGGGCAGACTGGATGGGCCTTGCGGTCCTTATCTGCCGTCAACTTCTATGTTTCTATGTTTCTATGTAATTAACTCAGAGAAACAGGATCCTTGATTAAAGTCTTCCATGTAACACATTGTCTCTAAAAACTGAGTGTGTGTGAACTCGAACGCTGTCAGCATTTTTCTTATGGCTTCCATCTCTCAGCTGAAATCTGGGGGGGATGAGTGAGATCACTCCTAGAGCATTTGATTTTCAGCAGAAGACATTCAGTAATACATTTTATATTAAAAAGAAATGATACAGCACTCAGAACTGGCTGTCTACGTCACACACAGCATCCACACACGCCAATGAATCGCAACCATTTCGGACTTCATACACCTCCTTTGTATGTGGCCCCAGGAATCCATTGTAATGTAGGCCTTCTTCTCCAGAAATGTTGCACTTCTACCCTCTCTGCCATACAGCTTTCTACTTTTTCATCGAGTCCATTTCTGTGTTTAAATACATAATTTATGGCCCTTCCAGTTTACTGTCTCACACAACTTAATGTACCATCTTGCAAATAATGTATCTCATTTAAAAACATCACCTAATATCTCTCAAGATTTTAAAATCTCTTTGTTTGATTTACATTAATATTAATCCTATCCGACTTTGTAGCAAGACAATTGTGGTGTTGGAAAGCATCACGTAGGAAAAGGACCTAGGAGCTCATGATACTGGATAGCCTGAAAACAACAGCACACTGTTGAAGAGCTGTAGGTAAGGCAAATAAGTTGTTAGGTTGCATAAGGAGGGCAGTAAACAGCAGAAACTGGGAAGTGATCCTCCCATTGCACAGGTCACTCTGGTGTGACCACATCTAGAATACTACAAAGGCCTGGAGTCTACACCTGAGGAAAGATTGCAACAAGGTGGAAACAGTACAGGATAGGGCAAACAAGATTGACCATGGACTAGGAGGCAAGGCATATGAGAGGAGGTGACTGGACTTAAAACATGTGCAACCTTGAAAGAAGGAGGGAAAATTGTGTCATCAAAACATGCAGGTGCCTGCATGGGATAAATAGGATGGATGCCAAGGTGCTTTTCTTCTTGACCTCAAATACAGAGACAAGGGTAAAGTCACTGAAATGTGCAGTGGGGAATTGAAAAGGGACATCTGCATGCACGTTTTACTGAAAGAGTGGTGGTCAAGTGGAGCAATCCTCCGGAGGAAGTGGCACTAGCCAGATCAGTTGGCAGCTTCACATAGTGCTGGAACAGAGATATGGGATTAGTTAGCAAATGGCTGGCAAAAACAAAGGGTTGGTGGCCACTCTTTCCAGTGCTGAGTGGTTAGGTAGTGTAACCCAGCTGGATGGGTATATGGGCCTTTTTCTGCTGGCATTATCTATCTGTTTCCATACTTTTAAAGTAAAAAAAAAAAAAGAAATGAACATGCTTTTGCACCATTTTGAATGGGCAACTTTTCTCCAGTGAGGGGACCGAGATTATCACTGCACTACAGAAAAGTGAGCTGTTTGTGCATTCTGATTCACTGTCAATAGACTGAGAGAATTCCGGGGAGGGGGTTAAGACTGTACTTTAGCCAGAGATCTGAAGTGTACAGTAATTCTGGCATAGTATTTAATTCCAAAATTTTATCTGGCTAAAGTGCTATGAAGTAGTAAGATGCATGGATTATTTAATTTATTCATTTATTGTTTTTTTGGGGCCGGGTAGGGCCACTGTACTAAAATTTCCATTACCAGGGCTGAGCTGAGATTAGTTACAGATAAGAGTACAATGCAAGGAACATTATGCAAAAATGTGTTACATTATTTATTTGCATTCCTTGACCAGAAAAGGCACACTAAGCTAATATAGCTTGTTTCCAGGTGCATCCTGGGGGTGGGGGAGGGGGTGTTTGCATGAACCTGTTTGATTGATGGGAAATATTGGCCAGGAGACAGGGGAAACTCCTTTGCTCTTCACTGATAAGGGCAATGGGGTATTTTTTACATGCATCTGGACGGTGACCACAGATGGGCAGAAGGGACGTCAGTTTAACATCTGATCTGAAGGACAGCTTCTCAGTGGTGCAGCATACTGTACCTCTGGTACCGCACTGCAGTGTCAGTTATGGGTATTACACCAAATGGCTGTTGTGGGGCTACAAACTGTGACCAACCAATCTTCCAGCTCCAGAGGTGAGTGTACTAACCACTAAGCCAGCGACACACAAATGTGTTACATGACTCAGTTCAAAGAGAAAGATATTTTTTGCAAAAAACAACCTGTGCAGAAACAATTATTTCAAATTGGTACCACAAGAGAAGTACAGTTTCAACAGATCTACAGTAAAATAGAGAGTTTAGCACTAGACATACGAAGGCAAGTAGCAAGAGTATATAGGTAGGCCTCAGAGGCCGCTGACCCATTACATCAGTTGGGTTTCAGCAGTTGCATTTGTTTGGGGCTAAGATGGTGTTCCTTAAGGACTAGCTTAAAGGTGCCAGGGATTGGCGAGCATTGATAGATGGGGAGGGAGCTCCACAGAGTTGAGGCAAGAAAGTGAAGAATTTCTGTCCTGTGTGTTTTCAGTGATTCAGCTCTTTTCTTGGCAGCAGATTGAATGCCATCATTTTGTGTTTTAGTCAAATGTCATAGAGTGCTGTATGGAAACACCAAGTCCCTGTTTACTGTTTAAAAAATGATGACCAGCCAATAGTGAGGAAAATGGCTTTCATATACTGTATGACATTCAAGCAGATCTGTTCGTTTAGGACTTCATCCTTCCTATTACCACTTTTGAGCTCCAGCATCATCCCCTCTACCACTAAGTGTGGACTCCAGCCCTATCTGCCATGTAGCTTTCTAATTTTCCACCACCTTCATTTTAATGTTCATTGATGTAGTAATGGCTCCTCAAGTTCAGTGTTTCACACAACATTAATTAGCATTTTGCAAATATCTCAGTTTAAAACATCACCCAATGCCTACAGTATTTTACAGAATACTTTGACAGAGTCATGGAGCCATGGAATAAACTGCCAGGTGAGGTAGTGGAAGCAAAGTCCATGACAGCATTCAAGCTGGAGTGGGACAAGGCTAAAGTGGGATCAAAAGCAACAGAAGCAGTAGGGGGCATTAGGCAGAAGGGGGTTAGGCTCTGGGATCTGAGAAAGTCCAAGGAACACATGGGCTGACTAGATGGACCATTGGTCTCCTTCTGCCATCTTGATTTCTATGTGTCTACCTCTCAAGGTGTTCACAAATTTCTATATTGGTTTTTACATTTTGCAGGACTTTATAGCTAGACATCTGTGCTCAGATTTGGTAAGGTTCAGGAAAAGTAAACCACATGTTTCCACCTGGTTTTGAATTGGGGACCTTTCATGTGTTAGGCAAATGTGATAAGCGCTACAGCACAGAAACATTTAATTTAATTTAATTTAATTTATTTTTTATTCTTGTAGGCCTGATGAGCAAAATTCCCATTTTCACAAGTGGGAATATACAGGAAAAACATAGGGAAAATACAATAATGATATACGTTACATCACAAACTACAAGATAAATAGTGACATTACAAAAATACAAAACAGCATTAGACATTACTTATACTAACAAACACACTGTAAAAAGAGCTCACCTTACATTCACAAAGCTGTAGATCTTTTAAGAGCAGTAGCAGTCCCCTTTTAAACTTAATGACTGACCTAAAATTCAAAATGTCACCAGGTAATGTATTAAAAAATTTAGGGGCCCTAAATAATATGGATTTTTGGCCAATTACCTTATGAAAGAATGGTAGTGTAAAGGTATACCTATACTGAGATCTGACATGAAGGGTCTGTCGATTGTGATGCACCAAAACAATATTGTGCACGTCCCAGGGAAGGCAGTGGATACGCAGTACTTTAGCAGGTTATCTCAGCTGGAAAGTAGTTCTAGTGTATAATTTAAAATCAAAACATTATGTAGGTAAAGTGCTAGGAAGGAGTGTGCTACATTGATTCAACCCTTCTCTTGGCAGCAGTTTGGATCCCATCACTTGGAATAGTGGTTCAGAAAGGCTTGGAAAATGTCAGTTTGACCTTCTACACTCTGAATCCAGTGTCACGCTCAGGAATTTGCTGCTTAATTCAGAAGGCAGCACAGCATATTTCAAAACTGGAGGTCACAAAAGCAATCTCAAATGAATTTCTGGATTCTTTGTTTCCATGAATGTGGACTTGAAAAAATGTTTAAATTCAGTGCAACATTAAGACAACTCCAACAGCAAGAGAACCAACTCTGCTGGTTACAGATTCTTCTGCTCAAATGAAAATCCATAGAGACTTTGTTTGTTCCAAATGTTGACTTCTCAAGGAGGGTCTCCTATGCTACTCCTGGTATTATCAAGTGAATGTGACTTCCTTGAAGGTGAATAAAAAAAACAAAGAGTATGCCTAGCTAATTTAAAAATACACATTCAGTATTTCAAGCAATTCCATTTGCTGAATTTGAATGCAAAGTATACATATAATTCTTTATAGCACGACAACCATATGTAAACTGGAAAATACAAACCCACTAAATAAAGCTATATAAATGTTTCCAACCGGTTCTGAAATGGGGACCTTTGACATGTTCAGCAAACATGATAATCAGTACACTGTGGAAACAGCGTGTATGTGTCATTGTTTATTATCTGCGTGGATGCCAGTGCTGATAAACCTGGTATTCACACAGGGAAGCCAAGTGCAACTGTTTGTTTGACAGTTCATATTCCCCCTCTTTATGTGGTATCCAGCATCCATTGTAATCTCGGCCTCCAGAAATTGTGGACTTCTGCTGTCTCTGTTTTTTAACTTTGGCAGTGGCTCAGCAGGTTGAATACTCAGGAAAAGTAAGCCACGTTTTTCCACCTGGGGATCTGTTGTGTGTTAGACGAAGGTGATAACCACTACACTACACTACAGAACCACAAGGGACCTGGGGGTTGTGATCCACCAAAACAATTCTGTGCACGTCCCAGGGAATGCAGTGGATACTCAATACTTTAGCAGGCTATCTCAGCTGGAAAGTAGTTCTAGTGTATGAATTAAAATCAAAACATTATGTAGATTAAGTGCTGGGAAGGAGTGTGCTACATTGATGCAACACTTCTCTTTGCAACAGTTTGGATCCTAGTGGTTCAGTAAGGCTTGGAATATGCCAGTTTGGCCTTCTACACTCTGAATCAAGTGTCGCGCTCAGGAATTTGCTGCTTAATTCAGAAGGCAGCACAGCACATTTCAAAACGGGAGGTCACAAAAGCAATCTCAAATGAATTTCAGGATTCTTTCTTTCCATGAATGCGGATTTGAAAAAATGATTACATTCAGTTAAACAATAAGACAACTCCAACAGCAGAGAACCAACTCTGCTGGTCACAGATTCTTCTGTCCAAATAAAAATCCATAGAGACTTTGTTCCAAATGTTAACTTCTCAAGGAGGGTCTCCTATGCACTCCTAGGTATTATCAAGTGGATGCGACTTCCTTGAAGGTGAATAAAAAAAACAAAGAGTATGCCTAGCTAATTTAAAAATATGCATTCAGTATTTCAATTAATTTCTTTTGCTGAATTTGAATGCAAAGTATACATATAATTCTTTATATCACGACAACCATATGTAAACTGGAAAATACAAACCCACTAAATAAAGCTATATAAATGTTTCACCCAGTTTTGAAATGGGGACCTTTGACGTGTTAGGCAAACATGTTAACCACTACACTGTGGAAACAGCTTGCATGTGGCATTGTTTATTATACAGTGGCAAGAATAGTTTTCTGGCTTCTGACTGGTCAGTGTGTGCCTTGAACAGTGATATTATCTTAGTATAACATCACTGTATTAAGGTCCAGGACACATGAATGCAGAAAAAGATGAAAAGAAAGAAAAATCACTGTTCCCCATCTCCAGTACTCACACACTTCCCTCCTTAAACTCGCATTGCTGCGACCCCTCCCCCCCAGCAAACAAACTCTTCAGTTCTAGAGTTGGTGGACCCGAAGTAAACATGTGAAAGTGAAAATCTTTTTAAAAGGTCCAGCAAACCATAAACCTTTTCTTTTCTCTTCAAAGTGCCATTTCGAGATGCTTCTCAGACGTGGCTCATAGCATAAGAGTACGTGCTAGCATTGTCATCTCCCACTCTACTATCAGCTTGTTTTCTGTACGCCTGTAGCTCAGTTTCTTTTTCTTTTTTTTAAACAACATAACAAAACACTCTGTACCACCCCTACCTCCTTCTGCGTTCTGCTGAGATGCAATTGACAGCGGTATCAGCACCAGGCTGGCAAGAGCAGTGATGGGGCGGGGCTGGCAACCCCAGTGATGGGTCGGGAGGCTTCCTCAAAATCTGTCACCAATACCATACTCTCTCAGTACAATAATTAAGCACACATCAAGAAAGTGCACTGGGAGAACCACAAGCAAGACACAGTTGGGGGGGGGGGCAAAACCACATGTAACACCAGGAATTAGAGGGACCTCAGCAGGCAGCACCATTGAGATACCAGCTCCACCTTCTGGTGGAAAAATATTCTGGGCTTTTTTTTCCAAAAATACCTCCACACTCAAAAAAATTAAACAAAAAATGAATACATTTTTTTTTAATCTTTTCTTTTTATTAACAAACGAGCCACTGTGCAACAGTAATAAGGCACTCCAGGGTGTGTGTCATGCTGGAATAAGGTAACTTCTAGGCTAGTGGATGCACTCGGCATTTGGTCTCCTGCCCAGCCACTTGAGGAGTGATGTTATCCCAGCCCAACACACACCCTAAAATGCATTATTGCTTAATTATCCATATGGATGCCAGTGCCGATAAACATGGTATTCACACAGGCAACCCAAGTGCAACTATTTGTTTGAGAGTTCATACTCCCCGTCTTTATGTGGATTCAAGCATCCATTGTAATCTCGGGCTCCAGAAATGGTGGACTTCTGTTGTATTTGTTATTTAGCTTTGTAAGTGGCTCAGGTGATTGCACACTTGCTTTTGAGGTTGGAAGATCAAAGGGCCCTGGGTTCTAGCCCCACACCAAGAACTTGGATTCAATTCTAATACTGACACTGCAGTGTGGCTTGATCCCCTCATGTTGCACTGTGGTGTCAGTATCAGAATACTTCACCTCTGAGGTGCTGTCTTTTGGATGAGATGCTGAGTCCTGTCTGCCTATTCTGCTGACTGTTCTGGTAGATGTTAAGGATCCCACAGCACTTCTTAAAATGAGTTGTGGAAGTTCCCCTGGTGTCATGGCCAAGCTTCACCCTTTCCAAAAAACGAACAATAATACCAACAGCTTAATCTGATTTAATGTCAATATGTTTTCCATCTGTCTCTTGCACTCCCTTGGGACAAGGCTGAACATAGGCAGAATTGCCTAGTCCCCCTTTCCTAGTCAACAAAAACATAGAACATAAACATCGAAACATAGACTTTGATGGCAGATAAGGACAGCTTGGCCCACCCAGTTTGCCTATTTCCCTACCTATTGGATAAGCTGCAGATCCTAGTTTTACCAACAGCCTACTTCCTCCTACCTCCCAGTAGAATTGCCTTATGTCTGTCCCATGCATTCTTAAATCCCCCCACTGTTTTTGGCCCCATGACTGCCTCAAGAAGGCCATTCCATGTGTCCGCCACCCTGTCCATGAAAAAAATACTTCCTCAAGTTACCCCAGAGTTGTCCCCCCTGTATCTTCAAATTGTGCCCCCTTGTTCTTGCACATCTCATTTTCTGAAAGATGATATGGATTTATTGGTCTAATTAGCCGTAAATAAGGGAGGACATTCTTGATGGGCTAGTAGCCTCCTTATGTCCTTTTTATCCCAGTAATCCTAAATACCCTCTTGGACTTTGTTGATTCCCTTGAGGTACTTGAAAGTTTCTATCATGTTCCCCCTCTCCCTCCTTTCCTTGAGGGTATATCTATTAAGCTCTTTTAGTCTCTCTTCACATGGTTTCTGGTGCAGACCCTAACCCATTTTAGTTGCCATCCTCTGGACTGCCTCCATTCTGTCTATGGCCTTGTGGAGATGGGGTATCCAGAACTGCACGCAGTACTCCAGATGGGGTCTCACCAACTGTCTGTACAGAGGGATAGCAACTTCCTGTTTTCTACTGGCGATGTCTCTCCGAATGCATCCCAGCCCTCCTTACTGCCTTCTCACATTGCTTGCCTACCTTTAGGTTGTCTGATATGGCTACCCTCAGGCTCCTTTCCATTGTTGTTGTCATTAATACCTCCCCTCCCATTGTGTACTCTTCCCTTGGTTTTTTGTTTCCCAGGTGCATTACTTTGCACTTCTTTGCATTGAATCTAAGCTTCCATACTTTTGACCATTCCTCCAACCTTGCCAAGTCTCTTCTCATCCTTTCCACTCCCCCCCGTGTATCAACCCTGTTGCAGATCTTTGTGTCATCTGCAAAAAGGCAAACCTTTCCTTCCAGTCCCTCTGCAATGTCACCTATAAAGACATTAAAGAGGACCGGTCTCAGTACTGAACCCTGCGGTACCCCCCTAGTAACCCCACTTTCTTTGGAGTGGACTCCGTTTACTATTAGCCTCTGTGTCCTGCTGTTCAGCCAATTTTCTAACCAGGTTATCACCCTGGGATCCACTCCCAGGTTGGCTAACTTGTTTATTAATCTTTTGTGTGGGACTGTGTCAAATGCCTTGCTAAAGTCTAGGTAGGCCACGTCCACAGCCCCTCCCTGGTCTACTACTTTGGTCACCCAGTCAAAGAAATCTATTAGATTCATCTGACATGACCATCCCACTGTGAATCCATGCTGTCTTGGGTCCTGTGCACCGCTGGCCTCTAGGTACTCAACAATTCTTTCTTTCAGAAGTGATTCCATCATTTTCCCTACCACTGAGGTCAAACTAACAGGTCTGTAGTTTCCTGCCTCTGCTTTGCTCCCACTTTTGTGAAGGGGAATCACATCTGTCCTCCTCCAGTCCTCAGGTACCACACCATCCTCCCATGATTTGTTAAACAGGGTAGTCAGTGGTGCTACTAGTTCTCCCCTTATTTATTTTAGAATTCTAGAGTGAATCCCGTCAGGCTCCATTGCTTTATCCAGCTTCAGTTTTAGTAGTTCTTTCAGGACCCTTTCTTCTGTGAATGGACTGGTATTGACCCCCTATCCAGTGTTCTTCTACTATTTGGTTTAGGTACCCCCCTCTTTTTTTTGTGAACACTGAACATAAGTATTCATTCAGTATCTCTGCTTTGTCACTGTCACTCTCTGCCCACCCCTTCCCTTTATTAAACCTCATATCCCTCCCTTTGTCTTTCTTCGCTCCCTAATGTACCTATAAAAGGTTTTATCCCCCTTCTTAACTTAGTTGGTTATCTTTTCTTAGTTTGGGCCTTTGCTATTCTGACTACCTTTCTGCTTCCTTCTGCTTTGACTGGTACAGTTCTCTGTCCTGCTCCTTCTGTGTTTATTTATACTTCCAGAATGCTATCTTTTTCTCCCTAACCTTCCTTGCCATCTCTTTTGAGAACCATAGTGTTTTTTTCCCTTTGTTTTGTTTATTTGCTTCACACAAAGGCTTGTTGCCTCTGTGGTGGCAGTTTTGATTTTTCCCCATTCTTCCTCCATCTCACCTTCTTGCCCATTTGCTAGTGTTTTTCTGAGGCACGTCACCATTTTGCCAAAGTCAGCCCTCCTGAAGTCCAATACCCTCACCTTTGTGTGACTTGACTCTATGGCTATGTTTATTGTGAACCACACTGTTTGGTGGTTGCTTGTTCCCAGATGGCTACCCACTTCTAAATCCAAGATCCTCTCTCCATCCCCGTTTGAGAGTACCAGGTCTAAGATTGCTCCCTCCCAAGTGGGTTCCAACACTAGCTGTCTGAGGCATCCCCCTGTAGGGCATTGAGAATTACCCTGCTCTTGAATGTGGCTGCAGTAAAGGTGCTCCAGTTAACATCTGGCATATTCAGGTCCCCCATCAACAATATCTCCCCTTTTTCTGCCATTCTAAGGATGCCTTCTATCATTTCCTTGTCCATTTCCTCCCCCTGAGATGGGGATCTTTATACAAACCTTGTATGGATTGTGGTGCCATTGCCTGTCTCCAGGGTGACCCACAGTGACTCCTCTCCTCCCTGTTTACCCCTTAGTTCTGTTGCTGTGATCTCTTACCTTATGTTGAGAGCTACTCCTCCTCCTCCATCTCTTTTACCCTCCCTGTCCCTCCTGTAGATTGGGCACCCTGGTATGTTGACATCCCAGTCATGGGAGTCAAGCCTGTGCCCCCCAGAAACAATCAGCTACAGCTCTGACCCACCACCCCGGTGAGTATTTTCCTTCCTTTCAGCAAGACAACCAGCACAACAATTTAAAAGAAAATATACCCTGCAAAAAACAATTTCAATCAGAGAAAAATGAAGCAGTAAACTGTACAACCTGTAAACACAAAACAGTAATAAAACATGTAAGCGCAACCTGTAAGCACAAAACAAAATAGCAACACAACAGTAACTCTGCTTAGCTGAAAGAAGCCTTAATATTTCTCCTTGCTCTGTTGCTTTTTGCTGTGCCCTTTCAAGCAAACCCTAGAAGAAAATAGGGAGGCAGTATAGTGCAGTGGTTTAAGGCTCTAAGCTACAAATCTGGTGACATCCAGCAGACTAGACCTGGGTTTGAATTCCACAGCTTCCACCTGCATACTATGTGACCCTGAGCAAGTCACTTAACTTCCCTGTGCTCCCAGGTTGTGCCTGTAAAAAAGCTTTCAGCTTAGTGTGTCTCACCTGGTTAAATAACTAAAAAAAAATATTTTTTCACCTCCTTTTTAGGGTTCAACGTAAGTGGCAAGACCTGACAGGGCATGCGACTTAGGAAATTGCCACAAATCCAGGGCCTGATGCCACCAGTAGAGGTCCTTACAGACCTTGGAAGTGCAGGTATCCTGCAACACCCAACACTCGGAATGGTCCTAATACACTTAGGAAATGCTCTGGTGTAGTATGAACATTTTAAAAAAAAGAGTATTTTAAAACATTTAAAGAACAAGTTTTCTATGTAAAATAGTCCTTATGCAAAACGGTGCTTACTCTTTGTTTTAGAGGACTTTGTTGCAGATAAGCTTATGCCTTGTGACTGCTTCCAGGCAGCAAGTTTTCTGGATTTGTTTCAACCCATTTTCTAACATGTAATTATGGCCCTTCAAGTTCCATATTTCACACTTAAAAATAAAGTACCATCTTGGAAATATTTCATTTTAAGACATCACTTTATATCTCTCAATATGTTAACAAAATGTCTTTGCTTGACTTACACTGCTAATAATCATACAGGACTTTATAGTTAGAAGTGGCTCTGGAAAGCACCAGGGCAGAAAAGGATCTAGGGTGTCATGATATCAGAGAGCCTGGAAAGAACAGCATACTGTAATAGAGCTGTAGGTCAAGGCAAACAGGTTGCTGGGTTGTATAGGGAGGCGGAGAAGCAGCAGAAGCCAGGAAGTAAAGCTTCCATTGCAGAGGTCAATGTGCAACCACATCTGGAATACTGTACAAGCTACTGCAGTCCACATCTGAGGAATGACTGCAATAAGGTAGAAACAGTACAGTGTAGGGCAACCATGGTGGTCCATGGACTAGGAGGCAAGACATATGAGGGGAGGCGGCAAGACTTGAACATGTGCATCCTTGAAAAAAGGAGGAAAAGGTGTGACATGATTGAAACATTGAAGTATCTGCATGGGATAAATAGGGTGTATGCCAAGATGCTTTTCTCTGTCAGCCTGAATGCAGGGACAAGGGTAAAGTCACTGAAGCTTGCAGGGGGAATTCAAAAGGGACATCCGCAAGCACTTTTTTACTGAAAGAGTGTGGTCAAGTGGAACAATCCTCCGGAGGAAGAGGCACTATCCAAATAAGTTGGCAGCTTCACACAGTATTGGAACAGAGATATGGGATTAGTTAGGCAAGGGCTGACAGAAACAAAGGGTGGGGTGGCCACTTTTTCCAGTGCTGAGTGGTTAGGTAGGGTGACCCAGCTGGATGAGTATATGGGCCTTTTTCTGCTGGCATTATCTATCTATCTGTCTGTCTATCTCTCTCTCTCTCTCTCTCTCTCTCTCTCTCTCTCTCTCTCTCTCTATCTCGATGCTTTCAAAGTTAAGAAAAACTGAAATTAACATGTTTTCACACTGTTTTCAATGGGAGACTTTTCTCCAGTGAGGGAAACAAGATTATCACTTCACTATAGAAAAGTGAGCTGTTGGTTCTTTTTGATTCACTGACAATAGATTGATAGAACTCCAAGGGGGTGTAAAGGCTGTAGTTTAGACAGAGATCAAAAGTAATGCTGGCATAGGATTTAATGCCAAAACTTTATCTAGCTGAAGTGCTATGGAGAAATAAGGTGCATGGATTATTTTATTTATTTATTTATTGTTTTTTTTGGAGGGGGGGATGGGTAGGGCCATGGGAACAAAAATCCAATTTTCAGGGCTGAATTGAGGGATTAGTTACATATACTGTAAGAGTTCAGTAAGTTACAGATAAGAGTAGTCAGAAATCAAGGAACATTGTGCAAAATTAGTTACATTATTTATTGTAAAATCAGTGGGTAGAGGGGACAAAACCTTTTACAGGTACATAAGTGAAAAAAGCAAGGCAAAGGGAGGGATAGTGAGACTGAAGGGGGAGGATGGGGGCCGCATGGAGGATGACAACAGTAAAGCTGACATACTGAACAGGTATTTCTGCTCAGTCTTTACTGAGGAAGAGGAGGGTAATGGGTCTGAAGGGAGTACAAGGGGTGAGAATGGTGCAGAAATTGACACAAGTCCCTTTACACGAGAAAGGGTCCTGAAGGAACTGGAAGTAATAAGAGTTGATAAAGCAATGGGGCCAGATGGGAGAATCTTAGGGTCCTTAAAGAACTAGAGAGGTGGTGGCTGAACCTCTGGCTATCCTGTTTAGCCGATCACTGGAAACAGGAGAGTACCCAAAGACTGGAGGACAGCAGATGTAGTCCCCTTATACAAAGTGGGAACAAAGAGGAAGCAGGGAACTACAGACCAGTCAGCCTCACCTCGGTAGTGGGGAAGATCATGGAAGCACTACTGAAGGAGAGATTGGTGGAACATCTGGTTGTCAATGGACTACAGGACCCAAGACAGCATGGTTTCACCAGGGGGAGGTCATGTCAGACCAACCTCATTGAATTTTTTGACTGGGTGACTAGGGAGGTGGATCAGGGGAGGGCAGTGGACATGGACTTCAGCAAGACCTTTGACACCGTGCCACATGAAGACTATTACATAGACGGGAATATGGGTGTGGGCAGGACAGTAGTGTGGTGGGTAGGTAACTGGCTGGGTGAGAAACACAGAGGGTGGTGGTAAATGGCTGTCACCCACAGAGGAAGAGTGACCAGTGGGTACCACAGGGATCAGTGCTGGGACCGGTCCTATTCAACATCTTCATCAGTCACATTGCGCCAGGACCTAGAAGGCAGGATTTCACTGTTCACTGATGACACAAGCTCTGTAACAGGGTAGACACACCAGAGGGTGTAGACAGAATGAGAAGGACCTGCAGAAACTTGAAGAATGGTCAGGGTTTGCAGTTGAAATTCAATGCAAGAAGTGCAAGATAATGCATATGGGGCACAAAAACCCTGGCACAATGTATCATTTGGGGGTGAGGATATAGCATGCACCAAGCAGGAAAGGGATCTTGGGGTTATCGTCTCTGATGACCTCAGGTAGAAACAGTGTGACAAGGCAGCAGGTAAAGCAAATAGGATGCTGGGATACATAGGCAGGGCATCACCAGCAGGAAAAGGGAGGTCATAATTCCACTATACAAGACACTAGTGAGGCCCCACCTGGAGTACAGTGTACAGTTCTGGAGACTATACCTACGTAAGGACATAGACAGGGTAGAGAAGGTTCGGAGGAGGGCAACAAAGATGGTGCATGGATTGCATCACAAGTCCTATGAAGACAGGTTGAAGGAACTGAACATGTACTCCCTGGAGGAGAGGAGGAAGAGAAGGGATATGATAGAGACATACAAGTATCTTACAGGGAGGAACAGGGTGCAGGAATACACTATTTTAAAGCAAAAAAGATGTTCCAGGACTAGAGGGCATGGGATGAAGTTGGAGGGAGGACGATTCAGAGGAAACGTGAGGAAGAATTTCTTCACAGAACGGGTGGTGGGCAAGTGGAACACCCTGCCAGAGGAAGTGGTGGGGCTAAAACAATCACGGATTTAAGAATGTATGGGATAGACATAAAGGAATTCTTGAGGTCGGGGTAGGGCAACAGACTTCTAGGAAAACATAAACTGAACTTACAAGCTCAAATGGGCAGACTGGGTGGGCCATAGCCCCTTATCTGCCGACACTGTCTATGTATCTAAGTATCTATGTATTTATAATTTTTTTTACCAGGAAAGGCACACTAAGCTAATATAGCTTGTTTCCAGGTGCATCCTGGAGAGGGGGGAGGGGGTTGCATAAACCTGTTTGATTGATGGGGAAATGTTGGCCAGGAGACCAGGGAAATTCCCTTGCTCTTTGCTTGATAAGTGCCATGGGTCTTTTTTACATGCATCTGGACAGTGACCGGAGATGGGCAGAAGGGACGTCAGTTTAACATCTGATCCGAAGGACAGGACCTCAGTGGTTCAGCATCCCCCTGCTACTGCACTACAGTGTCAGTTATGCAAATTATTCCAAATAGCTGGTGTGGGGCTACAAACCATGACCAACCGATCTTCCAGTTCCAGAGGTGAGTGTGCTAATTACTGAGCCAGTGACACACAGGTGTGTTATAACACTGGGTTCAAAGAGTAAGATTTTTTTTTGCAAAAACAAGCTGTGTAGAAACAATTATTTCAAAGTGGTACAGCAAGAAATGTACAGTTTCAACAGCTTTACAGGTAATAGAGAGTTTAGCACTAGACATATAGTGGCAGGTAACAAGAGTGTATAGGTAGTCTACAGAAGCCATTGACCCATTACATCGGTAGGGTGTCAGCAGCTGCATTTGTCTGGGGCTAAGACGGTGTTCCTTAAGGGCTAGCTTAAAGGTGCCGGGGATTGGAGAGCATTGATAAATGGGGAAGGAGCTCCACAGAGATGAGGCAAGAAAGTGAAGAATTTCTGTCCTGTGTGTTTTCAGTGATTCAGCTCTTTTCTTGGCAGCAGATTGAATGCCCTCATTTTGCATTTTAGGCAAATGTCATGGAGTGCTCCATGGAAACACCAAGTTCCTGTGACTATTTAAAATGGAAGACCTACCAGTAGCGAAGAAAATATCTTTCACACAGAACACTGAAGCAGATCTGTTTGGGACTTCATCCTTTGTTAAATGTTAATGCCTTAGAGGAAGCCTGGATCCAACAAGGAATAAGGGATATTATTAAAGCTAGATGTTCGGTATATTTTTTATATTCTGATATAGGCCATGCTCGGCTGCCAAGGTGGACAAATTTAAAGGAGCTGTGGCTCCATTATTAAGAGCTCCTAAAAAAAGGCTTTAGTTGTTGGATGTTTTGGGAGCGCCGAGGGGCACATCGGGGCTCTCACATATAAATTACAAGGTCTCCTGGCTTCCACTAGCCAGCGGGGCCAGAACAAGTTACTTTCAGCCCCTAGAAAGGCCTTAAACAACATAATAAAAGGCTGAACTGTTTGGGGAAAGTAATGAAAACAAATGTGGCACTCTGCAGTGGGGGGGGGCTGCTGGATAAAATTGAAAGGGCATGAAAAAGCCCCCGCATGCTGCAGCCAATCAGAAGAGGGCTTGGGAAACAGGATAAGAGGGGATGTTTTGCCTGCCAAGAGGGATTCCACCTGAGTTTGGAGTGCAGGAGAGTCTGTTGTGGGCTTCCCAGCCCTATACCTGCACCTCGGATCCAACGGCCTGTCGGGCCCAAGCTGACTTCAATTAGGCTGAATGCCTGAAAGAGCAAGGGTAGCTGTTCAAAAGAGGAAGAGAAGTTAAGCTTTGTTGCAGGGAAAGAGAAGTTTGAAGTTGCTGCAGACAGAGAGTGAATGAAACTTCTGAAGTTGTGCAGCCATAGAAAGAGCAAAGGATTGGGGCTGTAGTGTGAGAGTGGAGACTGTAAATTATGCAGTCTTGGAGTTAATAGTTCTGCAGCTACACCTAGAGACTGAGCCACTGTGTTTCCCCTCGGTGGGGCAAGTGTTAAATATTATCTATTGGCTGCAAACCGAGTGACTATGTGTGCTGGGTCTAGAGACTTAACCGAACTCCAGCTACAGTGTTATTTGAAAAAGTGTGCCAAGCTGCAAGTCTGGGGAAATCAAGTCTGCCCTATTCCCCAGGCTACCAGAGAGATCAGGGGAGAAGAAGACCGGCAAAGAAGATGATGAGAAGCCTGCCTGGTGAAAACTGCTTACAAAAACCTCAGAGGTGAAGTTGGCAAGGCCAGGCTGGTGAAGACCAGAGTTCTCCATTTTCTCCAGTCAGCCCTGCTGCTGCTGTGGTGCATGGCCAGGAAACCTGTGATATCAGCACGGTATTGTGATCCAAGTTTCTGCCACCCTCTTTGAACTTCTGAACTGTAAGTATCCCTGAGATGTGGATTAGGGGAGTCTTTATGTAGCTAGCTAGCTAGTCAGGAGAGGTGGTTAAGTCCTGGCTGGACTGTGGCAAGTGTAAAGCTGCACCCAGGCAGTAAAGTTAAAGGTTGCATCTGTTTACAAGTTATTTGGGCCCAAATGAAACATCTCCAGCATCGAAACCTGAACCACAGTGTGGTGCTTACTGTAGGAACTACAGTGACTTTGCAGCTGCCAGTGGGAAGCCGGGTGCACCCGCAGGTGGGAGATGGGGATACTGTGTAAGGTCACATTGTTGAGACTGTTATTAATGTTGTACTGTTTTCCTCCTTTTTCTCCCCTTTTCCTCAAATACATCCTATTAATTGTTCATGTTGTGTTCTGATACTATGAATCATTGCAAGAGGAGGGCTTTGTTATTGTGAGGGGAAGTATCTTTGGTGCAGCTATTGTATATTTCCTGGGGGATGGTAATCTGCAGTCTGTTTACAGATATTCCATGCATTACCCCAGGTGGAGGCACCATGCCACTTCTTCTATCCAATCCGGAACACAGGCCTGAATCCTCGGAGCATGCAGTGTGGACCACATGGCCATAGAACAGTCAAGGTGAGTCAGAGGGCTGTTACAAAGTTGAGGCACTGCTGGGATTTGCTTCCCCTAGTGGCCACCTGAAACTGCAATTCTGAAACTTCTGGTACACCTCCCAAAGAAAACCAAAGTTTTGGGAAGTTAAAATGGAGCAACAAGAATTTCCCTGCTGGTGCCAAGGGGAATGTCTGGGTCCAAGGAAAGTTATTTTGGTGACAGGGATTCCAGAGGGCACAAGCAGAGAGGCTATTTTGAATGCCTTAGATATTGTGAAAGAGTTGGGCAAAGTGAAAATATTTGGGATGAAGTATGACTGAGCCAGTCGAAGCACCCATGCGTTACTTCAATGGCCTATGCAGCCAGTAAGTGTTATGCTTGTGCAACTGTGTTACTTAGGTTTTGGCCGTTCACACTCTCTATTAAAGAATTACCACCCTGTAGGGGTACCAAGGCAAGGAACCCTCTAGAGGGTTCCACTCCTAGAGGTGCTGTGGGACACTTCCCTTGGCTAAAGGTAAAGGTACCTTAGGAAGAATCCCCCAGAGAGACAGGCGCTGCCACTGGAGGAAGGGGGTGCAAAGAAAAAGTGCTTCAGAAGGAGGCTGAGGGGAATGCTTATATAGCTGAGGAAGTGGAGTGGTTGGCTGTTTGTCCATTGAACCATAGGCAGAGCCTTCCAATTCAATGGCCTACGTAGCCAGTAAGTTGTTGAATTTTTGTTGACCCGGTAAGCCCACTGGGCTTAGAAGTCCCTTTTTCAGGGGCGACTGGGGGGAAGAAGGGGGATACAGATGGTAAGCAACTGAAATTGAACCAGATTAAGCTGTTGGTGGTATTTTTAGTGAATGAGGAAAATTTGGCCAGGACACCAGGGAAATTCCCCTACTCACAGGTAGGGGGAACCTATGGCCACGACTATGGCCAGTCCCGACTTGTAGGTGGAGAGGATGGATGTGGGAGCACTAGAGGAGACAGGTGTCTCCCAAGCTGAAAGACAGATGGACTTAGAAGATATTGTTGAGAGTATAATACATTCTGAAGACGGGGGAGATACCACTGTAGAATTCTTTTCCACAGAAGACCTTACAGATGTGAATGGAACTGAGGAAAAAACAGGAGGAAATGATGGCATTACAGAGGACACTGGACGAGCGTTGCAACTTCTAGCACAAGAAGAAGAAATAAGGCATGCTCAAGAAAAAATTTAATTACAGATCCAACTGGCTGTTTTGCGAGGCTCTGGTTTACCTGTCAGTGCAACAGTGAAGTCTGTCAGAGAACCCACTGACGTGGAAGAATCAAAGGCCCAGCTGGGGCCAGGTGAGTCATCAGCTGTTTGTAATTTGTTGTCAGTAGAAAAAAGGTAAAGTAAACTGGCTGGCAATCTAGACGCTAGTAATAGTGTGTGCCTACAGCTGAACCTCATGAATCAAACTGTTACGGTGGAATTTCATAAAAAAAAAACAAAGTTCTTGCACGACTGCTCCTATACCTCCTGTACCTAAAGACACCGATAGTGATTTAGGCCTCACAGCCACCCACCCGATTGAGTTGATAGCCAAACCGCTCTCAAAAATATCCAGGTTTGTGGCAGCTTCTATTACTTCAACTAAGGACATTCCAACTGTGATTAAATTTCAGTCTAATGCTCCCGAGTCTCAAGCGATGGCTACTCAGTTTTCTTTTGCTAATACAAATACACTGAAAATGGGCCAGAAAGATACTAAAAGGGACAAAAGATTAGTAATGACTTTAGCTAATAGAGATATTGGTGTTGAACCCACAGAGGTGGATCAGTTAAATGAAAAAAAAGATAATGTACCTTCAAATTTGTATAATTCTACATTGTATCCAGGTAAAGCCTTGAGTGAATCCGGTTGGAAGCAAAACCCTGAAGGGACTTGGTTACCGGATCCGGCATGGGATGAAAAATCACCCTTTACTCCTGCCTCCCCTACTTGGGTTCCTGGGCAAAACATATTAAAATCTGATTTATCCATCACAGAGAGAAGGGAAGTTCCTTGTCGATCAACTAATAACATACAGGTTACTTGAATCTGGGGGGAACCCGGGCCTGTCCCATCTTCAGTGGCGGGAGTAGAACCTGAAACTCCCGGTTCAGAACACATTATGCCAGATAATCCTGGAACTGAGAAAGCTGCACCGCAAGATAAATCCCAGGACCAGACTGAGTAAAAACAGCCACCCTTATCTGAGTTATGTGCGAATATTAAAAAGGAAGCAGCCCCTAGGAGAAATGAGGTTCCAATCAGATATAAAGGAGGCATGGAAAAAAGACCAGATAGACATTTTGTGGGGAAAATCTTACTGAAGGATTCATTGAAGTCCCCCGAGAGGTGTTTGCATTTATTAACATCTCTGGGGAGGATATCTTTGATGTAAGCTTCCGTTCTGCTCATTTTTTAGATTTATTTTGGGAAAGATATACACAGGTCAAATAATCTTCTATTTGGACTCCTTTTGTGGTTATCCCTCTGTCTAAACCTTTGGTTAAATTCATCACTGTAATGTTTAGAAATGAAGGGGTGCATGTTGCTGATATTTCATACTGGTTATCACAAAAAAGTGATCTTTTGGGTGACCCTGAGGCTATTCTTGATGCAGAATTATTTTGGACAGGGGGGTGGAAATATAAAGTAAAGTTGTGGAATACGGGATCTGGAATCACTCATATACCTAACTCATTTATGTTAGGCAGAGATAGAGGTGTGTGTTTTTATGCAGGACAACCCTGTGCTTGCTGTAAGTGCGGATCAAGGACACATATTTCTAGCACATACAACAAACCAAGATGTGGTAATTGTGGGGAGGTAGGTCATATCTCTTTTCAATGTGCATCCCACACAAAATGTGATTTGTGTGAAGATTTTGGGCATGCCTTCAAGGACTGTCCTTGGGCTGCCCAGAATGCAGCTAGTAACATTAGTCCTGAATTACTCATTCAACAGGCACAAGACATGGCTAATTTGCAGGATATGCCACTCCCAAAGACTCCTGATTTAGAGTCTCATCCCTCTAATGAAATAGTGGATTTATGTGAGAAGAAGGAAAAATAAAAAAATGATGTGGTACTTATCCCTTCTAACCCCCAGGACACCTCTGTAGTCTCTAGGCAGGACATTTTGACACTGGTTTGCTATGGAGATTCGGTGCAGGCTGTCATCCCCTCACCAGTGCCTACATCTCCACAGCAAAGACACAGATCTAGAAATTTGAGATCTGTCTCTATTTCCCCCCTCTTTCTTCCCCACCTGGGAATGACATTTCAGCTAATCCCTTTGCTGTTTTGGCCCCGGAATGGGGGGATTCCGACATGGATCAAGATGAAGGTGACTGTAATTCTAGGGAGCAGGAAATGGAGGTCCAGAAAACTGATTTGGTAGGGTATAAAGGGAAAAAGAAAAAAAGAAGAAAAAAAAATTGAAATCAGCAGGACTATTAAAATTCATTACTTCTGGCTTCTTTGAAAATCGGTTCATTAAATGTACATAGCTTACTTAATTCTGGGAAACATCAGGTTGTTTTTGATTTTATTTATAGACTTAAACTAGAAATTTGTTTTTTGCAGGAAACTTGGGCCTTTTCTTTAGACAATATTAGAAGTTTTCAAGGGGAATGGGCCTGGGGTCCTTTGTATTGGTCCTTTGGACAAGCTAGTGCAGACGGATTGGGTATTCTATTTAATTCCTTTTCACTTCACCTTTTAAAACTGGTAGACATTCTGCCTGCTAGGGCATTAATGTTAGATGGAATATGGAAATCTAAGCCCTATCGTTTGATAAACATTTATGGACCCCAACTGAAAGCAGGGAGAGTAGCACTGTTTGGTGCAATTAAGCCATATTTGGGGACCTCCTATCATGTGATTTTTTGTGGTGATTTTAATTGCGAAGTACCATCTTGTATGCATAAGAAAAAAACAAACACAAAGATTTATTGTGATTCCAATGCCTTATTACAATTGGTGTTATCAGCTGATTTATTATTTAGCATGAATTTTCAAGTTAACGGTTCAGACTTTACTTTTAAAAGAGGTAAATATGTATCTACTATTGACCATGTTTTTGTTTCAAATATTTTTCTCTGAGTTAAAATGAAAACATACCCAGTAGAATTCTCGGATCATGTTGCATTATTGGTATAATTTTCTAATATTTCATCTATAAAATCATCTTTTTCCAGATGGGCATTAAATGTTAATGCCTTAGAGGAAGCCTGGATCCAACAAGGAATAAGGGATATTATTAAAGCTAGATGTTCGGTATATTTTTTATATTCTGATATAGGCCAATGGTGGCTAGATACGAAAGACGATTTTCAAAATTGGCTTAAACACCATGGGAAGCGTAAAGAAAATAACATGTTTTTAAAATATATTTCTTTACGTCAACAGCTTTTTAAACTATTCTCTTGGTCTAATACTTCTAGGTTTGATTATTTGGCATAAATTAAAATAATAAAAGATCAAATGTTAACCTACCAATATGACCAAGCCAGAACCTTGAAAGTTTTATTCCAAAATGGTATAAAAGAAATCCCCGGTTGGAGACCCCTATCAAGCATATAAAACTTTCAGGGAAAACACTGACATGGATTCTTTATTTGACCCTCAAGGGATGTTGCACCATTCTGAGAATGATTTATATAAAATTATCAAAAATCACAGTGCATCACTAGAGCCAGATATAGATCCTAAAGCCCAGGACATTGCTTCATATTTGAAACAAATTAATATCCCTACCATTTCTTCGCATTCAGTAAGTGGGGATTTTAATATTAATTCACAAGAGGGTAGATCCGCTATCAACAGCATAACATCAGACAAATCTCCTGGCTTGGATTTGTTACCTATAGAATTTTGTGAAATGTTTGTTGCAGAATTATCTGAATGTTTAGAGCCAGTGTTTAATTACTTTTTTCAGTCAAATTCAATCCCCTCTTCTTTCCTAGATGGCATCTTGATATATATTTATAAATCTGGTGATAGGCAGTTAATTACTAACTGAAGACCAATCACTCTCCTTAATATGGATTATAAGATTGTGGCACATATTTTAAACAATAGACTAAAACAAATGGCTGGAGAGGTAATCTCTCCAGTACAATTTTGCAGACTCCCTTCCCAGAAAATACAACATGCCCTCATGGTTGTCAGAGATGTGATAGATTTTTTATCCCTTTCTGGACAGTATGGTACTATCATTTTGGTAGATCAAGGAAAGGCATTTGATCGTGTTTCCCATTTATATATTTTTTTGGCGTTACAACATTATGGAATTCCGGAATCTTTGGTAAGATACATTAAATTGTTATATTCTTCCACAAAAGTATATCCTATAATACGAAGGTCTGTGACTTTAGGATTTCAGATCCATATTGGGATACGACAAGGCTGCCCATTGAGCCTCCTACTCTATGTTTTTTCATTAGATTCCTTTTTAAGAATATTATCAGATTTCCCTAAATGGCACAGGATTTCTGGTACAGGAATTCAGAATGCTATACATTTACAGGGTTATGCAGATGATGTGTGCCTTTTTTTTCAAACATCACTCAATTTCTCATTTTTTTGGAGAGAATGACTGAATTTACGAAAGTCTCAAATTCTAAGATAAACATAATAAAAAGTCGAGGATTGCATATTGGGGTAGGATATCTAGATTCTCTTGTATTAGCATGTCTTCAAATCTCTTCTGAACCCTTTAAAATTCTGGGAATCACTTTAGGGCCCCAGAATCTAACTTCCTTAAATTGGGAACATTCCTTACTTAAATTAGAAGTTAAAATAAATAGATGGAAAACACGGAGCTTATCAAAAATAAAATGGACTTCAAGGGGGCAGACTTTATGGGCATGGGAAATATTCTCAAGGATCACTTGAAGGGGATTACCTCAATGACAAGTGTGGAAAGGAGATGGGAGGTCATAAAATGGGGACTTAATGAGGCAGTCAGGATCTGCGCTAAGTTGAAACGTAAGGGAGCAAGGTCACATAAAACATGCTGGTGGTCCAATGAGGTACAGGTAGCAGTCAGAGAAAATAAGGCGGCCTACAAAAAATATAAAACAACAAGAGGGATAGGGATAGGAAATGTACCAGCTTGCATCTAGAAAAGTCACCTGTGATGGTGAGCGGAGCAAAGTCCAGTAAAGAGCAACAGCTGGCACAGGGATACATGGAGGGAAAAGGGTTCTTCCGGTACATTGGGGAGCAGAGAAAACTAAGGCCATCTCAGCAGATTGAGACTGAAGGAGGGTGGGTGGAAGAGGCGAGGACTAGGCAGAGGTATTTAATGAGTACTTGCCTCTGTGTTCACTAGGGAGAGGGATGGATATCTACAAAGCAAGGCATGAAGGGATAGAAGGCAGTAAGTGGGATCAGGGGAGCAACAGAAATGGAGCAAGAGGGAGGAGAGGTACCCCAGGGTGTCACATCTGGGTAAGGATAAAAGGCCAGTAAGGTGGAGGGATGGATGATGCTATCTCCGCCAAAAGGGTGTGGTTATCCTCAAGGCCCTAAAGAAAGACAAATTCCTGGGCGGATGGCATTCATCCGAGAGTACTATGGGAATTGGTGGACATACTGGCTGCACCCCTGGTGGAGCTTTCAACAGGTCACTTGAGACAGGAGGGTACCTAGGATTGGCGAGAGGCACATGGTGCCAATCCACAAGGGGGTCAAGAGAAGTACTCAGGTAACTATAGACCCATCAGTTTGACTCGGGTGGTGGGAAAATTAATGGAGAGTATACTAAAGGAACGATTGGGTGTACTTGGAGGAGGTGGGAGGTCTGGATAGTCGGCAACATGGGTTTGTGCCAGGTAGATCATGTCAAACCAACCTTGTGGAGTTCTATGAATGGATAACATCAGAACTGGACAGGGGTAAGCCTGTGGATGTATTATTCTTGGACTTCAGCAAGGAGTTTGACTCTGTCCTCCACAATGGTCTGGTGGAGAAACTGATGGGGTTAGGAGTAGGCCCTTTGATGGTCAGATGGATTGAAAACTGGCTAGCTGGATGCACCCAGACAGTAGTGGTCTGTGGGGAGCTCTCGAACCCAAGAGACGTTGGTAGTGGGGTACCGCAGGGCTCGGTCCTGGGTCCGATTCTGTTTAATGCATACATATTGGACATCAGGGAGGGTATAGGGTGTGAAATGAGTCTGTTCATGGATGACTCCAAGATGGGAGCAGTAGCTGAGGGAGAAGAGGGGAGGTTGGCCCTGCAAGGGGACCTGGACACCCTGGAAAGCTGGGCTCACACATGGAAATTAAATTTCAATATCACCAAGTGCAAGGTGTTGCATCTTAGTCGGGGAAACCCTAAACACAGGTACACCCTGGGAGGGGAGGCGCTGGAGGCCTCAATAGGGGAAAAAGACCTAGGGGTCATGGTGGATGCATGTATGAATAACTCTGAGAAGTGCAGGAGGCGGCTAGCAAGGCAAACAGGATGTTGGGATGCCATCGTGGGGGATCACCTCTAGGAGCAAGGAAGTGATTCTGCCGCTGTACAATGGACTGGTTAGACCACACCTTGAGTACTGTGTACAGTACTGGAGACCACATTTGAAGAGGGACATACAGCTCCTGGAGAGGGTACAGAGGAGGGCAACAAAGATGATACAGGGGCTAGGATTTGACATATGAGGACAAACTTGAGGAGCTCTGCCTGTTTTCATTGGAGGAGAGGAGAGATGGGGACATGATTGAGGTCTTCAAGTACCTCAAGGAATAAATAGGGTAAACATGGAGGGATCTTTAGACTAAAGCAGGGGTATCACCAGAGGGCATGGTTTGAAGTTGGAAGGTGGAAGGGTGAGGGGAAAGAGGAGGAGGTTTTTCACTGAGAGGGTGGTGGACCCTTGGAACGCACTGCCTGGTG
Organism: Neoceratodus forsteri; assembly: GCA_016271365.2. Lineage (NCBI taxonomy): Eukaryota > Metazoa > Chordata > Ceratodontiformes > Ceratodontidae > Neoceratodus > Neoceratodus forsteri. The sequence continues at coordinate 1,318,506,926 of CM057455.1, read as the reverse complement.
AGCTGGTTCAGAGATCCACAGTGGAGGGCTTTAAAAGAGGGTTGGACAGACATAGAAAGTGGATGTATCAGATGATGGCCTGTCCCAGGGGGGTGGGGATGGATGATAGGGGTTTCTGGAGCACAAGGGATGGGAGGGTCTCAGCGCCCAACTAAGGATCTAAGGTTCGAGCAGACTCGATAGACCGTAAGGCCTAATCTGCTGGCAAATAGTATGTTAGTATATTATAAAAAAGTTCTTAATTCCTGGATTGCTTTATGAAGCAATGTTGTGTCCCCCACCTCAGGCATTGGAAACTAAACTCAATAGTCTTTTTTTTTAAAATACTGTGGGGAAATAGGTTAAAACCAATCCGTAGATGCTTTACATGCCTCCCTGTCCATAAGGGAGGATTGGGCATGATAGATCCTATCATTTTTTTCCATACTTTATTCCTTTCACAGACAGTTAGATGTGGCCTAAGGCCGGTTAACACTGCTCATGTAGCCTGGTGTAGGTTGAATTTAGACCGTTATTTTAGAGCATGGGGGTTAGTACCCCCGAGATTAGGGACTCATTTACATGTTCCGGAATATTTTAAATCTGCTGCTTCCAAATTGTGTAGATGGAATCTAACAAAATTACAAATGTTGTCCCAGTCTGGTCGTAGCCTTTATCAATCAGTATTGGCAAAATGTTACCCTAGTGATCCTAGCTTTAAACAATGCTCACCGGATAAAAATAAGTATGTAATAGCACAATTGACAGACCCTAGGATCCCCCCCAACAGATGTGGGAACATCTTTGGCTTTCTGTCTATGGAAGAATACAGATCAGAGGTAATGTAAAACATAAAGTGTCGGAAGAAAGGAATTGTCCTTATCCAGACTGTATAAATATAGAAGAATCTATGGAACATTATTTACTTACTTGTTCTTATTCTAGTGCATTATGGGCTTTTTTAGCAGCTAAGTGGAATATGCCTTGGCTTAGAAGTATGCCATATGAATTGCTTGTTTTGGGTCAGTATTCTTTGTCGAGATCCAGATTTCATCATGATACTCTGATTTTTTTTTTGTGTTGCTTGAAATTCTATTTGTGGCAAGCTAGATGTAGATGAGTGTTGCATCAGAATAGAATGACTTATGATGCTGTACAGATTCTGGTATGTCAAGCTATGAGGTATGCATATGAACAAGATGTATCAAATTCAACACCTCAACAGGTCCACAAATGGTGGAAAGGGTTTTTATTTTTTTTTAAATGTAAGTAAATTCCTATTGGGTTTCTATATATAGTATATTTGATGTTTCAGTATAGACAGTCATGATACTATAGTTACTAACGGGTGTAAAATCTGTAACATCTTAATTGATTGAGTTTACAAGTTAAAAAAAAGAGGGATTGGAGTTTATTATTTCATATGATTAATAATGTTTTTTCTGTGTATGTATATTTTACCATATGTTTTTTTATGATGTTATTTCAGTAAAACTACCCCTACTCTTTTCAATAAGTGCCATGGGATCTTTAACATCCACCTGAACTACCACCAATCCAGGTAGATGGGATCTTGGTTTAACATCTTATCCAAAAGACAGCAAACCTCTCATGCTGCACTACAGTGTCCATATTGGGATATTAACCCAAGTGCCAGATGTGGGTACTGAACCCATGGTCTTCTGATTTCCCAGCCTCGAGTGCTACTTACTGAGCCACTGACACCGGCAAAGTATTATGCTTGTACAACTGTGTTACTTAGGTTTTGGCCGTTCGCACTCTCTATTCCAGAAGAATTACCACTCTGTAGGGGTACCAAGGTAAGGAACCTTCTAGAGGGTTCCACCCCTAGAGGTGCCGTGGGACACTTCCCTTGGCTAAAGGTACCTTAGGAAGAATCCCCAAAAAAGAAAGTAATAGTATGAAGCATATGGGCAACCCAAAAGGAAGTAGTAAGAAATGTATAAACAATCAGAAGTTGTGAGCCATGATAATCAATAAGCATGAGGCAGCTTGATCACATAATAGGATAGCAGGGTAGCCATGGCATGAGTCTGATGGGTCTCTAAGTTCTGGTCACTAGTTCTGGGAACTTGTGACCATCGAACAGTATGGTTCATGATAACACAGCAGTAGAGTCAAGCCATACAAAGGTAAAGGTACTGGAATTCAGGAGGGCTGACTTTGCCAAAATGGGTGAGTGCCTAAGGAATGCACTAGCAAATGGGCAGGAAGGAGGGGTGGAAAAACAATGGGGAATAATCAAAACTGTCATCACAGAGGCAACAAGCCTTTGTGTGAAGCAAATAAACAAAACAAAACTATGTAAGAAACCACTGTGGTTCTTAAAGGAGGTGGCAGAGAAGGTAAGGGAGAAAAAGAGAGCATTCAGGAAGTACAAGGAATCACAGAAGGAGCAGGACAGAGAATTGTATCAGTTAAAGCAAAAGGAATCAGAAAAGACAGTCAGAACAGCAAAGGCCCAAACCAAGCAAAAGATAGCCAACTCAGTTAAGAAGGGGGATACAACTTTTTATAGGTACATCAGGGAGCGAAGGAAGACCAAGGGAGGGATAGTGAGGCTTAATAAAGGGGAGGGGGGTGGACAGAGGGTGACTGTGAAAAGGCAGAGATACTAAACAAATAGTTTTGCTCAGTATTCATAAATGAAGAGGGGGAGGTACCTAAACCAAACAATAGAAACACGCTGGATAAGGGGGTTGATACCAGCCCTTTCACAGAAGAAAGGGTTCTGAAGGAACTCTTAAACCTGAAGGTGGACAAAGCAATGGGGCCAGATGGGATTCATCCCAGAATTCTAAAAGAACTAAGGGTAGAACTAGTGACACCACTGACTACCCTCTTTAATAAATCATGGGAGGATGAGGTGGTACCTGAAGACTGGAGGAGGGCAGATGTTATTCCACTTCACAAAAGTGGGAGCAAGGCAGAAGCAGGAAACTACAGACCTGTTAGTTTAACCTCAGTGATTGGGAAAATGATAGAATCACTTCTGAAGGAAAGAACTGTTGAATACCTAGAGGCCAGAGGAGCACAGGACCCAAAGCAGCATGGATTCACAGCAGGAAGGTCATGTCAGACGAATCTAATAGATTTCTTTGACTGGGTGACCAAAGTAGTAGATCAGGGAGGGGCTGTGGACGTGGCCTACCTAGACTTTAGCAAGGCATTTGACACAGTCCCAAACAAAAGATTAATATACAAGCTGGCCAGCCTGGGAGTGGGTCCCAAGATGGTAGCCTGGGTAAAGAATTGGCTGAAGAACAGGACACAGAGGGAATAGTAAACTGAGTCCACTCTGAAGAAAGGAGGGTTACTAGTGGGGTACCGCAGGGTTCAATACTAGGACCGATCCTCTTTAATGTCTTTATAGGTGACATTGCAGAGGGACTGGAAGAAAAAGTATGTCTCTTTGCAGACGACACAAAGATCTGCAACAGAGTTGATACACAAGGTAGGGTAGAAAGGATGAGAAGGGACTTGGCAAGGTTGGAGGAATGGTCAAATGCATGGCAGCTTAGATTCAATGCTAAGAAGTGCAAAGTAATGCACCTGGGAAACAAAAACCCAGGGGAAGAGCACAGAATGGGGATGAGATACTAACAACAACAAAAATGGAAAGGGACCTGGGGTAGTCATATTGGATGACCTAGAGGTGAGCAAGCGATGTGAGAGGGCAGTAAGGAGGGCTGGGAGATACTGGGATACATAGGGAGAGGCATCACCAGTAGAAAACAGGAAGTTGTTATCCCTCTATACAGACAGCTATTGAGACCCCATCTGAAGTACTGCGTGCAGTTCTGGAGATCCAACCTCCGCAAAGACATAGGATGGAGGCAGTCCAGAGGAACGCAACTAAAATGGTGCAGGGTCTGCACCAGAAGACATATCAAGAGAGACTTAAGAAGCTTAATATGTATAGCCTCGAGGAGAGGAGGGAGAGGGGGGACATGATAGAAACTTTCAAGTACCTCAAGGGAATCAACAAAGTCCAAGAGGGCAGCACCTTTCAGAAAAAGAGGTGTGCAAGAACAAGGGGCACAATTTGAAGCTATAGGGGGGATGGCTCAGAGATGATGTGAGGAAGTATTTTTTTATGAAGAGGGTTGTGGATGCATGGAACAGCCTTCCTGAGGAGGTTGTGGAATCAATAACAGTGGTGGAATTCAAGAATGTATGGGACAGGCATAAGACAATTCCAGGGGGTTGAGGTAGGAAGAAGTAGGCTGTTGGTTAGCTAGGATCTGCAGCTTATACATTAGGTAGGGAAATGGGCAGACTGGGTGGGCTAAGCGGTTCTTATCTGCCATCAAATTCTATGTTTTTATGTAAAAGAGGAGGAGGGAACTTCTTAAGGAGAGAGGGAACGGCAAGTAAGGGACACCATCCCCCTCCATCCAAGAGCGGATCCTATCTACTGAAACTAGGAAATACTACACTAGATATTACGACCTTCAGCATGGAGGAGAGAAAAAAAAACCCTTTAAGGAGGAAATCTCTGGGGATCCAAGGCCTAGGTCGTCTTCCCTCCAGGTGTGGGATAATTTCATTAGTGATGGCTCTGCTCCTGCAATTTGGAAGCCCCAAACAAGAAAGTGGAAAAATATTCTAATTTAAAGGGAAACTCTCACTCCATCCTTCTAACAGGAATGCCGTGGAGGGTTGCGAGACGGTAGCTCTGCAACCGATGCTCCAAGGCGGGAGGAGGAGAGTAATGACTCCCCCAGGCACACACCCAGCCAACTGATCCAAAACAAAAAACACAAAACAAAAAATAAAAGGTGAACCTGAAGGGAACGTGGAGAGAATGCAGTGAAGGTGCCTAGCCAGGGAACCACTACAGCAATAGACTACGTTAAAGTGGAACACTGGAGCTAAAGGAAATCGGCGATAACCTCCCTTTACAGCTGAGTCATACATTCTACAACCTGGGGTGCCGTTGGTACGTCTGACGACTAAAGTTCCACCCGGAGCCAGGATGTTCCCGACTATTGGCCAGGTGAGAAGGACCCTGCCCCAAGCTTTGCATGCCCAAGCTGCGGACTGTAAGTGCAGAGTGTGACCGTCAGCTGCAGGGAAACACCGCATCTGAATGCTATGGCTGGCTTGCCCAGGGACTGCTGAGGAGCTGAAGAAGCATTGAGTGCGGAGAGCTTGCAGAGGGCAGATGGCAGGGAGCAGGGAGCAATGATGGCATAAATCAGGGGGTGCTCCAGACATAGTTCAGTAAAGCAGGGTAATTGTTCAGGGGGAAGCAGAATGATAATCAAACCTACACATGGGTCAGTAAGCAATAGGAATAGCCAGACCGACACACAGGTCTGCAAAACATAGTAGCAATGGGGACATGAACGTAAACGGGGGAAACATGATAGTGGGGCAAGCCAGCCAGGCATAGAAAAACCAAATCAAGGTAACAAATACTCTGTGGATTTTCAGTGGCGAAGGCAGGATGTGGAACAAAATTAATTAGCTACATGGGGCCACGACTCCCCAAACACTTCCCAGTCCCCACTGTAGGACAAACAAGAAAGCGATGGAAGGGCCAAGAACCACATGCAGATATTAAAGCTACTTTAACAGCCTCAGCAGGCGCTTTCGCAGACCTCAGAGTAGAACAGCTGTGTACGAACAGGGAATAGCATGATTGAACTGCATAGCAAGATTCAGAGGGAGCATTAAATTAGGTGAAAACAATCAGACTTAATAGCATGGGGAGCAAATAATACTGTAGCATGGGAAACAGCATTGGGTTGAGTAACAACACAAGCACTGCGTACAATAGCAATGTGAGTAAATAAAACAGTAGCAGGGGCTGCAAAACAAAAGGCCAAACAGCAGGAGCAAGCAAATGAAAGGGCAAATGGTAAGACCTCCCCCCCGCCCCCAAAAAAAAGAAAACAAAACCAAGACACAAACAGAGAACAAACAGGGAGGAATAAAAGGAAGCACAGGCCAGAGGCAGAAATACAAACCAGAAGCAGAAGAACAAAACGCAGAGTCCAATAGAAAGAAGCAGCAAGGGTAGGGCGGGTCAGGGTAGGCCCCAGCCAAGCACAAAGCAAACGGACAGAGCCACCGGCCAGCAAAGAAGTGCTTCAGAAGGACGCTGAGGGCAACTGCTTATATAGCTCAGGAAGTGGGAGTGGCTAGTTGCTTGTCCATCGAACCATAGGCAGAGCCTTTCAATTGAGAGTGCTGCAGATGTTGATGCTACTAACTACCAGCAACCCTCAACACAGAAGGTACTGAAGGTGAGTGGAAACTGTTTGGCAATGGGAGCAATCTGCAATCAGACCCCCTTCCCCTGCCACCATCTGAATCAGATTTATTAGAGAAGATTAAAGCAATGTTGGCTAATAAAGGCAAGACTGTTAAAGACATACTGTACAAGCCCTGTTCCAACCCCATGTTCAAGCAATTGCTAGATGAGGTGAGAGAATAGGAGGTACAAGAGGACATTGCTGATTCCTTGAAGCCCCTGCTGTGACTGCTTCACCTCGACATGTACAAGTTGGGAACAGTCAACCGACCACTCCCCCTCCTTACCTGAGTGTTGAGTTGAAAGAGATAAGAGAGAGAGTGTGTGTGTGGGTTCTACAAAAGGCTCAAGAGTCACAGCCATTGCCAAGCAACATGATATTTGATCCAGGATGCCAGGTGACCCCTGTTACTGCTACAAGGGTCAGACCCTGGCTCCCTGCTGTGAATCAAGATGGACTATTTTGCTATAGATGTCAGCAAGATGGTCACCTTGTCCGTGGATGTGTCAGTGCAGACAACCCACAGCTAGCAAAAGAGAAAAAAGACAAAGGAACCAGGGAAACGACAGAGGAGCCCAGTAAGGGAGTAACCTGGGTCTCCGAAATTGGACAGCTCCACCAGATGGACAGAACTGAAAATACCACCAGAGAGCAAGGTGCCACCTGGTTTGATTGGATCTTGTGCTGACGTGGAAGTTTTAATTGAGGGTGTTCTGTGCTTTGCAGTGCTGGACAGTGGGTCACAAGTCACTATAATCCACGGGACTTTTTATGACCACCACTTGAAGCACCTGCCTCTCCTGCCTTTGTCAGGCTTGTGTCCAGATGAACCGCCCAAAATTGAGACCATGGCACTGATCTGCGGAGAGTCCAAGGGAATGACTGATATGCCTGTATTGATTGGGACAAATGCAAATATGTTTGGCAGGCTGGCCAACACTTTGCTAGGAGAGAGGCGAAGTGGATAACCTACTAAACCCCTCTGTCAAGGCTGTGGTAAAAAGAGTCAGCCTGCCCATAGAGACTACAGAATTTGAAGTGGCTGACAAGCCCATTGGTGTGGTTTGGAGGGTGGACAAAAGGGAACTAATCCTGCCTCCTAATTCAGAGTGTAGAGTGGTGGGCTTTCCCCAGCAGCCTGAAGGACCTACCTGTATTACTGATGCCCCACCGGAGGACAGTTTGCCAGATGGGTTAATGGTGCAGCAAGGGGTAATGCCACCCCCAGAGCCCCTCCCCCAGGCCAGACGTGTAATGGTGAGGGTAAAGAATGCATTACAGAAGCCTACAACCATTTGAAAGGGCCAAGTGCTGGCACGTATCTTCAAAGCAGATAGGGCCTTTGGTACCCTGGACCATGATGTCCTCCTCTCCAGGTTGGTCTCGATAGGTATGGATGGGGACAGTAATGCATGGTTCTGTTCCTATCGCAAGGGGAGGCAGCAACTAGTTAGCATGGGCACTTACATTTCCAAGTTGGCACCTATTATTTCTGCAGTTCCACAGGGCTCAATATTGTTGTTTAATGTATATATAAATGAGCTGAGTTTTTCAGACCCCCCAATATTATATCATCTTCACGCAGATGATACAATTATTTATGTCACAGATTCCTGTATAGAAAAAATTCAAATTAAATTACAGTGTGCCTTTAGGGAACTGCAAATATTACTTGAAAGTCGCAAGTTGGTTCTTAACCCAAAAAAAGCTCAAACCATGCTATTTACTAGAAATGACAACATGAAAGAGGAAACAATCACAGATATTAATACAACAGAGGGTATTGCCATTGAAAAAGTTCATGCATACAGATATTTAGGCATGTGGTTAGATAGTCAACTGAGATGGGATGAGCACATAAAGCATTTATTAAAAAGTGTAGGCAAACGACTGGGTGCCCTGTATTATGTAAAACTGTGCATGTCCCAGAAAACTAGGAAGAGGGTAATAAATGCTATGATTTTGCTGGGTTTTTGATTATGGAGATATGTTGTACTCAGCCAGAACAAAGAAGGGTCTGGCAAGACTTTACGTTTGTTACAATAGACTTGCCGGGTTTATACTTGGTCCCCCATACAACTCATAGCTGCCAGCTGAATGATAACCTTGGTTAGCCAAGTCTGAAACATCGAAGGTACAAACACACCCGTGGCATTTATTTACAACTGGATTAGAGGTCATTTACCAAATCATACTGTATATCTTCTAATATAGTATACATACAAAACAAAGTTTCTTAAGATCTGCAATTGGTCTGGATCTAGTGGTCCCTAAATGCAATTTAGACATCGGTAGGAGTATAGTATTTTATGTTGGCTCAATGGCTTGGAATAGTATCCCATACACTTTGAGATCCTTAACAGGGAAAGACAGATGGAATGCAATAAAAGTGTGTCTAGAAAGAAAACCAGAAGCATCTCGTGTGTGTTGCCTGAAAGTATAATATTGTTTATTTTCTATTATATGTTGCTTTGCAATGTCATTTTATTTTATTTTTATAAATGTGTATACATCTTCATCATTAGAGTTTATTTTATGTTAGAAGCAAATATTTTACTGTGATTTTGTTGTTATTAATCTTTTATGTGAAACTGTACTGTATGATAACGTTGTTTTTCTTGCTGTGGTACCTCGTTGCAAATTAGTTTCAGCTCTATCGAGCAAATCCTTGTTCATGAATTTTATGAATAAAACATTTAAACAACATACAAAGCAGATAGTGTCACTGGAATGGAACCATGGATAGCCACAGACATAGAGACCGATCCAGCATCTTTTCATTTTGGGAACTTGCCCATCCCTGACAGCTGATAGATGAAGCCTGAGCCAGAAGCTAGCAAAGAGGCACAAAGTATGTTTGCTCCACGAATGTGACATAGGGTGCATCCGAAGAGAAGAACATCATATCCTCCTCTGAGATGACTGCCCCTTAAGTGAGAGATCCAGAAGACTGGTCCCAGGACCCAGGAGACATGGAGGATGGCTGGCAGCACCTGTGGGAGCTACTGGTGGCAGGTATAATTAAGGAGTCCCAGAGCCTACTATGCATCCCCTATTGTTGTGGAATGCAAGGAAACAGTGCAGTGAGGATGTGCATCTCTTGTCGAACTTTAAACAAAAAGGAACATCCCAGACCAATACACAGTGCCTCAGGTTGAAGATGCTCTAGCCAGGCTGTCAGGAAGCAAATGGTTCTCAGTGCTGGATCTCCAGAATGGGTGCTATCAAGTCCCCATGGTGGAAGAAGACAAGGAGAAGACCACCTTTATCTACCACATTGGGTTCTACCACTTCAAATGTATGCCTCAAGGGATCTCTAATGCACCTGCCACATTCCAGAGACTAATGGAAAAGGCAATGGGGGGCATGAACTTGCTAGAGGTTATTGTCTACCTGGATGACCTGATCATTTTCAGCACAACTCTGGAAGAGCATGAAACCCATTTGATGAAGGTATTGGACCAGCTAGAGGAATTCAGATTAAAAGTCTCCATTGACAAGTGCCAGTTTTGCCGGCCTTCAGTAAAATATGTGGGGCACATTTTCTTGGCAAATGGAGTGCAGACAGACCCAGCCAAGGTCGAGTCCCTCACCACCTGGCCCAGGGCCCCATAACTTAAAGGCTCTCCAGTCTTCCTTGTTTTTTGTGGGTATTACTGACGGTTTGTGAAGGACTATTCTATGGTAGTGCAGCTGCTGAACAATTTTACCCAAGGTTATCTGCCTACCAACAAGAAAAAGAAAAAACGGTCCAAAAGAGAAAGTCCACAGAAAGAATATCTCAAAATGAATGAACCTGTTGGTGACAGGTGGACGCCGGAGTTGGAGGCTGCTTTTAATGAAATCATCAAGAGATTGTGTGAGTCATTTTGGCCTTTGTGGACCCCAACAAGCCATACATCCTCCATACTGATGCCAGCTTGAATGGGTTAGGAGCGGTGCTTTAACAGGAACACCCAGAAGGACTCCAGCCAGTGGCCTTAAGCACTACCCTGTACATAAACTCAAATTTCTGGCTTTGAAGTGTGCAGTGGCAGAAAAATTTCATGATTACTTGTATGGAGTTCCCTTCGCTGTCTGGACAGATAACCCCTTAACATATGTGAACACCTCAGCCAAGCTGGATGCTGCTGGCCACAGATGATTATCCACAGTGTCCACATATGCCTATACTTTGCCGTACTGAAGTGGCAAGACCAACATACAGTACATGCCAACACCTTGTCAAGGCACCCACATACAGATCAGCCTGACTCCAGTATACAGCTTTCAAGTGCAACTGTTGAAGGTCTGTGTTCTAAGTTTTCTGTGCCCAAGGAAGCCACCCTCGCCAGCCCAGCTAGAGCAATTGACATGCTGGGAGCTTCACCAGATGCTATTCCTGAGGCTTACCTAAACTTTACTGTACTGGATCTATCCTTTCTACCCCAACCAAGCAAATCAGAGCTTCAACAGGACCAGAAGGAAGACCATGCCTTCCATGACGTCATTCAAGCTCTAGAGAAATGGCTCTAAACACACCAAGTGCACAGCTTTCACCCAGATGCTAAACTAATGCTAAGAGTATGGAGTAAGTTGGTCCTCAAAGAGGCACCGCTGGTATGGAAGGTGCAAAATAGTGATGATCTTGCATGCTCAAAGGCCCAGCTGGTCCTGCCTTGGAAGTACCTCATGGCAGTCTTGACAGTCCTCCACAATGAAATAAATCATCTGGGCTATGAACGGACATTAGACCTGGCAAGAGCATGATTCTACTGGCCCAGAATGAAAAAGAACACAGAAAAGCACTGCAAAGCCTGCTTGCATTGTATCAAAAGAAAGACACTCCCCAAGAGAGCTGCCCGCCGTCAGTATAAAAAACAGTGGCCCACTTGAACTTGTATGCATGAACTTTCTGTTGCTTGAGCCAGAGACATTTATGCAGGCAAGGTGCGATCAGAGCCCATTTTTGAATTGGTCGAGTTTGCTATATTCAACAAGGGCAGTAGGCAATTAATTGAACCATTTGGGACCCTGGAAGGAAATGGATCTATGAGCCAGTGCTGTCTGCTTAAAGGGTAGGTTGCACAATTTGAAATAGGCAGGAGGTAGATACTGGCGTAAGGTCTAACAATGATTTTTTTGCCAGCAGACAAGTCTGGTACATGGCTCTTCAGTGGAGGGGAAGCCAATCGGTCTCCCTGTAAAGGGCGTAGGTATGGGTCAGGTGGTCAGCCCCTAGGACCAAGCAGCATACCTTATTGAGGAGCATTTTTACCCTTTTTAGGGCCATTTCGGAGCTAGCACCATAGATGGCAAGGCCATAATCAATGGTGGAGAAAACCAAGCTGCACGTGACAAGCTTTAAGGCATCTGGGGGTCATCAAATGTTGGTGGCGATAGAAAATGCCCAGTTTTGTATTCGCGACTTTGACAACATTGTCAGTATGTGAGGAGAAGGTAAGGGTGTCATCCAGGTGTACACCTAGATATTTAAAAGTGGACACCTATTCCAAAATATCCCCTTTAGAGCTCTATATCAGTAGTGGGCTGAACCTCTTCTTATTCTGCGGGACAGTGAAGAGCATGAAGAGCATGCTCTTAGCTTTTTTCATAGTTGAGCATTAATTTATTGTTGGTGAACCATAGTTCCAGCCTATGGAGTTTGGCTTGCAATTTGGATGAGATTGCAGCCTGTTGTTTGCCGGATACTGAGAAGATGGCATCATCAGCACAGAGCACAGTGTGTACCGGGCAGACAGAGGGTAGAGAATTGATGACTAGGCTCAACAGGAGTGGCCCAAGGATTGATCCCTGGGGGACTCCGAGGTTCACCTCCCTTGGTTCAGATTGATGACCGCTAATTCTCACACATTGTGTTCTGTGAGACAGGTAGCTGTCAAACCAGGCCACTGTGTCTGTGGACAGGCCAGTGGAAAATAGACAGGCATGGGGAAGTTGATGGTTTACAGTATCAAATGCCTTAGTGAGGTCTATAAAGACCCAACTGCTAGACTGTTATCTAGGGCATTGTATACCTTGGATGTGTAATAAACTAAGGCTGTGTGGGTGGAGTGTTCTTCCTGGAATCCGTGTATCTCTGTACAGAGTAGGTTGTTCTTCTCAAGGTACTCTGTGAGCTGATCAGACTCCACACGCTCCAGAACTTTGGAGAGAGGGGGCCGAATAGAGATGGGCCTATAGTCAGAAAGGCTTTTTCTATCCCCAGATTTAAATACTGGGGTGACAAGTGCCACCTTCCATTTGTCAGGGAACACACCTGTTCTCAGTGAGGTATTAAATACTTTAGTGAGTGGGTCTGCGAGTTTGTTCAGGGTGAAGGCAACCATCTTCATGTCAATTAGGCCATTCCCCATCCTAGTCTTCCTGAGGAACCATTTGACATACCTAATGATTTCAGTCCGCGTAATCTGCCTGAAGTAGAATGGTGGCACTCTGTTGTTTGGTGGTGCGGACGGATTGAGATAGGAGCGCTGTCCAGGTGGCGACGGGGTGAAGTCTTCACTTGGGAACACTGAGCTTAGGTCCGTGAATGCTTGATTGAAGGTATCTGCAATATTGCAGGGCTCCTGGAGTGTCTTAGATCATGCCATAATCAGGTCAGGTGGTAATCTAGAGGCCTTTCCTGTAAGGAATTTAACATAGCTCCAGAACTCCCTCCCTTGGCCCCAGCTCCTGCTAAGAAGTTCATTAGAATAGGAGGCTTTGGCCAGCCGAATGTGCTTCGTGCACTTATTTCTTGCTGCCTTATAAGCAATGAGGTCAGTATGTAACCCAGTTGCCTTGGCCTTATGCCAAAGGTTGTCCCTATGGCTCATGATCTCGATGAGGGAGACAGAGAGCCATGGGTTAGATGTGCCTCTAATTTATTTGGTTTTGTATGTGGTGAAGATGTCGCAGGCCTTTGTAAAGATCATAAGGAGAAGTCAAGGGCTTGGTTACTGTCCTTAGCTGCATCAAGTAGTGACCAGTCAGCTAGCCTCAGATATTGTCTGAAGGCTTCCAATTGCCCTGTTCTCAGAGTGTGACTTCTTTGGACCCAGGGAGTGCACTTTGTGAACTTATTTGTCCAAATGCACATAACAGTGGTCACTGAGGCAGTCAGGTAGGAGAGATACCTCAGTGATATGTTCCAGGCAGATGGAGAGGAGCCAGTCAATGAGTGTACTTGTGCCCATCCAGTAATTATGCCTGGTTGCTTGTGTTACCATCTGTGTCAGGTAAAGGCCTGATATCTGGTCCCTGACAGCTGAGGCATCCTGGGATTGCCAGTTGGTGTTGAAGTCCCCAACAATGACTTGCTCCCAGTTTTGCTTATGCTGTTTGTGGTTGCTAATGAACTGCTCAAGGCCAGTGGTGTGGTTACCCAGGGGTATATATACTGTTGACAGCAGTAGTATTTTGTTTTGTTGGCCTATGGTGAGCTTTAGGTCCAAAATTTGAGCCTCCTTGGTGTGTGGACTACTAGGTAGTATTTGACCTTTAATATTGTTCCTGAAGTATACCATACAGCCTCATACGCTTGGACAGTCTGTCCTGGCGGAATGAGGTATACCCATCCAGGGCAACAGTCGCATCATTGATCTTCGGGGACAGCCAGGTCTCTGTGAGGGCAATGATAACTGGTTTGAGTAGCTCTACCCAAGCCTGAAGTTGTGATAGCTTGGGTAAGAGGCTTCCTATATTTAGGGAGACGATTCTGAGGTGTTCCAGTTTCATGGGGGTGCTAGTGTAAAGAGTTCTGGATTTGGGTGCACATTCCCCGATAGCAAAAGCATTATCAGGATCAACTTTTGAAGGAAGTGTGAGCAATACACCCAGGAAGAACAAATAATCTTTGCCTTTGAGGTCCTTTGCTCGGTGATGACCGGAGAGAGAGGATCCAGCAGTATAGCAAGGCAATTATAGGAAATTTGCAGGGTGCTTGTGATTTATTAATTTGTGGTGGCTGTTTTGAGTGTTCGAGGCAGGCGGGGGTCAGCAGCTGTTCCTTTAGAAATAGAGTGCTTAAACAAATGTGCTCCTGGGGGGGTTAGAGGATCCTGGCTAGGTGTTGAAATCACCTTGTCTACTTCTACCCCAAGGTAGGTGATAAGGAAAAATAGGAGCAGCAGCTTTGTATAAGCCTGCATTCTGGTTGTTTATAATGTAAGAGAGGTGTAAACAGCTGCTGAGACAAGTAGGCCAGCAGCTTACCTCAGGTAAGGAGTGCCCAGTATAAGAGAGCACAGTAGAGCTGGAGACTTTGAGGTTCACTGGTCAGTTATTGTTTGGCATCCTGTTCAATAAACTTTAGAAGTGTGGATTAATTAGAACCTGGAGTAGTGTTGGAACTTTTCTTTTTCACAGACTATAAGGGGAGTATAGTATTCTCTTGAATAGTGTAGGAGTACTGAGAGAATAGGGGACCTTAGTGGTTCCAAGTGGCTCTTGAACTGTGTAGACTGCAGCCAATGGCCAATGGGCAAGGGGATTGGGAGAGAGGGAGGAGCTCAGATGGATTTAATAGAGGCTGGGGGTGGCTGGGGCGGGAGGAAAAAATCCATTGAGAATGTGTAGTCTGCTGCAGTCTGGGGGGGGCTAGAAGGGGAGCCGTGGTTTTGTTAGTGAAAGAAGTGGTCCAAGTCACTCCCCAGCTGAGAGGAAAATCACTTAGAGAGGAGGGAGGGAGGAGCCGCAGTTCCTTAGGAGTTAGCTGCGGGGCCCCTAGCAGCAGTGAAAATCAAAATTAGCAAGGGCAAAGAGAGAGGGAGATGTGGTTTGGCAGTCCCTGCTTTAAGCATAGTCCCAAAAGTAAGGAGGAAACTGCCCCAATGGCAGGCTAATGGGAGGAGAGGTACAGTCAATAGTGGCCAGAGTAGTGGTGGCTGAGTCCAATCAAATTCACACTCTAGGAGTCCGTACCTGGCTAGAAGCTTCTTGCTGGTGGGTTTAGGAAGGCACAGCCAACCGAGGTATAGCCGAGCTGCTGCCGCATGGGTGCCCGGTCATGGGCGACATCCTAAAGAGAGGGAGATGGATTGGGTTTAGTGGTTAAATAATTAAGGACAAGCAGGCGAGTTAAATGGTGGAAGGGCTTTCAGGGATGAAGAGACAAAGGAGAGAGAATAGAAAGGAGTTAACAAGGGGGGGTTAAAGACAAAAGATTCCTGGGAGGGGGCGACTGGCTTTTGGCACCAGGGGGCCGAGACAAAGCTAGCAGGACAAGATGGCTTGAGAGGGAAATTAAGTACTGAGAAGTTATGGGGATGAGATCAGCAAGGAAAAGAGGAGTACGTAGTAAGGCAAAGCAGTTAAACAATTTCCCCACTTGTGAACTAAGCTCTAAACACAGTAAACAGTAAAAGACTAGCCAGTAAATTAAGCTCTAAACTACAAAATCTAGCCAGTAAACTAAGCTCTAAACACATTAAAACAGTGAAATCTTAGTCCTTCAAAGTATATCTACAGCAAGGATTTAAACATTTCCCTTATATGGCTGGAGTTAAAACGGAAAAAAACTAATTTGTGAAATAAAGCAAGTTCTGTCAAAAAAATCTGTTGAGAACCTGCAGTCTTGTGGGGTGGGCTAGAAGGGGAGCCATGGCTTCGTTAATGGAAGCCATGGTCCAATCCACTCCTCAGCTGAGAGGCAAATCATTTAGTGAGGAAGAGAGTGAGGGAGCCATGGTTCCTTAAGGAGTTAACTGCGGGCTCCTGGCAGCAGCGAAAATCAAAATTAGCAAGGGCAAAGAGAGAGGGAGCAGTGGTTCAGCGGTCTCTGCTTTCGGCGCAGTTCCAAAAGTAAGGAGGAAGCTGCCCCAATGGCAGGCTAATGGGAGGAGAGGCGCAGCCAATAGTGGTCAGAGTTGTGGTGGCTGGGTCCAATCAAATTCACGCTCCAGGAGTCCGTACCTTGCTTTAAGCTTCTTGGCGGGTTCAGGAAGATGCAACTGGCCGAGGTATAGCAAAGCCCCTGCCACAGGGGTGTCCAGTTAGGGATGAGTTCCTGGCTTGAAGCTTCTTGCTGGTGGGTTCAGGAAGGCACAGCCGGCTGAGATAGAGCCAAACCACTGCCGCAGGGGTGCCTGGTCGGGGCAAAATCCCGGCTTGAAACTTCTTGCTGGCGGGTTGAGGAAGGCACGGCAAGCTGAGGTATAGCCAAGCTGCAGAGGTGCCCAGTTAGGGGAAGGATTCTGGCTTGAAGCTTCTTGCTGGTGGGTTCAGGAAGGTGAGGCTGGCTGAGGTATAGCTGAGCCGCTGCCATAGGGGTGCCCGGTCAGGGGCTAGAGCCTAAAAAGAGGCAAAAAGAAAATATTGGTCCATCCAGGCCTCCTGAAAGGTCTACACTAAACTGAATACTGGTCCAGCTGGGTCTTCCAAGTGGCCTGCATTGGGTCCTGCTCCAATTGACCCAGACGTTCCTGAGGAGGATGAACATATTTCATTTTGGGACTATGTGCTGGAAACACGTCAAGGGTTGCACAAATGGCAAATGGACTGTTGAAATTCTCAGCCCTCCATTAGTACTGCCTACATTGAACCTGTGCAACCTTTGAACCCTAATGCCGTCACTTTTATTCCTGAGAAGGCCCAGTATCCAAGCACCCGAGCAAGTAATGGCCATTGGTATGGACAATGCGATAGACTTAGAATGTGGTGTGTAAGTACATGATCATACCCTCATGATTACCCCTCATATAAATGTTTCCACCCAGTTTCAAACTGGGGATGTTTAGCATATTAGACAAACATGATAACCACTACACTATGGAAACTATGTATTTGTGATTCTTTATTTTCCTCATAGAGGCAAAGCCGGAGATCACAGCATCAACATACATGCAACTCAAGTGCAACTGTTTGGGACTTCATACTTCTCTTTAAGTGATTTCCATTAATATTAATCCTATCAGACTTTATAGCTAGACAATTGTGGTGCTGGAAAGCATCACGGAGGAAAAGGACCTAGGAGCTCATGATACTGGAGAGCCTGAAAACAACAGCACCCTGTTAAAGAGCTGTAGGTAAGGCAAAGAAGTAGTCAGGTTGCATAAGGAGGGTAGTAAACAGCATAAAGCAGGAAGTGATCCTCCCATTGCGCTGGTCACTGGTGAGATCACATCTGGAATGCTGCCACTACACTGTGAAAACTGCACATTCATGTTGTTTTTAATTTTCCACATACAGGCAAAGCAAGTGAACACAGCATCCACACACGCCAGTGAACCATAACCGTTTGAGACTTCATACACCTCCTCTTTATATGGCTGCAAGGATCCATTGTAATCTCGGCCTTCTTCTCCAGAAATGTTGGACTTTTGTCCAATCTGCCATATAGCCTTCTACTTTTGCACCACCTTGATTTCAGTGTTTAATACTTAATTGCTCTTCAACTTCAATATTTCACACTTACAACATAAAGTACCATCTTGCATGTACTATATCTCATTTTAAAACATCACCTTATTTTTCTAAATATGTTAAAATGTCTTTCATTTACATGAATAATAACCCCACAGGACTTTTTGCCAGGACCATGGTTGAACTGCAAAGCATCACAGACCTTTTTATTTTAATTGTTTAACCAGGGGGAGCTCACTAAGCTGAAAGCTTTTTTTACAGATACAACCTGGGAACATAGGGCAGTTAAGTGACTTGCTCAGAATCACACAGCATGCAAAAGGAAGCTGTAGGATTCAAACACAGATTTGGTCTGCTGGATGTTGGCAGATTTTCAGTATAAAGTCTTAAACCACTGCGCTATACTGCCTCCCAACCTCAAGGCATCAGTTTGTCTGCCAGTTCTGTGCCAAACAGATTAGACTCAAGTTTTGTTAGCCATATAAGTGTCTACTTTATCCACACCTTCATTTTCATATTCAATTACATTTTTTCTTTCAATTTATCTATTTCATTCTTTGTTGGCAGTAAAGGAGGGCTATGTAGTTCTGCCTACTTTTAGCCTCATCTGGGAGGAGGGGAGAAGATGGAAACCACCTCATGTTGAACCAGATTATGCTGCTGGAGATATTTTTAGTGAACAGGGAGAATTTGGACAGGACACTGGGGAAGTCCATTACTCTTTTGCAAAATGTCATGGTATCCTTAGCATCCATCCACCTGTACAGTCACCAGAACAGGCAGACAGTACCTCAGTATAATGTCTCATCCAAGAGACAACACTTAAAGAGTGGAGCACAACCCTCATGTTGCACGACTGTATCAGTACTGGGGTTTACTCCAAGTTCCTGCTGTGGGATTAGAACCCACAACCATCCAATCTGCTGCTATTAGTGGCAAGTGCACAATAGGAAGCAGTATACTACAGTGGTTTAAGGCTCTGAGCTGCAAATCCAATAACATCCAATGAATTAGATCTGGGTTTGAATCACACAGCTTCCACTTACATACTGTGTAACCTTGAGCAAGTCACTTAACTTTATTGTGCTTCCCAGGTTGCACCTGTAAAAAAAAAGCTTTCAGCTTAGTGTGTTACTTCTGGTTTTAAAAAAAAAACTGAGAATGAATAACTAAGATAACAACATCCTCTGAAGTTTGCTCCTTCACAGTTACAAAATGAACTTTCATTTTGCAAATATCTCATTTAAAAAAAAAATCACCTAATATCTTTCACTTTCTTAACAATACATCTTTGCTGATTTACATTCACAGTAATCCTAGAGAACGTTATAGTAAGATATCTGTTTTCACATTCGGCAATATTAAGAGAGAGTGTCCCATGTTTCCAGACCAGGGACCTTTCATGTATGAGGCAAACATGATAACCACTACACTACAGAAACTTTAGATGCCAAATAACTCTGATAGTCAGAAAGCAATCTTGTGTCATATCTTCGTGAGGGCAGTACATATCATTTAGCCAGGAATCTCAGTTGTTAAGTAATTCTGCTACACAATTTAAAATGCAGTGCATTCCACATGAAGGCACAACGGATGTATGCAGCTTTTGGTTATATGCACAAAAATAGCATATCCCATTCCCAACCTAAGTACTCAGTGATTAAAACTATGTTTCTATGCACAACATATTTTGATTCTATGCACACAGCTTCTTCAAGACAGGGGCTCAAGACACTAATACTGTCAAACACACATCTTGAAAAAAGTCTGAACCGTGCTGCCAGTGGTTTAATATGTGTACATTTTAATTAGGTTCACCCTGTCTGTTTGTCAAAGCAAGCAGCTGTGGAGATAACAAATACATGAAATAGCTCAGACTGCAATATTTCCTTAATTGTCGTGTTCTCAATGTGTTTGATACATTCAGTAGGGGTAAAAGTGGGGGTTAGTGAGAAGGTGTTTTTCACTTAGTGACTACAATTAATTTCACCGAAAAAAATATTTCAGTGCCATTTCATATTTATACTGTGACATCCCAAGTATGCGCATAAATCAGAAATTGACTGTAAAAACATTTCCACCCAGTTTCAGACTGGGGAACCTTTCACATGTGAGGTTAAAATGATAACCACTACACTATGGAAACTCCATGTTGCTGTCCTTCCTTGTTTTCCACATACAGGCAGAGCAGGTGATCACAACATCCACACATGCAAGTCAAGATCACAACATCCACACATGCAAGTCAAATGCAAACGTTTTGGACTTCATACTCCTCCTCCTCCTCCTTACGTGGCCTCTAGGATCCATTATAATGCAGGCCTTCTCCAGAAATTTTGCACTTCTACCTTCCGTGCCATACAGCTTTCTCTAACTCTTCACCAAGTCCACTTCTGTGTTTAAATATATAATAATGGCCCTTCCAGGTCGATATCTCACACTTACAACATAATGCACCATCTTGCAAATAGTGTATCTCATTTTAAAACATCACCTAATATCTCTCAATATTTTAAAATCTCTCTGTTTGATTTACAATAATATTAATCCTATCAGACTTTATAGCTAGACAATTGTGGTGCTGGAAAGCATCACGGAGGAAAAGAACCTAGGAGCTCATGATACCGGAGAGTCTGAAAACAACAGCACCCTGTTAAAGAGCTGTAGGTAAGGGTAAGGCAAAGAAGTTGTTGGGTTGCATAAGGAGGGCAGTAAATAGCAGAAACCAATAAGTGATCCTCCCATTGCACAGGTCACTGGTGCAACTACATCTGGAATGCTGCCACTACACTATGAAAACTGCATGTTCATGTTGTTCTTTATTTTCCACATATAGGCAAAGCCAGTGAACACAGCATCCACACACGCCAATGAACCACAACCATTTGGAACTTTATACACCTCCTCTTTATGTGGCCTCAAGGATCCATTGTAATATCAGCCTTCTTCTCCAGACATTTTCGATTTCTGCCAACTCTGCCATATAGCCTTCTACTTTTGCACCATAGTAATGGCACTTCAACTTCAGTATTTCACATCTACAACATAAAGTACCATATTGCATGTACTGGATCTCATTTTAAAACACCACCTTAATGTTTTAAATATGTTAAAATGTCTTTCATTTACATGAATAATAATCCTACATGACTTTTTAGCTAGACTACGGTGGAAGTGCAAAGCATCGAAGAGGAAGTGGACCTAGGCATCAGTTTGTCTGACACTTCTGTGCCAAACAGGGTAGACTCAAGTTCTGTCAGCCATGTAGGTGTCTGCTTTATCCACACCTTCATTTTAATGTTCAGGTACATTTTTTCTTTAAATGTATCTGTTTTATTTTTTCTTGGCAGTAAAGGAGGGCTATGTAGTTCTGCTTACTTTTAGCCTCATCCGGGATGGGGAAGGGGTGGAGGAGCAGATGTAAACCACCTCATATTGAACCAGATTATGCTGTTTGCAGAATTTTTAGTAAATGGGGAGAATTTGTACAGGACACTGGGGAAGTCCCTTCATCTTTTTGCAAAATGCCATGGGATCCTTAACATCCATCCACCTGAACAGTCACCAGAACAGGCAGACAGTACCTTGGTATAATGTCTCATCCAAGAGACAACACCTAAAGAGTGGAGCACAACCCTCATGTTACACAACCATATCAGTACTGGGGTTTACGCCAAGTTCATGTTGTGGGCTCAGAACCCACAACCATCTAGTCTGGTGCCATCAGAGGTGAGTGTGCAACTGAGAATGAATTACTAACATAAAAATGTTCTCTGAAGTTCGATGTTTCACAGTTACAAAATGAATTGTCATATTGCAAATACCTCATTAAAAAACATCACCTAATATCCCTCAGTATGTTAACAATATGTCTTTGCTTGATTTACATTCACAGTAAACCTTGAGAACGGTATAGTAAGATATCTGTTTTCAGATTTGGAAATGTTAAGAAAAAGTGCCCCCATGTTTCCGAACTGGGGACTTTTCTCATGTGAGACAAACATAATAACCACTACACTATGGAAACAAAACACCCCAAGTGACTCTGATACTCAGAAAGCAACCTTATGGTATATCCTTGTGAGGGCAGTAGATATCATTTAGCCAGGAATCTCAGTTGTTAAGTAATTCTGCTACACTGTTTAAAACACAGT
Organism: Neoceratodus forsteri; assembly: GCA_016271365.2. Lineage (NCBI taxonomy): Eukaryota > Metazoa > Chordata > Ceratodontiformes > Ceratodontidae > Neoceratodus > Neoceratodus forsteri. The sequence continues at coordinate 1,318,485,166 of CM057455.1, read as the reverse complement.
GCATTCTACTTGTATGCACATCAGATGTTTGCAGGTTTTGGTTATATATACAAAAATAGCATATCCCATTCCCAATCCTAAGTACTCAGTGATAAAAAATCTGCTTGTATGCACAACATATTTTGGTGCTCCCAGTGCCCTGTGCGAGTATAGCAAGGAAAGGGAGGATTAGAGAGTTCAACACATGGCTGGGGAATGGTGTCGATCCAAGGGGTATGGGTTAGTGGGCGGCTGGGACAAAACCTGGGACAATAACGAAATATAAGCAGGGGACAGGCTACACTTCAGTAAGAGGGGAAGGGAGTATTTAAGCAAGGGATAGAGGGGTATATCGCAGCAAAGGTGGGTTTAAACTAGGTAGGGGGGCTGGTGAGTTAACATCTGGTAGGCAGGGATCCCAGAGAGGTAAAACAGACTAGCTTACCCCCCCCATGTTAACAGGGTAGGAATCAGGGTAGAGTCATGGGGGGAGAGGAGGAGGAGGGAAAACCAGGGGAAGGTAAGGAAGGAAACAGGGTGGAGGGTGGTCATGCTGAATGCAAGGAGCCTAGGTAATAAGTCAGCTGAGTTGCAGGCTCTCCTGGCAGTGGGGAAGGTGGACATTGCAGCCATCATGGAAACGTGGGCCACCCAGTACCAGGACTGGGATATGATGATCCTAGGGTATAGAATATTCAGGAAAGATAGGACTAAGGGGAAAGGGAGGTGTGGCATTCTATGTATGGGAAGAGATAAGGTGTATAAGGGAGGAAGGGGAGGAAGGCAGAATAGATGCCCTATGGATGCAGTTTCAGGACTCAAATGGTAGGACGTTGAGGATGGGGGTAGTATACAGACCACCAGTGCAAGGGGATGTCCTAGCTAGAGAGCTAGCTGATCAAATCAGAAGGGTCTGTAGGAAGGGGAACACAGTGGTGGTGGGGGACTTCAACCTACCTGGGTGGATTGGAGCACTCCAACCACCACAAGTGCAAGAGAGCAGGTCATACTAGATGCATTTCAGGACAGCTTTCCAGTACAGTTGGTACATGAGCCAACTAGATTAGAGAGGATGCTGGACCTGGTACTTTCAAATGGAGAGGCTGTAAAAGATCTGGGGTGGAGAACCCTCTGGCTGTAAGTGCCCATTAGTCAGTGTGGTTCATGCTCAATATGGGTAGGGAAACAGGGGGTATGGGGACCAGGGTGATTGACTTTAAAGGGGTGGATGTTAAAAGGATGGGGGATATTTTTGGTCTTTAGCAGGAATTCAACCAGACTTGGATGCTACTCAAAAATGGGATATTATTAAAAAAGGGCTGATGGAGGCCACTGGAACTTGTACAAAGACAAGGAGTAAGAAGGGAAGGGCAAAGAAGCCCAGCTGGTTGATTTGAGAGGTTATTGAGGGGGTGAGAACCAAGAGGAAGGCATTTTGGAAACTAAAGACATTGGATGGAGGGGTTGACAAGGATGAGTATACGAGGAAGTCCAGGGGGGTTACTGGGCTAGTCAGAGCAGCCAAGGCTTCAAGAGAGCTAAGACTGGAACAGGGTATTAAGGAAGGAGAAAAGGACTTCTTCAGATACATTAGAGAAAGAAGGAAGAACAAGGACCAAATTGTAAGGATTAGAAAGGACGGAGGGTGGGTGGAGAAGGGGGTGGATCAGGCAGAGGGATTACATGAATACTTCTGCACTGTGTTCATGAAGGAGAATGTGGGGCAGATACCTTAAGGGAGGGGTGGAGTGGGTGACTGACATAGGGATTACAGAGGACAGTGTTCTGGAAGGGTTAAGGGCACTGAGGGTGGACAAGACACCGGGACCAAATGGCATTTTACCCTAGGGTACTCGGGGAGCTAGCAGAGATCCTGGCTGGACCATTGGCTGACCTGTTCAATACCTCCCTGGACACAGGATGCATACCGCAAGACTGGAGGATGGCCCATGTGGTGCCCATTCACAAAAGTTGCCCTAGGGATGAACTAGCCAACTACAGACCAGTGAGCCTCACATCAATTGTGGGGACGCTCATGGAGGCAATCCTAAAGAAGAGGCTAGTGACCTTTTTGGAGGACAATGGTCTCCAGGATGGACAGTAAGATGGGTATGTCTTGGGCAGATCCTGCCAGACAAATCTAATTCAGTATTATGACTGGGTGACCATGGAACTGGACAGGGGCCATGTGGTGGATGTCCTGTATTTGGACTTCAGCAAGACCTTTGATTCCATGCCAGATGGGAGGCTGGGGGTAAGCTGGAATACACAGGGGTGGGAATGAAGATGACCAGATGAATCATCTACTGGTTGAATGGAAGGCAGCAGAGAGTGGTGGTGGTGGGGGAACTCTCATCACCAAGGGAAGTGATGAGTGGGCTGCCACAGGGATTGGCACTAAGACCAATGCTGTCTGGGACTACATAGCTGATATCTCACACAGGATCCAGAGTAGGTTCAGTCTGTTCACCGATGATATGAAGATGGAAGCTGTGGTAGATGACATTGAAGGGTGGAAGGGGCTGCAGGAGGACCTGATCAAACTACAGGAGAGGTCAGAAACATGGCAGCAGGGGTTCAATGCCAAGAAGTGCAAGGTACTGCATTTTGGAGTTAGGTACCAGGGGCTATCAGCTGGGAGGGATGCAGCTAGAAAGCTCTGAGGAGGAAAAGGATCTGGGGATGCTGATAGCAGGCAGCATGAAAAACTCAGCTCCGTGCAGGAAGGCAACAGCAAAAGCCAACAGGATGCTGGGGTGTATGGCGAGGGGAATCTCCTCCAGAAATAGGGAGGTGATCCTTCCCTTGTACCGATCTCTGATCAGGCCACACCTGGAGTACTACGTGCAGTACTGGCATGCATTCCTGAAGAAGGACATCAAATTGTTGGAGGGGGTGCAATGTAGGGTGACCAAGATGATCCAGAGATTGGAAGGAAAGTCCTACGGGGATAGATTGGGTGAGCTGAATATGTACTCCCTGGAGGAGGGGAGAGGTAGGGGGGATATGATTGAAATCTTTAAATACCTTAAGGGGATAAACAAGGCTAACATAGAAGGGATTTTCCAGCTTAGAAAAGGGAGGGATATGAGAGGGCATCAGCTGATATTGGAGGAAGGAAGATTCAAGAGGGAAATCAGGAGAGATTTAGTCACTAAATGGGTAGTGACAGGTAGAATGCTCTGCCCGAGGAGGTGGTACCCTGTAGAATGGTGGGCGGCTTTAAGAGGGGATGGGACAGAGTGAGGGGGGTTGTGATGAAGAGGGGTGGGGCAGCTGCAAGTTGAGAGGCTAGCTGCAGAATTGAGCAAACTCGATAGACCATAAGGCCTGCTTCTGCTGGCATTTCGTATGTTCATAACACAGCTTCTCCAAGACAGGGGCTCAAGACATTAAAACTGTGAAACACACCTGATTAAAAAAAAAAGGGCGAACTGTGCTGCCAGTTGTTTAATATTGGGAGGCCTTTAAGTCCGAGGTTCAATGGGCGGAGCAACAACATCACTCCCCCATCGAGCTTAAAAGGTCACAACATCCTGGGCCTCGCCAGGATTCTTTTTTTGTTGCGGCCGGAGGCACCATCTTCATTAGCTCTGCCTTGTCTGCTGTCCTTGCACCTCCAGCCACGCCTTCCCATCTTGCTGCTTTCCCCTCCCATTTTGGCTTTCAGCTACCATGACCCCTCCTGGGTTCCACATTCCCCTGCCTGCTACCTGCGCACTACACTTGTCATTTTCTTCCTCTCCCTCCACATCGCTCCTCCCCGCCATAGTGTGCATCCATTTCCTGCCCTGCTCAGCTCTCCCTCCCTCCTCTTTTCCTGCCATCTTCCTTCTCCTCAGACCCACTTCTGGATACCTTCCGCTTACCTCGCTCCTCACTTTGCTGATGCCCTCCTGCGCGTCCCTTCCTGGGTCATCCACAGAGTCCTCCGTGGTCATGTCGTGCAGCTGCTCCTGGGATCCCGTGCAATGGCCCACTCTGTCAACCCACCCAGCTCCTCTGCCTGCTAGCAGTCCCAGCCAGAAGTGGGATTTGCTGTGTCCCAATTGCATTTCAGCTCTCGCTGAGCTGTCTACTGTCAGTTCGTTCTGGCGTTTTCCCCCAGGATCACTGCTGGGCCATATCCCCGGCCTTCTCTCTTCCCTCTCCGCTGGTTTCAGCATTTGTGGTTTTCAGCCATTCTAGGGCCCACCACATGTCATCTTCTTCACCCGGTGGCTCCATCAATTCGACCGCTTCCTGTGACCTCCTCAGCATTATTCCGTCCAAAGCTATTCATGCGCCATCCACCATTTTTCACATGGGCACCTTTCCCCTCGTTATTTTCACTCGTACGACTCTGTGCTATGCAACCATCCTACAGTAAGTCTTTCATTCTATCATATTTATGCACTGCTTTATGATTTTCCCATTCAAACACCATATTTTGTTTGCTGACCATATGTGTACAGATTGGGAGACTAAAAGATAATAATTGAACTCAATTCTGGTGGAGTATATTCCCCTACTTTAGGTATTTCCTCCTATCATATCTATAGCTCTATAGGCATCCTTTATGTTTGCTATTGCTAGTCTTTCCTTTAAAGTGTTCATGTCACACTGCACATTTTGTTTTTTACACTTTTATCTGTTCGGCTTACCCTGAATTACATTCACCTCCCCAAATTCATATCCTAGAAGTCTGGTCATAAGGCTGTATTTCATTCAATCTCTCTCTGACTCTTCATTTGTGGGGCGTATACAGTTATCTGGTGCAATCTGCTGGACTTATATTATCTGTCTAATGGCAAAGCCTTACCTGGATGATCTCTCTACTATTCTGGTACATTACAATCAATCCTGAATGTGGAGGATTCCTACTCTATCACTCCTTGGCCCATGGCTGCCTTACAGCTGCTTGACACCTTCAGCTTGCCTTTGGTTGTCCACCTGCTTCTAGGACTCCTTCCAATTGACTCGGGCCCTCCTTCACCTGCACTATGCCCCCTCATTTGCCTGTTAATCCATTCCCCTCCTTTGGCTGTTGCTGGAGGGCTCCGTTTGCCCCGTAGCCTGCATTTCATTGCGGATATAGCTTGCTCTGCTATCCACATCATTGGGCCGTCTCTGGATGCCACAATCTGGCCTGCAATCAATAATTATTTTTGGCATACCTCTCATGACCTATCATGAATCATATCCCTCCTGCGGCTACCTCCCATACCAGCTGCAATCGATATTTGTTTTGGGCATAACTATCATTACTCATATGCCCACCTCATCAATCCATGGCCCTCATGCCGCTTGTATCAGGTTCCTGATTCCATCCATCATCAGCCATCAAGGATTCACTCCAGTCATGGCTTCTATTTCTCATCATGCCATGGTTTTTCTATTCACTTGCTTTGCCATTCACATCATTGAGCCATCTATGGCTGACTCCGTCTGGCCTTCCATTGAACCTGGCCTGCTTGCCACCTCATCCAGCTCACCCTACTGCCGTTCTCATCCTGTATCAGCTGGGTCCTATGTTACCTCATTGTCCTCCCTCCGTCCTTTGTCCTTTTATACCTCGCTTTCCTGTACCAGCCTCCATGGCTTCAATCCATCATTGTACCTCATCCGTTTCCTAATTTTACCTTACTTGTCTTAGCACCTTTTCTAGTACCAGCCATCATGGATTCACTACACTCTTAGCTCCACTCCTCATACATCATCCAGTTTTGCCCACTCCTCATCATACCTCATCCAGTTTTGCTCCTCGATCACTCAACCTGAGTTGCCTCTGGTTCCAGATCTACCTTCTTGGCCTCGGAGTCTACTTCCTTTTACTTCCTTCATACAGGTTCATTTCCAAGTTCATTCCTGTCTCCTCCTCTTCCAATTCTGTACCGGACATCCAGGATTCACTCCACTCGTGGCCTGCTATTGATATTTCTTTTTGTGTGTACCCATCATGACTTCTATGCCACCTTATCAACATGCAGCCATCTTGCCACACGTATTGAGTTCATAACTCCAGTCATCATTCACTCAGCCTTACCTCAAGGTTCATCAATTTACATCTCTTACTCGAACATTCTTATCATTGAATTCTATGCTACCTCATTGACTACAACCTCAGGATCTAATTGTTCAAAGTCTAATCATTCACATCGCATAATCAAGCATGCTTCTTCAACCTCAGTGTCTGCTCACTCGCATCGCTCCATCAAGCCAGTCTGCATTGTCCTCGGTCTTCTCATCAGCACATCTGGAATCTCCTCGTGTGCACATCTGGATACCCCTTGCTCCTCTGACTTCTACATGGATTTACTCCCTCCCATTGACAAAGAAAGTATTCATTGTTGCCTCATATTCCTTCTTCGATCTGCGTTCAGCCTCATGTTCCCTCTTCGATCTCTGCTTTCTTTTGGTGATTTTCTCTATTCCATCATCATCCTCCCTACTCGTATTCCTCTTGTTACTGACCCCTTCTTTTTAATGACATACATCCTCAAATCAAACGTCGTCAGCTTCGAGGGAAGGTGATCTAGGCCTTGGATCCCCAGAGGTTTCCTCCTCAAAGGGGGTTTCTCATCTCCTCAGTGCCAATGGTCATAATATTAGTTAGAGTTAGTGCTATCTTTGGTTAATTAGTTAGGTTCGTTCGTGCTTTCTTCGGTTAGTTAGTTAGTTAGATTCTGCTGTTGGATGGAGGCGGATGGTGGCCCTAGCTTTCCCCTCTCTCCTTGGGAAGTCAGCCCTTTTCTTCTTAGAATTCATTCATCATCCTCGCCTCTTTGAAGCTCAGCATCTTTGGGTATTCTTTTTGGGCATCTTCCTAACCTGCCTTTAGCCAATCCATTCATTCCCGGCACCTGTAGGGGGGGAACCCTCCTCTAGGGTTCTTTGCATCGTACCCCTACGGGCTGGTATATCCCACGGACAGAGAGGCGGTAAGCCACAAAGAAAATCAAGCTACACAAACATTATCTCATATTATCTCATCCAGTTGCATAAGCACATTGAATGGGAGGGCTTTAAGCCCGAGGTTCGATGGGCGGAGCAACAACGTCACTCCCCCATCGAGCTTAAAAGGTCATAACATCCTGAGCCTCGCCAGGATTCTTTTTCCTTGCCCACCATCCACCCCTCCTCCTCCAAAGGCTCATCACTGTTACCCATGGGCTTCTTCACAACCTATCTTTAGTTGATGCATTCATTCCCGGCACCTGTAATGGGGGGAACCCTCCTGTAGGATTCCTTGCATCGTACCCCTACAGGGTAGTATATCCCATAGATAGAGGTGGAAAGCTACAAAGCAAATTAAGTTACACAAGCATCATCTCATATTATCTCATCCAGTTGCGTAAGCATATCAAAATGTACGTTTTTATCCATTTCACCCTGTCTCTTTGTCAAAGCAAGCAGCTGTGGAGATAACAAATAAATTAAATAGCTCAGAGTGTGCAATATTTCCTTAACTGTCATGTTGTCAATGTGTTTGATACATTCAGCAGGGGTAAAAGTTGGGGGTTAGTAAGAAAGTGTGTTTCACTTAGTGGTATAATTGATTTCACAAAAAAAAATATTTCAAAGCCATTTCAGATTTCTACACAAAACTGTGACGTCCGAAGTATGTACATATATCAGGAATTGACTATAAAAGCATTGTCTTACCCTTATATAACTGTTCCCACCAAGTTTTGGACTGGGGACCTTTCACATGTTAGACGAATGTGATAACCACTACACTATGAAAACTCCATGTTACTGTTATTCCTTATTTTCCACATACAGGTGAAGTTGGTGATTACAGCATCCACACATGGAAGCCCAATGTAACCATTTGGCACTTCATACTCGTCTTCCTCCTCTTTACGTGGCCTCTAGGATCCATTATAATGAAGGCCTTCTTCTCCAGAAATTTTGCACTTCTACCCTCTCTGCCATACAGCTTTCTACTTTTTTACCAAGTCCATTTCTGTGTTTAAAAACATAATAATGGCCCTTCCAATTCGATATCTCACACTTACAACATAATGTACCATCTTGCAAATAGTGTATCTCATTTTAAAACATCACCTAATAGCACTCAATATCTTAAAATCTCTCTGTTTGAATGACATTAAGATTAATCCTACCGGACTTTATAGCTAGACAATTGTGGTGCTGGAAAGCATCACGGAGGAAAAGAACCTAGGAGCTCATGATACCAGAGAGCCTGAAAACAACAGCACCCTGTTAAAGAGCTGTAGGTAAGGCAAAGAGGTTGTCAGGTTGTATAATGAGGGTGGTGAACAGCAGAAACAGGAAAGTGATCCTCAGATTGCACAGGTCACTCTGGTGTGACCACATCTGGAATGCTGCTACTACACCATGAAGACTGCATGCTGATGTAGTTCTTTATTTTGCACATGCAGGCAAAGCCATTGAACACAGCATCAACACACGCCAGTGAACCGCAACTGTTTGTGATTTCATACACCTCCTCTTTACATGGCACCAAGGATCCATTGTAGTGTCGACCTTTCTTTCCAGACATTTTGGACTTCTGACCACTCTGCCATATAGCCTTCAACTTTTGCACCACCTCCATTTCAGTGTTTAATACATAAAAATAACCCTTCACGTTCAATATTTCACACTTACAACATAAAGTACCAACATAAAGTACCATCTTGCATGTACCGTATCTTATTTTAAAACATCACCTTATATTTCTAAATATGTTAAAATGTATTTCATTTACATGTATACTAATCATACAGGACTTTTTAGCTAGACTACAGTGGAACTGCAAAGCATCACAGAGGCAACGGACCTAGGCATCTCTTTGTCTACCACTTCTGTGCCAAACAGGTTAGACTCAAGTTCTGACAGCCATGTAGGTGTGTACCTTATCCACACCTTCATTTCCATGTTTAATTACATTTTTTCTTTAAATGTATCTATTTCTTTTTTCGTTGGCAGTAAAGGAGGGCTATGTACTTCTGCCAGCTTTCAGCCTAATCCATGGGGGGGACAGATGTAAACCACCTCATATTGAACCAGATTATGCTGTTGGTGGTATTTTTAGTGAACAGGAAGAATTTGGACAGGACACTGGGGAAGTCCCCTACTCTATGCCATGGGATCCTTAACATCCATCCACCTGACAAGCCATCAAAAGAGGCAGAGTTGACATTGGTATAATGTCCCATCCAGGAGACAACACCTCAGGAGTAGAGGAAACTCTTCGGGTTGTACTACAGTATCAGTATTGGGGTTTGCTCCAAGTTCCTGGTGTGGGCCCAGAACCCACAACCATTCAATCTAGTGCAGACACAGGTGAGTGTACAACTGAGAATGAATAACTAACATAACAATGTTCTCTGAAGCTTGGTGTTTCACAGTTAGAAAATGAACTATCATTTTGCAAATATCTCATTAATAAAACATCACCTAATATCCCTCAGTATGTTAACAATATGTCTTTGCTTGATTTACATTCACAGTAATCCTTGAGATCTTTATAGTAAGATACATCTTTTCAGATTGACAATGTTAAGAAAAAGTGCCCCCAAAGTTTCTGCCCGGTTTCGAACCGGGGACTTTTCATGTATGAAGTGATTGTGATAATCACTACACTACAGCAACTTTGATAGTCAGAAAGCAATCTTGTGGCATATTATTTAGCCAGGAATCTCAATTAACTAATTCTGCTACACAATTTAAAATACAGTGCATTCCACCTGTTGGCACATCGGATGTATGCAGATTTTGGTTATATGCACAAAAATAACATATCCCATTCCCAGTCCTAAGTACTCAGTGATTAAAAAGCTGCATGTGTGTACAACATATTTTGGTTCTATGCACACAGCTTCTTCAAGACAGGGGCTCAAGACACTAATACTGTCAACACACACACCTGTTGAAAAACGTCTGAACCGTGCTGCCAGTGGTTTAATATGTGTATGTTTTAATCAGGTTCACCCTGTCTGTTTGTCAAAGCAAGCAGCTGTGAAGATAACAAATACATGAAATAGCTCAGACTCTGCAATATTTCCTTAATTGTTATGTTCTCAATGTGTTTGATACATTCAGTAGGGGTAAAAGTGGGGGTTAGTGAGAAAGCGTGTTTCACTGAGCACTGTAAGTTAATTCACCACAAAACAATTTTCAATTACATTTCGGATTTATACACAAAACTGTGACACTCCAAGTACGTGCATATATTAGGAATTGACTGAAAAAACATTGTCTTACCTTACATCAATGTTTCCACCCAGTTTCAAACCGGGGACTTTTCATGTGTTACGCAAACATGATAACCACTACACTATGGAAATGCCAAGTTGTGGTCATTATTTTCCACACAGAGGCAAAACTGGTGATCACAGCATCCACACATGAAAGTCAAGTGCAATCATTTGGGACTTCATACTCCTCCTCCTCCTCTTTATGTGGTCTCTAGGACCCATTATAATGCAGGTCTTCTTCTCCAGAAATGTTGCACTTCTACTCTCTCTGCCATACAGCTTTCTACTTTTTCACCAACTCCATTTCTGTGTTTAAATATATAATAATGACCCTTTCAGTTCGATATCTCACACTTGCAACATAATGTACCATCTTGCAAATAGTGTATCTCATTTTAAAGCATCACCTAATATCTCTCAATATTTTAAAATCTCTGTTTGATTTACATTAATGATATTGAGGTGAGAATTTGGACCAAGATGGCCAAATGCTATGTGGTTGTGGAGGAACCCCAGAAGTAGGAGGAGTGAGAAACTTTTTTTTTGTTTTAGAATAGGTATTCCACAATTGCCTCATTTGTTTATTTTAATACTCACTGTTCTTTCCGGACTTTCTTGTGCGCCATCTGGTGCCTGGTGTTTTTCTGCCCCTGTTGTTTGTCCCCCTGCAGCTCAACTGAGTGGAGTCCAAGCAGTGGTGGAGCCCCAGAGACAGCAGCGGACAAGCCTCCCTGCAGAGGTCAAGGAGGTGGAAGACACCCATTTCTTTTTCCATTTTATTAAAGGAGATTGTGGGACCCAGCAAAAAAGCCCTGTGTGTCTGTGCCTTAGACTGAGCCATTACTGTCTGCATTGCAGTGCTGTGGAGTCATATACGACTGACTAGACAATTGAGAGAGTGAAGGTTTTTGTCGGGAATCAGAGACTCCTTACTTACTCATTTCTTTTTCCAACTGCAAGGCCTGAAAGACCTGCATGATCTTGCTATAAAAGGAAAACTTGCTAAAAAAAGAAAATACTTTTGTGAGAGGAGTGTTTTTCTTTAAATTTACACACTGATCGATTGACTGACTGACTGATTGACTGAGTAATATATCGGGCTAGAACGGATAACTTCCGAATACTTTAGTAGCCTTGTTTATGATATAGAGGGTGTACCTGATGCATATAATTATAAATATAAAACATTTTAACATCTATGGAGGAGTGTGTCACCAAAATCAAATTAAACGAAATTAAATTTCGAATTTTGATGTGCGGGTTTTGAAAATTCATGCTGCTGAGAGCACATGTGATTCATCTTTTTAAATAGTGCGTGCTCAAAACTCTGTTATCTGGGCATTTGCCATTTATATAGATCATTGCTCTTATTGCTCCTGAGTGCGGTTGGGCTGTCTTATAGCTTTTGCAAAATTTCTCTCTTTTGCTTTTTACATTTCTATTGTTGCTTTGAGGACCTGGGCATATTCTCACAGCTGTTCATTCATCTGCTGCATTGTGTTTGTGTGCCAGCTGAAAGGGATTTAGCTGGTCAGTCGGCATTCTTTATCATGCATTATCTGAGCATTGCTTTCGCTGATTTTTTGCCAGTTTCTTGCCGTTTTGTAAACATCTCGAAAAGTCAATTGTATAGCAGCTTATAGCTACATAAACACAGTGAGATACTCTCTGATAACCACAGCATTATTTTCAGGAGCTGCATTTCACTAAACAAAGGGTGCACAAGTAAGAACAGTTATAAATAAAATTTAATAATGTTGTGCGATTTCATAGCTGTCTTGCAGAGACTCAGAGTTAAGCTAACTACACAAACTGCATAAGTTGTCTTAGGTCATCTTGGCCATTTTGAATTTCTTGCACATCAGAGCATAGTAGAGCATATTATAGCATATCAAAGTTATGTATTTTAGTGTAAGAAGCATGTTTATTTAGGGGCAAATTAGCAAAATTTCAACCTCCTGTCTCTTGTTCCTCTACAGGTGTGGGTTACCTTAAGCTCTTCAAAAAAAAATGTTTCTTTTTAATTGAGCACTAGGTGTAGCCTGTGTCTGATTTTAGAGTTATTTTTAGCTTATTGAATTCAAATATCTGGCCTTTTAAGAATTGATTGTTATTTTTGTCAAGGTTTGACTGCACTCGAAGGGACACTGAATACTTATTTTTTTTCTCCTTTTCTCCTTTTCCCCTTGTGAATATTTAGTAAATGACTGGATTATCTCATCACTAGTATTGGGCAGCGGGCACCTATTTGAGGTGTGCCAGGAGTGGATCGATCTAGAGAAATTTAAAAGCAAAAATTCAGAGCAAACTGCTTGGGACTATTATTCTGTTTGGAGCAATTTGAACTATCATCCGATTCTCAAGCTGGACTAGGACTCCACGTGATGTAAAGGCCAGTGGTCTCTGCTGCAATTGCTATCTGGGATTAACTGGGCACTCCAGTCCTATTGTCGGTTGTTTTAAATTGTCCACTATGAGTATCAGTAATCTAATAACTCTGTTCAATTTTCCTATCAAGGAGAGAAGGGGAAACAGAAACAGATTTTTCTGAGTCAAAGTTGATCAGTCTGTCTTGATTCAGTTTTTATTACATCTATTATATTCCTGTATTTAAGCTTAAAGTCATTGCAATATTATTACTATCATTATTATTATTGATATCACTGATTTTTGGATAACATGCCAGCTACTATGTGCAGTAAGAACAAGGGTTTCACTGGCACTAGTTTATTAAGCTGGGGGACCAGCGTGACAATGATAATGGGGTGGGGCTAAAGTTAAAACTAAAGGACCCCTCTCACTGAAGACACTTGCAATGAAAGTATTAGGAACAATTCAGAACAAATCATATAATCATTGCAAATTAAGAAGAAACCACAAAAAACATAAACCTGCTATTCCTCAGAAAAGGATCTCTGACAGTTTATTTCAACACCCAATGGAGACAATAGTAATATCCAAAAATTTTTTTGGTTCATCTCTTATCCGGTCAGATCTGGGTACCAACAAGTATAATAAGGTCATTGAAAACACCCCCATAGATGAAATGGATTTGCCTCTGTCAAATATGCTGATAACAGCTAAGCATGAGGTAAACACAAGGGCGATAAAAAATCAAGAACCTATAATAGGGCAGTTTCCTGATGCAAAGATCAATTTTTCTGAAATCTTTCATAATGTATGTGTCCTGGACTCAGAGGTTAGAAGAATGAGAGAAACATTGCAGCTGGGAAATAAAGATACTGATAATAACACTAATATAATTCACAGCTGCTCAGCCTCTAGCCTGACACTGGCTGTTAAATGCCCTACTGACACCAGAAACTATAGTAGAGTGAATGGGACTGAACAAAGCCAGGTCTTTGGGGAGGATAATTCTCAAGGGAAACTTGGTAAAGTAAGATTTCAAGATGAGCCCAGAAAATCATTTTCTAGACTCAGTAGTTCTAGCTCCTGAACAATGAGTCCCGAGTACCTGAACACACCTGACATTGAGGGCATATCAAGAGACATATTAACAGTCTTAAGAGACCCAATTAACTCTAATGTACTTTTATTCAAACAGTTATTAGAAATTAAGCAGGATATTTCATCATAAAAGGGGTCTGTCTAGAAAACAGAATTAGAATCATTTGAGTGGAATTCATCTCCCAAGAAGTCCAGTGTTCACATTATATGTGATAATTTAGATTCTTGCAAAGTACCCCGGGCCCCACTCATTCTAACTCTATTAATGTCATGGATCTAATATCTGATAAGGGGATCACAGTTATGGAGACCTCATTTAAACCCTCAGTGAACATTGAGGAAACACCTATGGAAATTTCTTTGGTAGGTCAGAGTGTGCTAAGTCTTCAATCTGAATGTATTATGCTTCCAACTAAAGACTTGAGAGATAGCAGCATATTAGAGAATTAGCTGCAGACCATCCATATTTGTGGCATAAAGGAGAATTATAGGAAATAGATTCTGGAACACAAGAAAAGAGCTTCACAGCCCCTAATGCCAAGAGGGTTAAGGCTGATTGTAAATCAAAGGCCACATCACACATATCTGATACTGAGAATACCCATTTTTTCATATGTTAGAAATAAAAATAAAAAGAAGTTAATTAATGAAGTCTCAACTGAACAGAATGAAACTAACAGGAAAGATACCAGAACTCAATTCAGATCCCATCTAGATCTAGATCTGATGTTGAACAACAATGACCAAAGAAGAAAAAACAGAAAAGTAGGGAATGGAAAGAGGTCCAGACCAAAGTCCAAAAAGACCTCAAGAAAATCAAAAACTAGTGAAAGGAGTTCCCAAGAAATCATAGGACCCCGGGAACAAAAAGGCCAGGATGAAATTCATATGGACCCTAAAAATAGTAATAGCACCAGTGATCAAATGACTGGGGGGGTAACCCGTGAGGTGGGTGCATGAGGAAGGGTGCTGTCTGTTATGGCAACTCCTTCCTGGCACAATCCCTTATGGCGATGGGGAGGGTAGGGTGACTGGATGAGGCTGTGGGTGAACTGGGTGACAGGATGTCTCTATGCGTACATGCACAGGGGATGGGAGCGAGCATGGTGAGTGTGGGCTGGGAGGGGGGTGGAGAGGCTGTAGGGGTGGTGCTGCAGTGGCTGGCCGAGCTGCGTCATGGTGTCGGGGGTTGGTTAGTGGTTGCGGTGGGAGAGGTAATGGGTCCGGGTGCTGGTGTGATTTTATTGCACCTGGCCTGAACCTTTTTTTTTCCTGCTTTCACCCCCGACATGCATCCCCTGGAGTTGAGAATCCTTAAGTAGGGGTGTGTGGGTTGTGAAGCCCACCCAAGGGGGTGTTGGGGAGCACAGTCCCCCCCACAGAAAGCAGTAAAATACTGTCATGGCACCGTTGCCCTGAGGCATTAGGGTCGTCAGAGTGCTGAAAATGTTTTCGGCACTCTGACTAAGTGATAACAGTGATCGCCTTTAGGCGTTCGCCGTTATCACATAAACCCAACTGGGGGGAAGGAGTCTGTTGAATCTACTTGTAGAGGGCCGTCATCAAGCAATATTACAGTGACTAGTCAGAATGAATATTTTAAATCATTCCTGAGAAAAACATTAGGTTCTGATTTTTTTTACCCCTGTTCAGGGTAACACATCTCCCAAATGAAACATATGAAAAATTGTTGGAATCTGTAACTGGTTTATTATCTTCACTACTTGATGACTGCAGACTAGTAAATGATCTGATTAGTATTATTAGACCAATAAATGGAACTGAATTGGTTCTGCTGGTAACAGATCAACTTTACATTTTGAATTCAATAATTCAAAGAGCCAAAGGCCTAGCAGGTATGGGTATTGTGGTAGGAGAAGTCACCCTGCTGATGGACCTTTTTCCTGAATTTTACTTAAACAAAAACATAAATAGTTTAAGCAAGACTGAAACTGCAGTCTCTATTTTTGGACTGAAGCAACTACCAAATGAGATCAAATTCAATATAAGGTGCAAATTGATTGATTTCCTCAATGTATGTCTGGGTCTACAAGTCTGCAGCCACCATGTAAGCAAAGTGTCTAGACAAGAGCCTGATGGACAAGTTCTATTTTTTGGTTAAACAAGAAAACATTGTAAGGGAAATCCTGAGAAAGCAAAGTATGTTGGATGAACTTGGGATTCACTTTTGCATAGAGAATGAACTAGGGCTGGTTGCTTGTCCACAAAGTGACATACAAATGAAATCCAAATTTTGGAAAGCCTGGTTGAAACCTCCAATAAGTATGAAACTTTTGTCTCTTTGGAGAAATGACAACAGAGCTATTTAGAGGGGAGACCTCAGGGACCTAACACTAGTATAGGGACTATAAACAACTTTACAAATTTGGGATCAAGAGAGTTGTTACCCTTTAATAAGGATGTAATCAACATTTTGTCATGGAATTCATCAGAACTAGGGGAAAATTTGGAGACCCTGATACAAGTAACTACTTGAAACAATTTCATATCATTGGAATACAGGAAACTTGGATATTAGGTAATCTGCTGTTAAGTGGCTATATCTCATACTGTAAGAAAGCAAAAAAAAAAACTAAGCAGTATGGAACAAGGGTTGGGGGTCTAGTCATATTCATTAAACTCAGTAATAACATTACTACAGAAGAAATCAGTATCCCTAGAAGAAGCTTATTTGCTGTTAAAATAATAGAAGAAAATAAAAAGACATGGTATATCATCAATGTTTATTCTCATCCAGCTGGTAGCAGCAATGGGGATGTTAATTATCTCAACTCATTAGGAGACTTAATTGATAATATACAAAATGATAGTCTGGAAGGAAGTATAGTTTTAATGGTTGATTTTAATGCAAGGCTTGGAAATTTGCAGGGCTGCTCTGATGATATAACAGAAGCGCTTACCGCTCTCAGCCACACAAAATTAAAACTTATAAGAAATTTCAAAGACAAAACGATTAATAAAAAAGGTACATATTTACATGAAATTTTGTCCAAAAAGAATTTGCTGCTCCTGAATGGGAGATCTCTACTTGATTTAGCTGGGGGATATTGTTTTCTGGGTGGGAATGGATCCTCCACAATTGATTATATTTGATTGAATTTTCATTTGATTAATAATTGTTTCTCTTTACAACTGGTGCTCAGACCTGAAAGTCAACATATGGCCCTAGAACTAAAGATTATTTCAGAGAAATTTACTCCTGAAAAGGAAAGAATGGCTCTTCCTATTGAAAGAAAAAGAAGGGGCTTTGACTGAAACGTAATAGAGGGCCAAAACTTTGTGGCACTTCTGGAGAGAAATGGGATACTGTCAAGCCTATTATCACTAGCAGAGCAGCCTCCTGGCCCTCTAATGATTTCTGAATTTAGCTCTATCATAAATACAGTTGCTTACACACTACTTAAAGATATTCCAACACAGGTCAGAAGAAGCTTTTCTTGGTTCAAAGCTGAATGTAAAAATGCAAGAAGACTGCTAAACAAAAGGTTTAGATCATTAAAATAAAAACCTGATAGGAACAATAACGAATTAATGAATAAGGCAAGAAAGGAATAGAAGGAGATTCTGATCAAGAATAAACAGAGGTATATTAGGCAACTATGGACTGACCTTCAAAAAGCAGTCCTATCTAAAGACAGTAAAACTTTTTGGAATATTGTAAATGTTGGCACAAAAAATCATAATCATATTGAGACCCATATTGAGCCAGAAACATGGGTTAATTATTTTAAACAACTATTTTATACGGATGACCCAGACTATCTATCTGGCATGGTTGATTCTTAGTCCATAGGGAGAGAGTTTGTCCCTGATATAGAGATTACACTCTTAGAACTAGAGGTTGCTCTAGATTCATTCATTCACAAGAAAAGCTCCAGGATGGGATGGGGTCCCACTGGATGCAATAATAAGATCCAAATATTTTTGGATCCCTTTCCTGCACAACTTATTCAATTATATCTGGAAAACAGGAGATATACCAAAAAGTTAGAAACTGAACATCATTGTCCCAATATTTAAAATGGGTGACAGGAAGGACCCAGGGTGTTACAGGCCAATCGGCCTTTTGGACACCTTGGGGAAGGTCTTTTACAAGAATTTTCAACAATAGACTAATGATATGGGCTGAGAGTAACAACATAATAGATGACGCACAGATGGGGTTCAGAAATGAACACTCAGCAATTGATCAATGCTTCACATTGGCCCATATAATTCATAAATATAAAGCAGTGGAAAATCAAGAACTTTTCTGCACTTTTATAGACCTAAAAGCAGCCTTTGATAAGCTCAATAGAATTCTCTTTCCGGGAAGATTACAGGAACTTGGGAGTGAACCATCATTATTGGAGATGATCAGACTCATGCATCAAGATACTATACCAGCATCAGATATAGTGACTAGTGGTGACCAAATGGGTTTCATTAGCCTCTGCCCGGGATTCACGGAGCCATGGCGACCAGGAGCACTTCAGAATGCAAAGCGGAGAATCATTTAAAAATAGTTGATTGCACTACTATTTAACACTTTCCAGAAGTGCATTGAAAACAATGCACTTCACCTCACTTTGCCTTATTTTTAAGCTCCAAAGGTGAGTTTTGCAGTGAGTCATGGGATTGCAGGTCACATGGGCTCTATATTAATCTGCACAGCCTCAGTTTGGGGTAGTGTGTGTAGGAAGCTGTGTAGGAGACAGTGTGCTCTGAGAGCTGTCTGTGATTCAAACCTAAAAGCTGTTAAAAAATACTTTTTGAGTAATTTTTTTACTCAAACGTTAGTTCATCGATTGTAGGAAACCCTCCTGTGCTCACATCATTGAACATTTTTGTTTGTGTGTGGATTTTGAATGTTAATGTACAACATTAAGTCTGTGTAGTAAGATACAGTGAAAGTGTGCTTTGGGGGAGGAGCGTATCTGTGTTGTAGGTAGATTTAAGTTGGAGAAATAGGGAGTTCTTTGTTTTCTGGTTATTTTTTTGTTATATAACTGACTGTTTTAATGTACACACAGTAATATTGTCAGTAATTGTTGACATTTTTTTGCTGATTGTGTGTTGTGTGGATCTGGTGCAGCAGTTCATAATTTCAGGTTGTTTACAATATTTGGTATATTACTGAACTTTTCAATTTGCTATGCATTACTTGTAGACAAATTGTGCGTGTGTGAGTGTGTGCATGTGTGCAGTGTGTGGCATCAAACCTTTTAACTTTTACACCTTTTATTGTGCCACAGTGTAATTGCAGGCGCAGCAGTGTGAACCTGTTATCCACTGCAGCTGCATGATTTTGTACTGCCATTGTGGTATCTTTTCTTTGTTTTGTTGCTTGCACTGCTGTAAAAATCTGCAGTCAGTGCCCCACTGGCAAAAGGAATTGTTTTCCAGATTGGATTGTTTGTGACTTCAGCACCACTGGTTAGTTAAGGTGTTGTTTTCACTTGTGAATTTGCATCTGTATCTGTTGCTGAAACCACAGTTTTTGGCTTCACATCCAGCATCCCCCACCCAGAGTGAACGTTCCAAAATCTAAATTTGTTTAGAATATTGTTGTTGATCCCCAAATGCCCACAAAGAGATGTCAAGCAAAGCTGGTTCCTATGGCACTAGCTGCCTATGATGGTAAGATTGTCTGTGGGCATGGTAGTGCATGAGCATGAAGTGCATGGCTGATGTGAGAAAGGTATTTCTCCTGCAGTGTTTTTTACAGCCCAATCAGTAGCTGCACTCATAGTTGGAGGAGATGATGTTGTCCCAGCTGGTGGTGTTAGTGCAGTTGCTGGTGGTGGTATGGGTATTGCTGCCTCAAGTTCCACTTCTGACCAGTGTACCATGGTCAAAAATATAGTGGAGTGTGAAACAACGCAAGTGAGTGGCAGTGAAGATGATGTCATACTTCCCAGTAACATCCCAGTAACTGAACATGAGGATTCTGATAATCATGTCAACGATAGCATACAATGTGACATTTCTTCCACCGTGGTTCAGGTCATGCATTTTCCATGCAGTGGTTCACAGTGTGGTGAAAAAATATCAGGTGATGGTGGTGTTGATGATGATGATGATGAATCTGATGATGATGATTTTGCTCTGGTTGCAACATGCAGTCCACATACCAGCATCCAAGCAGAAGATGAGGATGTGTGTGATGTTGATGAGTATGATGATGATGTAATTGACCCCAGTTGGGAACCGGAGAAAAAGAAATTCAAGGTGGCTGTGTCTGGTTCTGTTTGCATTAATTCCCCCCCGCCAGTAAAAACATGAGAGTTACCAGTTTCAGTTGATGGTGATGATGATGACCTAGTAATAATGATAGGTAGTCATGGTGGTCAGTTGCAGTCCAAGTGTTTTCTGCCGGAAAAATCACATAGCACACCCCCCACTTCATGGCTCAGTTGCAATCTGCCAGGCTTGCCATGTGTGTGTGAGTCGAGGTAAAAAGGGGAGCCATCTGGGCACAGAAGGACAGCATACGCATCTTAAGAATAGGCACATGGCACTGTGGACCCAGCACAAGATGGCAGCTAATACCACAATGGGGCATTCACTCTCGTCATCAACCAGAGTGAGCATGTTAACCCCTTCCATGACTGTTAAATCCAGTAGAAAATTCAATGTGTGCAGTAGTGATGAAATAAGAGCAGAGGATTACTACAGGCATAATGAGGTGGAGGAGCATAATGATTTTGAAATCTTGTCCAGTGCTGGTGAGAGTAGCAGTTTTGGTGGTGGTGGTGGTGAATGCAGTATGTCTAGTGCAAATGGTACATCAACCCTGGTTGGTAAATGTGGCAAAATAACTGCATTTGTGGGTTTGTCATCATCACTTGTACAACCGTCTTCATCAAACGTCCACACTCCACCCCTGCCATTCGCAGAGCAGAACCATTTGTCATCACACCCTGTGTAAAACGTTTAAGTCAGCCCACGTTACAGAGTGTTTTTGCGCATAAGCTGAAGTACCCACTCAGTCATACAGTGTCACGTGAACTTCATACTGCTGTAGCTGAAATACTGACAATTGATCTTTTGCCCTTCTCCTTTGTGGAGAATTCTGGGTTCCGGCGGTTTGCTGCATGAGCCTGTCCAAAATGGAAAGTCCCATCCAGGACATACTTTTCGACCCGTGCTGTTCCCAAGTTGTATCGTACTGTGTCCGACTCAGTAAGACATGCCCTTCAACATTCCTCCTCTCCATTCATCCATTTAAGTATGGATATGTGGACAAGTGGCAAAACAGCGGGGAGTTCATATTTGTGTATAACTGCACATTGGGCGCAGGTGCTGGGGGTTGTTTGTGATGTTGGTAGTGTGAATAATCAGTGCAGTAAGGTGGAGTGTCATGGTAGCACTCTTCCAGGAATTCGACAGCATGCAATGATTGCTATGCACAATGTGACCTGTTCATACACTGGTGAAAACATACTGGATGTGGTACTGACTGAAACTGACAAGTGGCTGACCCCCCTGTCCCTGAGAGCTGGGTTCATAGCAAGTGACAATGGGTCAAATGTGGTGAAATGCATCACGAATGATGGCTTTTTTCGTGTTCCGTGCATGGCCCATTGTTTAAATCTTGTGTTGCAGAAGTTTCTGCAGCACCCTGATGTAAAGGAAATGCTGACAGTTGCACACCATATCTGTTCTCACTTTTCACGATCTGCAAAGGCCCGTGACCAACTCCGGCAGTTGCAGATGAGAAACAGCCTCCCTCAGCACTGCTTGAAGCTGGAAGTTGTCACCCGGTGGAACTCCACTTTATACATGGCAGAGAGGTTGTATGAATAATACAAAGCCATCTCAGAATATCTTGTGATGCACACTAGCCGTGACAGTTCCGGGGCCTCCATGTCTATGACGACTAAACAGTGGCGCCTCATGGACTCTGTAATAACAATTTTGCGGCCTTTTGAACATGCCACACAGGCAGTGAGTGGCGAGTCTGCCTCCATTAGCCAATCAACTCCACTGCTGCGGGTGCTGAGGCAGACATTGGTGAATGTACAGCATGGCCTTGATGTTGTCGGAGACAGTGCTAGCAGTATGTTGCTGAAACACATACTGACAGTATTCGACCAGAATTGTCGCATTTTGAGCATTCAGCATAGTGACAACTTTGACATAGCAACAATGCTGGACCCACGATACGAATATGGGATTGCCTCAGTACTGGAGGGAGGGCTTGAACAGGTAAAAAATGTCAGTGGGCAACTGGTGCGCTCGGTTCATGGGGCACAGAAGTCACATGCCAAGGTCAGCAAACCTCAGCAGCATAATTAGGCTGAAGGTGCACCTGAAGGAGCATCAATCATATTCTGTAAGGAGAAGGGGACTGCAGTTCCAGGTGGTCTGTCATCAAGAGCGGTTGGCATCAACCCACTTTGGGAGACTTTGTCCCGAGTGGGGATTTGTGAAATAAATGATTCCGGAGAACAGGATGATGCATCAACCACTGGACTTAGTATGGGACAGAGAATGGTTGAGTCATATTTGTCTGAAAACAGGCATCTGTCAATAACTGATGATCCTCTTTTGTACTGGAGCAGAAAGGTCAGTGAATGGTCAGTGCTGACTGCAGTGGCACTGAAGTACCTCACATGCCTACCCTCCAGTGTAAGTGTCGAGAGGGTATTCAGCTCAGCAGGTGCAACAGTCAGGGATCGTCGGACAAACATCTCTCCTGCAAATGTTAGTTTGCTAACATTCATAAAAATGAATTAGAGGCACATACCAGCACAGATTGCAACCTCAGTATTCATACCCCAGTCGAGTCATGGTGGTTTTGGTGATGTAGAAATGGACCATCCTGGTGGCACGGGCAGTGGCAGCATGAAAAGGCTTACCACTGATGCAGATGATGACACAGTGGAGAAAGAATTTCCCACTGGTCAGACTTCAGAAATAGATGAGTGTGAGGGCAGCTTTCTTTATGAGGATGATGATGTGGTTAATGCTGGCAGGTTTTAACTGAAGTTGTTAAAAGGCAGTGACGTTTTCTGTATGATACCTGTTTTCTTTTTCATGACTTTGTGTGCCCCCCCCGGACCACCACCAGCACCGATGTTAGCCACTGCCACCACAGAGAATGACTTTGTGTGCCCCCCTGGACCACTACCACCAGGACCTCTGTTAGCCAGTGCCACCACAGAGAATGACTTAGTGTGCCCCTCCTGGACCACCACCACCACCCCTGTTAGCCACTGTCATCACCACCAGATGCAGGAAGATGTCACAGGGAATGTCATCATGTGCCGCAGCTATCACCATCAGCACCCACCACCAGTGTGATTCAGGCAATGTTTTCCCATTACAATGACCATGCCAAGGCAGAGGGAGTCGAACAGGAGACCACGTCCATCACCCACAGGCACAAGGCTTCTTAATATTAAAACTATAAAGTGAGTATGTGTACTAATGTTTTTTATGCTATTCAATTTCTTATAGCTGTATGTTTTGTTTTCTGTTGCTTTTCTGAGCTGCAATAGTCAAACACATCTGGTAAACTTATTTTTATTTTTTTACAGGTTAACAAAAAAAGACTCTCCTTCCTTGAAAGTCAGTATCAATGGTACTGCAGCAGTACCATACACAGGAACCTATGCAATATCCATTTCAAGTCCATACTGGTAAGTATTTATATTTTATTTCATCTGTTTAAATTTTTTTTTTAATAGTGCAACAAATCCGACCGAGGAGGATTCATAAACTAGGTGACCTGTGTGCATCGCTAAAACTATTTCTGCAAGATATCATGCACTGTATTCTGAACTTGCAGCTGTGCAGCCATGAAAGTGTTGAAAAAGTTGTACACAGGTTGTGTTACTTGACAAGATATGGTTTCGAAATATAACTTGATTTGAGATTGAGAACCAGAGACACTGACACAGTATATTTGTTACTCAGCCTGGTACTAAATAAAGTTGTGATTGATCTGCAGATTGCAGTGTGACAGCATACTATCTGTGTTACTAATCCACGGCTTAACCATAATCTGTTACTGCTGCAATCAAGTTGTAATAAGTCCTTCATTTCTTTTTTTAAGAAACTTCCAGATGCTTTGTTGTGTCATAGTTGCCTTATCCAAAGAAGTTCTTCAACATGAGCCCCCTCCCCCGGGCTGGGACAGACATGCAACATGCAGAACTCGTTTCAATCGCTGACCATGCCCATCATTACCAACCAGACTCGAGAAGGGTGCAGGTGAAATCTGTGAAGAAGTAACCAAATAAGAAACCATTAATGAGACTTACCTGCAAATATGCTTCCCTGCCAAAAAAAAAATACTTGCCTTCACTGACTTGAGAGTTATCCATTTCCAATTTCAACACAAAAAGTTCTCATCAAGTACTGGAATGTGTACACCAACAGTATCTTTGACCTGTGATACAAAACAATACAATGAGTACATGTCTATATATGTCAACCCCCCACCTACAAAATACAAAAATATATTTCTATATATATATCAACTCACCAAGGCTACTATTAGTGTACAGACAAAGGGCACCCTTCCATCCTGTTGAGATGATAGCATTGCATTTGCGGGAATCGCAGCACACTTTGGACCAGCAACAGTTTGCTCACGGTCATCATTTCTGATGGGACTTCATTTCCTTTGTTACCACTTGTCAATTTTCTGGACACAAGACACATGCATTTTGGGAATGCAGACAAAATCTGGGGACTCTGTGTGACCATTGCATGCATGAGAGGCTGCGTAATAAATTCTGGGGGAATTTGCATGTGGTGTAATGCTCCCATTTCACTTTGTTACCACTTGTGAATTTTCTAGACACAAGACAGTTGCATTGTGGGGATGCACAATAATTCTGGGGACTGTGTGTGAGTACTGCACGCATGTCTGAGTGTGCCATTAATTCTGGGACACTTTGCATTTCATGTTACGTTCTCATTTCACTTCGCCAGCACTAGGGAATTTTCTGGACACAAGACAGTTGCATTTTGGGATTGGGAATTCTGGTGAGTCTGGTAAATATTTTTGGAGCCTCAGTAATATTTACTTTCTATCATGCTATTGTGAAGTATTTGTCAAAAAGCAGGACTGAACACTGCAATTATACTGTGCTAAACTACATGTGTGCAGTCTGTCTTCTTTCCTGTGTGTGCAGACACTGTCCAGTGTCAAGCTGCAAACATATGTATATGCTGATGCTGACTTGTTGCACTGTTCATAGTGATGGTATAAAGAATAAAGATAAGAATATATATTGTATATTTTATTTGTACCATCAACGGCAGCAGACAAAGTCATATGATATGTTTTCAGAGATTTTGGGCCAGTGTGCACCTCAATCATTTGTCATACAGACACAGTGCACACATGACTTTGCGGAATTAATAGCACAAAAAAAATCATGCTTTTAAACAAACCATACCCAACAGACATAAAATATTGCCGAGGCACCCAAAATATTTTATGGTGTACAGACATGTTCAAGTCAGAATATATAACAGGTTCTGCAGTCCACTGCCACCACACTGTGCTACCACTGGTGCCATGTCAGTTATGGGGTACATCAACTTGCTGAAAAACTGACACTGCCAGTGTAAACTAGAAAGACATATCATATTCCTGAACAAATAATGAAAAGAAGGAATGTGGCAGTACAGTGTGGTGGCAGTGAACTGGACCATATATATTTTCTGACTTTGTAATGTCTGTACACCATGAAATATTTTGGGTGCATCAGCAATACTTCATGTCTGTTAGATATGGTTTGTTGGAAAGCAGGATTTTTGGTTGCTATGATCTCCTAACAAAATATACATTACATATTCTTATCTTTATTCTTTATACCATAAACACAGCAACAAGTCAGACAGCAATCAGCATATATGTGTTTGCAAGAAGCTGGACAGCATCTGCAGTACATACACACACAGGAAAGAAGACTGACTGCACACATGCAGTTTAGCACAGCATACTTGCACTTCTCAGTCCTGCTTTTTCACAAACACTCTGTGACAGAAAGTAAACATTAATGAGGCACCAAAACAGTGTGCACGCGTGCGTACACACACACACACACACATACACACATACACACACTTAAAGGGGGGTCCAGAATACAAAGTGTCATGCATACGTAAGACAACAAGAAAAGGGCATAATTACATACAAGGGTCGGGGATGGTGGAGGAATACATTTTATAACACAGCAAGGAAGGTGTGGGGGGGTATATGGTGTAAGGGGAAAAAAGCTAAATTGGGATACCATGGTGATCCAGCAGCAGTTTCAGCATGGAGATAATTTGCAGTTGATGTCCCTCTATGTGATCCAGCCACTGCTCGACAGCACTCACCCTCTCATTGTTCTCCTTGACAGTACTCCAGAGAACTGCCAAGTCAGCCTGTGTTACACACAGTTCTCTGGGGTCCACATGTTCTACAGGTTGATCTGGTGGTGGTTGGGGGGGTTGCTGGTGGAGTAGCAGGTGTTGCTCTGGACCTCCTCTTCTTAGGGCTGCTGCTATGCACAGCTGCACCCTCTGTCACAGAAGGGCCAGCAGGTACAGGCCTGACCTGTTCTGTGGCAGCCTGCCACTCCAACTGGTGGTGATTGAGCATATGGGTGCACTGGCCCCCAGTCTCCAGGTGAGTCCCCTGGGGGCCACAGTGCACCTCCACCTCACAAAGGCAGCACCTGACCACACTGTTGTCCCCCCGACACAGTCAAACACTGCCAAACAATGGAGGTGCAGGGAGGACCAGGCACAGGCAAGGGAGGGCCAGATGAACTGGCAGCTGGCTGGTCATGGTGCTCAACAGGGATGGTATCCACACCTGGGCCTGGGGGCACAGGCACATCCTGCTCCAGAGGACCTGATGCTGGAACTGGTGCCGGACATGGTGGTAGTGGTGCTTCAACTGCCTCAGAGTCAGGAGGCAGTGCTGGTCCTGCTTCCGGGGGGGGGGCACTCAGAATTTTCAATCAGTCCAACAGGATCCGGTGACCACGCCCCCACCCATGTGCATGGTATGACGCCTACCAGTACCATGCACTCCCAGAGCTGCCCCTGCCCCAGACATTCCCTCACCCTGGTCCATCTCTCCTACTGCACTCCCTCAGTCCGAGCAGTGACTACTCACACTGTCACACAACACACACAGTCACACAGACAAACAACTAACTACTTATAAAGGTCAGAAAAATAAATTTACAGAAAGAACAAATTAAGTAAAAAATAATACAGAAAAGACAAAAAAAATGTAGCTTTTTAAAAAGCTGTTGGGTCTAAATCAAAGTTTAAATCTTCTCCTCGCTCTGATCTCCAAGTTTCAGCAGTTTCAAAACAACACACTCCTCTCTCTCCATCTGCACAGGAGAAAGTGAAAGTGCCTGCTTGTATGACTCACTTCCTTCCTGCCTGGCTAAAGAGCATGTGACTTACAGTACTGTAAGCCATGTGATGTGTGGGAAGGCTGCCAAATCTGAAACACAAAGTGGATCTCTTAGAATCATAATAAGGAAAGCGAAGTCCATTGAAAACAACTTCCCCCCTTACTTTGCATTGTCATTCTGCATTAACGTGAAGTGGTAATGACAAGGCGGAATGAGCACTTTGCATTGTCCACTCCGTGTAGCAGAGTGGCAATGCAAAGTGCCTACTTCGCGTTCACTTCGCTGGCAGAATTTAAATTCACTGCATCTCTAATAGTGACTTGGGAGAACTGAGTGACTGATTTCAAAATAATATTGGGGTGAAACAAGGGCGTACACTGGCATCTCTACTGTTCAATCTTTATTTTACTACAGTATTGAATGAAATGCATAATTCTGATTTTCATTCACCCAAAATCGGTTCAAAAGCAATACCATATTTTGCCTATGCTGATGATGTTGCTTTTCTCTCTATTAGTCATTTGGGCATGAGCAGGAGTTTAGAAAAATTTCAGCTTGAATGTCAGAAAGCAGACTTACAAGTAAATTATGACAAAACTAAAGTTGTGTTTTTTGGGAGCAACAAAAAAACACACCAATGCCATATGAATAGCCACAAGCTCAAGGCTGTGAAGGAATTCTGCTATTTGGGGCTTACAGTTAGTCAGAACGAAACATGGGGAACTCATTTGAAAATGGCAAAATCTAAGGCTGGTAGCTTCCTCCCAATACTACTATCCTTTTCCCATAAATATGGAGAGAAATCAATAAAGGGAAATTTATTGGTAGCACGTGCAAATATTAAAAGTCAACTATTGCACAGAGCAGAAGTTCGAGGATTATACTCTAGAGGGATCTTGGATACTAGTCTAAATAAATTTTATAAGAAAATGATGGGTCTCCCAAGTAGTGCCCCCTCAGCTGTGGTTAAAACCGAGCTAGGTCAGTTGTCGGTCGAGTGTTGTGCTCAAAGATTAATCAATTATTGGATTAAGTCCTTAGGATGCCCCCAAATAGGCTCCCCTGCCTATGTTTGGAGGAAGCTATAAATTATAAATATCTCAATACAACCTTCCCCTATATGGCAGTGGTTGAGGACCTTATCAAACCTTATGGCCTGTTATATATAATCTCTGATAGCCTCAGATATCCCCTGGATAGCATCAAAGTGATAGTAAACAACAGAGTTAGAGATATTTTCATCCAAAGGAACTTGGGGGCCTGCAGACTTTCTATGGCTTGCCTGTGACTTGCCAAAAACAAGAGAGAACACAAACTTGAGAAATATCTCTGTGTTTTAGCAAATCCAAGGCAAAGGATACGTCTATCAAGATTCAAATCTTTTTTAACTAATTGAAAAAGGGGACAATATGAAGGGGAAAATGGTAGGGATATTTTTTGCAAATGTGGACTAGGAAAATATAACCTCTTACATCTGGTATTATTATGCCCATTGTATGCAAAATGTAGGCATTCTTTACTAGGACATTTACTGGGTCAACAGCAATACCAGTCTCAACAACTATTGACCTATTTGCTAAAATCACATGACCCTAAAGTGTTGGTCCCTGTGGGCTCCCTTCTCAAAATAATTTCTCAAAGAGGGCTTCACTTAATAACTTTAAATTAGTAATACTGTTACACTGGGTCATTGAGTTTTCATGTACAATACTGATGCTGTATTTTCATAGTGACTTGACTAGAGCACATCTTGAATTGTGTTATATTCATTCTCTATGAGATATTAATATCTGACTGGGTTTTTTATTCTGATTTTGTATCAGTTTAAAACTGTATTTATTATTTGTTATTTAAGATATAAAAATGTAATGATATATTTATTTAACTTTGATGGATCTATTTTTGTGATGATTGTAATGGTCTTACGACTGATCAATAAAATTTTTATCTAGTTGCTAGTTACATTAATATTAATCCTATTGGACTTTATAGCTAGACAATGTTGGTGCTGGAAAGCATCACGGAGGAAAAGAACCTAGGCGCTCATGATACTGGAGAGCCTGAAAACAACAGCACATTGTTAAAGAGCTGTAGATCAGGCATAGAAGTTGTCGGGTTGCATAAGGAGGGCAGTAAACAACAGAAACTGGGAAGTGATCCTCTGATTGCATAGGTCACTGGTGTGGCCACATCTGGAATGCTGCCACTACACTATGAAAACTACATGTTTGTGTTGTTCATTATTTTCCACACACAGCAAATCCAGTGAACACAGCATCCACACACACAAGTGAACCGCAATTGTTTGGTACTTCATGCACCTCCTCTTTAAGTGTTCCCAAGGATCCATTGTAGTGTTGGCCTTCTTCTCCAGAAATCTTCGATTTCTCCCAACTCTGCCATATAGCCTTCTACTTTTGCACCACCTAGATTTCAGTGTTTAATATATAATAATGTCACTTCAACTTCAATATTTCACACCTACAACCTAAAGTACCATATTGCATGTACTGCAACTCATTTTAAAACATCACCTTATTTTTCTAAATATGTTAAAATATATTCCATTTACATGAATAATAATCCTACATGTCTTTTTAGCTACACTACGATGGAACTGCAAAGCATCACAGAAGAAATGGACCTACAGTAGGCATCTGTTTGTCTGCCACATCTTTGCCAAACAGGTTAGACTCAAGTTTTGTCAGCTATGTAGGTGTCTGCTTTATCCACACTTTCATGTTTGTGTTCAGGTACATTTTTTATTTAAATTTATCTGTTTAATTTTTTGTTGGCAGTAAAGGAGGGCTATGTGGATCTTTGTGGATGTGGCTTGTGGTAGGAAAATGGGCAGACTAGGTGGGCCAAGTGGTCCTTATCTGCCGTCAAATTCTATGTTTCTATGTTTCAGCCTCCTCTGGGGTGGGGGGAGCAGATGGAAACCACTTCATATTGAACCAGATTATGCTCTTGGTACTTTTAGTGAATGGAGAGAATTTGTACAGGACACTGAGGAAGTCCCCTACTCTTTTTGCAAAATGCCATGGGATCCTTAACATCCATCCACCTGAACAGTCACCAGAACAGGCAGACAGGACCTCGAAATACTGTCTCATCCAAGAAACAACACCTCTGGAATAGAGCACAACCCTCATGTTCCACTACAGTATCAGTACTGAAGTTTATACCAAGTCCCTGCTCTGGGCCCAGAAGCCACAACCATTCAATCTGGTGCCATCAGAGGTGAGTGTTCAACTAAGAACGAAAAACTAACATAACAATGTCCTCTGAAGTTCGTCGCTTCACAGTTATGAAATGAACTAGCATTTTGCAAATGCCTCATTAAAAACATCACCTAATATCTTTCAGTATGTTAACAATACGGCTGTGCTTGATTTAAATTCACAATAACCCTAGAGAACTTTATAGTAAGATATCTCTTTTCAGATCTGGCAATGTTATGAAAAAGTGCCCTCATGTTTCCACCCAGTTTTGAACCAGGGACTTTTTCTCTGTAAGGCACACGTGATGACCACTACAGTATGGAAATGAAAGATGCCAAATAACTCTGATAGTCCAAAAGCAATCCTGTGGCATATCCTTGTGAGGGCAGTAGATATCATTTAGCCAGTGATCTCATTTGTAAAATAATTCAGGTACACAATTTAAAATACAGTGCATTCTACTCATATGCACATCGAATGTATGAAGGTTTAGGTTATATGTACAAAAACTGCATATCCCATTCCCAGTGCCAAGTACTCAGTGATTAAAAATCTGCTTGTATGCACAACATATTTTGGTTCTATGTAGACAGTTTCTTCAAGACAGGGGCTGAAGACATTCTGTCAAACACACCTGTTAAAAAAGTGCAAACCATGCTGCTAGTGGTTTAATATTTTATTTATTTATTGACATGTTTCACCAGAAAGGCACACTGAGCAACAGTGCCCCACTCAAACAAACCAGAGTCAGAGATAACCACTTTCCTTGGATAACTCCTGAACTTCTGGCACGACTCAGGGATAGGGATCAAGCCTGGAAGCATTATAAAGCTACCCAGCATGCTAGTGACCTTGCGAACTACCGCATCCTCCGAAATGCTTGCCCCAGGGCTACAAGGTTAGCCAAGTCTGAATATTTCAAATCTGCCTTCATCACCAACATAAACTCCCCTTCAAAGTTCTGGAAGGTGGCCCATGCCCTATTTACCCCCTCATCTCACCCTCCTACAGTACTTGAAGTAAATAGCTCACTAGTGTCCAACCCACCAGCTGTAGCTGTGGAATTTAACTCCTACTATACCTCATGTGCCACTGAGCTACTGAAATCCCTCCCCTCCTACCAATTACCCTCCCCACCCTCTACCAGTGTGCTCCCTCCACCATCCTCCAATCTCCCCTTCTCTTTTGCTACTGTAATCCCAATGATGCCCTAAATGCCCTACTCACTATCAACCCATGTAAAGGTGCCTCCCATGATGGCCTTGACCCAAACCTCCTCTGCCTCTCTGCTTCGGCCATTGCCTACCCCCTCTCAATAATCCTAAATCTTTCATTCTCTACGGCCTCAGTCCCCTCTTCATGGAAACATGCAGAGGTCCCCTCCCTTCCTGATTAGCACTGGCATCTCCATGGCTCTGTATTAGGACCCCTCCTATTCTCCATCTTCTTAAACAACCTTCCCTCTGTTTGCTCCCCCTCCTCTGATATACACACAGTGGTAGTCATAGAAAAGTTTCGCAGTACTGAGGTATACCTAGGTATACTGAGGCAGAATGAGGCAGGATCACATTACAGTCAATGCAAATTACCTCAGTGGTACCTCGAGGTAGGAAACTGTATGTATGCTAATGATATAGTCCTGTATGCATCTGGTTCCTGTCCTGCTGAGGTTACAACCAGGTTACAGCAAGATTTCGACAAGGTTCAGCTCTGGTTTGCTAACCATCAACTTTTCCTCAACACCAAGAAGACTGTCTCCATGACCTTTGGTACTAGGCAGAGACTCTATAGGCTTCCCTCCCTACTCTCTTTCCACACCCTTGATGGGATTTTACTTGAGAACACATCCTCCTTCAGGTACTGTACTTAGGTGTTTGGTTGGATCAACACCTAAACTTCTCTGGACATATTGACACCATCCAGAAAAAAACTGTGCCCCAAGCTTGATGCCCTGTTTAGGAACTGTAGTTGCAACCCTCCTACGGCTAGGCGTGAACTTGTTCAGAAGATGATACTGCCCATTTTCAATTACTGTGACGTAGTCTATGGTGCTGCTCCTAAGTCCTCTCTGGCCAGACTGGACACCCTTTTAAATTCCTTCTGCCACTTTGCCCTGAATGCCCCCCTCTTCGCACCCACCACTGTGATCTTTATTGTGCCCTATCCTTCCCCTCTCTTACAAATAGGTGACTCTCCCACTGTGCTAAATTCACCTCCAAGCACTGTCTGGGTGAGTTCCTTTCTACCTCACCTCCTCCTTTATAACAACCCCCTATCCTCCCATTCCCTTAGATCAACTGACTCCTGCACCCTGGTAGTCCCCCGCAGATCTACCCTAATCAGCCAATCCAGTTACTCTCAACGCCTCCCAAAAATTTGGAATCCCCTCTCAAATCCAGCACTCATCCTCTGCCTACTCCATCAGCTCTGCCCTCAATAATTAACTTGCACCTAGATGCTCCTGTCATGTCCCTCCTTAATTCCCTCCTCTGAGCCCTGGATAAACCCTACCCCTCTACCATCACCTTCATTTTACCCTGTGCACCCACACTTCAAATTTCTAGCTCCCCTCCCCTTCCCCAAAATTGCTTCCCCTTACTTGCCTCCCTTGATCTCTCACAGAATGTAAGTGGACCCTGAATGATCCCCATAAGTCCATGAATCCTCATGGACTATTGATGAGGCCCCATCCTCTCCAAAGGTGCAAATTCTCTCCCCCCCAAGGGTTCAGTTCTCACTCTTTCTCTCCCCTATCATTCTTTTAATCCCTACCTACTGACTTTCTCCAACCCTCTGACAGGGTACCCAGCATCCTGAAGGGTCCTCTCTTGGGTTAGGTCCTATTCCCTCTCCTAGCTTTTTAGTCACACCTCCTCCTTCTCATTCTCCTCTCTCTTTAATCCCTACAGCATCCCCTTTTCTGTCTACCCCATAGCCCCCTTGCAGGGTTCCCCACATCCTGAAGGGGTCTCTCTGGGACACTGCCTATCCCCTTCTCTCTGGTCCCCCCCAGTCCCCTTGCAGGGTTCCTCGCATCGTGAAGGGGTCTTCAGGGACATGACTCTCCCCCCTCCACCACCTCACCCTTTTCTCTCCTTTTCCCTTCTCTTTCACATAAGCACTTGTTTACTTATTAACCCATCATTTATTATTGTCCACCCTTTCTACATATTATGTGCAACACTGTTTTAACACAGTTTGTAACACCTGCTTTACAACTGTATGTTAATGTTGATCTTGTAACTTGAATGTAACTTGAACTCAGCTCTTCCCCCCACCTCACCCCTCCGTCTCTTCCCCCCTTTTCTTTCATGTTAGCACTTGTTTACTTTTAACCCGGCACTTACTATTACTGTCCATTCTTCTACCTATTATGCACAACACTATTGTAACACTGCTTGTAACACCTGCATTACAACTGTATGTTAGTGTTGATCTTGTAACTTGAATGTTTAATGTCTCACTCCTATTGTACCCCTCCCCTTCCCAGATCGAACTGGGAGATGAGTGACTTGTCCCTCAGTGTGCCTTCCTGGCGAAACATTTCAATAAATAAATAAATAAAACAGGTTGCTCATCTCAAGGTGTGACCTGGGGGGATATGGTACAATAGGGATGAGACATTTTACATTTACGTTACAAAGATCAACATAGTGTGCAATTAATTGAGATAGTTGTTACAAACAGTGTTGCATACATATGTAATTTGTGAGAACAATTAATAAGTGCAATGGTAATAAGTGAACAAATGTTATCATGAAATAAGGGGTGAAAGGGAGAGAGAGCGAGGATGAGATGACAGATAATGCAGAGTCATGTCCCAGAGAGACCCCTTCAGGATGCGGGGAACCCTGCAAGGGGACAGGGTACTTGAGTAGGTGCTAGAGAGGGGGAGAGAGAGAGAGGGAGTAAGTGTGATTAACACCTAGGAAGGGAAATAAGACCTGCCCCAAAAAGAGAACCCTTCAGGATGCGATGAACCCTGCAAGGGGGCAGGGAAGTTCAGGCAATTGTAAACCCTCCTGTGGTTAGGCATAGTAATTATAGAGGGCTAATGAGAGGGGTGGAAAGAGAAATAACACCTGAGAGGGGATGAGGCCTAATCCAAGGAACCCTCCAGGATGTTGGGGACCCTGCAATGGGACCTGGAAGGCCAAGGATAGGTAGATGGGGAATAAAAGGTGGCAATCCTAGGCACTATAGGACCCCTTCAGGATGCTGAGAACCCTGCAAGGAGAGTATGAAGGCTGGGGGAAAAGGGGGGAGAGAGTAGAGGAAGGGAGAAAAGTACGAGAACTAGCACCTAGGATGGGTTAGGTCAGTAGAGGCAATAGAGTCGATAGAGGCATTGGGTATTTTCAGAAGGGGGACAAACTGTGAGGAGCAAGACAAAGGAAATTAAGGTGGATCATAACCGGAATGGTATCCAGTGAACAAAGTGATTGAAATTGGGTGCATACAAAAACAGAGACTCAATTACGGCACCTGTGTTCATGGCTACCTAGTAGGTGGGTGACTGGATACTGGGGTGGGTGACATACCATGATGGGAGGTGTGCCCGTATACATGCGCACACATGTGGGGGGAGAGGCAGGGGAGGGATGGTATGTGGGAGGGGGTGTGGCAGGCAGCTGCCAAGCTGGTCCACTAGCATGATGGGGAGGGTGGTTGGCTGGGAGGTGCAGGTTTGGGTCTGGCATGGCATGGTTTGTTGTTTTTTTTTTTGTCGGTAGGTGGCTTTCAATTTTTTAAGTTTTTCACCCTCCCAACATGCACCCTCCCTGGAATTGAGAATCCATAAGTAGGGAGGTGCGGTGACGCATAGCCCCCCAGCATTAAAAACAAAACCCGTAGGTCTCGAGTGCCCTTTTTCTCCTTGCTGCGTGTGTGCATCAGCGATATTCATTTTTGGAGATTTACACTCACTGTAATGACAATCTCTATTCTGTGATTGCCATTATGACATGGAACCAACACGAACAGTTAGGTGCAAGATATTTGGAGAGGGCAGTGTTGATGGAATAGAGGGAGGAGGAGTGTTGGATTTGGGAAGGTAGAGAGTTCCATATTTTAGGGAAACAGTGAGAGTACCCAGACTGTTCAGACAGGGTGGAGCAGTGGGGGACAGTTAGTGTGCAAGTGTTGGTAGATCTGAGGGAGTGGGAAGGAGGAGGGGTGTTATAAATGAGGGGGGAGGTTGGGAGAGAGAGTTCACTCAACCAGTGTTTAGTGGTGAATTTAGCACAGTATGAGAGGCATCTGTTTGTAAGGGAAGGGAAGGAAAGGGCTTGATAGAGGGCACAGTGGTGGGTGCGAGGGAGCATCAAGGACAAAGCGGCAGAAGGAGTTGAAGAGAGTGTCCAATCTGGTCAGGGAGGACCTAGGAGCGGCACCACAGACCACTTAGATTGCTTGTAAAGTAATTCTGGTACACAATTTAAAGAGTGGCTGCCATCTTACACTGTCGGTGCTTGCAGTAGATCTGTCCAGAGTATTTAAATAGGTCTGTGCTGTTTTTTTCCACAGTCGATAAGTTAAATATACAAATATTAACTTTTTGTCCTGCTAGCGCTTAATGCACAATCCCGCTGCAGTGACATTTGTTCATGCCCAAGCCCCAAGTGCTGTGATGTTGGTCGGGAGATCAGCACTCTCATTGGCTCCTATGCATAGCACTATTTGTGTGGTGGTAAATGTGACAGGAGGCAGTCGCTGTTGAGTTGCTGAGGGACAATGCTGTCATATTCAATGTACTCTGCTGTGTCCATCGTTTAGTTTTCTTAGTGGTGCCCGTAAGCTTGATTTTTACTATTGGAAAGTGGTTTTCTTGTGATCCATGTTTCTGAGGAAAAACTGGTTGCTAGTGGCATCAGCAGTGGAACAAAACTTTGAACATCTGGAGTACCCTCCTCCTCCTCTCCTTAGGGTGTGTGGGGGGTTGAGCCAAGTCCCATTCTGTTGCATCCCACGCTGCAGTCCGCTGGCACTGCAACAGTAGGACTTGCAGCTGTCAGATTGATGGTGTCAAGCCACCTGTGTCCATGTGTGGTAGCGTGCACACAGTCAGCTGTCCTGTATTGCTTTGCTGTTCAATGGGGAGACAGGTCAGGGGTAAGCACCTGTGGCTTGCCAGGCAATGGTGTGGCCAGTGTGACAATTAGCACACACAACACTGTGTCATCTGATTGCATTCTGTTTATCACTCAGATACATGGTTGCTTGTCTCCATTAGAGAGAGAGCTCCAGTAGGAGTCAATGGTCCTGCCCATGGGTACTCAAACTCAGTGTTCCTTGTGGCCTGAGATGTGATTTGAGGTGGGCACAGACCAGGAATGCAAGTGTGGGACTTCAGGTGTGTGGAACAAAGGTTGGATCATGAGTGTCCACTTTGGAGAATGGGTCAGGCAATGTTGATGTAAGGGTGCACAACGAAGCATGAAAAGAAATTGTGTTTCTCACATTTGTGACTCACTGATGGCTTACTTGGACCCAACCCACAGAGGGGCCTTGCCGTGGCTTTGGGTTTCTGTAATGATTAAGTAACTTAATCATTACAACTAATGCCTCCATTTTATTTAACTAGTTCCTGCCATTCATAATGTGAGTTACATGCAGACAGCTGCACATTGGGAATGACTAGGATAAGTAACATAGAAACATAGAAGTTGACGGCAGATAAGGACCACAAGGCCCATCCAGTCTGCCCATTTCTTTTCTACCTTATAAATGTGCCATCGTCCTTTGCTGTCAGTGGCCTATCTATTCATACTCATCTGTATTGCTCCCTTATGCCTATCCCATGCCTATTTGAAGCCCTGCACTGTATTCATAGCCACCACTTCCTGAGGTATCCATGCATCCACCACCCTTTCTGTGAAAAAGAACTTCCTCACATTACCCCTTAATTGGCCTCCCTCTAATCTCATGTTGTGTCCTCTTGTCCTGCTAGTTTTCTTATATTGAAACATGTTAGACTCTTTCACCTTGTTAATGCCCTTAAGGTGTTTGAATGTTTCGATCATATCACCTCTCTCCCTCCTTTGCTCTAGGGTATACATATTGAGCTCCGTTAATCTATTCTCATATGTCTTCTGATGCAGTCCCTGCACCATTTTGGTTGCCCTTCTCTGGACTGCCTCAATTTGGTTATGAAGGTGTGGTCTCCAGTACTGCACGCAATACTCCAGATGAGGCCTAACCAGTGTATTGTAAAGAGGGATTATTACCTCCCTCTTCCGACTTGTGATACCCCTACTAATGTACCCTAACATCCCCCTAGCCTTACCTACTGCTTTAGAGGTCTGCTTGGATGATTTCAGGTCATCGGTGATGATGATGCCCAAGTCTCTTTCTTCCTTTGTGA
The DNA here is from genome assembly GCA_016271365.2 of Neoceratodus forsteri. Taxonomy (NCBI): domain Eukaryota; kingdom Metazoa; phylum Chordata; order Ceratodontiformes; family Ceratodontidae; genus Neoceratodus; species Neoceratodus forsteri. Next base: position 1,318,447,539 of record CM057455.1, on the reverse strand, counting down.
CTGTCAGTAACTCCCCTCCCAGCCTATAGGTGGCTTCAGGGTTTCTGTTCCCGATGTGCATGATCTTGCACTTCTTTGCATTAAATCCCAGTTGCCAATCTTCCGACCATTTTGCTAGTTTATCCAAATCTCTTCTCATTCTGCCCACCCCATCTGGATCATCTACTCTGTTGCATATCTTGGTGTCATCTGCAAACAGACAAACCTTACCCTCCAGTCCATCTGCAATGTCACTGATGAAGATATTGAAGAGGACTGGCCACAGGACTGATCCCTGAGGTACCCCACTTGTGACTTGCATCTCTTCTGACTGCATACCATTTACCACCACTCTCTGTTTTCTGCCCGTCAACCAGTTTGCCACCCAGTTGACCAACTTCTAACCCACCCCGAGCCTACCCATCTTTGTTATCAATCTTCTATGTGGAACAGTGTCGAAAGCTTTTCTGAAGTCAAGGTAGGCAACATCATCTGCTCCCCCTTGGTCCACCACTCTGGTTATCCAGTCAAAGAAATCTATGAGATTAGTTTGACAGGACCTTCCTTTTGTAAATCCATGCTGTCTTGGATCCTGTGCCCCTATCGATTCCAGGTGTTGCACTATCCTTTCCTTAAGGAATGCCTCCATGATCTTGTCCACTACTGAGGTAAGACTGACTGGTCTGTAGTTCCCTGCCTCCTCCCTGCTACCACTCTTGTGGAGGGGGATCACATGAGTCCTTCTCCAGTCTTCTGGGACCTCTCCTGTGCCCAGAGACTCACTAAACAGTTCTGCTAATGGCTGTGCTAGTTCAACCCTTAGCTCCTTTAGTACCCTGGAATGTATGCCATCAGGTCCCACTGCCTTGCCCACTCTGAGCTTAGCAAGCTCTTGTAGGACCCTTTCTTTTGTGAAGGGAGTGGTGCCCACCTCCCTCCCCCCCCCCGTGTCCATGGTGCTGAGCTGTGGGCCCTGCCCTACCTTCTCTTCAGTAAATACTGAACAAAAGTATCTATTTAGGATAGATGCTTTTACAGGGTCCTCCTCCTCACACACACCCTTTTCTCCTTTGAGCTTAGCAATACCCCCTCTGGACTTTCTGCTTTCATTAATGTATCTATAGAAAGTCTTGTCACCTTATTTTACTGTTTGTGCTAGTGTTTCCTCAGTTTGGGACTTTGCCTGCCTTTCTGCCTTCCCTGCTTTCCTTAGGGCAGTTTGGTATGCCTCCCTATCTTCATCCCACTGTGTTCTCTTATATTTCTTGAAGGCCAGCCTTTTGGCTCTGACCTTTTCTGCTACTGTATTTGAGAACCAAAGTGGTTTCCTTCTTCTTTTGCACTTTCTTTTCTGTCTAACACAATGGGATGTTACTTCAAGTATTGCATCCTTAATGCTTTGCCCACTTTGCCTGTACCCCCTCACCTGTGTTTCTTTTTGCCAGGGCTAGCTTAACTCTGTTGGCCATCTTATCAAAGTCAGCTCCTCTGAAGTCCCATATTTTATATATTTGGGATGATTTAGTTGTAGTGGCCAAACTGAACCATACCATGTGATGGTCACTGGCCCCCAGGTGACCTTCTACCTGGAGATCTGCGATCCCTTCCCTGTTAGTCAGTACTAGATCTAGGATAGCCCTGTCTCTTGTGGGTTGTTGTACCAGTTGTTTGAGGCCCTCCCCCTGCAGGGAATCCACCATGTGTCTAGTTCTGGCAGATGTTCCTGCTGGTATTGACAAATCTGTATCCGGCATGTTGAAGTCTCCCATTATCAGAACCTCCCCTTCAGCTGTCATGTTTTGTATATCTTCTAACTGTAATGTGTCTATGTCCTCCCCCTGGTCTGGGAGCCTGTAGACAACCCCAGTTCTTATGGCTGTCCCTTTTCCTATTTCCAGGGTGACCCACAGTTCTTCTGGCTCCTTATGTGTATTCTGAATTTCTGTAGCTTTGATATTTTCATTGACATACAGGGCCACTCCACTCCCCCTTTTTGCACCTCGGTCTCTTCTGAACAGTACATAGTCAGGTACTGAAGTCTCCCAAGTGTGGTTACTGGTAAACCACATCTCACTAATTGCCACTATGTCCAGTTTAGCCTCTGGCATTATTGCCTGCAGGTCTGGGGTCTTATTTCCAAGGCTGTGAGCATTTGTGTACATGATTTTCCATTGGCCAGATTTCGGTGTGTTAGTTGTTGGGTGAGGTCTGGTGTGTCCCCTGTGCATCGTTGGGGGGGACGGACCTTTTTTCTTACCTGGTGATGCAAATGAACTGCAAACATACTGAATCCCTGTTTGACCACTAGCTGAAGGGGGAAGGGTGTTCTTCCCATTTGACGTATGGGGTGCTGCACCCATCTCCCCATTTGCTAATTTAAATATTCTGCAAAGACATCAAACTTGTGCCCCAATGCACTGACTCCCTCCTTAGTCGGATGCAGTCCATCAGATTTAAAGAATGTTCGTTCCCAGAACTGTTGCCAGTTCCCTACAAATCTGTGTCCTTTTTCCTGGTACCAGCCCTTGAGCCACATGTTTAGCTCCCCTATCTCCCTTTCTCTGACCTTCCGTCTGTCTGCCCACCTCTCCCAGACTGGCAGGATCTCAGAGAAGGAGATGCTGGACAAAATGGATGATAATTTGTCACCCAGCCTGGTCAGGTGTTCCTTGGTCTCCACAACTGACCAGCTGGTGAGATAATTTGTCCCTATGTGTAAAAGGACGTCAATGTTTTCTCCTGCTTCCTGAACAATTTTAGCAATGCAGTCAGTGTCTCTCCACACTGATGTACCTGGGAGACATCTGACCATTACCCCTGGCTGGAGATACGTATCAACTCACCAAATCATGGAGTCTCTTATGATCAGAAGTGTTTTGGATTTCCTTTTTGCTTTTTTCGTTTTGGTTCCTGTTTTGGGTGAGTTTTGTTGTGCTAGCTTCTGTGCTGCAGTGTCCTCTGCCCCTTTGTTTGATTTTGGAGATAGAGGCAGATACCTCTTTGTAGTGTTTATATGGTTTGTGGAGCTAATATGTTGGAGTGCACTGAGTGATGGGGCACCCGATTTGCCCCTCCTAACCATCTGCCAACCTCCCAGATCAACTACCCTCTGCAGTCGAGGTTCTTCTGTTGGATGTTGGGGAAATGGCAGGTGGTTTTTATAATGTATTTCCTCTTGAACATGAAATTTGAGGTGCTCAATCTCTGCCCATGCTGCCCAGAGCTGAGCCCTACGATCTCCAGTGTCCTAAATCCTGTAAGACTGTCCTTCTGAAATGTGTTCCACAGTAGCTGCAGTTAATGATATCCATTCCAGATAAGTTGCTGGGTTTATAACCTGCTCATAGTAATTAGGAGGAAGAAAATGCAAGTAATGGTTTGATTTTGTGTTTTGTTTCGTATAACTTGTCATAACAAGTTAAATTACTAGTGCCCCTGTAAATGAGCTCACCTTGTGGAGGCCCCTCTGATCCATCCCTTCCTGCTTTGCCACAGGAGATGTCACAACTGTGGTACCCTATAAAAGTTGTGTAGTGTAGGGTGGTTGGGGATGGGGGCGGGTGGCTGGGCCCTTCCCTTGCTGAAAAAGAAGAACCATAGACAAAAGAACAACTAGGTAAGAGCAGAAACAATCAGTCAACTACAAATGCAGTAACCCTGAAAGCTTATCCTAATGTTAGATAAAACTGTAAAACCTGTAAAGCACCACCTGCAATAATTTCAGAGAAGATATACCCTGCAAGGAACACTTTGCTACCGAGAAAAATAAAGCAGTAACAGAAGATATACCTTGCAAAAGACAATCTGAATCAGAAGATTACAGCAGTAATCTGTTAGCACACACTTGTAGGCACACCTTGTAATAATACAGAAGAAGGTATACCAGCAACAACAATTTGAATCAGAGAAAACTAAAGCAATGAAATGTTAGCAACAAACAGTAGCAATCCCTGTGAGTACAAAATAAAAATAACAACAGACAGTAAATCTGCTTAGCCAAAAGAAGTATTAATCCTTTCCCTTGCTCTGGTAAGGTTATCTGCTGTCTCTTTTCAAGCAATCTAGAAGGAAAGAACTGAGGTGAAGCTAGGTGCTTTGGCCAGCAAACCAAGTAGCCTGTAAGATTTCGTTATGGACTGTAGTTTGCAAAGTTCAGCACTGTCTTCACTGTCATTGATCTTGATTGACATGTGACTTCATACACACGTACATGTATGTGGTGGAACAACAGTGATTGTGTGTGGCATAGGGAGTGGTCACACATTACAAACCGTATAGTTATGTGATAACAGACTGACCGCCGTATGGTGGCTGTCAGGATTTGCTCATGCCACATAATATGGAAAATATTGACTGGGCAACTGTCCTCAACCAGCCTGTGTTGGCACTGAGGGGTTGTGATTATCCTATACCTAGAGAGTTAAGATGGACAGGTCACACATAACCAGAATCCTTTTGTTGTACCTCTTGTTGGATGGGCGCAGCTTTCACAGCCATGTTGTTTTATATTGTACGTTATACAATGGGCACAAAAATACTGGTTCCTGATTGGGCTGACTGTCATGATTTAGATGTGTAAATCATGCCATAAACCCACAAGTGCCAGACAATCAGGATACCAGACTTCAAAGCCACTGACCACCATATTGTTTTTATGTGGTAATAACATGTGAAACTCAAAATAAAAATTCTCTCTCCTTTATTCCTTTATTGTATAATAGCAATATTCCATGACAGGGTATGGGTCATGGCAAGGTTTACCCAAGTGCCTTGTGAGCAAACTACACCGGGTGTGGTTAAATCCTGCCACCACCCATGCCCTGTCATGGTATATTGCTTAATTATAAAAAGGGTCTAAGAAATAGAGCTTTCTGATTGGCTGTAAGCATTCTATCAGTCTTCTGTTAATCTTTTATTAACATTCATGTAGAACCTAATCATATGCTAAACAAGGTTTAACACTGTTTAAAAAATGTTTTTATTATAATAGAAATAAGGCTGTTACTGATCAGTTAATTACCCTCTGGGGCACGTGGCACTTGGCTACACCTCGCGCAACATTATACCCCTCCATCATAATTAATAGACCATTAACATAACCCCTGGTCATGCCTTATTGCTTAAGTTGCCACGCAAATCACAAAAAAATATGTAAGATGATTTTGAAATTATCTTCGTTATGATCTCTTCGAACTCTGCCCAAAACAAAGCATCAAACTCCTTTTGGCAGCAGAGACTACTTGCCACCACAACCTTCAGTCATCCATGATGTAAGAAGGCTATCTGTTTTCTGTATTTCTACCCTCCCACTTCCCATGATAACCATATTTTACGTGCCTAACAGTGTTGATATACTCCATAAAATGGGCAAATGATTTCAAGCTACCGGAATGGTTGTTGGCCGTGCATTTCAAGTGTCTAATGCATGGCTAAATCTAGAAACAACAGTTAGAATACACAGACCTATTGTATATTCGCAGTAAGCCATCCTAGTTATGTGCATTACACAGTTATAATTAATGGGTTTCGCTTTCACCCATATGGAAACCCACTGCGTAATTTGCCATTATAAAGGACTGTCTATAACGGCAAACACACACTGGATTTCCCTGCTTCTGCACATGCGCCACTCAAAACTCTTTCGGGTTTCTCGCCCCTCGCTCACTACCCTGTCTCCTTGCCGATGCCACACCACAAGGACAAAAGTAAGTTACTTTAAAAAAAAACTGTCCTTCACTAAACATGTGACAAGGGGGAAAAACAGAAAAAAAATAAGTGCTGCAGAGTGACTGCGCTAAAAGTGAACCGGACCACAGCCACTCCAAAAGGATACCCATTTTATACAATTGCTGTGGCAAGAAAGTAAAACCCAGCAATTATATTTAACAAAATTTGGAGTGGTGTGTAAAACTTGAATTTTACACACACCCTCCGTATTGGATGCCAAAATAAACCCCTTGAGCTGCTCTCAGGCTTTATGTGGCATCCAACACCTCGGGTGTGTGTAAAATTCTCATTACACACACCACCTCATGCTTTATTCTATTTGTAACGCACGGTTGTGGTACTGGACGCACTCGGCGTGGCCGTATGTTGTGGGTTTTGCACTCAACAGTTGGTGAACAGCTTGGTGCGACTTCGAGTAGGTTCCAGTGATCATGAGTGTTATGTTTTTGGATAACTGTGACATTTATTGAACATCATTGGACCCCATTATATTTATTTGAATTTGCACTGTCTTGCAATATTACCAAATGCACAGTTGAAGTAATGTGCACAGTTACGAGTGCAATTTCTCAAAATGTAATTAAATGGAATGTACCTGCTATACGCAAAACAGTTATTGGAATCATACTTGATTCTGAGACAGAAAAAGTCTGCTTTGTTGACAGACATAGTCAGTTATGTCTCAACAGTAACTACTACAGTTCAGTGTGAATAATTACGCATATAAAGGAAATCAGCAATGGACTACCTCACTGAGTGATGCTGGGAGGGGACACTAAACCAAAGCATGTGTCAGTACTTCAAAATGGTCAGGGTAGTTGATTTCTGCAGATGGATATGGTGGTTGTTAGGTGATGCAAACGCACAGGTGTGGCACGTTATGCTTTGACAGAATACGAGGACCATTTCGGTCCTTTTTGTGATGACTACCGATAAGTAACGTTGTATATAGGATGTCCATGACTAAGTCAAAATACTTTCTACTTTAGCCATCAGAATTCATTTTAAATAAAACTACATCACAATCAACATTTGGAATGAATCCATGGAAACGATACACAACTCATAAATTTCTTTTTCAAGGCTGGATTGTTTACATCAATGGGTGAGTCTAGCAATATTTATAAATATTACGCTTGCCAACACATATAGCACTTCTGCAAATGTCTGATCTACCAATACCTTGACACATATCACTTCATTTATGTATATGCCTTTTGTGTATGGCAAATTTCAACAGCATACAGTAGCTGGGAAGCGTTCCTGATTCACTTCACTACATGACATGCCGTTGTGGAATATAGACATTGTTCTGGTGAACCCATTTCTCTGCATTGGTACCGCATGTGCATGTATATTATTTCACTCTAGATTGCTGTAATGTAATGCAGTACACAGCGGATACAAAGCGTGACACCTAACATATGTAATTTTTCATATTCACTGCAGTAAATGACAGCAGGAAAAAGTAAATGAGGAGGACACGGTTGAGGAACAATTTGACAACAATGTACCCTGTACATCAATGGATGCTTGAAGAAACTCCAACCAAGAAAGATGTGGAACTGTAGGTTTCTCCGAGGGATGTGGCGCTGACCTGCAATAAGAAGATACAGGTGCATGTTCGTGGAACAAACCAGGGTATGTACTCTGCAGGGTTAATTTACTTTTCCTAGGGTTGTTACTAGACACTGTTTTACCACAGTCTACAATGTTTTTACAGACAGAATTTAGGATTATGACATGGCTGGTATTTGAGGCATGCCAGAGTGGAAGGGAGGGGTTTGCAAATGGTCATGATGTGGCATACAATTTGTAGCTCTCTTCTATTGTGGGCAGTTGTTCAATGTTCCATTATTTACCTGTGTTGGTCAATTGACAGCATAGGATGTAGTGTGCATTCTGTCGTGAGATTGCCAGATGAGGCTCGCACGCGTGCATCCACATGCGCTCACAGGCAGTCCAGTAATGGGCTCAGATGTAAACTGAGTTAAAAAGGTAGGCAATTTTCATTCCACAAATGGAAAAGAGTACAGAAACAGCAGTTGCGACCTTTCAGTGTGCTCTACTTCCAACATAATTGTCTGAACTGCACTGTTCTGTGATTGTACTGTATAGTACTGTATATTACAACATTGTTGAATATATAAATTCATCTGGTTCCTAGTGCTGTTGTGATAGAATGTGTGTGTAACCTTTGGGAGCTGAACAGCATTCTACAAACTGTGGGGTCTGCTTAACCCTGTATCATTGTTAAAGTGAACCACACTGAATGTACATATTTCAAAGAATAATGTACAGTATAACAAATACAGAATGGCAATCCTTCTGCATAACAAGTGTGTTCAGTCACCTCATGGTTTTGATTCACATGGACCAGCCAAGCTACGATTTCAAGGTCCAAGTGAATACGGACCCCTGTTTGACATAGCATACTGGTTGGGATAGTCAGACACGTAGTGTTCTATATGTGCTCAATACCATCACTACACCAAAGAGAACCCTAATTGTTGCCTTTTTATCAGTAATTCAGCAAATTGTCTGTGACACCGTTCTATGACTGACTCATACCAAAAGTAAGTACCTATGTCTATTGCCTTTTCGGGGGTGTTGCCTGTGCCTAAAGGTAGCACTGAAAGGAAACAAAGTATCAGTGAATTCAACAAATGTTTAGTGGGATGGTGCAGGCAGAGGGGGTATGGGTTAGTGAGAGACTAGGGGACAACATGGATGATGAAAGCCTATTTGCCCAGGACAGACTGCACCTAAATGGGGAGGGAAAAGCAGTACTGAGAATTAAATTGAAAGAATACATTGAGCAAGCATATGGTTTAAACTATATTGGGGTGGGGTGAGAGGGAAAATGACTCACCAAATGATAAGCAAAAAGACAGGACTGTTAGGGAACTTTCCACCCCCTCTCCCAGAAAGTGAAGGAATGTTGATCACAAACATGCTAGGGGTAGGGGGGACTGAGAGGGAAATTGGTGGAGGGGATCCTCCCCAGATGCCAGAAGCTTGGAGAAAAAGATGGTGGATATAGTAGCATTAATGGAGGTGGAGGGATTAGATTTTGTAGCTATGACTAAGACCTGGTGGATAGAGCATCATGACTGGGAAGTAAGGGTCCTGGGGTACAGGCTATTCAGGAGGGATAGGATCAGTGGGGGTGGTATTACTATACGTCAGGGAGGGAGTCAATGTCTCGAAAAGGGTGGAAGAGGGGCTTCAGGGGAAGGTCTACCTTTTCGCAGATGACGAAAAACTCTGCAACAGGGTGGACATCCCAGTGGGGGTAGAGGCAATGCAGAATGATCTTCAATTACTGGAAGAATAGTCAGAAAAATGGCAGCTGAAATTCAATTACATGATACGCACAGTGATGCGCTTGGGGAGAAAGAATCCATATACAACACACACTGGGGGGAGGGATAGCTGCAACCAGACAGGAGATGGACCTAGGAGTTATAATCACTGATGACCTTAAAGTCGGGGCCCAGTGCAGCAAGGCAGTGGCAAAGCAAACAGGATGCTGGCATGCATAGGGAGAGGGATAAACAGCAGAAGGAGGAAGGTGCTGATGCCACTCTATTGTTCCATGGTTAGGCCACACCTGGAGTATGAGGTTCAGTTCTGTAGGCCCAATCTAAGAAAATACATAGATGGCACGGAGAAGGTGCAGTTATGGGGCACTAAAATAATGCATGCGCTAAGGGGGAAGTCATATGAGGAGAGGCTGCAGGAGCTGGATTTGTATCATCTAGAGACAAGGAGGGAGAGAGAGAGGACATGATTGAAACTTTCAAGTATATGAAGGAGATCAATAAAGTGGGGGGGACCTTTTTTCAGTTAAATTACATACAAGAACTAGGGGGCATTGTTTGAAAGTGGAGGGGGGAGGGTTTAAGGCAAACAGTAGGAAGTATTACTTCACGGAGTTAGTGGCTGAGCCATGTAACGGAATGCCAGAGGAGGTGGTTAGGCCCAGTACAGTGGAGGGTTTCAAGAGGGCCTGGCACAAACACAAGGGATTGTCAAGGAGAGAAGGGGAGGAAGTAGACCGGAGGAATGGGCATACTCAATGGGACAGGAAGGTCCTTTTCTGCCAACACATATCTACGAATCTATGAAGTATGCTAGTAACACTGCTCTCCGATTTGAATAACGATAACGTGTGCTGTATGGTTATTTGCATGAAAGCAAGGGCATCCTGGAAATATGCATTGTGTGGCATGAAGCACTACAGGCACGTGCCACCCTAGCTTCAGTACTCATTCTGCAATCGAGAAAAATGCTTACTTTTCATATATGCGCTGCTGTTATCAATGACATGGAAGCCATCTTCCAGACTGTGGACATCACCTGGTCCACAGTACTACAATGTTGACATGTCAATTAACTTGCTCTTCATTCTTATTGTGGTTGCTGCGTGGCTGCAGGTTAAGTAATTGAGATACTGATCACCAGTACTGATAGACATCTAAATCATAGTGTCAGTGGCTCAGTAGGTAGCACACTCGCCTCTGAGGCCGGGAAATCAGAGGGCTGTGGGTGCAGTTCCCACATCTGGCACTTGGGTTAATATCCCAATACTGACACTGTAGTGCAGCATGAGAGGGGTGCTGCACTTCTGAGGTGCCATCTTTCGGATGAGATGTTAAACCGAGGTCCCATCTGCCTGGATAGGTGGTAGTTCAGGTGGATGTTAAAGATCCCATGGCACTTATCGAAAAGAGCAGGGAATTTCCCTGGTGTCCTGGCCAAATTTCCCTCATTTACTAAAAAAAAAAAAAAAAATACCACCAACAGCTTAATCTGGTTCAAGCTCAGTTGGCATTCATCTGTATCCCACTCCCCTGGGTCATGCCTGAAAATAGGCAGGATTTGTCTAGTGCACTTACCCGGTCAACAAAAACTAAATAAATTTACTCGTTCCCACATCTGCAGGTGTTCAGGTTAAACCACAGAAGCAGGGCTTTGGAATACAATGTGTTCTAGTTGATGATAAATGGATGAATGATACTAATGAAGATGTGAGCACAGACTTGAGCGACATGGAGGAAGACATGGAATATACTGAGGATGATGATGATGACTACGTACCATCCTCTCAAAGCAGTAGCGATAACAGTGCATGCCCCAGAGAAAGTAATGACATACAGGTTATAGAGTCATCATTCACGATGAAGCCTGAGGACACGCTGCAGTCAGAATGAAAGTTTTTGGTGTTTCAGTCTTGCCTTATTAAGTTGCTATCATGGTGCCATTGTCAACACTCTGGAGAAACTGGTCTTGTCTTCCGTAAAAGGGTCAGCAGAAGCCTTCTAATATTGACCACCGCATGTGAAGCATGTCATAAAACATCTGTTTGGCATAGCCAACTATACGCTGGAACAATTCCCGCTGGCAACATACTGATATCAGCTGCAACATTATTCTCCAGTTCGACTGCAGCCAGAGTTACTCATCTGCTGAATTTTGTTGGTCTTCGATGCTGTTCAACAAGAACTTTCTTCAGGCATCACAGTTCCATCCTACTACCATCCATCACAAAAGTCTGGAAATTCAAATAGGAATGGTTAATTGCAGCACTTCAGGCTGAAAGGTGTGGGATGATCTGTGAAGGCGATGGTCGGGCAGACAGCCCTGGCTATTGCGCTAAATATGGGACTTAATGATGGAACTGCCTGCTGGCATCATGCTGGATGTACAGTTAGTTCAGGTATGTCCTTACATTGTGGCACATGTATGTAAATTTGCATATCAATCTGCATTTTCATATATGGGCTGACAGCATTTCCAGTAGTAAATCTGACTTCTCACTAATGTTTGTTCAACCCGTGCTCAATATGTGGTGATAGGTTCATTTCATGTGAGTGCACCCAGTTCAGGTATGGTGCAGGTGTATAATTGTCTATCAGGCACTGTATGAACTGTTCTGTTTCTGATTCTCGGTGACCTCAACAGCGAAGCTCGAGAGATTCAAGAGAATCAGATCCCTGAGGTGGCACAACACACTGGTTGTGCATATAACTGCCCATCCACTGTTCTGTATAGTGTATGGGTATCCATGAGTATGTCGGGCACTGAACTTTGTTTCAGTAAACTGTTGGTTGTAGGGGTGGGAGGTGGTGGTGGTGGCGCATGTGGGTTGGTGGTACAGTCAAATTACCTGACACAGTGTGCTGCAAATGTTTCTCCATGTTCAACTTTAAAAAACAGGACTGTTCAGCTTAAATTGCAAAAGGGAGATTAAGTATGTGGCAGCATTCTAAGTTATTCTGCTGTAGTAGTGACATCTACACCGGTTGTGCATAGTTGCCCATTCAGTGTTCCACGTAGTAGACGTGTAGCTATGCTTATTTTTGACATTTACAGTTTGTCTCAGTGACATCAGTACTGCAGCACAACAAACTACTTATCGTAATACTGCTGCATAACCCAAATATTCAAGGTATGTAATTCCATGCATAACAGCATTCCAGCACACACACTATAACTTTTTAACCATTATCCTTTCATCCTCAATGCACACAGAGTAATGAGTGTGGTAGCAGTGCCCACATGGAGCTGGAAGGGTTGCAGTGCTGTGTAAATACAGACTGGGACCTGGACATTGACAAACTAATTACTGACAGGCATTGCCAGGTATCCAAATGGGTTCGAGAAAACATGCCAAATATCGATCATCGCTATGACGTTTGGCATGTCTCTAAAGGTAGGTAACTGCTTATATCATTATGTTGGACTGCATGATTGCACATTTATGTCTTTATGAGTGGGTATAATGTGGTGTGCATAACAACCTCAGGTCACGTGGACATAAAAGTAAATTATCAGGAGGTGGGCTTAGGAGACATGAGCAGATGTAGTACTTCTGGAATATCATGTCGGAAACGTAAGTGTCCGTCAGCTGTATTTGTGTCTGGAAAAACTGTCAGTTGATTGCTGCAGACCTGGAACCTAATGAAAAGTGTAGTGGTTGGAGGTGGGGTGCACACAGGAACAAGGAGGATAATAGAAAGAGTATGATGAAGTCTTAGTACCTGCAAGGAACAGTCTGTTAAATGGTGTGTATAGTGTTGGTGGAAAGTGGATACATATCTGCTCTGTTGCTTCAGAATTTGACATTGTTTGTTTCTGGATAAAGTTGTACTGCTGAACACCTCAAAAGGTAGCATGGATTGTGCACACATTGTGCTTGCGTACCTGTCAATGTTCTGTGATCTGAAGACATTGTGTATGTAAAACTACTGTGCGCTCCAGCTGATCATATGTAAATTGCATGTGAACAAAATATAGCATCTTGGCACAACTAACCATTTTTTGTCACTAATGACATGCAGGCATTAAGAAAAAGCTCACAGCCATGTCAGATATCAAGGACTGTGCTCATTACTTCAATCTCAAATCATCTATACTGGTGTGTAGGATGAACACCTGATGACAAGAAAGACACTGTCAGCACAAAATGGCAATCTGTGGCGTCACATGTACAAAATATTTACCGGCACAATTTTCCAGAGTTCCCCAAATGCAAACATGGCCCTCTAACTGACACTGATAAAACGAATCATTGGATGTAAGTATCCTACAAATGTATGTCACCGATTAGTCTGTGTTCAATTCAATGTGAGTAAAGCACACACTTCATGTTCTTCGAAGATATAGTTCATTGCAGTTTCTATCCAGTATTGATAATGACTGTTCAACAAAATGTTCTCAAAACTGTTTCAATATGATTGCTACTTTTGATTCCAACAACAACAATAAGGCAATCCCATGTGTGCAATTGTCAGTATTTTTAATTCACACCTAGGCACAATATGGCACTCGTCTGTTCAGTTCTTAATATCCACACCTGTGAGATGACAGTATGTCATGCGCAACATAGTGTTCAAAATGATACAGACATGCACAAACATCCAGGGGAACAACTGTTGCTCCCATGTGACATACATCGAAATGAAGTACAAAGGTGCTGTACTGTCATTACCTATGTAGACAGTCTGGGCCCACTCTCATTAATGGAGTGGACAAATGAGGGGTGCGTTGCACATGTCACACTCCCCTGGGTACATTACTTCATACCCACAGAAGTCATCTGGTGTTGTTCTGTACCAATGGCTCATTTGCTTGCCATCGAGAGACCGCAATACACCAGTGACAGTTGAGGGTAGTGGCAAGTGGATATTTGTGTGGTTATCGATGACTCCATCTGGATAGACAGAAAGTTGTGTGTCATTTCCCTTAACAACAGCAGACGTAATAGTTCATGAACCCTGCCCATGAGTGTCATCTTCATGATGCATGTCACAGAATGTCTGTTGTTCTTCTGGATTAACACATTACTTGACTGCATATTATTTCTGTGGACACTCATGTTTCTGCGTCTTGATATGTATTCGCCCATACAGTCAAGTATTGAGATATTCATCAACTGAACAGGCCGAGTTGAAAAAAAGGTAACACTTGTAACCATTTCGTACTATATGTTTCACTAAAATTTACACGGGGGTGGTGAATTTACAGAAATTACAACACTGACACTAAGGCTGCACTGCTGAAGCATAGAACCGTGTGGCATGGCATACTGAGCAATGCAAGATGAGTTTCAGTGCTGATAGATTCAACTATGCGGGCTTTGCAAATAATGTTGTCCTCTGTGTGTTAGCCTCAAATGTGTTTGTAGAGTTGGACAAGTTGGTCAGCAACACTCGTTTGTGTGCAGACATCTCCAAGCTGTCCCTGGAATACCAGACATCTGACCTCGAGGCATATCATTCTCTTCTTCATCAGTTTGCGCCAAAGATGGTGGTGTTCTCCTATGAAGGAATGAAGTGCTGGTAATAGTTATGTCGAATTACATAGCTCAAAAATGATAGTGTGATAGCCATGTCACGTTTGGACATGCACGTCTCCCTGGTAGGCATCCAATTGTAACTGCAGTCTCAGTAGCAGGACAAAATGTCATTGCTATCTGAAAAGTTAAAAACATTGCTGAGTTAAATGACCAGTGTTGATTCATGAATTTAGTCCACCATGTGTACCCACTGGGTGGTTATAAAACAGTCAGTCACAGATTAGAAATAATGAACTGTGGGATATGTTGTAACATGTTGACGGTAGTACGTTGCAGTGGGAATATTGTGCTGCATGATTGCAAATGAGAAATCAATAACATCTTGTGATGAGAACAGTGCATGGAGTCAAACACACTAGTGCGTACGTTTGTCAATCATGTGTTTATGTTCATGAGCAGGATTCACAGCGATTTGGCTGTGCACAAAAAAAATTTCCATGGTCGAAATGTGATTTTCCAGTATGTTGGTTTGTGCATGGTCAAATCTATGAGGGTGGAAGCAACGCCTAAGAGTGACAGGGGAGTTGCCTAGGCATGCAGTTCAGTTCAGCAATGTTTGCTCAACACCATTGCATTTTTTTGAAACAAACAAGCAGCAACGCTATCCACATATCTCTCTGTCTGACCTGATGAGTAAACTGTCATCAAATTACAGCTTATTGGACTCCATAGAAGCACGCCGGGTGAGAATACATGCCAATGGACTTGCAATGTGAACTGTGGTATGTCATTCACAAACAAAGTGTTCAGTTTGTCAAAGCAAACTTACAATGCATCTTGGAAGCCCAGTGGTTGGCGTAGACTATCGGGATTCTACTTAGTACTATTAGCTGTCAGTCAATTACAGTTCTGTCTGCCGGTACCCATGGAGGTGTGTGAATATGGTGGTGAGCAATGGCATGTGGGTCTCTAATGGAGTGGGTTGTGGTTTCGGGGTAACACTGAGCTGTGAAAACAGTGTATGCTTAAATCCCATGCTTGCCTCCCCTCCCAATACCTCCATGCTATATCACTTGTTTCTGATCACCTCAAGTATATTTCCCTCACTTATGGACTCCATGACCAGCTGATGGAGGAAGGCACCCTGTATTGACCCTACAAACTCCATAATCCCAGTCGACCTAGCCAATTGGATTTGCCACTGTATATCTTTCAGATTTCGGTCCCACACCAGCAGAATCTCCCCCATCTGGCAGCATCAGTATGACCATTTCTTCACTGTGTGCAGGGGTACTGTATACCACCCATAGTCTGAATCATGTCCCAGCATTCATGTCCTGCATGCCCCATAAGCTTACAACTGCACCCTGCACTTACATCTATTCCATGATCTTTATTCCCTCCCTGATGCATAGTGATTCTCCTACATCCCTCCTACAGATCCTATCCCTCCTGAATAATCAGTACCATGGGACCCTTACTTCACAATAATGATACTATGACCAGCAGGTGTCATTCACAGCTACAATATCTAGTCCCTCCCCATACATTACTGCTATTCTATCCACCATCTTATTACACATGCTTATTTGTGTAGATTCCCCTTCACCATATTCTCTTCATGGGCCTCCTACCCCTTAGCATGGTTTACATCATCCCAGTACTCTCCTCCATTCTGTTTATCCCCATTTCCTAAGACCTAACCTTTGGCTCTCAATGGTCCTCACAGCATTCCCCACAGAAGGTTGCCTGCTAGAGGAATGTACCTGTTGGACACTGTAATAAGTTTCTCAGCTTGTAACTTACTAACCCCCATCCTCAAAAATATTTGGCATTCCTTCAGGACTGCAACCTCTACTCTTTACCTCTTGCCAGGGATATCTCACCCATCACCTGATCTTTGTCCCTTTTCTCCCTGCCTTCCCCTATCCAGCACCATTTCTCCATGTCCATTGCTGGTCCCTGTTGTGCATCTATCTTCATTTACATTAGTCCTCATGCCTGTTGAGCCCTTGTCTCATGTCATGGCCTGCTAGCTGCATCCCTTCCTGTCTGGTCCATCGTCCTGCCTCAAGTACCATAGCCTTATACCGTCTGAGTTTCTCCTTTCCATATCCCGTATTAAGCACTACATTTTCACTGTTTAGGTATTATAGCTCAGCCACCATCCTTCCTAGCATTTTACAAACTGGGCATAGACTTTGAAAGACTATGCCAAAAATGCTGCTCTCTCCAGCTGAAAAAAAAAGGTCCTCAATGAGGCACCTACTGCCGTGCTGGACCCCCTCCTGCACTGTCCAACGATACAGCTCCTGCTGTGCTTATCCTCTGTCGATGAAGCCCTCTCTGTGGAAGACTTTTGTTATTCCTTTTATAAGGGATCGGGATTTTAGTGAAATCCATGGTGTTACTGTGACTCAGCATACAGTGGTTCAGAGAATGACATTTGTTGTTTTTAACACTTTATAGGGTATTGTTAGCAGTGTTGCTCTATAATGAAAATTCCAGATGTAAGCAAACAACAACTGGAGCTGGGGAGAAGCAATACTCAATCTACTTTCTGAAGTACAAGAAGGGTGGTTACATGGTGAGGCGCATACAAGTGTCATTGAGCCATGGTAAGCTGGATGATTTATAACAAACTGGTGGTACTACACCTCCACAGTAATGTTACTAACTGCCTCCAGTGATCACCACTGTATTATTTATTTATTTTATTTATTTATTAACTGGGTAGGCCCACTGAGCCCCGAAGGTCCCTTTTTCAGGGGCGATCCGGGATAACAATACAAGTTATAAGAATGAACAAGGACATAAGGAACTTTTGAGGCATTGTGAGTTACATCATGAGGTGGTTACAGTAAAGAAAAATAGTGGATACAGGCATGGTAAAAGAAAAGCAGTGGATACAGGCTTGGCTTACAGGCACGGTAAAAGAAAAGCAGTATTATGGCGTAGCATGCACCCATCATCATCTTCTTCTCTGTTCCTGAGTTGAAAATCAAGGGATCCTGTTAACAACTCATTGTACTCAGATCCACGAGGTGGTCCTACACACGGGGTGTGCATAGAGTTGCCCATCCACTGTTTTATACAGTGTCTGGGCATCCACATCCATTTCGGACTTTGCACTTTGTTACGGTGAATTGGTGGTTAGGGGGTGGGGGCACTTAAGGGTTGGTGTTAGGTTCCAATTACTGACAGAATGTGCTGCATAGCTTTATATAACATCAAGTTTAAAAAACAACAATTTTCAGCTTAAATTGGATATAGGAAATTAAGTATGCGGCAGCATTCCAAGTTGTTCTGATGCTGTAATGACATCACTAGTTCAGCAGAACAACATAATGATGTCACTACTACTGCAGCAGAACAAGCATATTCCAGGCATACAACTCCATGCATGACAGCATTCCACCATACTCCATAGATATATTCCCTAACAAACAACCCCCTCCATCACCATCCTCACAAACTTCTAGAATGTGGTAGACACTGTAAAGCTGTTGGTGGTGGCAGTCCAAGAGTTCAATATAAAAAAAATGGTTGTAGATAAATTGTGCAACCCGGAAAAAAGCATTGTTATGCCATATGTGTGAAACTACCTTTTTAAATATGGCTGGCCGAGACAAACAAATGTTGTGTTGGAGTTACATAATTTGTTAGGTTGTAATGCTTATGCAGTAAGCCACAGCAGGGTGTGTGTCATTGGGGGGTTTACCCTTGCTTTATGTGTTGTGTCCTGTTGCACAGTCAAATGACTTAATCCCTCAAGAAGTGTCTCAATCACCCAATAACCAACATCATCGAGAGCCTTACAGCGATTATACAATGGACCCATGTGTAAAATACAATTAGAAGAATGTTCTCAGAAATGCTGCAATCTGGTTAGCTGTTAGGATTCAAACACCATTACATTAATCCAGGTGACACTGTCATGTACAGCCTAATCACAATGGCACATGGATTCTTCCTGTCAGCATTTCATCCTCTAGCACTGCTGAATTACTAGAACAATGCATTCTTATTTTGAACCAGTTGGAAAAAAATATTTTATTAAAAATCTCCCTCTAAATAAGGATAACATTCAAAAAGTATTCTTTTAACACCCCTCTTTTTGAACACTTTTTTTACAATAGCAATAAGGCACTCCCAGAGTTTAGATTAACAGTCAATCACCCTCTAGGGGCAATATGGCACTCGACTAAGTCTCGGGGATTACACCCCTAGGGGGTGATTAACAGACTGTTAATCTAATCCTTGGTCATGTCTTATTGCTTAATTAAAATGCGTTGAATATTGATTTTATAGATGTCATTTAGCAGCCGTGCATTAATGCATGATATACCCAAGAGTCATGTGATGTGTTTTGACAAATGAGGTAACAGGATTTCAACATCACATTGTGTATTAAAAACTTTATATTTATTTCATTATACAAAGTATGTGAAAGACCTTATGGAAGAGGTCTTACTGATGTGTAAGACTCGCACGGATGATAGAAAAGCTGATGACAGCAACAGACCAGAGGCGCTTTGTGCTTTCTTTCTACATCTAGATAAGAAATCTGCAGTCGAAGATCACATGGCAATATTCAGTAAGACATTTTTGTTTTAGTGAATGTAGGAGGAATGAAAACTGAACATAGGTAAAACAACATGTCAAGCATGGCAACAATGTTGTCTGTACTGATCCAGTCAGCAAAAAGTACAGTTACGTAAGAACTTACCGTAACAGTAGATCTTCGAGAGAGGCTCTTGCAGTAGGTAATTACATATAAGACTGACGTCGGCAGGTGGCAGAACCCCATGGAAAAATTTCTAGCTAGCAGTCCCTGGCGAGGGACCGCCCCCACGTCAGGTGACCGGCGTCAGACGACGTCGGCATAAAGGGGTGGTCCTGGACGCCCGCCTTCCAGTTCTTTCCCGCCACAGGCCCGGAAGGCCCGGACGAGAGAGAAGCAGATATTTCCCTCAATGGAAAAGGAGCTGAAAAAGCCTAGGGGGATGGAGGGCGGGAAGGTATTACCTACTGCAAGAGCCTCTCTCGAAGATCTACTGTTACGGTAAGTTCTTACGTAACTGTACTATCTTACTTCGAGAGGGCTCTTGCAGTAGGTAATTACATATAGGACAGAATCCCAAGCAGTCTGGAACAAATGAAAGGCACCGGGAGGAGGAACTACTCCAAGAAGAAGTAAAAGCCTTGCAAATCTCAAGACAGGAGGCCTTGCAAGACCGCTAACCCGAAGCCTGCTCTACGGCGAGAGGCAATGTCCAAACTGTAATGTTTCGTAAAGGTATGGACGGAAGTCCAGGTGGCGGCAGCGCAAATGTCTGCCGCAGACACATTCTTGAAACAAGCCACAGAGGCTGCTACTCCACGAGTGGAGTGACTTCTGACTTGACCCGGAAGGGTCTTGTTGTACTTGTCATAACAGAAAGTGATGCAATGAGCCAACCACTTTGATAGGCATTGCTTGGAAACAGCATTGCCTTCCCTTTTGTGCGCAAAAGAGATGAACAACTGATCAGTCTTTCTGAGATCCTTCGTCCTATCAGTGTAGTATCTCAGAATCCTGTGAACATCCATGGTATGGAGCAAATATTCTCCCTGGTTGGAGTACTGCATGAAAAAGGCAGGTAACTCTATAGACTGATTTAAGGTAGACTCCGCTACCACTTTCGGTAGAAACTTAGGGTTCGTGCGAAGAGCTACTCATTCCTTGTGAAAAATCAGATGGGGATTTTACACATAAGGGCCTAGAACTCGGAAATTCTTCAAGCAGAGGTAATGGCCACTAAGAAGAGCATCTTCCACGACAGAAACTTCAAGTCTGCGGAGGCCGCAGGCTCAAAGGGAGGAAGGGTAAGTTTCTCGAGAACAAAGTTCAGATCCCAAGGGGGAGCAGGAGTCCAGACAGGGGGCCTAAGATGAAGGACCCCTCTGAGAAAAGTATTGGATACCTCTAATTGGGCAAAGGCTTTATCAGTGAAAGGAACATGGTAGGCTGAAATAGCAGCCATGTGAACTTTCAAAGAGGAATGACTGAGACCCAGGTCGAAGAGGTGATGTAAATATTTGAGCAGAACGGCCACAGGACAGGAGAAAGGCTCTACCTTCCTTGAGGCATCCCAAACAGAAAATCTCTTCCATTTCATGGCGTAAGTAGACCTAGTGGAGGGTTTTCTAGCCTCCACCAGAATCTCGGCCACTTTGGGAGAGACGCCAAAGCGAGATTGTGCTAGGTCTGCATTTGCCATGCATGAAGTTGTAGGGACTTAAGTCCCGGATGGACCAGGGTCCCCTGATCCTGGGTCAGCAATCCTCGAGATAAAGGAAGAGGAAGAGGAGGAACCTCTGAGTATTGTTGTAGAAGAGAGAACCAGATTTGCCTGGGCCTGAAAGGAGTGATCAGAATCATTCTCACTCCTTCCATTGAAAGTTTCTGCAGTACACGAGGGACCAGAGGAATTGGGGGAAAAGCATAGACGAATCTGCCCTTCCAGTTTAGAGACAGACCGTCGCTCCAGAAAGCGCCTCGCTCTGGAGCGAGCGAGCAAAAAGTGGGAAGTTTTGCATTTTGGGAAGAGGCGAACAGGTCTACCTGTGGAGTCCCCCAAAGCTCGAAGATGTCTTCTAGAACCTTTTGGTCCAGTTCCCACTCATGTGGCAGAGCCGAGGAGCAACTTAACTTGTCTGCCAAAGTACTGTCAACTCCTAGAACATGGATCACCGTGAGGTGAAGGTTGTGAAGCGTTGCCCAGTCCCAAACCCTCATCACTTCCCTGCACAGCGGGTAGGATCGAGTCCCTCTCTGCTTGTTGATGTACCACACCACGCACATGTTGTCCATTTGGACAGCTAGGTGACCAGGAAGAATGTATTGGTGAAGGGCTTGGCGAGCATATAGTACTGCTCATAGCTCTAACACACTGATGTGGAGAGCTAACTCCAATCTGGATCATAAACCCTGGGTTCGATGAGGACCCAGATGGGCTCCCCAACCTTCGCCTGATGTGTCCATGGTCAGAGTCTGGGAGGGGGGAGGATGACAGAAGGGGACACCCCGAAACAGGTTCTCTCGAACCATCCACCATTGCAAGTCTCTTGTCATCGGCGAGGAGATCAGCACCAGATGATCTAGGTCATCTCTGATTGATCCCACTGAGCGGAGTTCACTGAGAAATCCTCATGTGGGCAGCAGCGAGACACGTCGGATAGTGGCCACCACCAAGCCCCAAAAGGCCAGGCCGACCTCACCAGAACCTTCCCGCGCTCTGATAGCAGGAAATCTGTGACTGGAGGAGGCCGCCCTGTCCGGAGGAAGGAAGGCCTTGCTCACTGTCGTGATCGAGGATCGCCACGATGAACTGAAGTCTCCGGGAGGGGTCCAGATGAGACTTGGAATGGTTGATGGTGATACCCAGGCAAGTGAAAACCTGCTGGGTGAGGGAGAGAAATTGCAGGAGTTCCTCCCTGGACGAGGCCGCCAGGAGCCAATTGTCCAGGTAGGGAAACATCTGAACTCCCAAAGTATGCAGGTGGGGGCTGAGCACGAACTTTACTGCGAGGCGCTGCACGAGCTGACGGTGGGAAAGAACTGAAAGGCGGGCGTCTGGGACCACCCCTTTATACCGGCGTCGTCTGACACCAGTCACCTGATGTGGGGGTGGTCCCTCGCCAGGGACTGCTAGATAGAAATTTTTCCGTGGGGTCCTGCCGCCTGCCGACGTCCATCCTATATGTAATTACCTACTGCAAGAGCCCTCTCGAAGTAAGATCTAACATTACATGTTGAATATGTAACTGTCAGCCTATAAAAGGACAGAATTGAACATTCACGTATGCCACTTCCACCTTCCTGACGGTAGTCAAGACTCTGAGAAACAACATCAATGTTCACAGCACAGTAGTGCCTTCCTCTGTGTAATCATGGTGACACGTTTAGGGATGATTGACTACAATGTGTATTCTCGATCAACCGGAAATTTTGGGATTGAAATCACATGTCACTGCCTTATGTCATCTAAGTTCACAAGTAATGGCCTTGATACCTCTAGTAGGACTTTGATCCACCATCAATACTATTACCCAAATTGTTGATTTATGAGTGTGCCAAGGACTGTTGCACCACTGATTACGTTCTGGTACATCTACCACCTGCACTGACCATTGGTATCCGTGGACTAATAATGTTTTTTGAACACTGGTACAGCACATGTTTTTAGAAATATTCAAAGCAGGAGACATACTTACAAACTGTTGATGTACTTTGTCTTTTTTGTATGTGTGTTGCACAGCAGTATAAGAGATATGTAATTTTGTTACACAAACTGCGCCGCACAATTGTTGAGCTTGGATGCATGGTTACAGTCGATACAGTCTGACCCTTGTTCAGATAAAATATCAAAGTGTATTGTACTACAACTACGTGCAAGATGTGCTAACTTGATGCGCCATGTAAATAAGTGGAAACTGTGCTGCCTGCGAGCAGATTGCTGTTTCCAAAATGAACAACACTTATTACCTTGCTTCAATCACAAGTGACTGTGGTCTGCATATTTATGAAAGTCATATGGTGCAGAAAAATAAGTATGTGCATCAGATAGGGGTGAAACACCGCCCATCCAGAATACTGTTCCAATCCTGGTAATGAGCTGCACCACTGAGAACGACTGGAACATGGGTTTGCCCTGGCACATAACTCTTTATGAAATGTACTATTTCAAAATATGTCATATGTGCAGCTAGTTATCTGGATCAGAACGGTGTTCTGTGTGGCATTGGTTCAAATACCACCACAAGCTCTTTCTTCATTGTGTACTCTGTTTGAATGTTGATCATATATATGCACTCCACAAGTACATAGGGGATATGTGATGTACTGTGAGGTCAGGATGGGTGGGGTGGGATGAACACTTTTAAAGGACTGTGCATGAGTTTGCAGCCAAAATGGGTCCTCACAGGAGTGGCTTGGGAGGGGGCTCAGTGATCTAGTTCCGGCAGGAGGGGGTTTGATTGATGGCAGGATGTTGGATAAACGGGGTTGATTGATGGCAGGGCGTTGGATAAATGTTAGAACCACCGTTTATTCAACACCATTGAGAATACATTTCTTTATTCCACTGTTTATCCACCCACGCCCATTGTATAAATGTGATTAACACACATTTACCCTGCTGGTTCTTCAGATAAATTGCCCCTCTCCATACTGTGTGATGAGTATGCCACCATTTGTGGAGAAGGAGATGTAAAATAACTCCATCCATTGTGTGATTGCTACAGTACCTGTTGCAAGTGGCACCATGTATGGCTGCTGACGAATTACCCCACTATAGATAAAATACTTTATGCAGTACGCATTAGCATTGCCCATGACAGTAATCTTTCCCATTCTGTCACTCTTTACAAGTGCATATAGATTTACAGCTGTAGCACAACAGCTGCATGTCAGTACCGGAAACCCACCGTAAAACTTATCAAAAGTAATACATTATTAGTTACCACGTTGTATCTACTGCTCAGTAATGTGGATTATGATAGCTTAGTTAAAACCATAGTAATCATCAATCAGCCCTTCAGTGTTCATTTAGTACTCGTTTTGTATATACCAGTTATATTTATTCACCATGTACACAGTTTTTACTTCGTCTATTGAACAGCACCAGAGGCAATGTAATCTACATTCCTGTTCATCATGCGCTAGAGACATAAAAATGAGTAAACAATTAATGAAAAGAGTTTTTAATGATAGTTAGAAAACTCATTGCAACATGTTCATTACTGTTCAAGTTAATAAGCAGTGCACCAGTTGTAACCTTGTAAGTAATGAGAACTGTTTTTTTTAAACAGTGCATGTGTTAATCCAAGGTAGGATACTTGAACCCAACGTATTCCTGAGATGGAAAGGTATTCCTGATTCTGTGAACAGCACATGTTGGCAGTGGAACGCAGGCTTGATGTCCCCAGTATCCCCATGACCATCCAACTAACTGCCTACAAGCAGTGTCACGATAACGCCTGTGTGAATAAAGATATACTTAATCAGTCAGTACACTGAGATCTGAGACTTACTGCATTGACAAACAACAGTAGGTTTTTCACCAGCCTCCAAAGTACACTGATGCAGTGCCCCTCCCTTCTTTACTAGCGTCATAGCGATATAGGTAAACCGTGCAGAAGCAGCATGCTATGTGTGCTTGGGGGAGGGGGATGACAGCTGTCTATGAAACATGGGAGGGGGTGGGAATGCATCGTTGAGACCGCACTGCTCAGGGACCACTGCTCTAGGCACTTTCAATGTTGGTGGGCAATGATTAGTCAGCATGATCTGGGGGAGCAACATCAGAGGCAGGTGATACACTCCGGTGGAGGGAGGGGGGCAGAGGAAGAGTACTGCAGAGGCAGTACTGCACAGTATGCACACTATTAGGGGAAAGAGGGGCTGCAGTGCCAATCCACTCTGGGAGGAAGCCACTGCTGTATTTCTGTGAAACCTGGGGTTTGGTACAGAAACAGCATTCTATGTGAGTGCACTGTGCTGTATCTATGGAGCTAGAGGTTGCATTGCAGTACATCCATTTGGAATCTGCAAACACCACAAAGGTTGCACCAAGAATTATCCCATGCACCCAGATTGTGTTGCCAATACATAGGCTGACCCAAGACTGTATTATCCCCACCCCACCCTTGGCAGAGTGTGGTGGCACTATAGAGATCACTTCCAGAATGCACTGGTGCTGCACTCTGTAAAAAGATACTACCATGTACAGTTCCACATTCAACATATCTCTAACAGTGGTCACAGAAGAAAATGGAACAAGAGTACACTATTGCTATTTCCAATTACACAATTTATTTATTATAGCAGTGCGATTATAAGATGACTGTTAGTGGTTACTACTGCATTATATCGCATACCAATGACAGGCAATCTGTGTCATGCAGTAATGATCAGACAGCATTACCAGCACAAAGAAAATACTTTCTCAACAAACTGCCCCTTTCAGAACAGGATTGCCCAAGTACCGATAAGAAGCAGCACAAGGTACTGACTGAAAATGGGAAAATGATGCAGGAAACACACGGACTGCAGTTTCACTAGTTAGTCTCCACAGTGTGTTCCAGAAGCCCATGCTGCCTAGCTGAGTTGCAGCAGTGTGATCCCCACATTGCGTCACACTGTTGAGACATGGCGGCGGGGCTGCGGGCAACTGCGTGAAGAATGCACGTTCATGACTGCTCGGGATTTTCATTAACTAATAAAAAAAATGGGAACTCGATGGAGAAAATAACAATGCAGTTCTGCACTGCTGGAACACTATGCTGGAGCCAGAACCTAGTAAGGAAACTATGACACTTGCTCTATAAAATACAGTGCATTCCACTTGTATGCACAATGGATGTATGCAGCTTTTGGTTATATGCACAAAAATAGCATATCCCATTCCCAATCCTAAATACTCAGTGATTAAAACTATGCTTCTATGCACAACATATTTTGATTCTATGCACACAGCCTCTTCAAGACAGGGGCTTAAGACATTAATACTGTCAAAACACCTGTTAAAAAAGTATGAACCGTGCTGCCAGTGGTTTACTATGTGTACAGTCTAATCACTTTCACCCTGTCTGTTTGTCAAAGTAAGCAGCTGTGGAGATAACAAATACATGAAATAGCTCAGAGTCTGCAATATTTCCTTAACTGTCATGTTGTCAATGTGTTTGATACACTCAGTATGGGTAAAAGTGGGGGGTTAGTGACAAAGAGTGTTGTAATTGATTTCATCACAAAAAAATGTTTAATGCCATTTTTGATTTATACACAAAGCTGTGACATCCCAAGTATGCACATATATCAGGAATTGACTGTAAAAACATTGTCTTACCCTTATATAAATGTTTCCACCCAGTTTTTGATCAGGACTTTTCATGAACTAGGCAAATATGATAACCGCTATACTATAGAAACTCCATGTTGTTGTTATTCCTTATTATCCACAGAGAGGCAAAGCCAGTGATCACAGGATCCACACATACAAACATATGAACATACGAAAATTGCCAGCAGCAAAAGGCCATCATGGTCTATTGAGGCTGCTTGGGATTGCAGCTAGCTCCCTCTTCAGCAGCCGCCCACCCCCCTTCCCTTACCTCCTTTACCCTCTCCTTTGCCCTGTCCCACCCCTTCTTGAAGCATTCCACTGTGTTACATGCTACCACCTCAGCTGGTAGGGCATTCCACTTTGCCACCACCTTCTCCATAAAGAATTGCCTCCTCACCTCCCCTGAATCTACCCCTCCAATCTCATGCCATGGCTCTTAGTGTCTCTCCCATCCTCCTCCTGAATAGACCCTTTGTGTCTGTTTTGATTATCTCTTTCACGTATTTGAAGGTCTCAATCATGTCCCCCCATCCCTCTTCTCCTCCTCCAGCGTGTACATGTTTAACTCTCTTAGTCTGACCTGATATGATAATTCCCCCAGGCCCTGAATCATCTTCATTGCTCTAAGCTGCACCCCCCTCCAGCAGCCTAATGTCCTTTTGTCGGTATGGGTACCAGTACTGCATGCACTATTCAAGGTGGGGTCTAACCAATGATCTGTAAAATGATAGAATAACCTCCCTTCTTCTCAAGGTAATGCCCCTTATAATGCACCCCAGCATTTTGATAGCCAGTGCGCTGCCTTTCTGTATTGTGTGGAATCTTTCATTGCTCCCGTGATTAGCACCCCCAGATCCTTCTCCTATTCTGTTACCTCCAGCTGCACCCACCAGATGGTAGCTTCTCCTTGGATTTTTTTTTCCAAAGTGCAGCACCTTGCATTTTTTTGCATTGAGCCCCAGCTGCCATCTCTCAGATCATGTCTGCAGCCTTGCCAGATCCTACTGTAGCCCCCGCTGGCCCCCCCCCGGTCATCCGCAATGGCTCCCATCTTGGTGTCATCCACAAATAGGCTGATTTTGCTGCATGTAATTCAAGAACAACCATTTGGCACTTCATATTCCTCCTCCTCTTTACGTTGCCTTCAGGATCCATTGTAATGCAGGCCTTTCTCCAGAAATGTTGCACTTCTACCCTTCCTGTCATACAGCGTTCTACTTTTTCACCAAGTTCATTTCTGTGTTTAAAGAAAGAATAATGGCACTTCCAGCTCGATATCTCGCACTTACGACATAATGTACCATCTTATAAATAGGGTCTCTCATTTTAAAACATCACCTAATATCTCTCAATATTTTAAAATCTCTTTACAATAATAATAATCCTATCAGACTTTATAGCCAGACAATGGTGGTGCTGGAAAGCATCACAGAATAAAAGGACATAGGGGCTTAGGATAGCGGAGAGCCTGAAAACAACAGCACATTGTTATAGAACAAAGGTAAGGCAAAGAAGTTGTCAGGTTGCATAAGGAGGGCAGTAAGCAGCAGAAACTGGGAAGTGATCCTCCCATTGCCCAGGTCACTGGTACGACCACATGTGACATGTTGCCACTACACTATGAAAACTACATTGTTGTGTTGTTCTTTATTTTATACATACAGGCAAAGCCAGTGAACACAGCATCCACACATGCCAGTGAACCGCAACCATTTGGGACTTCATGCACTTCCTCTTTACCTGGCCCAAGGATTCATTATAATGTTGGCCTTCTTCTCCAGAAATTTTGGACCTCTGCCCACTCTACCATATAACCTTCTACTTTTGCACCGCCACGATTTCAGTGTTTAATACATAATAATGGCCCTTCAAGTTCAATATTTCACGCTTACAACATAACTTACCATCTTGCATGTACTATATCTTATTTTAAAACATCACCTTATATTTCTAAATATGTTAAAATGTCTTTCATTTACATGATAATCCTGCAGAACATTTTAGCTGGACTACTGTTGAACTGCAAAGCATCACAGAGGAAACAGACCTAGGCATTTGTTTGTCTGCCACTTCTGTGCCAAACAGATTAGACTCAAGTTATGTCAGCCATGTTGGTGTCTACTTTATCCATGCCTTCATTTTCATGTTCAATTAAATTTTTTCTTTAAATGTATCTATTTATTTTTTTTGTTAGTAAACGATGGCTATGCAGTTCTGCCTACTTTCAGCCTCATCCGGGGAGGGGGAGCAGATGGAAAACACCTCATATTATACTAGATTATGCTGGTGGTGGTATTTTTAGTGAATAGAGAGACTTTGGACAGTACACTGGAGAAGTTGTTGGAACAAAGGCTGTCCTGGCACTAAAAGGGGAGGTGGCCTTGCGCTCTACTTCAAAACTCACCTAAACATTACCCTTCTGCAGGATCCCCTCCTACCAAACTGTGAAATCCTACACTTCCTACTGCTTCTTGGGGGTGTAAAGAAACTCCATATTTTTGGTACTTATATCCCCCCCAAAAATGCTACACAAGGCATCACTGAACTCATAGGGTTTCTGCCTTCAGTTACAGGCAAGAATGACATTATCTGCTTTGGTGATTTTAACCTTGACTGGTCCGAGAAAAACTCAGCTAACCTATCCTCCTTAGCTAGCAAGGCAAATCTATCCCAGCTCATACATGAACCCACAAGGATCTCACGTGGGGCAACTGTGCCACCTCCTTGACTGGATACTTACTAACAGGACGGAATATGTTGCCTCAGCCGGTGTGCTACCTGACACAATTAGTGACCACTATCCCATCTACTGTGTCTGGAACACTGTCATTCCTCCCTCCTGCTAAAACTAACCTTTCCTAATCTCTCCCGCCTAAGTCATGAGGACTTTTTAACTGACCTTAACCAGGTTGACTGGTCCTCTACCAAACAGAGGACATTAACATAGCCACAGAATATTTCAACTCTGTCCTCCTCTCTCTTCAAAACCTTCACATCCGGTCACCACGCGTGGATGGCAGGGAAAGTAACCAGTGGCTAACACGCCCCTGCTTCAACTTCTCAAATCTAGGGACAAACTTTAGTCCAGGTGGAAGATCTCCCACCTCGTGCAGACTTTGAAGACTATCGTGCATTACGTAACAACTGCAAAGACAAATTAAGTATTGCCAAAAGCACCTACTATAGGAACCTACTAATAACATCCTCCACAAATCCGGCGCGGGTACTGGTCCAAATTAAGGACATTCTTGGCAACGCATAAGCAACAGAATCCAGCTGACGTGAAACATTCAAGGTGTTCACTGCACCAACCATGACACCATTGCCAACGCCTTCAATGCCCTTTTTTCTTCTCCACCAGTCGCTACTCTAACTAGCCCATAACCTGACTGTCCCTCTTCTCCTCCCTTGCCCCTCCCACCCCTCCCTTTCATTCTGGCTTCAACCATATACCTTGAAGTTCGTAAGATACTTAACTCCCTTCCAGCACGCTGGGGTCAAGGGCCTGAGGGCATCCATCCTTGCATACTTCAGCAGTATGCACCTTGGCTGACCAGACCTATCACCTGGCCTTTTTAACCTCTCGATTCGTACGTCTACTGTCCCATCCACCTGGAAAACTGCCAGAACCATCCCTATACACAAAAAGGGTGATGTCAAACTCATGTCCAACTACCGCCCTATATCTCTTCTGCCCACTCTCAGTAAGCTGCTTGAAAAAATAGTCCACTGCCAGCTTGCTGCTCACCTTGACATGTTTAATCTTCAAACCTGTGTCAACATGGTTTCCGGCCCTGTCACAGTACCACCTCTGTGCTTACACAACTTACAAATGACATCAGAAATAATATGGACCGTGGCCTACTCACTGGGGCCGTCTTTATTGACCTGTCTAAAGCCTTCGACATGGTACACCATCCTCTCATGCTAAAGAAGCTCCAATCCATTGGAGCATCTGACCAAGCCCTCTCCTGGTTCCATAGCTATCTTGACAATCGGACTCAGGCGGTAGCATTTCACAAGGCCCTTTCCTCCCCCCTAAACATCTCCCGTGAAGTTCCCCAGGGATCCACTCTGACCTGTACTCTTCTCCTCTTCCTAAATGATATTCCCACCATGTCCGGTATAGCTGCACTCTATGTATGCAGATGACCTTGTTCTCTACTCTGGGTCAAAATTGGTTGCTGCCATCAACTCCACTCACTAATGACTTCCAATTCCTGCAGACCTGGCTCTCTAGCAACCACCAAGTCCTGAACCTAGAAAAACCTGTGCTATGCTAGTCGGATCCTCTAAGAAACTGTCTGCCCCTCCGAACAGGCTCCGGGTTCAATGCCTTGATGGCTCCCTCATCTCAAACACTAAGTCCTTCAATTACCTTGGGGTCACTTTGGATCCCACACTTGACCTGTCTCAACATGTCAATATGGTGTGCCATGCCGTCAATGCTAAAATTGGCGGAGCTTATCGCGTATGCCACTCCCTCACTCCTTCCGCTAGACTTTCTGTTGCGAGAGGTACTCTCTTACCCCAGCTCCAATATGCTTTGCCCCTCCTCTTTGCTGCAAACTCTGCTACACTCCACAAATGGGACACTGTCTACAACAACAACTGTAGATTCACCTTAACTGCCCCATGTCTTACCCATGATTGTTTCCTTTACGCTGGCTTAAATTGGCTGTCACCTAAGGATATTCGAGCCTACTCCCTGGGCTGCTTTATCGACTCCCTGTCTAGACCTCTCGGCCCTGTCTATCTTGCCAGCCTCCTGACTCCTGCCTCACACACCTGTACCCTCAGGTCTTCCTCTGTCCCCATGCTCTCCACTAGGCCTTGCATGACAAAAATGGGTGAACAGGCATTTGCCCATTTTGCTCCCAAATTCTGGAACTCACTCTCCCTTATGGTGAAAACTTCAGCCTCCCATCGAGAATTCAAAAACTCGCTGTTCACCCACCTCCTAGCCTCTGGCCAAAGCAAATGCTCTTAATTTGCTTTGTCCCACTGCAGGCTGTCGGGTCTGACCCTGAGTACTACACTAATGTTCTCCCATGCAATACGCTTGTCTAGGTGGCTATGAACCTTGATGTCTTTACTGTCCTCAGCTGTCTTATGGTTACCCTAATTGCTTTATTTTACATCCTTATTATGATCTATGCCTAAAATGTACCCTTATGTAACTATTACTGTGCTACCAAATGTATATCTTGTTTTGCTCCTGTACACCTATATTATGTCTATGCATTTCTGCATATTGTAACCAATGTCCTGTGCTCTCCCGGGTCGTGTCTGAAAATAGGCAGGTCTGTTGCCTAGCGCACTTACCCAGTTACCAAAAGCTAATAAATAAATAAATAAATATCACTTTTTACAATGATGCACTTGGATTTACCTTGGGCCTTACCCCCAAAATAATTATAAAATTCACATATGATATTATCCTCATTCTCCAGGTTTGTGATAATGACAATAACACTTTTCTACACTTATAAATATGAAAAATATATGTGTTTTATTAACACCTATGCAATAATTCGAAATATTACTCATTAGCATAAATATAAAGCATAATAAATGTAACATCAACAAAATTGTTTCAGAAAATAAAGTAAAACAAATAAATAAGCACATTTTAGCAAATAAGCAATGCAAATGAATAAGCAATATTCAGCATAATAAATGGTACTGGTTATACTAGACTTTTAGCATACTTAGGACTTAGCATAACCTTCACGTATAAGAACACACAAACACACATCAATGTCTCAGATTATATTTTTGTATAAAACTTATTTCAAAATTCTTATCACGTAAAATGTCCTCAGTTTAAACCTTTTTAACTATATACCCAAAGTTCTGTAGTTAAAAGTAAGTTCCCTTGTTACTTTCCCAGATAAGCCAATTTATATTACTAAAATTATTAATCAAAAATGAATTAGTATAGATAGTAATTAAAATTATACTTACATTTCTGGTTGTAGAAGTGGTTCTTCTTCTCTCTTAGCTTAGAAATCTTGGTTGAGCCTGGTTCAGAATAAGAGAGTCTCTTTCAGTCTGCTTGTCTTTTCCCTGGACCCTGGAACTTTTTGGCATGAACAAACATTGTAGGTTAAACTCCCCCTTGCTGTAAGTCACATCACCAAAAGTCAGTTCTTGGATTTGTAGAAAAGAGCTTCAATCTGCACAGTCCATAGCAATACTTGATTCAAAGAACTTTCTTGTGGATAGCAAAGTTGTCTTACTAACTTGATTTTGACTTTGCCATGGTTAATTCATCTGCACCCACAACCTTAGGACACTAGACTTCCTTTATTCACAACACTGCATTGCTGTGTGAATTTTAAAGTCAAGTCTCTGGTCCAGACTTTAGCAGGCAACATCACTTCAGTCAAAATGCTTAGTAAATAAAACATAGACATTGCTTCATACCACAGTGAGAATGTCCTTGTAACAAAATGTTTTGCACCTGGTCCTTGTGGCAACACTGCATAGGCTTTCAAGCTTCCCCTTAGTACCCACTTTCTGGATACATCAGATGGTTAACCAAGGCTGGTCCCAGTAATCCAAATTCAGGTGTGGCCTAAGTTTTTTCAGGCCTAGCAAGTTATAAAGCCATTAAGGTTGCAGCCAAATTTTCAATCAGACTAGCATAGGTCTTCTTACAGTGGTGTTATAGCCAAGACTAAGGAGTGGTCAGCAGAATTCACTAATATGAATCTGACCCATGATGTCATCACCAGATTTTGATTGGTCTGAGTCACCAGAGGGGCTGGGTTTATGGCTCACTACAGATAAGGAATGGTGACAAAGGTCATACCTCTTCAAGGACTGCCCACTGACGCCAAACTCATTTTATTTTCAAAACTATTTTTCTTATATAACTTCATTATGCAAAATAGTATAACTTTTAATCTTACATTTTTGAACTTCTCTCATCGAATAGAGCATTTTGGAATGTTTCACATATTCCTAGGGCTAATATTTTCCAAGTTAGACTATTAAAGGTTATAACTTTCTAATTTTAATAAAACTTTTTAAAATAAAGTGATAGTCTTGCTCTAAATATCCTAAACTACAGAATAGTAAAAGATTTGTTCATAGAATCTGTTATTAAAGTCTTTTAAAACATTAGTTTTTTTTTTTATCTAGGCACATGCTTTCTTTGTCCTCTGAAGAAAGTCCATTAATCAC
The DNA here is from genome assembly GCA_016271365.2 of Neoceratodus forsteri. NCBI lineage: Eukaryota > Metazoa > Chordata > Ceratodontiformes > Ceratodontidae > Neoceratodus > Neoceratodus forsteri. The sequence continues at coordinate 1,318,413,951 of CM057455.1, read as the reverse complement.
TGTCAGAAAAACTCATTGACAGTGTTGGCCTGGTGGTGCTGAGGGATGAGGCACTGGACACCTTACCTCATGCTATGCTGGTGACCCATGTTTGGGAATGAGCATGGGCCACTGGGGCTTGGCAAGGGAGGAAAAGGATTGAGTGCCTGAGGGACTGCTCTCCTCCTCCTCTGGAGAGGGGAGATGTCAGTGGTCACTTCTTGACTGGCTCCTAGTGGAGGCTGAGGGGAGTGCACCAATGCAACAGAAAGGGGTGGAAATGGGGCAGATGTGTGCTCCCCTCCACTGGCATCATTGCATGCCACACATCCAGGGTGACCAATCAGAAAACTAGGGAAAATGGTCCCAGGACAAAGCAGAGTGAACAGCCACCCACCACAGGTTCTGACTCTGAAAGGCGCTTCCCTGGATGCTGGATCCTATTTGAGGTGAGTTGAGTTGGGGGCTAATTGGTCTATTAACTGTCAAGTTTTCGAAGTGGCAGTACATTGCATTGTTAAGCTATAAATAAAACCTTTTATTCTAATGAAAACTCTGGAAATTTTAAACTGCATTTTCTAAGAGGCTTCTCCAGGCTATACCAGTCACATGACCTTTAATCTGATTGTAGCCATGGATACCCATCTCTGGCTTTAGCTTAAATATTCCAAGAATGCGATGCTCCATTTTATCCCCTGGCTCAACTTGGAAAAGTGCTCACTAATATCATGACTTAAAAACAAAACTGAAGTTTTCTCTTAGTTTTAGGCAAGAAACTCATCTGCCATATATGGGCAAAGAGGTGCTCAGCCAGGAAGCAGAGATTTTTTTCTCTTAAGCTTGAAGACAGACTTCTTGTTTTTAAGACTTAATTAACACTTTTGTTTTGCTTTTAAGAATGTATGCAAACAGTAATTTTAACCAGAATTTATAGTAAAACTTCCCATAATTAATCCCATGTAAAATCACATAAAATAATAATTAAAAATCAATTCTTGATAATAAAAATAAAATAATTTTTCCATCAAAGGTTTTATTCCATTTCCCTCATTTGAATTAAAAATGCACCCCAAAAATGCATTTTGTAATTCAAAACTATAATCCTACTATATATGGGTATATAGTTTTAAGCATAGCAGGGAAAACGAAATACAAAACACAAAGTTGCATCATCATGTGGCAACTTACGACATCATCAGTGCATTACATCATCACATATGACATCATCGGATGTGACATCACTAGATGACATCATTGGAGATGTACCTTTTGGCATAGAAATATAACAATACTACATGAGCAAACACGATTAAACATGATTGCAGCTATGTACATTTTTTAAATGACATAACACACTTTTACATTGTTTTAGATAGATACAACAAATTCTCTTTGCTCATCAGTTTCAGAAATCAGTATTACAATTAGCATTTCAGTTTAACCCTTGTTCATTATTTCCACTCTTCTTGAATTCAGGAGACGGGAGGGTGAGCTGGATGTCATTATCCACCTAGGTACTAATGACCTGGCAAATGGGGGGCCAAAGGAAGTTGAGGAAGAGTTTAAGAAACTGGGGAGGGGTCTCAAGCAAGTAGCTACTTCTGTCACTTTCTCAGAAGTACTACCTGTGAGAGGCAAGGGAGAGCATAGGAGTGCATGCACCAGGAACTTTAACTCATGGTTGAATAACTGGTGCTGTGAGGAAGAGTTTGGATTCATTGGTGACTGGGGACCCACCTGGAGGGATGGAGGTTTGTTCAAGCCTGACGGCCTGCATCCATCCTGGAGGGGAATCCAAGCACTCAATGATAAGTTTAAATGCTACATTGACTAGCATTTAAACTAGCAAAGGGGGGTGGCAGGCCAGCAAGGAGGGTACCTACTTGCTCACCCCCCACAGCTAGCAGTGGAACCAGTGAACCAGAGGAGTGGCTATCTCTGCAAAGCAGTGTGCAAAAGATGGAGATTAGTGCCCAAGAGGTGGATAAGCAGAAAAGGGGCAAAATTCAGCAGAAGGGCAGACAGCAAGGAGAACCAGGGATAAATGACAACCAAGGAAGGGATGGAGTAGAACAGTGAAGCAGTCTAGGAGGTCAAATCATGGAAAGCCATGTGTGCAAATGCCAGGAGCCTTAGCAACAAGATGGAAGATCTGGAGGCTGTCATGGTACAGTCAGACCTGGACATTGTGGCCATCACTGAAACTTGGTGTAATGATAACCATGACTGAGAGATGGCCATACCTGGCTACAACATATTCAGAAGAGACAGAGCAGGAAGGGGAGGAGGAGTGGCACTGTATGAAAAATGACATAAGGGCCACAGAGATCCAGGAGGAACAACATGGGGAGAGATACTGTGGGTTGTTTGAAAGGAAAATGGGGACAGCCATCCACACAGGTGTGGTCTATAGACCACCAGCCCAGGAGGAAGAAACAGATAGGAGTTGATGCTAGCCATCCAAAGGATGGCAGACAAGGGTGAGGTAGTACTGGTTGGAGACTTCAATATTCCAGATGTGGACTGGAACATCCCAGCAGCAGCATCAACTAGCAGCAGATTTATCCTGACTCCTTCAGGTGTCTTCCTCAAGCAACTGGTCATGGAACCAACTCGGCAGAAGGCAATACTGGACCTTGTGCTCACAAACAGGGACAGTGTGATGGGGGTAACAGTGGGGGAGCACCTGGGGAACAGTGACCACCAGTCATTGTGGTTTGAAATCACAGAAAGAGCAGAACCAAACCACACAAAAACACATATCCTGGATTTTAGGGGGGCAGACTTTGGGAAAATGGGGAGATACTTGAACGAGGCATTAAGGGGAATGGGACAGGAATCAGGGGTTGAGGAACAGTGGGCAGTATTTAAAATGGGGATTACAAGAACAACAGAATTATGCATTAAGCAGGTTAGCAAGAGGAAGAGGAAGAGGAGACCATTATGGTTTTCCAAAGAGGTATCAAAGAAAGTGAAAGCCAAAAAGATTGCATTCAGGCAATACAAAAAGACACAGGCAAAAGGGGATAGGGAGAAGTACCAGGAGAAGCAAAGGGAGGTCAGTAAGGGAAGCCAAAGCTCAGACAGAAGAACAAATTGCAAAATCACTGGGTAGAGGGGACAAAACCTTTTACAGGTACATAAGTGAAAAAAGAAAGACAAAGGGAGGGATAGTGAGACTGATGGGGGAGGATGGGAGCCGCGTGGAGGATGACAACAGTAAAGCTGACATATTGAACAGGTATTTCTGCTCAGTCTTTGCTGAGGAAGAGGAGGGTAATGGGTCTGAAGGGAGTACAAGGGGTGAGAATGGTGCAGAAATGGACACAAGTCCCTTTACACGAGAAAGGGTCCTGAAGGAACTAGAAGTAATAAGAGTTGATAAAGCAATGGGGCCAGACGGGTGCACCCCAGGGTCCTTAAAGAACTAAGAGAGGTGGTGGCTGAACCTCTGGCTATCCTGTTTAGCCGATCACTGGAAACAGGGAGGTACCCAAAGACTGGAGGACAGCAGATGTAGTCCCTTATACAAAAGTGGGAACAAAGAGGAAGCGAGGAACTACAGACCAGTCAGCCTCACCTCAGTAGTGGGAAGATCATGGAAGCACTACTGAAGGAGAGAGTGGAACATCTGGTTATCAATGGACTACAGGACCCAAGGCAGCATGGTTTCACCCAGGGGAGGTCATGTCAGACCAACCTCGTTGAATTTTGACTGGGTGACTAGGGAGGTGGATCAGGGGAGGGCAGTGACATGGCCCATCTGGACTTCAGCAAGGCCTTTGACACTGTGCCACATAGAAGACTACTACACAAACTGGGGAATATGGGTGTGGGCAGGACAGTAGTGTGGTGGGTAGGTAACTGGCTGGGTGGCAGGACACAGAGGGTGGTGGTAAATGGCTGTCACTCCACAGAGGGAAGAGTGACCAGTGGGGTACCACAGGGATCAGTGCTGGGACCGGTCCTATTCAACATCTTCATCAGTGACATTGCGCAGGATCTAGAAGGCAGAATTTCACTGTTTGCTGATGACACAAAGCTCTGTAACAGAGTAGACACACCAGAGGGTGTAGACAGAATGAGAAGCGACCTGCAGAAACTTGAAGAATGGTCAGGGGTTTGGCAGTTGAAATTCAATGCAAAGAAGTGCAAGATAATGCATATGGGGCACAAAAACCCTGGCACAATATATCAGTTGGGGGTGAGGATATAGCATGCACCAAGCAGGAAAAGGGATCTTGGGGTTGTCATCTCTGATGACCTCAAGATGAGAAACAGTGTGACAAGGCAGCAGGTAAAGCAAATAGGATCTGGGATGTATGGGCAGGGGCATCACCAGCAGGAAAAGGGAGGTCATAATTCAGCTATACAAGACACTAGTGAGGCCCCACCTGGAGTACAGTGTACGGTTCTGGAGACCATACCTACGTAAGGACATAGACAGGGTAGAGAAGGTTCAGAGGAGGGCAACAAAGATGGTGCATGGATTGCATCACAAGTCCTATGAAGACAGGTTGAAGGAACTGAACATGTACTCCTGGAGGAGAGGAGGAGAGAGGGATATGATAGAGACTTACAAGTATCTACAGGGAGGAACAGGGTGCAGGAAAACACTATTTTTAAGCGAAAAAGATGTTCCAGGACTAGAGGGCATGGGATGAAGTTGGAGGGAGGACGATTCAGAGGAAACATGAGAAAGAATTTCTTCACAGAATGGGTGGTGGACAAGTGGAACACCCTGCCAGAGGAAGTGGTGGGGGCTGAAACAATCACGGGATTTAAGAATGCATGGGATAGACATAAAGGAATTCTAGAGGTCAGGGGTAAGGGGCAACAGTCTTCTAGGAAAACAAACTGAACTTACAAGCTCAAATGGGCAGACTGGGTGGGCCATAGGCCCTTATCTGCCGACACTGTCTATGTATCTATGTATCTATGTAATTCTTGTAACTTTCTAAATCTTTACTATTACAGTACATATAAGGCTAGTAGTTACTCATTGTTACATTTCATAAGTTCTGTCCCCCATGTGTTGAAGATACTACTAAACTGGCCCTTGTAACTTTTTTTTTACCAGTGTTTACCAAGATATTATTCCTTGATTGTAAGTTATCTTTTTGGTATTACACAGATTAAAGTTTAAGGTCTATTTGTAGTTTACCTTTTTAGCAATCATAGTTATGCTGGGATTCCTTAATGAAATCACAAACATTTTCTATTGTTTGGTACCTCATTATACTTTTACTCAATCAAAATCACATTTTTCACTATTCCTTTGCACACATTTTTTAAACCAAAATTAAAATTAAAATCAAAATCAGAAAAAGCTTTTACCTGAATTTACCTTATTTCTCAACATTTTCTTTTTCTCATTGTTATCCACTTTAGTTTTACATAATCAACTACACGTGCTTCTTTAAAACTCTTTTTGTTTCATCTCTCTTTTTAGGTAATGCCTTCTGTTAATCTCACCAATAACTGGAATGACATATGTTTGAACTGTAAAGGCTTTCCCCCTTTCACTTTTTGCTAACCCACAGTTAGTTTCAAAAGTGACAGGCCCTGGTTTTGGATTTATGTACTAGGGAACAAACCTGTCTTACTTTAGTGTGCATACCTTGGCAAAGTGTGTAATGGATCTTTAAATCCATATCACTGCTGCAGGTTAGGCACAAACAATACAGTCTTTAAGACATCTTTGCATTAACCTGAACAGAAAATTCCCTTTACTTTATCTAAAACTGTTTCAGTGAGCACACTCACCATTTGGGACACTTGAGGGATAGTTTATCCAGACCTCAAGGCTGGTGATGTCATTTTATTGGATATGGGTTTCCCTTTAGTTGTGACCACAGAATTTTATTGGCTAGGCTTATATATATATATATATATATATATATATATATACACATATATATATAAGACAAAGAACCTCTGTGCGCGAACACTGAGGCAAGGGTTACCCCAAAGGGCATTTGGCTGGGAAGCCAAGTTTCAAGAAAATACAAAATCACACATGCCCCACAATGCAAAGCATCATGGGCTGTATATGCAAATCACCACAGAATGTTATGCTGGTCCAACTTTCAGCAGAATTGCATGGTGCTGAAAGGCCTCTCACACAGTTTGCAAGGGTGCTAACAGGAACATAGACACGTTTTGTCTACCAGGACTCATCAGTATGCCTCACTCTGTTTGACACCCCAGTGGAATGGACCAGCTACCCTTAGGCAGTGTGCCTTGGATATATTGTGGTGAACCCATTAAAATAAAAACTATTTAAAAGACAAAGAACCTCTGTGCACGAACACTGAGGCAAGGGTTACCCAAAGGGCATTTGGCTGGGAAGCCAAGTTCAAAAATACAAAATACTGCACCCCCACAATGCAAAGGAAGCATCATGGGCTGCATCATAACACAGAATGTTATGCTGGTCCAACCAGTTGACCAGCATAACATTCTGTGGTGATTTGCATATGCAGCCCATGATGCTTCATTGTGGGGCATGTGTGATGTTTATATATATATATATATATATATATATATATATATATATATATATATATATATACACACACCCAGTTGTACAAGTATATCTATCCCAAGGCATGGGAGATTTCAAACCTTGAATTACAAGGATGTAGTGTATTCTTTTGCCCTATCTGGAGGTTCAAGGCAAGTACCTATACTTTTCAAATTTTTTTGTGGTTTGGAACATTTGTAACAATTAATTTTAACACTGGGTAAATCTGTGTGTTGCTTGGACAATACAGAACTTTACACATCTTGTTTTTGTCTGGCTATTTGGCTTTACCTCCGGTTTTATTGAGTGGCACCTCCTTTTCACAGTCCTCGATGGGTCTTGTACTTAGAGTTTAATGCTTTTGTCAAAAACAAGATGGCACTGGGAAAAACAGGATTTACTTTTGTTGTGAAGAAAGTTAGGCATCTGTCTTCATTACACATGTACAGTAACACATCTTGTTTTGACACACAAATCACATAAGTTTTACTTCTCCATTTAACTAATTTTTAGAATTACCAAAACTAGATACAGCAATTATATTAGAATCTACAAAATTCAGTTTAATCATTAAATCATGTTTTCCAAAGTAGCATGAATTTCATTTTTTCAGAACTTTATGACTCTTTCTAAATGGAATAGACCTTTTTACCTGTGACCATAGGATTTTCTGGCCATAGTCTAGAATAGGTTGAAACCTCTTTAGAAGGTCATTTCCAATCAAGAAATCGCCACCGGTTTTGTTTGTAACTTACACTATTATACCAAATTTTAATTTCAACCAAACTTTACCTAAGGTCTTCTGAGCTTCCTCTCCATAACCAAAAATGTGCAAACCGTTATGAAGGGTTTTCCACTTCTTTGAATCACCTAAGGCATCAGTAAATTCATCATAGAGACTTTTAGGCATGAGACTTACTTCAGCCCCAGAATCAAGCAGAGCCCCATGATTTAGACTGTTTTCAATGTTTATGTCACAGTAAAGTCTTCCTGCTCTTCCTTTGGGAATTAAGTTGCCCAGGCAGAACATGTCTGTTTTCCTGGCAATGTAGCAGTTTTTACTATGGCATTTTACACTGTTTTTGTTGAAACTAACCCTGGATACCTTTTGGTAAAGGCTAGGTGCAGAGATAATATTTTTAACTTCACTTGGCATCTCATTTTTAAATCTCATTCCAATCTCATTATCCTTTTTAACAATAACAGTTTCTGTAACCATGTCAGCAATGGAGTGAACAGGATCCAGAAGTCACATAGCACTACCACTCACATCTGTACAGGGTACAGTTGAGGAGGGATTTTGCACAGAAAAGAGAAAGTCAGGAGGTAATTGAGCAACTTGGAGTGCACAGCTTTAAATAAGAGCTTGTATCTCCTCCATCTGCTTTTTTGTCTCCTTCTATCTTTCATCAGTGTTCATGGCTCAGCAGGTAACACACCTCTAAAGCCAGCCACTCAGAAGGCTGTTGGTTCTGTCCCCACACCAGGCAGTTAGGTTAATATCCCAATACTGACACTGTAGTGCAGCATGAGGTGCTGTCTCTTTGATGAGATGTTAAACCACAGTCCCAGGTGGATGTTAAAGATCCCATAGCATTTCTTGAAAAAAGTAGGCAAATTTTCCTGGTGCCCTGGCCAAATTCCCCCCCCCCATTCACTAAAAATACCACCAACAGCTTAATCTGGTTCAAGTTCAGTTGGCATTCATCTGTATCCCCCTTCCCTGGGCCATGCCTGAAAATAGGCAGAATTTGTCTAGTGCACTTACCTGGCCAAAAAAAACTAAATAAATTTCCTTCTGTGAATTTTTAATCATCTCCTTTAGTCTTGTGGCACTATGGGCAGACTAGATGGGCCAAGCGGTCCTTATCTGCCGTCAAAGTCTATGTTTCTATGTTTCTATGCTTGTCCCCCCCTTTCAAGAGGGATTCCAGTGTTGGCATTGGTCTGAGTCTTGAGAAGGCTGCTGAGCCACAGTTGGACCAAGCATGGGCTTTAATTGTTTGTTCTTGTTAGACATAGGTAACTCCCCCCCCCTTAGCCAGAGTATTAGAGGTGCTAGCCTTTAACACATTAGCTTGAGGTACAGAGGAACTCCCTTTTTGCTTAATCTTGTGCTTTTTCTTGTATTTCTTGAATGTTTCATGCTCTGAATCAGAATCCGAATTACTTGTTTGTCTGGGATAATCTTCTTTTTGCTCTGAAGTAATTCATTTTCTGAGTCAGATGATCCATTCAGTGATATACCAGAATCAATCAAACTAACCTTATGAATGCTTTAACATTTTCTTTAACTTCTTTACTCTGTAAATGTTCATACATTTTTTATTACTATTTTATACATTATTGATAGAGAGTTGGAGATTAATGAAGGCCACCACTCGACTAACAAGGGCCTTGTTAGTAGAACAGTAGCCTTTATTATTCTCCAACTCACCATCATAATGTATAAATTAGTAATAAGAAATAACTCCATTCATTTTAAGGGGGTATGACTACATCCCAGCACTCTGACCCATGGACATCATCTCTTAAAGACTCCTGACTTTCAACCTATATCTGTACTTGGTGGGTTATCTATAGCAGCATAGCCACACCTGTTGCAGTGTGCATGCATGGGGAGGGGACTGGCAATGTGGGTGTCGAGTTATTGCTACTTTTGTGTTTGCAACTTAAAGTCTGTTTGCGTGGAAGCATTCAAAACTATGGAGAGACAATAGTAGGAGTACAGGCCAGAAAGAAGTAATTAAGTGGTTTTATGGGTAAGTGTGCGTACTGGGGGTGAGAAGAACCACATGTTTTTCCAATGGTATGTATGCTACAGTTCAGTTGTGCAGCTGAGGGAGGACAAAAAACTGAAAAGTGTGACAGTGGCTACAAGCATGCTGCAGATGCACAGTATGTAGATTTGTACTGAAGTACAAGCATGCCTTATATGTATAGGCAGTATAGCTTAGTGGGTAAAAGTACTGAAGTGCAAACTAGAAGACTTGAAAATCTGGGTTTGAATCTCATTAATCCCCACTTCAATGGTATATGGTGTGATACTGAGCAAGTCACTTAACTTCTGTGTGTCAACTCATCCGTGACTACTTGCTTTTTGTATGAATGCAGTCTGTTCCAATTTAACATAAAAATCATGCTTTCCCCACTTGCTTGCTGCACGCATGCCACATGCATGCAATCAGTTCCATCTTAACATATAAATCATGCTTCCAGCATGCATATCACATGAGTAGTTGTATGTGTGCAGCATGAAAACATTTCATATAATTATTTATGTATGCGTGAGAGCAAATAACATAATAATGTCCTCTGAAGTTCAGTATTTCACAGTTACAAAATAAACTATCACTTTGCAAATATCTAATTAAAAAACATCACCAAATACTGTATCTCTTAATATGTTAACAGAATGTCTTTGCTTGATTTACATTGACAGTAATCCTAGAGAACTTCATAGTAAGATATCTGTTTTCAGATTTGGTAATGCTAAGAAAAAGTGCCCCCATGTTTCCGCCCGGTTTCAAACCGGGGACTTTTGTGTGTGAGGTGAACATGATAACCGCTACACTACAAAAAACTCAAGATGCCAAGTAACTCTGATAGTCAGAAAGCAATCTTCAATCAATCAATCAATCAATTGTATTTATATACTGGAAAGTATGTGAGTGAAAATGCCTGTTTTCACGAATGTCCAGTGTGTGGGATACAACATATGGGTAGCATAAACAATGCAAGTAACAGCAGAACAAAAACAGATCAACATATAACAACATAAGAATAAACTAAACATAACAAGTAGAAGCAAAACAGATCAACATAATACAAAGGGTTACAAAATCTTATGATGTAAAGGCTGAGAGAAAACACTCAGGGTTCCAGGATAAAGCGATGCATGAGAGGTGAAAGTGCTAGACCAATGGGGTTGGTGGGATTGGAGGTCATAAGGGTGGTGGTGGCGAGGGTAGAGGGTGGGTAGGTTGGGTGGTGAAGGGGACCGAGTTGGGATAGTGAGGTGGAAAAGGGAGGAGGAGCAATGATCGAACTTGTTTAGCGAGGCGACTGCCCTGAACAACTACAGGTGGACAAACTAAGGAGGTGGGCCTTGAGGGAGGAGTTGAAGTAGTGGCATATCCTTGTGAGAGCAGTAGATATCATTTAGCCAGGAATCTCAGTTGTTAAGTAATTCTGCTGCACAATTTAAAATGCAGTGCATTCCACGTGAAGGCACAACGGATGTATGCAGCTTTTGGTTATATGCACAAAAATAGCATATCCCATTCCCAATCCCAAATACTCAGTGATTAAAACGATGCTTCTATGCACAACATATTTTGATTCTATGCACACAGCTTCTTCAAGACCTGGGGCTCAAGACACTAATACTGTCAACATACACCTCTTGAAAAAAAGTCTGAATCGTACTGCCAGTGGTTTAATGCGTGTACATTTTAATCAGGTTCACCCTGTCTGTTTGTCAAAGCAAGCAGCTGTGGAGATAACAAATACATGAAATAGGTCAGACTCTGCAATATTTCCTTAATTGTCATGTTCTCAATGTGTTTGATACATTCAGTAGGGGTAAAAATGGGGGTTAGTGAGAAAGTGTTTTTCACTTAGTGCTACAATTGATTTCACCACAAAACATTTTTCAATGCCATGTCAGATTTATACACGAAACTGTGACATCCCAAGTACGTGCATATATAAGGATTAGACTGTAAAAACTTTGTCTTACTTTTATATAAATGTTTCCACTCAGTTTCGAGCAGGGTACTTTTCGCATGTTAGGCAAACATGATAGCCACTACACTATGGAAACTCCGTCTTGCTATTATTCCTTATTTTCCACATGCAGGCAAAGAAAGTGATCACAGTATCCACACATGCAAGTCAAGTGCAACCGTTTGGGACTTCACACTCCTCCTCTTTACGTGGCCTCCAGGATCCATTATAATGCAGGCCTTCTTCTCCAGAAATTTTGCACATCTACCCTCTCTGACATACAGCTTTCTACTTTTTCACCAACTCCATTTCTGTGTTTAAATATATAACAATGTCCCTTTCAGTTTGATATCTCACACTTACAACATAAAGTACCATCTTTCAAATAGTGTATCTCTCTCTTTAAAACATCACCTAATTGTCCTAATATCTCTCAATATTTTAAAATCCCTGTTTGATTTACATTAATATTAATCCTGCCGGACTTTATAGCTAGACAATTGTGGTGCTGGGAAGCATCACGGAGGAAAAGAACCTAGCAGCTCATGATACCGGAGAGCCTGAAAACAACAGCACCTTGTTAAAGAGCTGTAGGTAAGGCAAAGAAGTTGTCGGGATGCATAAGGAGGGTGGTAAATAGCAGAAACTGGGAAGTGATCCTCCCATTGTACAGGTCACTAGTGCAGCTAAATCTGGAATGCTGTCACTACACTATGAAAACTGCATGTTCGTGTTGTTCTTTATTTTCCACATACAGGCAAAGCCAGTGAACACAGCATCCACACACGCCAGTGAACTACAACCATTTGGGACTTAATGCACCTCCTTTTTAAGTGTTCCCAAGGATCCATTGTAATGTTGGCCTTCTTCTCCAGAAATTTGGACTTCTGCCCACTCTGCCATATAGCCTTCTACTTTTTGCACTGCCCAGATTTCAGTGTTTAATACATAGTATTTGCACTTCAAGTTCAATATTTCACACTTACAACATAACGCACCATCTTGCATGTACTGTATCTCATTTTAAAACATCACCTTATATTTCTAAATATGTTAAAATGTCTTTCATTTACATGAATAGTAATTCTACAGGATATTTTAGCTGGACTACGGTTGAACAGCAAAGCATCATAGAGAAAACAGACCTAGGCATCTGTTTGTCTGCCACGTCTGTGCCAAACAGGTTAGACTCAAGTTCTGTCAGCCATGTAGGTATCTACTTTATCCACACCTTCATTTTCATGTTCAACTACATTTTTTCTCTAAATGTATCTATTTCATTTTTTTGCAGCAAACAAGAGCTATGTAGTTCTGCCTACTTTCAGTTTCATGGAAGGGAGCAGATGGAAGTCACCTCATATTGAACCAGATTATGCTGTTGGTGGTATTTTAAGTGAATAGGGAAAATTTTGAAAGTACACTGGGAAAGTCGTCTACTTTTTTCATAAAATGCCATGGGATCCTTAACATCCATCCACCTGAACAGTCACCAGAACAGGGAGACAGGACCTCAGTATATAATGTCTCATCCAAGAGACAACACCTCAGGAATAGAGCAGAACCCTCATGTTGCAGTACACTATTAGTACTGGGGTATATTCCAAGTTCCTGGTGTGGGCCCAGAACCTACAGCCATCCAATCTGGTGCCGTCAGAGGAGAGTGTGCAACTGAGAATGAATAACTGACATAATAATGTTCTCTGAAGTTCGGAGTTTCACAGTTATGAAAGGAACTAACATTTTGAAAATACCTCATTAAAAAATATCACCTAATATCTTGACAATATTTTAACAATATGTCTTTGCTTGACTTACCTTCACAGTACGGGGAGTGGTGGGGCAGCAAGATGGCCATAACACTGCTCCGCTCCCTGTAACTCGCTCCCTATGACTTGCTTTTGCTTTCGGATGCCAGGCAAAAGGGCTTCTTTTCGTATGTCTCATGAATGAGACTTCGGTTATTTTGATACAAGGCTTCTGGAAGTAAGCAAACTTTTTATTTGGAAGCCACAAGCAACAAGTAACTTATGTACTTTATGTTCCCATTTGTTCAATCAGTCGTTGATCATTGGTGTCCTGTGAATTATTTTACTCTGTGCCCAGTGTTTTGGTGCGTTATCAGCAGGAGGATTTATTTGGAATGACTGTATTCACTGCCTGCAAGTTGCATCATTTTTACAGGCACTAACTGAACTGAGGTGAGAGTGGTAAGAAAGTTATAGGGGACCCACTCTCCAAATGAAAAGGAGCTGTGAGAGAGATTGAGGTCATTTGAAGTTGGACACCTGTTGCTCTGGCGGAATCGTGAGGGAATTGGAAAGGCATGCTAAATGCCAATAGGCAAGACTCACCCCAGGCAAAGTTATACTAATGTTGCCTAAGGGCTGGGGAGACTAAATCATTATTTTTATGTGAATTTACTATGCTCAGTGGAGCATTTTTGCTTCCTTTTGCAGGTGAATGAAATGGCTGAACCTGTCGGAGTTGTTGGAGCTCTTGCCCCAGTAGAGGGAAAAATCGGAGGGAGTTCAGTCAGGGAAATGCTGAAGATCAACAGCAAAATTAAACAGCATGAGGATTAGTGCTCTTGTTCTGGAAGAATGGAGGGTCTTTTAAATGGAACGCCTTCTGAAAGTCATTGAACTTCAAATATGGGAGAGAACCATAGGGGCCACAAAAGGGAAGAGGCACTCTTTGCTTATTGGGCTCCATTATACAGATTACAGTGAGTGAAGTGTAAGCTGTGGTTCTTTTGCTCCCTAAGAGGTGATATTGTATACAGAACTGGAGAACAAAGAAGGGGTAGGCACACTATTTCCATATATTTAACAGTCCGCTTTCCATGCATTTTAAACATCGAAATGAACCGGTAAGAGTTTTCCATTGTTTTATGACATTTATATAGCCTGTTTCATTTGGAGAGCGACCCAAAATTAGAACTAATTGAGCTGGACTCCTAGTTATCAAGCCTAATGCTGAGACGTTTAGAAGTTTAATTGTTCTGGAATGAAACATTTGTGAGAGGCAATCATTATGCTGTCTTGAAGATGGGAACAAAACATTTTAGAGTTGTCTATTTTTTAAATACAGAAAACATGGAAATTGGACCTTTGGTATTTTGGTTTATGGATCCCATTACATTGGAAACTGGAGAAGCCTTGGACAAGAAATATCAGTCTTATTAATTACATTCTGAATGCTCCTATAATGTTAAACAGAGTGTTGTAATTCGATGTAAGTAAACAGAAAATTGATAGAAAATTGATGCACACTACATTATCCAGTCACAGTCTCCTGTATGTATAGGAGTTATATATTGTTATACTACATATTTGTTTTTATTTCTTTGCATTGCTTAATTCAAGGGTTAATGATACATCATGAAAAAGTTTACATAAGAGCTCTCAAGTATAAAATCAGCAGCTGTTAAAAGCTATTAGCTGAGAAGGTACAATTAACGCTGCACTTATTTAGGGTGCTTTTATGGATAGGATATTTGCTATTAGTATTACTTAGAAATTGTTTTTGAATATGTTAACTCAAAACTTGTTATGTGTCCTTAGGATTGTCTGGACATTTATCAGTCTAAATAACAGCACTGGTTAGTGAGGCCCTTGGTCTCGGTCTGTGGCTCTCTGGCACCAGCTTGGACAAAATGACCCATTGTGGGTGGTCCCACCAGCAACATGGAGACCCACTATGTACCTAAGGAGAATTCAATAGGAGTAGCTGGATTAGGGGTAGTCAAGGGGACACGGAGTGGCATGCATCACTGGTGCCCCAATGGACGAGCCTCAAGGCCGGTGTGCCCAACCAGCCATCAGGGAGGTGCAGATGTGACATGGTGTAGAAGGTTGGGACTGAACTGTAACACAGAGTTCTATTATATCCTTTGATAGTAGCCAACAGGAATAGCTGGATAGGGGGTGACCTTTGGCATGCAGTCAAGCATGCGCTGCATGGCGTCCAAATAGGATACACCATCATTGCCAGCAGGTCCAACTAGCCACGGGGTAGGATAGGTGGGGACATGGTGTAACTAGATGGGTCCTCCCAGATACATGTAGTTTTATTAAGTGCCTCAGGTTTGACCAACAGGAGTGGTTGGCTAGGAGGCGGTCTGTAGGGTACCGAGAAACTCGAGATGCCAAGAAACTGTGATAGTCAGAAAGCAATCTTGTGCCATGTCCTTGTGAGGGCAGTACATATCATTTAGCCAGGAATCTCAGCTGTTAAGCAATTCTGCTACACAATTTAAAATACAGTGCATTCCACGTGAAGGCACAACGGATGTATGCTGCTTTTGGTTATATGCACAAAAATAGCATATCCCATTCCCAATCCCAAATACTCAGTGATTAAAACTATGCTTCTATGCACAACATATTTTGATTCTATGCACACAGCTTCTTCAAGACCTGGGACTCAAGACACTAATACTGTCAACATACACCTCTTGAAAAAAGTCTGAATCGTACTGACAGTGGTTTAATACGTAGACATTTTAGTCAGGTTCACCCTGTCTGTTTGTCAAAGCAAGCAGCTGTGGAGATAACAAATACATGAAATAGGTCAGACTCTGCAATATTTCCTTAATTGTCATGTTCTCAATGTGTTTGATACATTCAGTAGGGGTAAAAATTGGGGTTAGTGAGAAAGTGTTTTTCACTTAGTGCTACAATTGATTTCACCACAAAAAATATTTCAATGCCATTTCTGATCTATACAGAAAACTGTGACGTCCCATGTAGACGAATATATCAGGTATTGACTGTAAAATGATTGTATTGCCCTTAGATAAATGTTTCCACCCAGTTTCGTACTGTGGACTTTTCGCGTGTTAGGTGAACGTGATAACCACTACACTATGGAAACACCATGTCACAGTTCTTCCAAGTTTTCCACATACAGGCAGAGCAGGGGACCACAGCATCCACACATGCAAGTCAAGTGCAAACGTTTCGGACTTCATACTCCTCCTCCTCCTCATTACGTGGCCTCTAGGATCCATTATAATGCAGGCCTTCTTCTCCAGAAATGTTGCACTTCTACCCTTCCTGCCATACAGCTTTCTACTTTTTCACCAACTCCATTTCCGTGTTTAAATATATAATAATGGCCCTTTCAGTTTGATATGTCACACTTACAACATAATGTACCATCTTGCAAATAATCTATCTCATTTTAAAACATCACCTAATAGCGCTCAATATCTTAAAATCTCTCTGTTTGAATGACTTTAATATTAATCCTACCGGACTTTATAGCTAGACAATTGTGGTGCTGGAAAGCGTCACGGAGGAAAAGAACCTAGAAGCTCATGATACTGGAGAGCCTGAAAACAACAGCACCCTGTTAAAGAGCTGTAGGTAAGGCAAAGAAGTAGCCGGGTTGCATAAGGAGGGCAGTAAACAGCAGAAACCGGGAAGTGATCCTCCCATTGCACAGGTCACTCTGGTGTGACCACACCTGGAATGCTGCCACTACACTTCAGGGGACTACTGTGCCCTTTCGGGCTGTTTCCTCTCAAGCAAACTGCATTCTGCAGTTTGATAACCTGCCTAAGGCAAAGCTGCCCGAAGCTCACCCTCCAAGCAAGGGGACTACTGTGCCCTGTCGGGCAGTTTCCTCTCAAGCAAACTGCATTCTGCACTTTGATAACCTGCCTAAGGTGAAGCTGCCTGAAGCTCACCCTGCAAGCAAGGTACGGGTTGGAACTCTGAATTCTGGCATCTACCCCTTGAGGAATCTCACTTGCTCCTGGCCAGCATTCCTCACGCTATGTGCAGCAATCCAGAAGCCTTCTAGGAACTGCTGCCAAGAAATTAATGCTAGGACTGACCTCTGCTTCAAATGTTTTAATTTCTCACTTTAAGTAATGTTTAGTCTGATGCAGAGATTTCTTACACTTGATTTAAGTTTTGAGAGAGTTTTTTTTCTTTTTTGAGTGCCCGTTTTCCCATTTGCAGTTTATACTGATCTGCCACTAGTGGCATCTTACTTTTCCTATTAATCCTCCAACCCACTTGTCCAGCTTGCCTCTTACTTTTTCCTGTTCTAGTCACCGTTATCCCCTCCTTGTTTCTCACTTTTAACATATTGTACTCTGAAGAAAGAAAACACACACACACACACACACAAAAACAAAACAAAAAAAACCACCGGTTTAACTAACCTTGCACTGTGCTCGGGACCTTGCGTGTGCCCTTATAGCTGCGCTCCTTGATATCATAACGTCTCTTGTAACGGCTCTGTTTCCTAAAGGCATTATATTGCTCTCTCTATTGACCCGTTCTGACCTTGCCTGTGATAAGTTTCTAACATTTACCTTGCCAACTTTGGATAGCAATCATTTATATGTTTATAGTACTATCACCTTATCCCAATGCTGTGACTCTCTTACTGTGCCATGGAACCTGCATTCCCCTGGTGTCTGGGGGTTGCCATCTGTTTGTCTGCCACTTCTGTGCCAAACAGGTTAGACTCAAGTTCTCTCAGCAATGCAGGTGTCTACTTTATCCACACCTTCATTTACGTATTCAATTACATTTTTTTCTTTAAACGTATCTATTTCTTCTTTTATTGGCAGTAAAGGAGGGCTATGTAGTACTGCCTACTTTCAGGCTCATCCAGAGGAGATTGGGGAGCAGATGTAAACCACCTCATACTGAAACAGATTATGCTGTTGGTGCTATTTTCAGTGAATAGGGAGAATTTGGAAAGTACACTGGGAAGGTCGCCTACTCGTCTTGCAAAATGCCATGGAATCCCTTGCATCCATCCACCTGAACAGTCATCAGAACAGGCAGACAGGACCTCGAAATACTGTCTCATCCAAGAGACGACACCTCTGGAATAGAACACAACCCTCATGTTCCACTACAGTATCAGTACTGGGGTTTACTCCAAGTCCCTGCTCTGGGCCCAGAACCCACAACTATTCAATCCGGTGCCATCAGAGGCAAGTGTCCAACTGAGAACAAATAGCTAACACAACAACGTCCTCTGAAGTTCGTCGCTTCACAGTTACAAACTGAACTATCATTTTGCAAATACCCCATAACAAACATCACCTAATATCTCTCACTTTGTTAACAATACATCTTTGCCGATTTACATTCACAGTAATCCTAGAGAACATTATAGTAAGATATCTGTTTTCACATTCGGCAATATTAAGAGAAAACACCCATGTTTTTGCTTGGTTTCGAACTGTGGACCTTTCACGTGTGAGGCAAACGTGATAACCACTACACTACGGAAACTCGAGATGCCAACTGACTCTTATAGTCAGAAAGCAATCTTGTGGCATGTCCTTGTGAGGGCAGTGCATATCATTTAGCCAGGAATCTCAGTTGTTAAGTAATTCTGCTACACAATTTAAAATGCAGTGCATTCAACGTGAAGGCACAACGGATGTATGCAGCTTTTGGTTTTATGCACAAAAATAGCATATCCCATTCCCAATCCCAAATACTCAGTGATTAAAACTATGCTTCTATGCACAACATATTTTGATTCTATGCACACAGCTTCTTCAAGACCTGGGGCTCAAGACACTAATACTGTCAACATACACCTCTTGAAAAAAGTCTGAATCGTACTGCCAGTGGCTTAATACGTGTACATTTTAATCAGGTTCACCCTGTCTGTTTGTCAAAGCAAGCAGCTGTTTAGATAACAAATACATGAAATAGGTCAGACTCTGCAATATTTCCTTAATTGTCATGTTCTCAATGTGTTTGATACATTCAGTAGGGGTAAAAATGGGGGTTAGTGAGAAAGTGTTTTTCACTCAGTGCTACAATTGATTTCACCACAAAAAATATTTCAATGCCATTTCTGATCTATACACAAAACTGTGACGTCCCATGTAGACGAATATATCAGGTATTGACTGTAAAATGATTGTATTGCCCTTAGATAAATGTTTCCACCCAGTTTTGAATTGGGGACCTTTCGCGTGTTAGGCGAACATGATAATCACTACACTATGGAAACGCCGTGTCGCAGTTCTTCCATGTTTTCCACATACAGGCAGAGCAGGGGACCACAGCATCCACACATGCAAGTCAAGTGCAAACGTTTCGGACTTCATACTTCTTCTCCTCCTCATTACGTGGCCTCTTTGATCCATTATAATGCAGGCCTTCTTCTCCAGAAATGTTGCACTTCTACCCTTCCTGCCATACAGCTTTCTACTTTTTCACCAACTCCATTTCCGTGTTTAAATATATAATAATGGCCCTTTCAGTTTGATATGTCACACTTACAACATAATGTACCATCTTGCAAATAATCTATCTCATTTTAAAACATCACCTAATAGCGCTCAATATCTTAAAATCTCTCTGTTTGAATGAGTTTAATATTAATCCTACCGGACTTTATAGCTAGACAGTTGTGGTGCTGGAAAGCATCATGGAGGAAAAGAACCTAGGAGCTCATGATACAGGAGAGTCTGAAAACAACAGCACCCTGTTAAAGAGCTGTAGGCAAGGCAAAGAAGTAGCTCAGTTGCATAAGGAGGGCAGTAAACAGCAGAAACTGGGAATTGATCCTCCCATTGCAAAGGTCACTCTGGTGTGACCACACCTGGAATGCTGCCACTACACTTCAGGGGACTACTGTGCCCTTTTGGGCTGTTTCCCCTCAAGCAAACTGCATTCTGCAGTTTGATAACCTGCCTAAGGCAAAGCTGCCCGAAGCTCACCCTCAAGCAAGGGGACTACTGTGCCCTGTCGGGCAGTTTCTCTCAAACAAACTGCATTCTGCACTTTGATAACCTGCCTAAGGTGAAGCTGCCTGAAGCTCACCCTGCAAGCAAGGTACGAGTTGGAACTCGAATTCTGGCATCTACCCCTGAGGAATCTCACTTGTTCCTGTTGGCCAGCTGCCTCACGCTATGTGCAGCAATCCAGAAGCCTTCTAGGAACTGCTGCCAAGAAATTAATGCTAGGACTGACCTCTGCTTCAAATGTTTTGATTTCTCACTTTAAGTAATGTTTAGTCTGATGCAGAGATTTCTTACACTTGATTTAAGTTTTGAGAGAGTTTTTTTTTTTTAAGTGCCCGTTTTCCCATTTGCAGTTTATACTGATCTGCCACTAGTGGCATCTTACTTTTCCTATTAATCCTCCAACCCACTTGTCCAGCTTGCCTCTTACTTTTTCCTGTTCTAGTCACCGTTATCCCCTCCTTGTTTCTCACTTTTAACATATTGTACACTGAAGAATGAAAAAACACACACACACACACACACACACACAAAAACAAAACAAAAAAACCCACCGGTTTAACTAACCTTGCACTGTGCTCGGGACCTTGCGTGTGCCCTTATAGCTGCGCTCCTTGATATCATAACGTCTCTTGTAATGGCTCTGTTTCCTAAAGGCATTATATTGCTCTCTCTATTGACTCGCTCTGACCTTGCCTGTGATAAGTTTCTAACATTTACCTTGCCAACTTTTGGATAGTAATCTATTTATATGTTTATAGTACTATCACCTTATCCCAATGCTGTGACTCTCTTACTGTGCCATGGAACCTGCATTCCCTTGGTGTCTGGGGGTTGCCATCTGTTTGTCTGACACTTCTGTGCCAAACAGGTAGACTCAAGTTCTCTCAGCAATGCAGGTGTCTACTTTATCCACACTTTCATTTTCGTATTCAATTACATTTTTTCTTTAAATGTTTCTATTTCTTCTTTTGTTGGCAGTAAAGGAGGGCTATGTAGTGCTGCCTACTTTCATGCTCATCCAGGGGAGATTGGGGAGCAGATGTAAACCACCTCATACTGAAACAGATTATGCTGTTGGTGCTATTTTCAGTGAATAGGAGAATTTGAAAGTACACTGGGAAGGTCGCCACTCGCTTCAAAATGCCATGGAATCCTTAGCATCCATCCACCTGAACAGTCATCAGAACAGGCAGACAGGACCTCAAATACTGTCTCATCCAAGAGACTACACTCTGAATAGAACACAACCTCATGTTCCACTACAGTATCAGTCCTGGGGTTTACCCAAGTCCCTGCTCGGCCCCAGAACCCACAACTATTCAATCTGGTGCCATCAGAGGCAAGTGTCCAACTGAGAACAAATAGCTAACACAACAACGTCCTCTGAAGTTCGTCGCTTCACAGTTACAAACTGAACTATCATTTTGCAAATACCCCATAACAAACATCACCTAATATCTCTCACTTTGTTAACAATACATCTTTGCCGATTTACATTCACAGTAATCCTAGAGAACATTATAGTAAGATATCTGTTTTCACATTCGGCAATATTAAGAGAGAACACACCATGTTTCTGCCTGGTTTCGAACCGTGGACCTTTCGCGTGTGAGGCGAACGTGATAACCACTACACTACGGAAACTCAAGATGCCAAGTGACTCTGATAGTCAGAAAGCAATCTTGTGGCATGTCCTTGTGAGGGCAGTGCATATCATTTAGCCAGGAATCTCAGTTGTTAAGTAATTCTGCTACACAATTTAAAATGCAGTGCATTCCACGTGAAGGCACAACGGATGTATGCAGCTTTTGGTTATATGCACAAAAATAGCATATCCCATTCCCAATCCCAAATACTCAGTGATTAAAACTATGCTTCTATGCACAACATATTTTGATTCTATGCACACAGCTTCTTCAAGACCTGGGGCTCAAGACACTAATACTGTCAACATACACCTCTTGAAAAAAGTCTGAATCATACTTCCAGTAGTTTAATACGTGTACATTTTAATCAGGTTCACCCTGTCTGTTTGTCAAAGCAAGCAGCTGTGGAGATAACAAATACATGAAATAGGTCAGACTCTGCAATATTTCCTTAATTGTCATATTCTCCAGTATGTTTGATACATTCAGTAGGGTAAAATGGGGGTTAGTGAGAAAGTGTTTTTCACTTAGTGCTACAATTGATTTCACCACAAAAAATATTTCAATGCCATTTCTGTTCTATACAGAAAACTGTGACGTCCCATGTAGACGAATATATCACGTATTGACTGTAAAATGATTGTATTGCCCTTTGATAAATGTTTCCATCCAGTTTTGAATTGGGGACCTTTCGTGTGTTAGATAAACGTGATAACCACTACACTATGGAGACGCCGTGTTGCAGTTTTTCCATGTTTTCCACATACAGGCAGAGCAGGGGACCACAGCATCCACATATGCAAGTCAAGTGCAAACGTTTCGGACTTCATACTCCTCCTCCTCCTCATTATGTGGCCTCTAGGATCCATTATAATGCAGGCCTTCTTCTCCAGAAATGTTGCACTTCTACCCTTCCTGCCATACAGCTTTCTACTTTTTCACCAACTCCATTTCCGTGTTTAAATATATAATAATGGCCCTTTCAGTTTGATATGTCACACTTACAACATAATGTACCATCTTGCCAAATAATCTATCTCATTTTAAAACATCACCTAATAGTGCTCAATATCTTAAAATCTCTGTTTGAATGCTTTAATATTAATCCTACGGACTATAAGCTGAACGTTGGTGCTGGAAAGCGTCATGGGCGAAAAAAGACAACAGCTCCTCATAATACTGGAGCCTGAAACAACAGCACCCTGTTAAAGAGCTGTAGGCAAAGAACAAGCTGGTTACAAGGAGGCAGTAAACAGCAGAAACCGAAGTGATCCTCCCATTGCACAGGTCACTCTGGTGTGACCACACCCCGAATGCTGCCACTACACTTCAGGGGACTACTGTGCCCTTTTGGGCTGTTTCTCGTCAAGCAAACTGCATTCTGCACTTTGATAACCTGCCAAGGCAAAGCTGCCTCAAAGCTCACCCTCCAAGCAAGGGGACTGGCCAGCCTCTGTCGGGCAGTTTCCTCTCACAAACTGCATTCTGCACTTTGATAACTCTGCCTAAGGTGAGCTGCCTGAAGCTCACCCCTGCAAGCGCACGAGTTGGAACCTGAATTCTGGCATCTACCCCGGAGGAATCTCACTTGCTCTCTGTTGGCCAGCTGCCTCACGCCACGCAGCAATCCAGAAGCCTCTAGGAACTGCTGCCAAGAAATTAATGCTAGGACTGACCTCTGCTTCAAATGTTTTGATTTTCACTTTAAGTAATGTTTAGTCTGATGCAGATTTCATACTTGATTTAAGTTTTAGAGAGTTTTTTTTTTTTTTTTTTTAGTGCCTGCTTTCCCATTTGCCAGTTTATACTGATCTGCCACTAGTGGCATCTTACTTTTCCTATTAATCCTCCAACCCACTTGTCCAGCTTGCCTCTTACTTTTTCCTGTTCTAGTCACCGTTATCCCCTCCTTGTTTCTCACTTTTAACATATTGTACACTGAAGAATGAAAACACACACACACACACACACACACACACACACACAAAAACAAAACAAAAAACACCGGTTTAACTAACCTTGCACTGTGCTCGGGACCTTGCGTGTGCCCTTATAGCTGCGCTCCTTGATATCATAACGTCTCTTGTAACGACTCTGTTTCCTAAAGGCATTATATTGCTCTCTCTATTGACCCGTTCTGACCTTGCCTGTGATAAGTTTCTAACATTTACCTTGACAACTTTGGATAGCAATCATTTATATGTTTATAGTACTATCACCTTATCCCAATGCTGTGACTCTCTTACTGTGCCATGGAACCTGCATTCCCTTGGTGTCTGGGGGTTGCCATCTGTTTGTCTGCCACTTCTGCCAAACAGGTTAGACTCAAGTTCCTCTCAGCAATGCAAGTGTCATTTTATCCACACCTTCATTTTCGATTCATCATATTTTTCTATAAACGTATCTATTTCTTCTTTGTTATGTAGCGAGGGCTATGTGAAAGGCTGTACCATGCTCATCCAGGGAAAGATTGGGGGAGCAGATGTAAACCAACTCATACTGAAACAGATTATGCTGTTGGTGCTATTTTCAGTGAATAGGAAGAATTTGGAAAGTACACTGGGAAGGTCGCCTACTCGCTTTGCAAAATGCCATGGAATCCCTTGCATCCATCCACCTGAACAATCATCAGAACAGGCAGACAGGACCTCGAAATACTGTCTCATCCAAGAGTCGACACCTCTGGAATAGAACACAACCCTCAAGTTCCACTACAGTATCAGTACCGGGGTTTACTCCAAGTCCCTGCTCTGAGCCCAGAACCCACAACTATTCAATCTGGTGCCATTAGAGGCAAGTGTCCAACTGAGAACAAATAGCTAACACAACAACGTCCTCTGAAGTTCGTCGCTTCACAGTTACAAACTGAACTATCATTTTGCAAATACCCCATAACAAACATCACCTAATATCTCTCACTTTGTTAACAGTACATCTTTGCCGATTTACATTCACAGTAATCCTAGAGAACATTATAGTAAGATATCTGTTTTCACATTCGGCAATATTAAGAGAGTGCCCCATGTTTCCGCCTGGTTTCGAACCGGGGACTTTTCGCATGTGAGGCGAACGTGATAACCACTACACTACGGAAACTCAAGATGCCAAGTGACTATGATAGTCAGGAAGCAATCTTGTGGCATGTCCTTGTGAGGGCAGTGCATATCATTCAGCCAGGAATCTCAGTTGTTAAGTAATTCTGCTACACAATTTAAAATGCAGTGCATTCCACGTGAAGGCACAACAGATGTATGCAGCTTTTGGTTATATGCACAAAAATAGCATATCCTATTCCCAATCCCAAATACTCAGTGATTAAAATTATGCTTCTATGCACAACATATTTTGATTCTATGCACACAGCTTCTTCAAGACCTGGGGCTCAAGACACTAATACTGTCAACATACACCTCTTGAAAAAAGTCTGAATCGTACTGCCAGTGATTTAATACGTGTACATTTTAATCAGGTTCACCCTGTCTGTTTGTCAAAGCAAGCAGCTGTGGAGATAACAAATACATGAAATAGGTCAGACTCTGCAATATTTCCTTAATTGTCATGTTCTTAATGTGTTTGATACATTCAGTAGGGGTAAAAATGGGGGTTAGTGAGAAAGTGTTTTTCACTTAGTGCTACAATTGATTTCACCACAAAAAAAATTTCAATGCCATTTCTGATCTATACACAAAACTGTGACGTCCCATGTAGACGAATATATCAGGTATTGACTGTAAAACAATTGTATTGCCCTTAGATAAATGTTTCCATCCAGTTTCAAAATGGGGACCTTTCTGCTGTTAGAAGTAATCAAGATATCCACTTCACACTATGGAAACATCCATGTCACAGTTCTCTCCATGTTTTCCACATAGGCAGAGCAGGGGGACCACAGCATCCACACATGCAAGTCAAGTGCAAACGTTTCGGACTTCATACTCCTCCTCCTCCTCATTACGTGCCTCTAGGATCCATTATAATGCAGGCCTTCTTCTCCAGAAATGTTGCACTTCTACCCTTCCTGCCATACAGTTTTCTACTTTTTCACCAACTCCATTTCCATGTTTAAATATATAATAATGGCCCTTTCAGTTTGATATGTCACACTTACAACATAATGTACCATCTTGCAAATAATCTATCTCATTTTAAAACATCACCTAATAGCGCTCAATATCTTAAAATCTCTCTGTTTGAATGACTTTTAAATATTAATCCCACTGACTTTATAGCTAGACAATTGTGGTGCTGGAAAGCGTCACAGTGGAAAAGAACCTAGCAGCTCATGATACTGGAGAGCCTGAAAACAACAGCACCCTGTTAAAGAGCTGTAGGTAAGGCAAAGAAGTAGCCGGGTTGCATAAGGAGGGCAGTAAACAGCAGAAACCGGGAAGTGATCCTCCCATTGCACAGGTCACTCTGGTGTGACCACACCTGGAATGCTGCCACTACACTTCAGGGGACTACTGTGCCCTTTTGGGCTGTTTCCTCTCAAGCAAACTGCATTCTGCACTTTGATAACCTGCCTAAGGCAAAGCCGTTCAAGCCCTCCAAGCTAAGGGATTACCAGTTCTGTCGGGCAGTTTCCTCTCAAGCAACCGTACCTGCACTTTGACAACCCGCCCAAGGCAGCTGCTCTGGAAGCTCACCCTGCAAGCAAGGTATCGGGTTAAACCTGAATTCTGCATCTACCCTGGAGGAATCTCACTTGTTCATGTGGCCAGCGTTCCTCATCGCCATGTGCAGCAATCCAGAACCTTCTAGGAACTGCTGCCAAGAAATTAATGCTAGGACTGACCTCTGCTTCAAATGTTTTGATTTCTCACTTTAAGTAATAAGTTTAGTCTGATGCAGATTTCTTAAACTGATTTAAGCTTTTGAGAGAGTTTTTTTTTTTTTTTTTTTTAGTGCCCGCTTTTCCCATGTGAGAAGTCGAGTACTGATCTGCCACTAGTGGCATCTTACTTTTCCAATAATCCTCCAACCCACTTGTCCAGTTTGCCTCTTACTTTTTCCGGTTCTAGTCACGCTATCCCCTCCTTGTTTCTCACTTTTAACATATTGTACTCTGAAGAAAGAAAAACACACACACACACACAAACAAAACAAAAAAAAACCACCGTTTAACTAACCTTGCACTGTGCTCGACCTTGCATGTAGCCCTTATTGCTGCGCTCCTTGATATCATAACGTCTCTTGTAACAGCTCTGTTTCCTAAAGGCATTATATTGCTCTCTCTATTGACCCGTTCTGACCTTGCCTGTGATAAGTTTCTAACATTTACCTTGCCAACTTTGGATAGTAATCATTTATATGCTTATAGTACTATCACCTTTATCCCAATGCCTG
This sequence comes from Neoceratodus forsteri, assembly GCA_016271365.2. Lineage (NCBI taxonomy): Eukaryota > Metazoa > Chordata > Ceratodontiformes > Ceratodontidae > Neoceratodus > Neoceratodus forsteri. Next base: position 1,318,386,986 of record CM057455.1, on the reverse strand, counting down.
TGACTCTCTTACTGTGCCATGGAACCTGCATTCCCCTGGTGTCTGGGGTTGACATCTGTTTGTCTGCCACCTCTGTGCCAAACAGGTTAGACTCAAGTTCTCTCAGCAATGTATGGTGTCTACTTTATCCACACCTTCATTTTCGTATTCAACCACATTTTTTCTTTAAACGTATCCATTTCTTCTTTTGTTGACAGAAGGAGGCTATGTAGTGCTGCCTACTTTCATGCTCATCCAGGGAGATTGGGGAGCAGATGTAAAACCAATTCATACATGAAACAAGATTATGCTGTTGGTGCTATTTTCAGTGAATAGGAGAATTTGGAAAGTACACTGGGAAGGTCGCCTACTCGCCTTAAAAAATGCCATGGAATCCTTGCATCCATCCACCTGAACAGTCACAGAACAGGCAGAACAGGACCTCAAATACTGTCTCATCCAAGAGGCGACCTCTGAATAGAACACAACCCTCATGTTCCACTACAGTATCAGTGCAAGTGGGTTTACTCCAAGCCCTGCTCTGGGCCCAGAACCCACAACTATTCAATCTGGTGCCATCAGAGGCAAGGTCCAACTGAGAACAAATAGCCAACACAACAACGTCCTCTGAAGTTCAATTATCGCACATGTCATAAAACTGAACTATCATTTTGCAAATACCCCATAACAAACATCACCTAACATCTCTCACTTTGTTAACAATACATCTAACATTTATCACCAGTAACTCCTAGAGAACATTATAGTAAGATATCTGCTTTACATTCGGCAACATAAGAGAGAACACACCATGTTTCTGCCTCGGTTTCAACCGCGGATCTTTCAAGGCAGGAGGCTTAACGTGATAACCAACTACACTACTGAAACTCGAGATGCCAAGTGACTCTGATAGTCAGAAAGCAATCTTGTGGCATGTCCTTGTGAGGGCAGTGCATATCATTTAGACAAGAATCTCAGTTGTTAGTAATTCTACTACACAATTTAAAATGCAGTGCATTCAACGTGAAGGCACAACGGATGTATGCAGCTTTTGGTTATATGCACAAAAATAGCATATCCCCATTCCCAATCCCAACAATACCAGTGATCAAAACTATATTTCTATGACAACATATTTTGATTCTATACACACAGCTTCTTAAGACCTGGGGCTCAAGACACTAATACTGTCAACATACACCTCTTGAAAAAGTCTGAATCATACTCCAGTAGTTTAATACGTGTACATTTTAATCAGGTTCACCCTGTCTGTTTGTCAAAAAGCAGCTGTGGAGATAACAAATACATGAAACAGGTCAGACTCTGCAATATTTCCTTAATTGTCATGTTCTCAATGTGTTTGATACATTCAGTAGGGAGCAAAATGGGGGGTTAGTGAGAAAGTGTGTTTTTCACTTAGTGCTACAATTGATTTCACCACAAAAAATATTTCAATGCCATTTCTATCTTCTATACAGAAAACTGTGACGCCCCATGTAGACGAATATATATGGTTGACTGTAAAATAATTAGATTGCCTTTGATAAATGTTTCCATCCAGTTTTGGATGCAAGGACTTCGCAGTGTTAAGATAAACGCATAACCACTACTAATTATGGAGACGCTTGTTGCAGTTTTTCCACAAGCTTCATTATTACAGGCAGAGTAGGGACCACAGCATCCACATATGCAAGCCAGTGCAAGCGTTTGAACTATACTCCTCCTCCTCCTCATTATGTGGCCTCTAGGATCCATTGGCTGAGCCTTCTTCTCCAAAAGGACTTCTACCCTTCCTGCCATACAGCTTTCTCTTTTCACCAACTCCATTTCCGTGTTTAAATATATACAATGGCCCTTTCAGTTTGATATGTCACACTTACAACATAATGTACCATCTTGCAAAATAATCTATCCCATTTTAAACATCACCTAATAGTGCTCAATATCCTAAAATCTCTCCGTTTGAATGAGTTTATATTAATCCTACAGGACACATAACTGAACAAATTAGGTGCTGGAAAGCGCATGGACCTAAAAAGAACCTAGCAGCTCATAATACTGAGAAACCTGAAACATGCACTTTCTGTTAAAGAGCTTTGTAAGCAAAGAAGCAGTCAAGGATAGGAGGCAGTAAACAGCAGAAACCAGGAAGTGATCCTCCAACGCACAGGGCCTCTGGTGTGACCACACTGGAGTCTGCCACACCACTTCAGAGACTACTGCCTTATTGTTTCTCAAAGCAACCAGCCTGCAGTTTGATAACCTACCTAAGGCAAAGCTGCCCAAGCTCACCCTCCGCTATGGGAGGACTACTGTAGCCCTGTCGGGCAGTTTCCTCTCAAGCAACCGGTATCTGCACTTTGACACCTGTTTCCAAGGTGAAGTTGCCTGAAGTTCACCCTGCAAGCAAGGTACTAGTTGGAACTCTGAATTTGGCATCTACCCCCTGGAGGAATCTCACTTGCTCCTGCTGGCCGCCGCCTCGACCCCACGTGCAACAATCAAAGCCTTCTAGGAACTGCTGCCAAGAAATTAATGCTAGGATGACCTCTGCTTCAAATGTTTTGATTTCTCACTTTAAGCAATGTTTAGTCTGATGCAGAAATTTCACACTGATTTAAGTTTGAGAGGTTTTTTTTTTTTTTTTTTAGTGCCCGCTTCCCATTTGCAGTTTACACTGATCTGCCACCAGTGGCATCTTACTTTCCTATTAATCCTCCAACCCACTTGTCAGCCTGCCTCTTACTTTTTCCTGTTCTAGTCACGTTATCCCTCATGACTTTCCTTCTAACATATTGTACCGAAGATGAAACACACACACACACACACACACACACAAAACAAAACAAAAAAAACCACCGTTTAACTAACCTTGCACTGTGCTCGGACCTGCGTAGGCCCTTATAGCTGCGCCCCTTGATATCATAATCCTATAAGCTCTGTTTCCTAAAGGCATTATACTCTCTCTATTGACCCGTTTGACCTGCTCTGTGATAAGTTTAACATTTACCTTGCCAACTTTGGATAGCAATCATTTATATATTTATAGTATAATACCATCCAATGCTGACACTTTACTGTGCCATGACCTGCATTCCTAGTGTCTGAGGTTGCCATCTGTCTAACTGCCTCTTCTTGCCAAACAGTTAGACTCTTCTCTCAACAACGCAAGTGTCACTTTATCCACACCTTCATTTTCGTATTCAATCACATTTTTTCTATAAACATTTATTTCTTCTTTGTTACAGTAGGAGGGCTATGTAGTGCTGCCTACTTCGCTCATCCAGGGAATTGGACAGATAAACCACCTCATACTGAAACAGATTATGTTGGTGCTACTTTCAGTGAATAGGAAGAATTTGGAAAGTACACTGAAGGACGCATACAACTTTGCAAAATCCTGTGCATCCATCCACCTGAACAATCATCAGAACAGGCAGACAGGACCTCAAATATTGTCATCAAGAGTCGACACCTCTGGAATAGAACACAACCCCGTTCCACCACAGTATCAGCAGGGTTTACCCAGTCCCTGCCTAGCCCAGACCACAACTATTCAATCTGGTGCCATTAGAGGCAAGTGTCCAACTGAAAACAATAACTAACCTTGCGCGTCCTCTGATTAATCGCCACAGTTACAACTGAACACATGGCAAATACCCCACAACAAACATCACCATATCCCTACTTTGTTAACAATACATTTTCCGATTTAATTCACAGTAATCTAGAATATAGTAAGATATCTGTTTCACATTCGGCAATATTAAGAGAAAGCCCCATGTTTCCACAGTTGAACCGGACTTTTCATGTGGTAACGCGATAACCACTACACCACGAAACTCAAGATGCCAATGAATTATGATAGTCAGGAAGCAACTTTGGCATGTCCCTTAAGGAGGGCAGTGCATATCATTCAGCCGGAACTCGCTGTTAGTAATTCTAACAATTAAAATACAGTGCATCCAAGAAGGCACAACAGTGATGCAGCTTTGGTTATATGCAAAAATAGCATATCCATTCCCAATCCCAAATACTCAGTGATTAAAACTAGCCTATACAACATATTTTGATTCTATGCACACAGCTTCTTCAAGACTGGGGCTCAAGACATATACTGTCAACATACACCTCTGAAAAGTCTCCGTCATGCCAGTGATTTAACACGTGTACACCAATCAAGTTCACCCTGTCTGTTTGTCAAAGCAAGCAGCTGGAGAAAACAGAAATAGGTCAGACTCTGCAATATTTCCTTAATTGTCATGTCGTAATGTTTGACATCCAGTAGGGTAAAATGGGGGTGAGAAAGTGTTTTCACTTAGTGCTACAACTGATCACCAAAAATTTCAATGCCATTTCTGATAAAAAAAAAATGGCGTCCCATGTACGAACACATCAGATTGACTAAAACAATTGTTGCCTAGATATGTTTCATCCAGTTTAAAATCAGGACCTTTAACCTGTTAGGCGTGATATCCACTACACCATGGAAACACCATGTCACAGTTCTTCCATGCCACATACAGGCAGAGCAGGGACCACAACATCCACACATGCAAGTCAAGTGCAAACATTTCGGACTTAAACTCCTCCTCCCTCACTCGTGGCTCTAGGATCCATTATAATAGGCCTTACTCCAGAAATATTGCACTTCTACCTTCCTGCCATACAGCTTTACTTTTCACCAACTCCATTTGCTGTTTAAACATATAATAATGGCCCTTTCAGTTTGATATGTCAACCCACAACATAATGCCATCTTGCAAATAATCTATCTCATTTAAAACATCACCTATAAGCGCCAACATTCAAAATCTCTCATTTGATACTTTTAATATTAATCCCACCGGACTTTAGCTAGACAATTGTGGTGCTGGAAAGTCAAGATGAAAAAGAACCCAGCAGCTCATGATACTGAGACTGAAACAACAGCACCCTGTTAAAGAGCTGTAGGTAAGGCAAAAGAAGTAGCCGGTTGCATAGGAGGCAAACAGCAGAAACCGGAAAGATCCTCCCATTGCAGGTCACTCTGTGACACACCTGAATCTGCCACACACTTCAGGGGACTACTGTGCCCCTGCAGGGCTGTTCCTCTCAAGCAAACACCATTCTACACCTTGATAACCTGCCAAAGGCAGCTGCGACTCACCCTCCAAACAAGGACTACCAGCCTATCGGGCAGTTTCTCTCAAGCAACCGCATTTCACTTTGATAACCTGCCTGAAGCTGCTAAACTCACCCTGCAAGCAAGGCACAGGTTGAACCTAATTCAAGATCTACCCCGGAGAATCTCACTTGTCCTGTTGCCAGCATTCCTCACTTATGCAATCCAAGCCTTCTAGGAACTGCCAAGAAATTACTAGGACTGACCTCTGCTTCAAATGTTTTGATTCTCACTTTAAGTAATGTTTAGTCTGATGCAAGTTTCTTAAACTGATTTAAGTTTGAGAGTTTTTTTTTTTTTTTTTTTTTTTAGTACCCATTTTCCCATGTGCAGTTTATACTGATCTGCCACTAGTAGCTGCTTTTCCTAATCCTCCAACCCACTTGTCAGCTTGCTCTTACTTTTCCGGTCTAGTCACAGTATCCCTCCTTGTTTCTCATGCAACATATTGTAATCTCAAGAAGAAAAACACACACACACACACAAAACAAAACAAAAAAAAACAACCGTTTAACTAACTTGCACTGTGCGCGACTCATGTGCCCTTATAGCTCGCTCCTTGATATCATAACGCCTCTTGTAACGGCTCTGTTTCTAAAGGCAATATTGCTCTCTATTGACCGTTCTGACCTTGCCTGTGATAAGTTTCTCATTACCTCGCCAACTCGGATAGTAACCATTATATGTTTATAGTACTATCACCTATACCAATGCTGTGACTCTTTACTGTGCCATGGAACCTGCATCCCTGTGTTCGGGTTGCCATCTGTTTGTCTGCCACTCTGTGCCAAACAGGTTAGACTCAAGTTCTCAGCACAGGTGTCTACTTTATCCACCATTCACATTCCGTATTCAATTACATTTTCTTTAAACGATCTACTTCTTCTTTGTTGGCAGTAAAGGAGGGCTATGTGCCTACTTTCATACTCATCAGGGGTGGGACAGATAAAACCTCATACTGAAAAATTATGCTACTGGTGCCATTTTCAGTGAATAGAGAATTTGAAAGCACACTGGGAAGGTCACCCCGCAACCAAGCAAAATGCCATGGAACCTTGCATCCATCCACCTGAACAGTCATCAGAACAGGGACAGGACTCAAAATAACTCATCCAAGAACCAACCTCTGGAATGACAACCCCCATGTTCCACTACAGTATCAGTACTGGGTTTACTCCAGTCCCTGCTCTGAGCCCCAGAACCACAAATATTCAATCTGGTGCCATCAGAGGCAAGCGTCCAACTGAGAACAAATAGCTAACACAACAACGCCCTCAAGCTCGTCACTTCACAGTTACAACTGAACTATCATTTGCAATAACTATAAACATCACCTAATATCTCTCTTTGTTACAATACATCTTGCGATTTACATCACAGTAATCCTAGAGAACAATATAGTAGATATCTGTTTTCACATTCGGCAATAAAGAGAACACACCATGTTTCTGCAGTTTCAACTCGAGACTTTACAGGTGAGGCGAACGGATAACCACTATACTACGAGAACTCAAGATGCCATGACTCTGATAGTCAGAAAGCAATCTTGTACATCTGTGAGGCAGTACATCATTTAGCCAGGAATCTCAGTTGTTAACTAATTCTACACAATTTAAAATGCAGTATTCAACGTGAAGGCAAACGGATGTATACAGCTTTAATAGGCAAAAACTATATCCCATTCCCAATCCCAAATACTCAGTGATTAAAACTATGCTATGCAAAATATTTTGATTCTATGCACAGCTTCTTCAAGACCGGGGCCCAAGACTAATACTCAACATACACCTCTTGAAAAAGTCTGAATCATACTTCCAGTAGTTTAATACGTACATTTTAATCAGGACCACCCTGTCTGTTTTGTCAAAGAAGCAGCTGTGGAGATAACAAACAAGGGCTTTAAATAGGTCAGACTTGCAAATTTCCAATTACATGTTCTCAATGTGTTTGATACATTCATAGGGGTAAAATGGGGTTAGTGAAAAGGTTTTTCACTGGTGCAATTGATTTCACCACAAAAATATTTCAAGCCATTCATTTCCATACAGAAAACAACCATGTGACGAATATCACACGATGACTGTAAAATGATTGTATTGCCCTTGAAAATGTTTCATCAGTTTTGATTGGGACTAAAGTTAGATAACGATAACCACTACACTAAGGAGACGCCGTTGCAGTTTTCCATGTTTTCCACATACAGGCAGAGCAGGGACCACAGCATCCACATGCAAGTCAAGTACAACGCTTCGACTTCACTCCTCCTCCTCCTCATTATAGGCTCTAGGATCCATTATAATGCAGGCCTTCTTCCAGAATGTTGCACTTACCTTCCTGCATACAGCTTTCTACTTTTCACCAACTCCATTTCCGTGTTTAAATATATAATAGCCCCGCTCGTTTGATATATCACACTTTTACAACATAATGTACCATCTGCAATCTATCTCATTTTAAAACATCACCTAATAGTGCTCAATATCTTAAAATCTCTGTTTGAATGAGTTTAATAATCTACCAGACTTTATAGCTAACACCGGTGCTGGAGCGTAATGACGAAAAAAACCTAGCTCATAACCTGAGAGCAAAAAACAGCACCCTGTTAAGAGCTGTAGGTAAGGCAAAGAAGCAGCCGGTTGCACAAGGAGGCAGTAAGCAGAAACTGAGTGATCTCCCATTGCACAGGTCACTCTGGTGTGACACGCCTGGAATACTGCCACTACACCCAGGGGACTACTGTGCCCTTCAGGTATTGCTCAAGCAAACACATTCTGCAGTTTGATAACTACCAAAACCAAAGCTGCCCAACTCACCACCAAGCAAGGGACTACAGCACTGTCCGGCAGTTTCTCCAAGCAAACCGCATTCTGCACTTTGAAACCTGCTAATTGAAGCTGCCTGTCACCCTGCAAGAAAATGGGGTTGAACTCTGAATTTAGCATCTACCCCTGAGGAATCTCACTTGCTCCTGTTGGCCACGCTCACTTATGCAGCAACCAAAGATACGGAACTGCTGCCAAGGAAATTAATGGGGCTGACCTCTGTTCAAATGTTTTGATTTCACTTTAAGTAATGTTAGTCTGATAAATTTTAAACTTGATTTAAGTTTGAGAGTTTTTTTTTTTTTTTAGTGCCCGCTTCCCATGTGCAGTTTATACTGATTCATGTACTAGTGGCATCTTACTTTTCCTATTAATCCTCCAACCCACTTGTCCAGCTTGCGTCTTCATTTTTCCGGTTCTGTCACGCTATCCCTCCTTGTTTCTCACTTTTAACATATTGTCTGAAGAAAGAAAAAAACACACACACACACAAACAACAAAAAACCACGGTTTAACTAACTTGCACTGTGCCCGGACCTTCAAGTGCCCTTATAACTGCGCCCTTGATATCACAACGCCTCTTAACAGCTCTGTTTCCTAAAGGCATTATCTCTCATTGACCCGCTCTGACCTGCCTGTGATAAGTTTCAACATTTACCTTGCCAACTTTGATAGTAACCATTTATATGTTTATAGTACTATCACCTTATGCCAATGCTGTGACTCTACTGCCATGAACCCATTCCCCTGGTGTCTGGGGTTACATTGTTTGTCTGCCACTTCTGTGCAAACAGGTTAGACTCAAGTTCTCTCAACATGCAGGTGTCTACTATCCACACCTTCATTGTGATTCAATACATTTTTCTTTAAACGCATCTATTTCTTCTTTTATGGCAGTAGGAGGCTGTAGTGCCGCCTACTTCATGCTCATCAGGAGATTGGGAGCAGATGTAACCACCTCATACTGAAACAGATTATGCTGTTGAAACTATTTTCAGTGAATAGGAGAATTTGAAAGTACACTGGAAGGTCGCCACTCGCCCACAAAATGCCATGAACCTTGCATCCATCACCTGAACAGTCACAGAACAGGCAGACAGGACCTCAAAATACTGTCTCATCCAAGAGACGACAACTCTGGAATAGAACACAACCTCATGTTCCACTACAGTATCAGTACTGGGTTTACCCAAGTCCCTCTGGGCCCAGAACCCACAACAGGCAATCTGGTGCCATCAGGCAAGTGTCCAACTGAGAACAAATAGCTAACACAACGTCCTCTGAGTTCGCACTTCACAGTTACAAACTATATCATTTTCCAATACCCCACAACAAACATCACCTAATATCTCTCCTTTGTTAACAATATCTTTTGATTTACATTCACAGTAACCTAGAACATTATAGTAAGATATCTGCTCATTCGCAATATTAAGAGAAGAACACACCATGTTTCTGCCGGTTTGAACCGTGGACCTTTTCGCGTGTGGTGACGTATTCAACCACTATACTCGAACTCAAGATGCCGGTGACTCTGATAGTCAGAAAGCAATCTTGTGGCATATCATATGAGGGCAGTATATCATTTCCAGGAATCTCAGTTACAAGTAATTCTACAACACAATTTAAATGCAGTGCATTCAACGTGAAGGCACAACGATGTATACAGCTGGGTTATATGCACAAAAATAGCATATCCATTCCCAATCCCAAATACCAGTGATTAAAACTATGCTTCTACACAAAATATTTTGATTCTATACACAGCTTCTTCAGGCTGGGGCTCAAGACATCATACTGTTTACATACCTTTGAAAAAGTCTGAACATACTCCAGTAGTTTAATACTTTTTTGTTTTAATCAGGTTCACCCTGTCTGTTTGTCAAAGCAGCTGTGGAATAATAAATACATGAAATAGGTCAGACTCTGCAATATTTCCTTAATTGTCATGTTCTCAATGTTTGATACATTCAGTAGTAAAATGGGGTTGTGAAAGTGTTTTCATAGTGCTAAATTGTTTACCACAAATATTTCAATGCCATTTCTGTTCTATACAAAACTGTGACGTCCCAGGTGAATATCGTTTGTGACTGTAAAATGATTGATTGCCCTTTGATAATGTTTCCATCGGTTTTGAATTAGACCTTTCGTGTTTGAATCCGTGTTGCCACGCTATGGAGCGCCTGTGTGCAGTTTTTCCATGTTTCACATACAGGCAGAGCAGGGTTCACAGCATCCACATATGGGAGTCATGCAAGCGCGGACTCATACTCCTCCTCCTCCTCATTATGGCCTCTGGGATCCATTATAATGCAGGCCTTCTTCTCCAGAAATGTTGCACTTCTTCCTGCCATATAGCTTTTTACTTTTCACCAACTCCATTTCCGTGTTTAAATATATGGCCCTTTCAGTTGATATGTTGCCACAACATAATGTACCATCTTGCAATAATATCTCATTTTAAAACATCACCTGTTAGTGCCAATATCTTTAACTTCTGTTTGAATGAGTTTAATATGGTCCACCAGACTTTGGTAGCTAGATTGTGGTGCTGGAAAGCGTAATGGATGGAAAGAACCTAGCAGCTCATAATACTGGAGGCTGAAAGCAACACCCTGTTAAAGAGCTTAGGTAAGGCAAAAAGTAGCCGGGTTGCATGGGAGGGCAGTAACAGCAGAAACTGGGGGTGTCCATTGCACAGGTCACTCTGTGACCACTTGGAATGCTGCCACTACACTCAGGTATGGAACCTTTGCATCCATCCACCTGAACAGTCACTGAACAGGCAGACAGGACTCGCCACTGTCTCATCCAAGAGACGACACCCTGGAATAGAACACAAATTTCATGTTCCACTACAGTATCAGTACTGGGGTTTGGCCTCCAAGTCCCTGCTCTGGGCTCCAGAACCATAACTACTCAACCGTGCCATCAGAGGCAAGTGTCCAACTGAGAACAACAGCAACACAACAACGCCCTCAGTTCGTCGTCACAGTTACAAACTGAACTATCATTTTGCAATACTTTATAACAAACATCACCTAATATTTCACTTTGTTAATAATACATCTTTGGCTATTTATATCTCTGTAACTTAGAGAACATATAGTAAGATATCTGTTTTCACATCGCAATATTAAGAGAGAGCGCCCATGTTTCCGCCCGTTTCAACCGGGACCTCAAGGTGAGGCTTAACGTGATAACCACTACCACGGAAACTCGAGATGCCATGACCTGATAGTCAGAAAGCAATTGTGGGTGTCCTGTGAGGGCAGTGCTATCATTTAGCCAGGAATCTCAGTTGTTACAATTTGCTATACAATTTAAAATGCAGTGCATTCCACGTGAAGGCACAACGATGTATGCAGTTTTTTGGGTATATGCACAAAATAGCATACATCCCATTCCCAATCCCAATACTCAGTGATTAAACGATGCTTCTATGCACAATATTTTGATTCTATGCACAGCTCTTCAAGATCTGGCTCATGACATAATACTGTCAACATACACCTTGAAAAAGTCTGAATCGTATTGCCAGTGGTTTAATGCGTACATTTTAACTGGTTCACTTCTGTTTGTCAGCAAGCAGCCAGGAGATAACAACACATGAAATAGGTCAGACTTCAATATTTCCTTAATTGTCATGTTCTCATGTGTTTGATATATTCAGTAGGGTGAAATGAAGGTAGTGTTTTCACTTGTGTGCTAAATTGATTTCACCACAAAAATATTTCACCATTTGATCTATACACAAACCTGACGTCCCATGTAGACTAATATATCGGTATTGACTGTAAAACGATTGTATGTCTTTAGATAATGTTTCACCCAGTTCAACTGGGACCTGTTAGCTAACGTGATAACTACACTATGGAAACGCCATGTCGGTTCTTCCATGTTTTCCACACACAGGCAAGAGGACCACAGCATCCACACATGCAAGTCAAGTGCAAACGTTTCGACTTCATACCTCCTCCTCCTCCTCATTATGTGGCTCCCAGATCCATTATATGCAGGCCTTCTTCTCTCGAAATGTTGCACTTCTACCTTCCTGCTATACAGCTTTCTATTTTTCACGTGCTAACCTTCCTCGTGTTTAAATATAATAATGGGTTCTTTCAGTTTGATATGTCACACTTACAACATAATGTACCATCTGCAAATAATCTATCTCATTTTAAAACATCACCTAATAGCCTAATATCTTAAAATCTCTGTTTGATGATTTTTATATTAACTTACCGACTTTATAGCTAGACAATGTGGTGCTGGAAAGCGCATGAGGAAAAGAACGCAGCTCATGATACTGAGAGTTTGGAAACAACAGGACCCTGTTAAAGAGCTGTGGGTAAGGCAAAGCATAGCTGGTTGTATATGAGGCAGTAAACAGTAAACCGGGAAGTGATCTCATTGCACAGGTCACTCTGGTGTGACCACACCTGGAATGCTGCCACTACACTTCAGGATCATTGTGCTCTTTCGGGCTACTTTTTCGCTAAACTGTATTTCTGCAGTTTGATAACCTGCCTGGCGCAAGCTGCCCGAAGCTCAATCGCTAAAGGGACTATCAGTTCTGTCGGGCAGTTTCTCTCACAAACTGATCTGCACTTTGACACCTGCCTAAGGTGCTGCTGCCTGAAGCTCACTGCTGGCTGGGTACGGGGTTGAACTTGAATTCTGGTATCACCCTGAGGAATCTCACTGTCTTGTTGGCCAGCATTCCTCACGCTATGTGCAGCAATCCAGTAGTTTTCTAGGAACTGTTGCCAAGAAATTATATGCTAGGACTGACCTCTGCTTCAAATGTTTTATTTCACTTTAAGTAATGTTTAGTCTGATGCAGATTTCTCACTTGATTTAGTTTTGAGAGAGTTTTTTTTTTTTTTTTTTAGTGCCCGCTTCTCAGTGTAGTTTATATGATCTGCCACTAGTGGCATCTTCTTTTTCCTATTAACCTCCAACCCACTTGTCCAGCTTGCTTCTACTTTTCCTGTTCTAGTCACCGTTATCCCTCTTGTTTTTCACTTTTAATATATTGTACTTGAAGAAAGAAAAACACACACACACACACACAAAAAACAAACAAAAACACCGTTTAACTTGTACTGTGCTCGACCTTGCGCCCTTATAGCTGTGCCCTTGATATCATAACGCCTCTGTAACGGCTCTGTTTCAAAGGCATTATATTGCTCTCTATTGACTCGCTCTGACCTTGCTGTGATAAGTTTCTAATATTTACCTTGCCAACTTTTGGATAGCAATTATTTATATGTTTATGGTACTATCATTATCCCAATGCTGCTCTCTTTACTGTGCCATGGAACCTGTATCTCCGGTCTGGGGTTATCTGTTTGTCTGCCACTTCTGTGCCAAACAGGTGAGACTGTTTCAGCAATGGTGTTACTATCCAATCTTCATTTTCGTATTCATTACATTTTTTCTTCAACGATCTATTTCTTTGTTGTTGTGAAGGAGGGCTGTGTAGTGCTGCCCACTTTCAGGCTCATCTAGGAGATTGGGAGCAGATAAACCACCTCATACTGAAACAGATTATGCTGTTGGTGCTATCATGAATAGGGAGAATTTGGAGGCACTGGGAAGGTCGCCTACTGTCTTGCAAATGCCATGGAACTTTGCATCCATCCACCTGAACAGTCATTAGAACAGGCAGATAGGACTCGAAATCTGTTCATCCAGAATACACCTCTGAATAGAACACAACCTTCATGTTCCACTACAGTATCAGTACTGGGTTTACCCAAGTCCCTGCTCTGGTCCAGAACCCAACTACCAATCCGGTGCATCAGAGGCAAGTGTCCAACTGAGAACAATATTAATACAACAACGCCCTTAGTTCGTTTTCAAGTCACAGTTACAAATCAACTATCATTGCAACATTCCCATAACAACATCACCTAACATTTTCACTTTGCTAACAATACATCTTTGCTGATTTATCACAGTAATCCTAGAGAACATTATAGTAAGATATCTGTTTTACATTCGGCATATAAGAGAGATGGCCCCATGTTTCCCAACTGGGACCTTTTCATGGTGAGGCTAATCTATGTTCACTACACTACGAAAAACTCTGAGATGCGACTGAGAACAGAAAGTACTTTGTGGCATGTCCTTGTGAGGGCAGTGTATTATTTAGCCAGGAATCTCAGTTGTTAAGTAATTTGCTACACAATTTAAAATGCAGTGCATTCCACGTGAAGGCACAACGGATGTATGCAGCTTTTGGTTATATGCACAAAATAGCATATCCCATTCCTAATCCCAAATACCAGTGATTAAAACGATGCTTCTATGCACAACATGATTTTGATTCTATGCACTTAGCTTCTTCAAGACCTGGGGCTCAAGACACTAATACTGTCAACATACCTCTGTGAAAAGTCTGAATCGTACTCGCCAGTGGTTTAATGCGTGTACATTTTAATCAGGTTCGCCTGTCTGTTTGTCAAAAGCAGCTGTGGAGATAACAAATACATGAAATAGGTCGACTCTGCAATATTTCCTTAATTGTCATGTTCTCAATGTGTTTGATACATTCAGTAGGGGTGTGAAAATGGAAGTTGTGGAGAAAGTGTTTTTCACTTAGTGCTACAATTGATTTCACCACAAAAATATTTCAATGCCATTTCTGATCTATACACAAAACTCTGACGTCCCATGTAGACGATTATATCGGGTATTGACTGTAAAACGATTGTATTGGCCTCTTTAGATAATGTTTCCACCCAGTTTCGGAACTGGGGACCTTTTCACAGGCTAGGCTTAACGTGATAACCACCACACACTATGGAAACGCCATGTCGCAGTTCTTCCATGTTTTCCACACACAGGCAGAGCAGGGGACCAGCATCCACACATGCAAGTCAGGTGCAAACGTTTCTGACTTCATACTCCTCCTCCTCCCTCCTCTCATTACGTGCCTCTAGGATCCATTATAATGCAGGCCTTCTTCTCCGAAATGTTGCACCTACCCTTCCTGCCATACAGCTTTCTACTTTTTCACCAACTCCATTTCCGTGTTTAAATATATAATAATGGCCCTTTCAGTTTGATATGTCACACCTTACAACATAATGTACCATCTTGCAAATAATCTATCTCATTTTAAACATCACCTAATAGCGCTCAATATCTTAAATCTCTGTTTGAATGACTTTAATATTAATCCTACCGACTTTATAGCTAGACAATTGTGGTGCTGGAAAGCGTCATGGAGGAAAGAACTAGCAGCTCATGATACTGGAGAGCCTGAAACAACAGCACCCTTGTTAAAGAGGCTGTAGGTAAGGCAAAGAGGCGGGTTGCATAAGGAGGGCAGTAAACAGCAGAAACCGGGAAGTGATCTCCCATTGCACAGGTCACTCTGGTGTGACCACACCTGGAATGCTGCCACTACACTTCAGGGGGACTAGCAGCCCTTCGGCTGTTTCTCTCACAAACTGCATTCTGCAGTTTGATAACCTGCTCTAAGGCAAAGCTGCCAAGCTTCACCCTCCAGCAAGGGATTCACTTTGCCCTGTCGGGCAGTTTCCTCTCAAGCAAACTGCATTCTGCACTTGATAACCTGCCCAAGGTGAAGCTGCCTGAAGCTCACCTCAAGCAAGGTAATGGGTTGAACTCGAATTTGGCATCTACCCCTGGAGGAATCTCACTTGTTCTGTTGGCCAGCATTCCACGCTATGCAGCAATCCAGAAGCCTTCTAGGAACTGCTGCCAAGAAATTAAATGCTAGGACTGACCTCTGTTTGCAAACAATTTTGATTTCACTTTAAGTAATGTTTAGTCTGATGCAGATTACACTTGATTTAAGTTTTGAGAGAGTTTTTTTTTTTTTTTTTTTTAGGTGCCTGCTTTCCATTTGCAGTTTATACTGATCTGCCACTAGTGGCATCTTACTTTTCCTATTAATCCTCCAACCCACTTGTCCAGCTTGCTTTTTACTTTTTCCTGTTCTAGTCACCATATCCCTCCTTGTTTCTCACTTGACATATTGTACTCTGGAAGAAAGAAAAATACACACACACACACAAAAACAAAACAAAAACACCGTTTAATAACTTTGCACTGTGCCTGGACTCAGTGTGCTCCTTTATAGCTGCGCTCCTTGATATCATAACTGTAACGCTCTGTTTCCCAAAGGCATTATATGTTCTCTATTGACCTGTTTCTGGATCTTGCCTGTGATAAGTTTCCTAACATTTACCTTGCCAACTTTGGATAGCAATCATTTATATGTTTATGGTACTATCACCTTATCCTAATGTTGTGACTCTCTTACTGTGCCATGGAACCTGCATCTTCTGGTGTCTGGGGTTACATCTGTTTGTTTGCCACTTGTGCCCAAACAGGTGAGACTCAAGTTCTCAGCAATGCAGGTGTCTACTTTATCCACACCTTCATTTTCGTGTTCAATTACATTTTTTCTTTCAACGATCTATTTCTTCTTTTGTTGGCAGTAAAGGAGGCTGTAGTGCTGCCTACTTTCAGGCTCATCCAGGGAGATTGGGGATAGATGTAAACCACCTCATACTGAAACAGATTATGCTGTTGGTGCTATTTTCAGTGAATAGGAGAATTTTGAAAGTACACTGGGAAGGTCGCCTACTCGTCTTGCAAAATGCCATCGGAATCCTTTATCCATCCACCTGAACAGTCATCAGAACAGGCAGGACAGGACCTCGAAATACTGTCTCATCCAAGAGTCGACACCTCTGGAATAGAACACAACCTCATGTTCCACTTACAGTATCAGTACTTGGGTTTACTCCTGTCCCTGCTCTGGGCCCAGAACCCACAACTACTCAATCCGGTGCCATCAGAGGCAAGTGTCCAACTGAGAACAAATAGCTAACACAACAACGTCCTCTGAAGTTCGTCGCTTACAGTTACAAACTGAACTATCATTTTGCAAATTCTCCATAACAAACATCACCTAATATCTCTCACTTTGTTAACAATACATCTTTTGCCGATTTACATTCATGTAATCCTAGAGAACATTATAGTAAGATATCTGTTTTCACATTCGGCACATAAGAGAGCTGCCCCATGTTTCCGCCGGCTTCGAAGTGGACCTTTCGTGAGGCTTAACGTGATAACCACTTACACTACTGGAAACTCGAGATGCCAAGTGACTTGATAGTCAGGAAAGCAATCTTGTGGCATGTCCTGTGAGGGCAGTGCTATCATTTAGCTAGGAATCTCAGTTGTTAAGTAATTTGCTCACCTAATTTGAAATGCAGTATTCCACGTGGAGGCACAACGGATGTATGCAGCTTTTGGGTATATGTGCACAAAATAGCATATCCCATTCCCAATCCTAAATACTCAGTGATTAAAACGATGCTTCTATGCACAACATATTTTGATTCTATGCACATGCTCTTCAAGACCTGGGGTCAAGACACTAATACTGTCAACATACACCTCTTGAAAAAAGTCTGAATCAGATTGCCAGTGGTTTAATGCGGTACATTTTAATCAGGTTCGCCTCTGTCTGTTTGTCAAAGCCAAGCAGCTGTGGAGATAACAATATTGATGAAATAGGTCAGACTCGCAATATTTCCTTAATTGTCATTTCTCAATGTGTTTGATACATTCAGTAGGGGTGAAAATGGGGTTAGTGAAAGTGTTTTCACTTAGTGTTACAATTGATTTCACCACAAAAAATATTTCAATGCCATTTCTGATCTATACAAAAACTCTGACGTCCCATGTGAGACGAATATATCGGGTATTGACTGTAAAACGATTGTATTGCCCTTAGATAAATGTTTCCACCCAGTTTCAATCTGGGGACCTTTTCGCTGTTAGGTAGCGTGATAACCACTACACTATGGAAACGCCATGTCGAGTTCTTCCATGTTTTCTACACACAGGCAGAGCAGGGGACCACAGCATCCCACACATGCAAGTCAAGTGCAAGCGTTTCGGACTTCATACTCCTCCTCCTCCTCCTCCTCATTCACGTGCCTCTAGGATCCATTATAATGCAGGCCTTCTTCTCCGGAAATGTTGCACTTCTACCCTTCCTGCCATACAGCTTTCTACTTTTCACCAACTCCATTTCCGTGTTTAAATATATAATAATGGCCCTTTCTAGTTTGATATGTCACACTTACAACATAATGTACCATCTTGCAAATAATCTATCTCATTTAAACATCACCTATTAGCTCAATATCTTAAAATCTCTCTGTTTGAATGACTTTTATTAATAATACCGGACTTTATAGCTGAGACAATTGTGGTGCTGGAAAGCGCCACGGAGGAAAAGAACCTAGCAGCTCATGATACTGAGAGCCTGAAAACAACAAGCACCCTGTTAAAGAGCTGTAGGTAAGGCAAAGAGTAGCCGGTTGCGTAAGGAGGGCAGTAAATTGCAGAAACTGGGATGATCCTCCCATTGCACATGGTCACTCTGGTGTGACCACACCTGGAATGCTGCCACCACACTCAGGGGACTACTGTGCCCTTTCGGCTGTTTCTCTCAAGCAAACTGCATTCTGCAGTTTGATAACCTGCCTAAGAGCAAAGCTGCCCGAAGCTCACCCTCCAAGCAAGGGGGACTACTGTAGCCCCGTCGGGCAGTTTCTCTCAAGCAAACTGCATTCTGCACTTTGATAACCTGCCTAAGGTGAAGCTGCTCTTGAAGCTCACCCTTCTTCTGCAAGCAAGGTACGGGTTGGAACTCTGAATTCTGCATCTACCTCTGGAGGAACTTTCACTTGCTCCTGTTGGCCAGCATTCCCGACGCTATGCAGCAATCCAGCTTTCTAGGAACTGCATGCCAAGAAATTAATGCTAGGACTGACCTCTGCTTCAAATGTTTTGATTTCTCACTTTAAGTAATGTTTAGTCTGATGCTGAGATTTCTTACACTTGATTTAAGTTTTGAGAGTTTTTTTTTTTTTTTTTTTTAGGTGCCCGTTTTCCATTTGCAGTTTATACTGATCTGCCACTAGTGGCATCTTACTTTTCCTATTAATCCTCCAACCCACTTGTCCAGCTTGCCTCTTACTTTTTCCTGTTCTAGTCACCGTTATCCCCTCCTTGTTTTTCACTTTTAACATATTGTACTTTGAAGAAAGAAAAAAAAACACACACACACACACACAAAAACAAAACAAAAAAAAACACCGGTTTAACTAACCTTGCACTGTGCTCGGGACCTTGCGTGTGCCCTTATAGCTGCGCTCCTTGATATCATAACGTCTCTTGTAACGGCTCTGTTTCCTAAAGGCATTATATTGCTCTCTCTATTGACCCGTTCTGACCTTGCCTGTGATAAGTTTCTAACATTTACCTTGCCAACTTTGGATAGCAATCATTTATATGTTTATGGTACTATCACCTTATCCCAATGCTGTGACTCTCTTACTGGTGCCATGGAACCTGCATTCCCTGGTGTCTGGGGGTTTATCTGTTTGTCTGCTACTTCTGTGCCAAACAGGTGAGACTCAAGTTCTCTCAGCAATGCAGGTGTCTACTTTATCCACACCTTCATTTTCGTGATTCAATTATATTTTTTTCTTCAATGATCTATTTCTTCTTTTGTTGCAGGTAAAGAGGGCTATGTAGTGCTGCCTCACTTTCAGGCTCATCCAGGGGAGATTGGGAGCAGATGTAAACCACCTCATACTGAAACAGATTATGCTGTTGGTGCTATATTTTCAGTGAATAGGGAGAATTTGGAAAGTACACTGGGAAGGTCTCCACTCGTCTTGCAAAATGCCATGGAATCCTCTTTATCCATCCACCTGAACAGTCATCAGAACAGGCAGACAGGACCTCGAAATACTGTCTCATCCAAGAGACGACACCTCTGAATAGAACACAACCCCTCATGTTCCACTACAGTATCAGTACTGGGGTTTACTCAAGTCCCTGCTCTGGGCCCAGAACCCACAACTACTCAATCCGTGCCATCAGGAGGCAAGTGTCCAACTGAGACCAATAGCATAAACAACAACGCTCCTCTAAGTTCGTCAGCTCACAGTTACAAACTGAACTATCATTTTGCAAATACCTCATAACAAACATCACCTAATATCTCTCACTTTGTTAACAATTACATCTTTGCCGATTTACATTCACAGTAATCCTAGAGAACATTATAGTAAGATATCTGTCTTTTCTGATCTGGCAATATTAAGAGAGAGCCGTCCATGCTCGCCTCGGTTTCGAACGTGACCTCATGTGAGGCTTAACGTGATATCCACTACACTCACGGAAACTTCGAGATGCCAAGTGACTCTGATAGTCAGAAAGCAATCTTGTGGCATGTCCTTGTGAGGGCAGTGCATATCATTTAGCCAGGAATCTCAGTTGTTAAGTAATTCTGCTACACAATTTAAAATGCAGTGCATTCCACGTGAAGGCACAGCGGATGTATGCAGCTTTTGGGTATATGCACAAAATAGCATATCCATTCCCAATCCCAAATACTCAGTGATTAAACGATGCTTCTATGCACAGACATATTTTGATTCTATGCACACAGCTTCTTCAAGACCTGGGGCTCAAGACACTAATACTGTCAACATACACCTCTTGAAAAAGTCTGAATCGTACTGCCAGTGGTTTAATGCGTGTAACATTTTAATCAGGTTCGCCTCTGTCTGTTTGTCAAAGCAAGCAGCTGTGGAGATAACAAATACATGAAATAGGTCAGACTCTGCAATATTTCCTTAATTGTCATGTTCTCAATGTGTTTGATACATTCAGTAGGGGTGAAAATGGGGTTAGTGAGAAAGTGTTTTCACTTAGTGCTACAATTGATTTCACCACAAAAATATTTCAATGCCATTTCTGATCTATACACAAAACTCTGACGTCCCATGTAGACTCAGATATATCAGGTATTGACTGTAAAACGATTGTATTGCCCATAGATAACTGTTTCTACCCAGTTTCGAACTGGGGACCTTTTACGTGATTAGGCTAACGTGATACTACTCACACTATGGAAACGCCATGTCGCAGTTCTTCCATGTTTTCCACACACAGGCAGAGCAGGGGACCACAGCATCCAACATGCAAGTCAAGTGCAAGCGTTCGGACTTCATACTCCTCCTCCTCCTCCTCCTCATTACGTGCCCTCTAGGATCCATTATAATGCAGGCCTTCTTTCTCCGGAATGTTGCACTTCTACCCCTTCCTGCATACAGCTTTCTACTTTTTCACCAACTCCATTTCCGTGTTTAAATATATAATAATGGCCCTTTCAGTTTGATATGTCACTCTTACAACATAATGTACCATCTTGCAAATAATCTATCTCATTTTAAAACATCACCTAATAGCTCTAATATCTTAAAACTTCTGTTTGAATGACTTTAATATTAATCCTCTACGGACTTTATAGCTAGACAATTGTGGTGCTGGAAAGCGTCACGGAGGAAAAGAACTTGACAGCTCATGATACTGGAGAGCTCGAAAACAACAGCACCCTGTTAAAGAGCTGTAGGTATGCAAAGAAGTAGCGGGTTGCATAAGGAGGGCAGTAAACAGTAGAAACCGGAAGTGATCCCTCCCATTGACAGGTCACTCTGGTGTGACCACACCTGGAATGCTGCCACTACACTTCAGGGGACTCACTGTGCCCTTTTCGAGCTGTTTCTCTCAAGCAAACTGCATTCTGCAGTTTGATAACTACGCCCAAGGCAAAGCTGCCTGCAAGCTCACCCTCAAGCAAGGTGACTTCCGCCCTGTCGGGGCAGTTTCTCTCAAGCAAACTGGCATTCTGCACTTTGATAACCTGCTCTGAGGTGAAGCTGCCTGGTCACCCTGCAAGCAAGGTACGGGTTGGAACTCTGAATTCTGGCATCTACCCCTGGAGGACTCTCACTTGCTCCTGTTGGCCAGCATTCCTCACGCTATGTGCAGCAATCCAAGCCTTCTGGAACTGCTGCCAGAAATTAATCTAGACTGACCTCTGCTTCAAATGTTTTGATTTCTCACTTTAAGTAGTGTTTAGTCTGATGCAGAGATTTCTTACACTTGATTTAAGTTTTGAGAGAGTTTTTTTTTTTTTTTTTTTTGTGCCTGTTTTTCCCATTTGCAGTTTATACTGATCTGCCACTAGTGGCATCTATTTTCCTATTAATCCTCCAACCCACTTGTCCAGCTTGTTTTACTTTTCCTGTTCTAGTCACCGTTATCCCTCCTTGTTTCTCACTTTTAACATATTGTACTCTGAGAAAGAAAAAACACACACACACACAAAAACAAAAAAAAAAACACCGGTTTAACTAACTTTGCACTGTGCTCGGGACCTTGTGTAGCCCTTATAGCTGCGCTCCTTGATATCCTAACGTCTCTTGTAACGCTCTGTTTCCTAAAGGCATTATATTGCTCTCTATTGACCCGTTCTGACCTTGCCTGTGATAAGTTTCTAACATTTACCTTGCCACTTTGGATAGCAATCATTTATATGTTTATGGTACTATCACTTATCCCAATGCTGTGACTCTCTTACTGTGCCATGGAACCTGCATTCCCCTGGTGTCTGGGGTTGCCATCTGTTTGTCTGCCACTTCTGTGCCAAACAGGTGAGACTCAAGTTCTCTCAGCAATACAGGTGTCTACTTTATCCACACCTTCATTTTCGTATTCAATTACATTTTTTCTTTCAACGTATCTATTTCTTCTTTTGTTGGCAGTAAAGGAGGCTGGTAGAGCGCCTACTTTCAGGCTCATCCAGGGAGATTGGGAGCAGATGTAAACCACCATACTGAAAACAGATTATGCTGTTGGTGCTATTTCAGTGAATAGGGAGAATTTGGAAAGTACACTGGGAAGGTCGCCTACTGTCTTTGCAAAATGCCATGGAATCCCTTGCATCCATCCACCTCGAACAGTCATCAGAACAGGCAGACAGGACTCGAAATACTGTCTCATCCAAGAGACGACACCTCTGGAATGACACAACCCTCATGTTCCACTACAGTATCAGTACTGGGGTTTACCCAAGTCCCTGCTCTGGGCCCAGAACCCACAACTACTCAATCCGGTGCCATCAGGAGGCAAGTGTCTAACTGAGAACAAATAGCTAACACAACAACGTCCTCTGAAGTTCGTCTGCTTCAGAGTTACAAACTGAACTATCATTTTGCAAATACCCCATAACAAACATCACCTAATATCTCTCACTTTGTTAACAATACATCTTTGCGGTTACATTCACAGTAATCCTAGAGAGAACATTATAATGCAGATATCTGTTTTCATTCGGCAATATTAGAGAGAGCATCATGTTTCCGCCGGTTTGAACGGGGACCTTCTGCGATAAGGTGAGCGTGATAACCACTACACTACGGAAACTCGAGATGCCAAGTGACTCTGATGAGTCAGAAAGCAATCTTGTGGCATGTCCTTGTGAGGGCAGTGCATATCATTTAGCCAGGAATCTCCAGTTGTTAAGTAATTCTACTACACAATTTAAAATGCAGGTGCATTCCACGTGAAGGCACAACTGTTGTGTGCTTTTGGGTATATGCACAAAAATAGCATATCCCATTCCCAATCCCAAATACTCAGTGATTAAAGCAGTGCTTCTATGCACAACATATTTTGATTCTATGCACACAGCTTTTCAAGACCTGGGGCTCAAGACACTAATACTGTCAACATACACCTCTTGAAAAAAGTCTGAATCTGCCAGTGGTTTAATGCTGTACATTTTAATCAGGTTCGCCCTGTCTGTTTGTCAAAGCAAGCAGCTGTGGAGATAACAAATACATGAAATAGGTCAGACTCTGCAATATTTCCTTAATTGTCATGTTCTCAATGTGTTTGATACATTCAGTAGGGGTGAAAATGGAGTTAGTGAGAAAGTGTTTTCACTTAGTGCTACAATTGATTTCACCACAAAAATATTTCAATGCCATTTCTGATCTATACACAAACTCTGACGTCCCATGTAGACGAATATATCGGGTATTGACTGTAAAATCGATTAGCTGTCTTTTAGATAAAGCGTTTCCACCCGGTTTGAACTGGTGACCTTTGCGATGTTAGAGTAACGTGATAACCACTACACTATGGAAACGCCATGTCGCGGTTCTTCCATGTTTTCCACACACAGGCAAGCAGGGGACCACAGCATCCACACATGCAAGTCAAGTGCAAACGTTTGGACTTCATCTCCTCCTCCTCCTCCTCCTCATTACGTGCTCTCTAGGATCCATTATAATGCAGGCCTTTCTCCTGGAATGTTGCACTTCTACCCTTCCTGCCATACAGCTTTCTACTTTTCACCAACTCCATTTCGTGTTTAATATATAATAATGGCCCTTTCAGTTTGATATGTCACACTTACAACATAATGTACCATCTTGCAAATAATCTATCTCATTTTAAAACATCACCTAATAGGCTCAATATCTTAAAATCTCTGTTTGAATGACTTTAATATTAATCCTCACGGACTTTATAGCTAGACAATTGTGGTGCTGGAAGCGTCGCACGGAGGAAAAGAACCTAGCAGCTCATGATACTGGAGAGCCTGAAACAACAGCACCCTGTTAAAGAGCTGTAGGTAAGGCAAAGAAGTAGCCGGGTTGCATAAGGAGGGCAGTAAACAGCAGAAACCGGAAGTGATCCTCCCATTGCACAGGTCACTCTGGTGTGACCACACCTGGAATGCTGCCACCACACTTCAGGGACTACTGTGCCCTTTCTCGGCTGTTTTCTCAAGCAAACCGCATTCTGCAGTTTGATAACCTGCCTAAGGCAAAGCTGCCTGGCTCACCCTCCAAGCAGGGACTACTGAGTCTCTGTCGGCAGTTTTCTCTCAAGCAACTGCATTCTGCACTTTGATAACCTGCCTCAAGGTGAAGCTGCCTGAAGCTCACCCTGCATGCAAGGTGCCGGGTTGGAACTCTGAATTCTGGCATCTACCCCTGGAGGAATCTCACTTGTTCCTGTTGGCCAGCATTCCTCGACGCTATGTGCGTCAATCCAGAAGCCTTCTAGGAACTGCTGCAAGAAATTAATGCTAGGACTGACCTCTGCTTCAAATGTTTTGATTTCTCACTTTAAGTAATGTTTAGTCTGATGCAGAGATTTCTTACACTTGATTTAAGTTTTGAGAGAGTTTTTTTTTTTTTTTTAGGTGCCTGTTTTCCATTTGCAGTTTATATGATCTGCCACTAGTGGCATCTTACTTTCCTATTAATCCTCCAACCCCACTTGTCCAGCTTGCCTCTTACTTTTTCCTGTTCTAGTCACCGTTATCCCTCCTTGTTTCTCACTTTTAACATATTGTACTCTGAAGAAAGAAAAACACACACACACACACAACAAAACAAAAAAACACGGTTTAACTAACCTTGCACTGTGCTCGGACCTTGCGTGTGCCCTTATAGCTGCGCCCTTGATATCATAACGCTCTCTTGTAACGGCTCTGTTTCCTAAAGGCATTATATTGTCTCTCTATGACCCGTTCTGACCTTGCCTGTGATAAGTTTCTAACATTTACCTTGCCAACTTTGGATAGCAATCATTTATATGTTTATGGTACTATCACCTTATCCCAATGCTGTGACTCTCTTACTGTGCCATGGAACCTGCATTCCCCTGGTGTCTGGGGGTTGCCATCTGTTTGTCTGCCACTTCTGTGCCAAACAGGTGAGACTCAAGTTCTCCTCAGCAATGCAGGTGTCTACTTTATCCACACCTTCATTTTCGTATTCAATTACATTTTTTTCTTTCAACGTATCTATTTCTTCTTTTGTTGGCAGTAAAGGAGGGCTATGTAGTGCTGCCTACTTTCAGGCTCATCCAGGGGAGATTGGGGAGCAGATGTAAACCACCTCATACTGAAACAGATTATGCTGTTGGTGCTATTTTCAGTGAATAGGGAGAATTTGGAAAGTACACTGGGAAGGTCGCCTACTCGTCTTGCAAAATGCCATGGAATCCCTTGCATCCATCCACCTGAACAGTCATCAGAACAGGCAGACAGGACCTCGAAATACTGTCTCATCCAAGAGACGACACCTCTGGAATAGAACACAACCCTCATGTTCCACTACAGTATCAGTACTGGGGTTTACTCCAAGTCCCTGCTCTGGGCCCAGAACCCACAACTACTCAATCCCGGTGCCATCAGAGCAAGTGTCCAACTGAGAACAAATAGCTAACACAACAACGTTTCAGTTCGCCGCTCACAGTTACAACCGAACTATATCATTTGCAACAATTCTATAACAAACATCACTAATATCTCTCACTTTGTTAACAATACATCTTTGCCGATTTACATTCCCAGTAATCCTAGAAACATTATAGTAAAATATCTGTTTCCTGTTCGGCCAATATTAAGAAGGCGTAGTCCCATGTTTCATCGGTTTGAACTGGGACTCACGGTAGAGGCTAACGGATAACCACTACACTACGGAAACTCGAGATGCCAAGTGACTCTGATAGTCAGAAAGCACTTGTGGCATGTCCTTGTGAGGGCAGTATATCATTTAGCCAGGAATCTCAGTTGTTAAGTAATTCTGCTACACAATTTAAAATGCAGTGCATTCCACGTGAAGGCACAACGGATGTATGCAGCTTTGGGTATATGCACAAAATAGCATATCCCATTCCCAATCCCAAATACTCAGTGATTAAAACGATGCTTCTATGCACAACATATTTTGATTCTATGCACACAGCTTCTTCAAGACCTGGGGCTCAAGACACTAATACTGTCAACATACACCTCTTGAAAAAGTCTGAATCGTACTGCCAGTGGTTTAATCGCGTACATTTTAATCAGGTTCGCCCTGTCTGTTTGTCAAAGCAAGCAGCTGTGGAGATAACAAATACATGAAATAGGTCAGACTCTGCAATATTTCTTAATTGTCATGTTCTCAATGTGTTTGATACATTCAGTAGGGGTGAAAATGGGGTTAGTGAGAAAGTGTTTTTCACTTAGTGCTACAATTGATTTCACCACAAAAATATTTCAATGCCATTTCTGATCTATACACAAAACTCTGGCGTCCCATGTGGACGAATATATCGGTATTGACTGTAAAAACGATTGTATTGCCCTTAGATAAATGTTTCCACCCAGTTTGAACTGGGGATCTTTTCGCGTTAGGTGAACGTGATAACCACTACACTATGGAAACGCCATGTCGCAGTTCTTCCATGTTTTCCACACACAGGCAGAGCAGGGGACCACAGCATCCACACATGCAAGTCAAGTGCAAACGTTTCGGACTTCATACTCCTCCTCCTCCTCCTCATTACGTGCCCTCTAGGATCCATTATAATGCAGGCCTTCTTCTCCGGAAATGTTGCACTTCTACCCTTCCTGCCATACAGCTTTCTACTTTTTCACCAACTCCATTTCCGTGTTTAAATATATAATAATGGCCCTTTCAGTTTGATATGTCACACTTACAACATAATGTACCATCTTGCAAATAATCTATCTCATTTTAAAACATCACCTAATAGCGCTCAATATCTTAAAATCTCTCTGTTTGAATGACTTTAATATTAATCCTACCGGACTTTATAGCTAGACAATTGTGGTGCTGGAAAGCCACGGAGGAAAGAACCTAGCAGCTCATGATACTTGGAGTCTGAAAACAACAGCACCCCTGTTAAAGAGCTGTAGGTAAGGCAAAGAAGTACGGGCTGGGTATATGAGGGCAGTAAACAGCAGAAACCGGAAGTGATCTCCCATTGCACAGGTCACTCTGGTGTGACCACACCTGGAATGCTGCCCACCACACTTCAGGGACTACCAGCCCTTTCGGGTTGTTTCTTCTCACAAACTGCATTCTGCAGTTGATAACCTGCCTAAGGCAGCTGCCCGAGCTCACCCTCCAAGCAAGGGACTTCTGTAGCCCTGTCGGGCAGTTTCTCTCAAACAAACTGCATTCTGCACTTTGATAACCTGCTAAGGTGAAGCTGCTGAAGCTCACCCTGCAAGGAAAGTGGGTTGGAACTCTGAATTCTGGCATCTACCCTGGAGGAATCTCACTTGCTCCTGTTAACAGCCCTCACGCTTATGTGCAGCAATCCAGAAGTTTTCTAGAACTGCTGCCAAGAAATTAATGCTAGGACTGACCTCTGCTTCAAATGTTTTGATTTCTCACTTAAGTAATGTTTAGTCTGATGCAGATTTCTTACACTTGATTTAAGTTTTGAGAGAGTTTTTTTTTTTTTTTTTTTTTAGGTGCCGTGTTCCCATTTGCTAGTTTATACTGATCTGCCACTAGTGGCATCTTTACTTCTTCCTATTAATCCTCCAACCCACTTGTCCAGCTTGCCTCTTACTTTTTCCCTGTTCTAGTCACCGTTATCCCTCCTTGTTTCTCACTTTTAACATATTGTACTCTGAAGAAAGAAAAAAACACACACACACACACAAAACAAAACAAAAAACACCGGTTTAACTAACTTGCACTGTTCTGGACCTTGTGTGCCCTTATAGCTGCACCTTGATATCATAACGTCTCTTGTAACGGCTCTGTTTCCTAAAGGCATTATATTGCTTTCTATTGACCCGTTCTGACCTTGCCTGTGATAAGTTTCTAACATTTACCTTGACAACTTTGGATAGCAATCATTTATATGTTTATGGTACTATCACCTTATCCCAATGCTGTGACTCTCTTACTGTGCCATGGAACCTGCATTCCCCTGGTGTCTGGGGGTTGCTATCTGTTTGTCTGCCACTTTGTGCCAAACAGGTGAGACTCAAGTTCTCTCAGCAATGCAGGTGTCTACTTTATCCACACCTTCATTTCGTATTCAATTACATTTTTTTCTTTCAACGATCTATTTCTTCTTTGTTGGCAGTAAAGGAGGGCTATGTAGTGCTGCCTACTTTCAGGCTCATCCAGGGAGATTGGGAGCAGATGTAAACCACCTCATACTGAAACAGATTATGCTGTTGGTGCTATTTTCAGTGAATAGGGAGAATTTGGAAAGTACACTGGGAAGGTCGCCTACTCGTCTTGCAAAATGCCATGGAATCCCTTGCATCCATCCACCTGAACAGTCATCAGAACAGGCAGACAGGACCTCGAAATACTGTCTCATCCAAGAGACGACACCTCTGGAATAGAACACAACCCTCATGTTCCACTACAGTATCAGTACTGGGGTTTACTCCAAGTCCTGCTCTGGGCCCAGAACCCACAACTACTCAATCCGGTGCCATCAGAGGCAAGTGTCCAACTGAGAACAAATAGCTAACACAACAACGTCCTCTGAAGTTCGTCGCTTCACAGTTACAAACTGAACTATCATTTTGCAAATACCCCATAACAAACATCACCTAATATCTCTCACTTTGTTAACAATACATCTTTGCCGATTTACATTCACAGTAATCCTAGAGAACATTATAGTAAGATATCTGTTTTCACATTCGGCAATATTAAGAGAGAGCGTCCCATGTTTCCGCCCGGTTTCGAACCGGGGACCTTTCGCGTGTGAGGCGAACGTGATAACCACTACACTACGGAAACTCGAGATGCCAAGTGACTCTGATAGTCAGAAAGCAATCTTGTGGCATGTCCTTGTGAGGGCAGTGCATATCATTTAGCCAGGAATCTCAGTTGTTAAGTAATTCTGCTACACAATTTAAAATGCAGTGCATTCCACGTGAAGGCACAACGGATGTATGCAGCTTTTGGTTATATGCACAAAAATAGCATATCCCATTCCCAATCCCAAATACTCAGTGATTAAAACGATGCTTCTATGCACAACATATTTTGATTCTATGCACACAGCTTCTTCAAGACCTGGGGCTCAAGACACTAATACTGTCAACATACACCTCTTGAAAAAAGTCTGAATCGTACTGCCAGTGGTTTAATGCGTGTACATTTTAATCAGGTTCCCTTGTCTGTTTGTCAAAGCAAGCAGCTGTGGAGATAACAAATACATGAAATAGGTCAGACTCTGCAATATTTCCTTAATTGTCATGTTCTCAATGTGTTTGATACATTCAGTAGGGGTGAAAATGGGGTTAGTGAAAGTGTTTTCACTTAGTGCTACAATTGATTTCTACCACAAAAATATTTCAATGCCATTTCTGATCTATACACAAAACTCTGACGTCCCATGTAGACGAATATATCGGGTATTGACTGTAAAACGATTGTATTGCCCTTAGATAAATGTTTCCACCCAGTTTCGAACTGGGGACCTTTCGCGTGTTAGGCTAACGTGATAACCACTACACTATGGAAACGCCATGTCGCAGTTCTTCCATGTTTTCCACACACAGGCAGAGCAGGGGACCACAGCATCCACACATGCAAGTCAAGTGCAAACGTTTCGGACTTCATACTCCTCCTCCTCCTCCTCCTCATTACGTGCCCTCTAGGATCCATTATAATGCAGGCCTTCTTCTCCGGAAATGTTGCACTTCTACCCTTCCTGCCATACAGCTTTCTACTTTTTCACCAACTCCATTTCCGTGTTTAAATATATAATAATGGCCCTTTCAGTTTGATATGTCACACTTACAACATAATGTACCATCTTGCAAATAATCTATCTCATTTTAAAACATCACCTAATAGCGCTCAATATCTTAAAATCTCTCTGTTTGAATGACTTTAATATTAATCCTACCGGACTTTATAGCTAGACAATTGTGGTGCTGGAAAGCGTCACGGAGGAAAAGAACCTAGCAGCTCATGATACTGGAGAGCCTGAAAACAACAGCACCCTGTTAAAGAGCTGTAGGTAAGGCAAAGAAGTAGCCGGGTTGCATAAGGAGGGCAGTAAACAGCAGAAACCGGGAAGTGATCCTCCCATTGCACAGGTCACTCTGGTGTGACCACACCTGGAATGCTGCCACTACACTTCAGGGGACTACTGTGCCCTTTCGGGCTGTTTCCTCTCAAGCAAACTGCATTCTGCAGTTTGATAACCTGCCTAAGGCAAAGCTGCCCGAAGCTCACCCTCCAAGCAAGGGGACTACTGTGCCCTGTCGGGCAGTTTCCTCTCAAGCAAACTGCATTCTGCACTTTGATAACCTGCCTAAGGTGAAGCTGCCTGAAGCTCACCCTGCAAGCAAGGTACGGGTTGGAACTCTGAATTCTGGCATCTACCCCTGGAGGAATCTCACTTGCTCCTGTTGGCCAGCATTCCTCACGCTATGTGCAGCAATCCAGAAGCCTTCTAGGAACTGCTGCCAAGAAATTAATGCTAGGACTGACCTCTGCTTCAAATGTTTTGATTTCTCACTTTAAGTAATGTTTAGTCTGATGCAGAGATTTCTTACACTTGATTTAAGTTTTGAGAGAGTTTTTTTTTTTTTTTTTTAAGTGCCCGTTTTCCCATTTGCAGTTTATACTGATCTGCCACTAGTGGCATCTTACTTTTCCTATTAATCCTCCAACCCACTTGTCCAGCTTGCCTCTTACTTTTTCCTGTTCTAGTCACCGTTATCCCCTCCTTGTTTCTCACTTTTAACATATTGTACTCTGAAGAAAGAAAAAAACACACACACACACAAAAACAAAACAAAAAAAAACACCGGTTTAACTAACCTTGCACTGTGCTCGGGACCTTGCGTGTGCCCTTATAGCTGCGCTCCTTGATATCATAACGTCTCTTGTAACGGCTCTGTTTCCTAAAGGCATTATATTGCTCTCTCTATTGACCCGTTCTGACCTTGCCTGTGATAAGTTTCTAACATTTACCTTGCCAACTTTGGATAGCAATCATTTATATGTTTATGGTACTATCACCTTATCCCAATGCTGTGACTCTCTTACTGTGCCATGGAACCTGCATTCCCCTGGTGTCTGGGGGTTGCCATCTGTTTGTCTGCCACTTCTGTGCCAAACAGGTGAGACTCAAGTTCTCTCAGCAATGCAGGTGTCTACTTTATCCACACCTTCATTTTCGTATTCAATTACATTTTTTTCTTTCAACGTATCTATTTCTTCTTTTGTTGGCAGTAAAGGAGGGCTATGTAGTGCTGCCTACTTTCAGGCTCATCCAGGGGAGATTGGGGAGCAGATGTAAACCACCTCATACTGAAACAGATTATGCTGTTGGTGCTATTTTCAGTGAATAGGGAGAATTTGGAAAGTACACTGGGAAGGTCGCCTACTGTCTTGCAAATGCCATAGAATCCCTTGCATCCATCCACCTGAACAGTCATCAGAACAGGCAGACAGGACCTCGAAATACTGTCTCATCCAAGAGACGACACCTCTGGAATAGAACACAACCCTCATGTTCCACTACAGTATCAGTACTGGGGTTTACTCCAAGTCCCTGCTCTGGGCCCAGAACCCACAACTACTCAATCCGGTGCCATCAGAGGCAAGTGTCCAACTGAGAACAAATAGCTAACACAACAACGTCCTCTGAAGTTCGTCGCTTCACAGTTACAAACTGAACTATCATTTTGCAAATACCCCATAACAAACATCACCTAATATCTCTCACTTTGTTAACAATACATCTTTGCCGATTTACATTCACAGTAATCCTAGAGAACATTATAGTAAGATATCTGTTTTCACATTCGGCAAGATTAAGAGAGAGCGCCCCATGTTTCCGAACCGGGGACCTTTCGCGTGTGAGGCGAACGTGATAACCACTACACTACGGAAACTCGAGATGCCAAGTGACTCTGATAGTCAGAAAGCAATCTTGTGGCATGTCCTTGTGAGGGCAGTGCATATCATTTAGCCAGGAATCTCAGTTGTTAAGTAATTCTGCTACACAATTTAAAATGCAGTGCATTCCACGTGAAGGCACAACGGATGTATGCAGCTTTTGGTTATATGCACAAAAATAGCATATCCCATTCCCAATCCCAAATACTCAGTGATTAAAACTATGCTTCTCTGCACAACATATTTTGATTCTATGCACACAGCTTCTTCAAGACCTGGGGCTCAAGACACTAATACTGTCAACATACACCTCTTGAAAAAAGTCTGAATCGTACTGCCAGTGGTTTAATACGTGTACATTTTAATCAGGTTCACCCTGTCTGTTTGTCAAAGCAAGCAGCTGTGGAGATAACAAATACATGAAATAGGTCAGACTCTGCAATATTTCCTTAATTGTCATGTTCTCAATGTGTTTGATACATTCAGTAGGGGTAAAAATGGGGGTTAGTGAGAAAGTGTTTTTCACTTAGTGCTACAATTGATTTCACCACAAAAAATATTTCAATGCCATTTCTGTTCTATACAGCAAACTGTGACGTCCCATGTAGATGAATATATCGGGTATTGACTGTAAAACGATTGTATTGCCCTTTAGATAAATGTTTCCACCCAGTTTCAACTAGGGACTTTTCGTGTGTTAGGCGAACATGATAACCACTACACTATGGAAACGCCATGTCACAGATTTTCCATGTTTTCCACATACAGGCAGAGCAGGGGACCACAGCATCCACACATGCAAGTCAAGTGCAAACGTTTCAGACTTCATACTCCTCCTCCTCCTCATTACGTGGCCTCTAGGATTCATTATAATGCAGGCCTTCTTCTCCAGAAATGTTGCACTTCTACCCTTCCTGCCATGAGCTTTCTACTTTTTCACCAACTCCATTTCCGTGTTTAAATATATAATAATGGCCCTTTCAGTTTGATATGTCACACTTACAACATAATGTACCATCTTGCAAATAATCTATCTCATTTTAAAACATCACCTAATAGCGCTCAATATCTTAAAATCTCTCTGTTTGAATGACTTTAATATTAATCCTACCGGACTTTATAGCTAGACAATTGTGGTGCTGGAAAGCGTCACGGAGGAAAAGAACCTAGCAGCTCATGATACTGGAGAGCCTGAAAACAACAGCACCCTGTTAAAGAGCTGTAGGTAAAGACAAAGTAACTGGGTTGCATAAGGAGGGCAGTAAACAGCAGAAACCGGAAGTGATCCTCCCATTGCACATTTCACTCTGGTGTGACCACACCTGGAATGCTGCCACTACACTTCAGGGGACTACTGTGCCCTTTTGGGCTGTTTCCTCTCAAGCAAACTGCATTCTGCAGTTTGATAACCTGCCTAAGGCAAAGCTGCCCGAAGCTCACCCTCCAAGCAAGGGGACTACTCTGCCTTGTCGTGCAGTTTCCTCTCAAGCAAACTGCATTCTGCACTTTGATAACCTGCCTAAGGTGAAGCTGCCTGAAGCTCACCCTGCAAGCAAGGTACGGGTTGGAGCTCTGAATTCTGGCATCTACCCCTGGAGGAATCTCACTTGCTCCTGTTGGCCAGCTCGACGCTATGTGCAGCAATCCAGAAGCCTTCTAGGAACTGCTGCCAAGAAATTAATGATAGGACTGACCTCTGCTTCAAATGTTTTGATTTCTCACTTTAAGTAATGTTTAGTCTGATGCAGAGATTTTTACAGTTGATTTAAGTTTTGAGAGAGTTTTTTTTTTAAGTGCCCATTTTCCCATTTGCAGTTTATACTGATCTGCCACTACAGGCATCTTACTTTTCCTATTAATCTTCCAACCCACTTGTCCAGCTTGTCTCTTACTTTTTCCTGTTCTAGTCACCGTTATCCCCTCCTTGTTTCTCACTTTTAACATAGTGTACTCTGAAGAAAAACACGCACACACACACACACACACACACACACACACACACACACAAAAACAAAACAAAAAAAAACACCGGTATAACTAACCTTGCACTGCGCTTGGGACCTTTTGTGTGCCCTTACAGCTGCACTCCATGATATCATAATGTGTCTTGTAATGGCTCTGTTTCCTAAAGGCATTATATTGCTCTCTCTATTGACCCATTCTGACCTTGCCTGTGATAAGTTTCTAACATTTACCTTGCCAACTTTGGATAGTAATCATTTATATGTTTATAGTACTATCACCTTATCCCAATGCTGTGACTCTCTTACTGTGCCATGGAACCTGCATTCCCTTGGTGTCTGGGGTTTGCCATCTGTTTGTCTGCCACTTCTGTGCCAAACAGGTAGACTCAAGTTCTCTCAGCAATGCAGGTGTCTACTTTATCCACACTTTCATTTTCGTATTCAATTACATTTTTTCTTTAAATGTTTCTATTTCTTCTTTTGTTGGCAGTAAAGGAGGGCTATGTAGTGCTGCCTACTTTCATGCTCATCCAGGGGAGATTGGGGAGCAGATGTAAACCACCTCATACTGAAACAGATTATGCTGTTGGTGCTATTTTCAGTGAATAGGGAGAATTTGGAAGTACACTGGGAAGGTCGCCTACCTGTCTTGCAAAATGCCATGGAATCCCTTGCATCCATCCACCTGAACAGTCATCAAAACAGGCAGACAGGACCTCAAATGCTGTCTCATCCAAGAGACGACACCTCTGGAATAGAGCACAACCCTCATGTTCCACTACGGTATTGGTACTGGGGTTTACTCCAAGTCCCTGCTCTGGGCCCAGAACCCACAACTATTCAATCTGGTGCCTTCAAAGGCAAGTGTCCAACTGAGAACAAATAGCTAACACAACAATGTCCTCTGAAGTTCGTCGCTTCACAGTTAAAAATGAACTATCATTTTGCAAATACCTCTTAACAAACATCACCTAATATCTCTCACTTTGTTAACAATACATCTTTGCTGATTTACATTCACAGTAATCCTAGAACATTATAGTAAGATATCTGTTTTCACATTCGGCAATATTAAGAGAGAGCGTCCCATGTTTCCGCCAGGTTTTGAACTCGGGGACTTCTTGCGTGTGAGACAGACGTGATAACCACTGCACTACAGAAACTCGAGATGCCAAGTGACTCTGATAGTCAGAAAGCAATCGTGTGGCATGTCCTTGTGAGGGCAATGCATATAATTTAGCCAGGAATCTCAGTTGTTAAGTAATTCTGCTACACAATTTAAAATGCAGTGTATTCCACATGAAGGCACAATGGATGCATGCAGCTTTTGGTTATATGCAAAAATAGCATATCCCATTCCCAATCCTAAATACTCCAGTGATTAAAACTATGCTTCTCATACAACATATTTTGATTCTATTCACACAGCTTCTTCAAGACCTGGGGCTCAAGACACTAATACTGTCAACATGCACCTCTTGAAAAAGTCTGAATCAATACTGCCAGTGGTTTTAATCGTGTACATTTTAATCAGGTTCACCCTGTCTGTTTGTCAAAGTAAGCAGCTGTGGAGATAACAAATACATGAAATTGCTCAGACTCTGCAATATTTCCTTAATTGTCATGTTCTCAATGTGTTTGATACATTCAGTCGGGGGTAAAAGTGGGGTTAGTGAGAAAGTGTTTTCACTTTGCTACAATTGATTTCACCACAAAAATATTTCAATGCCATTTCTGATCTATACACAAAACTGTGATGTCCCATGTAGACGAATATATCAGGTATTGACTGTAAAACGATTGTATTGCCCTTATATAAATGTTTCCACCCAGTTTTGAAATGGGGACCTTTCGCGTGTTAGTTTCTAACATTTTTCTTGTCTGGCCTGAAATGCTGCCACTACGGTATGAAAACTACATGTTTGTGTTATTCTTTATTTTCCACATACAGACAACGCTAGTTAACACAGCAGCCACACACACCAGTCAACCGCAACTGTTTGGGACTTCATACACATCCTTTTTACATAGCTAGAAGGATCCATTGTAATGTCGACCGTCTTCTCCAGAAATCTGCAAGTTCTGCCAACTCTGCCATATAGCCTTCTACTTTTGCACCACCTCGATTTCAGCATTTAATACATAATAATGGCACTTCAACTTCAATATGTCACACCTACAACATAAAGTACCAACTTGCATGTACTGGATCTCATTTTAAAACATCACCTTATTTTTCTAAATATGTTAAAATGTCTTTCATTTATGTGAATAATAATCCTACAGGACTTTTTACCTGGACTATGGTTGAACTGCAAAGCACCACAGAGTAAAAGGACCTAGGCATCTGTTTGTCTGCCACTTCTGTGCCAAACAGGTTAGACTCAAGTTTTCTCAGTCATGCAGGTGTCTTCTTTATCCACACCTTCATTTTCATATTCAATTACATTTTTCTTTAAATTCATCTATTTAATTTTTTGTTGGTAGTAATTGAGGGCTATGTAGTTCTGCCTTCTTTCAGCCTCATCCGGGGGAGTTGAGGGAGCAGATGTAAACCACCTCAATATTTCACACTTACAACATAAAGTACAGTCTTGCATGCACTGTATATCATTTTAAAACATCACCTTATATTTCTAAATAAGTTAAAATGTCTTTGATTTACATGGATAATAATACTACAGGACATTTTAGCTAGACTACAGTGGAACTGCAAAGCATCACAGAGGAAACGGACCTAGGCATCTGTTTGTCTGCTACTTCTGTGCCAAACATGTTAGACTCAAGTTCTGTCAGCCATGTAGGTGTCTAGTTTATCCATGCCTTCATTTTCGTGTTAAATTACATTTTTTTCTGTAAATTTATCTATTTAAGTTTTTTTGACAGGAAAGGAGGACTATGTAGTTCTGCCTACTTTCAGCCTCATCCCAGGGATCGGGGGGTACAGGTGGAAATCAACTTATATTGAACCAGATTATGCTGTTGGTATTTTTAAGGAATGGGGAGAATCTGGACAGGACACTGGGGAAGTCCCCTGCACTTTTCAAAACATGCCATGGGGTCCTTAATGTCCAGCTGAACAGTCATCAGGACAGATAGATGGGACCTCAGTATAATGTCTAATCCAAAAGACAGCACTTGAGGAGTAGAGCACCTCCCTCATGCTGCATTATACTATCAGTACTGGGGTTTACTCCAAGTTCCTGATGTGGGGTCAGAACTCACAGCCTTCCAATCTGGCGGCATCAGAGGCAAGTGTGCAATCGACAGCGACTAACATAATAATGGCCTCTCGACTTTGGTGTTTCTAGTTACAAAATGAACTATCATTTTGCAATACCTCATTAAAAACATCACCTAACATCTTTCAGTATGTTAACAATATGTCTTTGCTTGATTTACAGTCGTAGTAATCCTATGGAACTTTATATCTGTTTTCAGATTCAGCAATGTTAAGAAAAAGTGCCGTCATGTTTCCAACCCGTTTCAAACTATAATAACCACTACACTAGAGAAACAGAAGACACCAATTAACTCTTTTTTTAGTTTATTTTTGCCTTACCTCCTCAGCTGGGGTGATCCTATGGTCTCCCAATCTGGTCCCCTGGTGGCTCCTGTAGCGGGAACCATGCCCAAACTACAGCCTCCTTCTGTCTTCCTCTCTAAGGCCACTTCACAGACCCCAATGCCCCAAAGTGGATGACCAAGGGGACAGGGCCAGAGGGAGCTCCTGGAGTGTCTGCTGCAGCACCACAGGGAGACAATCATGAGCGCTGGAGGATTCAGCAGATTTCTCCCCTTAGGTCCCCCCTTTCAGTGCAGGCACGCAGGGACAGTGCGGCATGTGCTCCCACATGCCGCAAATCAGACGTTCACTGGCACTGACCCTTTCATTGCTCCATGAGCTGCACTACCCCAGCCTCTGCCAGTAGACAGCTCCTACATGGTAGTCCCTCCCCAGAGGAGGAGAGCAGTCCCAGGGGTGCTCAATCCTCCTCCTGCCGGCTGACCCCTGATGATCTGAATCCACATCTGAACCCGGGCCACCAGTGTGACGTGAGGTGTGGCGTCCAGTGCCTCAACCCTCAGCATGACCAGTTAACTCTGATGGTCAGAAAGCAAGGTTGTGGCAAATCCTTGTGAAGACAGTAGATATCATTTAACCAGGATCTCAATTGTAAAGTAATTTTGGTATACACTTTAAAATACAGTGTATTCCACTTGTATACAGATTTTGGTTATATGTACAGAAATATCTTATCTCATTCTGAACATTATGCAGTTAGTGATAAAAAATCTGGTTGTATGCACACCAAATTTTGGTTCTGTGAACACAGTTTCCTCAAGACAGGGGCTCCAGATATTAATACTGTCAATCACACCTGTTAATAAGGTGTGAACTGTGCTGCCAGTGATTATATATGTGTAGATTTTTATCAGTTTCACCCTGTCTGTCAAAGCAAGCAGCCATGGAGAAAAATAAATTGTTCAGATTCTGCAATATTTCCTTAACTATAATGTTGTCAATGAGTTTGATACATTCAATACAGGAAAAAGTGGGGAGTATGTGAGAAAGTGTGTTTTACTGAGCGGTTTCATTGATTTGATTACAATTCTGTTGTATACCATTTCAGATTTATACCCTAGAACTGGATGTCCCAAGTATGCACATATATCAGGAATTGCATGTAAAAACACTGTCTTATCCTCATATAATTTTTTTCCACCCACTTCTGACCTGGGGTTCTTTCGCGTGTTAGACAAATGTGATCACCACTACACTATGGAAACTCTGTGTTGCTTTTGTTCCTTATTTTCCACATACAGGCAAAACCGGTGATCACAGCATCCACACATGCAAGTCAAGTGCAACCGTTTCGGACTTCATACTCCTCCTCCTCTTTACATGACCTCTAGAATCCATTATAATGCAGGCCTTCTTCTCCAGAAATTTTACACTTCTACCCTCTCTACCATACAGCTATTTTTGCACTACATCTATTTCAGTATTTAACACATAATAATCACCCTTCTACTTCAATATTCAAAATAAATAAACAACTAAATTAAAAAAAACGCATATGGGGCAATAAAGAAGGATAATAGCCTTTATACCATAGACAATTGCAAAAAACAACTAAGGAAAAGTAAATATATGATAAGAACTGAAAAAAAATAAATGTAGGCAGGCCCTATTAAGGACAATAGCAAGTCGTTATATACATAATCAACAATAAAACTACAGACAGAACAGTAGGCCCAATGAAAGAAGGTACTAGTGAAATCTCAGAACAGAAGGGCAAGCTAAATTTTTGTTTGTATTATTTATTTATAAACTTTAGTAAGATATATGTGCAAAATATAAATCCCAGGTGAATCCATAACATTTTAATGAATATGTCTGTTCGGTATACATAAACAGTATACAAACAGAGCAACTGTAGTGGGATAGATCACAAACCACTTAAAATACGTACTGGGTTAACAAATATTAGGATTATGCAAAATGAAATAGTAAATATGTTGGCAAGAATTGACCCATCAAAATCAGCTGGCCCAGATATGCTACACCCAAGGCTGTTAAAAGAAATAAGCCACTGGCTGGTTGACTCACTATTAAAATTATTCAATATGTCCATTGTGTGAGGGGTGGTTCCAGATGACTGGAAGTCCCGGTTGTTGTCCCAATATTTAAGAAAGGGGACAAGAATGCAGTGACCAATTAGAGACCCGTAAGTTTAACATCTGTGTTGGGTAAAATAATGGACTCAATCATAAAAGACAAATTAAATGAGGAACTAAATTATATAAACCTCCTTGATGTAACACAGCATGGATTCAAAAAACAAATATCATGCCTGACTAATACACTAGTCTTTTATGATAAGAGGAGCAGAGCTCTGGACAACAGACCAGTGGATGTAGTCTTTCTGGACTTTAAAAAGGCCTTTGACAAGGTTCTTCATAGCACCTTCATACAAAAGTTCGCCAACTTTGATATTAACATCAGTTTATTGAAGTGGGTTACCATTGGTTGATAGGAAGGCCTCAGCATATCAGAAAAGGAAGTACTATCAGATACAGGTGCAGGAACAAGTGGCGTGCTGCAGGGCTTAGTTCTAGGACCGGTGCTGTCCTCGCTATTTGTTACTGATATGAACCAAGGCATCAATAACTCGCAAGTAAAATTCGCTGATGATTAGAAATTAGGAGATGATGTGGGAAGTGACAGTCAGGTGGACAACCTAAGAAAGGATACAAAAACATTGAAGAATTGGGCATACAGGAATGGTATGACATTCAATATAGAGAAATGTGTGGTAATGCACCTTGGTGCAAACAATAGTCAAACTAATTATACTTTAAATGGCATACACTTAAAGGCAGTGGAAGAGAAGGGATCTGGGATTTTAATCAACAAGACCTCAGCTTCAGCTAGCACCGTAGTGAAGTTGTAAAGAAAGCCAACAAAATTCTGGGCTGCATAAAGAAGGTATTTATACCAAGGCATAAATTAGTGTCAGTGACTTGATTAGCAGCCTTCTCTAATCAAAGTAAAAAATGATTAGCAATTGACCGAAGTTGATTAGCAATTACCAAAAATTTATATTTTTGGTCAAAACCCCATAACATCTATGTATCTTTGATGTATATCGATAAAATACACATTGTACACAAGTTTCTGAGACTGATACTGTTTTATTTAGCCATCAGAGTCACAATACAGCAATTGTGCAGCAGCAAATACATTTTAAGAGCCATGAAGGATAATGTCTGCCAAAGCAGACCGTGAATTCATGAATTATCGCTACGTGATTGTGAGTCGTGACAATAATGAACTGCCCCCTGCCCCATAAAAACTACTCCACCTGGGACAGTCATTGACCATAAACTCCAACATAGGACTGTTTTGCTACTGTTCTCCACCAGGCATATAGCCAGTTATTCTGGCCTGTTTTTTTGGGGGGGGGACGGTCCACCATCCACAGTTGCCAAATTACCAGGATGTCTTGGTTTAGCACTAAAATACATGTCTACAGCCCTGTCTGGGTTGAATTCATCTGGAGGGGGGCCCTGTTTTTTTTTAATGTGAATCAATGTTTCTAGAGTATCCTCTGCCAGTCTTGCTCTCCAGTCAGTTGTTACCTTGTTTATACTTGAAAAACATCTTTCTACTGTTGCATTAGACACAAAAATACTCTCAACACATTGACAAGCTTCAACAGATTTGGATAAGAATTTTGGAAATCACATGCCAGCTTTTGACTAGATAGCTGAAGCAGACATATCATTGATGAAACTGGTTTGAGCAAAATCTTTAATTCTTGCCATTCTGAAAACACTTGAGTGGTGTCACAATCAGGCTGCAAAAAGCTGAAAAATGGTCAGCTACTTCAGTGATGTCACTGCTACCATACAGCTCCAGTTCCTTTCAGTCTGCTGGCAAAGTCTGGTATCTAACACTCTGTACGGTTATAGATACTACTTTCATTATTAAAACTGAACCTTTGTTGCAACAGTTCTCAATATTTGTAATGTATTTCTTACATTGCTGTTTTAAAAGTTTTAATAGATTGAGCACTTAGATATGTTAATTTTACACCCTTGTAAGTGGCTTCGGACATGCTCCTGAAAGAAACGTCCAAACCCATTTTAAGAGAATGTCAAGTTCTGCCACCTATGGGGCCACTCTGCTCAGCATGGTCAAGCCACGTTTCTCAAAGTTTCAACAGAGCTAAATAGCTCTGGCATTTCAACAAGTTCTTTTTGAAGTGCTAGTGAGAACCTGGCAAGTGGCTGAAGCAATTGTTCAAAATATAAAAGGTGTGCAACCATTTGGAATTTAGTCACAATTTGCAACACTTCCTTCGCTTTGGTCTGATCCTGAGTTGGATCTGTGGCCGTAGATTCTAAATGGG
The DNA here is from genome assembly GCA_016271365.2 of Neoceratodus forsteri. Classification (NCBI taxonomy): domain Eukaryota; kingdom Metazoa; phylum Chordata; order Ceratodontiformes; family Ceratodontidae; genus Neoceratodus; species Neoceratodus forsteri. The sequence goes on along the minus strand of CM057455.1, from coordinate 1,318,344,503 downwards.
CAGTGATTACGGGGAATGATTTGGTAACAGCCTGGAATGCAAGAAGTTTATGCTGCACTTGTGTGCCATGGGCCTTCTTGGGCTTTTCAACTGACAACTCCATGGCCTGAGCAAGGGACCGCAACTCTTTAAATTGCTTAGGACTTTTCTTATAGAGATAAAACAGCTAATAAAGTTTGAAACTTCACTGAAATAGGTATTATCCAAAGCATCTTTCATGGCCAGTTCTAATCTGTGAGAGAAACAAAGAACAGCAACCAACCACTGTAGCTCTTCCCTTAAAAGTGCAGCAAGACCCGTCTTACACCCATGTTGACAGCTGCCCCATCAGCCCCAAACCCAACCATTTTTTTCACATTAACTCATTGAGTCCTGGTGGCCATTTTGGGTTAGGTTCTGTAATGGAAGGTTCAACACCATACGGTGTCTACTGGACTCGATGAGTTAAGGCCACTCTCTGCAAATATGTCTAAGATAAGATTTTAGAGTCCCTCACTTGTGCCATCTGATACTGTTTTCATTCATAAAAATCTAGTCTCCACGTGACCATTGCTGGGATTAACATGTATTATATAACCCACTTCCTTTTCAATTACACCACAATCAGTACTACCATACATAAGAACTGAAAAATAATTAGCATTTTTTACAGTTGACAGCAGGTTTTTGTCTAGGTTCTTGCCAATACACATCGTCAGTTCTTTCCCACTAACAGCGTTAATGTATTTATTGCCCAAATGAACTTCATGGCACTTCTCTTGTTCTGCTATAGCTTCAAACTTTTTAATAGGGATGTCCTCTTTGGCCATCATATACAGGATCTCCATCAGCCTGCCTAGAACCATTCTATGCTGTTCCTTTGCATTACTGAAAGCTCTCCCTGCAAATAAATTAAAATTATTTAACTCTGGGTCCAATCCTCCTACTCCCCCCGATTACTTTAAAATTACCAATTGTGATATGGCAATATATTTCAAGTGGTGACCATGTTTTACCAAATTTCAAAATGTTAAGAGCTTTGTTGTGCTGCTTTGTCTGAAGATGTTTCCAGATGGTGTCAACTTATGGCTGGGGGCCTGTTATCCCTGCAGTTAATGCCTCACTGAAGTTCCTCAACCCACACAGCTCATCTATATACTGACAGCACAATTTGCAACTAGCACACACTGCACAGTCTCCCTCACTGCTTATCTGTAGCCAGTTTTTGTCTGGATTATATTTTCTGCACCATCCTTCTGCAGTTGCTAATTTTACTCCACCAGCCATATTGGACTGCAATTATTAAAAAGTTCGAAGTTAGCAAAACAAGACTGTGTCAAGCTGTGCACTTAACACATTAAGTACTGTAATCCGGCTAACTCTCTGTACTGAAAAAGAAAAGATAATGGCAGCTGCAGATTTGCTTGTGATCCCGTGAGCCCCCCCCAAGTTAAACTGTTTACTTGTCCCCAATCTCTGCCATAGGCAGGGCACACACTTGAAAGTTTCAGAGTTGTGAACTGAACACTTCCCCAAAGTTCACTGCTGCAACAAAGCTGGCACTGGCAGCAGGGCATAATCTTACTTGTCCCCGATCTCTGCCATAGGCAGGGCACACACTTGAACATTTCCAGAACACCAAGTTCCCCAAAGTTCACTGCTGCAGCAAAGCTGGCACTAGCAGCAGGGCTAGTGTCTTAATTTGTTACTTGTCCCTCAGGTCCGATGGGCAGAGCACACTCAAGAGTTACAACTTCCCCAGTGCAACAGAGCAAGCAGGTGTATTTTGTTTTGTCCCTTCATCTCTGCCAAGGCAGGGCACTTGATACAATCTTTTTACTGCTGTTTCTTCTCCTCTGAGAACTCTGGAAAACCAGGACACAATTCTTATCATCAGTGCTGCTAAAAAGGGCTGACTGGGTACAAAATAAAGCAGGCAGGGTAGGCATGACCACTTGTTGTCCCTTCATCTCTGCCAAAAGTAGGGTACATTTATTTAACTGTCACACAAAGGAGTTTTTCTTTGGTTTCCTCCCCATCATAGAACTCTTGGAGTAAACCAGGGCACAATTTTAGTCTGTTCTGTTCCCAAAATGTTCTGCTACTTGCAAGTCAAAGACACAGTCTGTTTGCTTATTCCCCATCATCACTGCTGCAATAAGGGCTGGGCACATTTTAAAGCTGGGCATGACTGTTTAACCACTGTTGTCCCTTCACCTCTGCCAAAAGCAGGCCACATTTAGTCACACATGTTACTTCTCCTTTTGTTTCATCTCGTCCTGCAACGCTCTGAAAAAAAGGGCAAAATTCTTATTTGTTTTCTGTTCCCAAACAGTTTGCAAGAGCACAGTAAAGTTTGATATTTTTCCTCCATCAGATCAGTCATTCGCATTGGGTTGGGTATAAATAAAGACTTTTTATACTACTGTTTATTTGCTAGGTAGGTATTATTTAGTTCATATTTATTTTTGTTGGTTTTCCTCTTTCTTTCTGTTTTTGTTTATTAGTTAGATTTATCTTATTTAGGTGTTTGCTTTTGTGATTGCTAGTTATGCATTGTTTCAAGTGTATTTTCCTATTGAGGTTATTTCTAGGTTTTGGCAATAAACTAAGGTTTGTATTTTTGTTGTTTTGTGATTTTATTGTTTTGTTTGTTGTTGCTTAGTTATTTTGCCAAATTTGGTGCTATATAGTTTGTTTACCTACTACGTTGTTTACGGGTTTGTTGGTCTCTGCCCTTCGTACTATCTCAGTTTTTGTTTTGTTTTTTTTAGTGTTTTCTTGCAATAGAAAAAGAAATTAATACTATATATTACTAATAAGTTAAATATATTGTTTTTAGGTAAAGGGAAATTGGAATTTATTTTGCTTAAGTTTTGCTCTGGCTGGAGCTTCGAACCTGCTTGCTCTTCTACTGGGGCATGCTGCAAGAGGTCGCTGTAACATTTCTCCCACACAGAGACTGGGTGGGGGAGCAGGAACATCACTGGCCAATCAGGAGGAGCTCGGGGGAGGAGGAGGACAGAAAAACCGGAACAAAAAAACAATTTAAACATGGCCCAAAATGTCAAAAAGGGTATTTTTAAAGGACCCATGGTCAGTTCAGAATGATTAGCAATGACTGTTAATCACTCCACAAGTTGACTCACTTTTCTCCAATCTTGGGTCACAAATTGCAATGTGAACCTGCTTATTTTATGCCTTGTATACCCAGGAACTTAAACTGTATATTACCCCTTTACAAGGCCTACATTTGACCCCTAGCTGGACTACTGTACCACTGTGGTGTCCTTATTTGAGAAAAGATAAAGATAATTTGGAGAGGGTCCAGCGGAGAGTAACTAAAATAATACATGAATTAAAAGATGTACCATATGAATCAAGACTGAACCTCATGCGCTATACCTCTAGAACTAAGACGTAGGTGTGGTGATACACTAGAAATGTTCAAAATAATAGGGGACAGTCACCTTATGGACAGTTTAGGGTTGAAATAATCAAATACCAACCCAAGGAGCCTTAAGTACCAATTTAAATTAACCTTCCCAAAAGAATGGCAAGAGAAATATCTTTACTCAAAGAATAATACCACTGTGGAACAGTCTACCTGGTAAGGTTATAAATGCTGAATCCTTCAACATCTTTAAAAAAGGTTGACAGAACATCTTCCAGTTAACAAAAATCCTAAATGGCCCTTATACGAAGACAGACAAAATGGGCAATAGCCTTCTGCCTGTCTTAACCACCAAGTATAGTACCAAGTATAATGTTTCACACTTACAACATAATGTACCATCTTGCAAATAGTGTGTCTCATTTTAAAACATCACCTTACATTTCTCAATATGTTAGAATGTCTTTGACTTACATTAATAATAATCCTACAGACCTTTACAGCTAGACAGTGGTGGTGCTGGAAAGCATCACAGAGGAAAAGGACCGAAGAGCTCATGATACTGGAGAGTCTGAAAACAACAGCACACTGTAAAATATTTGTAGATAAAGCAAATAACTTGGCTTGTATAAGGAGGGCAATAAACAGCAGAAACTGGGAAGTGACTCTGCAGATTTCTTTCCTACCCTTAGTACTAAACTGGCCAAACTTACAGACCCCTCTTGCCCCATACTCCTGGGAGGGGACTTCAACCTTACCTTTGATCCCCTCCTGGATTGCTCTTCCCCCTAAAGCTACCATAGCGCTCCGTTTCATGATGCAAGAATTTGCACTATCCAATATCTGACACGTTTTGCATCCAACAGAGCGGGAGTATATTTACTATTCAGGGGTTCACAACACTTCCAGTAGGAATGACATTTAGCTCACCTCTCCCCATCTGACCAGATTGGTTACTGGATCAGATATTAACCCCTTAGTTGTATCAGACCATGCTTCTATAACACAGACCCTCCAGTGGGGTCCCCAATCCCAAAGAACCCCAATTTGGTGACATGACCCAGATACACAGGATACACAGAAGGAGACAGCAGATAAGGACCATGTGGCCCACCTAGTCTGCCCCTTTTTCCTACCTAATGCATTACCGCAGACTCTAGCTGATCTGCGGCTTACCCTCTCTTCCCTATTGTGAGAGTACTCTTATGTCTATCCCATGCATTCTTGAATTTCTCTACTGTTTTTGTCCTCACCACCTCTGCAGGGAGGCTGTTCAAAGCATCTACTACTCTTTCTGTGAAAAAGTACTTCCTCACATTGCCCCTGAGCCTACCTCCCTCTAGCCTCATATCATGCTCCCTTGCTCTTGTACACCTTCTTTTCTGAAAGATGCTACCCTGCTGTATCTTCCTTATACCTGATGTACTTGAATGCCTCTATCATATCCCCCTCTCTCTCCTCCAGGAATACATATTGAGGTCCTCTAGTCTTTCCTCATATGAGTTTTGGTGCAGTTCTTGAACCATTTTGTTGCCTTTCTCTGGACTGCCTCTATCTTGTCTATGTCCTTCCGGAGATGTGACCTCAGAACTGGACACAGTACTCCAGATGAGGTCTCCCTAGTGATCTGTACAGTGGCCTAATCACCTACTTTTTTCAGCTGGTGGTACCTAGGGCTCTCAGGGACGTGGGCACCTGCATCCTTTACACATATTTTGTGCTTCAGGACACTCATCTGCCAGCCCTGAGAAACCCCCAAGACACTCAGCAGTACAGGCCCAGGAGTCCTGAGTGGGCCACTGTACTGCGCATGTGCGAAATGTGAGAGTCTGTTTATTTTTTCCCTTCCCCCCCTTTGTCACCTGGTGATTTTGGCACCTTGGAGAGCCACGCAGACCACAGGTGAAGCAGGGAGTGGGGAGAAACGATGTGGAACATGATGCAAGGATGAGGATTGAGTGTGGGGGGTCGGATCGGTTCCTCCTTTTGGCTGAACAATCAGTGGTTCATCCCATGAGGACGATTGGGAAGGAGAGAGAAGCCATTTTGCAAGAGGCACCGACAGCTGGAGAGAAACACAGGGAGAAAGAGTGTTTAAAAAGTGAGTTTTACATTTAAAAAAATAAAATAAAATCATGAGGACAGTCCGCTCTGCTCACCTGAGGACAAGGCAGAGGCATATTGTGCAGCCAGTAGGCTGCACACATCACTGGAGGCACCAGTTACTGTACTTTTTTGTGGACACGGAGGTAAAAATTTTACATTTCAATTATTTTAGGCAGTTTAGGGCATCGTACGACTATTTGGCTGATGGTTTTAGTGAGCTTAGGGTTTATAGTGTGTTATGTCTTGTATTTCTGTGCAGGGCCCAAGATGTGGTGCAGCAACAAATTGCAGCCAGGAGAAGACTGAAGAGCTGGGTGGGGAAAGGCGAGACTGCCTCGTGAGTGGCACGCAGCAATGTCTCACGAAGTCTTACTGATTATTTTGCTGGAGGAGAATCTTCAGCAGCAAAGGACAAGGAACAAACAACATCATTATCCTCAAGAGTGACTTAAACAAATCTCAGGAGAATGAGATTATAACGTTGAAATTGAAAATGATAAGCAGTCTGAACAGATTGCATCTGCTAAATGCAGCAAGAAATTAAGGTTGTGGAGGGACAGCTGGACAAAGTTATTTGCATGGCTTGTAAAGGAGAAAGTAAAGGGGAATATTGTTGGGAAGTGCAGTTGGTGTAAAAAAGGTGACGAAAGCAATCCATTTGCCAGAATTGGCACAACCAATCTGCAAGTGTCTGCTTTCTACAGACATGAAAGAAACAGAGAACATTTGCTCGTCACTGGTGCACACAGGAAAGAAAACAGCAGAAAAACTGTCTCTGCCAGTGGCATTTGAGAAGCAGATCTCAGGTCCTGAGGCAAAGGATGACAGTAAAGTTGTTCAGTTAATGACAATGTACTACCGTACCAAACAAGGGCACTCACTGAACCAGTTTGAAACACTGATATCTCTACAGGTGAGGAATGGAATCTTTTGGGCCAGGGCGCTCAGGCTGGGCTGTTGCTTGTAGAATGACACTGATGGTGGTGTTTCATGTCCACAGAAACGAAATGTCTGTCCAACCTTGCAAGACAGTGGCACAATCTACTCTGGTTGGGATGCAAGATATGACATGCTGGACTCCATAAATGAAGTCCTACAGGAAGAAATCAAAGCTCACAAAGCAGGTTCTCAGTTTCTCAGGGTAATAGCGGATGAAACCACTGATGTAACCATTCATAAAAAGCTGAACGTATATATCAAATGCATACACAATGCACAGGCCAAAATTAATTTCATTGACTGTACTGCAATACCTGATGGGAGGGCAGAGACAACTGTGGCAGAACTGTTTAAGTGACACTGTCAGCTTTTTCAGCTCTTTCCAGCGTCCTTGCGTTTTTATGTCTGTTTAACTGAGCTTCAATCAGTGTTAGCTTCGATTCTGCCCATGGTGAATAATACCGTTTAAATTTTTTATTTTACTAAAAAATGACTGTCAGGTGGTCCAACCGAAATTCTGCAGTCCGCTCCGTACCACGCGTCCCCGACATTGAAACGCTGGTGCATGATGTGGACTCGTGCATATATGGGGTTATAAATTACGGAGGTGTATAAAAGAAAGAGAATGTTCAACACTGGTGAATCTACAGAGTTCCACAATATGAATGTTTTACAAAACCAAGGGCTATTTTGTACATAATCGCTACAAAAACTGACCCAAATTGTTCATATTTGTTAATTAATCTAAATACTACTGGCTATGAGTGTATTGACTGCAAAGTGTGAAAGAGTATTTTCCATTCAAAACCTCATAAAAACAAAAATTAAACACAGATGGCTGATGACACACTCCAGTCTCTTCTGCATAATGGTAGAAAGTCCTGAGCAAAATAGTTGTGATCTGGATCTGGTAGTCAACCATGGGCTGCTGTCTGGTCCTAGCATTCAACATGTTCTTGGATATCATTCTGCTACAGCTGCTGCTACTGCATCTGGATTTGCAAAGCTATGCCTGTGGTTCAATGGGCAGAGCAACAATGACACTCCCCATCAGGCCTTAAAAGGCCCTCCTCCTGGACTGTTCCAGGATTCGTTTCTTTTATTGCAGCCGAGGTGCTGCTCCTCCTGGCTCTGTTTCTCTTACCTCTCCCTTGTCATGTGCTTTGCAGCTCATCTGGCCGCCAGCTCACTCCATTTCTCCTGCAGCTCATCCGCCGCGCTCGTCTCTCTGTGCAGCTGCTGGCTCATGCTCTCCACCCGCAGTCATGAGTCCTGTTTCTCTGCCCTTATTCTTCCAGGATTTTGCTCACCCCTGCCTCCATCTGTTGTTTCCTGAGCTCCTGCCAGTGATTCCAGTTGCTGTCCCCCACTGGCTCATCGCACCGCTCAACCATCACTGCTCCTGTGTCTGGCCTCCCTGTCCCTCGCTAGTTCTGTGGCTTTTTCTACTGCTTGTCCCTTGCTGTCTACTCCCCTCCTCTTTCCTTGACTCTCGCTCAGCATCTCTCTCTCTCTCTCTCTCCCCCCTTCCCCATCCTCTCTCCCCTCACTGCTTCCCCTGTCTGCCAGTTCCTCGAGCCCCTCTTATTCTCTTGCCACCTTACCAGCCTTGGCTTTGTTTCCTCCGGCACTCGGGTGTGATGTCTGCCGCTGGTGCCCGCATGCTGCTGCGGCTCAGTCAGGGAGTCGGAGTTCCACCTGTGGTGCTCGCCACTCTGACCCTTTCCGTGCCTATGCCGCACTTTCGACTTTGCTCCTTCTGCACCTGTGGCACTTACTCTTTCATTCTTGCTCCTTTCTCCTTCCCTTGACCTAATGAAACACTCCAGCCTCTTTGCCTGAACTGGCTGCTCCGGCGCATGCTTTTCCCATATGCCCGTGGTTGGCCTGTCAGTCAGTTCTCTCCGATGTTCGTCTCTCTCCCCATATGTTTCCCTGCTTCCACATGACCTCCTGTTTCTTTTCAGCTCCCTCGTAGAGGGCACATTCTGCCATCAGTATCACCCACTCAGTGCTGCTGCTTACTGATGTATACCGCAGCACCACAAAATCGCCTCTCATTCTCACATCTCTGTGTTTTGTCCTGACCATCCAGCCTTGGGCTAGTCTATGCCCTCCGGTTTTCCATATTTTTTTTGGGTGGGCGAGGGTTTCCTGCCCTATAGGCCAGCCAGTGTTATTCCAGTCTTCATTTTCTGCTGATCGTGCCAGAGAATCCTAGGTATCGTTTATTACTATTTTCGCAATCTCCTTACCTGTGTTCCACACCTCTCAGCGTGGATTCATTCACTCCACGTTAACTTGCTGCTGCTGGTATTGCCCTTTTAAATCTTTTTAATCCATTACCCAGCCATACTCGGTACCTTCTGCTGAACACTGGTACCATCTATCTCAACTGTACCAACGTAGTCTATCCTTCCATTGGTTAGGGAGCTTACACGACCCATTAGTTTCTAATTCTTATCCCTCTTCCCTCTATACCCCGTGCTTACCCACCCGTAGTGGATGGAGTTTCGTTTCTGGCCATACCATCTTCCACTGGAGCCAGTCCAGGTGTGTTCCTCTGTCTCCACAGTCAGCCTTCATTTCCAGTCCCTTACTGCTGGCATTGTATCATTTATTTTTCCTGCTTGTGCTTCCCAGTGCTTTCTTTTTGGGGGAGTTTCCTTATCCTGTTATCACCATACCTATTTGTATCCTCCTCTTACCCTTGTTCTACGTTCTGGACCACTCGACTAGTATATCCTCCACTCCGTGTCAAACCTCCATCGTTATCGAGCCTCATCCTTCCTATACCCTACTTGCCTTCTTAACTTCCCTTAATCGTATCGGCCTTCAAGGCTTTCATCCATTATCGTACATCATCCATTTATACCTCACTTTACCCATACCGGCCAGCACAGCTTAATTCCATTACTATACATCGTCCATTTCATATCTCACCTTCACTGTACTGGCCTTCCAAGTTTCATTTTTGTACATTGTCCATTTCATACTTCACTTTAAACTGTTCAAGCCTTCAAGGCTTTCAATCCACTATCATTTATCATTCATTCGTTCTTGACCATTCTGTCCTCCGCATCGACTTCTCCACTCATTGTAAGCTGCAGGCTTCACCCAGCCATCCTCATCTTTCCCTTCCATCCTTCGTTCTCCCATTTGGCAGTCAGTGTCGACCTTCTAAGCTTCCCTCCATCAGCAAACCTCGTATATTCCTCTCGATCCTCCACTTGTCCATTCAGACTTTATAGCTCTTTTCTCTCTACTCCTGGTACTTTGTACCCCCTCGGCTGCGGGCTTGGCCTGGTCACTCTCATTCCTACCTTCATCAAGTCGTCTCCTCCTGATTTGGCTTCTCAATAGACCCGGTTGGCACATACTCCCATGGTTGCTACTGCGACCTGCTTCCTCCGGACCCTTATTGGGGTTTCCTTTGCTCGATCCAACCTCTCAGTAGGTCTACTCGTTCACATTGCCTAATCGAGCATCCCCTTCATATGGGTCCTATGCTACCTTGACTCAACCTGCTCTCCACTCGGAGACATACCTTCTTTGTCCATTGCTCCATGGCTCAGGGCTAGCCCTGTAGCTGACAGTCTCACTCTGCACCTCTGAAGTCTGCATCTAGAGCATCGAAGCTCGGGAATGGGTCCTTCTCCCTGGCTATAGTGAGAATGTCTTTCTGGGTGGACCTTCAGTCGTCCTTGTTTTGGCGACACCTCTGGATGTAGAATTTATGACTTCAAGCTACGAGGGTGGGGCTCTCATCATCAGGCCTTTGGCTGCCTGAGCAGGTTCAGAGGCACCCTCTACACTATTCTCCATCAAGACCGCCTCTGGTTCACCTTGTCTGTTTCATAGGCTCATGTAGGCTGACTGAGTGCCTCAGCGGACTTTTCTCTCCTCCTTTGCTTTTGGGCGTCTAGTTGCAGAGACGTCAACTCACAACCCTCAACAGCATTCCTGTTAGAAGGACAGAGCAAGAGCTTCATCTAAATTGGAATCTTTTCTTCTTCCCTCAATACTGACTCTGAATTGCAGTAGCTGAGCCGTGACTTACCAAATCGTCCTTCAACCTGGAGGGAAGGCAACCTAGGCCTTGGATCCCCAGTGGTTTCCTCCTCAAAGGGTTTTTTTCCTCTCCTCCATGCCGATGGTCATAATATTAGATAGGGTTAGTGCTTTTATAGGTTCTGTAGTAAGGTTCCGCTGTTGGATGAAGTCAGATGGTAGCTCTGGCTGTTTCCCCTCTCCTTAGGAAGTCCACCCTTCTGCATCTTGTCAGCTTGCCTTTCATCCATCGTCCCCATCATATCTCGTTCTTCTCCTGTCCTTCCCCATCTACATCTATCACCTCAATTTCCAGTCTCGATATATTCTGATTGCTCGCCTCTTCGTTGCTCAACACCCTTTTGGGTATTCTTTTTGGGCTTCTTCCTAAGCTACCTTTAGCCAAGGGAATCATTCCCATGGTACCTACAGGGGTGTAACCCTCCTCTAGTGTTCCTCGCCGCCATACCCCTATAGGGTGGTATATCCCACAGATAGGGAGGCGAACAGCCACACTGTATCTAAGTCACTCAAGCATACATCATACCAAGTTATGTAAGCACACTGAATTGCAAAGGCTATGCCTGTGGTTCAGTGGGTGGAGCAACGTCACTCCCCCATCAGGCCTTAAAAGGCCACTCCTCCTGGACTGTACCAGGATTTGTTTCTTCGTTGCCCCACCATCCTCCCCTCCTCCTCCAGCAGCACATCTCTCTTTTCCGTGGGCTTCTTCCTAAGCTACCTTTAGCCAAGGGAATCATTCCCGTGGCACCTATAGAAGTGGAACCCTCCTCTAGGGTTCCTCACCATCATACCCCTATAGGGTGGTGTATCCCACAGATAGAGAGGCAGACAGCCACAATTTATCTAAGTTACACAAGCATACATCATACCAAGTTGCGTAAGCACATTGAACTGCTCCTTCTACTACTCCATCATCATCCTCCTATCCTACTCTTGATTTTATTTATTTATTTATTCATTTATTTATTTTATTTTATTTATTTTTTGTTGACTGGGTAAGTGCACTAGACAAATCCTGCCTATTTTCAGGCACTACCCGGGGGAGGGGATACAGAGGAATGCAACTGACCTTGAACCAGATTAAACTGTTAGCAGATGACAGTTCTTCTGAGTTCTGATTGTTCTAATTCTGTCTCATAGATTTCTCTTGTGCTGGAGTTGACCGACTCATCCTGTATTAACAGAAATGAATGTAGAAACAAATTACTTTTCCTGTTTTCTAATGTTCTATACCTACCTAGTATTAATAATAGTAAGTTCTAGCTCATATCACATTTTTGTCGCTACATTAAGTCTTTGTAATCTCCATCTAAATATAGCCTTCTGGCCATGGACTACCACTCCCAACAGTTGGACTACCAGTACTGGTAAGGTCAGTTGTCCTGGGACAAGTGCTTTATTTTGAAATTCGTCAACCCCTGAGAAGGAGGGTCTGTGCTTATGATATATTTCTGTGGCAGTCCACAGAGTTTATAGCCCAGTCTTTATTCCAGTCATTCTCTCACATTTTTCCTGATGTCATGAATATTTGTCTTTTGGAAGTTACATTTTGTCATTTGGTTTACAAGATGTCTTCTGTGGGAAATACACATCTGAACCAGTTTTTATCCCCTCTGGGGTATTATGTTAGCTTTTGTGATATTCTGGAGTTTGTGTTTTTTTAAACGAACAATGATTTGTCTCCTTAGGAGCAAAGCATGTTTGTTATTTATACCCTTAATGATGACAATTACCATTTTGCTCCCTTGAAGAAATATATAATGTTATCAGTGAATTATCACCAGAATTGACAGGGTGGTTGTGATGGAAAAGCTACTCCGGGTTTCAGTTCCATGGGGTCTGTTTTTTCATTTGTATTTGCATAAGTATCGGTTCATGGACATGCCACTACCTGGTACCTGCACTCCATGGAATCTTCAGATAAGGTGTAAGTTGAATTTGCTGTGTAGCAGCTGCGATACCTGTTATCAGTATGTGTGTGTGTGTGTGTGTGTGTGTGTGTGTGTGTGTCTTGTCTGTACCTCCTGGTACCAGTTGCAGTCTGTAAAATGTTATATATTAGATGAAAAGCTGTTGATGACCTTTACCTGCAGGTGCTATTGTTCAAGCACTAGACAGTTATGAGTGATGTAATCTACCATGCAAGGCAAGATGACTAATTGCAAATGCCAATCAAAGCGTGGTATGTTGGTTGATGTTAATCATGGGCCAGCCTGATACTGCACAAACCTCCACCCTTGCGTTGAGAACAGGGGGAGCTGAGTTAAGAAGTGGAATAGACTTTCCGTGCCATCTGCCACTAGAGGTAGTTTGTGATTCCTAGGATGTGTTTTGCTTAGTTTCTGGTGTGAGAGGAGCCACAGGGTCTGAAATAACTGCTTTTAAATGTTTGTATTGTGCCTGTAAAACGTTGCTTTAACTAGCCACACTTGCTTGTTTTGTATGAGGTGATTTTCTCAGTATATACACCAGCTGGGCCAGCTGAATGTCTGTGAGGCCAGTGGATTTTCCAGTCATTAGCCGTGCTTGCTAGTGAGTTGAAAACATAATTTTAACCCCCCTTCACCAGCTACTTCAAGTATGAACACTCCTTCCTAGGTGCGTGGGCTGTGATGGCATAGGAAACAATTATTGATCATAAAAGAGAAAATTATGCTGTTTAAGCATAACTTGACAGTATAGCCTTGTAGTTAGAGTAATGAGCTGTGAATGAGCTTGGTACATCCTGCAGACATGGGTTTCCTTCCCACAACCTCCACTTCCATACTATGTGAATCTGAGCAAGTCACTTCACCACCCCAGTCCTCCTACATCAACACTGAAAAGAGGCACTTGTTCCTAGTGGGCCTTATCTGGTTACCAAAGAATTATATTAAACAAAACAGATAGTCATCTAGACAGGAAACCTTATGATTTTTGTCCTGGGAAATAAAATCATTAAACCTGACTGGGTACTTTAACTTGTCCAAAATAGAATGTCACACCCCACCACATCCTGTGCCAGAAGTCAAGAAATTCTTAATTCAATACAGGATGGCTTTGTGACACAGTATGTGACGGATCCCACCAGAGGGGAAGCAATCCTGGACCTGGTGCTAACTAATGGGGAACTCGTACAAGGGACTGACATTAGGGAGCCCCTGGGCGGAAGTGATCACAACTCGGTGTGATTCAGACTAGATATGGGCAAGGAAAACATCCCAACAAAGACCAGGGCATTGGACTTCAAAAAACCCAACTTAAAAAAAAATGAGAGAAATAATTAGGGAGGACCGGGGAGCATAGTTCAGGGAATGGAGGTGGACAGGCTATGGAAACCATGGGGAGGGGTGGTATTCAGAAAGCAGCAGACAGTTCGTAAAATGAGGGGAAAGAAAGAGGGGCTAGACCACCAAGCTGGTTCAATGGAGAGGTCGCTAGAATAGTTAGGGAAAAGAGGGCTGCCTACAGGAAAAGCAAGGGAACAGCTAGGATGGAAGACAATGAATTCCAGAGGTTGGCCAGGATAGCAAGAAAGGAAGTAAAGGGCCAAAGTGCAGAAGGAGCTCCAAATAGCGGAGGGGATAAAAAGGGGGAGGCCTTCTATACTTGCATAAAGGAAAAGAGAGACAAAAAGATGGCATAGTCAGACTCAGAAAAGGGATGAATGAGTCGTTGAGGACGGGGCAAAAGCAGGAGTATTAAACGAATACTTTGCTGCATGTTTGGAAGGAAATGGTGGGACCAATACCACAGGTGGGGATAAATAAGGAGGGAGCAGCAGCAGACCCGATAGAGGTCATTGGGATTCAAAGGTAGGGAGGGGCTTTTGGCACTAGGTGGACACATCCCCAGGGCCAGATGAAGTACACCCCAGGGTACTCGAGCCTGGCAGAAGAATTGGCAGGCCCACTGACAATTCTATTCAACAGATCCCTAGACTTAGGAGAGTACCAAAGGAATGGAGAACAGCGATGTAGTGCCACTCCACAGCAGCGGCCCAAGGAAGACCCAGCAATCACAGGTTGAGCCAGTCTGACTCCATAGTATTAAACTTATGAGATCTTATGTAGTGTGCTGAGGCAATGGGGCAATTTGATGTGGACAGTGATAGTATAGGTCATGGCAAGGATCTGGTCGTTGAACTTGACTGCTTTGATGGTTCACAAGTGACTTGCAAGGGCCAGGCTATGACGCTTTATCTGGACTTAGTAAGGCTCGATTGTGCCCCACTTGAGGCTGATGCAAACTGGGGCTGGTGGTGAAGCTCCAAGATGTGTGGTGCTGTTAATATAGAAACATAGACTTTGACAGCAGATAAGGACTCTTGGCCCACCCAGTCTCGCCCATTTCCTACCTATTTGATAAGCTGCAGATTCTAGTTAACCAACAGCCTCTTCCTGCAACCCCCACTATAATTGCCTTTGTCTGTCCCATGCATGTTTGAATTCCCCTGCTGTTTTAGACCACCAATCCTTCTCCAGGAAGGTGGCTCCATGCGGCTCACCACTCTCCTGCCGAGTCAATTTCTCTCACATTACCCTTGAGCCAGTCTCTCTCTAACTTTAAATTGTGCCTCTTGTTCTTACTCATCTATTTTCTGAAAGATGCTCCCTCTGACTTTGTAGATTCCTTGAGGTACTTGACAGTTTCTATCATGTCCTCCGTCCCTCCTTTCATCAACGGTATACATATTAAGTCTCTCAGTCTCTTTTTGTGGTTTCTGGATGTAGACCCTGCACCATTTTAGTTTCCTCCTCTGGACTGCTTCCATCCTGTCTATGTCCTTGCATAGATGAGGTTTCCAAAACTGCACTCAGTACTCCAGATGGGGTCTCATCAATTGTCTGTACAGAGGATAACCCACTCCCTTTTTCTACTTGTGATGCCCCTCCTATGCATCCCAGTATCCCCTGCTTTCTTACTGACTTCTCACATTGCTTACCCACCTTTAGGGTCATCTGAATGACTCACACCCAGTTCCCTTTCCATTATTGTTGTTAGTACCTCCTCTGCAATTATGTACTCTTTCTCTTGATTTTTATTTCCCAGGTGCATTACTTGCACTTTTGCTTGAATCTAAGTTGCCATATGTCTGACCATTCCTCCAACCTTGCCATGTCCCTTCTCATCCTTTCTACCCTCCCTTGTGTATCAACTCTGTTACAGATCTTTGTGTCATCTGCAAGAGGCACACCTTTCCTTCCAGACCTCTGCAATGTCACCTATAAAGACGTTAAATAGGACTGACCCAGTACTGAGCCCTGAGGTACTCCACTAGTAACCCCCCTTTCTTCAGAATGTGTTCCATTCACTATTACCTTCTGTGTCCTGTTGTGCATCCAGTTTGCTACCCAGGCTACCACCCTGAGACCCACTCCCAGGCTGGCTAACTTGATTATTAATCTTTTGTGCGGGACTGTGTCAAATGCCTTGCCAAAGTCTAGTTAGGCCATATCCATAGCCCCTCCCTGGTCTATTACTTTGGTCACCCAGTCAAAGAAATTGATTAGATTCGTCTGACATGACCTTCCTGCTGTGCATCCATGCTGCTTTGGGTCCTGTGCCCCGCTGGCCTCTAGATACTGAACAATTCTTTCTTTCAGAAGTGATTCCATCATTTTCCCCACCACTGAGGTCAAACTAACAGGTCTGTAGTTTCCTGCTTCTGCCTTGCTCCCACTTTTGTGAAGGGGAATCACATCTGACCTCTTTCAGTCCTCAGGTACCACCCCATCTTCCCATGATTTGTTAAAAAGTGTGGTTAGTGGTGTCACTAGGTCCTCCCTTAGCTCTTTTAGGATTCTGGGGTGAATCCCGTCAGGCCCCATTGCTTTGTCCACCTTGAGTTTTAGGAGTTCTTTCAGGATTCTTTCTTCTGTAAATGGACTGGCATCAACCCCCACTACCCAGAGTGCTTCTGTTGTTTGGTTTAGGTAACTCCTCCTCTTCTTCTTTTGTGAATACTAGCAATGTGTATTCATTCAGTATCTCTGCCTTTTCACTGTCTCCTCTGTCCACCTCCCTCTCCTTTATTAATCTTCACTATCCCTCCCTTAACCTTTCTATGCTCCTTAAGGTACCTATAAAAGGTTTTATCCCCCTTCTTAACTGAGTTGGCTATTTTTTTCCTCGGTTTGGGCCTTCGCTTTTCTGACTGCCTTCCCCACTTCTTTCTGCTTTAATTGATACAGTTCCCCGTCATGCTTCTTCTGTGATCCTTATACTTTTTGAATGCAGCCTTTTTCTCCTTAACCTTTCCTGACACCTCTTTTGAGAACCATAATGGTTTTTTATTCCGCTTTGTTTTCTTTATTTGTTTCACACAAAGGCTTGTTGCCTCCATGATGGCAGTTTTGATTTCTCTCCATTGTTCTTCCACCCCTCCTTTCTGGCCATTTGCTAATGCATTCCTCAGGTATTCACCCATTATGCCAAAGTCAGCCCTTCTAAAGTCCAGTATCCTTGTCTTTGTATGGCTTGTCTCCATGGTTGTGTTTATTGTGAAGCACACTGTGCAGTGGCGGCTTGTTCCCAGATGTCTACTGACTCCTAAATTTGTGATCTTCTCTCCATTTGAGAGTCCCAGGTCTAATATTGCTCCCTCCTGAGTGGGTTCCACCACTAGCTGTCTAAGGCATGCCCCCTGTAGGGCATTGAGAATGACCCTGCTCTTGGATGTGATTGCAGTCCATGTCGTCCAGTTAACATCTGGCATATTCAGGTCCCCCATCAACAGTATCTCCCCTTTTTCAACCATTTTGAGAATGCCCTCTATCATTTTCTTGTCCATTTCCTCCCCTTGAGACGGGGGTCGGTATACAACCCCTGTGTGGATTTTGATGCCATTCCCTGTCTCCAAGGTGACCCAGTGTGCCTCTTGTCCTCCCCCTTTACTTTTTAGTTCTGTAGCTTTGATCCCTTCCCTTATGTAGAGAGCTACTCCACCTCCTCTTTTACCTTCCCTGTCCCTTCTGTAGATTGTGTACCCTGGTATGTTGACATCCCAGTCATGGTTCTCTGTGTACCATGTTTCTGTGACTGCCACAATATCCAAGTGTTCCTCTTCCATCAGGTCTACTAGCTCTGGAAGCTTGTTTCTCAGACTACGGGCATTGGTACTCATTGCCCTCCATTTAATGTTGGCTTTATCCTTTTTTACCCCATCCCTGCTCTTATTGCCCTTGTCTATTTTTCCACTTACCCCTGTCCTGCCCTCTGTCAGGCTTTGTACCTCAGTATTTACCCGACTACCTGCCATGTTTTGTGGGAGGAGGCTTGAACTTTCCTGTTTCCTATCAGCACCTCCCCCCTTGGCTAGTTTAAAAGCTTGCCAAGGAAGCCTTTAAACATGTCACCTATGAGCTTGTTTCCCTTCCTGGACAGATGCAGACCATCATGTCAGTACAGACTTTCATCTCTCCAGGTGGACTCCCAGTCCCCAATGAAGCCAAAGCCCTGTGCTCTGCACCAGTTTTGCAGCCATTCATTAAACTGCATGGTGTGCAGTACCCTAGCCTCACCTCTGCCATAGACTGGCAGCACCTCTGAGAAGGTTACCGTGCTTGCTATCTGTCTGAGGCCCTTCCCCAATTCCACAAATTCATCCTGCACTGCACTGATCTCATGCCTAGCTAGGTAATTTGTCCCAGTGTGGACAATGATATCTAGTTCCTCTCCTATGATGCTGCTTCTGCAATCCTGAGGATTTGCTTCCTGTACCTCCAGCCATGGCACCAGGCAGGCACTTCCTTCCCTCTCCTCTCCTTCCCAGGTCTACACCACTAACAGCTGAGTCCCCATCAGAAGCTGTTTCTTTCCTGTGGTGTCCCTTTGCCACTCTTTTGTGGGTCTCCCTTGTGGATGTCCCCAGCATTCTTCTTGGTCTCCACTGAGGGTGTCATCATAGAGGAACCTTGATTTGCCAGACTGACATATGATTGTGTAGAGGTACAACCTGGGGTTACACTCTGTTCCACCACCCTCACCCTCCCAGAACCTACTGTGGTCCATCTTCTCTTCACACATGGCAGCCTCTGAGGTAGTAGTTGTGGAACTGGTGCTCTTTGGGTGGGGGAGGCCTCCTTAGTCCTTGCCAGTTCAGCCTGGAGGTGGGCAACCTCCTCCCTCAGAGCTGACAACTGCCTGCAAATAGGGCAGCAACGCAGGTTCCAGAATGTCTCCTGAAAAACTGCTGCCCCACAGCCAGTGCATTGCACTACTCCCCATATGTCCCTCTTCCTTATAATATACAATGAGTAATATATAAAATTGTCTTTTTTTGTTTTTGTTTTTTTTTGGTCTGTACTTACCCTTTAAGCACTGTGGTGGGTTATTAAGAATATGACAGTTCTGCCCCAAGACCTGTTGAGGAAGTGATGTCAGAACCTTGGCTATAAAGGAAATGCCACACCTGGGGTGGGCGGGTGAGGGGAAGAGTGGGTGGTAGGCCACAACCACTGGTGACTGTTAGAAACAATCAAATACACCACTGCTCCACCACCCTGGTGAGTACTGCCCTTTATAGTAAGTTAACCAACACCACAATTTACTAGACCACTGCTCCTACACAAACCACTCTACTGAGTCCAGGGATAAAAATGAAGTCACTGCTCAGCCAGCAGGACACTTCTAAAATGTTACACAAATATCCTTCCAAATCCTAGGTCTCTAGCACAGGAATCAAGCAACTTCAGCTGTATTTCACCCCCTCTGGTTATAAAATTACTACATTTTAATAGAATCCTGCAATTCTTTTTTTAATGCCAATAAGAAAAAATGAAACTTTCTGTAGAAAGCGTAGCTTACCTTCCTAACAAGTCCCCAACAATATTATGTTTTACCAGGTTCCCAGTTGAGGGACAGGACACAAAGGATGGTGATAGGGGGAACCCTCCAGTACAAAGGAGGTCACCAGTGGGGTCCCACAGGGGTTGGTGTTGGGCCTGGTATTGTTTAATATATTTATAAGCAGCATTGCAGATGGCATTCAGGGGAAAATGTGTCTGTTCGCAGATGACACCAAGATCTGTGGGAGGGTGGATACCCAGGAAGGGATACAAGGGTTGAGGAAGAACCTAGCCAGACTGGAGAGATGGTCAGGGATATGGCAGCTTGGGCGCAATGCCAAAAAATGCAAAGTGATGCACATCAGGGCAAAGAACCCAAGAGCAGAGTACTACACAGGAAAAGTTAAGGTAGCTGAGACTGAAGAGGAAAAGGACCTGGGGTGGTAATTACTAGTGATCTAAAACAGTCCTCTCAATGCAAAAAGGCAGTGGTGAAGGTAAATAGGATGCTGGGATGTATAGCAAGGGGATTTAGTAGTAGGAACAGTAAGGTTATTTTGCCATTATATAGGGCACTGGTAAGGCCCCACTTGGAGTATGAGGTCAGGTATTGGCACCCAAACCTAAAAAAGGACATTAAAATGCTGGAAGGGGTGCAAAGGAGAGTGACTGAAATGATCAGGGGACAGCAGAACAGGTCATACAAAGAGAGGCTAAGAGCCCTGAGGATATGTACTCCCTGGAGGAGAGGAGGCAAAGGGGGATATGATAGAGACCTTCAAATACTTGAAGGGAGTAAACAAAGTAGAGAGTGGGGGTCTCTTCATTAGGTGAGATAACAGCACCAGAGGGCATAGCCTAAAACTGGTGGGAGAAGATACAGGAGAGATGTGAGGAAGCATTTCTTTACAGAAAGGGTGGTGATGGCCTGCAATGAACTGCCAGAGGAAGTGGTGGAGGCTAAGACAGTGGATCTTTCAAAAGAGCCTGGGACAAGCACAGGGGAAATCAAGGGACCGGGGAGGAGAGGGGGTGGGGGCCAGGGCACTGGTGTAAGGGCAAAGCCAGGACCTCTGTAACAACTCGAGAGCAGACAAGCTAGACCATGTGGTCTCCTTCTGCTGGCTACTTTCTCATGTTCTTATGTTCTAAAACTGTATGGTATGAATGACAGAGTTTATGTGGTGAAATTAACTGTTGTTATGATGTATATGTGTATTGCAATAAAAACTGAGTTTCAGAAAAAATTGTAATTTTGAAGTACAGCACATAAAACTGAGCAGCAGCATAAATCAAGTTAATTTACGTTGTGCTGACTGCCATGCTGGTGAAGTTAATAAAGTAATCTCCTGCCTAGTCTATACTATATATCCTGTCCTGTTTTAACTAGGAAATAATTATACCATGCCCACAGTCCATCTCTATAGTCATTAAGCGCCATTTTCAAATACATACTTTATTAAACTCCTTGTATATACATCTCATGTTTGTATTTAAAATACAACGTACAGTATGTATCTTGCTTTATCAATCTTGCATTGCTTGCCCCTGCACTACAAAATGTTAATTTGCACTTTCTTCTGTCAGTAATATTTCTTGCTGTATATGTAAGGCCCTTTTGAGGAGGGTCCCAACTTACACCGCCTTTGTGCTGATGGAGATGTTAATGGTGGCTCCTGAGTTCTTTTCTGACTACTAGTGAAGGGTTCATATCTAAAGAAAAGAAATGCACCTGCCTCCACCCAGAAAGAACCGATAATGGGCTAAGTGACAACTAGTCAGCCTCCTGGGATGCTGTACCTGGCTATCTCTCCACAGTAGTCAGGGTTCTTACTTACCCCACTTCATAGAAAGCAGTGATAAACCCTTTTAGTGGCATGCACCATGGAATAGCAGTTAGTAATGATAGCAGCTTTGAACAAGCAAACACAGTTTTACTGACAGGCGGTCCCTGCTACGGAAGATAGTTAAGCACGGAACTCCTATGGTACTGAGCCCCGATTAGTCTTCCTGCGTAGGCGGAGTCTGAACTACATCTTGTGATCCAAGCTATAATTTAGCTAGACCCTAAGAAATCACAACATGATGGTCAGTATTTTATCTGTCACTAACAAGGACCAGCAAGGCACAGCCCTTCTAGCCCGCTGAATCGAGCAATCTTAAGCTGTTGAGTGATGAGCTGGCCTTACTCAGCTTGTCACAGAACCTATAATACCTAACACCAAAAATCTCATGAACTTTATTCGAGATATTATTCTTACTGAGAGACCACAGAAAATGATCTACACTGCTGTATTCAGTTACGAATGCAGTGATCATAATGCTGTGGTCTCTGTCAGGGGGCATGAAGAAAATGAGTACCTGGTCCTTCCTTATATACAAAAGATATTTTACTCCTGTCTGGAGGCAAGATTTCTTGCATGACCTGTCGGCCATTAACTGGCAGAAATTTTGCCTAGCAGCTGTTAAAGAGCAGCCGACGCCTTTCCACAGAACTTTCACAAAACATAATGTTTAGACACAGTTCAGCTTGTATTTCACAATAGTTCTGTAAGTCTCCTCTCCATTTTTTTAATTATTGAGGACATTTACATGAAAACAGAGCTTTTGCTCCTAAACATTTCATCTATTCCAGTTGCTTTCTCCCTACCTGAGGTCATAATGCACTGCTTGTGATGTCACAGGTACTCCCATGGCAACAGATTGTGATGTCACAACAGAGGATTGTGACTTGAAGTACGGAGTAAGCTATAGACGCCGATGAACTCTAAGAAATACAGGTAATGTATTCATGTACATTTCCTCAGTGATAAATAAATGGGAGGAGAAATCTGTAGAATATGTATGGAATGCAAGCTGAATTGTTCCTAGCTATTATGTTTTTCAAAGTTATCTTGGGGGGGGGGGGTGCTGTGGAGCCCGAGCAAGACGGTGATCTTTCTGTGGAGCTCTTATATCCATTGTATAAATTAAGATAAAAAACATATTTTCCTTGCAAAATATCTGAGCTGGACCAGGTGAAATTAGTATCTGAAGGAAAGCTGCTCACCATGGGTAACCCTTGAAAAGATTGGACCACAGGTGAAGGAGCCAGGTCTAAAACTTCATCCCGACTTCCTGCCATGAGGCCACAAGTGGCCAGCTGCTGAAAACCCAGAAATGGCTTCAGAGGAATCTTCCAGACGATCAATAGTATAAAACTTAACAAATTAATAGCATCCGTCCGGACTGCTCTCTGATAAATTTGATGCCTTAACAAATAAGGTGGCCGGTCTTGAGGCAACAGTAGAAGCAGTACAGGGGACATCAGTGGAAGCAACTAAACATGCTGACTCAGCGATGGGAGCAGTGGCAACTATTATAAAAAAAACACCCACCTGAAGACCCGTCTGGAGACGTTAGAGAAGCAGGTGAGGGAGGCGAATCTTCATGTGTTAGGACTATTGGAGGAGTGTGAGGGAGACCATCTTCTTCTCTTTATTAAAGATTGGCTGACTCATCAATTAGGGGAAGAGGTCTCAGACTGGACCTATCATCTGCAGAAAGCATATCGAGTGACCACTCGGGGCAGATCAGTTAACCCGGAGGCTCCTGGGCAGTAGTCAAGTTACTAAACGGCATTGGCTATGACTTTTCCCCTGGCGCTTGCCCATACAAAAAAAAAAACTGCTGTATGAGGGGGAACAGGTTCGTCTGTTTCCTGACATCGGGTTCGCTACCCAACAAAAAAGAAAAAGATCTGACAGAGTACTGGTGTTGCTGAGGGAAGCTGGAATCGCTCACAGGCTTATTTCCTAGCTAAGCTGTGAATTGTACACCGGAGTCGAGTATACTTGTTCAGCTACCCCAATGAAGCTATGAAATGGGCACTGGAACAAGCGACACCCAGGTCTAGAGCACAGGAAAAAGAAGTTTCTTCCTCGGAGGATGAAGATGCACCATGAAGATACGCTGACTATCTGGTTACCTGATAAGATATGGGGTACCTCAGGACTTGAATTTTGTTGTTTTAATATTCAGTACAAGGTAACCTCAAGTGGTTTGTTGTTAGAGATGGTTTTTAATAGATCCACGTGATATTATTACCATGTGTTTAAAATAACAAAGTTCTTTTAATATATGGTAAATGTTATAGTATAGTAAATAACCCTTTGGTTAAAATGACATTCGACAGGTTACTTAATATAAATTCAGCTCAGTTAAGTTAGCTCTATTTCTTATAGCACCTTCATTTATGGATAAGGAGGGGGTTCTGCAGTAAAAAAAAAAAATATTTTGAATAGGGCACAACGTAAGTGCCTAAACACTGTGATTAAGTGTAGTGGTTTTTTCCCTCACTGGCTGAGGGAGAGGACTATAGACATGTTTCTTTATAATCTAGTCTACTTTTACCACGCAGCTGATGGACTCCAGATTCAGCAATCTGAAATAATAGATCTTTTGTTTTAACATGGATTCCACCATTGGATGTATCTTGAAGCATTTGAAGGACAATACTGTTTTGTTTAGAGAAGTGGCACCCTCTTGTGGGGGAAAATATGTATTTCTATGCTTGAGACATGACTGTATGTTTGTTTTTGTATAATAATAAAGTTAAAAAAAAGTTATCTTGGAGGTGTCAGCAGCTCTTTAACTAGCAAATGTTCTACCTGGCTCCCCTTGGTGTGCTTGGCTGTAGAAATCTTTAATCAGCTATTGCTTAGTTATAAATAGACATGGAAACATAGAATTTGCTGGCAGAAAAGGACTGGTTGGCCCATCCAGTCTGCCCTATTTTCCTCTGCTTATTCTGACACTATGGATTCTGTTTGGTCTCTGGCATCCCTTACACCTCTCTTTCCTCTGCCTGTTATATCTGTGTGCCTATCCCACGCATGCTTGAAGCCCCTCACTGTTTATGCTCCCACATCCTCTTCTGGCAGGCTGTTCGAGGTTTCCACCACCCTTTTGGTGCAGAAGTATTTCCTCACATCTCTCTCTTTTTTTTTGAACCAATTATTTTACCAGGTGAGACACACTAAGCTGAAAGCTTGTTTGCAGGTGCAACCTGGGAGCACGATGAAGTTAAGTGACTTGCTCAGGGTCACACAGTATGCAGGTGGGGGCTGTGGGATTCAAACCCAGGTCTCCAGATTTGCAGCTCAGAGCCTTAAACCACTGTGCCATACTGCCTCCACAGCTTCACTGCATTCCCCTGTGTTCTGGTGCTCTTCCTCCTCTGAAAGAGACTCCCCTCCTGCAGTTAGTTAACCCCAATGAGGTGCTTGCAGATCTCAAACATGTCCAGTCTAACTCTCCTCCAGGGAGTTAGGAGTACATTTTTGAGTTCCCATAGCCAGTAGCGGCTCTAGCCACAAATGGTTACCGGGGCACAGCTGGGGCACAACAGATGGCAGCCAGGGCACTGATACATTGTTACTATGGGAAAGCTCTGCACCATATGGAGCACCAACTGGGGCACAGCATTTTTCTACCAGGGCACGTGCCCTGGCAGGCCCTGGTGTAGAGCCGCCCATGCCCATAGCCCCTCCTCATATGACTTCTTGTGCAACAACAGCACCATTGGTAACCCTCCACTAGACCCCTTCCACGCTGCCGATGTCCTTGCAAGGGTGTGGCCTCCAGAATTGGACACAGAACTCCAGGTGGGGTCTCCCTAGTAAGCGATACTGTGCATGTCACTAGCCTTGCATACTGTTTTTCCGTACTGCCCTGACACCTTCAGATCATCAGCTATGATTACCCTGTGATCCCTTTCTCGCTTGGTGACTGTCAGTACCTCCCCCCATCTCATACACAGGTCCCAGGTTTTCCCACCCCAGGTGCATGACTGCATTTTCTGGCACTGAAACTCAGCTGCCTCACCCTAGAACACTTCTCTAGTTTCCCCAAAGCCCTTTGCATTCACTCTGCTCCTTCCTGAGTGTTCATCCCATTGCAGATTTTTGTGTCATCTGCAAACAGACACAATGTCTACATTTCTTGCAACTTAATTTAAGGATGTAATTTTTCTATTTTTAAACAGGATACACACTCTTGGGCAGCAGGCCTAATTTCAACTGCATTCATAAGTACTAAAATACAAATTCCATACACACTGTTTCAGTACAACATGAACAATGCAATACAAAAGAAAAACATTTAAAAGCAGTTACATACATGTTAAAAGTCATTTGTGACTGTTCCTTGGAAGTGTTTCAGTGAATGACAACATCTGATATTTGTTTTCAATTTTTTCTGTGGGCGACAGCATAAAAGCTGATGCCCATCTCTCCGAAGCAAGAAAGGTCTTTGGGATGTATAGTCTATGGCTATTTGAATTTCTTGTACTACAGCTGGTCAAGTCGTTTGCGTCCACAATCCAGTGGTGAGACAAGGGATGGACGTCTTCATATGACAGTGTTTACGAGACCATGCTCAACATTTTCATGATTCTATAGCTGTCCATCAAAGTCCAGTCAAGACTTGCATAAAATGTACAGTGATGATTGGATGTCATTATCCATCTGGCCTGGCTAGGGAGAGGGCTAGGATAGTGGAGGGGGAGTTTAGGGAATTTATAAGACGTGCCCATGTGAGACAAAGGTCAAAAAAGAGGCACTGTCAAGATCTCAAAATAGCTCTGAGGGCCGGCCCTGTGGCATTGAGGGTTGAGGCGCTGGATGCCACACCTCGCGCCATGCTGGCAACCCGGGTACGGGAATGGACTCGGGTCGCTTGGGGGTCGGCCGGGGTGAGGAAAGATCAAGTGTCTGCTGACAGCTCTCCTTCCTCAGGGGAGGGGGGACAGTGCAGCTCGCTGTAGACGGCATGCAGCCCAGAAGGGGGAGGGCCCACGTCCAGGGTGTTCAACTGCCTCCGCAGAGGTGGAGGCAGTCACTCCACCCATTACACAATCGTGGGCCCTGGGGCTTAACAGGAGGAAAAACATGGAGCTGGCAGGCTCCATGGTGGCTAAACTGTGCCCATGCTGACCCCCAAGCAGTCTGGATGTTGGCTTCCAGGGGTGGGGGAAGGCCAGCGCCCCTCACCACTGACCCTGTCACGGGGGGGGGGACCCATGGGGGTGGTAGGATGGGCATGGGATCTCGCCAGAGAGCAGAGTCCCCTCGAAGGAAGGGCAGAGCCACCTGCCAGTTCCGAGGAGTTGCAGGAAAAATGTAAATAGAAAAAAATAGCTCTGAGGAATTGAAAGTGCGTTGGCCCAAAGCAAGACTTACTAAACTATCAAATGATTGGCGTTATTCAGGAAAAAAAAACAATGCAACAAGCTGATTTGGTCAGTAAAGCTAACTGCTACCTGAAACTATTGGAGAACAGAAATGATTCCTCTGAATTCCAGGATCTAGTAAAAGCATTGGAAGGAGGACTGTACCCTTAACCATGCCTAAACAACTCTGTTAGCCATAAGATAATTAAGCAATAAAGTACTACCAGGCGTTATGTTAATGCTCTAGTTAATCACCCCCTGGAGGCCGTAAATACTGTACAGCCTGCTTATAAATGTTATAGTTTGTATAGTGTTACATCTTTTTTTAATCATTTTTACCTCTGTTTTCTTGGATGAAATGGGAAAACTGCCCCAAGCCACCGACAGGTTTTCCGACAGTTTCATGACCCGCCTGAGTAGACCAAAACCTATCTCCAACGCCGTTTGTAGTACTGTAGTGTTTACCCCAGGTGTTTACCACAGACACTGCTGTCCAAGGCATTGAGACAGGAACCAAGTGTCTGAGGTATTGCAGGGCTGATGAGTAACAGACACATTTTCACAATAATTTAATAAATGTTATTAAAATTACACGAACTCTGTGGCTGTGAGACAGAAGCTCCAGTTGCAGGTGTTGAATTGCTGTGTTGATCATCGCCATAGCAACGTGGTTGGAGCAGCATTGTGTAGTCGTACATTTTAAACATAAAAAGAAGGGCAATAAGTGGTAGGTGCCCAGGATGCCCGGTTTTTGCCAACAAGCTGTTAATCGGGGCATTTTAGGACTGCACAACAGAGGTGAGAGCAATGGAAGCTTAGTAAATGTATATGCGAGTCACGTGAGTGTGCTAATCATTTCCATAGTAACCTGCGGTAACTTTATATTTTTATTTTTTAAATACGTTAAAATAAAGGTTACTGTGACTGACAGCTCCTTCAGCCAACTGCAAGCCTGGATTTACAAGGGAAATCCCCAAAGAGACAGTAGACAGTGGATTAGTTAGAAGTGGAGGTTGAGGTGTGAACAGCTCAAGCTTTGAGCTGCTCCTAGAAGGAACATGGGGAATCGTGGGAAGAGTCCCAACTTGCCTCCCTGCCACCTTTCTCCTGCTTGAGACTGCCTATAGCAGAAGTCGCATTTGTCCAATTTCAGCCTGGAACTCGTGACAGAAGAAAGAAGTTTGTTAGTGCTACTTGCAATTTGGACCCAAGATTTGCTCCTGAAAAGATCGGCCCAGCTTGTGTGCGAGACATACTCAGATCGAAAGGTTTGCCCAGTAAAGCTGCTGGATTGCAAATGGACTATATCTGAACAGTACCCTGAGGTAGCTGTTTATTTTGAATGTGCTGAATGTGTGTGGGTCGAGACCAGTTTACCCATGGCCAAACCTGTTATGCAAGCTGGAGGCTTCACCAGCAGAAGAGCATGAACTTTGCCAGACTGTTCAATCTGCCTGGGCCTTGCCAATCCGGCCTGGGCTGATACTTCTGCACCAGAGACTGTTTCATTGGCAGACCAGCTTGGGGATCCAGCCCCTGCTTAGCAACAACACACAGCTTGCAACCACCTGGAGGAAGGCCATGAAGAGAAGTGTGTCATGTCGGCCCTGCTTCCCCATACCCATCAGTCATCACCACGAGTTCTCCATATCACCTGCCTTGCAGCAGATTCCTGGCAGTGTGAGTACAATCAAGTTAGGTCCCTGCAACGAGTGTTTAAATCGTCAGTGGTACCATCTGTTTCAATTTCTTGGGTTTACAAAGGACTGAGCCAACCAGCTCAGATTACAAATAATCTGGCTGTTTTGCATGTTAACTGCTTTTCTTTCCACCACGGGCCTCAACATCAGCTGCAACACCGGCCACCCACAGACAATGCCTCTGGCTAGCCAGACTTACCATCCTGGGTGCCCAGTGTAGTGTCACTGTCACGTTGGGACTAAAAGTGCATGCCAAACCTGAATCAAATCTGATTGCTAATTATTTGACTAAATTCAGCCTCCTTCCTTGTTCACTGCCCCTAAATAAACCTGATTGTCTTTCTTCACGTTTAATCTGGCTAGTGTTCATATTATTAGTTGAGTTTACAGTGTTAAGAGTGTGCTATTTTGTATTGCTAACCTTACTTTACAGGGGTTCTCTGGGGGGGGGGTGGTCTCCAGTGAAACTGCTGCCGATCTAACCCTGGTGGTAAGTGTGAAGGGTGTGTGCATATTATTACTGTTCCATACTGTCTGTGAATGCACTACTGCATCAGGTGCTAGGCCACTAGGAGGGTTGGTGGGTTATAGCTTCCCAGAGGGCTATACCAGAGCAGACAAGCATCCCCAGTACCACTACTCTGGGTGGAGGCACCTTATTAGTGAACTCGGGCCCCTCAACCTGTGTATAGCCATACAGGCAGGGGTAGTAGCCCTTAGATAGTGCCATCTTGGGGTTACACGGGCCTATCTCTATACTCCCTCTCCTGGTTGAAGTATTACAAAGCTACCATGTTAGGTCTAATTAATGATCAGCTACATGAGCAGCTTAACCAGTTCATTGTTCTTACTCCATTACAATCAGTTTTCGGAGCTAGCCACAGTACTTCTACTGCCCTAGTCGAGGTCACCAGTGACTGATTCTCTGCTCTGGATCAGTCACTTATTGATGCTGCCATTCTTTTGGACCTCAGTAAAGCCTTCAATACAGTTGATAGTACCATCTTACTGCATACACTCTTTGTTGCAGATATCAGCCCCTGCTGTGCCGTGGTTTACAAACTAACTGGTCAACAGCAGCAGCAACTAAAACTGAAAGGTTTCTCACCCTCCTGCTCCCAGTCAGTACTAGGACTACTATTAGTCATGGTTTACATGACTTTTCCATAAGCAACCTTGGGTAAAATGTAGGGGATGCTAACTTGCACTGTTAAGCTGACAACACTGTCCTGTATGCTGCTAGACCCGGTCTAACTGCTGCACTTAATGACCTTCATTCTGCTTTTGATACTCTGCAGTATAGTCTGTTTGCCTCCAATCTCCTCCTCAACATGACTAAAACTAATTTTATTATTTACTCCTAGTGGAAAACAGTCACTAAACACCCGTCTTCCTAGCATCTCCACCCTTATAGACAACAAACTGGAGCTGGTGGATACATGTAAATATCTTGGTCTTTGGGTCGACTCTATGCTGTTGATTATGTAGAAAATTACATCTGCTTTACTCTCGAGTCAAGAAAAAGACTTGTGCAAACCACATTCCTGTCACTACTTGACTGTGGTGATCTGATTTATGGAGGTTGCCACCACCTTGTACCTAGCCAAACTGAATGTGTTGCACCATAGAGCACTTTGTTTCATAACTAGTCTACCCCCAGGACTCACCACTGTATCCTTTATTTGCCCATTACCTAGCCCTCTCTTACCACTAGAAGACAACAAAACCTGCGTACTTGGTACTTTAAGGCCCTCCAGAACACTTTGCAGGGCTGGATTTACATATAGGCAAACTATGCCTGTGCTCAGGGCCCAAGATGTACTGGGGGCCAACTTCAAAGACAGAGGGCCATGTGGGGACACAGTTACTGTCACAAAGTGATCAGATTAACCACTTAGCCCCAGGAAACCATTAGCAACCCTGATATGCTATGTACTACAGGATTGCAAGCCTTTTTCTGCTTGGTTACTAGTGACATTACAACTGTGTGGAGAAGGGGTGGGAGTCGCCATGTAAATGTATTGCAGGGCCATGCAAAAATATCACAACCCTCACATTGGTGAGCACAGTTTTCAAATGCCTCCTGCCTGTAGAACCAATACAGCCAGGTGGTATGGGTGTTAGAATTCTGCTCTCAATCTCTAGCTAGAGGTCACAGAGATTGTGAGGGACCAGATAGCAATAAGTTTTATGTGATGTCAGGACTGTATAAAGGCTGGAGTTTGTGAGGCACTAAATCACCAAAGAGTACCACAGCACCAAAACATAAAATCTCAGCAACCCAGATGAGGGTCTTAAGGTGAGAATTGAGATGGTGAGTGGAACATTATAGATAGTGCTCATGGTGGAGTCAATTTCATGATATAGCACCATGGGAATGGTGCAATGTCATGCCAAAACCTTCTTGACTAGTAAAGTCCAGCATATTAGTGTGTTCAAACTCCCGTTGCCCTGTTTGCAATGGTGGTCACATTTACATTATGCCTCAATTGCCTGGGGAACCCCCATGCTAAATGTTGTGCATAGGGCCCAATATTATATAAATCCAGCCCTGACACTTTGCCACCACATATTATGGCCTTTTTCCAAATATCTTTATGCCTGTATAACCTAAGAACAGTGCAAGCCACATTAGCGGGACATAGTTAATGGGGATGTTCAATAAATCAAGACAGATTAATGCTACAGTACATTATAGAATTACCACTATTTTTGGGGGGGGGCAGCGTATGTTGTGTGAGCATTTTGTGAGCCAAAGTTTATTTTCTAACTGTGCCTGAACAGTTTGTTTAAAAAGCCCCAAAAAACAGTAATTTTAACTGATGTATGTCTTATTTTAACACACTGTAGACATGAATAAAGAATTAGAGCACTGTTGCACAACTGGAGTCTCAGGTAGCCATTAAAACAGCTTCTTCTGAACCACCAGACTGTTCTGAGTTTTATAGGTCGATTTCAGTATTAAACACCGACTGTAGTAGCCGGCCCGGTGGCGCTGAGGGCTGAGGCGCTGGATGCCTTACCTTGCACCACACCAGCGAGCCGTGTTCAGGAATGAGCACGAGCCACTGGGGGTTGGCAGGGTTGGAGAAGGATTGAGCGTCCCAAGGACTGCTCTCCTCCGGGAGGGGGACTCTATGGTCAGTGCTTGACTGGCCCTAGGGAGACTGTGGGCAGTGCATCATGCCTACAGAAGAGGCATGGAATTGGGGCAGGCGCCTGGAGGAGTGCATGCGGAAGCGTGTGTGCTCCCTCCACTGGCGTCATTGCACGCCCCTCCCCACAGGGGAGAAAAGTAGAAAATATCCCTAGGCAGCATGAAGGCTGGCCTGATGACGCTACCATGATTGCACCCAAGTTAGCTCCCTCAGGAGCCCACCCTCCAGGTCTCCATGGTGGTGGGGTATGTACCCGCCATGATGCAACCTGAGAGGTTGTGGCGGAGAGGTATGAGCTCTGACTGTGATCAGGGCAGCTGGAACAGGTGGGGGAACCAAAGGTACAACCCCCCCCCCCCAGCAGAAAGATGTAGAAATAAATAAGGTAAAAAAAAACACAGACTGTAAGTTTTTATGTCTATTATGGCAACATTTCTGGATCTGCGCCTACCCTGCCAGATTCATCTGGATCAGACTGGATTTTGCCAACCCACAGCTGCAACTCTCAGATGGCACCCACATTTTCTGCTTTCCCGACCTTTGCTTTGTGACCAGGCAATGGAGGAAATCTTCGATGCCATGAGATCGGCACGAAACAATGGGACTCTCATACTCTGTTATTCCTGCAAACTCAGGCTTTCTTATGTAGTAAGCTCTATCTTTTACTGACCCTGTGGAGGCAGGGAAAAGGCTACTTAAAATAAAGGCTGACTTTGAAAGGAGGAACCTTGGGGAGGGCAATGAGGGTGAGATGAGCTGTTTTGGAACTATATTTGTTCATACTTTTTAATCTATCAGTTCATCAACAGAACAGTTATTAAGATTTAAAATGCTTGGCTGTAATAATTGGGGACTGGTGGCCAATGGGTGGAGGTGTAAAGGGGGGGTGAGTAGCCCTCACTACTGATACTGGATTTGCATGTAGTTTAGATAGGGAGCGAGGACTCCATATTGTATTTGCCTCTTTGGATCTAGGATGGTGATCGAAGGCTGTGAGATGGTGGCAACTGCATACTCACTTCATTACAGTGCTGCATGCACTATGGCCCAACCCCGTACAGAGCATCCTCCCTCTAGTCTGCCTACTAGTAGATCTTAATTCACCATGTTTTATAAACAGTTTCAATTGTGCACGCTGATATTACACTTGCATCTGTTTCAGTACTAGGTCCCTATTGCATTATAATATATGAAGCATATTGGGTGATTGTTTAATATGAACAAATGTAATAAGCATACAGTATATCATGTATTTTCCCATCAGTATTTAGCTGGTGCCGAAGAAGAAGTTCTGTAGAAATCATTGTATTTAATTTTTGGGACATATCATCAAGCACGTGGACTTTTGAACAGTTTTTTTGACCATTTCAAGAGTGTATCACTCAGGGACTTATTGTTGTAATATATTTTTGGACTCTAGTCCATGGTCATGACACAAATGGCCATTTTGGGACATTTTTGGACATTGAAGCTGTTTTGCCTCAGCGTTTAATCTCCACAGAAGATGGGTATTGCAAGTATACTGCACAAAACGTAATATTATTACTATTATACCACTAGAATTTGTGATAAAAATGTATTTTTGTGTAGAAATTAAATTTAAGTTGGAGGGGAAGTGATATGTGCTCCGAGCATGTCTGACCTGTAATGTTGTGGGAACAACTATGAAGTTTGTCACTTAATAATGGTTTTGCAGTTGTATGTGTGAAACTAATATGGGACACTTACTGGTACATAGATTATTTGAAAGTTGATCCTGTTGAAAGCCGAGCGCTAAAATGCTTTTTATTTTCTGTTGCGAAATTGAATGCATGATGCTGGATATGCGCATTAGACAAGCTGATAATGCGCATGTTCAGAATCACGGATTCGATTTCTTATCAGAAAATAAGGGTTTTAGCGCTCGGTTTTTGATGGGACCAACTTTTACATAATCTATGTACTGGTAAGTGTCCGATATTACTAGTTTCACAGATAGAACCACAAAAGCATGACTTCGTGATAAACAAGCTTCTTAGTTGGTCTGGCGGCACTACAGGTCAGAGACATACGGAGGAGGAGATAGGATGTGTAGTGTGACTTAAATTTGATGTGTGGTGAAATTTTGTAATCTGGGTAGGTTGTAGACATTATAGACGTGGGATTAGACAGTTTGTGCCAGGGTTCAAAAATTAGTTACATAGCGACAGTGTTTGTATGAGATTTAGTGTGCGTAGGATTGTGAGTGGACAAGAATGGAAGGGGATGTGGATAAACGACTGTGGGCATGGTTATAGACGAATAAACTACTGTGGGAAGATGAATAAACTACTGTGGGCGTGGCTATAGGTGAATAAACTACTGTGGGCATTCAGGTGGTAGTTTGTGGGAGAATAACTGACAGTGTTCCTCTGCTCTGATTTGCTGAAACTGGATACCTGTGGTATAATAGAGTTTAAATTATATGTTTACCCTTCCTGATAATTGATTGCTATGCCTTGGAACCTTGGTTATGCATATTGTATATGTTTTCTAACATAATAAACACAAAGTATTAAAAAGGATTTGTCCATACCTGGTAAACAATTTCCAGTCTGAGGAGATCCTCTCCATCACCCATAATGCACCCTTCTGAGGTATGCCTTTCTGACGCCAATCTTGATGTGGAGAAAGCATTCGACCAGGTGTCTTGGACCTTTCTCTGTGCCATAATTCGGCAATTTGTCTTTCCTTACCTTTATAGAATTGCTTTTCATATATAGAGTTCCCCTCAGGCATAGGTACAGGCAAATGGCTATCTCTCCTCCCACTTTGCATTACAGAGGGGGACCAGATGGGTGCCCCCTCTCCCCACTTCTCTTCCCTATTTATATTGAGCCCTTAGCATGGGCCATATGACAGCATACTAATATTCGAGGATACCCGGCCGCTGATGGGAGGGAACATCAAATCGCACTTTATGTGGATGATGTTATGCTTTACCTCTTCGTCCCAGATACCGACCTCCCAACTATCTGGTCTTTCTTACAAATTTTTGATACCCTGTCTGGCTATAAGCTGAATGAGAAAAAAAAAACTGAGGCACTGTCGATTAACTTTGTACTCTTTGCCACTCTGATGTCCCACTTCCCCTTTAGGTGCGGACTTTTATAAATGAGGTATCTGGGGGTCAGTCTCGCAGTCGCCATCTCCCAGCTGTTCCAGGTCAGTTTTTCCCCTCTGCACACACACATACAAACAGACCTGGAGAAATGGATGGTCCACCGCCTCTGTGGAGCAGCGGGTGCATGACCATTAAAATGGTGGTGCTCCCCAAATTTCTATGCCTGTTTCACTCTTTGACTATCCGATAGACATGGGTTACTGGGACAGGTGGCATAAGATGATATACAGGTTGCTTTGCCTGGGCTGGCCCTCCCCAGATTGGATCGCTACCCTCTGTAGACCAAAAGATCAGGGAGGATTTGCTCTTCCGGATCTTCATCTGTACTGTGAGGTGGCACAACTTCAGTTGATCAGGAATATGCCCTCGCAACAGTGGGCACAACTGGAGAGAACAGCTTTACCCACCTCCTCCCTAGAAAGAGGTATCCTAGACTGGCAGCAGATAAACACTTTAGCAGACTGTGGTTAACCCTTTGTCACCACTCCACTCAGAATATGGAGACAGTGGATAATGTAGGTGGGACTGAGAGAGCAGCTGCTAGGGTTGCTCCCTCTACACCTCCATAAAGATTTTATGCCAGTCAGGCTGGATACAGTTTGCAAAGTTTGGTACCACCGAGGACTCAGATATCCCTTTTAGCTTCTGCAGGGTAAAGATGTGAAAACATTTCAAATGATCAAAGACATCTTAGTTATATCAGATTGGTATGTTTTGCTACTTTCGGACTCGGGCATACCTCACCATCTGGACTTGTTAGAGACCTGTCCTGGACCCCAGAAACCATTTGGTCATTTTGATCATATCTGCCTTGATGGGAGATTCTATGCTGCACCGTATTTCCTGATTGTACACCACACTTCATCAGCTCAGGGCTCTCCCCTGCTACAGGTTTTGGATAGGTGGAACTAGATGGTCAGCCACCCTCTCACCAGCTACAATCACAGATGGCCTACATTAACTCCCCAACATTTCCTCCCTGTGTCTTAGAGGGAGCTTATCTGGAAGTTCCTGGTACATTACTTTCTAACTCCAGTTCAGCAGGTATACCGAAACACTACACAAACTGGCCAGTGCTGGAAACATTGTGGAGAGACACAGACAGAACTGTGTCACATATTTTGGGCATGCCCCTGTCTTGCCTCTTTTATTGTCTCTGTTGAAGCACTGCAAGAGATTTTCTCTCCACAACTCAGTCTCACAGAACACCTGTTCCTCTTTATGTTGTAACCACAGGGTGTGAGGGATTCTACTGTCAGACACCTTCTGGGGATTCTTATCATAATGGCCAAAAGTGCATCATGAAACGGTGGCTTACTGCAGGGGCCCCAACCAGTGAAGACTGGATCTGGCTGGTAAATGCCACATATGCTATTGGAACCCTGACTTATGCAGTGAGACGCAGGAGGAGAGGGGTGTAATAGATGGAATGGTGGCTCCTGTATGTAATGAATAAAGGCTCTACTTTTTGCCCTGGGGGGCAATTCTGAGTGGTGTATCCTGGGGGGGAGGTTGATACCTTTGTACAGATAGAAGGATCCGCACAGGGGATGGTAGCGCTTATGCTCAGTGTACACGTAGGCAGCTGAATTTCACCAGATTTATAAGCTATCAACATTACCTGTCATGGATTGTTGTTGCATTGTGTCTTGTGTTGGTGTACTGTGTTCATTTATTCTTGTGTCTTTGTATGTACTTGAAAATTTAATAAACTTTGCTTATAAAAAAAAAACAGCGTCCTCAGATAAATGGCACAGCAGCTTAATGAGGTCGATACATGCACCTCGCTGCTGTCCCTACTAAACAACTCCATCTGTAGTAACAATGTAATCCTTCTGTAGATCCCAAGGCACTTGTCTTACAATGGCAAAATGGCATTCAGCTGGCTTGCCCACACTCTTCACAGGGTGATGGCCAGCATCCACCCGGAGAGAAACTTAAGTCCTCAGTGGATGGTTTGAATGTTGCTTTGATTAACTTTGAAACTAGCCGAGGGGGTGGTCGAAGGAATCGGGAGACAGTAACTGCCCTCCCCACCCCACTGATTAAAGTAGAAAGGAGAACCTGAGGGGAGAAGTACCTCAAGGTGAAAATTAATAAAAGGAAGCATGGTGATAGAAATAAAGAGGAATGGAACGGGACCATTAAAAACAGAGGGAGGAAGGAGGTAGGCAAAGAGGGGTAATAATCAGAGTGGTAACAAAATCTGGAAGGCCATATAAGTGAATGCTAGAAGTCAAGGAAATAAGATTCTGGACCTGGAGGCCATCATGGCAGAGGCTGAACTGCATATTGTACACACGAGTCATGGTATGCTGAAAATTATGACTTGCATGGCCATACCAGGCTATACTCTGTTCAGGAAGGACAGGGTGAGATGAAAATGAAGGTGTGATGCTTTATGTGAAGGGGAGCATAAAAGTGACAGACATACAGGAAATATGGTTGAGGGCAGCAGTACTGTGGGTCACCCTGGAGAAGAGGAACGGAGCCACTATTCACACTGGTGTGATATACAGACCTCCACCAGAGGAGGATGTGTTACATAAGTACTTCTGGAAGTCATTGATAAGATGTCAAAAAGAGGTGCTACTGGTGGTGGACTTCAATCTGTCAGATGTACAGTAGATTGGAGCCTCTCAGTTGTGACTTCAACTAGAAGCAGAGACATCCTGTACTCCCTGCAGGGGGCATTCCTCAGGCAGCTATTCAGTGAACCCATTCGTGATAGTGCAATACTGAACCTGATATTCAGTAACAAGGATAGTGTTGCAGGCGTCCAGATGGAAGATAACTTTGGGACTAGTGATCACCATACAGTGTGGTTCAGTATAAGGATGGCTGTGGAATCAAACCACACAAAGACGAAAGTCCTAGATTTTAGTTGGGCAGTTTATAAAGATTGGTGACTGTCTCCAGGGATGACCTGGCTGGGGAGAGTTTTGAGACTTAGGTTTAGCCGAAAAATGCAGTGAAGGTAGGGTAAGGGTTTACTGTGACATTGCTTTCTTCTGAATCCTTGTCTTATTTGGTTTCAAAATCCACTGGCCAAGCATAAGTACACTTAAACACTTAACATTTGTTTTGTGTTGAAGCAGTCTATCAGAAAACTTTTGCTGCCACAGAGACTGAAACAGAATATGGGAGAAAAGGTGAAAATTATTCCATTCACCTAAATGAGGTGCTAACTACAGTATGAAGCTTTTTTGCAAATGGTAGGACAGGTTTTTCCTTGTGAGCATACTTTCATTCAGACTAGTTTTGATTCAAACAGCTGAGGATTTTTGGATGGCCCTGCTGATTTTAAACTTGAATTAGCTAGTTGCTAACAGTGATCTCGCTTAACAATCTACCACCTAGATGCTCACATGCAAAGACTAATAAAACCTGACTAAAGTCTAAAAATAAGCTTATAAAACACATCAAATGTGTCTGAACATTTATCTTTAACTAAACAAAATCATTGTAGCCAGAGTAAACCAAAGGTAAATTACAGGGTACCCTGACTATGGTATGATGCAGTAAAATATATTAGTATTGTTTATATTTTTTGATAACCAGGTAGGCCTACTTGGCACAAGTGCCTGTTTTCAGGGCAATGCAGGAGCACCAAGGTGGTTGTGACTTGTTCAGTCACACAGTATGCAAGTGGAGGTTGTGGGAATCAATCCCAGGTCTGCTAGATGTCCCCAGCTCATTCACAGTTTGCTACTCTAACCTGTCTACACTGCCAGCCCCAATAACCCCAAGATTTA
This sequence comes from Neoceratodus forsteri, assembly GCA_016271365.2. NCBI lineage: Eukaryota > Metazoa > Chordata > Ceratodontiformes > Ceratodontidae > Neoceratodus > Neoceratodus forsteri. Next base: position 1,318,306,278 of record CM057455.1, on the reverse strand, counting down.
ATGTTTAAATACGTGATTTCAAAAATAGTGTACAGTACCTACAGTGCAAATTATGACCATTAAACACTTTAACAACATTTTACTAACACTCAATTATTCACCACTCTATCTACTTATTTTTCTTGTACCAAAGTGGGTGAATAGCTGGCAGAGCACTGTAAATAGCTGTTGATTAGGCTTCATTATTCTACATCTAGAAACAGAAACATTTGTTTCTTCTGGATTTATCTAATTTTGATTTATTTGCTGTGGTTCACTTTATAGAATCTATTTAGCACTGTATGAGGCAGATGTTTTTAAATTTTGGAAGATAGGCAATACTTAAAATAGCTTATCGGTTTAGTATTCATTTTAGGAACATAAACTTTTTATGTTTTAAACATATACAAGTGGCAGTGTATTCATTTAGTGGTTTATACTGACTAATGCATGCTGCAGAAAACATCAAAAGATTTATTGTGAAGCACTCGGGGTCTATAGTAGAACTCCCGCAATTTCCCTGCAATTTTTGCAAAAAGCTCCGCAATTTGGGGCAACTTTTTCCACAATTTTCCAGTGGCCCTGGTCATGCTCATAACAGCTTCTATGAACAGTAACTTCTGGATGTGTTCCTGCTGAGACTTCAAGGGTTCAGCAGGACTCCCATGGATGTTAGAAACTGAGAGGCAGTGGCCACTGCCTGCTCTGTCTCCTGTTTAGACAGGCTTGAGATTAGCCAGTTGTCCAGATATGAAAAGACCAGGGGCTAGATTCACAAAAAAAAAAATCACAAAGTAAAGTGCAAAATTTTGCATTGCGCTTTATGTTTACCCAGGTGTCCATAATTGCTATTCACAGTTGGCAACTGTGAATAGGGCTAGATTGAGGCAGTGGTAACCCCGGTACCACTAGTGCTACCCCACTAGCCCCACCCCCACATGCAGTCAGGAGTATGAACTTGCAATGAATAGCACAGGATTGCTATTCCCAATTCACAAAGGCAGCCATACAAATAAGCCCATTGGGCATGCAAGGTGCTAGGTGGCCATTTGCATGCCCTTTATGGGCCCATTTACACTGGCTGCAGTGAGTTTAGCACATCTCCTCCCCATCCCCTGCTACAGAGGCAGCCTTGTTTCAGGTCATGTACCAACTCCCCTGCCGGTCGCTGGCCCAAATTGAAAAAAAAAAAAACAGTCTCCTCAGTGCTAGTGCACCCCCCCCCAGTCAATTGCTAATCACCAGCCCAAGTAAAACATATATATTTCCCTGGCGTCCAGAGGTCCCCCTGCATGAACAACCGATTGCCGGCCAGAGTAAACAATATTATACATATCCCTGGTATGAGTGGTTCCCCACCTGTGATTGCTGATCGCCGGCCTGAATTATTAAAAGTATATTCCCTGGTGCTAGTTGTTCCCCCCCCGTGACTGGCAATTGCTGGTTTGAGTAAAAGAAAATAATTCCCCCTGGTGGCTAATGATACCTCCCTCCCACCTGATCCCTCACCCGACTTCCAGACACAGTTTCCCTGGTGGCTAGTGGACCCTAATCCCTATCCAATCCCCATCCCTGGTTTGACAAGGCCACCCTCCCCCCAAAACACAGCCCCAGCCCCTGTATCATCCTGTGATGTCCACCCCCCCATGCCCATCCCTCATTGGTGGCCAGTGGCTCCCTCTCCCCAATCCACTTGTGTATATATACAAGTACTTCCCTAGTGTCTATTGGTCCCCCCCTCCCCTGTGATCATAGATCACTGTCCCAAACACAACAGATGTACTTTCCTGTCTGGTCCCCTGCCCCTCCCCCAGTCTCACCACCTGCTCTATCCCCATCCTGAACCCAAGCTGGCGACCAGCACAGCCCTCCTCTCTTCACCGCACCAGCCATCTGCAAGCTGTCAGTGAGCATGTACTGCATACACTATGTGCTCAATGATTGACGGGGAGCTGTCAATCAATAAGCACATACAGTTTGCAATGCATGCTCTGATGACTCACTCAATGACTGGCCGCGGTGGAGAAAGGAGGCTGTGCCAGTCATTTGGGTTTGGACTGGGGGGAGTGGGGTGCTGTAATACTACCTGCCAGAGTGGGGGGAACACTAGATGCCAAGGAAATATCTGTTGTACTTGGGCTGGCGATCAGCAATCACGGGTGGGGGGGGCACTAGACACCAGGAAAGTACTTGTATATATGTGAGCGGATCAGGGAGAGGGAGCCACTGGCCACCAATGAGGTACAAGCATCCAGGGGGGTGTGAAGCTCACAGGACAGGACAGGGGCTGGGGCTGTGCTTTTGGGGTGGCCTTATCAAACTGGGGACAGGGATTGGATAGGGGAGGCCCACTAGTCACCAGGGAAACTATATCTGGATGTCGGGTGAGGGATCAGGTGGGGAGGGACCACCAGCCACCAGGGAAACTATATCTGGATGTTAGGTGAGGGATCGGGTGGGGAGGGACCACTAGCCACCAGGGGAATTATTTTCTTTACTCCGGCCGGTGATTATTGATCATGGGGGTGGCCACTAGCACAAGGAAATATACTTTTACAACTCAGGCCAGTGATTGTCAATTATGGGATGAACCACTCACACCAGGGATATACTTTTACATCTTGGGCTGACGAGCAGTGATCACGGGGGAGGTGGACCACTAGCACCAGGAAATATACTTTGTATAGCCTCGGCTGGTGATCAGCAATCACAGGGAGAGGGGGCACTGCAGCACCTTCGCCAGCCACTAGGGTTGCACCGGATAAGACAAGGTCTCAGTCGGCAGTATTTGCTCCATGCAAGGGGAATGCACAAGAGGCCCTTGCATGGAGCAAATGCTTTGTGAATCGAACAGTGCTCATATTCATGTCCCCTTCCCCTCATTCGCATTGTGGCCCCCCTCCACACTTTGCACTGGTGCAAACCTGGATTGAGCACATAAACCAGGCGTTTGTGAATCCCAACTCAGCACAAAACAGGGTTTGCACCAGGGCAATGTTTTGTGAATCTGGAATCCTATCTTTCTGAGGTGTGCTGCAAGTGCTGCAAAGCACTTGTAAAGACTTGTGGCACCATGGAAATCCAAAGAGTAAGACTTTGAACTCGTAATGTTGCTCATGCAACATGCACACAAAAACAAAGTATTTGTGGCAGCTGCGATACACCAGTATGTGTTGATATGCATCCTGCATATCCAGTGATGCTAGCCAGTCCTGTTACTTCAAGTAGGGTAACAGAGAGTCCAGAGAAAGCATTCTGCATTTTTCTCAATCCATGAATTTGTTCAGACTTCTAAGGTCGAAAATGGGGCACATGCTCCCTGATTTCTTTGGTACAAGCAAGTGGTGGAAGTAGAACCATGTGTGCGGTTCCGACTCTGGCACTATTTCTACTGCCCTATTTCTCAGAAGGCCCACAATCTTCTGTGTCATAAGCTCTGACATGTGAGCCAACAAGAGGAGTTGCTTTCTGGGGGGATTGTATGGAGGGGTTTCTGACAATTCCGGGGATCACCTACCTCCCAGATAATCCGGAGGACCCACTTGTCCATCAAGATGGAGTCCCACTGATGGCAAAAATGTGTCAGACGTCCCCCTACTGGGGAGGAGAGGTCTGTCTCGGGCAGCTGTAGCAGGCCTGGGGCTAGAGCTTCAGATTGTGGCACTGAGCATTCTGCCGCCTGTGTTTTTGGCTGACCTCTATTTGGGGCACATTCACGTATTTGACCTTGCTTCTGATGTGTAGTGCTGCACACTGCATTTTCCCACATGTAAATTTCACAACTGAGCTTTGTAAACTGCCTGATGTTGTTTAGTTTCTCCATTGATGGTGCTTACAGATGTTCCTGTTTCTTCACACTGGTTATCCTATGTAGTTCATGCTTGAAATGCATGGTCATGTTACACCCCAGCTACACTGTGTAACACTTTACGCAAAGGTGTTGGTGGTGATTGCATCCCTGTCTGCAGACTTCACATATATTATTTATTGTTGCCACCATTACTGTTATTATCAGAGGTACATAACTTTAGCAGCAAGACGTGTAATTGATTACATGCTGTTACGATTGACAGTGAGACACTGTTTATTACACTGCTATGGTAAATTTGGTGTGCATGTGCATTTCTGAATCCTGCATTAGTGTGCCTATACGGTGGTGTTGTAGGGGAAACAGGTGGATTAGTTTTTACATTGTGATACCAATGTAACGTATGAAAAATTACTCACCTTAGTAATTATGTTTCTTCTATTGGAGTCTTGCTGTATTCTGACAAGTGCAGTTAGCCCCAGCCTTTAAACTGCCCTGGAGAACAAAGGGTTAACATTTCTATGCAGAGCATAGAATGCTGAGCTCGAGCTCGGTTGATGTCTCTGTCTGTTTCCCTTTACACACTAACCATCAGATTCTTATGAACAACACTCTAATAGTATTCTATGTGGAAATTGTAAAACAAAATTTTTAATAGCCAACTGGCAACAAAAAGTTTTGGACCACCAAAAGAAGGCTCAAGTCAAGAAACCCAAAACTCAAAACCCAAACAGGAATATAACAAAATAAACACCCATACAAGAATAGGGTGTAAAAAAAAAAAAAAAGCACCCCTGAGGTGCAACACTGCACCTGCCCACCCACTTCCCAAAAACAGGTTCTGAGAGGGAGAAGGGATGGAGGTCAGAATACAGCAAGACTTCAATAGAAGAAACATAATTACTAAGGTGAGTAATTTTTTCTTGAACAACTTGAAGTCTTGCTGTATTCTGACAAGTGCAGACTACCAAGCAGTACCTCCATGGAGGAGGGACAGAACCCACTTTGGGAATAGGCTCTGAAGTACTGCTGTGCCAAACCGAGTATCACTCTTAGCCTGGATATCCGGAGAGTAATGCTGGGTAAAGGTATGGACTGTTTTCCAGTTGGCTGCTTGACAAATTTCTAAGAGAGGGATATCCTTGGCAGCAGCCAGGGAAGCAGCTGTACCTCTTGTGGAATGAGCCCTCAGGCCGGAGGGTGGAGTTTTCCCAGTTTTTCATAGCAGAATTGTATACAAGAAAGAATCCACCTGGCAACAGATCTCTTGGTGGCAGGTTTGCCCTTTCCTACTTCTCCATAAGTGAGGAACAACTGGAGGGAGTCAAATCTGTGACCCTCGGTACACTCCATGTAGTAACTAAAGGCTCTTTTAATATCTAAACTGTGTAGCCTCCTCTCTCCTGAGGAAGAATGATCAATGAAGAACACAGGAAGAATCACAGACTGGTTTAAATGGAAGTCTGAAACCACTTTGGGCAAGAACCTTCTATTGGTTCTAAGGACCACTTTATCCCTGTGAAAGGAGATAAAAATCAGGTTCCACTGACACGGCTTGCAATTCACTGATCTGCCTGGTAGAGGTAATGGCTACCAAGGACACAGTTTTCCAAGTCAAGTACTTAAGCTCTGCTGAGGACATAGGCTCAAAAGGGGGTTGCATAAGTCGAGCAATGCAAACATTCAAATCCCAGGCAGGGGCAGGGTCTCTAAAAGAAGGATTGGTGTGAAGCAATCCTTTAAAAAATTTACAGAACACAGGGTGAGAGGATAGTGACGAAGACTTCCCCACAGAGAGAAATGCAGAAATAGCTGACAAGTGTACCTTAAGAGTAGCTGGTCTGAGGCCTAGCCCATTAAGATGGACCATATAATCCAGAACAGTAGGCAATCCAGCAGTATCTGGAGAAATATGCTTCTTAGAACACCAAATGCTGAATCTCTTCCATTTGGAGTTATAAGTCTTTCTGGTGGAGGGCTTTCGAGAAGCTTTGAGAATATCTAGAAGCCCTTGGGAAAGATGCAGATCTGCAAACTCTAACTCTTCAAGAGCCACACCTTGAGATTGAGAGACTGGATATTGGGGTACCAAATCCTCCCCTGAGAGGATGTTAACAGGTTGTAATTCCTGGGAAAAGACAGGGGAAGATGGACTGCTAGGGACAGCAACATGGAGTACCAGGGCTGTCTGGCCCAATCTGAAGCAATCAGAATCACTTTGCAAGGTTGAGACCTTATTTTGACTAAAACTTTGAACAGGAGTGGGAAGGCATACAGAAACTTCCCTTCCCAATTCAGAATTGGGGTATCCAGAGGGACTGAGCCCAAGACTGGAGGTCTGCAACAAAAAAGAGGGAGTTGATGATTGTCTGGAGCTGTAAAGAGATCTATCTCTGGAGTGCCCCATTTTGAAAAAATCACTTTCAACACTTGAGGGTCCAGGGACCATTTGTGATGGCCCTGAGAGATCCTGCTCAGTGCATCTGCTAGCACATTGTCCTTCTCTGGAAGGTGAACTGCTACCAGAGAGGTTTGCAGGGAATAAGCCAGGGACCACAACTTCATGGCTTCTGTGCACAAGGCCATGGACCGAGTGCCTCCCTGCTTGTTGATGTACCACATGGTGGTGGTGGTGTTGTCCGTTCTGACCTGAACCACCTTGTTCTGTACTGATTGAGTGAAAGCTTTAAGGGCCAGAAAAACTGCCCTGAGCTCTAGGAGATTGATATGGAGAAGGGATTCTTGGGGGGACCACAGCCCCTGGGCAGTGAGGGACCCCAGATGGGCTCCCCAGCCAGGTAGAGAAGCGTCTGTGGTAAGGACCACTGAACAAGGTTGAGTGGCAAAAGGAACACCTTGTCTTAAATTGTCCTGATCCTGTCACCATTGGAGGGCTTGGATCAAGGTCAGAGTCACTGGAATCAGTTTGGTAAGGGAATCTTTCTTCTGAGACCAAAAAGCTCTCGGATGGAACTGAATATCCCTCATCTGGAATCTTGCCCCTTGGACCACTGCTGTTGAAGCTGCCATGTGGCCCAAGAGCTGGAGGAAATGCCTTGCTGGTCGAGATACCTGAAGGCTGAATGAAGAGGCTAGTTCCATAAGAGCCCTTGCCCTTTCTAGCAGGAGAAAGGCTCTTGCCCTGACTGTGTCCAATTCTGCCCCTATAAAGGTAAGAATCTGGACTGGTTTGAGAACTGACTTGGGAAGGTTGAGAAGAAATCCTAGAGAAGTGAGCACTTGCTGGGTCACTTGCAGGTGAGACTTGACTTGGTCTGGAGACTGGCCCACTATTAGCCAATCATCCAGATATGGAATGGAAATCTTGCCTTCTTAGAAAGGCAACTACTATTGCCAGGCACTTTGTGGAAACCCTTGGGGTTGAGGTTAGGCCAAAGGGCATTGCTCTGAACTGATAGTGGCCTGAGGGCAACTCGAACCTGAGGTACTTTCTGTGGGAGCACCTGATGGGAATGTGAAAGTAGGCATCTTTGAGGTCCAGGGAGGCTAGCCAGTCCCCTGGCCTTAGAGAGGGAAGGATTACTCCCAGAGTTACCATCTTGAACTTTGGTTTTAAAAGATGTTTGTTTAGATATCTTAGGTCTAGGATGGGTCGCCACTCCCCTGTCTTTTTTGGGGTCAGGAAGTACCTGGGTACAGCCTTTGCCCCAATGTAGGGTGTACTCTCTATGGATCTTAAGGCTAGAAAAGAAGAAACCTCTGCCTCTAGGGCAAGGGTTTCCAAGAGATTTGCAGGTGGAAAAGATCTGGCTCTCATCTTTGGAAATTTCTTGAAGCTGAGAACCAGTCCCTTGCTTACCACTTCCAGGACCCACTTGTCTGATGTAATAGACATCCAGTCCTGAACAAAGTAAGCCAGCCTGCCCCCTACTGGAATAGGAGAGTTGACCTGGGCAGGGGCTTTAGGCTGTGGGGTGGATGCAGCCCTGCTCATCCTCCTTCTGCCTCTCCCTCTAAAGAACCCCCTCTGGGAAAAGGAAGAAGAGGCCTGTGCTTGGCAAAAAGGCCTTTGAAAAGGCCTGCCCCTGTCCCTAGACTGCTGCCTTTGAGGGGTTGCCTGCCTCTCCTTGGCCTGAGCACTCCTGTATGTGGACCTGTACTCATCCATTTTCTTCATGTAATTCTCTGTCTGCTCCCCAGAGAATTACCCACTACAGGAAAATCCATGGCTTTAGCCTGGGTATCTTGCGAGAGGCTAGTACATCTGAGCCAAGTCATTCTCGGAAGAGCCACAGATGTAGCCATGACTGTTGATGACACATCATTAGAGTCTACAGCAGCATGAAACTGAACTTTAGATGCCTCAATTCCATCTGCAGCCACCACCTCCAGCTCCTTGGCTAGCTGGGGGGAGGCCTGTTTCGCCAGTGCCAGTAGAGTGTCCCACCTGGACTTCTGGTACCTGGCTGTATAGGCCATGTAATTTGCCTGTCTGAGTCCCAGGGAAGATGCCATGTACAGCTTTTTTGCCATGGCATCAACCTTCCTAGAGTGTCTGTCTGGGGGGTGTGAAGCCAAGGGAATGCTTGCCTTATCACAGGCAGCAGCCTGCACAACCCCAACATGGCTGCATTGGTGGTATAAAAACTCTGTTTCTGAGCCTGAGAGAGTATAACTCTTGTCCATTCTTCTGTCCACATGAGGTATAGAATTGGGAGACTTCAGAATTTTTTGTCTGTTTCCCAAAAGATTTGTGGAGGGGAATAGGCAGTCTCCTGGACTCTGGGATGTCCATCATTTCAACATAATCAGGCTCCTCCTGATCCTCCATTGCCTCTTCCATAGAAAGTTGGAGGGTCTCAGCCACCTTTCTGTAGAACATAAAGTGGGAAGAGGACTCAGAAAGCCTAGGAGGGGATACATCTGAAGGTCTGTCTGGGGAGATGTCCAGTTCAACAGGCACATCTAGACTTTCATCATCATCATCAAATTCCCCTTCCTCCTCAAGCTTCGGTTCATAAAATTCTTCCAAAGTATAATCGTGAACCGGGGGAACTGACCGAACCGAGCCCCTGCCAAAAGGTGCTGGATCGGTCAGAACCGGGCGAAGCGATTCCACAATCAGAATTGCTCTGGCTATTACTTTGGCGGTCGGAACATGGACTTCTGGATCTGAACCGGACGATTTTTCTTTTCGCTTTCATTTGTCAGAACCGACCCCTCAGGATTGGCTCTCCTTTTGCCCGAAGAAGTATCGCCCTGGTCAGAGGGCACTCCTTCTGGTTCAATCAGAACCAAACCAGGCTGGCCATCCGGATCAGCGGACTTCTCGGCCTCCTTTTCCCTCAGTCCACCTAATCTCTTTTCCAGGGTAGATTTGGGAAAATTCTTGAAAATTTGGCAGTCTGAATCGAGGTGGCCAAATGCCAGACAATAAACACAGGTGGTGTGGAGATCGGCCTTAGCAAAGACCTCCACACACTCACTGCAGTGTTGAAACCCAGTGGGCCCGTTTTTTTTCTTGGGTTTCTCAGACATGGCCAACCTAACCAAACGTACCCTTTTTTTGGCAACCGCCAGGCAAGACTCTCTTATCGGTTCCTAACCGTGTCACGGGTCTTGGAAAAAAACGTTTCAAAACATAAATTTTTTAGAACTGATAAGAACCGATTACCACAAACTAAAATTTACACAAGAATTAAACAAATGATCGGTTCGGCCGAACCGATCCACACTTTTTACAAGTTCCACACAGAAACACAGTACAAAACTATCTAGTACTTGTTGAGTTGTGAATGGGGTTCGCACCGTATGCATGGGCATGCCCACTTCACAGACCCTTCAGCTGTGATGCATATCATTGTGTACGTTATGCATTGCATCTGCGATGCATTGTCACATTGGCGATGCACCAGCGCATCGATTCCCTTGCAGAATTACGCCAGTGCGCAAGTCCCTTTTGATGATCCTGCCCCAGGTGTGTTGAGTTCTGTGTCAAGTGGCGCCTATACCATATAACACTACTGTCACGGTTACTGAAACCAGATACTATTCTCTGCATTCATTCTTCATCATCCAGTTTCAATGTTTGCAATGTGGTGAATGCACTTGTACTGTTTCCTTTCAGGTCTGTTACCAGGATACTGACTCTGCCTTGCAGTGTGATTTATTTGTATCGTCGCTGCTCATTATTTCCAAGGTGATATGTATACTAGTGATCACTGATGATACAGTGGTCATGCAGCAAAGCCAAGTGTCACATGTGAACTCTGTATATATCTTTGTGTGGCCAGCACCTGTCAGCATCAATTTTCTATCACGTTCTGTTCAACTGTCTTACTTCGGGACTTCTTGTACTGCAACGTACTGTACATGATAACCAGCCTGATTGTATGTGTAAGCAATAAGACATGACGGGATGTGTGTTGAACAGATATTACTGCACACCCAGGGGTGTAGTAAGGCTTGAGGCCGTAGGCCAAATGCCTTCAGCCCCTGGGCGTGCGGTAATATCTGTTCAATGCACACCATGGAGTGTCTTATTGCACTTATAAAATGGGCTGTATTTTTGTAAAAAACTGCGTTAGAGAAAACATGTTTATATGTTCAAAAGACAGATTTGATTATGATAAATTATGATAAAATAGTCTTTCCGCCTGATAGACAATGACATCATTATGTGTATCCTTCACAAAGTTTGTCCATTAGTGGCAGCAGTAGTGCTAGTTTTATTTTGTTGCCAGTGTGATGGATAAGCATTGTTCATTATAGAGGAGAGAGAGAGAGAGAGAGAGAGAGACATACTGACTATAGCATAGGGAGAGAGTGTGACTAATCTGTGAAACTGATTTTTTTTTTTTTTTTTAACCACCACCAACTGAAGCACGGGACATGGCAACACAGCAGGAGAGTACATGGGTGGGGACTTGGAGAAATGGATGCGCACTGTCAGCTGCAATGGCTTTTGTTTGCTTACAGTATTAACATATACAGTAATACTGTAAGCAAACAAAAACCACTGCAGCTGACAATGCGCTGCCGTTTCTCCCAAGTCCCCATCAGCATCCTCTCCTGCTATGTTGCTGTGTCCCATGCTACAGCTGTCGGTGGTTAATTTAAAAAAAAATCAATTTCACAGATTAGGGAAAGCACTGCAGCTACAGTGTGGTGAGAAAAATAAAACAGTTTCTCCCTCGGAATGCCCTGGGCAGGACATTCACTCCCTCACCGCCTATACATACTCCCTCAAAATGGTACTGGCCTGAAGTTCACTTCCTCATTTGCATTGACTCAGAACTAACTATTTCTTGGGTAAAGAGAAAAAATAGTGAAACAAGCAGCACAAGCAGGCAGGGACTTCAGCAGATGTGGGTGGGGACTCAGAGAAGTGGCGGGGTGGGAGAGCAGAAACCATTTCTGCATTTGTTCTAGAAAGATCCTTTTTTTAAATTTACGTTTAATGGTGTGGAGCAAGTAGTGACTGCAGCAGTTGCAAGCATACACTCAGACAAGTGGCAGCAGAGTGACAGGAGAACGCATTTCAGTTTTATCTTCATTCAAGAAAATATTTGTACTGTAGGGCGGATTACTTTACAACAGGGTTGGCTTCTCATGTATTTTTTTCTGCTGCTGAAAGAAGAAGAAAAAAAAAAGATGTCAACGAGCTCCACTTGTACCATATTTTCATTGTTCAACCAGAAGTCCCTGTTAGCGAGGAACAAAAAAATGGCAACATTTAAAAATGGACATTCCAAAGGCACCCTGATTTCAAAAGCAATGCGGTTCTGCTTTTGTGCACTTGATAGTACCTGTGCATCAAAGACATTTGATGCACAGGTAATAACCAATCAAAGTTAAGGATTTTCTCTGCCCATTTTATAATGTGTTATAAGAATGATGGTACTTCTGTTGGTTTCACACTGTGTGATGTGTCTACCAATTACAACTTCACAGTGTTGAAGAATACGTACTGTGTTGGTGTGATGCTCATCATGTTACTGCGTGAACATTGTGGTACTATTTTTTGCCCATGATTTTTTTTTTCAGATGTGGTTTGATACTTTTTTATGTATCACAGTGTTACACTGCCATCATATTCAGTCAAGTAAAGTGTGTGTCAACCAAACTAAATGTGTCGTGACCTTTGTAGCACCACCACCCACTGGTTCAATTCTACTTGTGTGGTCACTGCATAAAATAATGCAATGAATTATACAAATCACTACTAAGGTGCACAGAACACACAACACACAACACTCTGGTGTCATTTTCATTTGTCATTCCTTTGTGTAATATACCGTGAAACTTAACATTTGTACATGTCATAGTGGGACATGCAAAGCATGCATTTCAATCTGCAGATGTGTTCTCTGGCTGTTGTTCTTACTGTGCTGTGCATTCAGGCAGCTGCATCCTCCATCACATCCACTGAAAGGAAATTGATCTATATTGTAACCCCCCCCCCACACACACACGCAAATCAAATGTCAATGGTTGCTAATGATTTTTAAAAACACGGAATCTGCAAGGGAAACTGGTATCTGTACAAGCCACTATACTCCATCATTTGTAATTGCAGCATAACTTTGTGTGTCTGAATGCTGTCCATTTGTCTTGCATTTATACTGACACAAGTATGTTTGTATTGTCCCCATTAGGTCCTACAGACATGTGGCATACAGAAGATTCATATGGTGGATCTGGAGAACACTGGGTAGAAACAACTAAAAGATCCCTCCTGCTTGTGCTGTACAAGCTATTCATGAAGCCTTCCCATCAGAACAGTACAGGGGATTCAGGCACGCGTATGAATCTGCAAGTCATACCGGTCAAGACTGAGCAGTGCTGAACATGTTCTGTGAACTTTGTTTACATTGTTTGTTTTCATGACAGTTACACACATTTTCACTCCTGCTTTGGGGTGTATTGTTATGGTTGTACCCACGTAATAGTCTTTCTGCGGTATTTTTGCACTTGTTTCAGTCTTAGATTTAGCTGGTTGGTATTGCTTTTTACTGCAGCTGCCTAATTCAGGTATTCTTGCCAATGTTGAAATGGAAAACACATGTGACGTTACAGATATTTTGTACAGATATTTTCAATCATCCACTTCTTTTAGTAATTTGATCTTTTAATTTGACAATGAACACCATCAGGATGGTATTCATTCTGATGTGTCCACCATACATCACTACCTCCCCACGCCAACTTTTATTGCTGTTCTTTTCAAAGCATGTTTTATTTCTACGTTTCAGTAAATGTGCATCAAATATCTCCTTCTTAGTGCAATGCTACCTTGATGGATGATGTCATGTGATCTTGAACACACTAGTGTAGTGGTACTGTACATGCCACCTTTCTGTTCTATGTGGCAATGTAAGATTCGAACAACACATATTGCCTCCTCCATACATGTGGCAAATAAGTAGACAGTTCATCACCAGGTTACGGGGTGTCGTGTCATCCATGGAGCATTCCGTGGCACTGCTTAGTAGCCATGCCTTTGCCCATGCATGTATGGGACTGAGAGGTGGGGAGAGTACACATGAGAGGATAGGTAATCATAAAGTGGTGCTGCCCCCTGACATTCAGCACTAAAATGCAAGGTGATCAACACTGTCAGTCACGCCACTGAATCACTGTAGCCATTCTGTTTTTGGATACATGGCGACATGTGCCCTGTGAGACAGTTCCATCATTCAGCAGTGCATATAGCACTGTGTTGTTGTTTTATTTATTTTATGGTGATATTACCTGAGATTATAATTGAGTAGCGACTGAACACTGCTGATCCAATGTCTGATGACCCAATTTTCTTTCAAACCTAAGGTGGTTCACTCGCCCCTGTACCTGAAGGCCAAAATATGGTGCACAGACAAAATGTTCAGCTATCACAATTTGAAACCACTTTCCACCACTGTGTATACAGTACCACTGACAGTACTGAATCAGAAATGTGCTTGTTTCCACGTTATTTGAGTCACAGATACAGCAGTACGGTTGTTACAGGTCTGTGTAACACTGTTTAAAATACTGATGAGTAAATTCAGTAACTACATTCAAGGCAATCCGGCCTTCATTCAAACCACATGCATACGAAATATTAACTGAATGAGGAGCCTACATTTGCAGTGCAGCATTCGGTTGTACTACCCATGTTCATGATAATTCTCCAATGGAATGGCTTTAGTATCCAAAGTTGTGGTTCGACTACTGTGTCCTCATTCAATGTTCCTTTTGGATGTCTGCTGTTTGAAGGAGCACTACAGTGATGTAACAACCAACTGTACTACAAATTTTTTGGACCAAATAAGTAGCGCCATCTAACATTTCTGATTCAGTGCAGTATCATTGATTTCATTCAGTGTTCTGTAATGTTATATCCACCCAACATAGTGTAATTATGCACACGCTATGTTGTGTTCCTTGTTGCATCCATGAAACTTGACAGTACATACAAACATCGTATGGCCTATCAAGTGCTGAGATGTCATGAAAGCATAACCGCAACAGTCATTGACTCTGGTGTCATATTTTTACATCTACAATGTCATTCTGCTATTTTTGTGTTTCACACACAGTACTTGTAATATTTTTAAAGTGTTGAAACTGCTATGAATAAAGATGTCGACACATGATTTTGAAAAGCAGAACTTGTTCAGCCTTACCTTTTCATGTAGAGTCACACAATGACCACAATGAGAAACATAACATTGCTGTACATCATACTTTCAATGTACAAAGTAACAATTCATGTATGAAACAAACAGACTAACATTTTTGTAGTTAAATATAGCTTGTCCTAATGTTGTTGACAAGGTGTAACAAGGTCAACATAGTGAGATGTCTACTGGTTTCTCACATTTCTCCGACCACAACTTTATGGTATCATTGTGAAGGTCTCCAGCACTGTGTATAGGTTTAGTTGATGTCTGCCAGTAGTGTGACCTGTGCTATCTCAGGTGCATGGTTTGTAGCTTCTAAACAGTACACGACAGTGCACAAGCAAACAGTACACTTCATCACGCAGTCACATAGAAAGACTTGTACACAGGGAGTAGACCACCACTATGCAACCTATCACTAACCTCAGGGCTGTCAGGGTGATTGAAAGAGTGATGTGCACCTATTGGTACTCATGTAACCCAGCTTTCCTAACTCATCAAGGCTGCAGGTGGCAGCATTGTGGTACCAGGCGTTCATGCAGTGAAATGCCCGGAGAGGTCCAAAAATTGATCCCTTGCACATTCAGGAGATGGTCCAGGTGCTTGAATGCCTATTGTGGGTACTCAGACACATGCGCCCATGCACCACTGTATTTCTCTCATCCACCCACCTCACATGCAACAGTGTAGGGCCCCAAACTGTGATGGCATTCCCACCACCCATATGCCCCAGTATGAAGCAGGCCAGCCACCAAACTGGTACCACCAACTGGATACCACCATCACATACAATTGATATGAATTGATAGCTGGAGGTTGGTCCCCACCCAGGCAGGACTGCAGAACAACACACACTTGTTCCCTACCTGTGTGCCCCTTCCACACCCTGGCATGGGGCAGCACAACATCCCTTTGCATACCTCCACGCCCAATGGCTGTCTGATGTACGCTGCTGACCAGCCACATGTGTCAGATGGCTGTTGTTGGTCGCAGGGTGTGGATGTCTGTGCCACTGGCCACCATGGGAAGCATCACTGTCATGCAGGTACATTGTAGATAGTGCACACTATACACACCACTGCTGCAGCTAGACCACAGTGCACAGGGAATATCAGTGTTTTGGCAAGTTTTTCATGTATGACACCGTTTACGGGGAAGTCTTGCCTGTGTGAGGGTGGTGTTCCTGCAATTTGTTGGTATCCAGTGGGCATGTTCATGGGTGTGTGGGGATGCCTTGCTGTCCACGGACATGTCGCTGTTATTTGTGGGGGTGGGTGGGTAGCCATACAGCTGTGAATGTGGATGGCTTGCTTTTTTGGGTGAGTGATGCACACTTACTGATGAGTGGGGTGGTGGATGGTGTGTTGTGTAGGGGCTATAGTTGGATGAATAAGAACAGTTTTCCATAAACACGGTGATGTGTCACAGACTGGCAGAAACCAGCAGGTATCTGGCTATGTATGTGTTTCATTACTTTTGCTTATACTGCCATGGCAATCAAATCATCGAGAAAGCTTACTATACACATTATTTGTCATGTACTGACATGTATGTCGACAAGAAACTGTTGAGATAAACGTTGACACTGTTATTCATTTGACTAATAAATCACTAGTTTCAGTAAATCATATGGTGTTGATCACTTAATCAACTTAATTCAGACCTTCAGCTTTAGTAAGTAAGAAAAAATTACTTACCATAGTAATGTTGTTTCTTCTAATGGAGTCTTGCTGTATTCTGACTAAAAGCAGTTAGCCCCAGCACTTGAACTGCCCCAGAGAGTAAGGAGTTAACTCTATGCAGAAACATAGAACGTTGAACTCAAACTCGATTTTCAAACCTCTGTCTCTAGCACTCTGAAGTGTAACCATCAGATTATTATGAGCACTAACTAATAAAAGGAAAGGTGCAAATTATTTCAACTCTTGCAAGCCAAATGGCTGCACAAATTGTTTTAAGGGTTAAAAGAATCAAGTCGAGAACCCCCAAAAGAAAGCTAAATATAAAATCAAAGTAGGTAGAAAGCTAAAACATAACTAAAACCCATAAGACAGGGCAAGCTAAGTACACCTCTGGGGTGCAGCACTGTGCCTGCCCGCCCACATCCCAAAACTACTGGGTTCTAGGAAGGGAGGCAGGAAGGGAGGTCAGAATACAGCAAGACTCCATTAGAAGAAATAACATTACTATGGTAAGTAATTTTTTCTTCAAACAACATGAAGTCTTGCTGTATTCTGACTAAATGCAGACTACCAAGCAGTACCCCCTTGGAGGAGGGAGTCACAGAACCTATTTTGGGAACAAGCTCTGCAGCACAGCTGTGCCAAACCTAGCATCACTTCTAGACTGAATGTCCAGAGAATAATGCTTGGTAAATGTGTGAACAGTTTTCCAGGTGGCTGCTTTACAAATTTCCACTAAAGGTATATCCCTAGCTGCTGTGAGCGAAGCAGCTGTACCCCTGGTAGAATGAGCCCTCAGGCCTGAGGGGGTTCCTTCCCAAGTTTTGAATAGCAGAATTGGATACAGGAGACAATCCACCTGGCAATAGTTCTCTTGGTGGCTGGTTTGCCCTTTCCCACCTCACCATAGGTGAGAAATAACTGAGAACATCCATCCCTATAGGCCTTAGTATGCTCCACATAGTAACTAAGGGCCCTTTTTACATCAAGACTATGTAATCTTCATTCCCCAGAGGAAAAATTGTCAGTAAAAAACATAGGCAATGTCATAGATTGGTTTAGATGAAAGTGTGAGACCACTCTGGGAAGAAACTTTCTGTTAGTTCGAAGGACCACCTTATCCCTGTGAAAAGAAATAAAATCAGGTTCCACTGATAAAGCCTGTAACTCACTGATCCTCCTGGCGAAGTAATGGCTACCAGGAATAAAGTTTTCCATGTCAAGTATTTCAGCTCTGCTGAAGCTAGAGGCTCAAAAGGGGGCTGCATAAGCTGTGTTATACAGATGTTCAGATCCCAGGAAGGGGTAGGGGCTCAAAAGGGATGATTAACATGCATCAGACCTTTGAAGAATTTCTGGAAAACTGGATGAGAGGCTAAGAAAGAGCCCTTCCCAGCTGAAAGGAAGGCAGACACAGCTGCCAAATGCACCTTAAGCATAGTGGGCCAAAGGCCTAAACTATTAAGATGCATCAAATAGTCCAATACAGTAGCAATGTCAGCTAATTCTTGCTGAACAGGTATTTGGGAACACCAAAAGCCAAATATTTTCCACTTGGAATTGTAAGTTTTCCTGGAAGCAGGTTTCCTGCTAACCTTCAGAATATCCAAAACCGATTGAGAAAGGTTTAAATGTGCATATTCTAACTCTTCAAGAGCCAGGCCTTGAGCCTGAAGATTGGGATAGAGGATCCTCCCCTGAGATGATGTCAGCAGATTGAACTGTCTGGGAAGACACAGAGGCCTTGTCACTGACAATCACAGTAGTAGAGGATACCACGGCTGTCTGCCCCAGTCTGGTGCCACTAGGATCACTCTGCAAGGCTGAGATCTGGCCTTGATCAGAACCCTGAAGATCAAAGGGAAAGGAGGAAATGCATACAGGAACCTGCTTGTCCAATCCAGTAGTAGAGCCTCCTGTTGTACACAGCCCAGTAGAGGAGACCTGCAACAAAAAAGAGGAAGTTGATGATTGTCCGGGGCTGCAAAGAGATCTATCTCTGGAGTCCTCCACCTGTTGAAGATAACCTGAAGGACCAGGGGATTCAGAGTCCATTCGTGATGACCCTGAGATATTCTGCTGAGAGCATCTGCTAAGATGTTGTCCTTCCCTGGTAGGTGTACAGCCACCAGGGAAGCGTGAAGGGAATAAGCCAGTGACCATACCTTCATGGCCTCCGTGCACAAGGCCGAGGACCGAATGCCTCCCTGCTTGTTGATGTACCAGATGGTTGTGGCATTGTCTGTCCTGATTTGTACTACTTTCCCCCGAATCACAGTTGAGAATATCTGCAGAGCTAGAAAGAGCCCTCAACTTCAGAAGGTTTATGTGAAGAAGGGACTCCTGGTGAGACCAGGTTCCCTTTGCTGTAAGCTGGTCCAGATGGGCCCCCCAGCCCAGGAGGGAGGCATCCGTGGTGAGAATCACTGAAGGAGCCTGACTGATGAATGGGACACCTTGCTGAAGGTTGTCCTCCTCCAGCCACCACTGGAGTGCCTGAACTAGAGTCTGGGACACTGGAACCAATTTGGAGAGAAGGTCCTTTTTCTGAGACCAGTAAGATCTGAAATGAAATTGAATATCTCTCATCTGAAACCTTGCTCCCTGAACCACAGCTGTGGAGGCTGCCATGTGGCCCAATAACTGAAGAAAATGCCTAGCTGGACGAGAAACTAGAGGTTGAAAAGAGGAAGCCAGAGTAACTAGAGACTGAACTCTTGAAAGAGGAAGGAATGTTCTTGCCTGGGCAGTGTCTATGTCCGCTCCTATGAAAGTGAGCAGTTGAGCTGGCTCCAGAACTGACTTTTCTAGGTTTAGAATGAAGCCCAAGGACTCCAGGAGCCTTTGGGTGACCTCTAAGGCTGACTTGACTTGGCCTGGGGACTGACCTACTAGGAGCCAGTCGTCCAGGTATGGGAACAGAAGGATACCCTGTCTCTTGAGGAATGCCACCACTACTGCCAGGCACTTGGTAAACACCCTTGGAGCCGATGTTAGGCCGAAAGGCATGGCTCTGAACTGATAATGGCCTGAGGGCAATTTGAACCTGAGGTACTTTCTGTGAGAATGTCTGATGGGTATGTGGAAATAAGCATCCTTGAGATCCAGGGAGGCTAGCTAGTCTCCTGGGCTTATTAGAGGGAAGAATTACTCCCAGAGTCACCGTCTTGAACTTTGGTTTTGTTAAGTGTTTGTTGAGGTACCTTAAATCTAGGATGGGTCGCCACTCCCCTGTCTTTTTTGGGGTAAGGAAGTATCTGGAATAAAATCCTTTTCCCCTGTGACAAAGAGGTACCTTCTCTACTGCTCACATGAGCAGAAGAGAGGAGACTTCTGCCTCCAAGGCCTTTGTCTCCAAGGGAGGAAGGGGTGAAAGATCTTGCTCTCATCTTTGGGAACCTTATGAAGCTGGGAACAAGTCCCTGGCTCACTACTTCCAGGGCCCATTTTTCTGAGGTAATGGAATCCCAGGCCTGGGAATAGTGAGCCAGCCTGCCCCCTACAGGAATTGGGGAGGCGACCCTGACTGACACCTCAGGGTGTCTGTTTGGCAGGGGGCTTGGACTGAGTGGATGCTGGGGTCCTGGTCATCCCTTGTTTGCCTCTTCCACTGAAGAACCCCCTCTGCTGAAAAGAAGAGGAAGCCTAGGCTTGGTGAAAAGGCCTGTTAAAAGGCCTGCCCCTGCCAGCCCTAAACTGCTGCTTCTGAGGAGTGGTCTGCTTCTCTTTTGCTGCAGCACTCCTATAAGTGGTCCTGTATTCATCTATCTTCTTCATGTAAGCCTCTGTTTGTTCACCAAACAGAGAGTTACCAGCAACAGGAAAATCCATGGCCTTAGTCTGGGTGGGATCCGTACTGCTGCCCGACATGTAACTTGCCGACAAACTATTTCCCGACATCGATTTCCCGACTGGGTTAGTTTGCCGACAGATTCTATCCTGCAAAAACAATTGCTCGACAATAAATCATTATGCCCTAACAATTGCTTGTGTCTTTTTTATTGTTTAAATCTTCTAAATGACATTTGTGTGCTCCATTCATTTTTTTAAACCTCTTTCCAGCTTCACACTATCACTTTTCTATCTCAGGAGCCAGCGCGTGCTAAACCTGAAATGCCCAGTGCGCAGACTCCGGATACAGAAAAGTGATAGTGTGAAGCAGGAAGGCGGTTTAAAAAAATTAATGGAGCTACTATAATGAAAAATGGACTGATTTCACACTGCTGCTTAAAATAGCATAAAACATAGAAGTTGTTAACACATCCTAACTCAGCTGGTGGGATGTTACTTGCCTGCTATCAGAGCACAGTTTTTCAAGGTCTTCTGTGATTTTCGATACACCCCCATGGTATAACAATAGTCGCGCTTGTTTTCCTAAATGTGTAGTTATACTACTATATATTTGGGGTCAGGATATGTTCCCTGAGGAAATTTGAGAAGATCAAGACTGAACTGTGCAGTTCACATGAACTCGCAATGTTTAATGTACCTTTGAAGAAGTCAGAGAGCTGCAGCGTGTCTTGTTTCCGTAGATTATAATGCAGGTATGGCTTTTACTTTAATTTACCTCTTGCTTTTCCTGGAATACTGCTCAGGGTGTCCTCAGATATGTAACTGTTTCAAGTCGGGTTCCAAATAGATTGTCACTTGTCAAGAAAACAAGGTGGTCGAGATGCCAAGAGACTTACCGAAAAACGCCACAATGGTGTAAGTAGTAAAAGTAAACTTTCCTTATTAAATATTGAAGGAACGGAGTGGAGGGTTGTGGACTGTTCTAAGGAGAGGTGTAATACATTAACTAACATCCCGATGTGGCTGTAAACCTCGCACATGTGTGTAGCACTGTTGCAGGCTCTATCTGTGTTGGCATTGATCTACACTTAACCTCTAGGGACAGTAAGTAAGTTGTGCTTTCCTTTAGAGACATTTTGAGTTTTCGATTCTGGATCTGGATCTGATGGCCATTCAACTGTTTAAAAATGGGAGCAGAACTAGTTTACAATCACCTTAGAATGTCCGTTTTGGAATATGTTAGGTAGTCCCATTACGCTGTCATTTGAAAGACTGTAATGTAATGCTTACCTCAATGCAAATCTAAACTCTACTACATTTTTTAGAATGCATTTTATTTCCTAAAGGTTAGGTGGATATTTGTTTTCCGGCACTAGCATACTGGTCGGGCAAAGGATTCTGTTGGCAAATGATACCGAACGGGCACTAGATTTTCGGGAACTTACAGTCAGGAGGTAAATTGTCGGGAGATCATCAGTCGGGCAGTCATACTAGACCAGTCTGGGTATCCTGTGATAGACTGGTACATCTGAGCCAAGCTAATCTCCTCATGGAGACAGATGTAGCCATGACCCTGGAATGCACATCATTCAAGTCAACAGCAGCGTGAAATTGGACCTTGGATGCCTCAATACCATCTGCAGCCACCTTCTCCAGCTCCTTGGCTAGCTGGGGGGGGAGGGGCATTCTTAGCCAGTTCCAGAACCGTATCCCACCTTGATTTCTGGTACCTGGCTGTATATGCCATATAATTGGCTTGTCTGAGTCCCAAAGAGGATGCCAAGTATTGTTTCTTGGCCATGGCATCCACTTTCCTAGAATCCTTATCTGGGGGTGAGATGCCAGGGGAATATTAGCCTTATCACAGGCTGCAGTCTGCACTACCCCAACATGGCTGCAATGAGTCTTAAGAAATTCTGTTCCAGGACCTGACAAGGTATGCCTCCTGTCCATCTTTTTATCCACAGGAGGTACAGAAGTTGGAAACTGAAAATGTTTTTGTGTCTGTTTCCCCAGGGATTTATGCAGAGGGATAGACACTCTCTTCAACTCCGGGACATCCATTATTTCCATAAAGTCAGGTTCCTCCTGATCCTGTTCAGCTTCTTCCACTGGGAGCTGAAGAGTATCGGGCCACTTTCTTATAAAACAAGAAATGGCAGGGGGACTCAAAGTCTGGGAGGAGAGACATTGGAAGGCCTGTCTGGGGAGATGTCAGGCTCTACAGGCTCATCTAGGCCTTCATCTTCCTCTTCATCATACTCTTTTTCTCCATCCCAATCGCCCTTATAGAAAGCCTCTGGATCAATGTCAGAAGCGACTATGTCCGACCGAATCGAACCTCTATGAACCGTTGCCGGTTCGGTCGGAACCGGGCAAAGCGACTGAACAATAGAAATTGCTTTAGCAATCTCCTCAGTGGATGGACCATGGGAAGTAGGATCCGAACTGGCTGTTTTTCATTTCCTTTTGCTAGGAACCGATTCCGCAGAATCTGCTCTCCTTTTGCCCGAGGAGGTATCACCCAGGTCAGTGGGCACCCCCTCAGGTTCGAACCGGGCTGGCCATCCGGGTCAGCAGACTTCTCGGCCTCCCTCTCCCTTAGTCCACTCAAACGTTTTTCCAGAGTGGCTTTGGGAAAGTTTTTACAGATTTGGCAGTCTTCTTTGAGGTGGTCAAACCCCAGACAGTAAACACAGACGAGGTGAGGGTCGGCCTTGGCAAAGGCCTCCTTACACTCGGTACAGTGCTGAAACCCAGTGGGACCGGTTTTCTTTTTGGGTTTCTCAGACATGCCGGAATACTGAAAAGTTACCCTTACCAGCTATTATGCCAGGCAACTAGAAACTGATCGGTTCCAACCGTGTCACGGGTCGGTTAAAAATACCCCGGCAATCGGAATTTTTTTAGGAACCGATGAGTACCAGAAACCACAATAATATTCAGAAATAAAACAAAAATAGAATGGGATTCGGTTCCAAACTGGACCGACCGGAGAAGAACTGAAGGCAAAAACAATTTCCACAATAATACAATAACTACCTACAACTACCACTTACTGTTACCGAGAAGACCAAAATAAAGAAAAGGTTAGGTAAAACCGACCGATTTCAACTGATACTGAACCGAAGTGCAGGAGAAATCTCCGGGGAGACTTCACAGTTAGGCAGAGGAAAAAAAATCTGACGGTTACACTTCAGAGTGCTAGACACAGAGGTTTGAAAACCGAGCTCGAGCTCAACGTTCTATGCTTCTGCATAGAGTTAACTCCTTACTCTCTGGGGCAGTTCAAGTGCTGGGGCTAACTGCATTTAGTCAGAATACAGCAAGACTTCATGTTGTTTGAATCAAGAGTATTATGATGTCGGCAACAAAGAACAACAAATAATAATATGCAACATCACTTTATAGCCATCAATTTCATCATTAAATGTAGTCCTGCAAAGTTGTTTGAAGTCCAACGGCTGTGTGTGTGTGTGTATCAGGACTTTTGATGAAATTGCACAGTGCATCACTTCATAGTACTTCATAGTATAGTTCACAGTATGCATCACTGCATAGTACTTCACTGATGGTGACATATAATATTTTTTTCTTTTATTGCTATCATGGTTGACTTCCATGGTCATCCATTAATTGAACCTTTATTTGGGTGAGTGAAGGCACCAAGTAACAAAGACAATGTTCAGCAGCATTGTTCCATTGTAAATCTGCATCTGTGCTTCTTTATTAGTTCCTCTTTGTCAGGATGGCTGTATGATGACCACAAAGAAGCAGAAATTAACATCACCTCCTGTTCCATACACTTCTTGTAGGAAGGGAATTTGTCACATAGACTTTCGACCTCACGCACTGTTTCATCTAGGTAAGTTGGAATGATAAACAGAATGGTAAATTCAATGTACATGGCAATATGAAATGTCATGTTTGTCCGATTCATCAAACATGATCAACTGACAGCCATAGTTCTCCCTAGTGATGTACCAGTTTTACTGTCATAATCAGGTGTACCTGGTAAAACAATATCCAGACTGTACTAACAAGTGGATCACTGTACCTTACAGGTCGCTTGTTTTGCAAAAACTTAGTTATCGTTCAAGTGCTGATGAGGAGGCCATGGCTGATGGGTTGTGCACATCTGCAGGACTTCTAAGAAGTACAGATGTTCACGGTCAAATTAATTATGGCATAATGTATGTGGTGTGGTGACAGCACTTGTTCAGCACTTTGGTGGAGCCCTGTCACATCATTAGTGAGTGCAACTTCATGTATTGGGTTGTGGTGGCAATAGAGATGCAGCAAAATTAAATGTCGCCTGCGAAATTGCAACAAAATCTGCACTTTCACCATGTGAAATATTTCGTGAAAATGCGGCAGAATTTCTCAATTTTGCCAGCTCACCAGTCCACCACCAGCAGAGAAATTTTTTTTGTTGTTTAACCAGGTATAGCACACTAAGCTGAGAGCTTTTTTACAGGAGTGACCTGGGAGCACAAGCAGGTTAAGTGACTTGCTCAGGGTCACACAGTATGCAAGTGGAAGCTGTAGGATTCAAACCCAGGTCTGGTCTGCTGGATGTCACCAGATTTGCAGCTCAGAGCCTTAGACCACTGTGCTATACTGCCTCCTGTAGGAGGTGAAATTTCACCCATGGGTGGCGAAACTTCTGCAGAACTGGCAGCATTTCACCCGTAGTGGTGAAATTTCACCCACAGGTGAAATTCCGCCAGCTTGGGGGCAAAATTTCCCTCACAGCCGTGGGCAAAATTTTGAATTTTGCCCTGTGAAATATTTAGCGTAATGTGCTAATTACACAAAATATTTTGCTGGGCGAAATATTCCAATTTTGCACAACACTAGGTAGCAACAGCCGCACCTTCCTTTCAAATGTGCAAAGGCACAGATGTGCCTGATGTGACATTGTCAGCATGCATATATGCAGCCCACACTGTGCAAGTACTGTAATATCATCTATCCTGCATGCATGAACATCAGAATCTGCAGTTCAGGACTGGCTGTCTCCAACTTCACTGTAATGTCTATCATGAAGAACTGGTTTTACATGTGTTCTTTATAGAGAGTGGTGATCTGCATGTGTCTATACAGACGCATATGCATACATAGAAAAATACACATGTATACATATAAACTTCATATAATTTTTACATGTATATATGTGTGTATACATATATAACTCTTTCTACTATTTATGTACATACTGATTTATATGTATATGTAATCCATGTGAATCTACCTCTCTCTACATATATGTAGCTATGTACATACTTACATTTATTTCAATGTGTTTGTGTATGTGTATATACATATATATACACACACTTATACGTCTATATATGTATATGTTTACACACACACACACACCTACATATACATATACATATAGATGGATTGTGTAAACATATACATAAGTGTGCACAGATAATATAAAGAGATAGTTATATATGTATACACATTGACACATTTATACAGATATACACACAGATATATGTAATAGGTAAACCACTCTGAGGTGTGCGGTCGCACTCTGAAATACGTACGAGGCCGCGTCAACCACCCAAGGCATGCATATATCAGAGCGCGATCGCACACCTCAGAGTGGTTTATCTATCTTATAAAATGTCAAAATTGTTTTGGAGGGGGGTAAAAGTGCAAGTGTGCGGTCGCGCTCTGATATATGCACGGTCATTGGCCTCTTGTGAAGATAAATATGATATCTTCACTCAGGTCATGTCATATCCCTTATATAATGTATGGTAGAACGTTGCTATAGGTAGAAATCTACCTTTTATAACAACGTTTTACCATCATTGTGACGTCACAATGTTGTTAACCCATCGATGGTATGTCACATTGATGGGTTAACAACCGGGAACAGTCTGGGTATGCGCAGCTGGATCGGACGGCCTTGAAATGGCCACGCCGGTGAGGGCAGAGCAGTGGGGACATTAAAAAAACAGCAGTAAGGAACTGCTTTCTTTTCTAAAAAAACGAAATGGTACCATACACTATAAAAGCTAACATATGGTACATCGATGGGTAACTGTTTTGTTATCCAAAAGTGCAAAATCTATTTAAAGTGCCAGTAATTTGCACATCATGTCTTTTGATAAAGGACAGTTAGTCCGAAACTAGTCAAGATGTGCAAATTACTGGCTCTTTAAATAAATTTTGCACTTTTGGATGGAAAAATAGTGAGCAGTATTTTATTGCGGTGGTGAGTGCTGGATCTTCTGAAATCATTTCATATATACGTGTATATATATGTGCGTGTGTGTGTGTGTGTGTATATATATATATATATATATGTGTGTATATATATATATATGTACATGTATGTGTGTGTATATGTATATATATAATCTCTATATGTGTATGTATATACTGTGTGTGTATATATATATATATATATATGCATATATTATATATATATATATATATATCTATATAGATATGTGTGAATATATATATATATATATATATTTTACAGTACAACAGGGTGACTTACAAAGACATGTTACTAAATGAGCAATACAAATCACATTTCTCAAATCAATGGCTGCCATTTCAACTTGGGTGAAGAGCGTCACACAGTACTCACAGTATGTTGTGGGTGTCTTTGTTGGCTTGACAACGGCCTCTTCTCCGTTTTTTGCCTTTGGGAAGCAAAGACGGAATCTTGCCTCACCTGCCTTGGTCACTGCCTGGGGCCTCCAGCTATTTTCGTTAAAATGTAGAGCCGCCAACAGGTGTATAAGACAGCATGGAAAATAAGTTAGTGTTTACAAGGCATTCAGGTATTACAGTGTTATGTTGTCACAGTGATGGCATGCATTGTCAGAAGTATGAATCGATAGCTGGCTGTGGCCATGTATTATACTGCAAGTTACTAAGCATTCCCAAAATTGCCATAGATGTCCACATTTCAGTCCTGGTGTCAACGACACAAGGACATCTTAACTGTGCAGCAATCAAATGGTTCTCTAACTTGTATCCCACGACTGATGATGACTACTCCGCGGTTCGGTTACTATCCACAGTCTGTCTCCTGCTACTATCTTCTTCCTACCATGGAAATCCCTACCGGACCCAGTGGGTGCCTCTCCAATCGGTACCTCCATTAAGGTTTTTTCCCAAATCTGCACGTATCTGAAGATACATCTCTCTAAGGATGGCACCCAGCCTATCTTCTCTCATCTTAACATTAAGATTGGGGAATGCCCACTAACACCTGAGTGGTTGCCACTGCCACAGGTTGTCAAGGTCTCTGATTTCTACTCTCAGTCTTCTCTTTTGACCTCCCAGAAGTTAATGGGGAAATTCCATCTGGGTTCAACGTACATGTTTAAACTCTACCAGATCCGGCATCTAATTCTACAACAATTTGGTCCCATCCCAACTCCTTCCAACCTCAAGGATCTCCTTAGTCAGGCCCAAGACTGGGCCCCCAAACCTCATGGTACATCGAAGCTGTACCAGTGGTTGCTTACCGCCCACACCTCCCTCACTCCGGCTGGTCCAAGGTATGGGAATCCCTTCTCCCATGTGTCAATTTTAACTGGCCAAAACTCTGGAAAGATCTCTACACTTACATATCCCAAAACCGATTAAGACTCATGCAATACCATTATTATAAATAACATGTATTACACTCTGGTAAGGTTAGCCAAAATGGGTCATCTCCCCTCTCTCAATTGTACTAGATGCGGAAAGATGGATGGCACGCTGTTACATATA
Organism: Neoceratodus forsteri; assembly: GCA_016271365.2. Lineage (NCBI taxonomy): Eukaryota > Metazoa > Chordata > Ceratodontiformes > Ceratodontidae > Neoceratodus > Neoceratodus forsteri. Next base: position 1,318,278,637 of record CM057455.1, on the reverse strand, counting down.
TTCTGGTTCTGTGAGAAAGTATCTTCCTTGTGGGCTCAAATAGAAGAATGGAGTGACCCCCTTCTGGGGATATCTGGCCTATTCTCTTCCAAAATATGTGTAATTGGAGACTATTCCCAGATCCTGGTCAAGGAGAGAAGGTACCATATGGCCCTCATATCCTTGACGGTTAAGAAAATAGTCCTCAGGCACTGGCTGGATCAAATGCATATCTCATACTCTGAATGGCTGCAGGAACTATACTTCTCTCTTCAGACTGAGCATATGATCGCCAGCCTCCATGACCAACTGCCTCTATTTAACAAAAATTGGGGCAAACTACACGTCCTATACTTATCCTGATTCCTCTGGGCGCTCTCTGAGTACCCCACTCAGAGGTCTGTCATTCGCCTAGCAGTCTCAGTAGCCTTAAGATTTGTCTTAAATCATAGTAGGAACACTCTGAGGATGGGTAGGACAGGGGGCAGAGAGAGGGAGGGTGGTGGGTGGATGGGGGATTGTTGTTGGGTTTCTTTGTTTTTTTTCCCAGTTCAATGTGCACTGTCTTGCATTCCAAATGTTTGTGTATGTTTTTCAATACTAAAACTAATAAAAACTTTACATTTCAAAAAAGAATTATGCAACAATCAAAAGAAAAACAGTTGCTGCAACAGCGTACACATCGTCTGTCAGCACTGCAACTGCAACATAGCATGTAGTTCTGAGGAATGGAGCTGAGTGCTGTCAGTGTGTGTGTTTTGTGCGTGTGGGTAGCGGTTGCAGCTGCTGCCAAGGAGCAATGCACCATGACTGACAACTTAACAATAATAAACGCATTACATTTCTCCTCATACAGCCAGCACACTGTTGGTACTTTAGGGCACAGTGGTCATAACAAAACATATGTGTCGTCAATGAAAATTGACAGTACTGGAACAGCTGTACAGCCATGATACATGAAGAGGATACATGTTCAAGAGTATGCTGTCAGTCTTGGAGGATAGTGGTTTGGGTGAGGGTTGTTATGTACATGGATGAAGCATGGTAATGCATGATTCATGTATGGTACCTCTGTGGACACCAACTACAGTGACTCTGAATCTGATACACATGTAGCAAAAGGAAAAAAGGGTTACTGACACAGGAAGTGTGCATTTCTATGGATTGCATTGAATGGCCCTACACTGTACAGTGGCCCAAATGGATTAATGAAGAAGTGTAAGTCAGGATATGGGTGGAGAAGGGTCAGGTGGATAAAAATATTTAGTTGCATGACCACGGGAGAGTGGTGTCAGTCAAAACACATAGGCTGTGAAAGCAAGTGTGGAGCAGACAGGTGAAGTCATCAGAAGGCTAACTGTACATTGCTCCACTAACTGAAAAAGATATGGTGTGGTGATAATCACACATGAGGGAAATGAGAGGCATTGCTGTGTGCGATGTATGTGAAGGATGCCGTAACTGTCATCTATGATGATTGTGAAGATGGTAACACAGAGCAGTCATGGATACAGATATATCACAGAAATGGACATCAAAAGTGCTGATGGTTGCTGTCTAGAAACCATCCACAGTAAGCAAAGACTCTGTTATGGAGATGTAAAGTCAATGTCAGTGAAAGAGAAACATTTGCAGCAAAATAATTATCTGCATTGAACTGAACACTGTATAAAAAGAGATGAGAGAGGGACACACACCTTGCAATCATGCTTGGGTAGAAAAAGTGGCTGGACTTCAGTGCGAAGTAACAAATGAGACTGTGAAATACCTCTAAGGCATATGTTTGGTACACCGGTGACAGCCGAGTCAGGTCTCTCAGGAGGTATGGACTGGAATGGATTTCAGAACAGAAATGTAATAATTAAACTTACAAGTAATTTGTCATTACATAAGCCACAGAAGGTGCACAACTAGACCCAACCAAATACATTTTTTAATCCACTCCTTTGTGTTACCATTAAGTGATCCATGCAGGCACTGCGGGAACAACTCATTATGTCCTTGCTGTATATTTGACACATGGTTGCTTACACTCAGCCACTTATCAACTGTCAGGTCTTTATTCTCAGGACTAGTACGTGCCACCCAAAACATGTGATTAGTGATGGACTTGATCCATCAGCATATTGGTTCACAGTCCATTTTCCTCACCACCACTTCCAACTTCTTGCCAACTCCTGAAATTTGGGCAAACATGTACAAGTGGAAGTGAAGTAATAATAGTGGTCTCTTGAGTAACCTTGCTACTTCTGACTGGTCCGCCCTAACCTTCTTCCCCTCAGTTGATAACGCCCTTGCCTACTTCAAAGAAATCCTTCTTGTAAACTGGAATGCCTTTGCCATACTCAAACAAACCAGAGTCAGAGGTAACCATTTACTTAGGATAACCCCTGAACTTCTGGCCTGTTTCAGTGCTGGAGATCGAGCCTGGAAGTGCATAAAGCTACCCAGCATCATAGTGACCTCGTAAACTTCCGCATGCTCAGAAACACTTGCACCAGGGATACAAGGTTAGCCAAGTCCGAATATTTCAAATCTGCCTTCATCACCAACATAAATTCCCCTTCAAAGTTCTGGAAGGTGGTGCACACCCTATTTACCCCCTCATCTCACCCACCGCCCCAGCACTTAAAGTAAATATCTCACTAGTGTCCTACCCACCAGCTGTAGCTGCATAATTTAACACCTACTATACCTCCTGTGCCACTGAGCTACTGAAATCCTTCCCCTCCTACCCATCCCTTCCCCATCCTCTACCAGTGTGCCATCTCCACCACCCTCTCACCTTCCTTTCTCTTTCACTACTGTGACCCCAAACAATGCCCTAAGTGCCCTCCCCACCAACAGTCCCTCTAAAGGTGCCTCCCCTGATGGTCTTGACCCAAAACTCCCTCCTCTCCCGCTACAGCCACTGCCTACCCACTCTCAATAATCCTAAATCTCTCATTCTCTACTACCTCTGTCCCCTCTTCTTGGAAACATGCTGTGGTCCTCCCTCTACCCAAAGGGGATGATCCCTCATCCCCTGGCAACTATCGCCCCATTTCTTTCCTTCCTACCCTTGCCAAGCTTCAAGAACACATTGTCCTCTCCCAACTCACCTTTTTTCTATCTGACACCTCTTTTTTCACCCCTTAACAGTCTGATTTTAGGAAAAATCACTCAACCACCACCTCTCTCCTATGGCTCATAGAATCCATCCTAACCGGGATGGACAATGGGCAAATTACCTCTGCCATTTTTGTCAATCTGCCCAAGGCCTTCAACACCGTCTCTCACTCCCTTCTCCTCAACTCACTCCCAGCAGCTGGCCTATCTCCCTCTGCCACAAAACTGGTTCAAGGCCTACCTTATTGGTAGAACCCAATTAGTTAAGACCTTGGACGCCACTTTCCTGCCCACCCTGATTAGCACTGGGTTTGGTATTAGGGCCCCTCCTATTCTCAATCTTCTTAAACGACCTTCCCTCTGTTTGCTCCCCATCCTCTGCTATACATATGTATGGAGATGATACAGTCATGTATGCATCTGGCTCCTGTCCTGTTGAGGTTACAACCAGCTTACAGCAAGACTTTGACAAGGTTCAGCTTTGGTTTGCTAACCATTAACTTTTCCTCAACGCAAAAAAGACTGTCTCCATGACCTTTGGCACAAGGCAGAGACTGTCTAGGCTTCCCTCCCTACCCACTTTTCACACCCTTGAGAGGACTTTACTTGAGGACACATCCTCCTTCAGGTACTTAGGTGTTTGGTTGGACCAACACCTAAACTTCTCTGGACATATTGATGCCTTCCAGAAAAAACTGCACCCAAAGCTTGGTGCCCTGTTCAGGAACCATAGTTGCATCCCTCCTATGGCTAGGTGTGAACTTGTTCAGAAGATGATACTGCCCATTTTCAACTACTGTGATGTGGTCTATGGTGCTGCCACTAAGTCCTCCCTGGCCAGACTGGACACCCTCTTTAATTCCTTCTACTGCTTTGCCCTGGATGTTCCCCCTCGCACCCATCACTGCGATCTTTATTGTGCCCTATCCTTCCCCTCTCTTACAAATAGGCGAGTCTCCCACTGTGCTAAATTCACCTCCAAGCACTGGTTGGGTGAGCTCCCTTCCTACTTTACCCCCTCCCTATAACACCCCCCCCACCTTCCTATTCCCTTAGATCAACCGACTCCTGTACTCTGGTTGTCCCCCTGCAGAGCCACCCAAATTGGCCAATCAAGGTACTCTCACCACCTCCCAAAAATGTGGAATTCCTTCCCCCCACCAAATCTGGCACTCATCCTCAATCAATCAATCAATCAATCAAATCTTTATTTATTCAGGCGAACATCATTGAGCACAGCTCATTTGCAAGATGGACCTGATAAGGTCAAGGTTCAATAATTGGTACATGTATAGGAAGATTTAAAACATGTATATACTTATATACAGTAATCAAGGTTCAATAATTGGTATATGTACATGAATAATTAAAACACTTATATACAGAAATCAAGAACAGAAATTGTTTAAACATAACAGGATATGGTAGGAACATATGAGATGCACTCTAGGTAAACCAGTATATACATATCAACATTGGCAGTAAACATGGCATACATTCAACATGATATACCCAAGATTCCAAAGATCCAAGGGAAGTCAATGTAGACAAAGGGAAATAGTGATTGGATGACTGAAAGAGGTGGTCATAGACTGAGACAAGTGACATGGTAGGAAGGGGTACACATGACTAGAGCAGGGCTGGTGCTAGAACTGGGAGGTGAAAGGCAGTGATAAGGGCTAAGGTAGGAGCCTGGAGTTAATGGGAGAAGATTATAGCTAGGGGTGAGGTATCTGTGGAGATGAATTTAGAAGTGAATTGCCATGATATGATGGCAGCCTGAGAGGGGAAGAAAAGAACTGCAATAAACTAGAACTTGTGGAAGCAATTGCATTTTTCAGGGAAGAGACTTAGTATAGATGCTTTAAGGATGCTAAGGATACCCGTTGATCAGCTTCAAGGACTTTTGAATCGTGTTCCATGATATAGCTAGATTATAGCTGATAGCAGATCTCCCATGCCGGTGTTGACTTTAGGCACTTTGAGCATAATGAAATTGTAGCTTCTAGGGCGAGGTGCCAGCTGTGGCCTGTGCCAAGCAGTCTAATATATAGTTTGGAAGCATCTTAGTCAAAATTCTGTATGTCCACACTGCAGCATTTCTGTTTCTTCTGAGATGTAGAGATGTCCAACCGACTGCTGCATAGAGAGCAATGGTGAGTGTTAAATGGTAGATCTGTTATGAACCTCAGAGCTCTGTGGTATAGTGTATCCAATTTGCATAGGTAGGAGATAGGGCAGTGACTATAGAGGAAGTCTGCATAGTCAATTACTGAGAGAAATGTGGCCTGGACCAACCTCATTTTGAATCTCTGTTTAGAAAGTGCCTTATTCTAAAAAATAGACCAAGTCTCTGAAGCTTTTTAAAAGTTCTTCAATATGAACTGTGTAGTCAAGTTTGCTATTTATCCACACCCCCAAATACTTGAATTTTTCTACATAATCAAGGCTTTCACCAAGGATAGTGGATAGCTGGGGAGGTTGTTTAGTAATGAGGGATTTGTATGGCTTTGGGTGGAGAAAAACATTGCTTTGTTTTCTTTGCATTTAAAAAGCTTTTTTCCAATAATTGATGTTGTAGTATAGAGAATTCTGTTTGTAGAACTTCACAAGCTGTAGCAGGCATGGGTTGCTGACATATAAACCAGTGTCATCTATGAACAAGTGTACAGTGGCCTTGGTAAGATTCGAATCAATATTGTTAATATAAATGGCAAAAGGATAGGGCCCAGGATAGATCCTTGTGGAACTCCTCTTAGAAGTGGTTTTAGTGGAGATAGGTCTCCTTCAGCTTTCACTTGCTGTGTTCTTCCTGTTAGGTAACACCTGAACCATGTAAGGGAGGATGGATCCAAGCCTATGGAGTGCAAGGAAGAGAGTAGCAGCTCATGGTCCACCGTATCAAATGCCTTGCTTAGATCAAGGAATACAGCACAAACGCTATTCTTTTTATCCAGTTCGGTTTGCCAATCGTTTGTAACTTTAGCCAGTGCAGAAATAGTACTATGCTTAGACAGAAACCCGGATTGTGCTGGATTTGAAAGATTAGATTCTTCAAGGTAATCTCTTAATTGGATGCTTACCAGTTTTTCTAGCAGCTTAGATAGTACTGGAAGGATAGAGATTGGCCTATAGTTGTTAAGGTCCATGGGGTCCCCTGATTTCAGTAGAGGGAAAACTTTGGCTGTTTTCCAAGTTGCAGGAATAGAACCAGATTTTAAGGACAAGTTAAAAAGGTGTGTTAAAGGAACTGCAAGTACATGCATTGCAATCCTTAGAAAGTAGGGGTCAAGGGAGTCAGCACCTGCACTTTTTTTATATCCATCTGAGAGATTAGATCCTCCACTTGTTTCAACAGAATCAGTTTGAAGGAGAAGGAGGATTCAGCTAACTGAGATCCTGTATACTGGGAGCTTAACTGAGCACAGAGCAGATTGGCTGGAGAGGTATCAAATGCAAGGCCAGCGGTTGTAAAATGATTATTGAATGCATCCAGTATTTCCATTCTGTTCAAGATTGTCACCTTGTTGTGGTGCATTTGAGCTGGTAGTGAAGTGCTAGGATCTTGTCCCGTTATGCCCTTAATAGTGCTCCAGAACCTGGCAGGATTGTGGTATGAGGAGTTGAGTTCAGCCATGTAGTAGGCAGCCTTAGCATCCCGTACTTTCTTGGTACAGCTATTCCTGGCTTTCTTAAATATCAACCAGTCATTTTGGTTCTTAGTCTTCCTTGCCTTTTTCCAAAGCTTATCTCTCTCAAGCAGGGCTGATTTAAGGTCAGGTGAAAACCAACAAGATTTGTTTTTAATTCGAACTCTAGTAATTGGTGCATGAGTGTTAAGGGCATCTAGTATTATGCTATTTAACACCTGATGAGCTTTTTCCACTGAGTCTGCTAGGTAGAACTCTTGCCATCTTGTAGAGTGATTTAGATCATGAAGATATGCCTCAGAGTTGAAAGTTTTCTTGGATCTCCTCAGTAGGAATTTAGCTGGGGGTGTCAGTTTACCGGATGACCTTATTCCAGCAATAAGGCAGTGGTCACTTATGTCGCTGAACAGCACTCCAGCGTGCGTGAAGAGGTGGGATTTGTTCACCAGCATGATGTCAAGTAATGTGCTGTTGCTCAGATTTTTTTGTTGATTCTTGTTGGTTCATATATAAGTTGTGAAAACCATATGTATCACAAAATGATACTAAAGGAGCCTGCCTTGATAGCCAATTAAGGTTTAGATCACCTAGGATTATGGTCTCTTCAGTATCCATCTTGATTTGATTCACCAGGTGGGCTAGAAGCTTATGATCCGCTGAAGGGGGCCTGTAGCAGCCAACTAGCCGAAATGCTGCAGTGTTGGAGAGAGCCACTTTGAGGGATAGACATTCAAATTCTTTGGGCATAGATGTTGCATCTAAGCAAGTTACAGATATATTGGATTTGACATATATAGCAACTCCCCCACCCCTTGTCTGGCGATCCGCTCTGAATATTTGATAATTGGGTAAGTTTATGTCTCTGTCTGCTGTGGTGGGTCTGAGCCATGTCTCTGATACCACAAGAAAGTCTGGCAAAGTATGGGCAACCCAGGATTGTATCAACGTGAGCTTTTTAGCAGACTGCAGGCATTGATATGTAGAAAGCTTAGACCTTGGTCGAGGCTAAGTCTGCTGGTGAGGTAATGCACTGTGGAGGTCCGGGGTTAATTTCACATTTCCAACACAGATCAGGATAAAATTAAAAGTTTCATAAGGGCTTCAAGAGAAAATGAGGAGACTATCTTTGGTCCTCCTTTTTCTATTCAGGGCTTCTGTTTTAAGATAAGCCAGTCAGGGTTATGGGTTCGTGCCAATACACTCAATAGCAATCTGGTGGTCAGGCATAATGGGGAACTGTATACCCAATAATGGGGTACCGAGCGATATGTTGATAGAGCAATTTGCGTCCCTACATGGAGGTTACCCCACTGGTTAAATTGTGGCATAGGTAGTGCATAGATAAGGATCCGGTCCTTCTTTAATAATGGTGAAATAGCGAGACTAGGAAGGTGGGACGCACTTTTCAGTGTGACAGTGGCAGGGAGGATGTCTTTTTCCCTGAACAACATGAAGAACATAGCCAGGAGTATCCAAAGGGATCCCCCCATTATGAAAGCAAGGTTGATGATTAAATGGAACTAGGAAACAACAGTGTAGTAGCAGGGAGAACAATAAGGAAGGGTTGCTGATTTGGCAGTACAGCAGTGGCAATGAGACAGATTACTGGATAGCGTGGCGTTGGGGGCAGGAATTGTAATTTGGCGGGAAAATGCCTATAAAAATAACATCCGAGGAGGGGGCAGGGTGGGTGGGCATAAATTTTGCAGCTTTCCTGTACCTTCCTGGCTGTCCCTCCAGGTTTTCTGGTCCCTGGGCGGCTAGGCAGTTGCTGCCTGCCCGCTGGGAAGCGTAGCCCTGGCTCACACGAGGGCTTCCAACAGGGAGCTTCGACTGGGAAGAGACAGAGGATGGCACAGGAGTTAATATTTAGGCAGGAACAAGCATTTCTGCTGGGCAATTCAAACTTAAATTATCACAACAAAAGGCTGTGGGGGGGCTGGGTGCCGTAGCGTCTGGCCCACTTTAAGTTAACAACAGCGTGCTAAGTCATCCTCCACCTACTCCATCAGCTCTGCTCTCAATAATTACCTTGCACCTAACTGCTCCTGCCATGTCCCTTCCTAATTCCTTCCTGTAAATTCTAGACAAACCTTATCCCCTCCCACAGTCACCTTCATTTTACCTGTGAACACCACCCTTCTCCCTTCCCCAATTGCTCCCCTTACTGGCCTCCCTTGATCTCTCACAGAATGTAAAGAACCCTGAATGCTTTCCATGGGTCCACTCTCCCTCCCGGGGCTTGTATTTGTCATCTACTTTTCCCCAACCATCTTAAAAGGGTCTCTCTGGGACACTGTTTTTCCCATTCTCTCTGGTCCCTCAAGTCCCTTGCAGGGTTCCTCGCATCCTGAAGGGTTTCCAGGGTAAAGACTATTCCCCTCCCCCACCTGTTGTTGTAAAATAAGAACATATGCATATACAAAAGAGAAAGCAGAAACTGGCCTAATGCTGTTTCTAGTATGACCATTTTGCAGCTAGATACGCAACCTCTATGTGAAAAACACTTCCCTCTCCTTCTCATGATTACTCCAACCCTTAGTCTGTCACATCCATTCTGGAAACCGCTCACTGTGTTGCTGTGTGGCAGGACACAAAGTCATTTGTCAGTGTTCCAGCTACATCTGACCCTTTCTGTGAAAAGTGACTCCTGGGGCCAGATAATCAAAACTGTGCCCCAGGGCTAAATTGGCATTGACCTGCGTGCTAAATTAGCCCTGAAACAACAGCCCACTATATTCAAAATGGATAGCCTCAGTGCAAAACATGCAGAATATAGTGTGATAAGGAAGAAAGGCAAATTGGGCTGGGAGTGCAATTCACTTCAAATATAGCTCCGGTGTGTCAGACTTAGGCTACACCCTCGGTTGTGAGTGATGGACCACTTTTCTATCGTCTTATTTCCTAGCTAACAAAACTTCTGTTGCACAACAGTTAACGCTTTTCTCTTTGCTTGTCTTCTTTCCCACACCCCTACCCTAGGTTGGCCACCTAGCATACCATAAGACAGGCACACTGATGTTGGCGTATTCCCTACACTGCACCAGTTGCAATGCATGTATTGTCTCAGCCTTGTGGCAGCAACCACTATGTGTTGCAGACTGGCCACCTCTACACACTCCTCTCAACACCCTCCATGCCCCCAGACCTGCATGTGTGTGCTGGATATTGTTGATGTCCACCGAAGGGTGGACTGCAGAAGTATGCTGTATGGACACACTGCCATGGTGTCCAGTGGGTGCAGGGTCACAGATTAATGCCTGGTATGGTTGGGACCAGTGGCAACATAGGAGGTGCCAGCCAAGTGCTGCATGTTTCTTCCATGTCTGATTTCTTTCTATGTGTAATATTTACCGGTTATGGTCAATAAACCACTGCTGGAAGACCCTTGCAAACTCAATAATTCACAGTTATGAATTACAGAGTTCCATAAACCATGGTTCTACATTGCACAAACTTGTGCACAGTTGATCAAAGCAGTGCAAAGGTTTGCCCCGGAGTTAAATCTGTTTTCCTGGGCAGTAATTTACACCATGCAAAATGTGTCTAAGCTAACTCGTGTATAAACACTGCGCTGCGAAATCCACTGAATATAGCATTGCACCTGTATTTATGTACACACCACCTCTGTTTGCCCCATGCATACATTATACTTTTGTCCAGCGCTACTGCAGTTTGCATGCGCTATTTGTCTAATGAATATAGCATGCCCACTAAATACAAAAAACAGTTTACGACAGTATAAAGTTTTGAATATCTGGCACCATATTTCCCACCTGAATACATGTTCTACTCGCATATCATTTGTTTGTAAGTGTTACCCTCCAATCACTGGATCATATTACTCGCTGTCTGCTGTACCCCCTCCAAGAATCTGCAGTTCCTTGTCATGAACGGCCTGCAGTACTGCACTCAGTATTTCAGGTGCAGTCTGACCATGTACCTGTACAGGGGGCTGATCACCTCCCTATTGCCTGAGATTCACCTCGCTACACAGTTCTCCATGTAGTTATTTTTTAATAGTACTATGAATACCATGAGGCACTCACAGATTTTTCCCAGTTTCTATTTTGCATCACTGTCAGGACATTTTTTTCTGTGAATGTAGTGCTTCCCCTCCTTCCAAAAAAGACTTCTATTCATGTGTTTCAGTAAGTCATGCTACTCTTATGTTGAGAACACTGACCAGAAATATTCCTTCAATATCATTGCTATTTCAGTATCACCCTACAAAGCAACAGACACATTCACTTTAGTATCCATCACTTGCTCTCCTCCTCTTCTGACATACACAGACAATCACAAATGCTTACCTTTCAACATGTGCCACACATCGAAGAAGTGTTGAATATTTGGCTTCAATTTCTTGAGGAAAGCCTTCACCTGCCCATGTCAGTCAATAACTAACTGTCCTACTGTGCATCCATGCTGCTCCAAGAATTCAAGGTCCCTTTTCAGCCCCTCCAACTCCATTGCCGTGAAGTTTTTCACTCTGAGCTCTACAAGAGAAAAGATAAATTTAGTATGATAATAATGGGAAACAATAAAGTAAGAACATATGCCAATATTCTATATGTGTGACTTACCTGCACTAGATTCAGACAGACTATCTTCTTTGTTTCAAGGTCCATCAAAGTATACAGCCCATATTTGGCCGAATGCCCCAGTGAATCACAACATACGTCACCACCAAGAATTAGTTCCTTCCCTCTTAAGGCCTGAAGTTGAGTCTCTTGGTGTCTGTCCCAGACATTGTGCACTGCAGGCAACACACACAAGCACTGGATTTTATGGCACGTGACCATGGAGACATGGTATCCTCAAGATATAAAGTAGTCGCATACATGTAGCAGGGCTTACTCCAGAGCCAAAGACAGCAGTGCATAGCAGTAGATTTCCCAGAGGCATACTCAATTTCTGCCTCTGGCTATTCCACTGCAATATGAGACCATGTTCACATTTGCTTATGACAGTTATCATAGTGCAAGTTGTGCACTGTATGTATGGCACACTTTTATTACCACACTGACTGCACAAGCTGAATAGCTCAGCAAGACTATTTTGAGAAACCATGAAATACTGCTCATCAGGTGATGTTGATGCTAAAGGTGCACAATGCGACACATCCAGCGTTTTTTAATTTTTAGTGCACTGCATTCATGGATATGGTACGTACTCTGGGTCATCAGTCTCGCTTGACTGGTCCTCATCAGTGCAGTTCACATCACTGTCGTACCTTTGCTCATAGTGCTCCATATAATGTTCGGAAGACATTGTCGTTCCTCTAAAAGATTACGCTGGGTAGCGACTGAAGCCATCTGTGGACATCGAACAACGGTGATATTGGTCTGAATTCTACTTGTTCTTTGTTGAGGTTTCAGGTTAGTCTGACACTTGACACTGCTTTTTTAGGAACAGTAGCCTCAGTGGACATACATGTCTTTGTCATTGACACCTTGCCCTCATGTACAGTGATAGTAGATGTGTAGATGGTTGAACCATGGGATAAATCCAAAGTGTTGAACACAGTGTAGGAAGTATCAGTGGGTAGAGCGTCAGGTTCCCAGCGCATATCCTCAAAGTTTCATCTTGAAATCAATAGTAGCTCAGATGTATCCATGTCATCTTGCTGTATTTCTTCAGTCGCCTGGACGAATTCATATCAGAAATAATAGAGTTCAATGGCTTGGAAAAGAAAGGTAAAGACACACTGTCAGTGACATGCACAAAGTAACAAGAGACAATAAAGCAGGGGACATTTTTGGAAGATGACACATTGAAGACACACAGCGTTACAGGCAACAGTGCAATGTTATAACATCAACAGACTTGAAAGTGAGTATCTAACAAGGAACACACATGTGCAAACACACACACACTTAGAAAATCATCTACTGTGTGTAGCTGTCGTTCATAGACAGGCATGTAAGGGCCATACTCAGACAGGAACTTACATCTAGCAACAGAACAGGACATTAGAAAGGGAGGGGGTAGAGAAGGGATTTGGTACAGGAGCAGAAGGACAGGAAAGGGAGGGACAATGGGGATGGGGAAGGGAGTATGGGGCATCCAGAAGGGAGGAGAAATGTGGTGCTAGGGGATTATATCCTGAAAGGGATCAGAGGGTGTTTGAATGGGGAATGGCACATCTGGACATGGATGTAACCTGTACGGGCTCGACAGTAGAACAGGAAGGGTAGGCTATGCTAAGGTGGATTAGGGGGTGAAGAAGACACTCACATGGTGGTACATGTATGCTAAAGACCTGGGGGCTTCATGGAGGAGGCAGTCAGGTACAGGTCTGACGAACTGTGAAAGTTGTGTTCTGAGATTGGGAGCATAGTAACCTTCTTGGAGGTGCATCTGGTTCCAAGAGCAAGCAAAGCAAAAAAGAAAAGAATACTGGACTTCAACTCCAAGCTGAGTGACAGTGGTGTACCTGTCATGGGTATGAGGTGGTAGAAGGATGGGGGAAACATGGAATGATAGCAAAGGACAGATTAACAGATTACACTTCAGTAGGGAGGTGCAAGGGGTGTTGAAGTGTAACTTAGTTGAATATTTACTGGCTAAATTAGCTACATTACAGAGAGTGGAAGGTGAGTATCCAGCCAGTATGTAGGGCCACCAGGAAGGGAGCACAATGGGCTGACCACAATGACAGCACTAACTGTAAGGGGGCCAGAAGGGACTGGTGCAGCTCATGGTACATGGGAGGAGGAATGGATAGTAATGGGTGCAGGGTGTTCTCCCTGGGTGCGAGGAGTCTGGGTAACAAAACACTGGTGAGCAAGGCTCTCTTACTTGAAGGGATGGTGTACCTGGCAGCCATCAAGGAGACTTACAGTAGGCCAACCAACAGCAGGATCATGATCTAGTGATCACAGGGTACAAAATCTACAGAAATAAGGGGTGTGAAGAGTGGGCGGGGTGAAAATCTATCTAGGGGATGGGATTAGATGCACAAGGTATGAAGAGGAAGAAGGGAAGACAGAAGCAATATGGATGCAGCTCCTGGACTCTAAGGGTAGGTAGCTGAAGCTGGGGGGTGGTGTATAGACCACCAGCACAGTCTGAGGAGCTGGATAAGGAGTTAGCAGAACAGATAAGTCAGGTATGTAGAAGTAGGTGTGTGGGATCGTGTTGGACTTCAATCTGACTATGGTGGATTGGAGTACTAGCGACCTCAGTGCCAGAGAGATGGTTTTCTGAGCAGCGTTACAGGATAGCGTCCAGATGCAGCTGGTCAGTGGGAAAAGTGAGGCTACATAATACACTGGACCTGGTATCATCAAATGGTGAAGTAGTGCGAGAACTAAGGGTGGAAGACACACTAGCTGTGAGTGACCATGGTGGACTTCAGGAGGAAAGAATTTGTTAGGATGCAGGAAATAATAAAGGGACAAGCACAGGGGATTAAACTGTGCCCAACAGAGGCATGCACTAGGATGCAAAGCAAAAAGAGCACAGCAAAGAGGGCATGTTGGCAAAACAGTAAGGTACTTCAGGGTGTGCTAAAAAAAAAGAGAGCGGCGAAATGGAACTTTGAGAGGACGGGGAGGGGGGAGGACAGGGAGGGTTATGAGAAATGGTCCAAGGATGTAAGAAAGCAGGTTATGGAAGCCAAGTCCTCCTGGGACCTACGGTTAGCTCAGGGCATAAAGGTAAGGGAGAAGGACTTTTTTAGATATGCGAGTTAAAAAAAGGAAATTGAGGGAACAAATTGTGAAATTAAAGTGGGGGCACAAGAGATGACTGAAGGAACGATCAATGAATGTAGGGTCATACAGAGTTTCAGCCACTAAGGGTGGACAAGGCATCAGGTCCTGATGTTATTCAACACATGGTGCTAAATGATATGGCAGAGGTGTTGTCCAGGCCAATGGCAGACATGTTCAGCACATCACCAAACATGGGATGTGTGACACAGGACTGGAAGATGGACCTTGTGGTGCCTATATAGAAGAGCGGCAAAAGTGATGAGCCATGCAAGTACAGACATTTCAGTCTCACTTCAATTCAGGGCCTGACAGGAGCTTATGGGGGAAGCTGGAATCAGTTGGGGGGGAATAAGGTGTTTGAATGTATCACGAAGCAGCTGATGGGTAGGCAGCAACAGGTGGTGGTGGTGGTGCTGGATGACCTCTCTCAACACGTAGGCCAGAGACAGCGGAGTAACACAAGGCTGTGTGCTGGAGTACGGTGTTGTTTTGGCTATTCAGATCTCATCTCTGACACAGTGTTGATACCAAGATCAGTCTGTTCAAGACAATACCAACATGGGGCCAGTGGTGGAAGAAGTGGGAACAATGAAAAGGGAGGTAACAAAACTGGAGGAGTGGCGGTACAGTGGCAGTTGGGCTTCAATGCAATGAAGTGTAAGGTTGTGCACTTCAAGCCCAAGAACCTGTGGAGGGACTATTGGCTATGGGTGTTGGGGAGGCTGGGGTCACAGAGGAGGAGGCGGACTTAGAGGTGATGGCAACGGTGGCGTGAACAACTATGCTCAATATAGGCCAGCTGCAGCTAATGGTAACAAATGATGGGGTATATTGAAAGTAGATTCACATGTAGGCCTGTAGAGCTGCTCCTGCACTACTACAGTCACTTGGTCATGCTGCAATTAGAGTACTGCATGCAGTACTCTAGACTACAATTGAAAAGGAGATTACATTGATGGAGGTAGTGCATCGTGGGTCAACAAAAAGGAGATGGGATTGTGGTGCAGCTCCTACAAGGACAGGCTAAGGATTTGAGTTTGTTCACCCTGGAGGAGAGGATGATTGAACGTTCAAGTACATGAAGGAGATCAACAAAGTGGGCACTGACAGGGTATTCAAGCTGAGGAATGGAAGGGACACAAGAGAGCAGACTACGACTGAAGGGTGGGAGATTACAGAGAGAGATAAGGAGATATTAGTTAATGAAAAGGGTGGCGTAAAAATAGAATGCCATAGCAGCAGGGGCGATTTACTATAAGACGGGGGGTAGTTTAAAAAGGCCATGGGACAAGGCAAGGCAAGGGGTAGGATCTAGGTAAGTAGTGATGTGAACACACAGAAGGCAACAGGCAGTGAGTGTGGTGTGGCAGCAGCAAGAAAAAGGTGCTAGTTGAACTGTTGAGCAGACTTGATAGACCACGAGTCCATTTCTGCTGTCAGATTCGTATCTTTGTATGTTGCTATGACATAAGTATGGGAGTGGCAGTAGATTTCACTTGCCTACATTTCAACTAACCCTTCCATACTGTTATACAAAAAAGGATAGTTAACAAGAGGAATACTCTGGTCATGGTGCATAAGATGATGCACTGAGTTACAAAATGGATAAGCAACAGAAGACAGAGTGTGTTACTAGATAGGATGCAATCAGAGGAGAGAGGAGGTAAGAGAAATCACAAAGAGGTCACTACTAGGGACAGTCATTTTCATTGTCTTCATTGGTCACATTGCAGATGGGATGGACAGAAAGGTATGCCTATTCACTGACAAGACAGACATCTGCAACAGGGTGGGTACTCCAGAACAACAACGAAAAAATAAAGAGGTAGCTGGAGAAGATTTGAAGATATACAGATGTGTGGTACAGAGGTTCAATGCAAAACAGTGCAACAGAATATATGGGTAGGGGAACCATGGTGACAGCTACAGGATGTGTGTAAGGGAGGTGGTAAGGGTCACCAAAAGTAAATTTACCTAGTGATTCTCATATGTGATTACCTGCATGTCTAAAACCAGTGAGCAAAGAATGCAGGAGTGACAGTGCCATACTGAGGTGCATAGGTAGACGTAACAGTAGAAGGACACAGCAGTGGAAGATGACATTGTATCAAACCATTCTAAGCCCCCAACTACAGAAGAGGACATTTTTTTCCCTCCTACGTGCTCCTCGACTCATCACTCCTTCAGACTGCCTAAGACCCTTCTGTTCAACCTATTCCTTCCTTATCCTCCAACCTCATATAGCAGCCACCCCAGGGTAATGCAGCATAACCCTTTGCTCGGTGGGTCCCCCTCCTCTGAGGCAGAAGGCACCAGGAGGGGAGACCAGCACAACTACTTGGCCCCGGGGTGCTGCTGAGGTGGACATGGCTCCTTTGGGGCTTCGGTGGACCAGCAGCCTTCATCTGGCCGGTCATGGAGCAATTTTCGGTTTACCGGTTTGTCCCCCATTACGCTGACCATGCAGTGCTCCTGGTCTCCACCAGAGGCCATTGTCAAGCAACATCACCCTGCTACCCACCCCAGGAGAGGACAGCAGTCCTACAGATGCTCAACCCTCTCCTTCCCCTGCCGGCCCCCAGCGTCCCGAGTCCATTCCCGAACCCAGGTCGCTGACGTGGTTCAAGGTAAGGTGCCAGTGCCTCAGCCCTCTACGCCACCAGGCCGGCTGGAAAAGGATATTTGGTGTGGATGTAATTATGAAAAGAAACGGATGAGGTAGGGTAACTTCACATATACATGTATAGGACATACAGGCAGACTATAATGGACTAGCAGTACTTATGTGGACACAATTTATACATCTGAAACTCACCAAAAAGTCCATACTGACACTCTGCAACTGCGGATCATGATAACAGGTGAACAAGAACTACAAAGTGCCTTTCCATGGTATGCAGTCACTGTCTTCTATTTTGGCTACACTCACCTTCAACTGTGAACATGCTTGCTACACACACACACACCCACCATCATCACCACCATCACACTGACACAGAGGTACAACAGAAACAGGACACGGCAGTGGACATTACTCTTTATGTTGCAGCTACAGAATTGTGGATGTCAGTAATGGTGATATAATAACTGGCTTTCCCTTTTTTCCATAGGGAAACCGTGGCGTAATTTGCCGTTATAAAGGAGTGTTTATAACGGCAAACACGCGCACGATTTCCCTTGCTTGTGCGCATGCTCAGGCAGCAGCACGCGACCAGTCCAGACCACTCAATGCTTCCATCTCGCACCAAACAGAACCACCAGAAGAATGTGGCGGTAAGTTATTTTCTTTTTCTCCCCCACATACCCTGTAACACATACAAAGACCTGCTCAAAGGAAGAAAAATGAGTTTAAAATATGGCAAATCTCGGCACCGCTAAAACTAAACCGAACTGAGGACACACCTCAAGCTCTCTATTTTATATAATTGCTGAGGCAAAAAAGGGAAACCCAGCAATTATATAAAATAAAAAATGGGTCGGGGTGTTAAACTCGATTTTACACACACCCTCGTTGTGGGATGCTTTATGTAGCATCCCACAACTTGGGTGTGCGTAAAATCTCATTACACACCCCGACCCATACTATTCTATATGTAATTAGATATTTATGACAATCACTCGGGCCAGAGAGGTACAATGAAAAGCTCCACTTCCATAACGTACGGTCAGGTGCATTAGTGTAAACCTATGACATAGGTACGTAATGCACCATAAACTCTTTGACATAACCATCGATAAAGCCAGCAGACACCGGCCATGCCTCCAACTACACAGTCACTCTGCAAACAGAGGATGTTGAAAACACAAGTGGGTGCCTTCTGCTGCAGCAGGTGGAAGGCAACTCCCTGTGTTCTTCATCCATCCTTTACAGCCACAGGTAAATGTCATATAGCAGCACTAACAAGCTATTATAGGTGTCCACAGTAAAACTCAAATTCCATTCCATGAAAACTTACACATGCTGAAATACCCAATACTGCACATTTCAGTACATTCAATGTGTAAAGCCACATAATCACAACAGTGACCGTCACACACCACAATCATGTAATAATAGTCTGGATAAATGATGACACAGAAGTCAATGCACCTACCTCAAGGCGTTGTCTTTTCAGAAATGCTCCTCACTTCTTTGGAGACACATGTCAAGCCTTATTTCCATTACCATTCCAAATAGTGGGCACTGCATCAGGCTTCAGTCTGGGTAATGCATCATGCCAGCCATATGCTGCCAGTTTCTCTGGGTCTCATCAATATGCTGCCTTTTCAAAATGGGCTGAACAAATCCTGCTATACTGTGATGGAATAAAATCTTTACACTTGCAAAAATATGTTCATGCCTTTCTTATGGTCTTATCACATGGGAAGTTGAAAACATGAATTCCACACCCACACGCTTACTTTTGTTGTTGCACTTATAAATCACACAGTGAGGCATTACTGCTATACCTGCAATATATATTATGCAGTGACACTTTGCAGTGCAGAACAGGAGAAAAAGGAGAAAGAATTACACCACAACCTTCACAGAAAAACAAAAAATATACAGGACACCAAACTTCAATCCAAAGTGAGAGCAAGTTGCAGTGTGCCACCACCAGGAACAATATGCAGCGCCAAAAAGGTTACCAAAATTCCTTCAACAAAATGCTAGTGCATCTCATTGACACAGGATACAGTTTAACAACCAATAAGATTACTGTATTGAAAGTACTTGTACATGTTGAAACAAACAAAACAAATGGAAATATACACCATATATTTTTTAGTACAAAGCATTTTCGTTATGCATCATCTAAAAAAAACAAGTAAATAAAACAATACTATACTACACAGCAAGCTACACAAGTGTACACAAAATATAGAGTGCATAGCTACAAGGACTGTAACACCAAAATATACACACACACACACACAATGTATATGATGATTTCAATACATTTTATTAGTTCATCCTTTATTCTCAAAAACAATGCTAATACATAATCAAATAAGGACATTGTGGTAATGTACAATCGATTCAAAAATTGCCAGGTGATTGAGAATAAGTCATGATGACTGCTGAATGACAGCACACTATTTGGAGAATATGTTGGCCATAATACATGTGGTAGCACTTGCTACAGTACAATTAACATATAGGTCATGACAGGGAACTATTTACAACACATATGCATCGAAAATCATTTCTTTCATTCAGAAGGTTAAATTTGATAATGATGTTAGCCAACTGCACAATCAGTGTTTCTTGCAAGAAAAGTGACAGGCACATCACGTTGTGGACAATATATGTAAACAGGAATCTGCTTTGAAAAATGCGATGTAGAATCTCCACGGACAAAGAACACGAACTTGAGGTCCAAAAACACAGAAAACTGTCAAACCAACATTCATTATTCTGACAGCAGTAACTACTGCATGTGCTAAAGAACTGCAATTTCTGCAGTCAGAATACCTGCGCAGCACTGCAATAGGGCTCAGTGGTTACCATGATGTCATCGCACTCAGCATCCCCTCACATGAACGTGCGCTACCGGGAGCAAGCTTTCGAGATGAACACTGACAGGAAGCAACAGAAAACTTAAATATCTACAGAATGGACGAATACATCAAAATGGGATTTTCAAGTGGGTAGAATGGGAGGGCAACCAAAAATGTATAGAACATTTATCTACAAGGTCCAGAAAGAAAAGTGGTTTATGTGTCCTTTAAGATCTGTTGACCATGGCAAGTTAACTGATACAGTTTTGTTGACCTGTCAAAGGCTTTCAATTTGGGTGATCATGCCATGCTGCTCCGAGTCTGAAGGACACTGGCCTGGTGGAAAGCCCTTACATGTGGTTTCAAAGTTATCTATCAAACTGCCCACTGAGGGTTAACTTTAGTGGCGTCACGGTCCCAGACACATATCTTGGGACAAAGGGTCCCTCAGGGGTCCATTTAAGACTTCCGTTGGTTTCATTATATATAGATCCTGTATCAAAAATCCTTCTAAGTCCAGCCTGTTATTATATGCAGATGATATTATTCTTTTACTAGCTCAAACTTCAGTGGATGAAATAAATTCATCCTTAAATGACGATTTTTCTGCTCTAAACAAATGGCTAAAGTTGCATCGTCTGATGTTAAATTCTACAAAAACACAGAGCATTCTTTTGGTTTGAAACCTAAATTAAATAAATGTAAACCTCTTCAAATATCTGACTTGACCAGTACTATGTTGCAGCAAGTTACTGAGTGAAAATATTTAAGTCCTACTTGACCCTAATTTGCTCTTTACAGCTCACATAAAGAAAACTGTAAAACAAGTAAACCAGAAATTGGCTGGTCTTTATAAAATGAAGGACTGCTAACAAAAAGTTAGGAAATTATTGCAAAGAGTGTACTCCTGCCAATATTGCATTATAATTAATTTTCATTTTACTACAGTATGTTGACGGAATTATTTTGATTTGGTTAACAAAACCTTTAATGCAATCTGTCATTTTGTCACAGCAAAACCATATAATAACCATCACTGCTTGTTATATAATGAATTAGAAGTGGTTACCACCTGGGTTGAACTTTTCATATAGTCTGGGTGTTTACTAAATAATGCAGTGAAACTTGAACACCATTCTCCATTATTCAAGTTAACTGAACTTAAGAAAGAGGTATGAACACTAAGGTCCTCTTCAAATGTTCATGTAACCTTACCTAAAGTCAAAACTTGTATGGGTGAAGGCGTTTTTCATTTCAGGCACCTAAGCTTTGGAATAACGCTCTCAATCTTGTATAGACTATAAAAGCTATGCAAATTTTAAAAGGAGTTAAAAACTTGCTGCATCAGTCTACTTGCAAATGTTACTAAGGTTGTGTTAATAATTTATGTGCTGTTTTATATTTGTGTTGTTTATTGTAAGTAGTTATTGTATTTTTGTAAACAACTACAGGTAAGCTGCTTGTTAAGTGGCTCTGGGTCATTTCTGAAAACGGGCATTGGGCCAGTGTGCTTACCCGGTGAATAAAGTGACAATAAAATAAATAAATAAATCCAACTGTACTTGTTTCTCTAAGAGATCTTGAAGCTCCCTTTTAAATTCTGTTTTGGTATTTTGGATTTTTTTTTTTAATCGACTTTGGTAGTGACTGTGTCAAATTTTCTGTGTAAGCATTATGTCCACGGTGTTGCACCCTCAAAGCTTTCCCAAGTTTTTCAATGGTGTAATGACTTTCCAGAGGAGAGAGATGACAAATGAATATTACATACCTACCATAATTCTTGATCTTCTCTTGTATCTTCATCATTCATTATTGCTGGGTGTAAGCTGGAGGCAGCTGAGACTGTCAGCCAGGACGTTTTTGAACACCTGGGACATGGACAGCAGAGAGCTTCAAACTGTGCTCGATGGCCCAATACCAAACCCTCATCACCTCCTGACAAAGGGGGTAAGAGTGAGTGCCCCCTCTTTGTTGATGTAATATACCACACACACACATGTTGTCCCGAGGCCCATTAGGGGATGGTGGGTGGGAATCAGTAATGAATGGTGAAGATACAAGAGAAGATCAAGAATTATGGTAAGTACATAATTTTCATATCTTCCATATCTTTTTCATATCTTCCCTTGTCAGTCTTAACTATTCATTACTGCTGGGAGAGTACCAAGCCCCACAGAGGGGACCAGGCACAGCCCTGAGGAAACAGATCCCTCAGCCTCCTGTGGGAGAGTGCAGGAGGTAGATACCCCAGTGCCGTAGTAGACCCGCAAGGCCTAAGACTGGTCAGGATGTGGTGGTGTCCCCTGTGGCCAGGGGTACGGGGAGGCACCCCTGTAAGATTCTCCTCACCCTGTGAGAAAAGAGACAGGTCCCCCAGAAGGCGGAGGAGACCACCCTACTCCAGGCAATGGGTGACAATCTGGACAGATGAAGCCATGCGTCCACCTGATGCAGATCACTGTCCCTGCCAGTCTGGAGGCCACCTCATTGGTGTCATAAGATGCCCTTGTTTGGTGTCTTGCAAGCTCCAGACCTTGTGCAAAAAGGGCGATGGCTTGCTAGATTTCTTTGAATCAAGCAGAGATGCTAGAACCTGCACCAGCATCAACCACAGGTGCCTGTTGCAGGCAGCACGGTGAGCCTGATGTGAGCTAATGCAAAGCAGCACACGAGTCAAAGAAAACTCTTCTACTCCATTGGTCGAATTCTGAGGAATCTGGATCTGGTAGTAGTTGATGGCCGGTGTTGAAGCCTGGAAGGAGTGTCTAAGGCTGTCAACCCCGAAGGTGGGTGAGGGAGAGAACCAAGAGACTCCTGGGGAGCACAATACCATCTCCTGCAGTCTGCTGGGTCTGGGGATGAGGCAGCTGAGCACTGCTCAATGCTTCCTGGAAAGGCATAGGCCAGGAAAGAACCATGAGGTGGTGAGCACTAAACTCGCTCAGGAAGGAGCGCATCTCCCGCTCAGTATTGCGTCTTACCACATGGGATATACAGAGTTCCTGTACCAACCTCGAGAGGAAACGCTGCTATTCAGTGAAATCACCATCAGAAGAAAGATGGGCTGAGTGATCCTCTTCCTCCAAGGAGGAAGTTGAGATGACATGGAACTCGGGAGTTCAGAGTCCTCCTGTGGTGGAGGAGACAGGAGAAAAACCCACTCATCCATGGCTCTAACATACCTAGGGAAGGCCGCCCGGTGGCTCTGAACTACTCCCAGGTTAAGGGCCCTGTGGGACCCACATGGCCTGAGAGAGGGAGGTGTCTGCAGAGGAATGGGGAAGGACACCTCACAGACTGTGTCTGGCCTCTGCTAGGGCTCTGAGACCTGGCTGCAGCTCCCGCCACATGGGGGACTCAGGGGTCGATCCAGTCAGTGAATGCTGCAAATGTTGACACAAATCCTGGGTAGAGCCCTGAGAATCTCCCCTGTGGAAGCGACTGAGGTTGTAGCGGATCTAGAAGGGCAGCCCTCACTGACACCACAGGCACCCCAAAGAGCAGAGGGGGAGAAGCGGATTCAGCACTGACTCCTCCCACTCACTGCAGGGTAGTGGAGGATGGTCCCGCACCTCACCCCCTCAACCCCTCAGACTACTAGGCTGCCCTCCTCTTCTTCATACCCAGCACCCAGGGGCTCCCCAATACCCTAGGCCCCAAGGGAGGCTGCAGAAGAGGTGATCCCCATCTTCACCACTGAAGCCACGGCAGCACCAGGAATGACAGCTGCTGCAGCCCCATAGGGAGACCACCACACCAGACCCCTCAAGACTGCTATCCACCACAGCATCCCCCATGCTGGCATCGGTATGGGTGGCAGCAAGGACCGCAGGCTCTGGGGAGTCCGGAAGGTGAACACTGGGCCACCTGGTGCCATGTCCAAGAGGGCTCCCCGACTCCAAGAAGTCAGGCTGCCAATCTGGATCAGTCAGTGGGTCATCTTCCTCTGAGGAAGAAGAGACCACACAAACCACCAGACTAGCGACCCTGGGCTCTCTGTAATGGTACCAGAGACAAGCGCCGTCATGGGACCACGGCACCACTTGCGGTGCCTCGATCACAATGCCATGAACAGTGCCAGGATCAGAAGCGGCGCGGAGGTGATGCCAAGGGTCCACCGATGCCGCACCAGCAACCATGGGCGCAATGCCAGGAAGCCTGCACCTCCGTGTCACGTGAGCTGCCAAGAAGGCGGCGGTGCTCATGACTTAGCCTCAAGAGGACTGGGCGCTCCTCTGACACAGCGGAGTAACCTCCTCAACAGCAAGGCTAGAATCTAAGGAGGTTCCCTCCTCATCAGGCCGTATAGACCCGGGAGGGGACCCGGAGGAAGGGTCGAGAGATCTTGCCATGGCATCCCTTGAGCAACGTCATCCTCCGAAAGTCGGTAGGGTCTTGCCGACTTTAAACAGGCAGATCTCTAGAATGCAGCAGTCCATGGAGAAACAGGCATCACAGTTATCCATATCATGGTTGGGACCCAGTCAACGCAGACAAACATCATGCCAGTCCAAAACAGTACCACCACTGCACTATTAGAATTCACGGGCTTCATCCATACCACGCTCGATCAAGGAAACTGTGTAGGGGCAGTATTCATCGACCTTATGAAAGCCTTTGATACTGTGAACCACCCACTCCTTCTCAAGCAATTATCAAACATTGGGCTCTCCAATAAAGCGCTGCTCTGGTTTTCAAGCTACCTTGGGGAGAGGGTCCAGCGGGTTAGGATTGCCGGTATCACCTCGGAAGAAAAGCCAGTCCTTTCAGGGGTCCCACAGGGGTCCATCCTGGGGCCACTACTCTTCAGCCTCTTCCTCAACGACCTTCCCAGTGTCTGCCACCAGAAATTACTGCTCTACGCAGATGACGCAGTCATGTTCACCAACCACCAAAATGCAGAGCTCCTTGAGAAACAATTATAGCTTGAATTCATGTGCATCGAAGAATGGTTCAAGTCACACAAACTGGTCATAAACTATAGCAAAACAAAGGTTATGACCTTCTACAATCCAGGAGCAAGTACCAATCCGTGACCTCACCATCCCTAAACCAAACAGGGACCTTACTTGAACACGTTCCTGATTTTAAATACCTAGGTGTCACATTGGACAGCTCACTCTCCAACTATCGGCACACATAGATTCTGTCCAAAGCCACCAACATCTGTATAGGCCTGCTCTACAGGCACAAACACTACATGACTCCTGACACTCTCGGTTGGCTATCAACAGCTCTGTCACCTCCATCGCCGATTACAGACTAGCAATTTATGGCTCTGCCTCCGCCTCTGCCCTCCGCAGAATTACAGTTGCACTCAACAAAGCATGCAGGCTGCTAACTGGGGCTGACTGACTTACACACACACTTGTGACACATACACTCGGGCAGGATGGCTTCCTCTCATCAGCCGGATACAGTATCAAACCTGCCTCTTAGCCAAAAAAGTCCTCCTCGGGGTTCTGCCCCAGGCATTGAAAAGCTCCTTATTGGCCACCACAGCACCCACCGAACTAGAAGTTCACAACAACTAACCTTCCTTGTCCCCAGATGCCGGACTACCATGGGCCAGAGGACCTTTGCCCACAGAGCACCACAGTGGTACAATACTCTCGACAAAGAAACTCTTACTGCTGCTGCTCTTGGCCCTTTTAAGAAACAACTCCAACTTCATCTCATTTCAACTAGTCGTTGTGACTGCCTTACCTAATCAGGGGCCCACCGCTCACTGCCCTCCACTTCAGTCTTGACAGCTACCTCTCCCCGCCTTGCCCCCTCCTACCTGCCTACCCCCTTGCCCCCTCTCCCTTTCCTCCCCAAGGCATTTCCTGACTTTTATCCCTCCCTCCCTCCCCTTTAGGCTCTTACCCTCACCCTCACCTCTGACAATGGCTTTCCTGTCTGCATACCCCCCCACCAGCACTTATTTCTAAGATTGCCCTTGGCTGGTATGTCCATGCTACTAACATTTGGCACATTTTGAATTACTGGAATTTCCTAGCCTCAGTATCTTACTACTTTTTGTGATAACTATGTATTACTATGTTGACCTTTATGCGTATATACCCATTCCTTGATGTGGAACCTTTGTAAATGAGTAGTTCCTGCTCAAAGGTATTTGTAATCCTAGATTTCAATAAAATAAAATAAAAATAAAATGGAGAAATACCAGCCAGGGGCACTGAAGCATGGGGCACAACCCGCTTTAGATTTCCTTTTGCCCCGAACCCAGAAATGATGAAAAAAATACACAAATTACAGCAAAAGAACATGGCAACATTGGCAAAGAAATCAGAACGTCTTACTGGTCTTATGATGGTGTCAGGATACCCTGAATCAGGATTGAGGAGGTGTAAAGGTGGCATCAACAGATGAAGGCCTAATGGTGTACTTGATTTGCTTGAAAACTCACACAGCAGGTGTGACCTCGACGGCGGGAGAAACAGAACTGGGATAGAGGAAGAGTCTACGGCACCTAACAGCCAACCCGCATGCTCCACGCAGAGCGTCAGACACGTGGGCGGTGCCGTCGGTGCTGACTCCTCCCTCCAAAAAAAAAAAAAGCTCCCATGTTGGGTGCCGCCTCCAGCTTACACCCAGCAGTAATGAATGGTGAAGATTGACAAGGAAGACCTGAAGTAGGTCAAAATGAGAAGGATTTTGCAGCTGAGAGAATGTTTTGAACGTTAGCACACCCCACAAGCTTTTATCCAAAGGTAAGGTCCATCAATGACAATAACAGTGGCAATTAGTAATTTGGTGCACCTTAGATTTGTCATAACAGAGCATAAATTTTAAGTTCAGTGTTACCAAAAGTACCCCCCCCCCATATCTGCCTACTAATCTATCTAAGCTATACAACAATATAGGCCCAGAGGGCAATAAAAAGAATGACCCCAAGGGCATCTGTGGTACAGCAACAATTTTTGCAAAAAATTTATCTGTGACTAACAACAAACAATGCTCAAGCCACTGAATAAAAGACTAACAACTGATTATTTTAGAACCTTTTCGGTTCTGGAAGGGGAGATAGGGTGAGAGATTCAAGCATAATGAGGGATTCCCTGGAAGAAATAACATTACCATGGTAAGTATTTTTTCTTCAAATCCCAAGAATCCCTCATTATGCTTGACATATCCAGACTACAAAGCAATACATTGGGAGGCTGGGTACTGAACCTACCTGAGGAAAAGGTTTTGCAGTACAGCAGTGCCAAACCTGGCTTCTCTTCTGGATTATATGTCCAGGCAATAGTGCTTTTTAAAGGTGTGAATTGTTTTCCAGGTAGCTGCTTTACAAATTTCTAATAAGAGAACATATATGGTTGCTGCCACACAGAGGCAGCAGTGCCACAAGTGGAGTGTGCTCTGAGACCCTGAGGTGGCTGTTTGCCAGCTTTAGAGTAACAGAACTGAATGCAGGCCACTATCTAGTGGGCAACTGTCCCTTCTGAAGCTGGGTTGCCCTTCCCCACTTCATCATATGTGAGAAACAAATCTGCAGAGGCCATAGGTTTAGAGGGAGGTTCCATGAGTTTGGCTATATAGATGTTCCGATCCCAGGGAGGGACAGGCTCACTCACAGGAGGGTACAAATGCAGAAGACCGTTAAAAAAATCTCTTGAAGTGCTGACCCGCCAGTGCAGCGGTAGCATTACTGTTCACAATGCTGATGACCCAAGTTCAGGAACAGGCTTGGGTTGCCATTGGACTGGCTGGGAGGAGGAGGCTTGAGCATCCCAGGATCAATCGCCTCCTCTGGGGAAGGGGGAGTCATGGCCCGGTGCATGACAGGCCTCTAGCAGTGACTGGAGGATCAGCATGCCCATGCTGACAGTAGAGGGTGGAGCATGACGGACGCTGGCTTTAGCCTTGGCGTCAACACACGTTGCATCTCCAGGGGGGCGTACACTACAAAAAAATTCCTGGTCCAGTGTGACACCGACATGATGGTCAGCATGACAAACCTTCCCAACTGGTGCAGCAGCTCGAGAAGCGGACCCCGACGAGATGCAGAAGGTATGGAACTGGGAGGGGTGGCTAAGAGGTGGGCTTCCCACTCCCACTCTGTCCCCACCAGGGGGGTAAGCCATGGCTCCATGGGAGGTCCCTCCAGGCTTGCGGTGCTGGCGGTTGAAGTCAAGTGACAGTGCTGGGTCCAGGAGGGGGATAAAAAAGAAATATATAAAAAAAAAACTCTTGAAGATAGCCCAGTGGTGCAGAGGGATGAGGCACCTTACATCATGCTACGCTGGTGACCCATGTCCGGGAGCAAGCGCAGGCTGCCGGAAGTCAGCAGTGGGGAGGGCACAGAGCTGGATTGAGCTGCCGAGAGGCAGCTCTCCTCTCTGGGTAGGGATGTGGGTTTCCTTGGCTCTTGGCTGCCTCATGGTGGATGCTAGGGGGCAGCACAGGCTGAAAGGAGCCGGGCACTAGGCCAGAAGAGAGAAAGGTGCTGTTACTGGGGCCAGCAGGCACATGTGCACTCCGTGCATGCGTATCTGCATCTGGGGCCCTGGGCCTAAGACGAAGAAAACAGGGAAAATACCTCCCCTGACATGATGATGGCTGGCCCCTTGAAGGCTCCTACCAGTGACTTGGCACTCACTGCAAAGAATGAGATGATGGAAGGTAAGTCCCAGGTTGCCAGGGGCTGGGAAGGGGAGTGTCCAGAATGGGGTCAGGAGGAGGCGCGAGGCACACAAACATAAGATGAAGAAAAAAAACTCCTGAAAATAGGGTGAGAGGCTACTGTTTTCTGCTTACCTGCTGATGTATATGCAGAAATAGCTGCCAGGGGAACCTTTAGGGTAGCAGGCCTGAGGCCCAAGGCCTGTAGGTGCACCAAATAATCCAAAAGAATGGACAGATCTGCCTGGAGAGGGTCAAGCTGCCTAGGGGCACACCATAGGTAGAACTTCTTCCACTTGGAAGCACAGGTTTTCCTAGTGGTAGGCTTCCTGGATACCTTAAGAACCTGAAGGACTTAGTCTGAAAAGTGAAAATCAGAGTACTCTAGCTCCTCAAGAACCAAGCTTTGAGGCGCAGAGACTTGAGGTTCAGGTAACTGACTCTACCCTGAGACGTAGTCAGAAGACTGCATCTCAAGGGGAGCCAAATGGGTTGCCTGCTGGACAGGGCCAGGAGTTGGGAGTACCAAGGCTGCCTAGCCCAATCTGGAGCTATCAGAATCATGGAAGTAGGCTGGGTCCTCAGCTTCAGAAGAATTCAAAACAGCAGGGGGAATGGAGTGCAGGCATACAGAAACTTCCCTGACTAGTCCAGGAGCAGAACCCCCATGGGGGCCGTACCCACAGTATCCCTTGAGAAGGGCGACTGCTATTGAGTGCTTACAAAAAGGGTGACTCAATAGCGGCGCCTGTTCTCAGGGCTACTGGATGAGGGGCGACTGCAGGTATAGCGACATCCTGTTGCTTTATGTACATCTTGGCGGGGAGTAGCGAGCACGCCATGCGATGGATGGATAGGAAGGGGGTTTATGAGGGTAGTGCAGCGGTCAGTTGCCAAGCTGGCTCTGTGGTGTGGTGCATGGGTGGCAGGTTAGGGTTCCGAGGATGCCAGGTTCGGTTTGTTTTGTTGCTCACACGGCTACAAATTTTTGTTCGGGCTTTGCACCCCTGACATGCACCCCCTGGAGTTGAGAATCCTTTAGTAGGGGGATGCGGGGGGGGCACAGCCCCCCACATAAACAATAAAAATGTAAGTCCCCAGTGCCGTTTTACCGTGCACCAGGAGTGTACATCTGCGAAATTGCTTTTTGCTTATGTACATTCACCCTAATGGCGATCGCCATTATCACATAAATCCATACCCACTGCTGGAGGTCTGCATCAAAAAGGGGAAGCTGAAAATTGTCCTTGGTTGTGAACAGGTCTATTCCTGGTGTTCCCCATCTCCTGAAGATTGTGGGTAACACCTGCCTGTTAAAATGCCCACTAATGATGGCTGTGACAAATTTTGCTGAGAGAATCTGCCAGGACATTATCCTTGCCTAGGAAGTGGACTGCTGACAGATAGATATCTAGTGAGTAAGCCAGACTCCAGAGTTTCATGGCACCCATGCACAGCTTTGAAGACCTTGTGCCTCCCAGTTTGTTGATGTAAGACATGGTGGTGGCATTGTCTGTCCTGACCTGGACAGACTGACCCTTGACCTGAGGTGCAAACGACTGAAGAGCAAGGAACACTGCCCTTAACTCTAGCAGGTTTATATGCTTACTGAACTCTCAAGGGGATCACACC
Organism: Neoceratodus forsteri; assembly: GCA_016271365.2. Classification (NCBI taxonomy): domain Eukaryota; kingdom Metazoa; phylum Chordata; order Ceratodontiformes; family Ceratodontidae; genus Neoceratodus; species Neoceratodus forsteri. Next base: position 1,318,248,435 of record CM057455.1, on the reverse strand, counting down.
CTGCTTACTGCTAGGTCCCCCAAGTGGGCACTCCAGCCCAAGGTGGAGGCATCTGTTGTCAAGACAGCTGTGGGAGCCTGTACCTGGAATGGTACTTCCTGAGGTTGTCTGTTTCTTTCCACCCGTCTTGAGCCTGTAATAGTGTTTTTGTCACAGGCACCAGTTTGGATGCAGGGTGTTACTTTTGTGACCAATGGGACTGTAAGTAGTACTGAATGTCCCTGATTTGAAACCTTGCTCCTGGGACCACTGCTGTGGTGGAGGCCATGTGTCCCAGAAGCTGGAGAATGTGTCCGGCTGGCCTGGGCTGATCTAGGAAAAAAATATTTGCCAGACTTACCAGGTTTCCAGCCCTCTCCTGGGGCAGGAATGCCTTGCCCTGCCTGGCATCCAGTTCTGCTCCTATGAACTCCAGCAATTGTACTGCTTCCAGCTAAGATTTTAACACATTTATGAGGAACCCCAGTCCCTCTAAAGCACTCTGGGTAAGGTGAAGGGCATCCTTGGCCTGTTGGTATGACTTTCTCATGACTCGCCAATCATCTGAGTAGGGGAAGACCATTACCCCCTGTCTCCTGAGGTGTGCTGCTACCATTGCTAAGTACTTTGTGAATACTCTGGGAGCTGAAGACAGGCCAAAGGGAAGGGTTGTAAACTGGTAGTGACCAGAAGGCAGCCTGAAACGCAGGTACTTTCTGTGACTGGGCCTGATGGGAATGTGAAAATATGCCTCCTTCATTTCTAGAGATGCCAACCAATCTCCCTGCTGCAGGGATGGGATAACTGTGGAAAGGGTGACCATTTTGAATTTGGGTTTGTTTAGGTGCTTGTTTAAGATTCTGAGGCCCAGAATGGGTCACCACTCGCCATTTTTCTTGTGGGTGAGGAAATGCGAATAGAGGCCCCTTCCCCACAGGTATGGAGGTACTTTCTGCATTTGCCAGCTGTGACCTCCAACTCCAATAGAATCCTTCTGCTGGAGAGTGAGGGTGGAAGCGTCTGTTGAGAGACAGTGTTGGAAACATTTTGAACTATAGGGTGAGGCCTTGGCCACTACCTCCAGGAACCACTTGTCTGTGGTGATGTTTTGCCAGTCCAGGAAGAAATGAGCCAGCCCCACCCCCACTAGTAATCGGTTGGTGACCTGGGTACCCATATCAAGGGTTTTGCTTGGGCTGAACCCTAGAGGTTGAAGCCTATTTAGCCCTTCTGGAAACCCTTCTTCCTCTGCCCCTGAAGAAATCTCTCATCTGAGAGCAATAATAAGGCATGGGCATGTGGTAGAATGCTCATGGATAGTAAGTTCTACTCCTATCTCCCCTTCCCTGGGGTTTGTAAAATGTGGAGGCCCTCTCTTTCTCAGTGTTACTCTTGTAAGTGGACTTGTACTCCTCCAATTTTTTGATTTAAGCCTCTGTTTTGTCACCAAAGAGAGAATTATTCTCGCAGGGGAAAATCCATGGCTTTTGACTGAGTGTCCTGTGACAAATTAGTGGTCCTGAGCCATACATCCCTCCTTAGGGAGACAGCATGGACCAGAACCATTGAGGCAGTGTCATTGGCATCTACTGCAATGTGAAACTGATACTTAGTGGCATCCAGGGCAGACCTGGCAGTGTTTGCCAGATCCTGAACCTGTTCCCTATGAAGACTGCACACAGAGATAGCATTACATTCCATAGTGCCTTCTGGTACTGTGTTGAATATGCCATATACACAATCTGCCTCAGAAGGAGAGCGGCAAATGTGTATACTATTTTCCCCATACTATTTAGCTTTCTGCAGTTCTTCTCCGGAGGTTGGGAAGAAAGGTGAACCTTGGCTTTGTCAAGCCACAGCCTGAACCACCCCTTCATGGCCAGGGTGAGTGTAAGGTACTCAGCAACATGTTTGTCAAGCTGGTACTTCTTTTCAATCTTTTATCAATCTCTGGCACAGAAGAAGGGGTTTGAGAAAGCTTGCAGGTTGCTTTTCTGAGGACTTATATACAGGTAAGGCAGCCACTTGGTGGGGTTTAGCACCATCATATCGATGAAATCGGCCTACTCATCCTCATCCTCCCGGACTCCTGTGGTGACAGAGAAGGTATTAACCATTTGCTTCACAAAAACATAATGTGAAGAGTAATTCTGGACCCTGAGGAGAAGCCAAACTCCTGATCAGGGAACCATCTGGTTCAATTGGTTCTCCTTCCTCCTCCTCCTCCTCTTTATCGTAATAAAACCATCACCCTGGTCAGTAGGAACCAGAGGAGGGATCTGAAGCTGAGGGGAACAGGAACCTCAGAAAAGTTCCCATAGCCTGGAAAGCCTGCAAAATTGCCATGCCTTTGCCATGTCCTCCTGAGAGGGCATATTTACTGTCTGCTGTTGTCTCCTTTTGCTCTTCAGCAGGAGGAACAGCAACATGCTTTCCTTTTTTGCTTTTTCTTAGCAGGGACTGAGTCAGGAGCCTGTTGTGGAGGTCTTTTCTGTTTCTCAGTGGTTTCATCAGAAATATCCTTAGAATGTTTGGCAGGCTTAGTTTGTAGAGGACCCTCTTCGGAACGTTTTGGTGACCTAGAGGTAGACTGAGAAGCCATAATCTCTTCGAGCTTCTTGGTTCTCTTTTTAACTGTCTTAGAGCAAAATCTGCTACAGAGGTCACAGTTTTCAAAAACATGGCTGGGACCAAGTCACTTCAAACACAACTCGTAGCTGTCTGCCTTAGCTAGGAAGTTAAAACATCTAGCACAATTTTTAAAACCAGTTAGTCCTGTCTTCTTTTTAGGTCTGCCTGACATGCCAGTAGTCTGTACAGATAATAAAGAACATGAAATCTCCAGGGGAAGAAGAGATTGCTGTTCAGTTCCAACCCTGTAAAAGAAATCTTATATATATATATATATATATATTCACATATATATATTTTTTTAAAGGTACAGTTAAAACAAATATCACCTTGGTTCCTCAGGCATGGAACAGAGATGAAAAACAAGTAAAAACACCCCAAAAAACAGATAAAACAACAGTTCTCTGTCAGTTTTCCTTCAGACTTGAGGAAAAAAATTATGGTTTATAACAGATTTAAACAAAAATACCTGCAAAGTTCTCCGGTTCCTGGGATCCACTACAGAATTGAAAAAACAGATGAGGGAGGTCTGCCCAGTGGCGCTGAGGGTTGAGGCACTGGACGCCACACCTCGTGCCATGCCGGTGACCCGGGTTCTGAGACGGGCTCATGGGGCCGGTGGGAGAGGCAAGGATTGAGCGTCATAACTCTCCTTCCTCGGGGTGGGTGGTCTGTGCTGTGATTGGCACAGTTAGGGGGGCTCACCCACACCCAGGGTGCTTGGTTGCCTTTGTGGAGGCGGAGACAGCTGCTGCACCCATTGCACGGTGCGCAGGCACAAAGGGTCGAAAAGGAGAAAATTCCCTGGCAGCAGGATGACGCCCAACTCCCCCGCAGGCACCGCTCCTGGGCTGAGCATAAGGTAAGCCCTGGTAATTCTGAGGGATAGAGCTGGGGGTCGGGCAGAAGGGGGCTATCAGGGGCATAGAAACAGCAGTTGTATTAAAAAAAAAACAAATGAGGGCAGAGAATAAAACAAAAATAAAATGGAGTTAAATACTGTTTCTTCAACAATCGTACACTTTGAGTGAGTTGCTAAAGAGAGTTCTCAGGGGCAACTTGCTAGTGCAGACAGAGAAAATGATCTGTCATTAAACTGTAGAACACAGCACCACCCAGAAGGCATAGATTTGAATTGTGTTCTAAATTCCATTCCATGCAGTATGGGGCAGATTCACCTGCAAGTCTCACTCCATATGTCAAACATAATGAGGGATTCCTGGGGTTTGAATAACCCCAATTCAGGTGTTGCATTTTGTACATGAAGGGCTTTCACTCAATGAACTGTTATTAAATATAATTGTAAATTTGTTTTCATATATGTGGGCAATGATCAAATATTGCCAAAATGGTCAAATATCGGACCCATTTAATATAAATGAAGGGATCAAACAGGGATGCCTCTTGGCCCCGTGTTTAATGTTTATTTTAATGACATACTATTGAAATTGGCCTCTGTAAATGTGCCTCTCCAAAAATTATTAAGAGAGCAATTTGCCTTTTGACAATTTCCAATGACCACATAATTCTTTCTTTGTCAAGCTCTGGTTCTAATAAATCTCAGTGTCTTTCGAATACATTATGGTCTAAATAAAAATCAGTAATTAAAATAAAAAAAAATTCTTACATCTTGCAAGGGCAAAGTTAACACGAAATGGTTTATTGGTCAACAGAACCATGAAATGGTTGACAGGTTTACTTACCAAGGATTACATTTTTTGAAGAAGTTGTCCTGGGTAAAATATTTTGAAAAAAATATATTTGTTAAACTATGTAAAGCTGTATAACTTTTTACTGGGTATCCTTTGATTTAACAGACATTTGTAACCTTTCTGAATGTTTATCATCTCTAGAGCTGTGCAAAGTTGGCAGAATTAGCTCTGTAGAGTAATTCGCAAATTTGTGGTGGTTCACAAATTAATCCACCGCACGAAGTCTGCACTTTGCTGGAAAAAGTAATTTCACCACAAATGCAAAGCAAAACTTTGCCACGTGGAACATAACAAGTAGTGGAAGTAAAAATCTTTATTTTTAGACATGAAAATTTATGGTGTATTCACATCATTAGGACAAAGTCCTATTTACAAGATGGTCCTATTAATATTTAGTTACAACAAAAATGACAAAACACATACATCGGACAAACATCCAAAGTAGTAAAACTTTCATTGCCTATAAATACTTATACCATTAAACAACAAATTTACAAGACACATTACAGTATACAATCCAATTTGTAATACAATGTACAATACCTTTTTCACATGACTATAACCCAAATACATTCCATTTTGACAAACAAAACATTTTAACAAAGCTGCGAAGTGCAGTTCTTCTATGAAGTACATCTTCGCTCACAAAGTTTGCCACTACAGGTGAAATTTGCACTGCATTGTAGGATTGGAGGGCATATGTTGGTGGACAGAGGTCACATGTTGCTGAATAACCTATAAGAAAGCTGAGGGGGGCCGTCGCACAGGGCAGTGTTGAGAGGAGTGAGTGGAGACTGGAGAACACAGAAGTGTGTGTCTATGCCTGTGATTGTCAGCTCAAAACCTTAACAAGCCTTTATAAATTTTCTTATAATTATAAACCTTTTTCAAAACAAAGAAAACATTCATTTAGTTCAGTTTTGTAGTCAGTGAATCAGTGGTGTGGGCAGGGACTCCCTCCAAGGGAGGCAGCAAGATATTTCTGTTCTGTGTTTGTTTGTTTGTAATCATCCCCCTCACATCTCTACAACTAAGTGTTATAGTATAGTATAGTAATCAACCCTCTTAACCCCCTGTCATTGTAATCCTTGTGCTGTTAAAAGAAAGAACAACAAAACAAAAAAAAAACAAAAAAAAAATGTTCCTGACTGTGTGTAATCTCTATGCTGAAGTGTGTATCTGTATGTGTTGTTTGTCAGCTCAAAACTGTAACAGACCTTTATAAACCTTCTTATAAATCTTTCCAAACAAAGAAAAACATTAATTTAGTTCAGTTTTGTAGTCAGTGAATCAGTGATGTGGGGAGGGACTCCTTCCAAAGGAGGCAGCAGGAGATTTGTGTTCTGTTTTGTGTTTGTTTGTAATCACCCCCCTCACTTTTCTACAACTGTGTGTTATGCAAGCAATAATACCCAACAGGGTAGGCAATACTGGGCAATACTGGACTACCCAGGGGTGCAGTGAGGCCCAATGCTGCAGGTGGAGGGCCTTATAGCCCCTGGAAGGTCCAGTATTGCCCATACCACCCATCCTGGAGGGTATTATTGAGGATAGGTACGATTTCCCAACACACAAAATCCCATTGCACTCTTTCTCGACACCAAATTCCTGAAAAACAGAATGCTGACAGGTGCAAAAACCCATAAGTTGAAATCTCAACATTTACCATGTTGGGTTGTGTCGGGCTGAGTACACAACAGAGTGAGGTCGCTGAAGAAGTGAGCTGACTGCGAGACAGACAAAAGCTATCTTTTGGCCCCTTTTGTTTTATGTCTGCCTCAATGGCTTGTAAATTTATTGAATTAGATGGGGCCAACCCATGCTGCTTGTTGTTGCTGGGGTTGCTGTTTTGTTATATAAAGTTATCCAGAGCTAGTAGGCATTAGATTTACATTAGGCAATAATGCTAGGACATATTTGGCGCTACTTTTTAGCATCCCCTATGGCAATTTCCATAGAAGTCGCCTTATAATACATCTTAAGTTTGCTGCCTGCTGTGATTCCCTTGTATAAATTAATGTTACTCTGAGCTGGTGGTTTTAAAGTGTGCCTTATTACCTAATCAGGACCTTATAGTTCCGGTGCTTTGTTTTTAAATAAGATCAATTCCAAGGCATATTTTTCTGCTGCTTACAAGGATGTATATTGGGCAATAATGCCAGGACATATTTAATGCTAGGACATACTTGCGCTTTTAACTTAGCAGCTTTATATAATGAATATTATATGTCTAATCTGCTCCGGTGCCTTTTAACTTACAAGTCACTTTTTATGCTGCCATTAGTATGTTTTTGATGTTATTTTTACAAATTGTCAGTGCTGAATTGATTGAGGCTGGTAATAAGATTTTCATTAATATGTATGAAAGTTTGCTATAAGTGGTGACTATGCTCCATTGTGGCCACACCCCCTAAGGAAGGGTTTGTTTGGACCCAAAGCATCAGGGCAGTGAGTGAGCAAAACATTACCAATCTTGCATGCGGTCCTGTCCTCCCAACAGCTGCTGAGGTTGATACCACACACACACACTTACAGCCTGAAGGAACTACTTCATCCAAGCATGCAAGCATGTCAGGGTCTGGGAGAAGTACAAAGGTACTATGACATGTGTGCACTGAAAAAGAAAGAAAGGGTGATTGTTAGCATAGTCGGATTTCAATGTTGAATGTAAATGTCGGCAAATCACAAGTGGGCAGACAAAAGTCAGGATTGCAACCCAGTCGGGATTGTGGAGTCAGGCAAATCCATGTTGGGAATTTGATGGTCGGAATTAGTACAGATCCTGTATTACTGCACTTAGAAAATGGACTATCTGTAAGGTTGTTTTTTTTGTATTATTTAAGAATTAAAAAGACAAAAATGTACTTATAGTTGCTTTGTTAGTAAGTAGTCCCTCTACTGGTATCCTTGACAGTACTTACCAGTAGAGGGCAGTGCAGCATTTCACTGTGTTCTACTGCTGTCAGTATGTCCCGTCCTTGACACTTGAACCATCACCCCCAGCTCACTTGCTTCCATTTTTTCTTTTAATTTCTTACTGAGACCACATTTAAAAGCTTCTTTGTTTTGTACTGCAATAGTAGCCTGGTAGTTCAATACACAAACACACACAGGCTGTAGTCTGTTTTTTTTAAATGTGTTTACTGATTATAACAAGATCAGGAAGAACAATGGAGTGCAGGAGAGGTCCGCTTCTTTTTTTATGTTTGCCGTGTGCGCTAGCGCAAGTCAAACATTTTGCTATGTACAGGGTTTTGAGAAGTGTGTTACAGTGGTCCAGTGCAGGATGCTCTACAAGGGGCTTGATCAATTATCAGCAAGCCTGATCATGACACTGTCCAGGCATGAAAGTGCATGGATTTCAAAACAATGTGCCAACAGACACATTCATAAATCAGCTCTTTCAGCAAACACAGCTGATCTCATCATGTGCTCTTAGCCTGCCTGCTCCCTTCCTCCTCAACAGTACAGCAATGGAAACTGAAACAGCTTGTTAAATATTGGTTGCCTATTAAACTGGAAATTAGTTCACCCCCTTCAAAATGCAACAACTTGCATTTAAATACTTAACATTTAAACATTTTCTTGCTACTAGCTTCAGTTGGGCAGGTATTCTCTTTCAAGAAAGATTCATACCTCAAAAATGTCACCCTTTCCCAGCAAGGAATCTCCTAAAAAGATTTACACTGTGTTTAACCTCTTAAGACACTATCTGATAAGCACCCTCTCAGACATAGTTTACTATAGCAGAAGACATCTGTAAAGAACTGTTATCTTTTGTTACAAATTTTATTATCCTTTTGGAAAAAAAATACTTACGTTGGGCTTTAGATGGCAAACACATTATGAAATTCTTAGCCCTGAAAATAGCCACCGTTTCTAGTTTCAAATCTAAGTGCACAGCACAACCAGCAGTATCTAGAATGCATGTTAGTGTAGTAGAAGACAGTTGCTACTTTAGCCCCTTAGACAAGTAAGGAATGGTATAATTTGTTACTCCTTTTACTATGCTTTTTGGGGAAAAAAATATTTATATTGAGCTACAGCAAACACACACACACACACACTGTATGCACAATCCTCATGGCCACAACATTCAAAATAAATTTTGCAGTCTAATATGTTGTAAAACAATAGACACTGTTTATGTCAGTCTTGGTTATGTGGAACTCAGTTTACAGTAGATTTCCTTTAAATATTTCTTATAGTATATTTTGTATCCTGGATAACACAGGAGAGCTGCTACATCTCATTCTCATAGGGATCTTCATTTTACACTTTTTGCACTGTATTTTCTCAGGATGTCCCAGATTAGATGCAATATCTTGTTTTCAGTAGGGTCATGATGTTATAATTTTATGATGTATTTATTTATTCAGGGTAGCCTAGTCCAGATGTAAAATATTGTTTTCAGCATGTTCTGATTTTATGCAATGCAGCACAATATTGTGTAGATTTAGAGCACCACTGAAAATAAGATGCCATGTCTTCTGTGAACTATCCAGGCTAAATATATAGCAATCAGCAGGCATTTTTTAATATACTTTTTGGGGACAAAAATATTTATATTGAGCTACAGCAAACACAAACACACATACTGTATGCACCATCCTCATGGCCATAACATTCAAAATAAATACTGCAATCTAATATGTTATAAAACAATAAAAACACTGTTTATGTCAGTCTTGGTTAAATGTAGAACACAGTGAAGTTCAGTTTACAGTAGATTTCCTTTAACTATTTCTTATCCTATATTTCCTGGATAGCACAGGAGAGATGCTACATCTCAGTCTCATAGGGTTCTTCATTTTACACATTTTGCACTGTATTTACTCAGGATTTCCCAGCTTAGATGCAATATCTTGTTTTCAGTGGAGTCATGATTTTACCATTTTATAATGTATTTATTTAGGGTAGCCTAGTCCAGATGTAAAATATTGTTTTCAAGCGTGTTCTGATTTTATGCAATGCAGCATAATATTGTGTAGATGTAGAGCACCACTGAAAATAGGATGCCACATCTTCTGTGAACTATCCAGGCTAAATATATAGCAATCAGCATGCATATTCTAGGAAAACACGGTGTAAAAATGTGTAAAAGGAAGATCACATTGAAACTGCCTCTCAGCAGATCTGCATTGTTCACATTCATTAGAAATAATGGGTAAAAGCATGCCCACACTGTAAGTGATATTTTACAGGATATGCCAGTTGAGATTCAATATACTCCAGTTTTTTAAGGACTTCCATCATTCTTTCAACACCCCCTAGCATGTCTACCCTATTGCATACCTTTGTATCCTGTGCAAAGAAAAATGCTTTCCCCTCCAGGCCCTCTGCAATGTCCTCAACAAAGACATTGAAGAGGCCCGGCCCCAACACCAACCCCTGTGGCATCCTGCTCATCACCTCTCCCTCTTCAGAGTACTCCCTGTTTACCGCAACCTCTGACTCTTGCCATTCAGCCAATTCTCCACCCACAGACTAATTTTAGGATCCACCCTAGGCTGTGAGTTTGTTAATCAGCCTTCTACAGGGACGGTGTCAGAGGCCTTCCAAAGTCCAGATAGGCCACATCCACCGCACCTCCCTGGTCCTACCTTAGTTACCCAGTCATGCAGTAGATTAGTACAATCAGTTAGTGCAAAACACAGTGCTTATCCAAAATACAGTAAAAGTTAGGTTTAGATGTATAAGTAAATAAATGCCATATAATGGCTCCACCAAGCCACAGCAATGGAAATTTCACCACAATCCTTCACATTGACACAATCCCACTGACATCACCAATGCATCCCAACAATGACCCACAACACGCCGACACCGACGAGCCACACTTAACTGTATCAATGCATCCCCCCTACTTTCAATATCTAACTCCACGTATCACAGACAGTGGAGTTAGGTGCTAACCCCCATCGATGAAAAATCTCCCCATCAATGCAAAGTCTGTCAACATTGGGGTTTCAATGTCGAGGAGTCGATGTTAAAACTTTGATGTTCAAATGGTATACACCATATAAGGCAGTGTGTGTGTGTGTGTGTGTGTGTGTGTGTGTGTGTGTGTGGCAATGCTCTTTGTGTGCAGACAGTGCACTGCTATGTTATACTGTAATATATGTGCATATATGTATGTGTATTTGTATTAGTCAGCATGTGTGTATCACAACAACGGAAAGTGCAGTTAGGATGCTGTCTGGTTAGTGTAAAAAGTGCTAGTCTACATTTCCTCGCTATCTAGATCAGTTTCAGCCTTCTGTGTATCATTGCTTATTTAACTGAGGTGTCTAGTGGCAACTCCCCAGCCACTGATGTCCCTCAGAGCCTGAAAAGAAGAAAACAGTCCCTTGATGTCTTTTCTTTTAATCTGTAAACATGTGTGTAGATGGACTGCTATGTTATAATTTCACTGGAATATATACTGTATGCATATATGTGTATATGTATTAGTCAGTGTGTGTGTATCACAGCAATTAGAAAGTGAAGTTAGATGGCTCAGTGGTTAGTGCAAAAATTGCTAGTCTATATTTCCCCCATCTAGACCAGTTTCAGCCTTATGCATGTCATTTCTGTTTTGAATTAGAGTCTGTTGCTTCTCCGCCATAACTGTCCCTCCCAAGCCCAACCCATCCCAAGCCCAGTCCATATTAGTCTTCTAGCATGGGGATCTGCTCCTAGACCTAGCACAACATCAGTACCTGGAGCGAACATCTGGCATTGACAAATGCTTTTTTTTTTTTTTTGGCTATTATTTTTTTCTCCTACACTGCTGGCTTGTCCTCAGGAGGGTGCCCCAGTGCCATCCCCGGCATCCAACGGCCGACTCTGACCTGAGCTCCCAGGGCTTGCCCCCCAGCAGAGTTGGCAAGGTTCCCCAACCCCACTGAGGACCGGATCCAGTGGGCCAGCACCATAGCTGTCCAGAAGCAGAGCCTGCAAGGCACCTCTGCCACTGTGCCGGCAGTGTGCTTTTTCTGTGTTCTCACAGGAGCTAGGGGCATGCAATGATGCCAGTGGAGGGGAGCATGCAGCGTCTGCACACGCTTCCTCAAGACGTCTTCCCCAACTCCTCCCTGAGCTGCAATGTGGCACCCTGTCCCCCAGCCTCCACCGGGGGGCAAACAAGCACCGATCACTAAGGACCCCCTCCCTGGAGCAGGAGAGCAGTCCAACAGATGCTCAATCCTTCTCCCCCCCCGCCGACCCCCGTCAGCCCGTGCTCATTCCTGAACACAGGTCACCAGCATAGAATGAGGTAAGGCGACCAGTACCTCAGCGCCACCAGGCTGGCTGACAAATGCTTGTTTAATGGTGAAGCTGCTTTGTTTTTCCCCCATTTCTTTTTGTTGGTGAGCATCGAAAACAACAAGGATAAGGCAGGAACAGTGCTATCAGGAACATCTGTGAGTATGCTGTCAGAATAGCACTGAAACAAACTGCCACGTGTATTCTGGCATGGCAGTTCTGTTTAAACAAAAATATTTTCTGTGTGTTGCCTCTCTTTGAATGTATGTTTGTGTGGGTATGAGGGCTGTTTATGGCCTGAGGCTTGTGAGTCCGTGTCTGTGTCTGGTGGGGCTGACTTGCAGCTTCTCTCGGCTGGCATTAAATTAGGGAGTGTTTGGGTGGGACAGTATCTCTATTAAGCAGAGAGAAAAAAATGGTGCTAATTTCAAATTCATTGGTTGTGCTTTTTGGCCAATGAGCAAGCAGTTTGGGTACATGGATACTTGAATGGGTGAAGGGCACTTGGGCTGGTACTTTTACTTCCTGGTCGGGTATGGAAAGTTAATGTAGCCCCGGCATGGTGTCCAGACAAGGTAGTAGTAGTACTAGTAGTATAAGTAGTAGTAACATATTTTATTCATAGAACATGAAGAGGATAAAACACAGTTGAGCAGAGGCGCTTTTCAGTGAGGTCCCATTAGCTTATACCAGTTACGATTTACAGAAGAAAACTAAATACACACTATCATACAGCTAATAAAATGAAAATAAATTAATAATCACAATCATACATCACATTCAGATGTAGAAATATAAGACTCACTGTAACATTACACTGTTATACATTTTATAAAAACAGCTTTCTAAATAATATAATCATCTAAGTGGTTGCAACAAAAAAAGAAAAACAGCAGGTTAGTAAAGTTAAATTCAGTGTCCAGTAGCTGTTATAGATAACCTGATTTATCAGGGGGTTTATACAGCCATGACCTCAATAAATTATACATATTCTTCTATTATAACATTATACCCCTGTACATTCCCTTATTGCAGCTTTTTTTTTTATATATATATTATGAGTTAAGTAATTACCACTGGACAGTATGTCAAGGAACCAATTCCTTGTTCAGCCAGCCATTTTTTTAAATTATTTAGCTTAACAAGGTAATTATACTGTCATAACCCTGTGAGGATTGAGGTCCATAAAATGACTCCCCTGTAGGGAATTGATGACCGCCCAACCCCTAGTCTGTATTTTTTTACCATATACTCTATGCCCTGGGCAGATCACAAGCTTTCCCAGATTGTCCTAATTTGGAAAAGGTCAGATATGTATTTGGGGTATAAGCCCTTCCACACATTAAACATAAGAAAAAATTACTTACCATAGTAATGTTGTTTTTTCTAACGGAGTCTTGCTGTATTCTGACAATATGCAGTTAGACCGATTGCTTCAACTGCCCCAGAGAACCAAGAGTTAAACTCTATGCAAATACATAGAACGTTGAGCTCAAGCTAGGTTTTCAAACCACTATCCTCGGTATGTTCTAGTAACTGATCAGATTCTATGAAATGAATTCATTTAATGTATGTGTAATGGCCAAAACTAAGCCTAAACATCACCCCAACAGGGGTAACATCAGGAAACAAAAACCAAAGGGCATATAAAAGACTCAAGTCACAGATGCCTAGAGAAAACCATTACCACTGATGGTTTCATAAAGTTGGTGCAGAAGAGCCACCCTTCCCCAGGTTCTGAAGGGGAGGTAGGGTGGGAGGTCAGAATACAGCAAGACTCCATTAGAAGAAACAACATTACTATTGTAAGTAATTTTTTCTTCAAACAACGTGAAGTCTTGCTGCATTCTGACAATATGCAGACTATAAAGCAGTGCCCCCAGGAGGTGGGCACAGAACTATTTGGGGAATATGCTCTGCAGTACTGCTGTGCCAAACCTGGCATCACTCCTTGCCTGAATATCCAGGCTGTAATGTTTAGTAAATGTATGGAGAGACTTCCAGGTGTCAGCCTTACATATCTCAAGCAAGGGGACTTCCCTGGCAGCCGCTAGGGAGGCCGCAGTGCCTCTGGTAGAGTGGGCCCTAAGACCTGCTGGTGGGTCCTTACCTAGCTTACTGTAGCAGAACTGGATACAGGCCACAATCCATCTGGCTATAGTCCCTTTTGCAGCTGGCCTGCCTTGGCCAACATCCCATAAGTAAGCAAAAGCTGGGAACAATCTTTCCATAGCTCTTTTGTCCTGTCCATATAATAGCTAATAGCTTGTTTAACATCTAGGCTGCACAGCCTGTGTTCATCTGAACTAGAGTGATCTGAGAAAATACAGGCAAAGTAATGGATTGGTTCTGATTAAAATTAGAAACCACCTTAGGGAGAAATTTCCTGTTGGTTCGGAGCACAATCTTGTCCCTGTGAGGTGAAATATAGTTGGGCTCCACAGATAAGGCTTGAAGCTCACTAATTCTTCTAGCAGAAGTGATAGCCACTAGAAAAACAGTTTTCCAAGTGAGAAACTTGAGTTCTGAAGAAAACATAGGTTCAAAAGGAGGCTGCATAAGCTGACCTATACATATGTTCAGGTTCCATGCAGGGGTAGGTTCCCTATGTGGGGGATGAAGATGCAACAACCCCTTGAACAACTTTTTGAAAATTGGGTCTACAGCCAGCAAAGATGCTTTAGCTGCTGAAAGATAGGCAGAGACAGCAGAAAGGTGTACCTTCAGGGTAGATGGCTGTAAATGCAGAGACTGAAGGTGGACGAGATAGTCCAGAAGCTTAGTGAACTGCAGCTTGCTGAGGATCCAAATCCTTCTGTGCACACCAGATGGAAAATCTTTTCCATTCAGAGGAATAGGTTTTCTGGTAGCAGGCTTTCTGGCACTTTTCAGGATATCCAGGACAGGTTGAGACAGGTGTAAATCTACATTTCTAGGTCCTCAAGAACCAAGCCCTGAGGTGAAGGGACTGAAGATTGGGGTACATTACCCTGCCCTGAGAGGATGTCAGCAGATTGTACCTCCTGGGTAGAGAATCGGTTTTGTCACTGACAACGACAACAGCATTGGATACCATGGCTGTCTGGCCCAGTCTGGGGCTATGAGAATCATTGTGGCAGACTGGGACCTCAACTTGACCAGGACTCTGGCTATCAGAGGAAAGAGAGGAAAAGCATAAAAGAAACTGTTTGACCAGTCCAGAAGGAGAATATCCAGTGGCACTGAGCCCTGGAGTGGAGACCTGCAACAATACAGAGGTAACTGGTGATTGTCTGGGGCTGCAAAGAGATCTATCTCTGGAACCCTCCACCTTCTGAATACTGAAAGAAGGACCTGCTTGTTCAAGGTCCATTCATGATGGCCCTGGCTGATTCTGCTGAGAGCATCTGCCAGTACATTGTCCTTGCCTGGCAAGTGAACTGCTAACAGTGACATGTTGAGAGAATATGCCAGCTTCCAGATCTTCATGGATACTGTGCAAAGCAGGAGAATTTTGATCCCCCGCTTGTTGATGTAGTACATGGCGGTGGTGTTGTCTGTCCTGACCTGTACCACCTTGCCCTGTAGGAGACTAGCAAACTCCTGAATAGCTGGGAGCACTGCTCTGAGTTCCAGAAGATTAATGTGCAAGAGGACTCCTGAGAGAGCCATGTACCATGTGCTGTTTGATTCCCCAGGTGGGCACCCCAGCCCAGGAGAGAAGCATCCATTGTCAGCACCAGAGAGGATACCAGAGGGAGAAAAGGAATCCCCACTCTGATGTTGTCCATCTCCTGCCACCACTGAAGAGCTAACAGAATGGTGTGAGACACTGGAATCAGTTTGGACAGGGAATCCTTTTTTTGAGACCAGAAGGATCTGAGATGGAACTGAATGTCCCTCATCTGAAACCTGACCCCCAGAACCACAGCTGTGGTGGAGGCCAAGTGTCCTACAAGCTGTAAAAAGTACTTCGCCGGATGAGGAACTTGAACCTGAAAGGATTTTGCCAACTCTATGAGGGCCTGCACCCTTGCAGAAGGCAAAAAGGCTCTTACCTGAATGGTATCCAGCTCTGCCCCTATAAAGTCTAGTCTCTGTACTGGGGTTAAGACAGACTTCTGATGATTTACCAAAAACCCCAGGAGGCGAAAAGTATCCTGAGTGAGTTTTAGGGCTTCTGTGACCTGCTGGGGGGACTGACCCACCAACAGCCAGTCATCCAGAAAGGGGTAAACTGAAACCCCTTGTCTTCTGAGGAATGCCACCACTACTGCCAGACATTTTGTAAACACCCTTGGTGCAGATGTCAGGCCAAAGGGCATAGCTCTGAATTGGTAGTGGCCTGAAGGCAGTTGAAACCTGAGATATTTTCTGTGAGACTGTCTGATGGGGATGTGGAAGTAAGCATCCTTTGGGTCAAGGGATGCCAGCCAATCCCCTTGCTTGAGAGTAGATAGAATGGTAGCCAGGGTTGTCATTTTGAATTTTGGCTTTGTAAGATACCTATTCAGGAATCTGAGATCCAGAATGGGCCACCACACCCCATTTTTCTTTGGTGCCAAGAAGTACCCTGAGTACAGTCCTTTTCCCCTGTACTGATGTGGCACAGGTTCCACTGCTCTTGACTAAAGAAGTGTGGAAACCTCTGCCTCCAGCTGGGCTGTTTCTGCAGTGCTGGAAGGTCTGAAAATTCTTGCTGACGTTTTGGTGGCACCTTGAAAGTGAGAGCAAGTCCTTGACCCACTATCTCCAGGACCCATTTGTCTGAAGTGATGGAATGCCAAGCCTGGATATAGTGGGTCAGCCTGCCCCCAACAGGATATGGAGAGGCGGTCCGAACAGAGCTTTCAGGGTGTCTGTTTGGCTGGGGTAGCAGACTGGAGGGTGGAGGTAGCCCTGCCAGCACCCCTCCTGCCTCTCCCTCTAAAGAACCCCCTGGGTTGCTGGTAAGAGGGAAAAGCTTGAGCCTGGTGAAAAGGCCTGGGGTAAGGTCTGCCCCTGCCCCTGGCCTGCTGCTTCTGAGGAGTGGCAGCCTTCTCTTTTGCTGAAGCACTCCTGTATGCCACTCTGTACTCATTCATTTTCTTCATATATGCCTCAGTCTGTTCCCCAAACAGAGAGTTCTGGACAAGGGGAAAATCCATGGCATTATTCTGCATGTCCTGGGACAGGTTAGTACACCTGAGCCAGAAAAAATGCCTGAGAGACACCATGAAGCTACAGCCCTAAGCTGTATTACTGCAGTCCACAGCCATGTGGAACTAGGATTTAGATGCTTGTGCCCGTTAAAGACCGACTCCTGAAGGTCAGCAGAAAATTCAGGAGGGCCTTTTAGCTAGTTGTTCGGCAGCTTCCCAAAGGGACTTTTGATACCTGGAGGCATAAGCTATATAGGAAGCTTGCCTGATACCCAAGGAAGATGCCAGGTATCCTTTCTTGCAAGAGAATCCACCTTCCTGGAATCCTTGTCAGGGTTAGTGAGAGGCCAGGGAATGACAGCCTTCTTGCAGGCTGCAGTTTGAACTACCCTACATGGCTACAATGGCTAGCTAAAAAGTCAGTGCCATTGCCAGCCAGAAGGTACTTCCTGTCTAAAGAAGGGACAGAACTAGGGGTTTGGAGGATCTTTAAAGTCTGCTTCTTTAGGGACTTGTGAATGGGAATTGAAAGTCCCTGGGATACAGAAACATCCATCATCTCCTTGTAATCCTCTTCGTCATCATCCTCCTGTCTGGCCTGTTGTACAGGGAGCTGCAGGGTCTCAGCCACCTGCCTCATAAACGCAAAATGGGAGGTAGCCTCAGACAAAGGCCTAGGAGGGGATTCATACTGAGGATGGTCAGGGGAGACTTCAGGGTCAATGAGCTCCCCTTCATTCTGCTCCTCAGCCTCCTCCTCATATTCAGAAAAGTAATACTCCTCAAGATCAAGGTGTCCTGAAGGAGTTGAACCGGTATCTAGAACCGTTGCTGTCTGGACGGTACCTGTGACGGGTTCGCCAAATCCAGATTGCAAAGACTGCACTATTCGGATGGCCTTTGCAATTTCATCCGCGGTTGGAACCGAGACCGATTGCTTACGCGGTTCTGAACCGGAGAGTTTGGCTTTCTTCGACGGTGCAGGTTCAGAAACCGACTCCAAGCATCATTTAGCTGTCGACGGTTCACTCTGGCTTGAAAGGTCGGATGTCGGATCAAAAGGTTCAGTAGAATCGGAACCAGCCTCAGCAGTCTTGTCCATTCTTTCCTTCAGTTTACCAAGGTGCCTGTGTAAAGTAGACTGAGGGAAATTCTTACAAATATCACAGTCTGTTTGTAAGTGGTTAAAACCCAAACAGTACAGACAAACCAAATATGGATCAGCTTTTGCAAATTGCTCCCCACACTCAGTACAATGCTGAAACCCAGTGGGACTGTTTTTCTCTTCAGTTTCTGTGACATAACCCTAAAATTTGAGCTTAACCTAGTGGCTTAGTTAGGCCGGTTAAGAATCAAATACCTACTTTATATGTAGAGCTTAGTTAGCCAGGATAAAGAAACAGAAGAAAGGAGAAAAATTACCCCTAAAGGCTTAGTTAGGCTGGTAATACAGAAGACAAAGTCTGAACCAGCCAACGGTTTAGTGCCAGCCAAAAATGAATCGAGAGCCCCAGTTCTGGTCAGAACTTTGCACTGGTATCCCAATTCAGTGAAAATTTAGATAAACAGAGAAATTTAGAAGTTCGGTCCCTCACGGACACAGAACCGATCGAATCAAACACTTACCCAACCTAGAAATGTGTAGCTATACGAAGACAACAGTTTGAGAATGTTACGAAATAAAACAACAAAGCAGTTTGAAATAAACAGTGAAAACTCGCCAGACCGAAGCAGGAGGAGAAATTCCGAGAAGCCACCTGGTAAGCGGCGCAAAGAATCTGGTCGTCACTAGAACGCATCGAGGACAGTGGTTTGAAAACCGAGCTCAAGTCAACGTTCTATGCATTTGCATAGAGTTTAACTTGAGTTCTCCGGCAGTTGAACCAGTCGGTCTAACTGCATATTGTCAGAGTACAGCAAGACTTCATGTTATTTGAATTTGTGAAAGATGTGTGTTTCTTCGCTCCTGTGGCCTAAGCCAGTTTAAAGAATTATACAGTAAACAATGATGAGTTGTTCATGGGGCATCCAGAATACATTTGGCTAGTCTTCTAAACATTTGAACTATCCAAGCCAATTTTGTCTCTGTAGCTCTAGCATACATTATATCCCTGTAGTCTAATGAAGGCACTATCAATGGGTTAATAATTCTAAGTCTCACATCTGATGACATATAATATTTTACTCTATAAAGAAACCCTGTTTTTTTATTTGTGTTGCTTAATAACTTATCAATGTGTTCTTCCCATTTTAATGCACTATCAAGCCACAATCCAAGGAATTTGTATCTTTTAATCTGCTGAATGGTTTTCCCACTTAGCATCTGTGTATTCAAGGTAAAATTCTCTTGGTTGGATTTCTTCCAAATATTGCTGATTGGGTTTGATATTAAGTACAAGAAGGTGTTTATTAAAGAAATTCTGGACTTGTATAAAAGCCTGTTGGATTTTGTTGTTTATCTGATCAATTGAATTCCCTTCTACATAAATTATTGTGTGGTCTGCATAGAGGTGGTACCTGATATCTATGTCTTCAGACTTAAGCTCATTCACGACAGATTAACTAAGATGGCCCAGGATCAACCCTCAAGCGCCCTGAGTTTATGTAGGCCATCTGTGATTTGAAGGAACTAACTTCCACTACCTGCTTTCATTCTTGTATGTAAGAACTAAACCATTCAAGTGCAGTATTGAGAGATGAATAGCTAATCAGAGACCAGGAAAGAAAAAGCCCATTTTCCAAAGTATAGTAATCAACCCTCTTAACCCTCTGTTGTTGTAATCCCTGTGCTGTTAAAAGAAAGAAAAACAAAAAACAAACAAAAATTGTGTTGTTCTTGACTGTGTAATATCTGTGCTGAAGTGTGTATCTGTCTGTGCTGCTTGTCAGATCAACACCTTAAAGAGACACTGTCAACTCCCTTAGGTCTCAACGCATCCCTAGTTTTAAAACACATTTAATGACTGCTAACATTCTGTAAAATTGTTGATGTAGCTGGTAGTTTGATTCTGACTCTTATTTTCTTTAAGAAAGTGAAAACAGACTGCCAACATACTGGTGTTACCACACCAAAACAGGTTTGTTTACATTCCTTGATCGACTCCAAAGAAAAATTACTCACCTTAGTAATGTTGTTTCTTCTAATGGAGTCTTGCTATATTATGACAGATGCAGTTTGTCCCACCATTAGAACTGCTCCGGAGGTGAAAGAGTTAACTTCCATGCAGAGCATGGAACTTAGAGCGCGAGCTCGTTAAAGAAGTTTCTGTTAGGGTGGTTTCAAACCTACCGAACTGCCAGATCTTTACGAGCAAAACTCACTAAGGCTCTGTGTGGAAGCTGTAACCTCACTCAGCCAACTGGTACTACATATTCACATTTTCCTGGCCCCAACACCAAGACTCAAGTCAGGGGACCAGAAAAATAAGATAAAATAACTAAATAAAACACAGCACCCAAACATAAAAGAGGGCATCAATAAATGCCAACAGTGGACTGCCCACCCCATACCCGAAGTAGAAGTTCTGAGAGGGGCAGGCTGGGGGGGAGGTCATAATATAGCAAGACTCCATTAGAAGAAACAACATTATTAAGGTGAGTAATTTTTCTTCCAACAACATGAAGTCTTGCTATATTATGACAGATGCAGACTACACAGCAGTACCTCCATGAAGGAGGGATAGAACCTACTTAGGGAATAGGCTCTGAAGCACGGCTGTGCCAAACTGAGCATCCCTCCTGGCCTGGATATCCAGGGAGTAATGCTTGGTGAAAGTGTGTACTGTTTTCCAAGTAGCTGTTTGACATATCTCCAAGATAGGATGTCTCTAGCAGCCTAGAGATGCAGCTGTACCTCTGGTAGAGTGAGCCTCAGGCCTGAGGGGGAACCTACCCAGCTTTTGATAACAAAATTGGATACAAGAGACAATCCACCTGGCAATGGATCTCTAGTGGCAGGTCTCCTTTCCCAACCTCACCATAAGTGAGAAATAGTTGGAGGAGTCAAACCTGTGACCCTTGGTACGCCTATGTAGTAACTTAGGGCCCTCTTAACATCTAAGTTGTGCAGCCTCCTCTCACCAGAGGAGGAATGGTCAGTGAAGAACACTGGAAGTGAAATAGATTGGTTAAGGTGGAATCCGAAACCACCTTAGGCAAAACGTCCTGTTAGTCCTGAGGACTACCTTATCCCTGTGAAAGGAAATAAAGTCAGTCTCCACTGATAAAGCCTGTAACTCACTTATGCGCCTGGCAGAAGTGATGGCTACTAGAAACACAGTTTCCAAATCAAATACTTAAGCTCTGCTGAAGACAGAGGTTCAAAGGGGTTGCATCAGCTGAGCAATGCAAACATTAAGATCCCAAGCAGGGCAGGGTCCCTGAATGGAGGATTGGTATGAAGCAATCCCTTAAAAAACTTGGAAAATACAGGGTGAGCAAAAGAGAGAGGGCTTCCTGTTGAAATGAAGGCAGAGACAGCTGCCAAGTGCACTTTCAGGGTAGCTGGTCTCAGTCCCAAAGAATTAAGATGGACCATATAATCCAATACAGTGGGTAGATCAGCAGATTCCGGGGAAATATGCTTCCCAGAACACCATATGGAAAACCTTTTCCACTTGGAGTTATAGGCAGCCCTGGTGGAAGGCTTCCTAGCAGCTTTCAGGATTTCAAGAACACTTTGAGAAAGTTGTAGATCAGCAAACTCTAACTGCTCAAGAGCCAAGCCTTGAGGTTGAGGGATTTGAGATTCGGATACCAAACTCTCCCCTGAGCACAGGTTAACAGATTGTGGTTCCTGGGGAGACACAGGGGAAGATGGACTGCTAAGGACAGAAGCAGTGGGTACCAGGGCTGCCTGGCCCAGTCTGGAGCAATCAGGATCATCTTGCAAGGCTGAGACCTGATTTTGACTAGTACTTTAACAGGAGAGGAAGGGGAAGGCATAAAGGAACTTCCTTCCCAATCGAGGAGAAAGGCATCCAGGGGACTGAGCCGAACACTGGGGCCTGCAACAAAAAGTGGAAGTTGATGATTGTCTGGGGCTGCAAAAGATCTATCTGAGGAGTGCCCCATCTGGCAAACACTATCCCCAGTACTAGGGGATCCAGTGACCATTCGTGATGGCCTGGGAAATCCTGCTGAGAGCATCTGCCAGGACATTGTCCTTGCCTGGGAGGTGAACTGCTAGGAAGTGTTCAGGGAATAAGCCAGAGACCACAACTTCATCGCCTCGGTGCACAAGGCCAAGACCGAGTGCCCCTTGTTTGTTGATGTACCACATTGTAGTGGTGTTGTCTGTTCTGACCTGTACCACCTTGTTCTGAACAGATGCAGAAAAACCTGAAGTGCTAGAAAACAGCTCTGAGTTCCAACAGATTGATGTGGAGCAGAGATTCCTGAGGGGACCATAACCCCTGGGTGGAGAGGTCGCCCATGTGAGCTCCCCATCCCAAGAGGGATGCATCTGTAGTAAGGGTCAAGGAGGGACAAAGGATGAAAGGCACCCTTGTCTCAGATTGCTCTGATCCTGTCACCACTGAAGGGCCTGGATCAGGGTTCGAGTCACTGGGATTAACTTGGATGAGGATCTCTTCTTTGAGACCAGAAAGCTCTCAAATGGAACTGAATGTCCCTCATCTGAAATCTTGCTCCTTGCACTACAGCTGTGGAAGCAGCCATGTGTCCTAGGAGCTGCAGGAATTGCCTTGCTGGTCGAGACCTACAGGAGTGAAGAGGACAGGCCAGGGCCACCAAGGTCCTTACCCTTTCCAGGGAAGGAAGGCTCTGGCCTGCTTTGTGTCCAGTTCTGCGCCTATAAAGGTGAGTACCTGGACAGGTTCCAAAACTGACTTTGGCAGATTGAGAAGAAAGCCCAGAGAGGTAAGCAGCTGCTGGATAACTAGCAGGTATGATTTGACCTGGTCTGGAGACTGACCCACAATGAGCCAGTCGTCCAGGTAGGGAAAAATGGCAATCTTTTGCCTTCTTAGATGAGCAACTGCTACTGCCAGACATTTTGTGAACACCCTTGGGACAGAGGTGAGGCCGAAGGGCATTGCTCTGAACTGATAATGGCCTGAGGGCAGTTGAATCTGAGGTACTTTCGATGGGAGCTTCTGATAAGAACATGGAAGTAGGCATCCTTGAGGTCCAGGGAAGCTAGCCAGTCCCTGGCCTTAGGGAGGGTAAAATCATTCCCAGAGTCACCATTTTGAATTTTGGTTTTAAAGGTGCTTGTTTAGATATCTTAGATCCAGGATAGGCGCGACTCTCCTGTCTTTTTGAGGAGTAAGGAAGTACCTGGAGTACAGACCCTTGCCCTGGTGTGGGGAGAAACCCTTTCTACAGCCTGAGAGCCAGGAGGGTTGAGACTTCTGTTTCCAAAGCAAGAGTCTCTAAAGGGTTTGCAGGTGGAAAAGATCTGGCTCTCATCTTTGGAAATTTTTTGAAGCTGAGAACCAGACCCTGGCTCACTACTTCCAGGACCCACCTGTCTGATGTTAAAGACTCCCAGTCCTGGACGAAGTAAGCCAGCCTGCCCCCTACAGGTAATGGAGAGCCGACCTGGGCATCCCATCAGGGTGCCTGTTTGGCAGGAGCTTAGGCTGAGGGGTGGGAGCAGGCCTGCTCGTGCCCGTCTGCCTCTCCCTCTGAAGAATCCCCTCTGAGCATAGGCCAAAGAGGAGGAGGCCTGTGAAAAGGCCTGCCCCTACCCCGGGGGGCTGCCTCTGAGGAGTGGCTTGCCATTCCTTGGCTTGTGCATTCCTATAAGTGGTTCTATATTCATCCATTTTCTTCATATAATTCTCTGTCTGCTCCCCAAACAGAGAATTTCCCACCACAGGAAAATCCATAGCCTTAGACTGGGTATCTCCAGACAAGTAGTACACCTGGAGCCAGGTCAATTTTAAAAGCCACAGATGTAGCCATGACTCTAGAGGATACATCATTAGAATCCACTGCAGCATGGAATTGCACCTTAGATGCCTCAAACTATCAAGAGCCACCTGCTCCAGCTCCTTGCAAGCTGGCTAGGGACCTGTTTGGCTGGCCATGACAGTATCCAATCTAGATTTCTGTATCTCGCAACATAAGCCATATAGTTTGCTTGTCTGAGTCCCAAAGATGCTGCCATGTATTGTTTTTGGCCATGGCATCAATCTTCCTGGAGTCCTTGTCAGGAGGATGTGAAGCCAGGGGAATATTAGCTTTATCACAGGCTGCAGCCTGAACTACTCCAACATGACTGCATTGCTGTGAAAGAAAATCTGTATCAGGACCTGACAAAGTGTACCTCCTGTCCATCTTTTTATCTACAGGAGGCACAGAATTAGGAGCTTTTAAAATTTTTATTGTTTGTTTCCTAAAAGATTTATGTAAAGGGATGGACAATCTCCTGGACTCTGGGATATTCATCATCTCTACATAGTCAGGCTCCTCTTGCTCATCCAAAGTCTCCTCTAAGGAAGCTGGAGGGTCTCAGCAACTTTTTATAAAACAAAAATGAGAAGGGACTCCAGAAAGCCTAGGGGAGATTCACCTGAAGGTCTGTCTGGGGAGATGTCCGTTCAATGGGCACATCCAGACTTTCAAAGTCACAGTCACACTGATCATATCGTCCTCCCTCCTCTGGTTCATAAAACTCTTCTATATCATATTCTTGAACCGGTGGAACCGACCGAACCGACCTTTTGCCAGATAGGTAGTTCGGAGGGAACTGAGGACAGTGACTGGACAATCTGTATTGCCCTGGCTATCTCTGCAGCAGTTGGAGAAGGAATTTTGGACTCACACCTGCTGACTTTCTAGTTCTTTTGCTGGAACTGACTCCTCAGAGTCAGCTTTACGCTTGCCCGAGGAAGTCTGGCCCTGATCAGAGGGCACTCCTCCGCCCGCTGGCACCAACTGGGCTGACCCATCCGTCAGTGGACTTTGGCCTCTCGCCCTGAGCCTACCAACTCTCTTATCTAGGGTGGCTGCAGGAAATTTCTTGCAAATCTGGCAGTCTGCATTGAGGTGATCAAACCCCAGACAATAAACATGATGTGTGTGGGTCAGCCTTGGCAAAGGCTTCCCACAGACACTACAGTGTTGAAACCCAGTGGGCCCGGTTTTCCTTTTGGGTTTCTCAGACATAATGCCAGCCTAACCAAAAACTTGCCCTTTTGATGGCAGTGCCAGGCAAGACACCCTTATCGGTTCCCAACCGTGTCACGGGTCTTGGAAAAAACCGTAATGAAATCCGGTTTTTTTAGAACCGATAAGAACCGGGAACCGCACTCTAACAAGTCTTAAAAGGCTTTAAAACCAAGTTTAAATACAATTCGATCGGTTCAAACCAAACCGATAAACATTTACAAGTTCCACACAGAAAACCTTTCTATTACTTACAATACCATAGACAGAGCTTGAACCGATCGGTTTGCAGTTAAAATAAATAATATTGCGGTTAAATTCAACCGAGAAAAGACGTTTTAAACCGCGGAAATGAACCGAGCAGCAGGAGGAATCTCCGGAGCGACTGTGCAGTGAGGCGGAGTAAAGAATCCGACGGTTTCGGTTTGAAACCACCCTAACAGAGCTTCCTTAACCAAGCTCACGCTCTAAGTTCCATGCTCTGCATGGAAGTTAACTCTTTCACCTCCGGAGCAGTTCTAATGGTGGGTCAAACTGCATCTGTCATAATATAGCAAGACTTCATGTTGTTGGAATGCATCTTTCCTGGACTTGGGAACACCCACAACACAATCTAGCCCCTCATGATGCAGTGGGAGTTTGGGAGGCTACTGCCTTATGAGTGACTGCACTGCTTGGGTGTGTTTCTAATGCTCATGAATCATTCAGTAAGAAGAGATCCAGGATTGTAAACAAAACAAGGTTGTTTATAAATATACATTGCCCTGCATTTCAGTTCTATATGAGGAGACAGACAAAACAACAGCAACATCAGTGAATTTTAGAGAAGGTAAGCAATCATAAAATGTGGGGTTTCAACTAGAATTAATATGATGAAAACAGGTTGACAGTGTCCCTTTAACAAACCTTATAAATCTTATAAATTGAGGCAATATAGCGCAGTGGTCTAAGGCTCTGAGCTATAAATCTGTTATAGTTAGCAGACTAGACCTGGGTTTGAATCCCCAACTTCCACTTGCATACTGTGTGACCTTAAGCAAGTCACTTAACCTCCTTGTGCTCCCAGGTCACTCCTATAAAAAGGCTTTCAGCTTAGTGTGCTATACCTGGTTAAACAACTAAAAAAAAAATCTTTCCAAAGAAAACATTCATTGGTTTCAGTTTTGTAGTCTCAGAGTCAGTGATATGGGGACTAGGGACTTGTGTTCTGTCCCTATAATTGTGTGTTATAGTAATAAACCCTCTAAGTCCCCATGTTATTACAATCCATGTGCTGTTAAAGAAAGAAAAACAAAACAACAAAAAAATGGTGTTGTCTTGACTGTGTAATCCCTGTGCTGAAGTGTGTATCTGTCTGTGCTGCTTGTCAGCTCAAAACTGTAACTTTCTGGTTTAAAAACATTACACAGAAGAATGCCTGGGCAGAAAATAAGTAAAGAGAGAGGTGCGAGTGAGGCAGGAAAGAGTTCCAAATCTCAGGGGCAAAGTGGGGCTGCGGTTCAGGAAACAATGTCTTTGTACGTGGCAGTACCAAGTTCTGTGGGCTCTGTGGCTAGTAGTAGTAGTAGTGAAGGATTAATTTGTAGTGGCTTTACTGCAGCAACATTTTTCTCTGCAAAATCTGTGGCAGCCATGATGGTGGGGAATGTGGGAGGTGGCAAGGAGGGAAGCAGCCACATCAGTAGACCAGGAACACTGGTCCAGGAGTAGAAGGAGGAGGAGGTTGTTGCCATCTTTATTGCTGCTTGTGGTGGTGGTGATGACCCTGATAGTGTGGAATCAGTGGTTGAGGGCAAGGCTGGCCATCTAGAAAGCATGGGTTAGACTCTAAGTCTTGTTGATGATGAGATGTGCACAGAGCCTGTTGAGTTTAAGGTAGTTGAGGATGAGGAGGATCAGGACATCAGTGGCTGTCATGATGATGATGATGTGCCAGATCCACTATGGGAGCCAGAAAAAAAGAAGCATAAAGCTGGTGATGCCTATGGTGCAAGTGGTGATGAGTGCACTACTGATTTAACTACCAAAGTGCCCCCCAAGCTCCCCCCCCCACAATATTCTTGACGTTATGAGTATCACAAAAAACAAGACATCCCATCCCTTCCCCTCCACTGTCCCAGTCCAGGCACCATGACAAAAAAGGGCTACAAAATCCCTAGTTTGGGATTTCTATATACTTGACCACACTGATGAAATGATTGCTACATGTCAGATCTGTCAAGCACAAGTCAGTAGGAGGAAGAAGGGCAGCCACCTAGGCACTCGCAGGCAACACACACACCTGAAGAACAGGCACCTTTTCCACTGGCCTCAACACCAGAAGGATTCCAGAGTAAGTGGTCCTGGTACCTCATCCTCATCATTAGAAAGGGCCAATGAGGGGAAGCACAGAGCAGAGGAGGAGGAGGAGGATTCTTCAGAGATGGCTAGTAGTGGTCCGAGCAGCAGTGGCGGGTGAGAAGTAGCATAAGCTAGAAAAACAAAGTAATGCCAGTGCAGAAAATCCCCATAATCAGTGGTGGTGAGTTGATCAGAACTGCATATTTATTCATTCATTTTTTATTTATTCATTACAAATCGGGTTTACAACCTTGAGTCAGAGACTCATTTACAAAGGCACCTCGCAGGGAGGGCAGACATTAAGACAGTTATTACAGTGCAGATTAAAACAGAGGATAACATTACAGGTGCAGTACAAGGAACATTTAACATAGATACACTTAGGTTACATAATATAGTAGTTTGTATGTTACTTAGGTTACATAATGTTACAAACTTGTGAGTTGCAATAATGGATATAGTAGGTCCTCAGAGAAGACAGCGGGTTACATCCCTATTTTGGACCTAGTAGGGACGGAGTGGGTCTGGGGAGGAGAGGCTGTCCAGTGGACATTGTCATGCCAGGGGCAAG
The DNA here is from genome assembly GCA_016271365.2 of Neoceratodus forsteri. NCBI lineage: Eukaryota > Metazoa > Chordata > Ceratodontiformes > Ceratodontidae > Neoceratodus > Neoceratodus forsteri. The sequence continues at coordinate 1,318,220,698 of CM057455.1, read as the reverse complement.
GCGGGCAGGTACCACAGGTTACAACAGGGGTTAGTTGTATGATGTAGTCAAAGACCACCAGAACAGGGCCACCATGACATGGCCATCTACTTGCTAACCCAACCCTCAGGAAAGTACAGCCTCGCTGCATGCCATGTTTGAGCGGCACAGCAAAACCCCTTACAGTCATGCTACTGTATGTGAGCTAAGCGGAGCTGCTGCTGAAACACTGGCAATAGATCTGCTGCCATTCTCTTTGTTGAGAATGCTGGGTTTTCAAAGGTTCACTGCCCATGCCTGTCCAAAATGCAATACACTATCAAGAACTTACTTTTCTAAATGTGCAGTTCCTGAACTGCATGAGACAGTAAAACATGCAGTAACCCATGCCATGAAGCATTCATTATCACCATTCATAACTTTGAGCATGGATATGTGGACCAGTGGCTGAACAACTGGTAGCTTCTACCCGTACATTACAGCACACTGGGCACAGGTACCCGGGGTGGTATTTGACTCTGGACATGGAAACCATTGCAGTATGCCCAACTGTGGTGGTAGCAACATTCCAGGTCTTCACCAGCATGCCACACTTAAAATGATTTTTTTATTTATTTCGTTGACCGGGTAAGTGCACTAGACAAATCCTGCCTATTTTCAGGCATGACCGGGAGGGATACAAATGAATGCCAACCTTGACCAGATGAAGCTGTTGGTGGTATTTTTTTTTCTTAGTGAATGAGGAAATTTGGCCAGGACACCAGGAAATTCCTACACTTTTCAATAAGTGCCATGGGATCTTTAACATCCACCTGAACTACCACCAGTCCAGGCAGATGGGACCTCAATTTAACATTTCATCCGAAAGCGGCACCTCAGAAGTGCAGTACCCCTCCATGCTGCACTACAGTGTCAGTACTGAGGTATTAACCCAAGTGCCAGATGTGAGAACTGAACCCACAGCCCTCTGATCTCGGCCTCAGATGTGAGTGTCTACTGCAGAGCCACTGACACTAATGAGTATACCTGGATCACACACAGGTTAGAAAATGCTGGCAGTGCTCCTCAATGAGACTGATGGTGGCTTCACCTACAGTCAATGAAAGCAGGTTTCATTGCAAATGATAACAGCTCAGTGTGGTCAAATGTATCAGTAATGGAAGGTTTCTCAGGGTGCCATGCCTGGCACATTGCCTTAATCTTGTTGTGCAGAATTTTCAAAGCCATCCAGATGTCAAGGACATTTTCACAGTGACTTCTCACATCGGTGTACACTTTGTGCATTCCAGGAAGGCCTGTGACCAGCTCCATTAGCTTCAGGTAAAAAAACAACTACCTCAGCACCGTATGAAGTTGGATTTTGTCACCCGATGGAACTCCACTCTGTACATAATGGAGCAGTTGTATGAACAGTATAAATCAGAATCGGACTATCTGCTGCTATATATAAGTCATGACAGTGCTGGAGTATCCATGTGTCTCACAACAGAGCAGTGGCGGCAAATGGATGGCCTGATAATGATTCTACGGCCATCTGAACATGCAACACAGGCAGTGAGTGGGGACACTGCCTGTATCAGTCAGTCCATTCTGCTTCTCCGTGTACTGTGGCAGACACTGCTGAATGTGAAGCAATCACTGAAGGCCATTGGTGACAGTGCAAGTTGTGCCCTAATGAAGCACATGATCCATGTGTTAGACTCAAATACACATATTTCTGGAATACTGCAGTCAAAGAGTTTGGGATTGCTACTATGTTAGCCCACACTATAAACACGGGCTAGAGTCAATAACTGAAGGTGGGCATCAGCAGGTCCAAAGTTAACAGATCTTCTGGTTAGAAGGGTATGCAAGGCACAGATGCTAAAGAAACATGTATCTAGGCACCAGGTGGTGTTGCTATCACCACCACATCAGTGACATCACATGGAAACAGGCTGAGAAAACATGCAGCTTAAAGAAGAATATGACAGATCCCATTTGGGAAGTTTTAAGTCAGGTTGGAATTGTCACCATGGAAGAAAAGGAGAAGGAGAAGCCTGATGAGGCAGCAGGACTGCAAGCAGCACAACACATAGTAGACACTTACTTGTCAGACAAAAAGCACCTTGCCATTGCCAATGAGCCCTTGTTGTACTGCGGCAGCAAGGCCACTGTGTGACCAGCACTAACCTCGGTTGCAATCAAATACCTTAGCTGTCCACCCTCGAGTGTGAGTGTAGAATGTGTATTCAGCTCTGCTGGTGCCATTGTGCGGACCGGTGCACTAGTCTGTCACCCAAAAATGTCAGCATTCTATGACTTATTAAAATGAATCAGGCTCACATTCTGCACAAGACATTCACATCCACGTACCTACCATATAACAGTGGATCTTCCAGTGAAGATGAAGAGCAAGGTCTTGGTTGGAAAGAAGAATTTAGCTTATACCATCGAGGTGTGGCATCTCGAGGCATTCCTCTTTCCCTATACCCCATTTTCTAAGTCTGCTGCAGCAGCCCTTATTCTTCTATCATTGCTTTGAAGTCGACAACTCTGCATTCGTGGAGCAATCCATGAAGTCAGACACTTGTCCTCCAAATTCGACTATGCAGCTTCACCGGGGGTTCTGTGGTTAACTTCGTCATGTTGTTACTGAAAGCTATTCATGATGAGTCTAGGAACCCCACCGCTAGGTTACTTGGGTCCCGTTGTTATTTTACACCGATAAGGACCAAAAAAGTCATTTGGTTTTAGGTTGGCTATGCCTGTTTCAATGTATAATGGTAACACCTGAAAATGGGTGTAAGAATGTCCCAGGTGCTCTGTTTGCAGGAGACATTAAAATGAAGCAGGCAGCACTTGTAATGCGTGGGGAAAGGCTTTGGAGATTGGGACTGCGGTGTGCAATGGAGCGCTCCGAGAATGGTGTGAGGTGCATTTCACCACAGTAGCTATCAGCTTCCCCAGTCCCATATTCCCCGTAGGCATTAATGTTGGAGCGTATACTGCCGGAAAATGCTCCTGTGAGGTTTAAATGCAGCTGCGGATGTTTAGGTTGCATGTGAAAGAGCAGGACTTCCTTACAGCAGTTTCAGTCCCTATATTAAGGCTGTAGGAGGTCACAAATGCTGCAATTATGAAGTAAAGTCTAGAGACTAGCCAGGTGCGCGGGGAGATGGACGACAGGCACAGGTAGTCTTAAATAAGACACTTCAAGTCCATAGCCTCTAGAACACATGAGAAGTAAAAGGGTTTACTGGCAGGAGGGACCATTTGAAAGTTTTCCCATCAGCTGCATATTTCAGCGGACTGGGACAGTATTGTATGCATTTGTATGTATAGAACCTAACAGCATTCTTCAAATAACATACATAATACCCAAAAGCACATACCAAGGAAATTAAAGAAGGAATGTGCTTGTTTAGTATGCTGAAATGTTTAAAAGGTCCTTACTTTCTTGTTTCAGTTGCTAAGTTCTAGGAAAATGATTTCTAATAGGAGGCAGGCAGCCCAGAAGAAAAAATTACTCACCTTAGTAATGTTGTTTCTTCTAATGGAGTCTTGCTATATTATGACAATTGCAGTTTGTCTCACCATTAGAACTGCTCCGGAGGTGAAAGAGTTAACTCCCATTCTAAGAATGGAACTTGGAGCGCGAGCTCGGTTAGAGAAGCTCTGTCTGGGTTATTTCAAACCCAAACTGTCAGATCTTTTCGAGCAAAACTCACTAAGGTCTGTGTGGAAGCTGTAACCTACACTAGCCAACTGGATATCTGACTATTAACACATATTCCTGGTCCCAACACAAAGACTCAAGTCAGGGGACCAGAAGTAATATAATATAAGCTAAAATAAAACACCACACCCCAAAACCCCAAGAAGGGGTGGAAAACATATAATGGGCATAACCAAGCGCCCACACTAGGCTGCCCACCCCATACCCAAGTAGAAGTTCTGAGAGGGGCAGGCTGGGAGGTCATAATATAGAAGACTGCATTAGAAGAAACAACATTACTAAGGTGAGTAATTTTTTCTTCAAACAACATGAAGTCTTGCTATATTATGACAATTGCAGACTACACAGCAGTACCTCCATGGAGGAGGGACAGAACCTACTTAGGGAATAGGCTCTGAAGCACAGCTGTGCCAAACCGAGCATCTCTCCTGGCCTGGACATCCAGGGAGTAATGCTTGGTGAAAGTGTGTACCGTTTTCCAGGTAGCTGCTTGACATATCTCTAAGATAGGGATGTCTCTGGCAGCAGCTAGAGACGCGGCTGTACCTCTGGTAGAATGAGCCCTCAGGCCAGAGGGGGGAACTTTCCCCAGTTTCTGATAACAAAATTGGATACAAGAGACAATCCACCTGGCAATTGATCTCTTAGTGGCAGGTCTCCCTTTTCCGACCTCACCATAAGTGAGAAAAAGTTGGAGGGATTCGAACCTGTGACCCTTGGTACATTCTATATAGTAACTTAAGGCCCTCTTAACATCTAAACTGTGCAATCTCCTCTCGCCAGAGGAGGAATGTTCAGTGAAAAACACTGGAAGGGAGACAGATTGATTAAGATGGAAATCTGAAACCACCTTAGGTAAAAACTTCCTGTTAGTCCTGAGGACTACCTTATCCCTGTGGAAAGAAATAAAGTCAGTTTCTACTGACAAGGCTTGCAACTCACTTATGTGCCTGGCAGAAGTGATAGCCACTAGGAAAACAGTTTTCCAAGTTAAGTACTTAAGCTCTGCAGAAGACAGAGGTTCAAAGAAAGAGTTGCATTAACTGGGCAATGCAAACATTAAGGTCCCAGGCAGGGGCCGGATCCCTAAAAGGTGGATTAGTATGAAGTAATCCTTTAAAAAACTTGGAAAATACAGGGTGAGCGGAAAGAGAGGAGGGCTTTCCTGCTGACACAAAAGCAGAGACAGCTGCCAAATGTACTTTCAGGGTAGTTGGTCTCAGGCCCAAAGAATTAAGATGGACCATATAGTCCAAAACAATGGGCAAATCAGCAGATTCGGGAAATATGTTTCCAGAACACCAAATGAAAACCTTTTCCACTTAGAATTATAAGTAGCCCTAGTGGAAGGCTTCCTAGAAGCCTTTAGAGTTTCAAGAACACCCTGAGAAGGTGTGAGGTCAGCAAATTCTAACTCCTCAAGAGCCAGGCCTTGAGGTTGAGAGTTGAGGTTCGGATACCAAACTCTCCCCTGGGCACAGATTAACAGGTTGTGATTCCTGGGGAGACACAGGGGAAGATGGACTGCTAGGGACAGAAGGAGTGGGTACCAGGGCTGCCTGGCCCAATCTGGGGCAATCAGAATCACCCTGCAAGGCTGGGATCTGATTTTGACTAGCACCTTGAATAGGAGAGGGAAGGGGGGAAAGGCATAAAGAAACTTCCCTTCTCAATCTAGGAGAAAGGCATCCAGGGGGACTGAGCCCAACACTGGGGGCCTGCAACAGAACAGTGGAAGTTGTCTGGGGCTGCAAAAAGATCTATCTGAAGGGTGCCCCATCTGGCAAAAACTATCCCCAGTACTTGAGGATCCAGAGACCATTCGTGATGGCCCTGGGAAATCCTGCTGAGAGCATCTGCTAGGACATTGTCCTTTCCTGGAAGGTGAACTGCTATGAGGGAAGTGTTCAGGGAATAGGCCAGAGACCACAACTTAATTTTCTCGGTGCACAAGGCCAAAGACCGAGTGCCCCCGCTGTTGATGTAACACATTGTTGTGGTGTTGTCTGTTCTGACTTGTACCACTTTGTTCTGAACAGAGCATGAACACTGAAGTGCTAAAAGAGCAGCTCTGAGTTCCAGCAAATTGATGTGGAGCAGAGATTCCTGAGGGGACCACACTTCCTGGTGGAGAGGTCGCCATGGGGCTCCACCCCAGGAGGAAGCATCCGTAGTGAGGCCAAGGAGTGAGACAGAGGAATGAAGGGACCCCAGTCTTAAATTGCTCTGATTCTGCCACCACTGGAGGCCTGGATCAGGTTCAGGTCACTGGGACCAACTTGGAAAGGGGTCTCTTCTCTGAGACAAAAGGCTCTCAAGTGAAACTGAATGTCCCTCATCTGAAATCTTGCTCCTTGCACTACAGCTGTGGGCGCAGCCATGTGCCCCAGGAGCTGCAAAAGTGTCTTGCTGGTCGAGAGACCTGCAGAGTGAAGGAGGAGGCCAGAGCCACCAAGTTCCTTACCCTCTCTAAGGGCAGGACGGCTCTGGCCTGCTTTGTGTCCAATTCTGCACCTATGAAGGTGAGCACCTGAACTGGTTCCAGAACTGACTTTGGAAGATTGAGCAAGAAGCCCAGGAGGTGAGCAGCTGCTGGGTAACTTGCAGGTGAGATTTTACCTGCTCTGGGGACTGGCCTACAATGAGCGCCTGTCGTCCAGATGAGGAAAGACAGCAATCCTTTGCCTTCTTAAATGAGTAACTGCTACTGCCAGACATTTTGTGAATACCCTTGGGGCAGAGGTGAGGCCGAAGGGCATTGCTCTGAACTGGTAGTGACCTGAGGGCAGTTCGAATCTGAGGTACTTTCGGTGGGAGCTTCTGATTAGGACGTGAAAATAGGCATCCTTGAGGTCCAGGAGGCTAGCCAGTCCCTGGCCTTAGAGAGGTAAAATCATTGCCAGAGTTACCATTCTGAACTTTGGTTTCAAAGGTGTTTGTTCAGATATCTCAGGTCTAAAATGGGCCGCCATTCTCCTGTCTTTTTTGGGGTAAGAAAATATCTGGAGTACAGACCCTTGCCCTGGTGTAGGGGAGAAACCCTTTCTACAGCTCTGAGAGCCAGGAGGGTTGAGACTTCTGTTTCTAAAGTAAAGTTCTCTAAAGAGTTTGCAAATGGGAAAGATCTGATTCTCATCTTTGGGAACTTTTTGAAGCTGAGAACCAGACCCTGGCTTACTACTTCCAGGACCCACTTGTCTGAAGTTAGAGACACCCAGTTCTGAATGAAGTAAGCCAACCTGCCCCCTACAGGTAAAGGAGAATCGGCCCTGGGCACCCTATCAGGGTGTCTGTTTGGCAGGTGCTTTAGGCTGAGGGGTGGGAGCAGGCCTGCCCACACCCGTCTGCCTCTCCTCTGAAGAACCCCCTCTGAGCATAAGCAGAGGGGCCTGGGTTTAGTAAAAGGCCTGTGAAAAGGCCTACCTCTACCCCTGAGGTCTGCCTCTGAGGAGTGACTTGCAGCTCCTTAGCCTGAGCACTCTTATAGGTAGTCCTATATTCATCCATTTTCTTCATATAATTCTCTGTCTGCTCCCCAAACAGAAATTTCCAACCACAGGAAAATCCATAGCCTTAGTCTGGGTATCCTGTGACAAGCTAGTACACCTGAGCCAGGCCAACCTCTGAAAAGCTACAGGCGTAGCCATGACTCTAGAGGATACATCATTAAAATCCACAGCAGCATGAAACTGCACCTAGATGCCTCAATGCCATCAGCAGCCACCTGTTCCAGCTCATTGTAAGCTGGCCAGAGGCCCTGGTTGGCCAAAAGCCATGACAGTGTCCCATCTAGATTTTTGATACCTTGCTACATAAGCCATGTAATTTGCTTGCCTGAGTCGCAAGGGCGCTGCCATGTATTGTTTTTAGCCATGGCATCAATCTTCCTGGAATCCTTGTCAGGAGGATGTGAAGCCAAGGAATATTAGCTTTATCACAGGCTGCAGCCTGAACCACCAGCGTTGACTGCATTGCTGTGAAAGAATTCCGTATCAGGACCTGACAGAGTGTACCTCCTGTCCATCTTTTTGTCCACAGGAGGCACAGAATTAGGAGTTTTTAAATTTTATTGTTTGTTTCCTAAATGATTTATGCAGGGAATAGACAACCTCTAGACTCTGGAATATCCATCATTTCTACAAAATCAGGTTCCTCTTGCTCATCCACAGCTTCCTCCAATGGGAGCTGGAGGGTTTCAGCAACTTTTTTGTAAAACATAAAGTGAGAGGGGGACTCAGAAAGCGAAGGGGGAGATTCAAAAGGTCTGTCTGGGGAGATGTCCGGTTCAATGGGCACACCCAGACCCTCCAAGTCACATTCATACTGTTCATAATCATCCTCCCCCTCCTCTGGTTCATAAAACTCTTCAACATCATATTCCTGAACCAGTGGAACCGACCGAACCGACCTTTTACCAGACAGTGGCGGTTCGGACAGAACCGGAGAAAGTGACTGGACAATCTGAATAGCTCTTGCTATCTCTGCAGCAGTTGGAGAAGGAATTTTGGGCTCCACACCTGCTGATTTTCTTGTTTTCTTTACTGGAACTGGCCTCCGAGCCAGCTTTACGTTTGCCCGAGGAAGTCTCGCCCTGGTCAGAGGGCACTCCCTCCGGTTCGGTTGGCACCGAACCGGGCTGGCCATCCGGGTCAGTGGACTTTTTGGCCTCTCGTTCCCTGAGCCTGCCAACTCTCTTATCCAGGGTGGCTGCAGGAAATTTTACAAATCTGGCAGTCTGAATTGAGGTGGTCAAACCCCAGACAATATACACATGTGGTGTGTGGGTCAGCCTTGGCAAAGACTTCCCCACAGACATCACAGTGTTGAAACCCAGTGGGCGGTTTTTCTTTTGGGTTTCTCAGACATAATGCCAGCCTAACCAAAAACTTCCCTTTAAGCAGCGGTATAGAGCAAGACACCATATCGGTTCCTAACCGTGTCATGGGTCTTGAAAAAAACGTAATGAAATCCGTTTTTTTTAGAACCGATAAGAACTGGGAACCGCACTCTAAAACCTTCAATTTCAAGTTTTAAAACAAGCTGATCGGTTCAAAACCGAACCGATAACATTTACAAGTTCCACACAGAAAATGAACTGTAATTACTTACGATACCACAGACAGAGCTTGAACCGATCGGTTTTGCGGTTAAAATAATAATATTCTCGGTTGATTTGAACCGAGAAAACACTGTTTAAACCGAGAAATGAACTGAGCAGTAGGAGAAATCTCCGGAGCGACTGTTCAGTGAGGCGGAGTAAAGAATCTGACAGTTTGGGTTTGAAATAACCCAGACAGAGCTTCTCTAACCGAGCTCGCGCTCCAAGTTCCATTCTTAGAATGGGAGTTAACTCTTTCACCTCCGGAGCAGTTCTAATGCTGGGACAAACTGCAATTGTCATAATATAGCAAGACTTCATGTTGTTTGAATGAGGCTTATTTCTAACGTGAGCTTGCCATATGACATCACCCTATGGGCGGAGCCTCACCTCTATAATGAACCATTTGCCATGCATCCACTATTGTAGCCTCATGTTACGTATTTAATCATTGTTTTATATTACAAATCCTAGCAGGATGTTCCTTTTATTTGTTTTTGTCTGTTTGCTCACCAAATTCATTGTATTAGTGTAGCTATCCTGATGTATTAGAAACAGGGTGGATCAAACAGACCTTGTGACTTCATGATGTCATAGATAGCCATTATAAAGGACCTGCACACTCAGTTTAGATCAGATCGTTGAGGAGGCAGTACTGGTAACAAGTACAGCTGTGATTAGAAAGCTAAAACACAGACAATAGTGGAGTACCAAGTTCTGAGCCCTCCACTCTGTGTCATAGAGCACAACTAGGGAAGAGTTGTGCTTCGGCTCTAGCTGGAGTTAGGATTTATTTTGTTTGTTTTCTGTTTATTGTGAGTTAAAATATTTTTCGTGTTAGTCATCTTCAATAAAATTCACACAAAGTCCTATTTTGTGTTCTAAAGCCTATCTGCTGTGTGGTGTCTCTGCTGTGTCTAATGGTTATCTTATCCACACCTTATCACATGAGGTTGATGATGAGTCATTAATAGAGAGATTACCATCTGGCGACAACTCCAGTCTGGAAGACTGTGAGGTTCTTCTCTGATGATGTTGATGGCTGAAAAAAGTTATTGTTTTCCCTTTGTTCCCCACCTCGGTGTCATCTTATATAGCACGTTACAAGATTGTATGCTATTTTCATTCTTTTTACTGCTCCCCATCCCCAACTGTTGTGCTGCTGTTTCCATTCACCTAATCAATTACATGCCTCCACCACCAGAACGAGATGTCAGTGCAGTAGAGACAATGCCAGCTACACTCCTCACTGCCGCCTCCTCTTTGTCACTTGCCTGCTTGGCCCTATACATAGCCACAAAACAGCACGGGTCATCAACACCTCCCAGAGCGATGAAACATAAAAATTACTATTTAGCATTTTAGCAACTGTGCATAGTACGCATGCTCCAGCCAGCAAGACACAGCACCGCCTCCTCCTCCTCCTCCTCCTCCTCCTCCTCCTCAGTTGGCCTGCTTGGGCCTATACATAGCCACAAAAACAGCATGGGTCACCTCACCACCCCCTACAGTAATGAAATATAAAAATGACATTGAATTTGGACAGCGGCAGTACTACAGAGGCGAGCAGATTGTCAAGCCTGCCAGCTGATCCAGGCATCAAGACCGCAGAAGAACCAGAAAGGCCTATGTTTCTCCATGAAATGCAACACATCAAGGCCAGCAGCAGTAATATGATGGTAACAGACATTATTTATTATTTTCTTTGCCTTTTTATTTTCAGTGATCCTTTTTTTGAGTACAGTCTAAATAATCTTTACTTGTCTTCTCTCAGGTCTCCTGAAATCTCTGGAACATTACCTGAAATCAGAGGAACAGAAAACAGTCTGGAATATGCAAAAAATTTCCAGAAGTTACCCCCCCAATAAAAAAAATTACCTTCCAGTGGTTGGAACATATGCTGAATTCCATGAGAAGATACCAGGGAATCGCGATGTATCATTCAACAAGACCTGACTTCATCCTATTGATGATGATACCTGAAAATAGAAAAACAGGAGAAAAGAATGGTCATCAATACAGTGGTTGTTCAAAAAATAAGCGGAAATAAAATACTTAACTTTCATTACAGGTGAGAAACCATTGAGCAGCACGGACTTTGCAACAGCAAAATAGACTGTCAAGAGGCGACTTAAAAACAACTGTAGCACCAGCTGCACGGTGGCTTTCAATGAATTCATGATTTGGGCAAGAATTCTGCATAACTGATACTATTTATATATTGTGGGTGGCACTACTTCTGTGTACTAAAGTGCTTGGCAAGACAGACTGTCAGACAGCCATCTGACATATTTATTCTGGTAGTTGAGAAAAATGTAAGAAAAAAGATAGTGAGAACTGGAAACAGAAAGAAAGAAAATGTATGATGTAATGGGAAGGGGAAAACAGAATTAGAGATCATAATGCACACAGAAAACACCAATGTGGCAGCAACAGTTAAACTTGGTGGAACAAGGATGTACTATGTGAAAAACAGGCTCTTCCTGGACTAAGTCTCCATCACTCATTCACACTAGTGGGATAGCGGGCCGGGGCTAGGACCAGCGAGCCAAGAATTTTCTGAAGGAGTCGGTAGCTGAGGTAGGACGCGCATGCGCAGAACCACGAGACTGACTCGCGCCTGTGTAGGCTATCTCGGCCTTGACCCTCCAACTGCCCCTGTTCCTTTTCTCCCGCCATCGAGTGCGCTTGGATGTCGATGTCACTCGTCTGTCGGAGTCAAAGTTTTCGTCTATATGACAACAGCTTTTAGTGTTTAATTTAACTGTTTAATTTAACTATTTAGTAGTAATTTCTTATTTTATGAACAAGAAAAGAAGATTATGAAGAAAAAGAAATTCTTTCCTGCCATCAACAGAGTCGTCCTTAGACGGTAGCGGTGACGGTAGGAAGACTTCGTTTGAAAGTTGTTATGGCAGAGGGCTGCCCGTCCGCCACCCTGCAACGTGAGGGTCTGACTACAGACAGTCCACCAAGCACGTAATCTAGTGGTGCGGGATCCAGCTCCGCTTAGCCTCGACTCTTCTTCCTCATTTGGGGAAGAAGAATCGGTGCCAGCTTCGAGTTTGCCCGTTGAATGCGTCTGCGAGGATTGTTCGTTGGAAGGGGCGATAGGCCTGAACCGACTTTCGTGGGTTCCCCTTGGCCCCGCTCCTCACGGCCGCATTCTCAACTGCGGACTCCATATCTGTCCTTGTTGGAGTTCCGGTGAGCAGTTTCGCCTCTGGGTCACTCCTGTGGAGCAGGGGGTTTGACTTTCCTTTTTTCCTGGCTGTGTTCCTGATTTCAGGGCCTCCGGGCCTCGGAGCCATTGGACCGGAGCCGGGTGAATTAGATCAGAATGAGCGCGGTGCCCTCTTGGTACCTTCGCCATCGTGTTGACCCCTCGTGCCTACCCCCCTCTTCCTTTTCCATGCTGGGGCCGGCATGGGCACCACCTTTCTCCTTCTCCCCATCTTCTCCATTGGCTTTTCCACAGTGTTTTTCCTGGTGCTGTGCACAACACCTTGGTGCACCACAGGTCCGGCACTGTGGCCACTGGTTGGCACTGGTGCTGTAGGCGGAGCCGCTGGGGTTTGGGTCGCGCCGGGAGTTGGTGCCGTGGATCAGTGCCATGGCTCTGTGCCACGCTCAGCACAGTGGGCTCTGTGCGGTGCCGTGGGTGCTGTCATTGTTGCCTTCATTGCCAGCACCGCTGGCGGTGCTGTGGGTGTCTCATGGTGCTGTGGATGCCCGTGGGTGCTCATGGGTATTGCGGGCACCCGTGGGTGCCGCAGGTGGTGCTGGGCACCCACAGGTGGTGCCATGCACCTGCAGGTGCTACGGACAATGCCGGGCACCCACGGGCAGTGCTGTGCACCCACAGTTTGTGCCAGGTACCCGTGGGTGCTATGGGTGGCACTGGGCACCCACGGGTAGTGCCAGGCACCCATGGGTGGCATAGATGCCATGAGTCCATGGGTATCATGGGTGCCATGGTGCCATGGGTGCTCTCAGGTGTCATTGCTGCCATGGGTTTCTTGGGTGCCATGGTACCATGGGTGCCATGGGCATCGGGGGTGCCCTTGCGTGCCATTGGTGCTGAAGATACCTGCGGGTTCTGCCGTGGGTGCCCTCGGGTGTCTCCCAGGTTGGCATAGGTACTGCTTGGTGCCCTCCTGTGCCACGAGTGATGCTGGTGCCGCAGGGGTGCCAGTTGGTGCTGTCCAACAGAACTAGGGAAAGATCTCCATTTGCGGACCTCTTCTTCCGCAGGACTTGTGGTGAGATGCTTCCGCAGAATGAAGTCTTGTTCTGCGGATTATTTTTTCCACACATCTTAGTGGGTGGCAGTCTGCATCGGGTCTCATCATCCAGCGGTTTTCCGCTGATGGGACTCTTCTGTTCTGTTTTGCCAGCAGAATCTCTCATTCCACTCAGCACTTTCTCAGCTCCCTACGTGGTGCCAAGCTCCTTGACACCCCTTCCTGGTGCGAGTCTCTAGTGGCTCTGACCTAGACCTCTTTTTGGGGACCTTCTGCGGTAGAAGGGCATCTAGATGAGTCTCTCCCTGTCCTTCTGGTCAGTGATACAGCGGATGACTCATTTTAAATACTGAAAGACATGCCCTCTCTATCATCAGAGTCTGTGATGGAAGCTCTTTTCAGTAGTTCCTCATTAACGGGGTCCACCATAGTGTTCAGACTGGATCTGTGGACCATATACCTCTACGTCTAGACTCTTTCAGTCGTCAAGACAATTACACTCTGTGGAACATTCTAATTCAATGGTCAGGAGCCGCACAGACTGTTCCACTCCTTTGATAGGGGTATACTGCCCTCTTCTGATGCTGCCCCTTTGGTGGCTGCTTCGGCACAGGTGGTTAACATCTGTCTAGCTATTATTATTAGTCCAGTCAAGGGTTCAGTTATGGATCCTCAGGCTCCTCCTGCTCCTCAGAGGGATGACATCCTTGTCATTTCTATATCAGGCAATCCTTGCGAAATAGCAGCCTGCAACCTTGTCAGGCTCGGACTAATGATAAAAAAAAAAAAAAAAAAGAGTTAGAATTATCACAGCACAGGGCCTAGTTGGAATTTCCTGATACCACACTTTGGATCTGGTCAGGTTCTGCCTGAAACCTGAGGCAGTCGTCTCTAAACTTCGGTAAAGAGTACCTGATTTCTTCTACCCCTAGGGGCAGTATGATCCAGCGGTGGTGTAGTTCACTTCTTTTCTCTACAGAGATTTCTCTTATTCCGAGATATTTCCAAAACCTAGGCATCTAACCAGTCTGTTAGTCCCTCCTTTTTTTTTCTTTTTTTTTTTAATCAGGCTTTCTTCTCTTGATCAGAGCCTCGCAGCAACAGAAGTGACTCTTCAGCAAGTCGGAACTTAGATTCCTACTTCCATGCTTGCTTCAACTTAACAGACGACATGCTCCTTTCTTGACCACAGGTCAAGTAGGTCTTTTCTGAGGTAGCTTCTCAAATATTCACACCTTCAGTTCCTGCGCTGGTTCCATGCCAGTAACACTCGAAGCTATCCTCTCCGACTGCGTGACGGAGCGGTGATGTTTGTTTTTTTCAACAAAGCAAACTAGAGTCCTTCCTACTTCCTTCAGGAAGGCCGGAGTAAGTAGTGTCTCACCGCATTGAGCCACTTCTGCCGCTATTTGGTCACTTCAACGAGTGGGTTAGCCCTAACTTGGTCCTGCTGTGTCCCTCCTCGACGCACATCTGCCTCTATTTGCCTTAGAAATCCAGCCCCTGTTTTTTTTTTTTTCTGTCGAAATTTTTTTTTCCACAGTGGACACATCCTCCTGTACACTTTTTCCTTTCTTCCCTGAGTTCAGAGACTGCTACTACAGTTATACACACAGGGGCAGGATGATTCCTTTTTGGAATATGCAGTGACTAGGATTTGATTCTGCTAGACCACCACAAGAGGCTTCTAAGTTGTGCTTTGCCTTCCATCAGGAAGGTTTCAGTGACTAAGTGAAAACCATTCTCCTTGATGGGCTAACCCCACCTGGACCTTCTTTTGCTCACCAAGCAAGGGGTTCAAGTGCTCCTGGACCTGTTGTTTGCAGGTCAGCCATACTTGGCAGTGTGGGTTCCATCTCCGCTTTTCAGTCTACTCTGAACCTGTAGACTTTACCTTCGGCTCTTGCAGTTCCTGAGGTCCTTTGCATTAGATTAGTACATGTCTTTGACACTATTAGTTTTGGTCCTATGCCAAATTGTGAGTCCGGGTTTTCGCCACTCTCTCAGAGTGGTTGCGTTTTCCTGGCAGAGTTTCATTTTGTGCCCATTGCAGTCGACTGCAAAGTGGTGAGTTACAACTGCAGCGCTTATCTTGTAAGCATCATGTTCTGGATGCTCTTTACAAGATGGCTCTTTTTATTAGCAGGACAGTCCTTAGCCATCCTTTCTGGGTGAACTCTATCTCCTACCACCCTACTCAGGGTTGTGGGTTTAACAGTACTCTCCTACTAGTGTGAATGAGTGATGGAGACTTAGTCAGGAAGATATGGAAAGTACATACTTACGTAATTATTGATCTTCTTGGACAGTCTCCATCACTCATTCCCTCCTCCATCCCTGGGTTCACTCGTTTTCTTTCCTGGTCTTCATGGCCTATGGTTTGGACTGTGAAGACATTGTTCTTTGACCTTTCTTACAAAGGCCATCAGGGCCCTCTCAGGCCCAGAAACTCAGAAGAAAAAATTACTCACCTTAGTAATTGCTTTTCTTCTCATGGAGTCTTGCTATATTATGACTTAAGGCAGTTAGCCACAGCACTTGAACTGCCCCGGAGAGGAAACAGTTAACTCAAGGGAGACTGGAGTTCTAAAGTGCGAGAGCGCAATGCCAAAGCTCTATCTGGCAAGTTTCAAATGAAACTGTCAGATCTTTTCGAAGCTAATACTAAGCAGCAAGTCTGTGTGGAAAGCTCTACATTAGCGAAGTGGCTACCTACTAGTAGGAAAAACAACAGCAAACACAGCAACAACAAGAGCAATAATAATAACAATGATGATAATATTATTAGTTTCACCCCTAACAAGCACTATTAGACCCCCCTTCCCCAAAAGACTCAAGTCCCGGAAGGAGGCCATATATTACTTAAAAAACAGAAATACCTAGTTCCCTAACCCTAAATAAAAGGGGGGAAAGGGAAGAACTAAAATGGCATGACACAGTGCTTGCACTAATTTGCCAACCCTACAAGTAGAAGTTCTGTGAGGGGCAGGTTGGGAGGTGGTCATAATATAGCAAGACTCCATGAGAAGAAAAGCAATTACTAAGGTGAGTAATTTTTCTCTTCAAACACCATAAGTCTTGCTATATTATGACAAAACAGATTACACAGCAGTACCTCCATGGAGGGGGTCAGAACCTACTTAGGAAATAGGCTCTGAAGCACAGCTGTGCCAAAAGAGCATCTCTCCTGGACTGGACATCCAGGGAATAATGCTTGGTAAAAGTGTGAACTGTTTTCCAAGTAGCAGCTTGACAGATTTCAGAATGGGAATATCTCTAGCAACCGCTAGAGATGCAGCTGTACCCTGGTGGAGTGAGCCCTCAGTCCTGAGGGGTTCTCTAGTTTTGGTAACAAAATTGGATACAGAGACAATCCACCTTGCAATTGTCCTCTTAGTGGCAGGTTTCCTTTGCCAACCTCGCCATAGGTAAGGAAGAGTTGGAGGATTCGAACCTGTGACCCTTGGTGTGTTCAAATAGTAGCTTAAAGCTCTTTTGACATCTAAACTGTGCAGTCTCCTCTCACCTGAGGAAGAATGCTCAGTGAAAAATACTGGAAGAGAGATGGATTGGTTCAGATGGAAATCTGAAACCACTTAAAGCAAAACTTTCTGTTAGTCCTGAGGACTACCTTATCTCTGTGAAAAGATATAAAATCTTTTTCCACTGACAGGGCTTGTAATTCACTTATGCGTCTGGCAGAAGTGATAGCCACTAGAAAAACAGTTTTCCAAGTTAGAAACTTGAGATCTGCTGAAGACAGAGGCTCAAAGGGGGGTTGCATTAACTGAGCAATGCAAACATTCAGGTCCCAGGCAGGAGCTGGTTCCCGAAAAGGAGGGTTAGTGTGAAGTAACCCCTTAAAAAACTTGGAAAACACAGGATGAGAGGAAAGAGAAGCAGGCTTCCCTGCTGATACAAAAGCAGAGACAGCTGCCAGATGAACCTTTAAGGTAGCTGGCCTAAGGCCTAAGGAATTTAAATAGACCAAATAGTCCAGTAAAATGGGCAAATCAGCAGATTCTGGGACAATTTGTTTCTCAGAACACCAGATGGAAAACCTCTTCCACTTAGAATTGTAAGTGGTCCTAGTGGAAGGCTTCCTTGAAGCTTTAAAATATCCAGGACACCTTGGAAAGGTGTAAATCAGCAAATTCTAACTCCTCAAGAGCCAAGCCTTGAGATGGAGGATTTGAGGTCCGGATACACTCTCCCCTGTGCACAGGCCAGCAAGTAGTGGACTCTGGGCAAGCTCAGGGCAGGAATTGAACTGTCAGGGGACAGAATCAGAGGGTACCAGGGCTGTCTGGCCCAATCTGGAGCAATCAGAATCACTTTGCAGGGCTGAGATCTGATTTTACTAATACCCTGAAGAGAAGAGGGAAGGGGGAAAGGCATATAGGAACTTCCCCTTCCAATCCAACAGAAAGGCGTCCAGAGGACTGAGCCCAGCACTGGAGGCCTGCAACAAAATAGAGGAAGTTGGTGGTTGTCTGGGGCTGCGAAAAGATCTATCTGAGGGTGCCCCATCTGGCAAGACCGACCCCAGCACCTGAGTTCAGAGCCCATTCGTGATGGCCCTGAGAAATCCTGCTGAGGCCTCCACCAGGACATTGTCCTTCCTGGAAGGTGAACTGCTATCAGGGAGGTGTTCGGGAGTAAGCCAGAGACCACAACTTCATTGCTTCGGTGCACAAGGCTGATGACAGTGCCCTTGCTTGTTGATGTACCACATTGTTGTGGTGTTGTCTGTCCTGACTTGAACTACTTTGTTCTGGACAGAAGCTTAAAAACCTGAAGAGCTAAAAGACAGCTCTGAGTTCCAAAAGATTGATGTGGAGCAGAGATTCCTGAGTGGACCACACTCCCTGAGTGGAAAGGTCGCCCAAGTGAGCCCCCTACCCTAGCAGGGAGGCATCCGTGGTGAGGGTGAGGGAGTGGGAAACCGGAATGAAGGGAACCCCTTGTGCTAGATTGCTTTGATCCTGCCACCACTGGAGAGCCAGGATCAAAGTTTGAGTCACTAGGACTAATTTGGTAGGGGTCCCTCCTTTGAGACCAATAGGCCCTCAAATGGAACTGAATGTCCTCATCTGGAATCTTGCTCCTTGCACAACAGCTGTGGAAGCAGCCATGTGCCCTAGGAGTTGCAGAAAATGCCTTGCTAGTCGAGAGACCCGCAGGGGTAAAGGGAGGATGCCAGGGCAATGAGTCTGTCTACCCTTTCCGAGGGGAAATGCCTGGCTAACTTTGTGTTCAATTCTGCACCTATGAAAGTTAGTACCTGAACTGGTTCCAGAACTGACTTTGGTAAATTCAGCAGGAATCCCAGGGAAGTGAGAAGCTGCTGGGTGACTTGCAAGTGGGATTTTACCTGATCTGGAGACTGACCCACTATGAGCCAGTCGTCCAGGTGAGAAACACAGCAACCCTTGCCTTCTTAAATGAGCCACTACCACAGCTAGACATTTTGTGAATACCCTTGGGCAGAGGTAAGGCCGAAGGGCATTGCTCTGAACTGGTAGTGGCCTGAGGGCAGTTCGAACCTGAGGTACTTTCGGTGAGAAGGCCTGATCAGGACATGAAAATAGGCATCCTTGAGGTCCAGGAAGCTAGCCAGTCCCTGGCCTCAGGGAAAGCAAAATCATTGCCAGAGTTAACATTTTGAACTTTGGTTTCAAAAGATGCTTGTTCAGGTACCTTAAATCTAGAATGGGCTGCCATTCTCCTGTCTTTGGGGTAAGAAAGTATCTTGAGTACAGCCCCTTGCCCTGGTGGCAAGGAGGGACCCTTTCCACTGCTTTGCAGTCTAGAAGAGAAGAAACCTCTGCTTCCAAAGCAAGGGCTTCTGAAGGATTTGCAGGTGGAAAATGTCTGGCTCTCATCTTTGGAAACTGTTTGAAGCTGAAACCAGACCCTGGCTTCTACCTCCAGAACCCATCTGTCCAAAGTTAGGGACAGCCAGTTCTGGCTGAAATAAACCAACCTGCCCCACGGTACAGGAGAATCGGCCCTGGGCACCCCATCAGGGTGCCTGTAGCAACAACCTTAGGCTGAGGGAGGGCACGTTTACTTGTGCCCCGTCTACCTCTGCCTCTGAAGAAACCCCTCTGTGCAAACGCAGAGGAGGCTTGAGATTGGTAAAAGGCCTGTGGAAAGGCCTGCCCCTACCTCTGGGAGCATGCCTTTGTGGAGTGGCATGCCTCTCCTGGCCTGGGCACTTTTGTAGGTAGTTCTGTATTCATCCATCTTTTCATATCATTTTCTGTTTGTTCCCCAAACAGAGAATTTCCCATTACAGGAAAATCCATAGCCTTTGACTGAGTATCTTGGGACAGATTAGTGCATCTGAGCCATGCCAACCTCGAAAGCTACAGAAGTGGCCATGACCCTAGAGGAAACATCATTAACATCAACAGCAGTATGAAATTGAACTTTAGAGGCTTCAATGCCATCAGCAGCCACCTGTTCCAACTCACTAGCCAGCTGGCCATGGGCCTGCTTGGCTAACTGCAATACTGTGTCCCATCTAGATTTCTGATATCTAACCACATAAGCCATATAATTTGCCTGCCTGAGTCCCAAAGAAGCTGCCATATATTGTTTTTTCGCCATGGCATCAATCTTCCTGGAATCCTTATCAGGAGGATGTGAGGCCAGGGGAATATTAGCCTTGTCACAGGCTGCAGCTTGTACCACACCTACATGACTACACTGCTCAGTGAGGAAGTCTGTATCAGAGCCTGACAAAGTATACCTTATGTCCATTTTTTTATCTACAGGAGGGACAGAATGAGGATTTTTAAAATCTTTGTTGTTTGCTTCCTAAATGACTTATGCAAAGGAATAGACAACCTCCTAGACTCTGGTATATCCATCATTTCTACATAATCAGGCTCCTCTTGCTCATCCACAGCCTCTTCTAAAGGAAGCTGGAGGGTTTCTGCAACTTTTTATAAAACATAAAATGAAGGGGACTCAGACAGCATAGGGAGATTCTAAAGGTCTGTCTGGAGAAATGTCCGGTTCAATGGGACGCCCAGACCCTCCCAGCCACATATATAATGATCAAATTCCTCCTCCCTCCTGTGGTTCATAAAATTCTCAACATCATATTCTTGAACCACTGGAACTGAACGAACCAACCTTTTGCTAGCTGTTGGTGGTTCGACAGGTCCCTGAGACAGTGACTGGACAATCTGTATGGCTTTAGCTATCTCTGCAGCAGTTGGAGACAATTTTGGACTCCAGACCTGCTGATTTCTTTGTCTTTTTTACTGGGACTGGTTCCTCTGAACCAGCCTTCCTTTTGCCCGAGGAAGTCTCGCCCTGGTCAGAGGGCACTCCCTCTGGTCCAGTGGGTGCTGGACCAGGCTGGCCATCTGGGTCAGCGGACTTTTTGGCCTCTCGTTCCCTGAGCCGGCCCAATCTCTTCTCCAGGGTGGCTGCAGGGAAATTTTTACACACCTGGCAGTCTGACAGGAGGTGGTCAGCCCCCAGACAATAAACACAAGTGGTGTGTGGGTCAGCCCTGGCAAAGGCTTCCCCACAGACATCACAGTGTTGAAACCCAGTGGGCCCGGTTTTTCTTTTGGGTTTCTCAGACATAATGCCAGCCTATCCAAAAACTTGCCCTTTTGATGGCAGTGCCAGGCAAGACACCCTTATCGGTTCCTAACCGTGTCACGGGTATTTGAAAAAAACCCAAAAGTATAGTTTTTTAGAACGATAAGAACTGGAACCGCACTCTAAAAGCCCAAAATATGAATAGAAATGCTTATTTTAGCAAACCGATCGGTTCAAACCGAACCGATAATTAATTTTCCACACAGACTTTAAATCCTGTACTTACGGTTTACCAGATAGAGCTTTGAACGAAATGCGGTAAAATAAATACTTTTGCGGTTCAAATGAACCGAAAATACTACATGAACCGAGAAATGAACCGAGCTGAAGGAGCTGATCTCCGGGCGACTGTTCAGTGAAGCGGAGTAAAGAATCTGGCAGTTTCATTTGAAACTTGCCAGATAGAGCTTTTGGTATAGCGCCTGCGCTTTAGAACTCCAGTCTCCTGGAGTTAACTGTTTCTCTCCGGGGCAGTTCAAGTGCTGTGGCTAACTGCCTTAAGTCATAATATAGCAAGACTTCATGGTGTTTGAATGAGTTATTCTCATTAGTTACGCTGCACCTCCTTGGTCGAAAAAGGTACTGAGGCGGTTGGAGGGTCGACACCAAGATAGCTACACAGGCGAGTCGGTCTCACGGTGCCACATGCATGGTCCTACCTGGCGCCGACCCTTCAGAAAATTTTTGGCTCCCGCTTGGTCTCAGCACTTCCAGCGCTATCCCACTAGTGTGAATGAGTGACGGAGACTGTCCAGGAAGATCAATAATTACAGTAAGTACGTAATTTCCATTTACAGGCCATAAGTTATTCAACTACTACAGACCAGGAGAAAAGGGTGGGAGAGTAGCCATTTACGTTAAGGATACTCTTGAAAGTTGTGAGATACAATAATATTTTTTTGTTGTTTTTTCCTTTTTTAGAAGGTAGAAAGGAAGTTGACAGGAAAGAAATACTGAGGGCACAAGACAGAATAGAATATTCAAATAACAGAAACATAGAAGAACATAAAAGAAAATAAACATAGTGGAGGACTAAAGGGCTATAGAGGGCTATTCTTTCCGTTGCTGCTGCTGCTGATTGTGGAGCACCTGTGCCATCATCTCCTTAAGCTCCTCAACTTAACAGGAGAGCTCCCTGACCTCTCTTTCAGAGCTTCTCCACTTCCTGCTGGGTGGATGTAGCAGGTGGATCAGATGACAGTCTCTCTGGTGGTGCCTACCGTCACCTGTGTACAACTGTTGGTCCAGGACCATCTAGCCCTTTCCACCATGTCCCCCCACTATGTCGCTTGCATTTGACCTCCTTCCCCTTACCTCTAGGCCTTGGGTCAGAAGCACCTACGCCCTTCTCACCACCTTTCCCCTGCAAATGCTGTGCCAACTCTTTTGGGTGCCTCCCCCACAGGTTAGTGTACTGACCACCTGTGCCAAGATGTGTCCCTGATTTGCCATGTCGAACAACAGTGCAGCACAATTTGCATGTGACACGCTGTTGTCAGTGGGGTCCATCTCAAAAAAGCCCCACACCAAGGACTTTGCCTGCTGCTCTAACGAAGGACTGAGCTAGACATCTCTGGCTGCTGGTCCTCCTCCTCCTGTGCAGGTGCTAGTGGTGGTGATGGTGGTCACACAATTGCGGGGGGAGCACTGATGGAGGTGGTGGTGGTTGTGCAGTTACATCCTCCTCAGCTTGCTGGGGCTGGGGATCCTGCACTGTGGGGGGGAGGGGTAAGTGCTGCTGCTGCTACTGCCAAACATAGTCCTTTTCAGATGAAACCCAGGACGTCAGACTCTACCCTCCTCTGCTGCCTGCCCCCCCGTCCACACTCTCTCTCTCTGACCCTCCCTCCGTCTCACTCTCCCACTCATTTTCATGGGTACACAAAACAAAAGACTACAGAAGGGAAAAAAGGAACACAAATAGACCAAAAACAAGGAAGAGAAATAAGTGTTTAAATAATAACCACAGACTAACTAAACTGAGTAAATGTAGTGTAAATTGACAACAATATAAGAAAGCTGGGGTGTGCTTGCAACTGGTGAAACTACTAGTGTCTGCTCTGCATACAACTAGCTCCTTCCAGTCTGAGTCACACTGCAACAGTGAAACTAGGACAGCACAGGATCATGTGACCCATCAGAGTTCTTACCATCTGACAGGAAATGGGCACAAAGTGTTCTGACATTGCCAGCAGCATTTAAAGGTGAAGTCACTGACTAAGTCTCCGCGAAGTTAATGGCAAAGTTACACAGCAAAGTTAGCCATGAGAACCCCCGGCGAAGTTGCATAGTTGAATTTGGAGGACAAGAGTCTGACTTCATGGATTGCTCCGTGAATGCAGAGTTGGTGACTTCACCAAAACTTTGCAGGCAGATTAAAACTTTGCAACACCTCTAATCACCTCTTCCTCAAAAATCGACATGTAACATCGATGACACTGGGATCCCCAACTGCGCCTATGCCAATGGTTCTCATTAAAATATCAACATGAAAGATCCAAAGTGTTCACTCTACTGTGTTAAATTACATTCAAAACATGAACTGTCATAGATTGACCATGAACTTTACAAGACTAAGTTATGCTAGAGAAACTTACTTTAGAATGAGTCTTCCATGTCTGCCTAATACTGGAGTCATGGCATCAGTAGGTAACATAAAAAATGTTGGCTGTCAAAACCATTAAGTTACCTTTTTGTGACCACTAATCTAAGATTCATGTGTATGAACTTGCCTGAAGTACAGTAGACCCATTCCTCAAACCCTTAACCAGCAATGAGATTTAGATGTGAACAGCCAAGGAAGAAACCTCTCATTGACTAGCCACAAAAGAAACTTTGCATCAATGAGCCAGAGCAGCTTAAGAGCCATCTCTACAACCTGCTTCTTTGAAACATTAATGTTCAACAAACCTACTGTAGAATTCATAACTGTTAATAAGTGTTCCGGCTACTATTTTAGAAATAACCATTATAAAGAAAAAGACTTAGAACCATGAGAATCCTGCATCATCTCAGTATGAGAACAGCGAATATAAAGACTGAAATATATCCATCGGTGTCAAGTCCATAGCTACTGTAAATAAACGTTTGCCACAAAGCTGTATTAATATTTAAGAGGTCATCCATAAGGGCCTACTCTGAATGAGTTTTGAATCATTATTTTCATACATTACTTTTAGAAGATACTAAGGCCCAGATATTCAAAAGGGTTGCGCATGGCGCAACAGTGTTTCACCATGCTCAACACACTGATGCACCCTGGTGCGATATTCAAAAAAGGAGAAAAGTCGCTGCACAAATCGATCGCCAGGCGTATCAGTAATTATGCAGGCACAGGTAGGGGGCATGCCCATGCATAACCTGCACAGCCCGATATTCAGCCGGGATGTGCAGAGGCAACATCGCGTAACCCCTACTAGCGCCTGCACAAAGTTAAGCAAAAAAGGAACAAATGGTGCACCACACGGGTGAGATGCCGCATTGCAGGATGCAACACGGCAGCTGCCACCTGTGGGTGGCCACCCGAGTTCCTGACGCACCTGGCGGTGCCCCCCCATGCCCCATCACAGGCATCTGTGTAAATAAACCCCTTCCAATATCCCTGGTGGTCCAGTGGACCACTATGTTCTCAATCGCGGGCATTTGTCTACAAAACAAATCCTCGTTTAATATCCCTGCTGGTCCAGTGGACCGCTATGTGCCCGATCGCGGGCATCGGTATAATCACCCCCTATCCAATATCCCTGGTGGTCCAGTGGACCGATCGCTGCCAATCGCGGGCATCTGTAAAACATAAAAGGACCTATTACCCTGGTGGTCTAGTGTACCCCTTTCCTCACCCGCCCACTGAGCCCCCACCACCCTGCTCCCCCCAGGTCAGCGGCGGGTGGCAGTACACTCCACCGCCTGCCGCTTCACCACCACCAACTGATAGCTCGGTGGGCTGCACACCCATTGGTTCTGCGTGAGCCAATGGGCGTGCAACCATACCGATTACACATTCAGATATGTGAATCATTCACATATCTGGAATGTATGTCTGATATGGACTGCCGCCCGTTAGCTCACGCTGTGAAATGTCGGCGTCTGGCTTCTACCAGCTTATCATCGATCGGCTAGCGACGGGGCTGACGGCGGTCGGGTGCTGCCGCCACGGTAACGGAGAGTGACGGCTCGGTGGCAGCGTGGTACTGAACCACCAGTAACAGGTCCTTTATGAGTTTACAGATGCCCGCGATCGGGCAGAGTGCAGTCCACTG
This sequence comes from Neoceratodus forsteri, assembly GCA_016271365.2. Taxonomy (NCBI): domain Eukaryota; kingdom Metazoa; phylum Chordata; order Ceratodontiformes; family Ceratodontidae; genus Neoceratodus; species Neoceratodus forsteri. The sequence continues at coordinate 1,318,195,774 of CM057455.1, read as the reverse complement.
GACCACTAGGGATATTGGCAGGGGGGATTTAAACAGATGCCTACGATTGGGCAGCAATCAGTCCACTGGACCACCAGGAATATTGGATGGGGGGGTTATTATATCGATGCCCGCAATCAGGCACATAACGGTCCACTGGACCACCAGGGATATTAGACGAGGATTTGTTTTGTAGACAAATACCCACGATTGGGAACATAGCGGTCCACTGGACCACCAGGGATATAGGACAGGGGGGTTTATTTAACCAGATGCCCGCAATCAAGCAGCACTCAGTCCACTGGACCACCAGGCATATGGCTGCAGGGGGCGTCGGTCCCCGACGGCTGCTGCCTGGCAGGGTGCCAGGCGAAGTCGTCAGGATCGCACACCTGCATGCTAATGGAATGCAAATGGGGCGTATGACATGCAAATGGCCCCATGTGCGTCTTGCATAAATTATGGCCCCATTTGCATGTCACCTTTTGAATATCGCAGGTGCTGTGCATGGCGCAATGGCACTTGCGCTAGCGCATCTCCATGCTCCACTCTGGCCACTTGCGCTGGCACGGTGCCACTGTGCCATGCACAGTGGGGGTGGCCAGGGTGCGATATTCAAAGCTGCTACGTCATAGCACAGCTCCGTTGAATATCGCCCAGGCCACACCCCTGCGCCACCAAGTTGAGCTGCACCCAGGCTTGCGCCACAGCCTGGCGCAGTTTGATTATCCGGGCCTAAGTGTATTTTATACTCTGTATAGGATGGTGATCCAGATGGAACATACACATTCATGTCTTCTACTGGTTCCAGTACAATAGTTTTTGTTATTTGTCCTCTAAAGGACGTGAATAAATACACATAAAGAGAGGTCAAAACTTGTTCTGATAGCAACCATTTCCTAACTATTCTTTCTTGGAATTATATTTCAAATACTCAGGAAACTGAAACAGATACCAGTCCACAAATTACAGTTCTAATTAAAAGTAGAATTACAAGGAATGGAAATTTGAAGTCACTGTAACCAATATAGTTAATATAGATACTAATTTTGATTTATTATTGCACTCCTCATAATTTGATCCTCCTATGGAAAGAAAAAAATCTTGCAGCATTTTTTGAGAAAATTACTCCATATCAATTGAAAGTTGTAAAATTAGATCCTTACCAAAGGGATGGTTTAATAAACTATTATTTATTTTATTCTTTGGTAACCAGGTAAGACCCACTCGGTACAAGTGCCTGTTTTCAGGGGTGACCCGGGAGCACTGTGGAGGTTAAGTGACTTGCTCAGACTCACACAGTATGTGAGTGGAGGTTGTGGGACTTAAACCTAGGACTGCTGCATATACCAAGCTCATTCACAGCTCATTACTCTAACCTCTTGGCTACACTGCCACCCTTTTTGAAATCTTGAAAGCAAGCCAAATCAGATCTTTTATCAATTTCCCACCAGGAAAAATAAATTAGCATTGAACAAGCACAGTAATGAATATTTAAAAAACTATTATTAGAACAAAAATATAAAAACCGTTATGGGAAATATGTTTACTATCTTGGTCTTAGTCCATGCTTTCGTGACATCTCGCCTTGACTATTGCAACTCCCTTTACTTGGGGCTTCCTGGGTTGATATCCGCCGCTTGCAGCTAGTGCAGAATGCTGCTGCAAGGTTAATGATGGGGTGACTAGAAGGACACATATCACCTGTGCAGCGATCTGCACTGGCTGCCTACAGTGGCAGATCACCTTTAAAGTAGGTCTTTTGACCTTCAAAGCCCTGCACGGACTCGCCCCGACTACTTGAAAGAGCTTCTGGTCCCTTACCGCCCCATGCGACAGCTCCGTTCAGCCGACGAGGGGTTGCTAGAGGTTCCGAGGGTTAGATTGAAGTCCTCTGGGGCTAGGGCCTTTGGGTTCGTGGCCCCTACCCTCTGGAACTCTCTGCCTCGCCAGCTTAGAGAATGCGCGACTGTGGAAGCCTTTAAGAGGGATTTTAAGACTTTTTTATGGAATAAGGCTTTTATTGACTGATGCTGTTCTAATTGTTGATTTTATATGCATACTTTGATTTTATGATTTATCTGTACAGCGCCTTGGTATTTGAAAGGCGCTAAATAAATAAAGTTATTATTATTATTATCTTTGAATCTAATGACATACATGCTTTTTGGTGCCTTGTTACCAAGGATACCAAAATTATAAAAATAATATTACCTCTCATATCAGCCCAGATGCTTAGCTTACTAATTTTAGTGGGATTTTTTTGATCCAACAGTGAATGAAGACTGGGAATGGTCTTCTCCTTCCCCTTAATTTAGTGTACTCATTTCCTTGGAAGAGTTAATCCATATTATTTTCTCATTCATGACAGGTAAGGCTTCAGGACCAGAAAGAATCTCTATAGAACTTTTCCAAAGTAATATTCATATCTGGTCCATAATTCTTTGTCATTTCTTCAATGCCTGTATATTACACAAATACATGCATTCAAGTCGGAAATGTACTGTGGTTTAGTAGTCCCCATTCATAAAAAATATGACAATGTAACCTTGCCAACAAATGATCATCCTATAACATTGATGAAATAGATTTCTATGTATTTTTTAAAATAATCTTAATCAGACTTCAGAACTGGGAAAATAATCCTGTTTTTTTGAATCCCAGGTAGGATTCAGAAAAGGATCCTTAGTTTTTGATCACTGCTATACCCTCTTTCATCTCATAGAAAAATCTGTTAATTTAAAAAAGCAAAGCTGCATGTTGCTTTTATTGAGTTCAGAATGGCATTTGAGTCTCTGGACTCAATTCACAAAACTCGTGCAAGCTGCCAAAGGTGGCTTGTGCCATCCGCCTCAGCTCAGACCTCTGCCCGATTTTCTATCAGGCTGGGTCCCAGTGGCAAAGTCCCATGGCTTGCAGCAACCCCAGTTGTGTGCCGACCAGAGGATGCTCCTGGACAGGTTGCAGCAAGCCTGCAGCACTGTGCCTAAACACACCGCTTCCCCATTCCCGATCCTCGTGAAATAATAAAATATATGTGCCTGTTCCTGGCAAGTCTAGTGCCCACCCTCCTGAACCCTGATCATTGTGAATAAACAAATAGTTTCCCTTTCCTGGTAGTCTAGTGGCCCCCTCCCCACACCCTGATCATTGTGAAATAAACAAATATGTTCCCCTTTACCCTGGTAGTCTAGTGACCCCCTGAACCCTGATCATTGTGAAGTGAACAAATATTTTCCCCTTTTCCCTGGTAGTCTAGTGGCCCCCACTCCCCAAACCCCGATCACTGTGAAATAAACAAATATGTTCCCCTCTAACCTGGTAGTCTAGTGCACCCTCCATGAACCCAGATCGTAGTGAAATAAAAAAAAATGTTCCCCTTTACCCTGGTAGTCTAGTGGGCTCCCCCACCCCACCCAGCAGTGCCCTACCACACTGTTCCCCCTAGCCCATAAGGGAACAAGCAGCTAACTTTGTTTCAGGATTACATCAAGGCACATTTGCCAAAATGTATATGACACCACAGGTCATGTCCCCCAGTCTGGGAATTAACAGAGGAGTCAAGTAGAGGTGTCCTCTGGTCCCTTTCCTATTTGATATTGTCACTGAAAAAAAATTCCACAATCTATGAAAGAAGTTTGGCTTCATTCTCCCCATATATTAAATACACAATATTCAGCATTAGTGTACGCTAATGAATGGGTCATTTTGTCTACATCCCCAATTGGTTTAAATCCCAAACTAAGGAAGCTGGATGAAATAATTCATAACTTTCACTTTAAAATCAACTATGATAAGTCAAGTGTTGTAACTGGTTTTGTAATGACGTTTATATAATTGTTTCACTGATCACTTATTTGTTAGTAATGGGGCTCCACCACTTTTGATTAATTAATTCTGGTATATAAGGGTCATTTGATCATGTTTCTTACACCCCTAAAGAAGACTCCGGTTAGGAGTCAAATGCCGGATCTTTACTCTCTTTACCATTGTCGTTGAGCTGCATTAATAATTTTCATCTAAGTTCTGAATAAATTTCTTGAAAAGCATTTTGGAAATCCTGCAACTTGTGTGCCTTCACTTCCTTTGGTTTGTATTTACTCTGGGAGCAGCTGTCCCTTTTGTGAAGAGCAGTGGCTTGATTTGCCTGGGCACCAGAACCTACATTCTGAACTATTCACTAACAGGGACAGTGTGGTAGACATCAAGGTGGAAGTCACCTGGGGACCAGAGGTCACCACACGAAGATGACTGCAGGATCGAACCACATAAGGGCGACAGTCCTGGACTTCAGGAGGGCAGACTTTATACAGATGGGTGAATGCCTGAGGGATGACCTGGCAGGGGAAGATGATCTAGGTGGGGTGGAGGAACAGTGGGTGAAGCTTAAGAGTGCCATATTGAAGGCTACAAACCTCTGCATCAAGTAAGTGACTAAAAGGAAAAGGAAAAGAAATGGCTGTGGTTCTTGAAATAGGTGGCTGAAAAGGTAAAGGCTAAAAGAGTAGCATTCAGAACATATAAGGAGACAAAGAGGGAGCAGGATAGGGAGGTGTATTAGGAGAAACGTACCAAAGCAGGGAAAGCAGTAAAGAGGGCAAAGGCACAGACTGTAGAGAGGCTAGCCCAAGAAGTAAATAAAAAGGGACAAGACATTTTTAGGTATGTAAGCGAAAAGAGAAGAACCAGGGGAGGGACTGTAGGTTAAAAAGGGATGGGGAGGGACTGGGCAGAGGGAGTCAGGAAAAGTCAGACACACTGAACAAATACTTCTGTGCAGTGTTCACAGTGGAAGGAGAAGGGGCTGTGCCACAAAAAAGTAATAGGAGCTCTGAAAAGAGGGAGATGGACACAAGTCCTTTTACAGAGGACAGAACCCTAAAGGGACTTTCAAATCTGAAAGTGGACAAAGCAATGGGACCAGGCAGAGTACATCCTAGGGTACTTAAAGAGCTCAGGGAGATACTGGCTGCACCTCAGAGTCCTATTTAACAACTCACTGGTAAAAGGTGTGGTTCTGAAGCACTGGAGGAGGGCAGATGTACTTCCTCTTCCCATAAGTTGTAGCAGGGAGGAGGCTAGCAATTATAGGCCAGTCAGCCTGACATTGGTGGTGGAAAAGTTAATGGACTTACTGCTGAAGGACAGGATAGTGGAATATCTTGAATCAAAGGGGTTACAAGATCCGAGACAGCATGGATTCACAGGACAGAGGTAATGTCAAACAAATCTGATAAGACTTCTTTGATTGGGTGACCTGATGATGTGACCAAGGAGTTAGACCAGGGTGGTGTGGTGGACACAACATACCTAGATTTCAGTAAGGCATTCAACACAGTTCAACATAGGAGACTACTAAAAAGCTGAGGAGCTTAGGAGTGGGTCCAGAAGTGGTAAACTGGGTAAGAAATTGGTTAGGGGATAGGAGACAGAGGGTGGTAGTAAACAGAGTGCACTCCGAGGAGGGGAGACTGACCAGTGGGGTACCTCAGTGATCAGTGCTGGGACTGGTCCTCTTTAATGTCTTTATATGTGACACTGCAGAGGAGCTGGAGGGAAGGTCTGCCTTTGTGGATAACACCAAAATCTGCAATACTGTGGACACTCGGGGTGTGTGAAGGGATAAACAGAGACCAGAGAAAACTCGAGCAGTGGTCAAGGGTATGGCAGCTGGGTTTCAATGTGAAAAAGTGCAAAATAATGTACTTGGGGTAGAAAACCAAGCAGCAGAGTACAAAATGGAGGGAGTGATATTGATGACCACCCAGCAGGAAACAGACCTGGGTATAATCATCTCTGATGACCTAAAGGTGGCCAGACAGTGTGGCAAGACAGCTGGGAAGGCTAGTGGTATGCTGGGGTGCATAAGGAGAGAGAGATCACTAGCAGAAGGAGGGATGTGGTGTTGCCTCTCTGTAAAGGCCTCACTTGGAATACTGGGTACAGATCTGGAGAACACATCTCCAGAAGGACATTAAGTGGAGGCGGTCTACCTCAAAAGTCCTATGAGAAGTGACAAAGAGAACTCAATATGTACACCCTGGAAGAGAGAAGGGGTTGGGGGATGTGACAGAGATCTTTAAATACCTCAAGGGGGTAAGTGAGGTACAGGAGGAAAGTATTTTTCAGAAAAAATGTGCTTAAGAACAAGGGGACACGCTATGAAGCTGGAGGGGGTAGATTCAGGAGAGATGTGAGAATGTGCTTCTTCACAAAGTGGTGGATTCCTGGAACAGTTTACCAGTATAGAACAAGTTTTAAATACAATCACTTTTTTTGCACTTCATGTGTAGCACAAGTGGCAGCCTCCTCAACTTTTTGCAAATCTTTTACTAATCCCCCTGCACTTTTCCCAGTCTACTAAACTTCACTCAGCAAGCTCCTGCTGTAGGGCTCGCAGCTGCCAGTGCAGGCTTACACTGTGCCTCTCCCTTTCTCTCCTCTGCACTGCAGCACAATTTCACTAGCCCATCTGCCTGAAACTACAGTTAAATGTAGTGGAAATGAGCAAACTGGAATAATAATGCAAGATTCTGTGATAGTTTTTAATGTTTTCTGAACAAAAGTCACTCTTTTTTCAGTAAAAGGAACTCCTTCAGCAACTGTGTCCTTCCCGTGTGTGAGAGAGAGAGAGCTGGGAAGAAAAAAATATTCACTGCAGTAATTAAGCAATAATGTGTGACGGGGTGAGTGGTGCTGGGACACCCCTGGAGTATATTACTGCTATTATACAATGGCTCACTTATAGTAAAAACATAAACAATTAAAAGACACTTTCTTATTGCTTTCTGGGTTTTTTTTCATAGGAAGTATACAGTTTAAAAAAGTTCTGCTTGTCCTCTTTAGGCACTCATGTTGAGCTGTATTTCTGTGTCTCTCTCAGTAGCTGCCTGTCATCCACACACACACACACACACACAATGTCTCCTTTCTGCATTTTTGTGTTTCTCTGTCACTGTCTTTGTTTTTGTCACTGCCCACCCAGTTTGCTAAAGTTTTCTAGATCCCTGAAGTTTCTGCTTCAAGTGGCACTGAGCAGTAAGAGGAGTGGAGACATGTTAAGCATGCTCACGGCAGTTTGCAAGAGGAACAGCGAGGAGAGTGTGCTTAAACCAGATTTTGATTAAATAATATCCCTTGTAAAAGCTGAAAGGCTGATTGGCTTCACAACTGCAGAAACAGAGGACTGTATTTCTGTAGTTGTGAAGTTGATCATTCTGACGGCTTTTATTGAAACATTTTTTTGCTGTTCAAACGTGCACACACAGCTGTTTCTGTTGTACCACCTGACGGGAACCGTGAAGGTGAATGCAATGATGGCTTCAGTCACTTTCAGTTCCATAAAAGTGAGTCAGTGTGTTAAAGGATTAAAAGTCAGATTTGGGAGGGAGGGACTGTGTGTGTCACAAAGGCAGGAATGGGGGTAGGGGTGGGAGGCTACATGATTTCTCATGTCAATGAGTAGGTCTTTTTCTGTGCCAGACCCCCATACAGTGATGTTGTGCTGGGATGACATTACTGTATGAGGTGGCCACTGACCAATCAGAGCACAAGACATGTGCTTGCCATTGTATAATGATATTTCTTCTATGGGGTTTTATAATGAGTCTTAGAACTCGCATCATCTCCTAGTTGCCCCAGAGAAAGCATTGGGATTTAGAATTAGAATGTAAATTCAGACTCTGCTGTGTGGTCACACAGAGAAAGGAAGACACTAGAACAAGGGGCAGGCAATGAAGCTAAGAGGGGAAGTTTAGGTTTAGGGTCAAGTAAGATCTGTTGTATTGCAGTAGATAGGGAAAGTGGGCAGACTAGGTGGACTAAGCAGTCCTTATCTGCTGTCAATTTCTATGTTAGGAAAGAAGTGTGGAAATACTTCTTCTTGGAAAGGGTAGTGGATGACTGGAACAGCTTGCAAAAGGAGGCAGTAGGCATACAGACTCTGGGGAGCTTCAAGCATGTATGGGATAGGCACAGGGGCATATTAAGAGGAACTGGGGAGGAAGTGACACCTATGATCAACTAAGGTCAGAGGTTATGGAATAGGTAGGAAAAGGGGCAGACTGGATGGGTCAAAAGGTCCTTTTCTGTCAACAAAATCTATGTTTTTATGGTCACTGCCCCTAGTGTTCTAACATCAGATTTGTTTTAGAAGAGAAGGGAGCAGTGACTGCCTATGTAATACTATCCTAGTATTCTTTAACTAATTAAGATATAAAATTATATAATCACACATTTCAATATTGTGAAAAAACTGTAAAGTTTTTTAACTCAGAATGCTCAAGCTATTTTTACAATACAAATGAATATACACAGAATCTTCTTTACTACAGTTCTGTAAGGGGAGGTAGGGTAGGCGTTGTAAGACTCACTATTAGACTCCTTAGAAGAAGTATCATTACTATGGTTAGTAATTCTTTTCTTCTAACAGGAAAAGTTTAATAGTGATGCCATATAACTTGCAGACCCAACAGCAGTACCTTGAGAGGCTGGATCTAGAACTTACTTAGGAAAAAATGTTCAAGACTACTGTTCCAAACCTGAAATCCCTTCCAGTTTGGAGGCTCAGGCAATAGTGCTTTGTAAGGGTGTTCACTGTAGACCAGGTTGCTGCTGTACAAATTTCATGGAGGGGAATATCCCTTGTTGCTGCCACTGAGGCAGAAGTAGCTCTTATAGAATGCACCCATAGGCATTTAGTTGGCTGTTTACCAGCTTTTCATAACAGAATTGGATGCAAGAAACTATCTACTGAGAGACAGTCTTCTTTTATTTTATCAACGTTTTTCTGCTTTGTGATTTGAGGTGCTTGCTCAGTCCTATCCCACCTCTCCCAATGAGTAACTACCTCCCTGGGCTAACCTGGTCTCTTAAATGTTCCCCTTCAGATTCCCCACTTGATATGGCTGGAAGAGGGAGGGCCATCCTCCTCTACAATGACATAAATCTGGACGGGACCAGGGTCTTCGGCAGCAGTGCAGATCCAGGGATAGGCGGGCATGACTTCATTAAGCCCCCACTACCATTTTCCATTTTTGCCCACCCCTGCTGCAGTACATGTATGCATGCATGAAAGCACACACACATATCACAGTACTGTGGCCTCTCCCTTTGTGCTGCCTGAAGTTGCATCACCACCAGCCTCCACCTGGTGGCAGTCTAAAGTACAGCCAACAAACCTTCTGTCCGTATCTTGTCTCTATGTGAGATGAAGTTTGGTTCTGTACAGAGAGTTTGCAGTTCACTGATCCTCCTGGCAGAAGTTTTTGTTATTAGAAACATTGTTTTCCATGTCACATATCTGAGGTCTACTGAGGCCACTGGCTTGAAAGGGGACTCTGCAAATTTTGCCAGGCATATGTTCTAATGCCATGGTGGGACTGGCTCCCTCAAAGGTGGATGCTGGTGATTAAGACCTCTGCAAAATGTTTTGAATACTGGTTGTGCTGCAAGTGATTTTTCTTTACCTGCTGATAAGTAAACCAAGACAGCTGCTAACTGTACTATCAGGGTGGCAGATCAGAGCCCATGAGACCATAAGTGTGCCAGGTAAGCCAGGACCACAGACAACTCTGCCTGCAATGGGGAGATTTGGGATTTTATGTGAATCACATCAAACTGAAAACCTTCTCCACTTTGAAGAATATTTTTGGTTTCCTGAGAGGTTCATGCCAGAGTATTCTAGCTCTCCAAGAACCATGCCTTCAGGTGCAGTGTTCTGATGTCTGGATGAGTTGCTCTGCTTGATAAACAAAAGTGCTTTGGGGGCGGTGTTACTCAGCGAAAACAAGCACGGACATATGGGACTAAATTCAGGCGCCGCCACCCACTTTAAAAATACCACACAGCTCTATAAAGCTCAATTGTATGTTTTATTTACAACACAAATAAAAAAACAACAAAATTATTACAGCCTCCGCCTCACCTATCTGCAATGGACTGGAGGTCCTTTATCAAATTATTGATAAAGGACCTCAGTCCAAATCACATCGAGTGAGGTGGATGATGTAGGAATGTTTGATGTTTTTTATTTGTATTGTAAGTAAATGTACAATTGAGCATTTTTTAGACCTGTGTGGCACTTTTTGAAAGTGGGGGATGAGTGCCCTGTGACAGGGTTAACAGACTGTAATACATGGTTTCAGTCTAGTCCCATTTGGAATCGCACTGGCTGAACACTCATAACAGTACTTCTCTGAAAGGTTCTAAACAGAATTAGCATCAATCTGACATCAGATTAATGCTATTATAACTTAGAAGCTTACAAACAGAAATGCATGCAGCTGTAGTCAAATGGTGGCAAGGAAATCCTGACTGAGGTCGCTGCTCTGTAACATGCCTTGGTGGTGACCATCATCATCATGGTGATGGGGAAAAAAAAATGAGACTGCAAGAAGCTGTGGTGGTGAAAGATATTTACAAAGTAAGTGAAAGAGAAATTGACTGAACTGCAGAAACTTACAAACACTGACAGAAGCCACGCAGGAGTGACACTGAAAAACCTAGTAGCAGTCACTGCAGTGGTGAGTGAAATTTACAGAAACTGTACCTGCTCTGAAAGTCACAATTGCATTTCGATGAGAGTGACACCATGTATTATAAAAAATAATAGTGTATGTCAATCCATCTCTTACTGCACCTGTAACACCATCTCAGGGTTCCACGATGTCAGTCACTTCGTGAGCTGTGTTCTGGAGGTGAGTAATGTCATGGAACCCCTCAATGATGTTACAGTGCCTTAACAGATTGATTGCCATACATTATTCTACTCATGTCATGGAGGCAGTAATATTAGATACTTGTGAGCCAATGACAGCAGACAGGAGTACAAGGTATGTCCAGCTCTGTCTAGGGCTAATAGATTTATTGTTGCAGACTCCATCCACAATTTTAGCAATACTCTCTGGATTACGAAAAATGGAGGAAAGGCATACAGGAATCTTCCTTTCCATGATAGGGACCATGCTTTTTCTGAGACAGTCCCTCTGAAGGGTGATCTCTAACAAAACTTAAGTAATTTCCTGTTCTCCCATGATGCGAACAGATCCATCTCAGGACACTCAACTATTTGATCACTGTGTTAAGTACTTTCTAATCTAGTGACCATTCATGATTTTCTGACTCATCTTGCTTTGGGAGTCTGTTAGGATATTGTCTTTTCTTAGCAGATGTAGCAGTGTCAGTGGCTCAGCAGGTAGCACACTCCCCTCGGAGTCCAGGAGATTAGAGGGCTGTGGGTTCAATTTTCACACCTGGCAGTGGGGTGTCTGAGGGTTGTAGGTTCAATTCCCATAAATGGCACTTGGGTTAATATCCCAATACTGACACTGTAGTGCAGCATGATGGGGGGGTGCTGCACTTCTGAGGTGCTGTCTTTTAGATGACACATTAAACCGAGATCCCATCTGCCTGTTCTGGTGGTAGTTCAAGAGGATGTTAAAGATCCCATGGCACTTATTGAAAAGATTAGGGGAATTTTTTATTTAATATAAAATAATGTGACAGAGAGTACATCCAACGAATCATAAACATGGTTAAAATCAGATAGAAACAAAAGATAGTTACCACAATGAATATACTCAACATTCTAACATTTTAACAGTTCTACTTAAACTTCATTGTTAATTAATCCTTTGTACAATGAATAGTTGTGTGATTTTACTGAAGTATAATACTAAAAAGAAAACATGTTACAGTTAATTTACATTTTGAACTTTTCCACTTCCCTTTCAAGTATAATAACTTATTTTACTTAGTCAGCACCTACATTCCCCCCTTTTTTTTTTCTTCTTTTTTAACATCACATTAGGATCTTGCAATTTTCCTACAATTGTCTAGGTTTACTTGCAGCTTCCTACAGATAGACTTTCACTAGTTCAAGTCTGACCATTCCTTCTAATTCATTATTAGTAGTGATTTTTTGTTGAAGTAACCATGCACATCTAGCTTGCCAGATGTAATACTTTAATATTGCTCCTATCAAAGTCAGAGTATTTTTGTTATATTTTTCCATTTATTCCCATATAGTCCTAACACCAGCTCCCCATATGACAATGACTGGTATACAGGTTCGTCCCATTTCTGGGTAAGATATTGCCAAAAGGCTTGTGCTACGGGGCACTCAATGAATAAGTGTTCCTGTGTTTCAAGCTGCTGATAGCAGTTATTTCTTATATAATATCTCAGGGTTTTAAATAATTGATTAGCAGTTTTTCCTTGGGACAATGCTAACTGTACAGAAAGTATTTATATAGGTTTTCTAGAAGTGTAATGTTTGTTAAACACAGTGAGGCAAGTGCTCTGCATTTTCATAATGTTTTAGCACTTTTATGAGCAAAACGCTAATCAATTTTTGGAGTTGAATAAATCCCTGTATCTGTCAGATAACTGTTTATGTTTGTGGGAATTTCTCACACCTAACTTCCCATGAATACTTAACCATATGACATCTCACGTATACTGAGGGATTATTTTACTGTTTATATTCTTAATTACCCCCTCTACTTCCTCATTTGGGCATTGTGGCAATTCTAACTGATCGGTAAATTTGGAAAGCCTTATAGTTTCATACATTCTTTTCCTCGACATTGTAGATATCATTTCTACAGTGATTCCCCATTAATTTTCTTTATTATTGCAGATATAAAATCTGGTGTATCCTGCTTTTACTTCATTTTCCCAAAAGTCCCTCTTTCCCAATATGTCCTATATGGTTCAAACCATTCCCTTATACCTGGTATCCACAACTTGTCATTTGGTTTAAATATCATACTAATGCTATGCGTTAATATTATACTGAAAAAAAACAATACAGGGTTTACCATCCCTACTCCTCCCTCTTGTTTAGACCTATATGTTGTGTTTCTTCTTATGGGGTTTAGTCTGCTTCCCCATAGACCCTGGAAAAACACAGTATGCTGGTTTCCAATCCTTCCGGCATCAGAAAAACATAACTTGTATATAAAAAGATAGGTATGAGCAGTGTTTTTATCAACATAATTTTTTTAGATTTTGATATTCGTTTACCTTTCCAAAGGTGTACTGTATTTATGGCTTTTTGCAAACACACATCCTAATTTTTTTCTGACATTCCTTGAGTACTATATGTGATCCCTAAGATTTTTACATCTTGAGTTGTAATGGATATCCCCCCTATATTTTTCTGGAGTAGAATCTGGTTCCCTACATAACAGCCTACACTTGTGTTGTAATTTATTTTAGACCGGAGATCCTAGAAAATCCATCAAGTTCCTTTATTGCTTCAGTCCCCTCTGTTTCCTTATGTAAAATGATTGCTATATCATCCGCATATGCCAGTATTTTCATTTTGGTACACTGGCTGTTTAATGCAATACCTTCTATCTTTCTGTTATTCTGTATGTGCCTTAAGATGGGATCTATTCCATATACGTACAGTAAAGGACTAAACGGACATTTATTTATTTATTTATTTAGTTTTTGTTTACCGGGTAAGTACCATAGCCATGAAATGACTATTTTCAGGCATGACCTGGGAAATTACTGCAGGTAGGCAGAGAGTTACATTTGAAACAGGTAAAAACAAAAATACAGAGCAAAACAGGATTTGTCATTACTAGAGTCGGTACACAGTTTGGTAATTACATGGGTAGGTAACAAGTTGGGTAAGAGTTTACACATAGCAACAAAAACAGTGATACCTATCACATGTATCTAAGCACACAGGGGTTAAGAGCAGCTAAAGCAAAACCAACGGAGACATAAGTGCCTAATAACCTATCTGGAACGGTAGATTGATTGGAGAGCAGTTTGCAGCACTGGAGACAGAATGTTAATGCAGATTCAGGGGTTAGAAGCAGACACAGGAGACCTGGCTAAAGAGGTAGGAACAGCAGTTGATTTTAAACTGGGCATGACTAGGGCTAGGCGAACAGCAGAGAGTTCCAGAATTTAGCATGAATGAGAGAAAGCAAGGGTTCCTTTGTTTGATTTACATCTAGGTATTTGTAGCAACAATTTGTCAGATGATTGGAGACCATGGGAGGAGGATAGTGGAGTAAGTAGGGAGGCCAGCGAGACAGGGATCCCTGATCTAATGACATTATCAGTCTTGTCTCACTCCTCTTTTCACTTTAATGGTTTGGCCTAACCATCCATTAATATAGGATGTTACTATTGCTTGACAGAACTAGCTTTTTACCTATCCGATGACTTTCTCTGGTATCCCATAATTTTTTAATGCTTGAAATAAATATTCATGGGTAATTCGATCGAAAGCCTTTTCTTGATCAATACTTAATAAAAACCCACTTGCTTTCCCCTGATTTCCTTTAGTTACCAATTTTCTTAACCAAGCAGGTGTTAGTGTTGCTCAGTTGGTAGCACATCTGCCTCTGGACCAGAAGGTTGTGGCTTCTCATCTCATGCTGGGATTGAACTTGCACCTAAAATGCTGGCATCAGAGTGCAGTATTAGGGGGGTGCTATACTGCTGGGGTGTGCTGTATTGGGGGTGCTGTCCTTCGGATGAGACGTTAAACCAAGGTCCTTTCTGCCCATCCTGGTGTTGTCCTGGTGGGTGTCCAGGTGGAAGTAAAGAAACCCAGGGCACTCTTCGCAAAGAGTAGGGACATTCCCTGTGTCCTGGCCAACATTCCCTTCCATAAACTGATTCATGCAATTATCCAGGCTGTGTGTGGGTGTTGATGTGCGATATGGGTGCCACTCCACAGTCACTTCACTACCAGTCTAGCATTGCTTGTAAAGCATTTTGGGATACACTGTGTATGAAAAGCATTATATAAATGTTGATTATTCTTCTTCATCTTGCACTGTCCTGTTTTTTATTGAGCATGTTTGAAAAGGGCAAATTAGTTTGTCTGATATCATAACTAGTCTTGCTTGAAGTATTTTTGCTAAAATTTTGTATTTAACAAACTCAGAGGCCTCCAATTGCCTGGTGGAATGGTCCTCCCCTCTTCCCCTGCCTGTGCTTGCATAACTGGTAATTGTTAACTGTTCCTTCCATGTTCAGGGTAAACATGGTGATTTCCAGGCATTCTGTAACATCCTTGATTATGAGCCCCAACCCCACCACCAACAAGACAAAGCCAGCATGGAGGATTTGAAAGCTACACAAGGGAAGCACTCCACCCTTGCCTCAGCTGCCATGCAGCTTTGCTTCCCTATCAAAGACTGACTGCTATCTCCAGACCTTGTGGAACACAGAAGCAGACTCTGGTCTCTGGCAGTTCGAATCCTTACACACAGACTGAATGTTATTGTTCTAGAAATCTTGTTTATTATCAGTTCTACCAGTTGGTGTTTGTAATTTCTGGTTATGGGCTCACGGGAATGATTCTGGAACAGGAGACGACTAGTACCCCTGGTCTGTATAAAAGGCCCCTAAGATGGCCCTCTGCCATCTGTTTTTGTTTTTGGCTCTGCCCCAGGTCTATGTACAGCCTTGTCTCCTGGGGTGGGTGGAAGAGGCAGCTGCAGGGATTCTTCTGTTAGCACTTGGGTTCTGTGTGCCTTCTGGCAACCTCTATCTTATCTTATCTTATCTTATCTTATCTTATCTTATCTATCTATCTATCTATCTATCTATCTATCTGTCTGTCTGTCTGTCTGTCTGTCTGTCTGTCTGTCTATCTATCTATCTATCTATCTATCTATCTATCTATCTATCTCATTTAAAGAGCTAGTGTACTGCCTAAAACTAATATTAGTTTTAAAAGTAGTCAACCATGATGTTTATATCTGATGTAATTTTTATTTTCCTTTTGGTTACTTGGAAGATTGTTTACCTGATGTTAGTAGGTGTGTGTGGGACAGCACTCTGCATGGCAGCTGACATATGATCTATTCCCCCACAACATCATCAGCACTGTGACCTCACTGACTGCGACATCACTGCTACTTAGGAATAGCCAGTCAGTAGCAGCCACGTTACCCTTCTGTGATGTCACTGTCAGTGTGATCACAATGCTGATGATGTAGTGAGGAGACAGAGACAGATACTGTATGTCAGCTGCAAGGCTGGGAGCTGTTCCACACATCCAGCACAGTATTGTCACATAGAAGACTTTCTAATGAGCAAAAGGAAAAAGACAAATACTGCAGAAATAAAAAGTTACAACTGACTACTACTTTAAATTTTTATTATTTTCCTGTCTGCCTGTTTTGGCTCCACTAGCTCTTTAACTGAAGGATATGGCGTGTGTTGCAGACTTAATTCAGAAATGCACCTTTTATCACATGAAGCAGATAAGGTATGCTGTATGTGGGTGAGGTCTGTCGTCCACAGTTCCTTCACTGCTAAACAGTGGGGAGTAGCCATCTCTCTGAGGAAAGGGCTTCAGCTTGTGCGCACAATACTATGGTTGACAAAGATGGATGGTGAGTGATTGCAGAAGGCAATTAACAGAGTCTTCACTTTACCTGTTTCCCCTCCTGTTCCCATCTCCATACCACTGGTCAGCGCGCCCCCAATTATGACTGTTATTTTTCTTTAAACTGAATGTTTTAGGTTCTTTTGCCTGAATGGTCTGATACTACTTCCTGTATTGACCATCAGCCTACTAGAACCAACTGCAAATATATGCCTGTGCTAAAGTACTGAAACTTCTGTTATACTTGTTTGTTAGCCACTTACTGAACACCTATGTACTCCTATGCCTGTACCAATGTACTGTAATCCATAATTATGCTGTCTCTGTACTCTTTATGTCTGACGTGGAACCTTTGTAAGTGAGTTCTTGACTCAAAGGTCTTTCTGAATCCTCAATAAATAAATACAAAACAAATATTAGGCAGTTTCTATGCATCTAACATCCTGGATTTGAGCTTTTACACCTCACTTTCTAGTTTCCTTCTTTGAGGCCATACCAGTAAGGATAGAACTGGGCTGGGACCATGTGCAGAGCAGCATATGCACCCCAAGTTCTCCAGATGTGTTACTGTCATGGGCTGTGGGTAATATGGTGGGCACTCTGTCTGGCAGAGAAAGACTACACTTCTTTCTCCTCGCCTCACAGTACCTACAGCTGCATAAATGTTGTCTTCACTTCAAAGGAATTAGCTGCCCAGGCATGAGGGGCCTCACTGGGAAACATTTGGATTTCCAATCATGCCCCTGTGATTGTCTCCCTAGCCTGGGAGAGGGTGGCAGGACCTGCAGTCCCTGGACTTCTACGCCTGATTAGAACAAGAGCGTCAAAAATATTTTCATCATAATGAAATGCCTGAGATCAGAGCAGCAGCTCAGTGGGACATTCTCAAGGCAGTACTTAGGGGGTGTTTAATAGCCTACTGTCCAAACTAGAAAGAGAGAATGTGATCAGACCCTCAGGCAGCAAGATGGGAACCTAAAGTCCTTAGAGCAACAGCGCATGCAACACCTTAACAGAGTTGAGACACTCAGACCCCAACGCACTGGGGCCAAAATTGAAATAGCTTTCCAGCATCAGACAGAATATAGTCTTTTTCGCCTGAACCAACTGTACTGGGAGGCAGGGGAACAGCCGAGGAGGCTGCTACCACAACATTGCCAAGCTAAAGAAGCAGAAAAGTACATCCCTCTCATACACACAGCACAAGGCTCGGTGACTATCCCCCAAGACATCACACAGGTACTGTATTTGTGGAGTATTCTTATCTGTATGCCTCCAAGGTTGCTCCTGCTTTCTTCCAGTATGACTCTTTCCACTCAGATATTTCACTCCTGCAGATTGCATCACAAATGAATGCTTCTCTGGTTATTCCTACACATCACAAGAGATATCAGATGTTATTCAATTAATGTCAGTGGGTAAATCGCCTGGGGCCAGATATTCAAAACATAGCCCCAGGGCAAAATTACAATGCTGGAGTGCTAAATTTCCAGGAACCATTAGCATGCTATATTCAAGGGAACAGCCCCGGGCTAATCCTGCTGAATGTAGCATGCAATGGAAGCAGTGCAAACAGGACTGAGAGAGGTGTGCTAAAATAGCCCGGGAAACAAGACAGCACTGAATATAGCAATAGGGAAGGACAAAATGTAACAGCAGTCAGTGGACACAGAGGTAGAGTAAGGCAGAGTTGCAGTTGATGGACAATGTGTGTGATAGCAATGAAGTGTTGCACAACACCTGCAAACAACAATGCAAGCCACACACTGCAGAACTGTGCTATGCTTTTCAGAGGTTTGCTCGGGGCTAACTCGATTGCACAGTGCTAACACATTAGCCCAGTACAAACATGTTATCCCGGGGCAAAAGTCTGCCATATTCATACAGTCCTATGCAAATGAGCCTACTCACGCAATTTGTGAGCAGTCACATTTGCTTTCATTATGGCCTGCTTTGCATGCACTCCCATGTACTTTGCTCAGCGCTATTGCATAGAGCACACAGCTCCACCTTTGGTCGGAATGGATGTACAGGCTGGAAGCAGCAGGCCAGGGTGGTCGGAATGGAGTACAGGCTGGATGTTGCAGGAAATAGGTGTTTTCAGGCCCATGCAGTGCCTATACCACTCACCACGCAGCACTGCAATGAGGGACACAGACGTGCTGACTGAGGGGCAATGAGGGACACTGACTCTCATAATGAGGGACACAACACCAAACATGGGGATACAAGCTCAGAACACTGCAGAACCATTGCCTTTACTTGTACAAAGTGTACTTCTTCCTACGACATCTTAGAATATTAATAATTTCTGCTTTACAGTATGAATGTACAGCACATTCTCTGTGTGTGCAGTACCTTTTACATGAGGGACAGAGGAGGGACTGGGCAATTTAGATGGGTAAAATGAGGGCTGTCCCTCATAATGAGGACACTTGAAAGGCATACTCCGTTCTGTCCATAGTCGTGTATTGTCCTGGTAGTCTATTGTCTCCCACCCACATCACGATCCCCGACACCCATTGTTCAATATTTCAACCCCATCCCTGGTAGTCTAGTGTCCTCTCCACCCCACGTGATCCCGACTCCCGTTGTTCAATATTTACACTTCATCCTTAGTAGTCTAGTGTCCCCCCAACCCCCATCATGATCACACGACACCCATAGTACAGAACTCTACACATTTCCCTGGTAGACTAGTGGCTTCTCCACCTCCCATCATAATCACCGACACCCGTAGTAATAAAAGCACCTCATTTCCCTGGTAGTTTAGTGGCCGCCCCAGCAGTGCTGGCCCCCACCCCCAACCATCCATGAACAAGCCGGTGACTGACTCAGCCCACTGCTCACCTGCACGGCCAGCCGCCGACTGAGTGATGAATGAGCGCATACACCACTGTGTTATGAATGAGCATGGGATACTGTTTAAGTGTCAGCACACAGAGCTAATAGGGAGCCACAGGTCCACACTGTACAGTATATGGTGTTGCATAAGGTATACAGAACACCACAGGCATTATATTGTGTGGGTATACTGAGACACAGTGACTGCTGGCACTGTTCTTCCCCAGGCCACGGTGACACACATTCTTTGGTCATGCACGACTCCAGAATCCTACTGAAAGGAGGTATGGGACTACTGCCATTCCTTGACACCCCTATCCCATGTGAAGGACCCAAAACTGGCTCTCCTGAGGCTCTTACCAGAGAATTCTATGCTCTCTCAAGATCAACTGGTATAGGCCGATGCATCCTTTTCAATAGCCAAGCTCATAATTCTGTGGATGTGCAGAGACTCAAATTCCCCAGTGTACAAAGAGTGATTCAACTTACTACATCTCACCTCTAGGTATGAGAGTGGCCCATGCTGCAGTCTGTAAGTTAGAAACCTACAATAACATTTGGGGCCTATACTTTTCACTCCAACAGCCTAGCGAATCCCACCACATAGGTAAGTTAGCCTGCTTCAATTTTCTATCCCCTTGTGACAGGGCTGAAGGCTGACATCTCCAATGCAACACCCTTCTCTCCCAGAACTCCTACCGCTGAGGAACTCTGTTCCAGACCCCTTTATAGATTAGGCATGATATAGGCAACAACTCCTAAGAGGCTCTAGTTTTATGCCGGGCTTCTTGGCAGGGGTGTCAGTCCCTCTTCACTCCTTGCACTCCCCTATGGTGCACACAGTGTGAAATCTGATGAACCTAGAGAGCAATTAAACCCAGGCAATATATACAGGTAGGTACAGTAGGTATAAGTTCAACAAAATGAGTAACTATGGCAACTCCTGCTTAATGAAACCTTACACACTTGCAGAAAGTTCCCTCATCCCCATCATGCTGCCCCTGAACAATTCTTGACAGGCCATTATTAGAGATACCACATAAACCTGAGTAAAATTGTAATCTAATATTGATTTTACCCTTGACCAATGGTATGAATACTTTTGAACTGGCATACTTTATTACCTTTGTAAATGTTCCAAGAGGTTATTGCTTGTTAGTTGTTCTGATGTCAAATCAGAGACAATGAGTACTGGGTGACAATCTTTATTTTCTCACCATACAGCTGTTCATTAAACAACTGTCAACATGTTATATTTGCTGGTGTTTTCCAAGCAGTTGTAGACAGGTAACTAATACCATGTGAGAATAGTTCTGTATAACATTGTTTCTGTGTTTCATCAATTGCACGCTATTACTGTATTGTCACATGGATATCTGTAATAAAAAAAGAATACTTGAAAACATTCAGTAAAACTTTCATGGCAAAATAGGAATGTTTGGGACACTTCTAGTTGTGATACCGGCTTCCCATCAATAAGAGCATGGAAAGCTGAAATGGCTAAAAAAATCACTTTAATGGATGAGTACTGGAGACCAGAGTCAGATAATGACAAAAAATAGTCCAACACAGAAATCACAGGACCCATATAATCGTCCACAGAATGTGAAGCATACCAGATGGAGAAACATTTTCACTTCAGGGAATAAGTATGCTGGTGGAAGGCTTTCTAGCTGATAGTAAGGCGTCAGCAACTTTAGCGTAAGCAGTGGTCCTGTCCTCTAGAGTGATGCATGTAGATGAAAGGACTTCAGGTTTGGATGAACTGGAGACCCCAATTCTTGGGGCAGTAAACCCTGACACAATTTGTTTAATTTTAATTTTAATTTGTTTAATTAGTATTTCAGAAAGACCTTTAGTATGAGCTCTTTTACAAAGGTTCCACGTCAGGGTGGACAATAAGACAATACACATATTCAGTGGTTACAGAGGCCTGATCATTAGGCATTAAAGAGCAATTACATGACAATTAGATAAACAGGAGAAAAAAACTGAGCAGTTGTAATTGAATACTAAGCTATTTCTAATCGGTTGCCCTAGGTAGCACACCCCTGGAAACCTCCAAATCCGTTGATAGACTATGGGAGAGTAACTGCATAGGGTTTAACACTATCCCAGATGGCGAGAGGCTGGGTGACAGTGAAACAAGGGGGAATGGGTTTGAAACCAACGCAGAGAGTGAGAGGTGGGGATAGTGAAACGGGGGCTGTGATGGGGAGCAGCTCAGAGGGCTTTGTCGAGTATGGTGTGTGTGTGGGGGGTTGGGAGGGGCAGTACCAATTGCATTTAAAGAGGACTGATAGCTTACTTAAGCCCTTGGCTGAAGCTGGAATGGAGGCAGGGTTCTCTAGGTAGCCCTGTTGGGTGTTACCCTGGGAGTAGGCCTGACTATCAAGTGGGCCTGAGAAGCAGGTGCATTTTGAGTTAGACATTAGGTGCTGTTTGAGGCCTACTTTGAATTGAGACAGGCTGTTGTTTGTTTGTAATTTCATCGGAGTTCATTTATCAGAGGGGCCCGATAGAAAGCACACTGCCTAGTGAGGTTTGGCGGAATGGTATGGACAGTGCTCCATTCTTCCTCCGTCTGGTGATGTGTGTTGAGAGAGAAGCCTCGAGCAGGTTTCCTATACAGGGTGGGGTTTTCAGGTGCTTTCTTTCCCAGGAGGCAAGTTTGGTATTTGATCCTGTCTTTTAGGTTAAGCCAGTTTGTACGCTCATACAGGGTGCAAGTATGAGTGTAGTGATCTGCACACAGGGTGAGGCGGCATGCTTTACTGAGTGCAATTTGGATGCTTTTGAACACTGTATCAGTAGCAGCTCTATAGACCACCAGCCCGTAGTCAATCGTGGAGAGTATGGAACTGGAGACTGAGATTCGGAGTGCTTCTGGGGTAAAGGGAGATTTCTTATGCCTATAGAGGACCCCGATCTTTGTGTTTACCACTTTGACAAGGGAGTCTACATGGTGTGTATAAGTGAGAGAGTTATCAGTGGTGACTCCAAGGTACTTGAACATGTGCACTTGCTCAATCTGCTCACCAGCCTTGTTGGTGATTACGAGGGGAGCATGCTTGTGTTTGTTGTAGGGGCTGGAATGTAGCATGACCTTGGTTTTCTTGTAATTTACTAGCAGCTTTTGCCTACTGAACCAGTCCTCAAGTTTACTGAAAGAGTTCTGTAGTTCTGTTTGTAGGGCAACCTGAGAGGGTGCTGCTGCTCAGCAGCACAGCGTCAACCGCATACAGAATAAGTTTGGTGTCACAGGCTGTGGGTAGGTCATTTACAAAGAGGCTGAAAAGCAGGGGCCCTAGAATTGATCCTTGAGGGACTCCTAGGAGTACATCTCTGGAGCTGGATAACGTCTGCTCGATTTTGACTCGCTGGCTCCTGTGTGTGTTAGGTAGTCATTGAACCAATTCACGGTGTTTGGTGCCACACCCAATCTTTGGAGCTGGAGTACTAGTAGAGGGTGGTTGACGGTGTCGAAGGCTTTGGTGAGGTCAATGAAGATGGACCCCACCAATTTGCCTTCATCCAGCACCTTGTGCGCATAGTCAGTGTATTCCAGCAGTGCCGTGGTGGTACTGTGTTTTTGCCTGAAGCCATGTTGGTTTGGGCAGAGCAGATTGTACTTATTGAGTATTCTGTGAGTTGACTTGCGCGATTTTTTCAAAGCTTTGGATAGTGGGAGAGAGGATAGATATTGGCCTGTAATTTGATACCAGCGCCTTGTCACCATTCTTATGCACTGGAGTTACCAGGGCTTGCTTCCATACCTCTGGAAATTGAGCTAGGGCCAAGGTTTATTAAATAGCATTGTTATGGGCATGATAAGAATATCAAGGGTGACAGATAGTAACTTCATGTCTAGCCCATCACTCCCAATCTGGTTTTGCCTAGGACTTTCCTGACCATCGTTAGGGCCTCCTTCACCGTCACCTTTTTAAAGTAGAAGGCTGGGTGGTTAGTTATGAGCATGTTGGCACAACCTTGGTCCTCCACAGGCAGAAGGTAGTCTGGAAGCAGCACCGAGGACAGGTCTGTAAAGGCCTGGTTAAAGGAATCAGCACTGACTAGCGGATCTGAGGAGGATGAGTTATTAATGTTGAGCATCTTAGGGTGCTGCTTTTGATCTTTACCAAGGATGTTCTTGATGTTGTCCCAAAACCTCTTTCCATCTCCCCATGCATTGTTAAGCTGGGTCTTATTGAAATTGGCTTTGCAGAGCCTGATAAGTTTGGTGCACCGATGCACAATGGGAGCTGTATAAGGAGGTTCACTGTCATATGCTATAAAGTGGAAAACAAGGCTGGTGGGCCAGAAGGGTGCCACTGGTATTACAGTGGCATTTTCTGCTCGTAACGCTGAGCAGCTCCCTCTGAATGAGAGGATTGGAGGAAAGGTATAAGGAATCTCTCTTTCTAGGAGAGAAACAACATGTCTCACCCAAAAACTCCATGCCCTGGAGTGAGCGAGCAAAACAGAGCAGTTTTGCATTGTGTGGGTATGCAAAAAGGTGCAACTTTGAAAGACCACACCTTGCAAAGAGGTTGTGTGCTATGGAGATTAATAGTTCCTATTCATGACACAGAGATTGATACCTGCTTAGTTAGTCTGCTAAGATGTTTTGGGTACCTAGAAGGAACACTGCTGACAGCTGAAGGCCATGAGACATGGCCCAGTACCACAATCTTATGGCCTCCCTGCCAAGTGGATGGGGTGTCCTCTTGCTTGTTTATATAGTGCATCACACTTATATTGTCTGTCCAAGTCAGCAAAGGACTGGGGCTGAGATGGGCTTGAAATGTTTGTAGACCATGTAGAACTGCCCTCATCATCAGAATGATGATATGGAGAAGACTCCAGACTGGACCAACTTCTCTGAGTCTGGAATTACCTCAGATGAGCACCCATCTGGATCCCAAGGCGTCTGTGGCCAGAATCTGTGGGGCAGCTGGGTCAAAGAAGGGAACAACCTGCATCAAGTTGGGGTGATCTATCCGCCACAGCACAGTACAGCATAGAGGAGATGTGACCAAAAACATCTAGTTGAGGCCATTTAGCAACTAGTCCCACTTCACCATGAGTGCCAGAGTGGAATGTGCATATAAAAGTGGACATACAGGACAGTTTTGATGGCTGCAGTCATCAAACGTAGCAGATGTAGCATGCACCTGGCAGATACATAATGGCTGCTGTGTACCATACAAGCCTGGGCAATTAAAAGTGTTCCCTGTCTGTAAGCATGAAAAACTGCCCAAAGCCATGTCTAGAAGTGCTTCAATGTACAGGAGATGTTGGCAAGGTATGAGGACTAATTTGGGTTCACTGACTGTGACACCCAGGGCCTCAAACAACTGTCTTGTTCTTGACAGAGTGTGTATAATCCCATCCATGGATAGGGCCTTGAAAAGCCAGTCATCCAGATGGGGCAGACATACAACCCTTTTCTCTAGAGGGCCACTGCCACTACTGCTACGCATCTGGTAAATACATGCGGTGCCAAGGACAAGCCAAAAAGCAAGTGTCAGAAATGATAAAGGCTGCCCTCCAGCATAAAGTGAATGCACCGTCTGTGACACTTGCAGATCTTGATATGAAGGCACATAGCCTACATATCCAGGGCACAAAGCCAATCCCAT
The DNA here is from genome assembly GCA_016271365.2 of Neoceratodus forsteri. Lineage (NCBI taxonomy): Eukaryota > Metazoa > Chordata > Ceratodontiformes > Ceratodontidae > Neoceratodus > Neoceratodus forsteri. Next base: position 1,318,170,937 of record CM057455.1, on the reverse strand, counting down.
TTGCAACAGAGGAATAAGAACCTGAAGTGAGACCATTCAAAACTTTTTGGATTCAATATATTTGTCTCGACCTTGAACAGTCAAGACTTGACACAGGTTTCCTGTCCATTTTGAAATGAGGAAGTATCGGGAACAGACACCCTGATTTAACTCTTGTGGGGAAACAGGTTCTATAGCATGCTTTTGCATGAACGTTTGAACCTCTATCAGCAGAAAGGGCAAGTGGCCTGGAGGGTAATGACCAGGAGGAGGTGGATGCACTGAAGGGACAGACGGAAGCTCCAGAGCATTTCCCTTTTCTATAATTTCCAGGACCCACTTATCCATAGTTATTTCCCTCTATTTTGGTAGACATGGGGATCATGCCCCACTAGCACACAGAGGAGAGGTCAGTGTTAAGTCAGAAGGCACTGGGGCTGGCAGGAGTGCTGCTATCTGCATTAATAACTTTGGGTGCTTTTGCATAAGTATCAGGGAGGAGGAGACCCGAGAAAGGACCTCTACCATGAGCATGTGGCTGCTAACAGTAGACACGACCATCATGGGCAGCTGGCCTATGAAACCTGCTACTATTATGCCCCCTAGAGGGCTGTGGAGTCAAAATCTTAAGGAATCTGAGTGTCATCTTAGAGGATTTATTCTCTTACAGCCAACTCTACATCACTGACAAATAAATTCTGCATTATTACAAACCTTCCTAGTTGTAGAACAAAACTGAGACAGTTTGGAATACATACCCACAAACACTGTAAATAACCAACATAATGGATGTTTTCAATGTTTAAAAAATGCATCTGTTTAGCACTACAAAATGTAATTGTTTTGCATAATTTGTTTTTATGACTCATTGTATTTGGCAAAGTAGTTTTATACTGTATTTTATTTGTACATAATTTACTGTCTTACTGTGTCACTTTTTGGAAAAATAGGCACTTGTGTCTAAAGGCCTTTCCCTAAGAATAAACTTTAAAAAAAATAATTTCAATCCTCAAAAAAGGGCGTGAAGGACAGAGTGTTGCACATCAGTAGCAAAATCTTCCGCACAAAGCCAACAGCATAATCTCAGGCAAATGCCAGAAGCAGCCATCCTGGCTGAAGCATCAGTGGCATCTCAGGCCGAACATAAAAGATGCTTGCCAGTGTGAAGACCTGCAGTAGCAAATTTCAATAAATCAGCTTCAGCAGGACTATCAGGCAATGAGGCAATGTTAATCATGACAGACTCCGTGAGGTTTTCTGATATTTGATCACATAGGCTTGGCAGTCAGCAGACAGAAGGCCCAAAGAGGCAGAGGAGTAAGTCCACTTGCCTATAACTTCTAGCCTCCTAGATTCCTTGTAAGGAGACAAAGAACTCATGAGGCTACATGCTCTGGACCCATCGTGAGCAGCCATAATGACCACTGAGTCAGTTTCATGCTGGGAGGCACAGTGTAGTTTAGAAGAAGGTGCAGGACATTATTAATCTTCCTTGAAACAGCAGACAAAGTACTTTTCCTATGCCATGCTTTGCACCAGTACTGTTTTGTATATTCATTGGTCAACTTTTAATCCAGTTTGCTCATACTAAATCTGACTCTTCCTTGATAGGTACTCAAATTTGTCCAGCATTAGCCCACATCGATGACTTGGCCTTATTTCATTAACTCAAACTGGACTACGACACAAGTTATATATTTTGAATTATTATGCAAATGCCAATAATCTTGAGATAAATGAGAGTAAGAGGCAGGTAGTAACATTTGGATCAAATAAATTAAATAAAACATGGAAAGTAGGAATTATAAATCAGTAAAATTCTATGTTTACTTAGGGGTAACATTAACTAACAATATAAAATGGAATAACCATATTAAAATGCAACTAATTAAATTAAAACAGACTGCCGGAGCCTTAAATAGGTTTAATTATCAGTATGGCGCTAATACTTTTGCTCCTTTAATTAAGGTAACTGAGGCAAAATATTACCCGCAGACATTGTACAAAGTGGAAATATGGGGTTTTGGTAAAATGACTCCATTAGAAGTACCCTTGAATAAATTATATCATACTGCTTTAGGACTGGGTAGATCAACTCCTGCTGTTCTACTCAGAGCCAAATTAGGATCTTCGAGCCTGATGGCTCTATCAGAAGTTAGACTGTTAAATTATTACTAAAGTTACCAGAATGAATCCTGATTGATTACTCCACAAATGTTTAATAGAAAAATATAGATGGTATGATATTAGGACATCAGACTCATGTAATAATGTGAATGTAGTCCTGGACAAATACAATCTGAAATATTTAAAAGGATATACTGAGAAGAATATAAAAATTAGTCTAAAATATAAAGCTTATTGCAATATAAAAAATAGGAAATTACAACAAATTAAAAGATTTAAAGGAAATCACTAAATTAAAAATAACACTATGGCTTTCTATAAATGATAATGTCCACTGTTATAGATACTATTTAGATGTTCTTATAGATGGGTTCCTAAGAAAAAGTTATAAAAAATTTAGGATGGAACAATTTGTGACACTTGGACAGCTGGTTCTGATTAATCTATGCTTTTTGTAATATAAAAATGTGTTTACTGTGTTGTGGGATGCCCCCCCCCGGGTTCAACTACAAGCTGTTATCCTAAAAGCCAGGAGATAATTACAGACTAGAAGGGATTTAAATTAAGAATCTCCTGTTTATCTAGCTTAATTGTAACTGCCAGCTGCTAGGCTGGAAATCATAAACTTTTATGACGTTTAGAGGAAGAATACAGGTTATGTCACTTTGGTGCAAAGTCATAAATGCTCCTTTGATGTCTATGAAGAGCAGGATGCTGCTCATGGATGAAAAGAAAGAACTTGGAAAATTACAGACTTGATTGGGAAATCATGAGGCGAAATCAGTTTTGTTGGCGTCACCTTAATTTACCTTCAGAGGGATAAGACATCCTGTTTGTATGATTTTTAATAAACAGAGGAGGAGCTAGGTGACCTCATGCAAAGAGGTTGGCAAACCTAGTTTTAAACAGTATTCTGTTTTCCACTTAGATACATTCATGTTTGGACTCTGAAAAAGAAACATCTACTTTAGATAGACAAGTCTAATTGTCTGGTGGTAGGAACTGATTTGCACTTTTTAAACCTTGTTCTTTTTAAATGATTATATGTTTTTGTGATATATTGTTCTGTATTTACATTTTTTACATTTTTATCTATTTTAAAGTAAATCTCTATTTTAACAGACTACTTGGTGTGCCTTTGAAATTCTTTCTTTGACAAGTGAAGCATATATGGTTAAAGTTGACATTGTGCATAGCTTACTGGTAATACCAAACTGGGAAAAGGTAAGAATTTATCTGAGGTCTTTTCATAGAGTTTTTAAGGGTTCATTTTGTACACCTGATTAGGTGCCCATAGGTGAAAGATATCTGCACCTCCCCAAACAGCAGAATTATCTGAGCCTGTACATTGGGTATACTAGCAAGAGGTTCACAGTTTGAATCCCTCCAGAACTTGAGACCAAAGGTTGATTCGAACCCACAAACCAGACAGGAGGGTTACCCTGTTTCTGTTACTGTTCACAATACTGCACTCGGAGGTTGGCACTGTGGGAGCAGAGGGCCTGACCTGCTGAGTGGGTTGGAAGCAGAGGGCCTGACCTGCTGAGTAGGGTTGTAACAGATTGGCTGGCAGCGGTGTACATAAGTTTTGTATTGCAAGCTTTCATTGTTCAGTGTGTCGGCTTGATACTGTCAGCTCACTTGCAAAAAAAGAAAAAGGCAGTGTTTTATTTTTAAAAGGAAACAGAACTATATCACTTGGCTTACAGTCAAGTTCCTAATTGTTTCATTTTTTTTTCTAAAGTGCAAGTCAGAGTAGCTGTAGTTAGGGAACAAGATGGCTTCCAACCACAGCGGGCACAGGGTAGACTACTTAAAGCAGTTGTGCAGGGACAGAGGAGTCCTGTTTGAGGTGAAAGCCACCAAGCAGAACCTCATGGATGCCCTAATGGTAGCAGATACCCAGAGCATCGAGTCACCGACAGTGACTGTAAGGGACCGAACCTTGAATGTGGAAGGGTTAGCGGCCAGTGCAGTGTCCAGATCCAATGAGGAGGGCAGCAGGACCACTGTCAGTGAAGGGTCACAGCAGCAGGGGAAGGTCACCAGTATCCTGGATCCAGAAGTACTCAGGCTACAGACTGAGTTGTGCAAAATGGAGCTGGAGTTCCAGAGAGAAAAGAAGCAAGAACAGAGAGCTGCAGAGGAGAAGAGGCAAGAACACAGAGAGGCAGAGCGAGAATGCGGGAGGCTGACCGTGAGGAGTGTGAGTGCCAGAGGCAACATGAACTAGAGAAGCTATGACTCCAACCACCAGCACCAGAGCAGGTAAGTGGCTTGGGTTTAACTGGGACTACAGGACTGGGTTACAAATTGAATTCCAAATTGATAGCCGAATTTAAAGAGGGGGAGGATCTGGATGCCTTTTTAAATTCTTTTGAAAAAGTTTGTATTGAGGCTAAAATTCCTAGGGAATCCTGGAGCTTCTAGCTATCCCCGCTACTTACTGGGAAAGCTTGGAATTCATTGGGTCAAATGGGCAATGAGGACAGTGATGGTTACAGCAAACTTAAAGCTGCACTGTTAAAAAAATTTGAATTAACTGCTGAATCATACAGAGCTAACTTCTGTAAGCTCAGGAGAAGCCCTGACATGAGCTACGAGGAGCTAGCCATGAAACGTCAGTTTTTAAAATGTTGGTGGGAAGGAAGTGAAGCAAACTCTGTTGATAAAACTTCTTCTCAAATTCTCAAATTCTATGTTTCTATTGTGGAGTCAGGAACAGTGGGAGAATTCAAGAATGCATGGGACAGGCATAAGGCAATTCTAGTGGGAGGCAGGAGGAAGTAAGCTGTTGATTAACTAGAATCTGCAGCTTATCCATCAGGTAGGGAAATGGGCAGACTGGGTGGACCAAGCGGTCCTTATCTGCCGTCAAATTCTATGTTTCCATGTTTCTATGAAAATGTGATTCTGTTAGAACAGTTTTTTTGGGCATGCCCAGCAGAGCTGAAAACCTCTCTGGAGGACCAAGATCCCAAAACAGTGCAAGAGGCTGCTGAACTCTCGGACCACTATGCCAAGAGCAGACCTGCCCTGAGAGTGAATGGGGCAGGTGTGGTAGTGCAGAAAGGGAAAAGCGTGCCTTCAGGGCAGCTAAAACCCTCACTGCCTTCACCGAAACCAGTTAGCCCCAGGTTTCAGAGAAAAGATTTCTCTGAGAAAAGAAATGAACATTGGTTGTGTAAAGAAACTGGGCATATTGCCAGACAGTGTCCCAAAAGGGTGAGCAATACACAACAGGGGACTAGGAAAGAAGTGGGTTGTTTGTGTGTCCCTGGAAGCATGCATGTAACCCAGTCATGATGAATGGTGTACAGATGCAAGGGTTAAGAGACACAGGGGCATCCCTGACCTTGGTAAAGGGGGATCTAGTAGAGCCTGGTCAGCTTATACCCAATAAATACATCACTATACAGGACTTTACTGGTGAGGAGAAAACATTGCCCCTTGCTAGTGTTCTCCTAGACTGGGGTGAAACAGGGTGAACTGTGCAACAGGTGGCTGTAGCCAAAACCTTAGCAGTGGATGTGATCCTGGGCAGCAATCTCAAAAACAGGGGATGATGTGTGTAATTACCCATAGCCAAGTGGCAAGGGAAAATTGTAGTTCCCTGAACCCAACAGAAGCCATTGTGGAAACCACTGGGAGGCGGGTTCCCCAGCCTGTGTCTCCAGATGGGGAGACTAATGAAAAGGGGGTAGAAATTTTCACAGTAGCAGATAACCACACAGTTATGGAGGGTTACTCTAAAGAGGGAGGGGTGAACCATTGTCAGAGGGTTGGGATTGACAGTGATCCTGACTGCCCTGATGCTAGTGCTAGGGACCCTAGTTTAGCGACTGAAGGGGACCTGCCCCATGCCTTGGGAATGTGTGAGGGGTTTGCAGCTGCTCAGAGAAGTGACCCTTGTCTAGAGAAGCTGAGGGCTTGGGCAGACTCTGACAGAGCACAGGGAGGTGACAGAAGACATAAGGTTTATTGGGAAAATGGACTTATGTATACTCAGGCTGTGCAGACAGAGAGGGGTGGAGGCAGGCAGCTTGTCATTCCCCAGGGGTATCGTGAGCAGTTGCTCAAGATTGCACATGATATTCCCTTGTCTGGTCATCTGGGAATCACGTGCACTATGCAGCGGTTGGCCCAGAATTTCTACTGGTCCAACTTCACCCAGCAGCTGAAGGAGTATTGCAGGTCTTGTCACCGGTGCCAAGAAATAGGGAAGGCAGGCAATAAAACCCAAGCTGCCCTGATTCCATTGCCCATAGTGGAGGAGCCATTCCAGAGGGTGGGAATGGATATTGTGGGGCCTTTAAATATCCCCAGCTCCTCAGGAAAGAGATTCATCCTGACTGTGGTGGATTATGCCACCCAGTACCCAGAGGCAGTTGCCCTATCCTCACTGAGGACAGAAAGTGGTAGATGCCTTACTTGGGATTTTCTCCTGTGTTTGGTTTCCACTGGAGGTTATCACCAATTGTGGGGGTTCCTTCATGTCGGACCTGATGAGATGTTTATGGGAGAAGTGTGGGGTGGTGCAGAGATGCACGACACCATATCACCCTAGCCAATGGGCTTGTGGAAAGATTCAATGGTACCCAAGTCAATGCTCCAGGTGTTTGCTGAACTGCATGGGAGGAATGGGAAAAATACCTTCCCACCTAGTGTCTGCATACAGGGAGGTGCCCAGAGTCGACAGGATTTTCCCCTTTGAACTCTTATATGGATGCGCTGGATGCGTGGGCCTCTAGACTTGATCAGGGAGGACTGGGAAGGCAAGCACGCCACCCAGGAACTCCCATTGTGGATTACGTCCTTAGGTTTAGGGAAAGGCTAAAGGAGCTTATGAGGACACTCCAGAGCAACCTGGCAGCTGCCCAACAGAAACAAAAAGTGTAGCATGACCGCAGAGACAGAACTCGCTCATACATGGTGGGTCAGGAAGTTATAGTCCTTATTCCGTCTAGAAAGTCAAGCTGCAGGCTGAGTGGGCAGGACCGTACAAAGTAGTTAGGAAGGTAAATGATGTGAACTATATTATAGAGTTACCTGACAGAAGACAGACAGAAAGGATGTACCATGTCAACATGAAGAAGCCATATGCCAATAGTGCTGACATGGTGTATGCAGTGTGTAGTCTTGGGGAGGGGACGGATGAAGGAGACCCCCTTCTGGACTTGCTGGAACAAAGTAGCAGGAGTCCTCTGTGGAGGCAGTTAAATTGTCTGCCCAGCTGACCCTGGACAAGATACAGGAAGGAAGGGAAGTTTTAGCAGACTTTGCCCCATTGTTTAGCACCAAGCCTGGACTAACCCCTTAGTGACTCACAATGTGAACACAGGGACACTGAGACACCCATCGGACAGACAGCATATTGTGTGTTGGAGGCTGTCCAAAAGGACATGAGGTGGGGGAGATCCTGGATTTAGAGGTAATCCAGAGATCTCAGAGCCCCTGGGCCTCATCTGTAGTCCTTGTGCCCAAGCCAGATGGCTCTACTTGTTTCTGTGTGGACTTTCATGGACTGAATGCAGTCACAAAGTCAGATGCCCACCGATGCCCCGAAGGACAAACTCCTGGACAAGTTGGGAGGGTGACCTACCTTCGACAATTGACCTGACCCAGGGGTATTGGCAGGTAGAGTTAAATGACAGAGCTAGAGAGTAGCCTTCATCACTCAGATAGGCTTATCTGAATTTAAAGTAATGCCTTTCGGAATGAAGAATGCCTTGGCCACTTTCCAAGGTTGGTGAACCAGGTGTTAAATGGTGCTGAGAGATGCGCCGTTGCGTAACACCTGGATGACATTGCCATCTTTAGGCCAGCTGGGAGGAACACCTATCCCACCTTAGGAAAGTGCTGGGCAGGATACAGAGGGCCGGGCTCACTGTCAAAGCACAGAAGTGCCAGGTGGCCATGGAAGAAGTAGCATACCTTGGGCATGTGGTAGGCCAGGGACAGCTCCGTCCTAACCAAATAAAAACAAGAGATAATCCAGGCATGGCCCAGACCAGAAACACAAAAGCAGGTCAGAGTTTTCTCAGGACAGCAGGTACTATAGAAAAGTTGTACCCAGTTACAGTGCCCTGGCTGCTCCCCTATCTGACCTGGTAAAGAAAAGGATGCCAAAGAAAATTACCTGGGACCCAGCCTGTGAGGAAGCCTTTACCAGCCTGAAGGAGGCACTGTGCAGTGCTCCTGTTTTGACAAGTCCTGACTATAGCAGACCCTTTATAGTTCAGACTGACACCTCAGATGTGGGAATTGGGGCAGTACTGGGTCAGACATCCAACCAAGGAAAGATCGCAATAGCATACCTGGTAGAAAGTTACTTCCCAAGAAGCAGGCATACTGTACCATGGAAAAAGAATGTCTTGCCATAGTGTGGGTCCTAAAGAAGTTAGAGCCATACTTATATGGGTAGCATTTTGTGGTACAGACTGACCACAACCCCCTGGGTTGGCTGATGCAGATGGGAAAAAACAATGGTAGCTTGTTAAGATGGAGTCTTGCTTTACAAGGGTATGACATGACAGTCCTACATAGGGCTGGAGCCAAAAATCAGAACTCAGATGGGTTGTGTCGTGTCTATGAGGAGTGAACTGATTTGGGAAGCTCATCCCATGCAGGGGATAGAGCCCCCAAATTCAGTCTAGGTGGGGAGGATTGTGACACTTGGACAGCTGGTTCTGATTAATCAATGCTTTTCGTAATATAAAAATGTGATATTGAATGTCTCTCTTGAGACATGCTGTGTCATGGGATGACCCCCTTCCCCCCCAGGTTCAACTACAAGCTGTTATCATAAAAGCCAGGAGATAATTACAGGCTAGAAAGGACTTAGATTAAGGATCTCCTATTTATCTAAATTGATTGGCTGACAGCTGCTAGGCTGAAATCATAAACTTTATGGCGTTTGAAGGAAGAATACAGGTTATGTCACTTTGGGTGCAAAGTCATAAATGCTCCTTTGATGTCTGTGAAGAGCAAGAAGTCTGCTCATGGATGAAGAAAGAACTTGGAAAATTACAGACTTGATTGGGAAGTCATGTGGGAAATGAGTTTTGCTGCGTCACCTTAATTAATTTACCTTCAGAGGGACAAGACATCCTGTTTGTAAGATTTTTAATAAACAGAGGAGGAGCTAGGTGACCTCGTGCAAAGAAGTTAGCAAAGCCAGTTTTAAACAGTATTCTGTTTTCCATAGATACATTCATGTTTGGACTCTGAAGAAAAACATCTACTTTAGATAGACAAGTCTAATTGTCTGAGTGGTAAGAGTGAGTTGCACTTTTTAAACCTTGTTCTTTTAAGTGATTGTATGTTTTGTGATATATTGTTCTATATTTACATTTTTTATCTATTTTAAAAGTAAACCTCTATTTTAACAGACTACTGGTGTGCCTTTGAAATTCTTTCTTTGACAAGTGAAGCATATATAGTTAAAGCTGACACTGTGTGCAGCTTACTGGTAATACCAAACTAGAAAAAGGTAAGAGTTTATATGAGGTCTTTTCATAGAGTTTTTAAGGGTTCATTTTGTACATCTGGTTAGGTGCCCGTAGGCGAAAGATATCTGGACCTCCCGAAGAGCAGAATTATCTGAGCCTGTACATTGGGTATGCTAGCAAGAGGTTAACAGTTTGAATCCCTCCAGAACTTGAGACAAAGGTTGATTCGAACCCACAAAACAGACAGGAGGGTTACCCTGTTCTGTTCCTGTTCTAATTTAGCAGTGTCAGTGGCTCAGTAGGTAGCACATGATCTCAGAGGCTGAGAATCAGAGGCTGTGGGTTCAGTTCCACTTCAAACAACATGAAGTCTTGCTGTATTCTAACAACTGCAGTTAGCCCCAGCCTTAAGCTGCCCCAAGAACAAAGGCTAACTTTTCTATGCATGGCATAGAATGTTCATCTCGAGCTCAGTTGAAGCCTCTGCCTGTTGTATTTGAACTACAACCAGTCAGATTCTTTCTCCACCTCACTGAACAGTCGCTCCGGAATTTCTTCTGCTGCTCAGTTCAAAGTCGGTTGAATGTAGGTTTCGGTCGGTTTTCTACGAAATTGTTGTTTCCACATGGTGCGGTTCAAGTCTCTGTCTGTGGTACTGTGAGTACTAGATAGGTATTATTCTGTTTTCTGTGTGGAACTTCTAAAAAGTATGGATCAGTTCAGCTAGACCAATAATTTCAGGTAAAATTTGTACTTTACTTTAGTGTGTAGTTACGGTCCGTATCGGTTCTAAAAAAATGGGTTTAGTCGTTTTTTCCAAGACCTGTAAACGGTCAGGAACCAATAGAAGTCTTGCCTGGCGGTTGCCGAAAAAAAGGTAAGTTTGGTTAGATTGGCCATGTCTGAGAGAGCAAGAAAAAAACCAGGCCCACTGGGTTTCAACACTACAGTGTGTGTGGAGGTCTTTGCTAAGGCGATCCCCACCACCTGTGTTGTGTCTGGGGTTTGACCACCTCGATTCAGACTGCCAAATTTGCAAAATATTCCCAAATCTACCCTGGAAAGAGATTAGGTAGACTGAGGGAAAGGAGGCTGAGAAGTCCGCTGCCGGATGGCCAGCCCGGTTCAGTTCTGACGAACCAGAAGAGTGCCCTCTGACCAGGGTGATACTTCTTTGGGCAAAGGAGAGCTGATTCCGAGATCGGTTCTGACAAAAAGAAAAGGAAAACAAATCGGCCGGTTTGGATCCAGAATCTCATACTCGACCACGATAAGAGTAACCAAAGTGATTCGTATTGTAGAATCGCCCAGCTCGGTTCGACTGATCTGGCACCTTTTGGCAGGGGACTTCGGTTCGTCGGTTCCCCGTTCAGATTATACCCTGGAAGAATTTTATGAACCAAGGTTTGAGGAGGAAGGAGAGTTGGAAGATGATTATGATGATGGTGAAAGTCTGGATGTGCCTATTATTGAACATCTCCCCAGACAGACCTTCAGGTGTTTCTCCTCAGGCTTTCTAGGTCCCTTCACACTTATGTTTTACAGAAGGGTGGCTGATACCTCCAGCTTCCTGTGGAGGAGGCAGTGGAGGATCAGGAAGAGCCTGACTATATAGAGATGATGGACATCCCAGAGTCCAGAAGACTGTCTATTCCCTCCACAAATCCTTTGGGAAACAGACACAAAAATTCTTAAGTCTCCCAATTCCATACCTCCTGTGGATAGAAGAATGGACAAGAGGTATACCTTTCAGGCTCAGATACGGAGTTCCTTTATCAACAATGCAGCCATGTTGGGGTTGTACAGGCTGCTGCCTGTGATAAGACAAGCATTCCCTAGCATCACCCCCCAGACAAGGACTCAGGAAGATTGATGCCATGGCAAAGAAGCAGTACATGGCATCATCCTTGGGACTCAGGCAGGCTAACTATATGGCCTATGCAACCAGGTACCAGAAGTCCAGGTGGGACACTGTACTGGCACTGGCTAAACAGGCTTCACCCACTTGCCAAGGAGCTGGAGGGTGGCTGCAGATGGGATGGAGGCATCAAAGTTCAGTTTCATGCTGTTGTAGACTCCAATGATGTATCATCAAGAGTCATGGCTACATCTGTGGCTCTTCAGAGAATGGCCTTGGCTCAGATGTACTAGCCTCTCACAGGATACCCAGGCTAAGGCCATGGATTTTCCTGTAGTGGGTAATTCTCTGTTTGGGAGCAGACAGAAATACATGAAGAAAATGGATGAATACAGAACCACTTATAGGAGTGCTCAGGCCAAGGAAGGCAGGCTACTCCTCAAAGGCAGAAGTCAGGGGCAGGCAGGCCTTTCCAAAGCTTTTTACCATGCACAGGCCTCTTCTTACTTTTTACAGAGGGGTTCTTCTGAGGAGAGGCAGAAGGGGGATGAGCAGGCTCCATCCACCCTCAGCCTAAAGCCCCTGCCAAGCAGACACCTTGATGGGTCTGCCCAGGTTGATTCTCCCTATCCCAGTAGGGGCAGGCTGGCTTACTTTGTCCAGGACTGGATGTCTGTTACATAAGACAAGTGGGTCCTGGAAGTAGTAAGCCAGGGACTATTCTCAGCTTAAAAATTTCCCAGATGACAGCCAAATCTTTTCCACCTGCAATCTCTCAGAAACCCTTGCCCTAGAGGCAGAGGTTTCTTCTCTCTAATTCTAAGAGCTACAGAGAGTACTTACCCTCACTGGAGCAAGGGATTGTCCTCCAGGTACTTACTACCCCCCAAAAGACAGGAGAGTGGCGACCATCCTGGACCTAAGATACCTGAACAAACATCTTTTAAAGCCAAAGTTCAAGATGATAACTCTGGAAATTATCCTTCCTCTCTAAAGCCAGGGACTGGCTGGCCTCCCTGGACCTCAAAGATGCCTACTTACATGCCCATCAGGTGCTCCCTCAGAAAGTACCTCAGGTTCAAGTTGCCCTCAGGCCACTATCAGTTCAGAGCAATGCAGTTTTAGCTAACATCAGCCCCAATGGTCTTCACAAAGTGTCTGGCAGTAGTTGTTGCCTAAGAAGACAAAATATTTCCATTTTCCATATTTGGACTAGTTCATAGTGGGCCAGTCCCCAGACCAAGTCAAGTCACACCTGCAAGTGACCCAGCAAGTGCTCTCTTCTTTAGGATTTCTTCTCAACCTACCAAAGTCAGTTCTTAAACCAGTACAGCTCCTCACCTTCATGGGGCAGAGCTGGATACAGTACAAACAAGAGCCTTCCTTCCTTGGAACCCTCATGGAACTGGCCTCTTCATTCAGCCTTCAGGTGTCTCGACCAGCAAGGCATTTCCTTCAGCTACTGGGCACATGGCAGCTTCTACAGCAGTGGTCCAAGGCGCAAGATTCCAAATGAAGGACATTCAGTTCCACTTAAGAGCTTTTGGTCCCAAAGAAGGATTCCCTTACCAAACTAATTCCAGTGACTCGAACTCTGATCCAAGCCCTGCAATGGTGGCAGGATCAGGACAATTTGAGGCAAGGGGTTCCGTTTGCCACTCAGTCTCATTCAGTGGTCCTCACCACAGATGCTTCCCTGCTGGGCTGGGAAGCCCATTTGGGGGAACTTACCACCCAGAGACTGTGGTCGCCTCAGGAATCTCTTCTACATATCAATCTCTTGGAACTCAGGGAAGTGTTTCTGGCACTGCAAGCTTTTTCCAAATCAGTACAGAACAAGGTGGTTCAGGTCAGAACAGACAACACCATCACCATGTGGTACATCAACAAGCAAGGAGGCACTCGGTCTGCAGCCTTGTGCACAGAAGCAATGAAGTTGTGGTCCCTGGCTTATTCCTGCAAACCTCTCTGATAGCAGTTCACCCTTCAGGAAGGACAATGTTCTAGCAGATGCAACGAACAGAATATCCCAGGGCCATCACCAGATGAGCCCTAGATCCTCTGGTGTTGAAGGTGATTTTCTCAAGATGGGGCACTCCAGAAATAGATCTTTTTGCACCCCCAGACAATCACCAACTTCCTCTTTTTTGTTGTAGACCCCCAGTCTTGGGCACAGTCCCCCTGGATGCTCTGACTCTGAACTGGGAAGGGAAATTTCTCTATGCTTTTCCCCACTTCCCTCTCCTGTTCAAAGTGTTAGTCAAGATAAGGTCACAACCATGCAAAGTGATTCTGATTGCTCCAGACTGGGCCAGGCAGCCATGGTATCTCTTGTTGCTGTCCCTAGCAGTCCATCTTCCCCTGTCTCTTCCCAGGAATTACAACCTGTTAACATCCTCTCAGGGGAGGATTTGGTACCCCAATCTTCAGTCTCTCAATCTCAAGGCTTGGCTCTTGAAGAGTTAGAGTTGCAGATCTGCATCTTTCCCAAGGGGTTCTGAAATCTTAAGAGCTTCTCGAAGCCCTTCTCAAGAAAGACTACAACTCCAAATGAAAAGATTCAGCATTTGGTGTTCTAAGAAGAATATTTCTCCAGACTCTGCTGAATTGTCTACAGTTCTGGATTATATGGTCCATCTCAATGGCTGAGGTCTCAGACCAGCTACTCTTAAGATACACTTGGCAGCTGTTTCTGCTTTCCTGTCAGTGGGCAAGTCTTCCTCACTGTCATCCCATCCTGTATTCTGTAAGTTTTTCAAGGGATTGCTTCACACCAATCCCCCCCTTTAGGGATCCTGTTCCTGCTTGGGATCTTAATGTTTGCATTGCTCAGCTTATGCAACCCCATTTTGAGCCTTTGTCCTCAGCAGAGCTTAAGTACTTGACTTGGAAAACTGTGCTTTTGGTACGCCATTACTTCTGCTAGACGTATCAGTGAATTGCAAGCCCTGTCAGTGGAACCTGATTTCATCTCTTTTCACAGAGATAAAGTGGTCATTAGAACTAACAGAAAGTTCTTGCCTAAAGTGGTTTCAGATTTCCACCTGAATCAGTCTACATCTCTCCCTGTTTTCTTCACTGATCATTCTTTCTCAGGAGAGAGGAGGATACACAGTTTGGATGTTAAAAGGCTCTTAGCTACTACATAGAAGCATACCAAGGGTCACAGGTTTGACTCCCTCAGTTGTTCCTCACTTATGGAGAAGTTGGGAAGACAAGCCTGCCAAGAGATCTATTGCCAGGTGGATTGTTTCTTGTATACAATTCTGCTATGAAAAACTGGGTAAAACTCCACCCTCAGGCCTGAGGAGCTCATTCCACAAGGAGTACAGCTGCTTCCTGGCTGCTGCGAGGATATCTCTCTTTTAGAAATTTGTCAAGCAGTCACCTGGAAAACAGTCATACTTTTACCAAGCATTACTCTCTGGATATCCAGGCTAGGAGTGATGCTTTCGGTTTAACACAACATTACTTCAGGCCTATTCCCAAAGTGGGTTTGTCCCTCCTCCATGGAGGTACTGCTTGGTAGTCCTGCAGTGTCAGAATACAGCAAGACTTCATATTGTTTGAAGAAAAAATTACTCACCTTAGTAATTATGTTTCTTCTAGTGGAGTCTTGCTGTATTCTGACCTCCCCCCCACCTCCCCTATCAGAACCTAGATTTTTGGGATATGGGTGGGCAGGCACAGTGTTGGCACCCTAGAGGTGTCCCCTTTTTACACCCTCTGTTCTCTTTGGGTGGAATGTTATTTCATTTGATTGGTTTTAGTTTTGGGGTTTCCTGACTTGAGTCTTCCTTTGAGGACCCAAAACATTATTTTTCTGCCAGTTGGCTGGTTAAAAATTTTACAGTTTCCACACAGAACACCTAGTGAGTTTTGCTCGTAAAGATCTGATGGTTGCAGTTCGAAGAACAACAGGCAGAGGCTTCAACCGAGCTCGAGATGAACATTCTGTGCCATGCATAGAAAAGTTAACCCTTTGTTCTCTGGGGCAGTTTAAAGGCTGGGGCTAACTGCAATTGTCAGAATACAGCAAGACTCCACTAGAAGAAACATAATTACTAAGGTGAATAATTTTTCATCTGGCACTTGGTAATATCCAGTACTGACACTGTAGTGCAGCATGAGAGGGTGCTGCACTTCTGAGGTGCAAGTCTTTCCAGATGAGACATTAAACCAAGGTCCCATCTGCCTGGATTGGTGGTAGTTCAGGTGGATGTTAAAGATCCCATAGCACTTATTGAAAAGAGTAGGGAATTTTTATTGAGAAAATCATAACATCAAGCTAATAGCTATAAAAACAAACCAAACTCAATAACAATAACATAAAAGTCATATACAATCAGTATAACATAAACCAGAAACAAATAAGCAAGTAAAAAAATATACATGACAGGTAATGAATTATACAAGGTGGAAGTAACAATCATAACTTAAGAACAAAAAATCAAAATGAACCCAAGAGAATGAAACCTTGAGGGAGGAAGCTGTTATATTCAGATTCCTTAATAGATATCAGTGCAGTTTCAATATAAAATATAATATCCATGAGGTACTGTCGAATTTGTTGCAATACATATTGGCATCTGCTTGCCACAAATAATATTTACAAATAGCAAACAAGACCCTGAGTGTGCTAGGATGAAATATGTGCCATGGAGCAGTGAAAGCACCCAAAATAAATACTTGATACGTAATTTGCTCAGGAAAAGCCATTTCCACTTGTTTGCCAATGTTTTCCAGAACAGGCGAGCATCAGCACAGGTAAAGAAAAATGATCCATGGATTCTTCTAATTGAACACAAAAGGTTTAGGACAAAACCGTTCCTGTGAGGATTGTGTTTTAAATTACCCTGACTTGTAGCTTACCATGGCAACACATCCAGGAAACATCCCACATGTGATGGAATCCTTTTATCTTTGAGAATGTTTAAAGCACTAGACATACCAGTTGGAGAACAATGTGGAAAAAGCAACACGGCTTAGAAGCCGTCAGAAAAGCAGCATATATTTGTTTCCTGGTCAAGGACAGTAGAGAAGGTTTACTAAACTTCCAAGCTCTCAGAATGCAAAAACTATCTATGACATAGAAGGAACCCCAGAAACACGAGAAAGGGAGGGGAGGTCAGTCCAAGCAGTCATGATAGAGTCACAGCACTACAAACCCATGAATCACAAACATAAAGGAATATCTAAAACTTTGGAAAAGGTGGAAAAGAAAAAGGATAGAAAAAAGCAATAGGGTGTATCATACCCAGACCACCCTGGTGGACAGGTAAATAAGTCACAGCCCGTTTAATGGGATTAGGGCGGCTACCCCAAATCATCTGAAAAATGTGCTATAAATCCTAGTTTCTAAGTTCTTAGGAGGGCATAAATATGGCTAGAAACAAAAAAATAGGAGTAAAAATGTCTTCACCACCAGGACCCTCTTCTTTTCCCAGCTCCAAGTCTTCAAATCCAGACTTTAGACTCACCAAATGTGGCGTGTTTCCTAATTATAACTGGCCCCATCTGGAACATTAAACCAGAGTCCCAGAATTCTTTTGGGAGTAGTACAAAACCTGATACCAGTCACCCTCAAACAATGGCAGACCCAGGGTCCATGGAAACACAGACACTTTTTGTAAATTATACTACCCCCTGAAAGTAAAGAAAGATTGAAATATTCGGTGCAGTATCACCTGAGGCTAGATTTGATGTAAATAACACTACATCGTCACATAAGCAGAAATTTTAACAGGTAGTACATCAGGAGACGGCTGAGTCCAACAATACTAGAGTCCCATTTAATTTGACGAATGATGGGATCTAAGGCAAAGGTGTATAACAAAGGGACTAAATGGGCAGCCTTATCGAGTCCTACCATCTGTAGAGAGTGTTACCCGTGAATCCATTTATAATTGGAATAAAATATGCCAAGGAAAGCATGTGTGAGCCATTGTAAAAAAGTTGTGAATACCATAGAGTGACAAAATCTGAAGTAAATACTTGTGATATACAGAATCGAAGGCTTTAGTCTGGTCCAGAGAGAAAACAAAACCTGATAACCCTTTACTATTCCAAGCTTCAAAAATCTCCCGTAAAAGAAAAAGGTTCGATTGTATAGAATGGCCTGGTATAGCACAGGATTGAGCTGGATCAAAGAGATCAGGAGCAATCTTCCTAAGACGAGAACAAAGTATTTTAGATAAAATTTTATAATCAGTGTTGAGGAGATGAAGGGGTCTCCAATTAGCAATGGAGTGAATATCCCTTTTTAAAAGGAATTTCAAAAAAGATATACCAAAGTCAGGGGCTGTCTCTAAAGAGTTCAATATAAAATTATAGACTTGGGTTAGGATTTCTAATAAATTTTCCTGAAATGTTTTATAAAACTCATGTGTGAGACCATCAGGTCCAGGAGCCACTTTCAGTTTGAGATGTGATATAGCACAAGCAACTTCATCTCTTGAAATTGGACTAATAAGGTCTGGTATTTGATGTGTAGAAATCTGGGGGGCCGGAGCCGAAAAAACAGAGGATAAATCAGGGGTGGAGTGTGGAATAGTACAAAAGTGTTGTTGTAAATGTGAATGCATAACAGAATGCATAACATTTCTGGAATAGTGTACACAATATTACTGCGCCCATCCATTAAGCCATGCATGACAGTGGAGGAAAGTCTGCCCTTAAAGGCTAAAAATGGATTAGCAGAAGGGGACGAGGAGGTACCTACGCATATAAAAAAATCTAGGGTTCGGGCACTATCATATTGGAAAGATATCATGAGACGTTTAATCTTGGAGATTTGAGAAGAATAATCAACAGGAGAAGAGACAGAAAGGGACATCAATTTATATAACTGATTGCGATAGATTAAGTATGTAAGGTATTTATCCCGAGCCATCTTCTTCCCAGGTGTTGAAAGAAAAACAGATTTCCTGCTTGAATCTTTCCACCAATCCCAAATGGAATCATAAAAACAGAGAACTGAACTACGGGCCTGAAAAATAGCGGACTTGAGACTGAACGAAAAAAGAAGAAAATAAAGAATTATTCAATTTCCATTGGGGAGAGGTTGAAACAGCAGACAAAGAAATATAATCAATAAAAAAAGTACCTATCAAAAGGCAGTGATCTGAAATTTCAGTATGGCGTAGAAGAAATTTATTAGGAACACAATGTTTGGAGACAAAAATATAGTCAATCCTAGTGTGGAATACTGACCTATGTTATGTGTATCCCGCATCAGAATGTAAATACCGATATGTGTCCTGCAAGCCTGCATCCTAATTAAAGAGGACAAGGCCGAGAATACATAATACACTTTTTCCTGAAGCTATTTTACATGCAACATCTATAGAACAGTTAAAATCCCCGATGATATGTTTACGAGTACATAAAACGAGATTAAATCAAATAAAGCAATACGAGCTGCTTTAGTTTGTGGACCATAAATAACAATAACACGTAAAAAATATCAAAAATAGAGCAGTCCATAATAAGTGCCCTTCCAGGAAAATATCTATGATGCAGGATACAGAAAACTGTGGTGAAAGAAACAGTATAGCCACACCATCAGCAGAGTCAGTCCCAAAGTCCAGTAGGATGGGCCCTTATACCACCCGCCTAAGTTGTTGTACCTCAAATAAGGTAGAGACATGAGTTTCTTGTAACAACAGAATGTCTGAAGGAAGTGAGGCAGCAAAATGAGAAAACCATCCGCCTCTTATAGCTTTTCAAGCTACAAACATTGAAGGATGCAAGTCGGAGGTAGCCAGGCCAAAAGTCATTCAACCGCTACCATCCGTAACAGCCATATTTTCCTTTTTACTCCCCTTTTAGTTTTCATGAGTTTCTTTCTGGAAACATCCAAGGTTTAGATGCAGGAAGATCAATGTCAGATAATAAGGCAGATACATCAGAGTCACCATCAGTATCATCCTTGTCACCTTTCAGGCAGTCAAAGCATTGGAAAGCGGAAGATCAGGAACTTTCAAATTTTTACGGGCAGCAGCTCTAGTAACCCGCCTGCCAGGTTGAAAACCTTCGAATCCGAATCGGAATAGCAGGAGTGGAAAAGGGGTAGCAGGAGGAGGAGGGTCTACTGTCAACTCAGAAGGACAGGATTGCCTAAGTCAGGTGCAGAGTCACGTACTGGCAGGGAAATAGGAGGATCTATCGTAGGAGGCACATGGGGGACCATTGTGGGTTTGGGAACAGGTCCAAGGAATTAAGACGGTCTTGAACCTTATCCTGAGCTTTTGAACTAATACCTCCGAATTCCAGCCCTCTGTACGATTTTTGCTATGCGGGACACTGATGATAAGCATGTCCCAATTCATTACACAAATTACATTGAAAGATATTTTTACGAAACACTAGTTGTCCATATCCCCACATAAACTGCATTTCAATAAGTCACAGGTACTACTTAAGTGCGTGGTGGCCCCACATTTGTAGCAGGCCCGAGGTTGCCCACCATAAAAACAGACCCCTCTATCCTTACCTAAAAAAAAACTATTAGGTAAGTGCACCACATCTGAGTTTACTTGAAAAAGTTTAACTCTAAACCTCCAACCCCCCGTCCACAACCCTTCGTCATCCAAAACAGCTTCGGGAAGGGGACAGAACATTACACCAGTTTTGTAGCCAATGATAAATATCATTTATGCTAACACCCTCATTCCGGAACATGACAGTGACTGTATGCACAGTTGGTTTAGTAAGGGGAATTACCAAAAAGGGAGTCCAGAGAGGAGAATTTTTTAGAGAAGTATAAGCATGCCAAAACCTGTCCAAGCTAGCTGAGGTCTTGAAACTAACATCAAAAGTCTCCTCCCCAGATATGTGGATCAGAGCATAGATGTCTGAGGCCTGAAAGTGTAGCGAGCCTTTCAGGAGCGTCCGAGCCACATAATAGTGGTCAGGAAACTCAAGAGGTCCACCCGATACGGAGATGGACGGCATTCCTACGGGTGCTGCTCAAGCTTGTTTTTAAATAAATCGGAAAGTACAGGCTCCTGTTAGCAGAGGGGTGCTCCAAATGAGGGCTATAGTGTCAACCAGCATATTTGAGGCACCTTCCCGACTGTATCCAGTGAACTAAAGAAAGTAGGAATGAAATTCACAGGGAGGAAGGAGGACCAGAAGTACTAGGAGGAGCAGTGGGAGAAGGGATCGTAGGAGGTAATAGAGAGGATTCCTCTGGGTCCTGGGACAAAACAATAAGGGGTAACTCCGAAGCCTGAGATGTAGGTGGAGAATCAGCAGAACAAGCAAGGTCCCCAGAGTCCATAATATCCCCCCATGAAACCTTAGAAACATCATTAGACACAGAAACATTACAGTCTGTCTGAACTAAAATGTCATTACTAGGAGGTACCTTGTTGGAGCTCATGTTGCAGGCCTGTTGGGGGAATATAAAACTCCATGTCTCTCCATGTCCCACGAGGGATCCAGTATCCAAGTGCCCGAAGGGGATTGAGTCCAACCTGCCCCTTGTAATGCCTCAGGAGCAGTCCAGGTGGGGTCCGAAATGTCCTTCGAAACCGGCAAACCAAACCGAGAATGAAGCAAGACAGCAGTAGAAATGGGAGGCTGAGCAGATGTAGACCGGAGGATTCACCAAAGGTCCAAATTCACGAGTTCCATAGCTCCAGAATGTGACTCAGCAGTCATGTGACTCTCCATGTGGTAGACCCGGAAGAACCTGGGGGAAGCAATGGTGCAGCACACAATGCCGCTGTAGACTTGTGTTCCAACTGAACAACAGATTCAGCCGGTGCAGAAACATCTTGTGAATGCGAACTCTCCGGAGACGCAGAAGAAGTAGTCGGTATGATGGCAGGTGAAGACTTCAAAGTCGCAGGCAGAGATAGACGCATTGCTTCGTTATTAACAGACTGAGAATCCAAGGAATCATCCAGGAGCAACAGAGGTGCACAGGACGAAAGGTCTGTACTGCAGCAGGGTGT
The DNA here is from genome assembly GCA_016271365.2 of Neoceratodus forsteri. NCBI lineage: Eukaryota > Metazoa > Chordata > Ceratodontiformes > Ceratodontidae > Neoceratodus > Neoceratodus forsteri. The sequence goes on along the minus strand of CM057455.1, from coordinate 1,318,149,560 downwards.
CTCAGAGACTGAGAGATCCATCCTCGTGACCAGAGCGTCCCCTACCGACAAGAGAGTAGGGGAATTTCCCGTGTCCTGGCCAAATTTTCCTCATTCACTAAAAATACCACCAACAGCTTAATCTGGTTCTGTATCCCTTTCCCAGGTCGTACCTGAAAATTGGCAGGATTTGTCTAGTGCACTTAGACTAAAATAAAAATAAAAATAAAAACAATATTGCACTCGGAGGTTGGCACTGTGGGAGCAGAGGGCCTGACCTGCTGAGTGGGATTGTGACACAATTTATAAACAATATTTTGAAAGCAAGATACAGTATGCTAAAACAGCAGATCCTAATGCAAAACTATGTGATTGTAATAACAAAGAACCAGAAAACCTAGCTCATGTTGTATTTACAGGTAGCCGATACTCTAAACAAAGGTCCCATTGGTTATATCCAATATGGTCTGAAATAGCCTTGGAAGACAAGGGTATGCCTTTAAATATTATGCTCACAACTGAGGATGTGTGCATTATAAAAAAGGTGGCTGAATATTTTAGAATGATTGCAAAAGTACATTTTGGATTTGAACAAAAATGTAAGAAATTAAATCAACGTAATATACCTAGTCTCTGCACTTTAGGGGTAGGTTTTATTTATTCTGTATTTATATGCTGTACTTTAAGTAGATTTACACTGTATTTGTATATGTAAATGTATGTCAAAACTTTTGTAAAGGTCTTTGACCGAACAAATAAACTTTTGAACTGCACTGTGCCATGCTGCAAAAGTAGCATCTTCTAGTGCAGAAAAAACAGGAGGAATCAATACAGAAGAAGCAGTAGGTACCTTTAAAAATTCAAATACGATGCCTTCTGTGGAGTCTTCTTTCTCTGCAGCAACCGCCATAGTACCCTGCATTTGTCTCAACAGGGTCTGGAAAGAGGCATCATCAGGAGAAGACCTAAGAATGTGTGCAACTGTGTCCTCAATGCACAAGGAAAGAGTGGAGCTAGAGTCAATCTCACCCTCAAAAGGATCCATGTTCCCATTCCCTTCCTCAAAATCCTCCTCCATGTTCAGGAGGTCAGGATTATATTTCTCTTCCTCATCGTCGGGTATGAAGATAGGATGCTGCAGAGGAGCTGGCATTGACAGTGGCAGCAGTGAGGGAGGAATTACAATAGTTCTTTGTAAACTGGTCGACGATGATGGTGTTGAATGGAATAGGCCCTGTCAATGAAGCAGCTGTTATTGTAGGTGATTAGCCTAATATTAAATACTGAAAAGCTCTGACACTGTGCAAGCACCACTTGTGAGTCAATGGTGCCTGGTATAGAGGTCAAGCAACTATCTTCAACATTTACCCAACAACGGAGACTGTAAGCAGCCATTTTTAGAGGTGGATGAGCCAGGGTCAGACCCCAACCTAGGTGTCTCTTGGACTGTGGGAGGGGGCTGTGGGGTCAAGGCCACCACAGCAGACAATGACACTGACTTACCCTCTTGGTAGAGCAGAGATGTGGATCTCGTCAGTGATGCACGCATCTGTCTTTAAGTTTGTGGTGGTGTCAACATTGTGAAACCAAGATGGTTGTCTGAGAGATGGTCACTCAGGGAAATGCTTCTGTACTGCTCCTGTTTCCTAACTAAACATTTTGAAACTGCTGCAGTCCTGCATTGCTACATGGGTTTCTAAAGAATGCAAGGTACTGCCATTGTTCTCATCGGGCTGGAGCTTATATGTTAATAAGGGTAGCCATAAGGTGGTCACGGTGGGCCTGCAGAGGCAGCCAACCAAATATCATGTATAGGAGCAACGGTGGGTGTTGTACGAAGCCAGGAAGACAAACCTGCAGATGTTGTTATAGGTAGTGTTGAATCTAGCGAGGTCACAATTAGACATCTGGGTAAAAACAGGGCAGAAGTAATCCAGGAGGGTAGAAGTGTGCATTGAGCAATGGCCAGTCACACTTCTGGGGTCATAAGATTCTTCAGTCAAGGCAGACTCACAGTTTTGGTTCACATGCTTGACAACTTGTTCAATGTGATCTGTGAAGGTTAGGAAGGGATCAAGGTGACCCCAAGGTATTAGAAAGCAGTTTCCTGTTCAAGGTAGGGCCCATCTGGAGTATGAATGCTCAGGGAAGAGGGTATTTGCCCTACTGGGCATTTGGTGAGCCTTGGTTTAGACCTAAAAAGCATCACCTTTTTTTTTTTGCACTAACAAGTAGTCTATTAGTGGCGAACCACTTTTGGGTGTGCCAAACTCCCTGGTAAAGTGAGTGACATTTTCTTTGAGCTCTTGTCACTCACATAAAGAATAAGATCATCAGCATACATTAACATGTGGCAGCCTGTACCATCCCTGCAGATGTGGTTAACAAAGAGGAGAAGGAGGCCCCAATATGTACCATAGGAGAACTCCACTATACACCTCCAGGAAGTCAGAGGTAGCTCCCCAGCACAGACCACTTAAGATCTCTCAGTGAGGTAGTTTCTAAACCAGGCCACAGTTGCTGTTGAGAAACCACAGGAGTGCAGCTTCCCAAGGAGGATGTCATGATCGACAAAGTTGAAGGCCTTAGACTGGTCCATGAAGATGGCACCAGTTAACTTGCCTTCATCCAGGCTCCTGAAGAAATATCAGTGAAACAGGCCAGTGCAGAGGTGGTGCTGTGACCCTTTCTAAAACCATACTGGTTGGGGAAGAGCAGATTATACTTTGATACATGGTCAGAGATTTGCTGGAAGACAATTTTTTCCAGAATGTCCTTGTTCGGTAACTAATAAAATAGCAGAAAGTACAAGGATCAGGGGCTCACACCAATCAATTCGTCTGCAATGTCCTCTTCTTTAATGTTACTTGTAACTTCATACAGGAAGATAATTGTTTTGTGCCCTGTCACACCCTTTTTGTCTGGGTCAGACAGTGCTCTAATATTACTAAGTTCTCTGTGTCAGCCGACTGACCGTGATGGGTTAGGTACTTTGTGTATGAGTGCCCTTACTGGTTAGGAGGCCAGGCTGTCCACATGCTTAGCAGTAAGTATGCCCTGGCAAGCTCACAGACAGTGAGATCAGCACCTCTGTACTCAGTGAAGTGGATGTGGCAAGCCTACAGATAGCTTTATAAATCCAAAAGACAGAGTTATAATAAAGGAAATACCTCATCCACAGTGGTCAGTATGCTGACACAAAGAACTTAATAAGATTAGAATACTGTTTCACCTAGACAAAGTAGTGAGACAGGCCATGAAACATCATCTGCCTGTATAAAGCGACAAGTAACATTAAATAAAAGGACACTGAAGACAATGAATCGAATGGTGTAATCCTTTGATCCTTGTATTTTTTGCTGAACCCTGTTACTACAAAACTGATTAAGGCTGGGATGGATGGGCTGTTACCAGCCTTGGTGGGGATTGTCAATACTTCTTTGACTGTATGTTGCCTTCCATTGCCCCTGAAAGAGGTGGTGGTAGCTCCCTTCTCAAGAAGCCATCATTACATCTTTGACAACTGCAATAATCATTGTCAAGTCTCCACAATCTGTCGAGAAAGTGGTGGTGACACACCTAGTGACCTACCTTGAGGATAATGGCATCTTCAAGCCATACAAGTTTGGCTTCTGAAGTGGTCACAGCACTGAGACTACTACTGTCAGAGTCTGCAATGATTCCCACCTAGTAAGGGATCCAGAGGGTGTCTATCCACCTTCTCCTCAACTTGCCATAAGCTTTTACACTGTGGATCACCAGGAGTGACCAGAACTGTTCCCAAATAAGCCTAATCTATTCTGAGGAAGAGAGCAATTGATAGTGATTGGTTCATTCTAGTCATGTCTAGTAGCTCTCAATTGTGGAGTTCCTCAAGATTTGGTTCCCTCTCTGTGTTGTTCATAGTCTATATGTCACACTAGGGGAGATCATTAGGTGGTACTGTATGTCACAAATGCATTCACTGAGTTAGGCCCTCTGTTCCTGCGCCAAACCTCGAAATGCAATATGTGAACAGGAGACAAACAGGTAACCCTCCTGTCTGTTTTGGGGCCGAATAACCTACTACCTCAAGTCCTATGAGGAAAATATTACCCCTTTTTAGCTAGCACACCAAGTTAACAGAATCAGATACTCGCACCCTTGTCGGGGAAATGCAGTGCAATACTTCACCCAGTGGGCACCCAGCCTGGTTCACAATTCTACCCTGTTGACTCAATGTGAGACCTAGGTCATTTCTTAACTTAGCAAGATGGTAACACACTTAAGCCCTTAACAGTTGTTAGAATTATCTAATACTGTCTCAGCATTCACATGCAAAAGAAAAGACCTAAGCAGGATTAAGGAAACCAAACTGTTTACTAGAATTTAAAAAAAAAATAGTAAATATATGCAAAACATAGAACATACACTATAAATATTTACAGTCGAAATAAATCGGAAATTACAGAAGCAAAATGCCTGGTACTTAAATTTCTAAGTCTAACTCAGTTTTAGTTTAATGTTACCTATTTGCCAGAAGTGCCTTTTTGTCCAGAACACACTGTGTGTGTGTTCTCTTAGAAGTCAGAGATAGATGTGTCCTCCTTTCAGCCAGAGTGATAATAATCCAACATGTCCTCCTATCCTGTGAGGTCACAGCTCATGACATCACTGTTAGTCCTGTAATTAATTTTGTAACCTGACCAAGTAATTCCAAAAGGGTGTCATTTTACTGCTTACTTGAAATCTGCAAAGTTAGCAATATCAAAATATGACAGCCTCTTTGATCAGAGCATTCACCTTTGATCTTTAGAAAACACATCCTGACAAAGAGTTCTCTCCTAGTGGTGAGAGATATAACAGATAGCTGTTAGAATTTGTTGCTTCCTACGACATCGTAAAGATGCAGCCTTCTATGGCTTCCAGGACTTCAAAATAATTGAAGTTTTACAATGTGTTGTACAACAGCTAACACAGGTATGGTAGGGATGTCAAAGGAAGCATCTTCATAAAATTCATTCACTGGGTCAGTGTTACATAACTAATTGTTTCAGTAAGCCAGGACCTTTGGGGTAAAAGGTCAGGCCCTTTAAAAGCTGCTGGCTGCCATTTCCTAAGCAGACATTCAAACAAACATATATCTATATCACAATATGATACAATATAATGACAAGTAGATAGGCAGAGTGTCACACTGTACAGTAGGAGGTTTCTTTGCTACTCAGATGATAACTTAGCTATACTTGTCTTTTACCCTGACATGGTGCCTTTCTTTTTTTAAACATTTATTATTGAAGAGGCTTCAAACAAAGGTTACATAGTCATTCAGTTAATGAAGCAGATCATCACATAGTCTTTTCAGCGTTCATTATAGATACAATCTTAGATACACAAAGATTACATATTACATGCCATATTAGAATCAAGGTATACATAGAGTTTAACAGGAGTATCAGAGTATTAAAATATTTAATCTACTTCAGTTCAGATTAATAATTTACCCTGAGACTATTCTTGTTTCAATGGCTTCCATCAGTGGTTGCCAAGTTTTCCGGAGTATGGGCAACAGAACATTTGCTTTTAATTGGCAGCTCTCCAGTTTCATGCACATTATCAAGCTACTGTATTAAGCCAGTGGGAAATAATCTGAAGTGGAACTGCCAGCCATGTGTTGTACAATAGTCTTCCCTTGCATTGACCAAAGCAATGCTCCATAATCTGTGTCTGGTACTGTTTTTAGGCAACGCTTCCACCCCTCACATAAATTCTAGTAGTGTACTAGGTAGTGAACAGTTCAATATATTTTGCATAATGGCATGAACCTCCAGCCAGAAAGGTGAAACCTTAACAGATGCAACAGCCATATGCAAAAAAATTCCTTCTTCCTGCTGGCATTTTAGACAAAGTCTGGGGCTGGACAGTGTGAACCTGTGCTACCTATATGGAGTAAAGTATGTTTGATAAACAAAGCTAAGCTGAATTCTATGCAACATATTAGATACTGAACATTCATGTACTGCATATGCTTCACCACCACCGACCATAAGGAGTCATCTATTAATATAACAAGATCTACCTCCCCCTTAGCTCTGGATTTTACCACTGGCACAGCCACCGATCCCAGAAGAGCCTGTATAGTGCTGAAAGAATAGAAGCACCAGGCTATGGTTTGTATAGTATCTCCTCTATAGGGGATAATTTAAGATTTGTATAGGTGATATATTGTCTCATTTTTAAATCAAACTGCTGGTCTCTAGAAGAGATTCATACTGGTTCTGCAACTCCTGAAAGTATTTTACCCTGCCACCATATAACAATACTGCAGACACCCTCAACCTCTGCCATCTTAATAGCATTTGATGTACAAATAGATTATGGTTTTCTCCTATGAGACTTTTATATAAAACTGTATTTGGGGATAGCCCTTTTGGATGCATGATGTATTTGTGTACCCCAAGCCATAATCTCGACAAACTCCTAGTAAAGGGAAGTCTGCACTTTGGGGTTACATACTGCTTCAAAGCAGGTGACAAAATACCCCTGATTAGACCCCCCACCACCACTTGCCATTCCTCCTCAAGGTATCTCCATGCAAGAACTGGATCACCAAGTGGTTTGTCCAAGAGATCGACCTGAGTTGGCCAGTAATAAAACTTAAAGTTAGGAAGTTCTAGTCCACCTTTATCTAAAGTGAGCTGTAGTACTGACTTAATTCATACAGTTTTCCTACACCACATGAATTTATTTAACATACTGTCAAGCTGCCAAAAGAAGAGTTCAGGAACTCTGATTGGTAGATTTTGAAAAAGATAGAGGAATTTGGGCAATATGGTCCTTTTTATTGAATTTGTTCGCCCTAACAGATTTATTGGTAACCCCTCCCATCTATCACAGTCATTTTTAATATTGGTGAGGAGATTAACAAAATTTCTTTATATAGATTTGAGTGATTCTTGGGTATCATTATACCTAGATATTTCAATGTTTTAACCACTTTAAATTTTAAGGGGAAATCATTAACAAATCATGACTTGTTGTCCCCTAATAGTAATAATTCACTTTTTGTCCAATTAATTTTGTGGCCCAACAGAGCACCATAGTCTGAGAGTATCTCATGTAATAATGAAATACTCGCTTGTTGTTCCTGCAGATAAACCAAAAGGTCATCAGAGAATAGAGCTAACTTATGATGCTTTCCACCGAAGACACACCCTTGTATTTTTGGGTCTCTTCTAATTACTGCTGCTAAAGGTCCCAGGGACATCACATACTGTATAATATAGGTGATAAGGGGCAGCCCTCTCTGGTACCCCAGCTCAGCCGAAAGGGCCTGGTTAACACCCCATTTACCAATACCGGGGCCAACAGCATATTATACAGTGTGGAAATCCACTTAACAGTGGTTTCTCCTAGACCAAATGTTTGAGGCATTTCAAAGCGGTATCCCCATTCTACCCTATGAAATGCCTTTTCGGCATCTAATGCCAATATACCAGGCCCTCCCTGTTTAACCTGAGAACACCATCTCCAGGCAATGTTCAATGTCTGCCTGACATTTTGCTTCCCCTGCCTACCTTTCACAAAGCCAGATTGGTCATAATAAATGACTGATGGCAGTATTTGCTCCAACCTTCTCGCTATTATTCTAGCTACTATTTTGTAGTCAGAAGTTAATAATGAGATAGGACAATATGAGAAGCACTGACTGGGGTCCTTTCCTGGCTTAGGCAGTACAGTTATAGTGGCAGAACGCGTTGATGGAGGTAGCACCCCACTATCTAAGGTTTCCTTAATCATGTTTGTAAAGGTTCCTTTAATTCCTCACTAAAGATTTTTAAAAAATCTATTGAGTACCCCTCCAGCTCTGGGGCCTTCCCTCCTTTTAAGTGCAATATTGCTTTGCTAATGTCATCCCAGTCTATGGGCTATTCCAATAAAATTCTATTCTGTTCTTTTAGCTTATACAGATCAGCCCCAGCAAAAAATAAATTCAATTTGTGAACCCAAAGGAGTTACCTCTGACTTACATAAATCCTCATAAAATTGACCAAAACATTCCCCAATTTCATTATCACCGTAATGGACAGTTCATTCCTGATCACTGATTTGAGATATGTTTTTACTACCTTGTCTGTTGCAGAATTGCGAGGCTAGCCATTTTCTACCTGAGTCTCCTTCAAAATATGCCCTGGCTTGAGTGAGCAATATGGCCCTCTCTAGACTTGCAGTGTTTATGGAATTATATTGCCATTTAAAGAGCTGCTGTGACGCCTCAAAGAAAACTTTGAAAAACATAATAATTAGGTAAACTCATGTTGCATTCCATATATATTTTCCAGCTTTCTCCTCCCCATTATTTGTTAGAGGAAATTTGCACGAATATATGATCATTATCCCTTAGAGTTCATCTGCCTCTATAGTTTACTCCCTACTTGAAGTCATAATCCTCTGTTATAACATCACAGTCTGTTCACATGGGAGTAACTGTGATGTCTCAAGCACAGTATTATGATGTCAGGTAGGGAGAAAGCCACAGAAGCGGATGAACTCTTCAGGAGCAAAGACCCTGCCTTCATGCAAATGACCTCAGTAATAAATAATGGGGAGGAGAAATACTGAATGAATGTGAAATAGAAGCTGAATTGTATCTAAATATTTTGTTTTGTTAAAGTTCTCCTGAAGGTGTCCGCAGTTCTAAGTTTTTATAATGCATGGTTACTCTCAGAAGTAGTACTCTCTAGGTGTAGATTTTCTGTTTTTTTAATTGTTTTTCTTAGTCAGCCAGATGCTGAAATTGTCTTCTTTTCTTATGGGAGGAGAATTAAATAATGCCCCCCCGGCAATACTGCTTTCTTGGCATCCCATCGTATCATGACCAATGTTTCCCATGGGGAGTTATTGGTCAAAAAATCAGTGATTTGTTCCTTAATAAAATCCCTACAGTCTTGACACTGGAGTAGGATAGGATCAGGTTTCCAGAACCTGTTAGTACCAGATAATCCAGGAGCAGAAAGGACTGTCTGTACATTTAAGTGGTCCAATATCAACACAGGGCCATGCGTAACCGAAGCCAGTGTCTGCAAAAGATCCTGAGAGACAAGATCCAGCCTGGCATAACTTTTTGCAGAATGCGAGAAGAATGTGTATTCCCTTCCACTGGGATTTAAATGCCTCCATGAATCAACCAATCTATGAACTTTTATTAGGCTCTGCAACACATTTGCACTCCCACTGGGCCGACCCCTCACTCTGGATGATCTATCAAGTATTGTGTCCAGTACACAATTAAAGTCCCTGTCGAGCACCCATGAACCTATGAAGCCAGCCATTTCTACTGATAAATGGTTGAAGAAGGCTGAATTATCTATATTCCCAGGCATAAACTGACCTGATTGCCAAAGACTGTCCTGTGTTTAGCTAAATTTGCTGAAGAACAACTCTACCCCCATTATCACAATTGACCCTGGTGAATACTCCCAGAAATCTAGGTCTTAGCCAAACAGCTGCTCCTCTGGCTTTAGAGGTAAAATAAGAGACATATCATTCACCCCCCAGTTTTTTGCCATATGTGCCCCTTCTTTGCTGGACATATGGGTCTCCTACAGACATACAATATCAGACCACAAGGCATTCAATTTGTTCCGGACTTTTTTTCCTCTTTAGGTGTGATTTCAAATCAGCGATAAAGGAATATATATTTAACTTGTTATCCATCATACCCCTTCATGTAAATGCTTTCCACTATAATCATTTGTGTAGTGACTATCCTAACATCCACTTTGTTTTGATGAAGCCTCATTTTAAACAGTTTCACACAAAAAAAATAACCTTCCACCTTTGGCAACTCTGAAAAAAACACAGCAACTATTTAACATAGAAAAACAAGAACTGAGTTAATCCATCCCAACAGAATTATCCCCCATCCCCTAATCCCACTTGCAACACTCTTTATCACCCCTTCCCCTCGCCTGATAACTCTACAGTACTTTTTCCCACTAATCTTAGGTATATCAAACCTGGATGGTATCCTTTTAACTGGAAATGAGATATAAACTCAAACACATGTTTTTAACGCAATACAACATGCACAGTACTAACAGAGAGGTAGCTCCCTCACCAACTTGCAAATAAAGGGAATGAGCTGCTTAAAACAGTATCAAATCAGCTGCAATATTTCCAAACAGTGCATGAGTGCAATGTGTCTCTGCAACTTAGCAGCTGAGAAGGTATAAATTTGTAAATCAACAGATGTGGCACAAGAATCTGGGGGTAACTTCACCCCCCCCCCAATGACCTGTACAATGTATTGCGGTAAACTAAGATGAAGCTTTGCCCAGGGTACTTCCATCCAGGTAGGGGTTAGCAGTGTGAGGATCCCTCCCACAGGGTGCCTCCCCATGTTATTAATCTGACCTCAATATATTCTCTGTAGCATAAGATAACATCAGCACATGTGTGTGATCTCTGTCTCTCACCTCTTGGTCCCTACCTTTTTCTTACTTTGGTCATTTTTCCCCACCCTTCTTCCATCCTTGCCCCTGTTTCATTCTTCCCCATCCCCGTGAAGTCACTGCTGCCAATGCCGCTCACTAATCATTAATTCTAGGGGATCTAGTAGTGCTAATCGGGGGATGCCATTACCTCAAACCAACAGTACTTTAATTCATGGAGTGGACCGTCATCTTGCCAGAACCTGTGAAAGTACTATATACAACTAAAAGACTGGTCTCCATCTCGGCTACACAGCAATCCTTGTCTGCCTTACAAATAATAATAAAAATAATGGAGCTGGCTAAGTACCCCTCACCTTCTTGAGTTTTCTATATAGGAACCAAGAAGTAAGTGATGGAAGATGTTCCACTGCTCTGATTCTCCACCCAAATCTGGGCATTGAATCAGGCACTTAGTGGGTGTCGAGCAATGGAACCTATTCGGCTATTGCTGAACCACCTCCCCTAGTAGGTCTCCTACTACCTCGCCACTCCTCCAAGACCATAGCATTATCATACAAGAAGATCTGTTGTTATTTCAGATTGAGCCTCGGTAATGGGGTTTATAAGTGAATCAGCATTGCCCAAAAAGGAAAAAAACACTACCACCACCTCAAAATTGGCTTACATGTAAACAGAGTCAAAACAGACTTTAACATTATAATTATTAGGTCTGTTCATGTACAAGGAGGTGAATATGGGGGGAGTGGTGGGAGTCACCTACCTCGACTTCAGCAAAGCCTTCGATACCGTCCCGCACAAAAAGGTAAACAAGATGGGTAGTCTGGGCATGGGCCACAAGGTGGGAAACTGGGCTAGAAACTGGTTAATGGACAGGAAGCAGAGGGTGGTGGTAAATGGGATCCAATCTGGGGAGAGGGGTGGTAACCAGTGGGGTACCTAGGAATCAGTCCTTGGGCCAGTCTTGTTTAATGTCTACATTAGTGACATAGCAGAAGGGCTGGAGGGAAAGGTCTGCCTGTTTGCAGATGACACCAAGATCTGCAAAAGGGTAGATACTCTGGATGGGGTGGAGAAAATAAGGAGGGACCTAAGGAAGCTGGAAAAATGGTCCGAGATGTGGCAACTGAGGTTCAGTTCTAAGAAGTGTAAAATAATGCCCCTAGGATGCAGGAATTAAGAGGAGAGCTACAGGATGGGGGGGGGGAGTTGCTGACAGTCACCAAAGAAGAAAGGGATCCGTAGGTTATCATTTCTGACGCCTTAAAGGTGTCTAAGCACAGTACAAAGGCCTACAGAGAGGGCCAGTGGCATGCTGGGGTGCATAAGCAGTGGTATCACTAGCAGAAGGAGGGAGGTGGTGAGTCCGCTGTATAAAACACTGGTGAGGCTGCACCTGGAGTACTGTGTACAATTCTGGAGGCCGCATCTTTGGAAGAATGTAGTTAGGGTGGAGGCAGTCAAGAGAAGGGTGACAAAGATGGTACAGGGTTTGCACCAGAAAACATATGAGGAGAGACTGAAAAACCTCAATATGTACTCACTGAAAGAAAGGAGAGAGTGGGGAGACATGATAGAAGCCTTCAAGTATCTTAAGGGTATAAACCAGGTGCAGGGGAGGACATCTTTCAATATAGGAGGAGTACAAGAATGAGGGGACATGACATAAGACTGGAAGGTGGCAGGATAAGGGGAAATGTGAGGAAATATTTCTTCATGGAAATGGTGGTGGACACATGGAACAGTCTGCCACTGGAGGTAGAGGAAGCAAACATAGTGGGGGGATTTAAACATGCATAGGACAGGCCTAAGGGAATCCTAGAGGTGGGGAGGAAAACAGGAAGCCGTTAACTGAGTAGGGTCACAGGCCACAAAGGATAGGCTTACAGGCAGACTAGACGGACCTGGCAGTCCTTAGCTGCCAACAATTTCTATGTTTCTGTGTTACTTTTTACAACAGTCAATATTAATAAATTCTTCAATTTTCACTATGCAGGGCTTGTATGAGGAATGAGAAGCCCCTCCTCGTTGTTACCCATAGCCCCAGCCATGGTCAAAGAGTCTCTTGTTACAGTGGGCATCTAGGCACATACTAGTCCATACACAGGAGTCCCTCGTTTTGCAGATGCAATAAAATTCCCGTCTCAGTCACATAACAAGGGGTGCTAAATCATGTTTTTCGATCCCTGATGAATCATAGGGAGGTTTTATTCCAAAAGGGCTCAATCTGTGAATTAACAATGACATTGTGAACAGTTTTAAGTTGCACTTGCTCCACATCACTGAGGTCCTAGACAACAAGACCCAAGTAACCATGACAACTGAGATCAAGGATCATGAAATCAACAGCTATTTTGGGAGGCGTCATCACCATTCCGGTCACTGACTGGATGATCCCCAGGCTGCCAGGTTTTGCAGCTTTCAAATCCTTTCTGATGCCAACCAGCAGGCAACAAATGGTATCCGCCCACGAAGGTACAATGCCATATGGTCCCTATGATTTGGTCTATCAGACGGTAAGAGGCCATTTTACAGTCATTCAAGGGCATCAGCTTTGAAAGCAAGACAGATTACAAGGGAAGGGACAGAACAATCATTGCAGACATAGACATTTTCTGTGGGAGAGAGGTGAACACAGTGCAAAAGTTATCTTACTCACAGAGTCTGTACAGTCCAGTGCTTTACAGGGAGAACCCCTGGTCCTCCACCTCAGTACAAAACCCAGAGCCTGAAGTTTATAAAGCAGTCCTTATTAATGCTTTCGTTCAGGTGGATGCAGCAGCCTGATCTCTCACTCTCAATCCCTCTGTTACCACTGTATCGATTACATTTGCATAGTGCTCAGCATCCTGTGGTTTACTAAAGAATCGATGGGGCATCCAGGTTTCATAATCTTGAGTTTCGCTGGGTACAGTAGCGCAAAATCCCATCCCCTATGGTGCAGTGTTGTCTTAACCCTGGCAAAGTTTTGTCTTTCATTGTAGCTCCTGAGAGAAGTTCTGAAAGATGGGCAACTTTTCACCCTCTGTCGGGATCAGTCCCTGGGCTCTCGCTGCCTGCAGCATTTTTCCCTTTTCAGGGAAATGTAAATATTTAGTTAGATAATGTTGCAGTCTCTCACCTGGCTTTGAGGTCAGACCTGTGTGGTGTGTTTGCTGGATTTCAAAATCTGCAGCCACTACCTCCATGCCCAACTTCTGTATTAGCCGTTTCTGGTCAGCATGTCCCCCTTCTCTGCCCTACAGACCTTCGGGAAAACCAACTATCTGTATCTTTGAGTGCTGGGCTCTGTTTTCTTGATCTTCTGCATGAGATGAAAGATTTTCCAGCTGCTCCTTGTATGTTTTTTTATCCCTTGCCATGTAAGATACTAGATCTTCCAAGTCACTGATCCATTTCTCCTGATCATTGAGGCAGGTGATGTGGGCAGTCCAGGTTCCGGCCAAGGAGGTAACTGCAATGCTGGCCCGCCGGTGCAGCAGTTAGATTTCAGCTCATCATGCCGATGATCCAGGTTTGGGAACAAGCCTGGGAGTCAGGCAGGCCTGCCTCTAGGAGGAGATTGAGTGCCCCACAGACAGCTCTCTTCCTCTGGGGGAGGACGCACTCGGTGCTTGGCTGTCCCCTGGTGGAGGCCGGGGGCAGCAGCACTGAGTTCAGCGTGCTCGGGGGGGGGGTGTGCCAGATGTTGGCATGCTCACAACTCACGTCACTGCATGCCATACCTCCTATTAACGGGTTAAAAAATCTGGCCACACGAATGATGCCAGCCTCCGCCACCAAGTCTCATGCCATCAGCCACAGTATCACCAGATCTGAACATGTCACCATTCGGAGGACTACAGGGAGGGCTCCTCGATGGCTTCACCCTGGTGGGGGTAATCCAGGGAGCACTCTGGTGTTTTATTTTACCAGGCGAAACATCATTGAGAAGAACTCATTTACAAGATGGACCTGGACATATAGTAGACGATGACAACAGTGCAAAACCAAGATAACAATACAATAATAAGAGTGTAAAACCAGCATAACAATACAATTAATCATTTCATAAAGATGAAGCATAAGCTTAGTATGAACATATATGCATGGACTAAAAATATACATATGTACATATAAAATGCAAGTTATAACAGATATAAGAGAATCTATAGGGAAAAGGAGGAAGGCAGGGGAGAAAGGCATGAGGAGAGGTACATGCCGCATAGTTGCCAGGAGACGGTACAACAGTGCTAGTTTTGGAAGGAAATCATTTCCTGTAGTTACAGGATTCTGTGATGGCTCAGGAGAACAGGGTTTTAAACGTGGACAATTTCACAGGCGAGACTAGTTTGAGGATTTTTTGCAAATTGTTCCATAAGACAAGGAGAAAATGGCTTGTGGAAGCTGCACCAAACAAGTTCTGACTCTAGGAATAACCAGGGATATATAAGAAAGGCTTCTCAGGGTGTAACTATCAAGGGGACAGATGGGTAAGCAGTCAGTGATATATTGAGGAAGCTTCTTTGTGATGGCTCAGTACATCCAAAGGACTGCATTTCTCTGCCGTCTGTAACAGAGTGACGTCCAACCCACTACTCCATATAGTGAGCAGTAATGCATAGAGTAGGGTGTTCCTGTAATGAATCTTATAGCCCAGTGGTATAAGGTGTCAAGTTTGGACAGGGCTGTACTAGTACTTTGGCCATATAGAATATCCACATAATCTAGAAGTAGAAGGAATGTAGTTTGGACAAGTCTGGTTTTTGCTTCCACTGTGACAAGGTGCTTTATTCGAAAGAATAGGCCAAGTCTCTGTTTGAGTTTTTTAGTGAGTTCCTCTATATGCTCAGAGAAGGACAGTTTATTATCAGTCCAGACACCCAGATATTTAAATTGTGTAACAAATTCAAGAGGCTTACCATGGAGGGTGGTGATCAGAGGTACATCACCCAGATTAGTGGTATTCGACAACTTAATGGTGGGAGAAAATAGCACTGCCTTTGTTTTATGGCATTTAGAAGTAGTTTTAATTGGAGCAGGTTTTTCTGGAGATGGCTGAATTCAAGTTACAGGTAAAGACATGTTATTTCTGGAGATGGCCTAGAAATATACAGTACAGTGTCATCAGCAAATAAGTGTATATTAGCAGACTTTATTCCTGTATGAATATTGTTAATATATATAGCAAACAGAAGAGGGCCCAAACTAGAACCCTGTGAGATGCCTCTCTGTAGGGTTCTTATAGGGGAGAGATCTCCTTCAGCTTTTTACCTTCTGAGAACATCCAATCATATAGCTATTGAACCATTTGAGGGCTGTATAATCCACACCACAATTGAGGTGGATGCAAGGAGCAAGGAATGGTCCACCGGATCGAAAGCCTTGCTCAGATCCAAGAACAAGGCACAAACATATTGCTTATTATCCAAAGCATTTAGCCAGTCATTAGAAACTTTGACAAGGGCAGAGATCCTGCTATGGCAAGGCCTGAATCCAGATTATACTGAGATGAGTAGGTTGTGAGAATTGAGATAGTTCCTGATTTGATTGACTAGTTTTTCTAGTAGTTTAGAGAGTGCTGGAAGCAGAGAGATATGCCTATAGTTGTTAAGATCACTAGGATCGCCAGATTTTAATAGAGGAATAACGTGCATGATTTTCCAAATAGAAGGAAGGATACCCTGAGTAAGAGACACATTAAACATGTGGGTAATGGGAACAGCCAGAGTGTGATAGGCTATTTCTAAAAAGTATGGTTCCAACAGATCAGCACCAGCACTTTTCCTTGTGTCAAGCTGAAGTGGCAAGTCTTCTACTTGTTTTAGTGTAACAGGACTGAAGGAGAAGACTGTTTGACCCTCAGGAAGGGTACAGGTGACCAAGTCTGAATCCTTACCAAATAGTTGGTCTTGTAGGTTGTTGGCTGGAGGTGAGTCAAATGCCAGCCCTGCTGTAGTGAAATGGTTATTAAACAGATTTAGAATCTCAAGTTTGTCTGAGATGGTGTAACTTCCAGATGTGATTTTTGTAGGAAAGGAGTTTGCCGATCGATGGCTCTCTACCTCTCTTATGGTTTTCCAGAATAATGAAGAGCATTTGGTAGATGCGTGCAGTTTGTTATTGTAATAACTAGTTTTAGCAGCCCTGGTAAGCTTAGTGCAGTGATTGCTAGTCACTCTAAAGGTTGTCCAATTAGAGGGGAGTTTAGTCATCTGTGCCTTTTTTCATAGGGCATCCCTGCAGAGTAATTCAGACTTAAAGCTGGATGTGAACCATGGGCATGAGGTTTTTCTTGTACATATTTTCGCAAGGGGTGCATGCTGATTTATTGTATCCAAAAGAATGTTCTAGAACAGATTGTAGGCTTCATTGATGGTGGGAGCAAGGTAAATGTTTTGCCAACAGGAGTGCTCCAGATCAGATAAGAAGGCATGGAGGCGAAAGTTACGGTGACTCCTTTTGAAATGTCAAGATTTGAACCTTAAGTGTAAGGCATTCCCACTCCTTATGTACAGTTGTAGAGTTGATGACAGTCACAGGGCCGGATATTCAAAGGGTTGCATATGGCACAACACAAGCCATACTGTACTGATCGCCCCACGATGTTCAAAGGGAAGTCACAGCGGCACAAATCCTGATGCACAGGGTATCAGTAATATGTGGCGCCAAGTAGGAGGCATGCCCATGCATACTCCACACATCCTGATATTCAGCCAGGATGTGCTGAACGGGTTTCGAAGCGCAACTTACTGCGCCGCACAGTTGAGCCTAAAAAAAAAAAGGAGCAACTGCTGGCCACCCACAGGTGAGCTGCCGTATTGCAGGGCGCAACACGGCAGCTGCCAGCTGTGGGTGGCCACCGAGCCCCGACTGCACCGTCTGTCATGGTAGCACCCCCCAATGCCCGATCGTCGGCATAGGTATATAACTGAAATGTCCAATATCCCTGGTGGTCCAGTGGACCACTGCCAGCCCGATCGCGGGCATATGTTATAATGTAACACATTCAATATCCCTGGTGGTCCAGTGGACTGCTGTCAGCCCGATCTCAGGCATATGTGGTCTAATAAACATTTAAAACCATCCCTGGTGGTCCAGCAGTAACCCCTCCCACCGCCACTCGCGCCTGCCACCCCACCCCGTTCAGCGGTGGGCGGCAGCTCCCCACCCTAAGCCGCCCAGCCGCCCGATGACTGACTGCGTGCAGTACAGCAGTCGCCCATTGGTCCTGGCGTGGACCAATAGGCGTGCAGATCAGCTCCGTTACACAGTCCAGATATGTGAATGGATCCATTCACATATCTGGACTCTAGTATGAAACAGCATGCCCATTGGCCCACGCTGTTGACCAATGGGCATACAACCATACTGGACACAGTCAGTCGGGCGGGCGGTTGGGCGGCTTATGGTGGGGAGCCGCGCCGCCACTGACCGGGAAGGGGTGGTGGTGCCAGTGGGGTGGGAGGGGGTACCACTGGACCACCAGGGATGGTTTTAAATGTTTATTAGACCACATATGCCCGCGATCGGGCTGGCAGCAGTCCACTGGACCACCAGGGATATTAGACGTGTTATTATATTACTCATGCCCGCGATTGGGCATTGGGGCACTATGCCGCGATGTGAAGGGGGCGTCGGTCCCCGACGGCTGCAGCCTGGCAGGGCACCAGGTGCAAGTCACAGGGGATCGGCGCACCTGCATGCAAATGAGGCCATAATGACATGCTAATGGCCCCAGTTGCACCTTGCATGCATTATGGCTCCACTTGCATATCCACCGCTGAATATTGCATTTCCTGCGCCTAGCGCAACCGCACGTGCGCTGGCACATCCCCCTGTGCCACTCCTTCCACTTGCGCTGGCACAGTGCCACTGCACCATGTGCAATGCGGGAGGCCAAGTTGCAATATTCAACGGTGCTGAGACATGGTGCAGCTCCATTGAATATCACCCAGTCCATGCCCTGGCGCATCCCAGTTGCGCTGCGCCCGGCTTGTGCCCCTACCAGGTGCATTTCTGAATATCCCACCCAGGAAATATATCCTGTACATAGATGGAGACTCTATGATACCAGTTCGACAACTAAGGTGTCAACCGCCATCACAGCACTGGATTTATGTCTACCGCAACCTGCGGTTGACATAAATCTGACTGGAGACACCAGCTGTTTTATAATCAGGGGGCTTTGCCCCCGAACTCCCCATGCATGGGGCTCTGCCCTCTGCAGCCCCACAGTCTCTAGGATTCTAACTCCGAGTCAGAGTTGTATTGGGGAGGCGGTGCAGGACCGGGACAGAGAGGGCCAGGATCTCGGTCAGACTATTACAGCGAAAACGCTGATGTTGTTGGCATCAACGTTTTCGCTGTAATAGTGTCGCCATCCTGGGGGCATACCCATAGATGACCCCACCTCCTGCCTGCCTGTCACTTCTGAAAACCTTATCAGAGGGAATGTTAATTTCATCCTGTAAAATCCTGTACAGTAGGTTTTAACCGAGATTCAGTGACCACCAGTACATCTGAGGTGGCATGACTCAGCCAGTTTTGTGCAGAATCAAATTTCTTTGTCAGGCGGCAGGTATTGACATGGAGCAGGCTCATCCCCTTCAAGTTAGTCAAGTCAGATGGTGTAGTGATAGGGGCTAGTGGACCTGGATTCAATTCAATGTCGCCTGGGCAGAGTAGTAAGATAACAAAAATCTTTTTTAAGGCATTTAATAACAGCTTCAGTAGCCTGATGCGCTCCCCTTTATGGTGGTGCTTACAGAGCGTGCCAGGGTCAGAAGGGCAAGTTATTGAGTGCCCTAGGGAAGCAAGAAGAATCACCCGAGTCTTAAGAGTAAGGGACAGATGGGTGTAGTTAGCAGGTAAAACTGGCAGAAACTTCTGCCTGACGCGATGCGTAGTGCACCCCCATTTCTGAAGGATAAGAGGGAGTTCAAAACTACAGTGAAAGTTTATGCAGTGAGGGCTGTTGGTGTCACACCGGATATAATGAGATATGACAGGTTGTTAGGATTGGTGTGGAGGTTAAGGCACAGGAAGAGCATACCAGCTAGCTGGAAGTAGAGGAAAATATAAGGTGTCATATTCAGTCTATGCTTGCTGTCAGCTCACACTCTAGTCTGGTCAGTTCTTGTAGGAGCCAATAGCAGACAGCTATCCTGAATGTTTTTATCAATAGGGGTGTCCCTACAGTTGGAGGCAGGGATGAAGTATATTTAATAAACAGCGGGGGGGGCAGAAAATCCCCAGTTATTACACTAAGGAGACGGCAGAAAAGCAGTGGATTCAGATCCCCAGAGAGCAGTTGTTGAGGCCGAAAAAGCCGTAGGATTCCAGTCCCCGGAGAGCTGTATAAGTCAATGGGGCAGTCCGTGCCTAATCAGGGAAAGTCTGTAGGTAGAACAGACAATAGCAGCTTCCTACCATTGCTCAGTGCCCAATAGGAACTCCGGATTTGAAGCCGGGGAAATGGCCATACCTAGAGGCTGCAAAGCTTGCTGTTGCTACAGGCAGGGAGGGCTCTAGGTGAGGCCAGCGGTGCATTTCCTAATGCTGCAGCTCGCTGGCCATTGAAATGCTTTGGGAGCTCATTCAAGGCTAAGCCTGGGAAAGAAGAAAAGAATGGAGTATTTAGGGATAACTCAGACAAAGATGGTTGAATTGGGGGCGTGGAGGAAAAAAAACATTTATTTATAGGCTGAACAATAATTTAGTTAGGCTTGGGGGGCAAGGTAAGACGTTTAAGCACAATGGGAGGCGATTAAGTGGAATGGTTCTACCCAGACAGAGGGAAGGGGGTCATTTAAACTCAGCACCAGCTCGAGAGCTACAATTCAAAAAATAAGTTTAGGTTCTAAAAGGAAAAAAAGGGATAATGGCCACGGCCAAAAGGAAAAAAAACTTGGTATCTGAGTGTTACAGGTAGTTTAGGGGAAGCCAGAAAACATAAGAGTGCAGCACAATTTCCAAGGGGCTTGGTCTAAAAATTTAGGCAAATGCAGCACAATTTAGACAGGCTCAATAGCTAACTCTAAGGTGTAGCAGTACAGATTCAAAAAAGGATTAACTGTAAGTTTAAATAGTGCAGCACAATTTCAGAAAGGACTTAAATACTATGCAGTAATAATTCAGCACATTTCCCAAAAGGGCTTAATCACTAAGATTGAAAAGCAGCATAGACAGTACAGTAATCCCCCAACATTACACTACACTAAGATAGTCTCACAAGGCAGCACATAAATGCAGAGTGCAAATTAATTTTCATCTGTATCTAAGTTCCCAGTGGTTAGCTACTTAATGTGTGCTTTTGGCTCAAAAAATCCCCAGTTATTACACTAAGGAGATGGCTGAAAAGCCATGGATTCAGGTCCCCCGGAGGGCAGTTGTTGAGGCCAAAAAAGCCATAGGATTCCGGTCCCAGGAGGGCTGTATAAGTCAATGGAGTGGTCTGCACCCAGTCAGAGAAAGGTTGTAAGTAGAACAGCCAATAGTGGTTTCCTACTGTTGCTCAGTGCCCAATAGGAACTCTGGATTTGAAGCTGGAGAAGTGGCCATACCTGGAGGCTGCAAAGTTTGCTGTTGCTGCGGGTAGGGAGGGCAGTAGGTTTAGTTAGTAAGGCAGTTCCTACCGCTGCAGGTTGCCGACTGTTGAGATGTTTCAGGAGCCCGTTCAGGGCTGAGCCTGGAGGCTGCAAAGCTTGCTGTTGCTGCTGGCTGGGAGGGCTCTAGGTGCGGCCGCTCGGGCGGCTGCTACTGCTGCTGGTCACCGGCCAGAGAGGCGCTTTGGGAGCCTGTTCAGGGCTGATCCTGGAGAATGTAAAGCTTGCTGTTGCTGCAGGCAGAGAGGGCTCTAGGTGTGGCTGGCAGCGTAGCTCCTACCACTGCAGGTCACCAGCCATTGAGGTGCTTCGGGAGCCTGTTCAGGATGAGCCTGGAGGCTGCAAAGCTTGCTGTTGCTGTGGACAGGGAGGGCTCTAGGTGCGGACGGTGGGGCAGCTCCTACCGCTGCAGGTCACTGGCTGCTGAAGTACCATCAAACTCCTGATGATCTTTGCAAGAAATGTAAGCAGGAGAGAGAAACTTTAAAATGTATTTTTTGGGATCGCGTTCAGGCTCAGACATTGTGGCAGGAAATGAAAGATAGATTAGACCCCCTGTTAGGACTACAAGAAGCTTTTGAACCCTTACTTTGTCTCACTGGACTACGCCTTGAGAAGTTATTGGGTCAACAAAGATATCATATGGCCCTCATAACATCCATCACTAGGAAAACTATTGCTCAGCATAGGGTAGATGACCATGCTCCCTTCTTTAATGAATAGTTCATGGCTATTTTGGAAATGCTACACATGAAATGTATGTTAGCTAGCATGCAACATGCTGAAACAACTTTTTTAAAAAGGTGGGAAGCATTGCATACTTTATTATTATTGCCACAATCCTCTTAAGGGGCATTTTTTTAAATTTAAATTTAGTTAACTGGGTAGGGACACTGGACAAAGTCCTTTTTCAGGTCTGACCTGACTTAAATACAATTAAACAATTAATGAACAAACAATAACAGATTAAATAAAACAAGTACAGACATCCTGTGGCTGTAAATAATTCTTAAAATGGAGTTTAAAATTTTGTAAAGAAGAAGCAGAACGCAAATTATCCAGTAAATCATTCCAAAACAAAGGGGCTACAATTGAAAAGGAATGTGACCCGAACTTAGACTTATGTGTAATGGTTTGAAGAAGAATGCCTTTAGATGACCTTAGAGTAATAGGAATATAATGAATAGTAACTAAATCTGCAAGGGGAAACAAAAATCTGGAAAAAATAGACTTAAATATTTGACAACCAAAGAAATAAGCAAACTTAGGTTTAGGGAACAACCAACCTAATTGGGAATACAAACACAATGATGAGTTTGAAAAGGCGAAACCAAAACAAAATGACAAATATTGTTACAAGCAATAGTGAGAGTATTAATTTCCTTTACACCCAAATTAAAGTACAGGCTGGCTACATAATCAAGGTGAGGTAACAATGACCCGATAGCAACGGAATGACATATTTCAAAGGAAAAATACCTTTTAAACTTATACAACAGACCTAACTTCTGATTGACTACCCTACTCATAGCTTTAGCCTCTGGGAAAAAAAGTCATACTGGGATCTAACAGAACTCCCAGGTACTTTAATTTGAAGACTTGTTCGATTGCAGTTGCTTTGCTATCATGAATCAAAAACTTGGATTCTCCTTCAACAAAGGAGGACAACTGAACATAGTTTTAGCTTTTTAGCATTCAAAAATCAAAACATTATCAGCAAACCAATTACAAACTTCAAGAAATTCCCACTCTAAAACAGATGACAACTGTGGAATGGACTTAGCTTGGTAAAATAAAATTAAATCATCTGCATACAGAAGATATTCACAAGACCTGCAAAGAAAAGGTAATTGATTAATAAATAAAGAAAATAATAAAGGGTCCAAAATGGACCACTGAGGCACCCCATAATCCATGGAACAAACAGTAGATGCAATTGATTGCAAACTAACAAACTTCATCCAATTTATTAAGTGATCCCTACATCATCCAACCACATTCTCCAAGAAACCTAGTTGGCCCAGTTTTACTCAAAGCAAAAGGATGATCAATAAGATCAAATGCCTTGGTCAGGTCCATGAAAACTGCCCCAATCATGAGACCATTCTCAAATCCCTTTAGGGCGGAATCCGTGAACCTGGCCAACATGGTCCTAGTCCCGTGATTTTTATAGAACCCATATTGCTGTGGGCACATAACATTGTTGAACTCAATGTATTCAGTGATTTGATTAGCAACTACATTTTTTAAGCAATTTGCTTTGAGGGTTTAATATAGAAATAGGCCAAAAATCATCTGCACAGTCAGCATTCGGTTTCTTAGGATTAGGACCACCTTAGCACATTTGCATGATGAAGGAAACTGACCAGCAGTCAGACAAAGATTGAAAATTGAGCAGAGAGGGCCAGTTATAAAGGGAGCAACCAGCCTTACAAAATACCCACCTACTCCCACCCCCCCCCACACCCACAGTCACTGTACTTATTTGGAATGGTTGATAGCAACTTAAGTACATCATTTCTCATAACTCTTCGAAAATAAAAAAAATGTGATCTACTAGCTAAAGATGCATCAGATCCAGTATCACCACTTGACTAAGCTGAGGGGCCAGATCTATAACATGTCAAATCAGAAAACCTAACATTAAGCAAGTTGGCAATCTCTACAGGATCAGTGATTTCTCCCTCTGGGGTTTTGAGCTTCTTTATAGTAAACTTTTCCTTGAAAGTTAACAAAACATTGACTGAGTCCCAGAATCTCCTGGAATCAAACCAACTAGCATCATATTGAGTCTTATAGAATTCCTTCTTAGCGTTTATCACTAAATTACTCACTTTATTCCTTAAAAACTGATAATTATTCAATAAGGAACTAGAAAGAGGTTGTTTATAAGTAGTCCAGGCAAAATTTCTTTGCTTAATCCAGCCCTTTATTTCTTTTGAAAATCATCTATTATGGGTACCCCTAACTCTTACAGTTCACAAAGGAAACAAAATGTTCTGAACTGAAAACAATTGTTTACAAAAAAAAGTCCATCCACAGCACAATCATGGTATGGAATAAAATCAATAAGGGACCAATCAATAAGAGATAATTGGGACTGCAAAGCCATATAATCAACTTTCTTAAAGTTTCAAAATTGGATAAACCACGGGGAAAGTTTAGGGTGTTTAAAATTCAGGACACCTAAAGAAGCCTGGTGGTCACTAACTGAATCGGCTAGGACCTCAGCAGATGAAATAACATTTGGGGCCATATTCTCAAAGGGCTAAAAGGGGTTAGTCCATCAAAAAATGGAGGGTGATGAGTACCAATGTCCGCAGTCTGTGTAACAAGCTCCCTGAACTAGTGGCCTTGATGGAATAGGGATGCCTGGATATTGTGGCAGTCACTGAAACATGGTATACAGAGAACCATGACTGGGATGTCAACATACCAGGATATACAACCTACAGGAGGGACAGGGAGGGTAAAAGAAGAGGAGGAGCTCTCTATGTAAGGGGAGGGATTAAAGCAACAGAACTAAAGAGTAAACATGAAGTAGATGAGTCACTATGGGTCATCTGGAGACAGGAAATGGCACCACAATCCGCATGGGAGTTGTGTACAGACCCCCATCTCAGAGGGAGGGACTGGACAAGGAAATTATAGAAGGCATCCTTAAAATGGCAGAAAAAGGGGAGATATTGTTGATGGGGGACCTGAATATGCCTGATGTTAACTGGAGCACCTTTGCTGCAGGTACATCAGGAGCAGGGTGATTCTTGATACCCTACAAGGGGCATGCCTCAGACAGCTAGTGTTTGAACCCACTCAGGAGGGAGCAATCTTAGACCTGGTACTCTCAAATGAGGATGGAGAAAGGATCTCTGATTTAGAAGTGGGTAGCCATCTGGGAACAAGTGACCACCAAACAGTGTGGTTCACAATAAACACAGCCAGAGAGTCAAGCCATACAAAAGCAAGAGTATTGGACTATAGGAGGGCTGACTTTGGAAAAATGAGAGAGTGCCTCAGAAAAGCACTAGCAAATGGGCAAGAAGGAGGGGTGGAGGAACAATGGGGAATAATCAAAACAGCCATCACAGAGGCAATGAGCCTTTGTGTGAGGTGAATCAATAAAACAAAACAAAGGAAAAAAACACTATGGTTCTCAAAAGAGGTGGCAGGGAAGGTTAAGGAGAAAAGGATAGCATTCAGGAAATATAAGGAAACATAGAAAGAGCAGGACAGAGAACTTTATCAATTAAAGCAGAAGGAGGCAAGGAAGGCAGTCAGAATAGCAAAGGCCCAACCCAAGGAAAAGACAGCCAATTCTGTTACGAAGGGGGATAAAACCTTTTATAGGTACATTAGGCAGCGACGAAAGACCAAGGGAGGGCTACAGAGACTTAATAAAGGGGAGAGAATGTGGGCAGAGGGTGATAGTGAAAAAGCAGGGATACTGAACAAATATTCCTGCTCAGTATTCACAACAGAAGAGATGGGGAGGTACCTAAATCAAACAAGAGAAACACTCTGGATAGGGGGGGTCGATATCAGTCCATTCACAGAAGAAAGGGTTTTGAAAGAACTCTTGGAACAGAGTGTGGACAAAGCAATGGGGCCTGATGGAATTCACCCCAGAATTCTAAAAGAACTAAGGGTAGAACTAGTGACACCACTGACTACTCTCTTTAACAAATCATGGGAGGATATGGTGGTACCTGAGGACTGGAGGAGTGCAGATGTGATTCCACTTCACAAAAGTGGGAGCAGGGCAGAGGCAGGAACTACAGACCGGTTAGTTTGACCTCAGTGGTAGGGGAAATGATGGAATCATTTCTGAAGGAAAGAATTGTTGAGTACCTAGAGGCCGGTGGGGCACAGGACCCAAGGCAGCATGGATTCACAGCGGGAAAGTCGTGTCAGATGAATCTAATAGATTTCTTTGACTAGGTGACCAAAGTAGTAGACCAGGGAGGGGCTGTGGATATGGCCTAGATTTTAGCAAGGCATTTGACACAGTCCCACACAAAAGATTAATATACAAGTTAGCCAGCCTTGGAGTGGATCCCAAGGTGGTAGCCTGGATAAAAAAATGACTGGATAACAGGATGCAAAGGGTAATAGTAAACAGAGTCCACAGTGAAGAAAGAAGGGTAACTAACGGGCTACCGCAGGGTTCAGTACTGGGACCGGTCCTCTTTAATGTCTTTATAAGTGACATTGGAGAGCACCTGGAAGGAAAAATAGGTCTCTTTGCAGACGACACAAAAATCTGCAACAGGGTTGATACACAAGGTATGGTTCAAAGGATGACAAGGAATTTGGCAAGGTTGGAGGAATGGTCAAATGTATGGCAGCTCAGATGCAGTTCAAAGAAGTGCAAGGTAATGCACCTGGGAAACAAAAACCCAGGGGAAGAGTACACAATGGGGGGTGAGACACTAACAACAAAAATAGAAAGGAACCTAGGAGTAATTATAACAGATGACCTAAAGGTGGGCAAGCAATGTGAGAAGGTAGTAAGGATGGCTGGGGGGATACTGGGATGCACAGGGAGGGGCATCAACAGTAGAAAACAGGAATTTGCTATGCTTCTGTACAGACAGTTGGTGAGACCCCATCTGGAGTACTGCGTGCAGTTCTGGAGACCCCATCTCCACAAAGACATAGACAGAGTGGAGGCTGTTCAGAGGAGGGCAACCAAAATGGTGCAGGGTCTACACCAGAAGACATATGAAGAGAGACTAAAGCAGCTTAATATGTATACCCTCGAGGAAAGGAGGGAGAGGGGGGACATGATAGAAGCTTTCAAATACCTCAAGGGAATTAAAGTCCAAGAGGGTAGCATCTTTCAGAAAAAGAGATGTGCAAGAACAAGGGGGCACAATTTGAAGATAATGGGGGAATGGCTCAGTGGTAATGTTAGAAAGTATTTTTTCACGAAGAGGGTTGTGGATGCATGGAACAGCCTTCCTGAGGAGGTTGTGGAGTCAAGAACAGTGGGAGAATTCAAGAATGATGGGACAGACATAAGGTCATTCTAGTTGGGGGTAGGAGGAAGTAAGCTGTTGGTTAACTAGAATCTGCAGCTTATCTATCAGGTAGGGAAATGGGCAGATTAGGTGGGCCAAGCGGTCCTTATCTGCCATCAAATTCTATGTTTCTATGAGATTGCAAAGCAGGTAAGCACAGAAGACAAATGGGGCATACAGGGGTAACCAGTGGAACAAGTACACAGTCATGCATGACCCAACAGGAAGAGAAAGGGCAGGCATGGGTGATGCTCTGTGCCCCCCCCCATTAGAAGACATGCAGTGTGGCATGGGTGCCTGTCACAGGCACCAGCACTGCAGTAGGTGACGCCTGCCCCTGCCGGGGCATGCACAGTCATGTGAATGCAACATGCCCCAGGGAGATGAGTAACCTGCCATGAAAGCAGACAGTGGGACACCAAAGGGTGGGCACTGACTAAGGGCCATGAAAATGCTGTGGGGCCAATGGAGTGCCCCCCTAAACATAACACAACAGTGCCTAGCGAACATCTGGCAAACAGGGACAGACACCAAAGAGTGAGGATGTAAACACCACACAAAGGCACACAAAAGCAGACTGGCACAGAAATGGGCCAAAACAGCTATATGTCGCAGATGCTAGGCCCACAATAGCAGGGTCTGCAATGGCAAAGGTGTAGTGGCCCACAACAGGTGCATGGGCAGCCGTAGGTACCCTGTGGTGCAGCACATCTGGACATAGACGTATCAAATGCTGCTGATGGACAGCAGTAAGGAGGTGGTGCAGTAAGGGATGATGGCAACAGACAGCATAGCAAAGCAAAGCACAGCACAGCACAACACAGAAAGACACCATGGAGTACAGAATGATGTGTGCCACTGGACCACCTACAACAGGGAGTGCCATGCAGTACCTTTTAAAAAAACAAACCAGGTACCTTGTGCAGTACACTAACCCCTGCAAACATGGCATTGAACAACAGCACGGGAGGTCACATGTGCATGTGCCCGAACAATGTGGATGCACGCACAATGCCCTGCCAAATTATGCTGACAACATGCCCAGCTGCACGGAAAGACACACAGTGGTACAGCCATGGAATGTGTTAAAAGAAAAATACAGCAGTAGCCATGCAATGTACTGTGTACAACACGCGAAGCAATGCCACGGTATGACAACCAGTGCATAATGAGATGGTACACAGTTTCAAATGGGTGTGAAAGCACCAGGAACAGGCTCTATGAGTAACCCGCCCTGGAATATGGGGTCATGCCCATACCATGGACAGCCAATATATGTGTGGTGTGCCCATCGTGGACAAAGACATCTGAACAGTATAGAACAGAAACAGAACATGAAAAAAATCACTGGAGTCAGCATGTACGGCAAGAAACACAGTCCTCCCAATGAAACACAGACCCCCCTAGGCACACACACAAAGCCAAACAATGGGTGGCCAGACACTGGGATGCCAGGGTTGAGGCACCCACCATTAACATGTTGCACACATGCCATACAATAGAAGATGTGGATGCTTGGCTGCGGGCAAAGAGCTGTGTGACAGGATGGTGGATGGATGTGCTCTGTGGGAGACTGTATGGTGTGTGGGAGGAGGTTGTGGGCTGTGCCAGCAAATACCATAATCAGAGTGTGCCAACAACACTCCAGAGGGTCTGTGACAGATGCAGCATGTCACAAGAGAACACAATAGTGCACAAAATGCGGACACAAGGCCATGACACATGCAACACGCACAGACCCAGCAACCGGCACCCAATCCACCAGGGGAAGGTGGACAGGCGGTGTGGCACACAGAGCCACCCACACAGTCACATGCCTGTCACCATGGCATATCTGTACTGTAAACACAGAACTGCATGTGATCCAACGTGTGTTCAAAGCATGCATGTGGTCATGACAGTCACATGAAGGTGAACAGCCCTGGTGGAGGAGGGAATGAGAGGACACACAGACACACCCGTGGAATGGGACATGAGGACTGGATAGGCCTGGCAATGCTGCCACCAGAGTGTGGGGTTGTGGTGAGGGGCCCATGATAGGCACCGAGATGCCCCCAAGACATGGCATGGCCATGGAGAGGGTGACCTGTGCCTGTCTCCCCCCAGGTGTGCAACGGGTGCACCGATGATGAACAGCTTGGAGGCAACGAACATGTACTATGGGGGGGGATGTGGAATGTAGCACCAGACAGTGGTGGGACACAGGATACATGACTGTTCTGCTGTCTGGCTGCAGAGCAGGGTGGGAGCAAGGTATATTACGGCTGACACTGTTGTGCGGTATACAACCGCAGAGCCCACAGACCACACAACTGCCGGGCGTAGACAGATGCCTTGGATATGTAAGTGCCCACAGGTGTATGCATAGCCTCTGCTGACCACAGTGTTACATGCATACTGATCACACCATGCACTACAACATCCCCCAATCCATCCACAGATTGACCTACTACAATCCAGAGGTGGTGACCAGGAACTACGCACATAGTGGCAGGAGGTATGGGAGGCGATTGCAACAAAGATAAATGCTATTGCCACATGCAAGTGCACAGTGCGTGATCTGCAGAAATGCTACCATGACCTCAGATGCAGGACAAAAGAGAAGTTGGCACACAACCACCACTGCAGGTCCAGCACTGGTGATGGACCATGCCAGCTGCAACAACTCACAAGGGCCGAGGAACATGTGGCTGCACACCTGAGTGCTGACACGTTGGAGGTTGTCGGGGACCTTGATGTGTTCAATCTTGGTGGCGCAGTGGGTAAGTGCAGCGCATGGATATGCACCATACTAATGCATGCATCAGTCACACATGGAACACAGGCCTATAGATACACATGTACTGGTGATGCACAGGACACGCATGGCAACACACACACACAAGACCACTGCCAGTGAACATGCATGGTAGCTACCATGAGCTGCACTGTGTGTCACTGGATTGCCCGGTGGGGGGGGGTGATAGCCACAGAATGGAGAGGCAACAGGCAACATGGCCATGGCAGAACATACAGAGTGTGTCAGTGTGCACCATGCACATGGCAGAATACCTGTACATGCACAGTGCCACAGATGTGTCAGCTTAATGTGTGCACCGTACCACTTGCAACACTGCATGTGTGCAGCGCTGACATGGCCTGCAAGTATCGGGCAGCCACCCGGATGCACGCTCAGCTGCCCGTTATACAACGTTAATGCAGCATGGCAACATGCAGTAGGGAACACAGGACAGCCACACATGACAGTGTGTTGGAATACCATCCAAGCTGAACACAGTGATGACAGTTCAGTGCATGGTGGACATCTGTGTGTGGCACATGGCCTGGGGTAACAGCCACACTGCCAGCCAGCAAGCATGGAGGGGACCCAGGTGCACAGGGCATGGGTATGTGAGTGGAAAGGTAGTACACATACTGCATGTCTGCATAGCATACTGTCAGACAACCCTGTCGCAGGGACAGCAACATGTAACATGCCACATTGGTCACATGCCATTGACAATGGCACTGAACAAACACCAGCCTGTGTATGCATGTGGACATGGCACAGGTGTCGCCGACACAAAGCATGCACCATGGTGTGCAACATGCCACACACCAGTGGCAGAGGTGCAAATGGCCACTGTACAGTTCATACACATGGCACATGCACACAGACATGACCACGTGACACAGACAATGTGCATGTTAACCGAGCAACTGAGTAAGGTGAAGTGGCCATAGACACAACTGGCCCAGGAGTTATGGCAACACAAGGCCAAAGGCTGCAGAATGAAGGGCTGGACAGTGGCACTGCAAATGCAGAGAAGAATGGGGCCACACAGGAACAACATGAGGTGCTGAATGATGAGATGGCGCATAGCCCTCCAGAACACAGCCAGCACCAAACCACGGACACTGACTACAAACGTGCCCTGTCTGAGATCAACCTCCTGCTGCATGCACCAGAGCATGTCAAGGGGTCTGACAATGGGTCTGATGCACAGAATGATACCGTTGACACCCAGAGCATACAGGCAGAGTCAGCACCATCCCTCCCTGATGTAACGGCAAAACATCCGGCATCTGAGGAGGACCTAATCCATTATTTCACTGATGTGGCAGACACACAGGAGGCGGTACAATGGGAGGTGTCGGCCGTACTCACTTCCATCAATGGCCTAACAAACACCATGGCAACACACCAGGGCCATGTAGTGAATGCCATACAGGGACTGCAGGCCACACTGGACACAACCAGACGTGACATGGTATTGCAGCATATGGAAACAATGGCCATGTTACACATGTTAAACAACATGACGCAGAGGATGGCTGATATCATGGAGCATGTAGCAGTGACAAAGGAGCACGGAAGTCAGGCGTAAACCACACAGAGCAGTGCACCGACATCAAAGGCCGAGGCACTGCACGGTATGACCCAGTCAACGTGGCAGAACCCCGCCAACATGCAACCCAATCAAAACACCTATGGGACACAGATGTATGCTGGAGAGTGGCCATTGCACAATGTTGAGTGCATACACAACGCAGCACACCATGCCTGCAGGCACACAGCACACCATCATGTACGATGCCCCATACAGTGGGCAGGGCAATATGGTACCCACCATACAGCAGCAGTGCACATCTGGCTGGGACAGGAATGTTGTCCCACCATGGCAAGCACAGACAGGGGATGAGACAGCAGCACAGGCCCCACTGGGGGGACATGACCATGGCATTCATATGGACAACATGTGCATGAGGCATGGTGGAGACCTGCAGTCAGAGGGGTGTGTCAACAGGAATGCCGATCAACATCGTATGCACAAAAAAGTGCTGGAGTACACAGCAGCTCACATAGACATGCCCACACAGAGGGGACAGTTGCATCAGTGGTGGAATGTGACCACAGCCACAGCTCCATGGTGACACGGGCGAAGCTGCATGTAACACCCCACAATAAGCCACCAATCGTGGTACCACTGGACACATAGCACTGTGGACATGCCCTCTTTGCCGAATCTGCCCAGGAGGACACAGTGCCTGTGGCGGATGCAAACACAGATGACGGACAACAGACATCAGGGGAGTGGGACCACAGGCACACATTCATCACTGATGGCAATGTTATTAGAACCGTACCCAGTTAAGGGACACAGGTAACAGCCATAACACCTGCAACTGGACATATGTCAGCATCAGTGCATGTGAGTGACATGGTATTGGACAGTCAGATGAGCACGCAACACAGTGTAGTGCTGTGTGAGCCTATCACAGCAGAGGTGTCCACAAACACAACAGCGGTCCCAGGAATGAAACACAAGTTTGTGGCAAGCATTGGGGAGGACACAAACATCAATGTCATCCATGAACCGTTGGAGGAGTGGGATGATGTCCACATAGGGCAGTGCACCACACAGACCAAGCCAAGGGGCAGGCCACCCAAGTCATGTGCCATATCCGACAACACTGCAGATCACACATTGCCACCAAATGCCGCTGCCACACCAAAATGGTCTATGAGGGTTCGGAATATGGTGCCACCAGCAACAGTGGGGTCTAGCAGCCATGTCAGCACACAACCTGTCACCAAGGCATCAGGGGGTGAACAGGTGATGGAACATCAAAAAGGCAACAGCGGTCGAAAAAGCAAGGGTGGGCAGTCGTTATAGTGCACACAATGGCTGCCATGTTGAGATCGATGTGGCAGCATCAGTACATGGGCACACACACGACTGAAAATGGATGACACATAGTAATGGCAGATCTGCAGAAAGATCCATGGTGAATACACAGACGCATCACACTGCACAGAACAACACACATGCATGCCAGCCTCCACACTGGAACAGGACTCTGCCAAGTGTATGCCGTGGGAGCATGCCGCCTGCAGGCCCAAACCATGGGGTTCCACCCTGAGGACCAGTGGTTTGGCTTACCCACAGTGCACATGGCACATGAAACTAAGAGAATCCCATTAAACTGCAGAAATGCCTGTGTTGGGCTTGTCACTGTGCAGCACATATGCAGTGAATAGTGCAGAAGAAAAGTGCACGACAGGCCGAATGGCTTATGCGAGCCCATTGCCACCAGGTAACGCATGATGGCATAGCAGGCACTGAATAACATGTGAACATCACACACAGTGCACATGTGGCACATGGCAAACGGCCAACCATGTTCGTGTACACACTGTATGCATGCTGTTCAATGTGGCATAGACACACACAGTCCAACCCACTGACATAGCCATGTGGATGGCAGGGTTAATGACTGCCTGTCATCACCCCATCCAATGTGGTGGTGATGAGACATGCCTGTTGTCACCAATGTTGCCTGCATGACATTCAACACCATGGTACATGCAGCACATGCACAACTGTACCATGCTGTGCACACATGTGCTGTTGACACCGATACATGTGCAAGTTGTACCACATCACATACAGTGGTATGTAGGGGGTGCACTGGGCATGCTTGCACCATGCTGTAACACATGCCTGCACCATAGTGGCGCCTCACTCATGCTACAGGTCACACCCATGGCCGTTTACATTGTGGTACACAGTACATGTAGGATGTGCCCATACACCCCACGATGCTGCACTGTGCAGTATAACCGTCACCACGGTGTCTGTATGAGTAACTCACAGCACATGCGTATTCACCCATGCCACATCATCAACACGGATGGGGGCAAACACCATGTGGTGTCCATACCATGGTGCCACACCATCCTGTCATTGTCATTGGCTATATTTGGTGTTGTGCAACAGCACCCTACGTGTATACTGTACTGCGGTTGCCTGGTGATATGTGTCAGCAGGCGGTGCTTGGGTACACATGTTGTCATTGTGATGGTTACATGGCTGGTGCTCCCCGACACTGCTCCTGGGACATGCGGTGCTCTGTATGTGGCAGCCATGATTACGCATACGGAACATATCAGGAGCCTAGCAGCAGCATTGCGTCCATGGGCCTATGGGGTCCAAGGGGTATGGAAGGTATGTGGGATTACACAATGTAGGGTGTGTCCTGTGTCACCAGGGTGAATGGGCAACAATGCACATGTGTGGGTGCCATTGCTGTGCAGCTCTTGTGGTGTATGCAGGGCTTCAACAGGGACCCCTTGTGGTGTTGGCTCCATAGAGGTGTGTCCCAGTATGGCACACTGTCTTGTGTTCATGTCTGTGTGCTTCAGGGTATACCTATGTATCAGATTGGCTGTGCCCCTGACCATGTGCGTGTATGTCGCTGAGGCAGGACGCAAGAGAGAGACACTGTCTAAAACTGGGCAGCCACGCTGAACTGCCCTTGGTATGCCATTTGGCTGTTAGATGCAGTACCCTGAATTAAATGCTGCATAAGATGTACAGGTGAGTGGAGAACTACACCCCGAATGGATGTTAACAGTAGAAACATATGCACATACTGTATATAGCTGCCAGTGGGTTAGGGTTGAAACGACTACTAGGTGTGCCTGGGCCATGTATCCCTACTTGGTCAATAGTGGTGACACCCTCAGCCTCCCCCCCACCGTGTCCCACTGCATGCTACCCCCCAATCTCCTGTACCATGCCCAGGTACATATCCCACCCCCCCGCACAATACAACAATATGGTCACATTGCTACAACCTTGAGAGTGGGTGGGTGCCAAGGCACCTGCATGCCCTTGGTCCCATACTGTGTCCTCAGGTGGCCTCTGAGCCTCCCCCATACAGGTGTAAAGTGATGCTGGGTCACTTTCCCATCCAGTCCCATGCCATACACAACCTTGGCGTTAACTGTGATGGCTTTCAGGTATCGAGTGTTCCCCCGACAACCCTCTGTCCACTCTGTGTTCCAGGCTGTACATGTTCAGGCCCCTCAGCCATGCCACATAATGCCACCCCCCCATCACCTGGCTACACCTACTCGCACCCCTGTACAGATACAAGGTGCATGGATGTCATCTGTAGGTGCGGGCGACCCTCTGCAGGTGGCTGCCAACACAGAACCACATATAACCATGTACCTGAATGCCCTCCCACCGTACAACCATCCTCAAAGGGGCACATTATTGGTTGCTGAGTACTGGCCTCATTGCCCATAGCAGACAGCATGACATAGTCATCCCTTGCTGGTGTTGTGAGTAACGCACTGACGTGTGTAATGGTTGAATGCGTTTATTAACAACTCAACAAAAGTAACATTCATAACACACAAATGCTGCACATTCGCATGTTAACAGACATGCAATATGTTCACACATCCACAATGCCAAATGTTTAGGCAATGAGGTCACCTCGTACAAATGAACAGCCATCAGGTAAGATATATACGGTAATCAACTACAGTAATGGGAATTGCTACACATATAATGACATCTACAGCAGTGTATGGCACATGTAACCATTACAGACAACCAAATGTGCACCTGCACATGTATCACACTAACAATCTACATATGTACAGGCAGGTGTACCCCTATAAACAGCATAACACTAACATCAATATGCTTATAAACTTCGTGTAACACAACAAAGACTACTGGTACCATTAAAAGGGCATCATACAGTAACAACGTTTGGTATAAGGTCAGTACAATGCAAGGTGTGTCCATGTTCATGGATAGCGATGGGGAATGTCCTGATGGATTAGGTCTTGGCAGGATGATGTGGCAGGCACAGGGGTCATGGAGGCATGCATACCAAATGGTGCTAGTAGGTAACGGATGGAACGTGTCACATGGCCATGGTTGCTACTGTGCTTCATGGAAGTGTGTTCCGCATGTACATCAGACACCCATATACCAGTCAAGGTATTCGAGCAGTCTGCTTACATTGGCATGTAGCAGTGCCACATGTCTTGCTATGGGCAGTACGTGTGCCACAAGTCTACGCACGAATGCCTGTATGGCCTACCATTGCGGCTCATCCGGTGCACCGGCAGGTGTGGTAGGAGTATCATCCTCCCCAACAGATGTTGATGCATGTTGCCCCTCTGTGTCATTGGCCATGTCTGCCTCCCCACGCTCCATCTCGATGACA
Source organism: Neoceratodus forsteri (assembly GCA_016271365.2). NCBI lineage: Eukaryota > Metazoa > Chordata > Ceratodontiformes > Ceratodontidae > Neoceratodus > Neoceratodus forsteri. The sequence goes on along the minus strand of CM057455.1, from coordinate 1,318,113,527 downwards.
TCCTACCCTGCCACTTCAGTGTTATCATTGTCCCTGTTGCCCCTCACTGGCGTGGCTAATGGTAGCCACCCTGTTAGTCTGCTGCAGATCCATGGCACCATCCGTTGTCTGCTCTTTATCCTCCCCTCGCTGCACAGCCTGCTGACTCCCAGCATCATTGTTCACCTGCACCTACTCTCCCTGGGCATGCTGATTTGTCTACTCCCTGTACGCCCTCATCTCTGTTGTCTTGAGTCAATGCAGTGCCCACTCAAGGGCACACCACTGTGCGATCTGTCCTGGACTTGACATTGGTCTGGACCTGGCAGAACCTGCAACAGTGCACGGGACTGGGTGTCACTGTACTGTATGTGACATGTTCATGGTAAAGTGCATTTGTTCTTGGTCAACAGCTCCAATGGTTTGCTGTTGCCATGCACAAGTCTGGGACGGTACATGTTACATGTGTGCACACACTGCGACAGTGTGGTGTACCCATTGGGACGGCATACAGTGCAAAACACTGTGCCATCATGGCATATATCCTGGAGGCACAGGGAATGCACTATGACACTGTCCATGTATACTTTTGCCTGGACCAGTATTCAGATGCACATCATGTGTGGGGTCCATGGGGGTGACAGTAGTATGCCGTGTATCACAGACCATGCCAGTGTGGCACATGTACACTGACCTCCACAGCACAGCCATCCAGGGTTACATCACTGTAGATGTACACCACTAACAAGCAAGTGACAGTGTGGCTGTCTCTTACACAATAACACAGCAGACAGCAGCCATGCATGACTGTCCTACCCTTCCACGTTGCATGCACCTTGCCTGTGTTGCTGGTGCCCTGCAATGCCATGCCCAGCACAGGTACATGTTGTACATTGTAATACACAGATATTGCCATGCATTCCATGCTGGTGTGTGTACTATGCCTGTTCTGTTCACCACTACCAGTATCAGCGTGCAGCATTGTGGCAGTACATGTATGCTATGTGTCATGCTGATTTATCTGTTGTTACTGCTGTGGATTCACCTTCTGCTGAGGGATAACAATCACCCTGGCCATCTTGCATGTATTCATGCCCCTGGGCAGTGCTGTGATGTTGGACATCTGTCGGTGCATAAAGGGGGGGACACTGTCAGTATTCATGCAGGTATGATCACAGTTCACAATGAAACATATGAACAGTACATTGGCATGCATTGTACATAGGCTTGTGCCATAACATACCTGACATCCATGGACGTCTACCACGCATGGCCACGTTGGCTGCCCATGCCATCAACTGTAGGTTGTCTAGGCGATCTGACTCCCTCCAGACAAGGTCATTCCACCAGTACCTTTTTGGTGGACTGTACACCGCACACCTGATTGCCTGTTGCTCTTGTCACAGATGATTCACCACACCCGCATACGCTTAGTCTTGCATGTCTTGTCACTTCCAGGTGGCAGTAGCTTTTGGGTCCATTTTTCCACCATACTGATTAGCAGGGCGGTGTCATCATCAAAGAAGTTTGTAGCACGCTTCCCAGGAGGCCATAATGTTGTACATGGCAATGTTTTGCTTGTGGCAGGGCCTTCCTGCATGGTGACACCTATGACGCTTCACCCACAGCTTGCACTACTGTATTCCTGTTTGTATGGAGCAACAGCACATGTCCACCGCTTACCCGACACAACTTGCGCTGTACCCGATGCTACATGCATTGCCTCTGATGGCTGAGCACCCGCGGAACACAACACAACTTGTGTAATGGACGCAGAGCAGGACAGTACTTGTGTCACCTCCCACACACCTCAAACAGCCATAGTACCACCACCGATGCCAACTGGGTTCACACTCACAGATGCACACCCGCGGACACCAACGCAACCCGCACACACAGTACCAGGCCGCTGCCTGCATGTGTTCGAACAGGCATGCTCTCTGCTCTCTGCGATGGGGCCGCAATGAGGCTGCTTGCATTGTGAACAGCAATGACACTGATTGTGTTGCAATGCACAGTGCTGGGTTTGCGTCACAGGCCGCTACTATGCTCCAACCAGAGCGCTGCATGGACTGCACACAATGGCAGTCAGTTTAAGCAATGGACACCCACTGTGAGGACATGCAGGCAGTGCAGCCTGTGGATGGAGTGTGTTTGGAGAGGTCCATACACCATTCTCCCATGTGGGGCTGCACACCAGCAATGTCTGTTGTGTGCATTGTATGTGATGTTTGTGTGCTTTTGGACAGCATGGGTGACCTGGTGGACAATGAAATGTACACGTAACAGAGGCAAAGGTACTGGACTATCTGAGCATATCTGGGCACAGGACATATCGGCTGACTGCTCAACTGTTGTGGTGTCTAACCCATATCAATGTGTACATAATATGGTAGTGTGTGGTTAGTTTGTGTAGGTGCTGAGGGTGGTACACTGCCACTGCGAACTGAGCCCACCACAAATGTGGAACATAAGGGACCACACAAATGGACACTTGCATTCTGTGCAGGGTCATTTGCTTGTCCAGGTGGGGTGGTTGGAGGTGACTGTGCCTTGTGATGCTTTGGGGTATGAGATCTGGCTGGGATAAAGGGTACCTGCCTTATTTCAGTAGTGGGCACTAGTAGTTAATAAGCCATTCCTGCGATCAACTGTGATGTCCTGCGTCCCACATGCTGCTTTCTTGTGGTGGTTTTGGAAAGGTGGAGATTTGGGGGCGGTTGTTTTTAAGCAGCTGTTTATGTGGTTGCCTCTAAAACTAGCTATAGTGCAGCCTCTCTCAATGGATGTGTCTCTAGCACTATAATTCTGAGGAACCGGCAGTCGCTAGCAGGCTTTAACAAATGCCTGTCATGGCTGGCATCCAACACACAGAATGGGGTTTACAAATCCGCTGTTGTGCCTCATTTCCTCATCAATCACCATGGCTACCCTCACCCATCCAACATGTAGCCAGTGATCGCCTCATGTCTGTAGTTGTGAATATATCCCAACATCTCAAGTATAGCCCCAGTCCCACCATGTCCCACTGCTTGCAAACATGGATATAGATGTGAATCTCTGCAGTGGTGTAGTCATCATAGGCTATTCCATTTCATAGCATGCTGACCCAGGCATGTTGATCTAGCAGATCTTCTTTTCCACAGACAAGACTTCTTCCATTCCACTTTTGTACGTACATGCACAAGGGGACACACAAGCTGGAGCCATACCTGTGTAGCCAGTGCCTCTGCCGTCCTCCATGGCTCACTGCCAGCCACACAGGGTGGCTGTTAGTGACAGTGTTATGGTGCAAGGTTGTTGGTGCCACAGCATCAAGGCACACTGTAACTGTCCCTGCCCCAGGGCTGCCTCCATGAGTGAGGGGGACCCAGCCAATGGGGTGGTGGAGTCTGGGACATGGGGAGGCACCAGCCAGTGCTGTGGAGGCACAGTGGCGGTGAGTCATGCAGTGTGTGGCTTCGTAAGCCACTGACTGCCGGACGTGGAGAGGACAGCTGACACAGTGTGCAGCCGGCAATTTCAGGGTGACGTTACTGTCTCTCTCCAAGTCTCACCGTTGCTGGTCCCTGAGGGTGCTCAGCTCTGAGGCACCAACACTACTGCTGCCCCCCCACATGCCCAGTAGATCGTATCGCAGTGCGGGCTCACCCACACGCTACCAATGGCACTGCTTGACATGGGTGACAGGTCTGGCACAGCACCTGCAAGGCTTTGCTGTAGTGACAGTGGGTTGGCATTGTAAGTGCATACAGCTATGGCACGGTGTCAGTGGTGTCTGCCTTGACCCTGCTTCCATTGCATCCTCACTGAGGCCAACAAGGAGCAGCAGTGCCAATGTTCCATGCAGTGTTTCCTGTGTGGCCGCCACATGCTCCTGGGAGCTGGTACAGACTGCCTTGTGGTTTTGCGTGGTGCATCATAGTCATGTGCCAGGGGCACTGTAGTCTCTGGTACTGCTGTGTGCTTTGGTCATCCAGTGGTCCTCATTGAAGCAGGGGCTTCCACCATCTCAGTGCACTGCTGACTACAGTATGCATGTCAGAGAGGTTGCATGTGTCAGTGTATTGTTGTACCCCAGGGCTGATTCTTGGCCAGTGTGCATCGTGTGCATTCCTGTCCTATGCCACAACATCACAGTGCTACTCAGTGTATGCTATACACATGGGTACACACCACAGTCACAGTCTGTGCACACATTGGGCATGTGTCCACTCACTTACCAGTGCATGTCATCATTACAACGTTGTGGGTGGTGGCCCCACTGGCTGCACATCATCATACACAGCCTCTGCTGTTTGCGCCTCCTTGTCTCATGGGCAGATTAATGGGCAGACTAGATGGACCGAATGGTTTCTATGTCCACGGGAAGTTGCTAGTCTGCTGTGTCACCATGTCACTGTGGTCCATGGCATCCTATGTGTGTGTGTGTAGCAATGTGGTTGTTGCCACATTTGCACCTTCCTGTTGTCCAGTTGCATCACACACTGTGTCCTGTGTATGTTGCATGTGGATAGTCATAATGTGCCGTTGAGGGCTGCACACAGATATCAGACACCATTACAGCTACAGTGCTACCAATGCATGTGTGTGGCCCTTGGTGGCAACACCTCAGCATCGCCACATCTATGGCCAGGAGTGTGCATGGTGATGGTTGACCCAGCTGCATGTCCCATGTCGCTGTATTCACCATGATGTCATCCACGGTGGCATCCACACATTGGGTGGTGTGTGCACTGCCATTGCTATACATGCTGTGCTGTTTCAGGCTTGTGCATATTGGGGTTTGTCCATCAGTGACTATGGCAAGGGGTGTGTTACACTGCATTTGGCATGTGGTTCACTGTGTTGCTTCATTGTCCTCATGAAAAGTGGTTGCATATGAGGTTGTCTCTGATATGGTGTCCTGTGATGGTTACCTGTGTATGTGGGTAGGCCCTGACGGCTCTGTCTCCCTGTTTGTCCTCTTCCCCGGAGCCATTATCATCTGTCCCCAGCTCAGGTTCAGGCATGGCAATCCAGTGGTCTATAGCTATGTTGTACAGTATGCAGCATGCTGTCATTTTACATGCCATTTCTGGTGTGTATTATAGTGACCTACTCGACCGGTTGAGGCACCAGAAGTGCCTCTTTAGTAGCCCAATCATATGTTTCACCATGGATCTGGTTGTGGTGTGTGCCTCGTTTTACTGCATCTGTGCTCTTGTCACTGGGTTCTGGACTGGTGTCATTAGCCAGGGCTGGTGTGGGTATCCGCTGTCACCTGCAATGTGAGATACATGTGTGTTATTGCTGACTGTATATCACACACATGAGTGTTGTTATACCCTGCCTGCATCATGGCTGTGTTGTGGCACAAGACCACTTGGCTGGAATACAGGTTAATTTCATTGCACTGTACCCCACTGTTTTGTGCAGGCCTGCGTGGCCGTCACAGGCCACCTATTGCTCTCTATTTTGTGTCCATGCATGGTGCGGTGCAATGTTTCTACATGGTACACTGTAGCCACCATATGTGCCATTGGCACGTTTGCACAATCAATGTGTCACACGCCCCTCCATGCATTGTGCACATCTCTGGCACTGGTCATGCTGTGTCCTCTGTGCCTGGTGGCGGCCCTTGGTGTGCACCTGTCACTGCTGCACTGCAGGGTACCAACGTCACTCTGTACACGTACATTACATACCTCAGCCATCCATCCATAGTATTCCATTGCGGAAAATGAAGGAGTCATGGTTTGATCCAGGGTAACATACAACTGCATCGAGGATGCTGCATTATTAACTGTCACACATGAGTTGACAACTGACTGAGTGAAAGCATTCCTGTTGACTGTCTGGAAAGCATAGGGCCAGATCCCTGAGGAACTTGGGACCAGTGATAAAACAGACAGGACACCAACAAAAGGGATCAGAACATGAATAAAGTATTTATTCTGATTACAGATACAAGCCCTGTGTTGCCTTACCTCGACACCGGGAGCCAGAGTATTTCCTATACTCCAGAGCATATGACCAGACTCTGAGTGCAAACAGTATGCAACATCTTATATAGTACGATAACTATGGCAACGGCTAGTCTGTACATATATTATAATTATTGCTAACATATAAAACAAGCCCTACTGGCTAAAAGCTAGGTGGCTCTCGGTATCTAAAGATATACAAAGTATAGAAATATGCTGGCTAAGGCATTCTGGCACTAAACAACAGATTAGTATTACAGGCAGACAACAATCCACTAAGTGTTGCTGTTGGATAAGACAAAATCATAACACTGGATAAGGCTGGATAAGACAAATCCAAATACAGTAAAAAGTGAGCGTAACATAATCCATCAGATGGTGGTGCAGACCACACTCAGTCATACAATAGTATTGCTGCAAGCAATAAAGCATAAAACAATGCTTAGTTAGAAAAATATAGTAAAAAGCATATTATATTTGCATAGTCATAATATTGTAATTAGCAGCAAATGATAATCAGTAATTGGTCCCTGTACTCTTATATGGTGGGTACTGTTCCCTAATACTTTAGTAATAATCAGCATCTTCATAATTAGTAGTAACAGAATAATGTTGCCCAAGATATAATATGGGTAGCCAGTATGGAGTGGGGGCCGAGCCTAACAGTGCCCCCTTGTTGCCTTCCCGCTAAGGCAACAAAATTGGTAAGTGGATGTGGGATTACAAGCCTGATGCTCGGGCCTTATAAAGAAAGTCAAGTTGGGGACAGTGTTGTTTTAGTGCTCGTATTAGACAACAAAGAGATATCAAAAAAGTGAATATTAAAAATACTTGAATAATGACAAAACATTTGAAAACAAACTCTAACCAGGTATTAACAAAGGTGACACGTAAGTCTCCATCATGGAAGAGGTCATTAAGGCAATCTCCAGCTTTGGAGATGTTATTACTAATGTGGATTGATAAACATGGAGTCATGGTTAAACAATTCTATAAACAACTGCTGGGGCTCCCAAGGAGTGCTCCATCAGCCTTGGTCACGGCAGAATTAGGGCAGGTACCCACTGAGTGCCAAATTACCCAAAGAGTAATAACTTACTGGCTTAAAGTATTTAATATGAGTAAACATACAAACATGCCAGCAGAAGCAGGCCTTGCGGTCTATCGAGTCTGCTCGATTGTGCAGCTAGCCTCTCATCTCAAAGCTGCCCCACCCCAACCTCCCTCATCATAACCCCCCTTACCCTATCCCACCCCCTCTTAAAGCTACCCACAAAACAATAGGCAACCACCTCCTTGGGCAGAGTAAGCCACCTATTCATCACCCGTTCCATGAAATAATGTCTCCTGATTTCCTCCGAATCTTCCCCCCCCCAGCCTTAGCTGATGACCTCTCATATCCCTCCCCTTCTAATGTGGAAAATTCCTTTGTATTAACCTTGTTTATCCCCTTGAGGTATTTAAAGATTTCAATCATATCCCCTCTATCCCTCCTCTCCTCCAGGGAGTACATGTTCAGCTTGCCAAATCTCTCCTCATAGGACTTCCCCTCCAATCCCTGTATCATTTTTGTCACCCTCCGTTGCACCCCCTCCAACACTTTTATATCCTTCTTCAGGAACGGGCACCAGTACTGCATGCAGTATTCCACGTGTGGCCTGGCCAGAGACCTGTTTTGAGGAAGGATCACCTCTCTATTTCTGGAGATTACTCTTGCTATACATCCTAGCATCCTGTTGGGTTTTGCTGCCGTCTTTCTGCACTGGGCTGAGTTGTTAATGTTGCCCATTATGAGCACCTCCAGATCCTTTTCCTCCTCGATGCTTTCAAGCTGCACCCCTCCCAGTTGATAGCTCCTCCCCTGGTTCCTAGCTCCAAAGTGCAGTACCTTGCACTTCTTGGCACTGAACCTCAGCTGCCATGTTTCTGACTGCTCTTGTAGTTTTGCCAGGTCCTTCTGTAACCTCTTCCACCCTTCGGTGTCATCCACCACAGCTCCTATCTTCGTATCATCTGTGAACAGACTGATCCTACTCCGTATCCCATATGCGATATCCACTATAAATATCCCAAACAGCACTGGTCCCAGTACCAACCCCTGTGGCACCCCGCTTGTTACCTCCCTCGGTGTTGAGAGTTCCCCCCACCACCACCACCCTCTGCTGCCTGCCATCAAGCCAGTTGATGATCCATTTAATCATCTTTGTTACCACCCCTATGTACTCCAGCTTCCCCCCCAGCCTCCCATGTGGCACGGAATCAAATGCTTTGCTGAAGGTTAAATACAGGACATCCACTGCACGTCCCCCGTCCAGCTCCCTGGTCACCCAGTTGTAGAACTCAATTAAACTCGTCTGGTAGGATCTGCCCTAGACAAACCTGTCTTGATGTCCATCCAGGAGACCATTTTCCTCCAGAAAGGCTACTAGCCTCTCCTTTAGGACTGTCTCCATGAGCTTCCCCACAATTGAAGTGAGGCTCTCCAGTCTGTAGTTGCCTGGTTCATCCCTCGGACCACTTCTGTGAATGGGCACCACATGAGCCATTCTCTAGTCTTGTGGCATGCATCCTGTATCCAGAGAAGTATCAAACAGGTCAGCCAGTGGTCCTGCCAGGATCTCTGCCAGCTCCCTGAGTACACTAGGGTGACTGCCGTCTGGTCCCGGTGCCTTGTCCACCCTTAGTGCCTTTAGTCCTTCCAGAACCCTGTCCTCTGTGATCCTTATATCAGTCACCCCTTCCCCCCATCCCACTCCACCCATCCCTTGAGGTATCTGTCCCCTTCTCCCTCGTGAACACAGAGCAGAAGTACTCATTTAATGCCTCTGCCTGATCCACCTCCTTTTCCACCCACCGTTCTTCCTTTTTAATCCTTACAATCTGGTCTTTGTTCTTCCTTCCATAGACTACCAAGGATTTGTTTGGAGGAAGCCATAACTTAAATGAATCAGAATATCTTGTTTCCAAGTACTTCTATAGTGGAAAGAACCGTTAAACCCCAAGAGTTATTGTCATGTACAGTATAACAGACAGTCTTAGATACCCCCTGGAACAAATAACATCAGAAATAAAAAAATAGGGTAAGGGATGTTTATGTCCAGAAAGATCTGGAATTATGTAAACAATACAAGGTATGTAACTGGTTAAAGAAAAACAAGAGACCATAAAATGGAATGATATCTACAGCTTTTAACTAATCCTGCTCTTAAGCAGTTATTCACACGATTCAGATTTGAATATTTTATGAGTCAGTGGAAATCGAATCAATATAATAAACATAAAATGGAACAGAGATTTGCTGTAATTGTGGCCTTTTTTCTTTCCCCCAACTCTTTGTATCCTCTGATGGCAGGCTGCCCCAGTTGTCTGCCACCCTAACAGAGCGCGGGGTCTTGTAGTGCCTTACACGCCCCGGCAGAACCCCAGAGCCCTGCCCGGAGGCTTCATCCACAGGCAGCCCCCGTATTTCTTCCATTTTCTCCCCGTGAACGTGACCCTGTTCCTGAGACCCCTGGAAGTGGTGGCGCATGCATGTGGAGGCGCACATGCACACCGCAGCTCCACTGCCAGGTCCCTTCTACCCTCCCTTCGGCCTAGCACCAGTGCTTCTCAGAGTGGCACCATCCCTCTGGCCTCCACCAGGGCAGCCAAGCCCGAGAGAGCTGAGAACTCCCTCCCACGGTTGACAGCTGCCAGCCGGCAGCTTGGCTCACATCCTTTCCCTCCTCCGCCGCCAACCTCCGATGACCCTGGCTCGTTCCTGAACCCGGGTCACCGCCGTGGAGTGAGGTGTGGCATCCAGCACCTCAACACTTTGCACCACCGGGTCGGCCGTAATTGTGGACTTGGTCAAGATAATTTAGTTCATTTAGTTATTCTTTGCCTTCTATACAATACTTACAAAAAAAATTCCTGGGGAATATATTGGGTTCTCTGGAATATGAACAGAAACATTTAATCACATATTTATTAAAAGCAGGAACAGAGAGCATATTGGTCCCTGTAGCTTCCCTTCTTAACATAATAGAAAGCAAAAAATTACACCTACACAAGGACTCCAGTTAGAATTGCAAACATCACTAAGGTCTCTTTTGGTCTGAATTGTTTTAACTCTTGTTCCTCCCCTTCTGCTATGTAATTTGTAAGCACTAACAAAGCTTTATTATTATTTATCTTTATTTCAAATAGAACTGAATAATGTGATAGTTTAATGTAATGTACATAATATAGATGTACTGTATCATGATATGGAAGGATATTTATCTTTTAAATCTATGTTGTATGTAACAAATCAAAAGAAAAGTAATTGTTGTACATGGTTTTATATGTGTATTGTCATGACTTTTTGTAAGTCAAACAATAAACGTTTTGATTGATTGATACTAACGTGCATGAGATGTGTATCCTTCCTGTCTAATAGTGACTTGAGTTTCAGGGACAAGGGATCAATTTTAACACTGAATATGGGTAGATATTGGGAGAGAGCATTCAAATAGTCAGGGTCACTAGAAATGCAAACTGCTTCCGGGACTGGGACTGGGGTGATAACAATATGGACAACAGTTGCTTCATGTGAAATAAAACAGAAATTAGGTTCTGGAATATTACAAGTTAGTGATCCATAGGTAAATTGTTTATGGTTAGTGACGACACAGTACTGGCCATCAGCATTATAAGATACGTTTACTTGTTGGATGCACCATTTGGTGAGCTTGATGGGACAGGTGAAGGATGAGTTCGTAAGGCGGCTGGTATATCGATGAACGTCTTCCTTGTAGTTGTTGTAGAGTTGAGGCGGTGTCCCTTTTGGCAGAAGGGGTGTTGAAGTCGAAGTGGAGTTACCTGTGCTAGGGTTAAATGTTTCATTAGATTGCAATTCCATATCAACAGAAAAAGACCAATCAATTGTGTCCGTGGAATAGCCACAGACAGGTTTGATTACATCAAACACATCACAGCAACAGAAGTAGTGGTAACCCTTTTTGGCACAGCAGTCCATTGTTGGCACCAGCCAGGCATCTAGGATATCATGGAATACCAGCAATGGATGAAGGTCGATCCGTTCTCTGAAGATGTCTTCCTGAAGATGTCGCACAGAATGAATGTTGGCAAGTTTGCTGAACATAATTGGCCTGGTGGTGCTGAGGGTTGAGGCACTGGACGCCACACCTCGCACCACGCTGGTGACCCGGGTTAGGGAGTGAGTTTGTGTCTCCAGGGGTTAGCTGGGGAGGAGAAGATTGAGCGTCCAATGACAGCTCTCTTCTCCTGCATGTCCGCGCCTTTTGGGGGAGGGGACAATGAACACGAACAAGGAAAATCCCTGCACCGTCGGGTTGGTGACTGCACCTGGCCTCCATGCCCACCACCGGATCCCACCCACCTGGTCTCCTAATTCCCTCCTCCCATACCTTGCCTGCAGCAGAATCTAGACTTCAAAGTAGCACTGAAGAAGGAGTGGTGGCCCCACCTTGGGGGTACAAGACAAGGGTTTCCAGCTGCAAGGTAGGTGCAGGGGTTGGAGTACCATGGGGGAGACTCAGGTGGGGGGGTCTCAGGTGGGCAGGAACAAGCCAGGATGCCTGACAGAGTCCCAGTGGAGCAGTGACCGGAGGGAAAAATAACTTTGGGAGAAAAAGAAAAAGTTTGTCGAAAATGGCAGGTTTTTTTTTTGTTTTGTTTTTTTACTATGGTATTTCTCCCTGTCCTGGCCAGCACTTCTAGTACCATCGGCTGTCCTCTCCGACGCCATCCTCCCAAGGATCAGACCCCTTCCCTTATGCTCCCACGACTTACCCTTTGTGGCAGGGTTGTGGGGAGCATCTCAACCTACCTGAAATGGATACAGCCAGGGAGGTGCCTTCTTGGGGGCGGTGTCTGCAGGGGACAGTGTCATGCTGCACGGCAGGACCTTTTCCATTTTTTCCTGAGGTGAAGTGTGCAATGATGCCCATGGAGAGAGCGCACGTGCACCCGCATGTGCTCCTCCAAGCGTCTGTCCAGTCTCCTCCTCTTTATGTAGCATCAGCGCACTGCCCCCCCCAGCCGCTGCTAGGGGCCAGTAGGATGTCGATCGCTGGCAACCCCCCTCCCCAGAGAAGGAGAGCAGTCTGTCGGATGCTTGATCCTTCTCCTCCCCTGCCAAACACGTGCCACTGGTGTAGCGCGAGGTAAGGCATCCAGTGCCTCAGCCCTCATGCCACCGGGCTGGCCAAAAATGGCAGTTTTAGGATCAAAACATGGAAGAGAAACAGTAAAGGTGACATACATGGTATCTTGAATAGAACATTGTTTAGTTTCAAAACATGGGCCCGAGTTGGGGTGTTTAGTAACGTACCCTAGGTGTCTGGCAGTAGATAATGGAAACTGTACAGTTCTCTCCATACATTTAGTGATGCATGATAAAAACCTGCAGTGTGGGCAATACCATTTGGTCATATAGGTATCATGTATTAAATCTGGGATGTGCCCTGATTTGAGATCCCAGAAGAGTTTTGTCATGGTAGTGATTACAAAAGAGCCACAGGCTGAGTAAAGTAGTTCTCTGGCTATAAAATGCTGCTCTGCTTTTTATTTGTTCTGGAAAACCAATTCATTGATTTTGTTCTTAGTGTCATTAAAATGTGTAGCTATGTCATGCATGTTATAAATTGTAAATCGCTCCTCATGGGTAAGGCCATCTACACCTTGTAAAACAGGGGAAATGACATCTTGTCCTATGCCAGTTTGGAATTTCAAAGTCTGGCTAAGTATGACAGCCAAGTCTGCTCGATTCCAGATGGACATACCAGTCCCTACTAGACCAGTAACAGTACCTGTGACTCCTGCTATGTCAGCAAAGCCATGCTTGCTGCGGGGTCTTCCTTAAGCTTTCTTAGGTTTGGGGTGGGCTCTGAACACACCTCAATGTGGGGTAGAATGGGGCCCTGCGACAGTTTCCAGAGTGCGAGTTTGATATGCTGCCAACAGGTCAAGCAGCACATGGCAATATGGAATTTAGAAGTATTAGCGGTGGAGCATCAAACAAATTTGGCCATATTCCAGTTGGTGAGATTTATAACAACAGGAATGTGCATGAACTCCATGTTATTGACAAGGGTACCTGGTAGAGAAGTGGCAACAAGACCACTACCCGGTCCTTGTTCTAAAATGGGGTACTCATTCAATTTGGTGACTGATCTTACTTTTAAATCGTATCAGCTGTTTTATATTTTAAAATGCTGGAATGTTTGATATGTTATTTTGTATTTTGTTAGGCGCCTTGGTTTTTGAAAGGCACCATAGAAGAAAAAATTACTCACCTTAGTAATTGTGTTTCTTCTAATGGAGTCTTGCTGTATTCTGACAATCTGCAGTTAGCTCCAGCCTTTAAACTGCCCCGGAGAGTATAGGGTTAATATTCTATGCAGTGCATAGAACGTTGAGCTCGAGCTCAGTTGAGGTCTCTGTCTGCAGCACTTTGAAACCCAACCATCAGATTCATAAGAGCAAATGCTCACTAACTATACTATGTGGAAATTGTTACATTTTTAACTAGCCAACTGGCAACAAAAGTTTTGAATTCCCAAAGGAAGACTCCAGTCAGGAAACCCAAAACCAAAAACCTATTCAAATAAGACTACAATATAAGCACCCAAATAAAAATGGTGTGTGTGCTGAAGACACCCCTGGGGTGCAACACTGCACCTGTCCACCCACTTCCCAAAAAACAGGTTCTGAGAAGGGAGGGATGTCAGAATACAGCAAGACTCCATTAGAAGAAACACAATTACTAAGGTGAGTAATTTTTTCTTCAAACAACATGACATCTTGCTGTATTCTGACAATCTGCAGACTACCAAGCAGTACCTCCATGGAGGAGGGACAGAACCTACTTTGGGAATAGGCTCTGAAGTACTGCTGTGCCAAACCGAGCATCACTCCTAGCCTGGATATCCAGAGAGTAATACTTGGTAAAGGTATGGACTGTTTTCCAGGTGGCTGCTGGACAAATTTCTAACAGAGGATATCCCTAGCAGCAGCCAGGGAAGCAGCTGTACCTCTTGTGGAATGAGCCCTCAGGCCTGAGGGTGGAATTTTCCAGTTTCTCATAGCAGATTATATACAAGAAACAATCCACCTGGCAATAGTTCTCTTGGTGGCAGGTTTGCCTTCCCACTTCCCCATAAGTGAGGAATAACTGGTGGAATCAAACCTGGACCCTTGGTATGCTCTATGTAGTAGCTAAGGGCTCTTTTAACATCTAAACTCTGTAGCCTTCTCTCCCCTGAGGAAGAATGATCAGTGAAGAAAACAGGGAGAGACATGGACTGATTCAAATGGAAGTCTGAAACCACTTTGAGCAAGAACCTTCTATTGGTTCTAAGGACCACTTTATCTCTATGGAATGAAATAAAATCAGGTTCCACTGACAGGGCTTGCAATTCACCGATACATCTGGCAGAGGTAATGGCTACCATAAACATAGTTTTCCAAGTCAAGTACTTAAGCTCTGCTGAGGACATAGGCTCAAAAGGAGGTTGCATAAGTTGAGCAATGCAAACATTTAAGTCCCAGGCAGGGGCAGGATCCCTAAAGGGAGGATTGGTATGAAGCAATCCCTTCAAAAATTTACAGAACACAGGATGAGATGATAGTGAGGAAGACTTCCCCACTGACAGAAAAGCAGAAACAGCTGACAATTGTACCTTGAGAGTAGCTGGTCTGAGGCCTAATCCATTAAGATGGACCATATAATCCAGAACTGTAGGCAATTCAGCAGTGTCTGGGGAGATATGCAACTTGGAACACCAAATGCTGAATCTTTTCCATTTGGAGTTATAAGTCTTTCTGGTGGCAGGCTTTCGAGAAGGTTTGAGAATAGCCAGAACCCCCTGAGACAGATGCAAATCTGCATACTCTAACTCTTCAAGAGCCATGCCTTGAGATTGAGAGACTGAAGACTGGGGTACCAAATCCTCCCCTGAGAGGAGGTTAACAGATTGTAATTCCTGGGAAGAGACAGGGGAAGATGTACTGCTAGAGACAGCAACAGAGGGTACTACGGTTCTGGCCCAGTCTGGAGCAATCAGAATTACTTTGCAAGGTTGTGACCTTACCTTGACTAGAACCTTGAACAGGAGAGGAAAGGAAGGGAAGGCATATAGAAATTTCCCCTCCCAGTTCAAAATCAGAGTATCCAGAGGGACTGAACCCAAGACTGGGGGTCTGCTACAAAACTGAGGAAGTTGGTGATTGTCTGGGGCTGCAAAGAGATCTATCTCTGGAGTGCCCCACCTTGAAAAAAATCACTTTCAGCACCAGGGGATCCAGGGACCATTCGTGATGGCCCTGGGAGATCCTACTCAGTGCATCTGCTAGCACATTGTCCTTCCCTGGAAGGTGGACTGCTATCAGAGGTCTGTGCGGAATAAGCCCAGGGACCACAATTTCATGGCGTCCATGCACAAGGCCGTGATCCAGTGCCTCCCTGCTTGTTGATGTACCACATGGTGGTGGTGGTGTCTGTTCTGACCTGAATCACCTTGTTCTGCACAGACTGAGAAAAGCTTGCAGGGCCAGAAAAACTGCCCTGAGTTCCAGGAGATTGATATGAAGAAGGGACTCCTGAGGGGACCACAGTCCCTGGGCTGTGAGAGCCCCCAGAGGAGCTCCCCACCCTAAAAGGGAAGCATCCATGGTAAGGACCACTGAATGAGTCTGAGTGACAAATGAGACCCCTTGCCTTAAATTGTCCTGATCCTGCCACCATTGAAGAGCTTGGATCAGTGTCCAAGTCACTGGAATCAGTTTGGTAACATGATTCTTCTTTTGGGACCAAAAGGCCCCTCAGATGGAACTGGATGTCCCTCATCTGGAATCTTGCCCCTTGGACCACTGCTGTAGAAGCTGCCATGTGGTCCAAGAGCTGAAGGAAGTGTCTTGCTGGTCGGGACACCTGAAGGCTGAAAGAAGAAGCCAGTTCTATAAGAACTCTTGCCCTTTCCAGGGGAAGAAAGACTCTTGCCCTGACAGTATCTAGCTCTGCCCCCTATAAAGGCAAGAAGCTGCACTGGTTCGAGAACTGACTTGGGGAGGTTGAGAAGAAATCTCAGGGAAGTGAGCACTTGCTGGGTCATTTGCAGGTCTGACTTGACTTGGCCTGGAGACTGACCCACTATGAGCCAGTCATCCAGGTATGGAAAAATGGAAATCTTTTGCCTTCTTAAATAGGCCACTACTACTGCCAGGCACTTTGTTAAAACCATTGGAACTGATGTTAGGGCCAAAGGGCATTGCTTTGAACTGGTAATGGCCTGAGGGCAACTTGAACCTGAGGTACTTTCTGTGGGAGCACCTGATAGGGATGTGAAAGTATGCATCTTTGAGGTCCAGGGAGGCTAGCCAGTTCCCTGGCCTTAGAGAAGAAAGAATTATTCCCAGAGTCACCATCTTGAACTTTGGTTTTAAAAGATGTTGGTTCAGGTATCTTAGATCTAGGATGTGTTGCCACTCCCCTGTCTTTTTTGGGGTAAGGAAGTACCTGGAGTACAGACCTTTGCCCCAGTGTAGGGTAGGAACTCTCTCTATGGCTTCTAAGGCCAGAAGATATGAAACCTCTGCCTCTAGGGCAAGGGTTTCGGAGAGACTTGGAGGTGGAAAAGATCTGGCTCACATCTTCGGAAATTTTTTGAAGCCGAGAACCAGTCCTTGGCTTACTACTTCCAGGACCCACTTGTCTGAAGTAACAGACACCAAGTCCTGGACAAAATAAGCCAGCCTGCCCCCTACAGGGATAGGAGAGTCGACCCGGGCAGGCCCATCAGGGTGTCTGCTTGCCAGGGGCCTTAGGCTGAGGGATGGATGCAGCCCTGCTCATCCCCCTTCTGCCTCTCCCTCTGAAGAGCCCCCTCTGTGAAAAGGGAGAAGAGGCCTGTGCTTGGTAGAAAAGGCCTATAAAAAGGCCTGCCCCTGCCCCTAGATTGCTGCCTTTGAGGAGTTGCCTGCCTCTCCTTGGCCTGTGCACGCCTATAAGTGGTCCTATATTCCTCCATTTTCTTCATGTAATTCTCTGTCTGCTCCCCAAACAAAGAATTACCTTTCACAGGGAAGTCTATGGCCTTAGTCTGGGTGTCCTGTGAGAGGCTAGTACATCTGAGCCAAGCAATTCTCCGAAGAGCCACAGATGTAGCCATGACTCTTGATGACACATCATTGGAGTCCACAGCAGCATG
This sequence comes from Neoceratodus forsteri, assembly GCA_016271365.2. NCBI lineage: Eukaryota > Metazoa > Chordata > Ceratodontiformes > Ceratodontidae > Neoceratodus > Neoceratodus forsteri. The sequence continues at coordinate 1,318,096,369 of CM057455.1, read as the reverse complement.
AAACTATACCTTAGATGCCTCAATCCCATCTGCAGCCACCTCCTCCAGCTCCTTGGCCAGCTGGGGACAGGCCTGTTTAGCTAGTGCCAGTACAGAGTCCCACCTGGACTTCTGGTATCTAGCTACATAGGCCATATAATTAGCCTGCCTGAGTCCCAAAGAGGATGCCATGTATTGCTTCTTTGCCAAGGCATCCATCCTCCTGGAGTCTTTATCTGGGGGGGGGTGAAGCCAAGGGAACATTAGCCCTGTCACAGGCTGCAGCCTGCACTACCCCAATATGGCTGCATTGCTGGTAGAAAAATTCCGTGTCTGAGCCTGAAAAAGTGTACCTCTTGTCCATTCTCCAAAAAACAGGAGGTACAGATTTAAGAGACTTTAACATTTTTTGTGTCTGTTTCCCAAATGATTTGTGCAGGGGAATAGACAGTCTCCTGGACTCTGGGATGTCCATCATTTCTACAAAATCAGGCTCCTCTTGATCCTCTGTAGCTTCCTTCATAGGAAGCTGGAGAGATTCAGCCACTTTCCTGTAGAACAGATAGTAGGAAGGGGACTCAGAGAGCCTAGGAGGATAAACACCAGAAGGTCTGTATGGGGAGATGTCCGGTTCAATGGGCACATCCAGACTTTCTGCTCCATCATAGTCATCATCTTGTTCATAATCCCCCTCCTCCTCAAATTCCAGTTCATAAAATACTCAGAGGCATAGTCCTGAACCGGTGGAACCAACCGAACCGAACCCCTAGCTAACAGAGCCGGATCGGACAGAACCAGGTGAAGCGATTCAACAATCCGAATCACTCAGGCAATCTCATCAGCGGTCAGAACATGAACCTCCGGATCTGAACCGGCTGACTTGTCTTTACACTTCCTTTTTGTAGGAACCGAACCCTTAGGATTGGCTCTCCTCTTGCCCGAAGAAGTATCGCCCTGGTCAAAGGGTACTCCTTCTGGTTTGATCGGAACCGAACCGGGCTGGCCATCCGGGTCAGCGGACTTCTCGGCCTCCTTTTCCCTAAGTCTACCTAATCTTTTCTCCAGGGTAGACTTAGGAAAATGTTTTACAAATTTGGCAGTCTGTATCGAGGTGTTCAAACCCCAGACACTAAACACAGGTGGTGTGGGGATCGGCCTTAGCAAAGACCTCCCCACACTCACTGTAGTGTTGAAACCCAGTGGGCCTGTTTTTTTCTTGGGTTTCTCAGACATGGCCAACCTAACCAAACTTATCCTTTTTTCGGCAACTGCCAGGCAAGACTCCCTTATCAGTTCCTAACCGTGTCACGGGTATTGGAAAAACATTTAAAACATGTTTTTTTTTAGAACCAATAAGGACCGGTAACCACATACTAAAGAAAAACACAGGAAAGCACACTAATGGATCGGTTCAGCCAAACTGATTGACAAGTCTTACAATTTCCACAAAGTAAACAGTTAAACTATCTAAGTACTCACAGTACCACAGACAGAGCCTGAACCGACAATGCGGAAATAATTTCGGATTAAACAGACACTTTAACTGACACTTTAACCGACTTTTGAACCGAGCTGAAGGAGAAATCTCCGGAGCGACTGTTCAGTAAAGCGGAGTAAAGAATCTGATGGTTGGGTTTCAAAGTGCTGCAGACAGAGACCTCAACCGAGCTCGAGCTCAACGTTCTATGCACTGCGTAGAATATTAACCCTATACTCTCCGGGGCAATTTAAAAGGCTGGAGCTAACTGCAGATTGTCAGAATACAGAAAGACTTCATGTTGTTAGAAATAAAGAATATTATTATTACTCAGTAACAGGTTTCTCAGTTGGGGGTACCACAGTTAAAAACATAGCAGTACTGGCAATAGAATGTTGTATACAAAATTGTTTACTGGATTCATTATCATAGGTGCCACAATAGGCGGGGTTAATAAGCGCAGTAAGGTTATATAGACCAGTATGTTAGGCTTGGGCTTGTCTAATAGATAGGGTACCATTGGGGGAAATACGGGTGTTGGGCCAACCTTGGAATGTGCCTTTAGCTAGGCGAGCTACTGGAATTTGTTTACCCTGGCCATCAGTTTGCCATTCAATTTGGAGAGAGGATTGGTCAGGAGAAATTACCATGGCATTGAGGTAGGCAACCTTGCCTTCCTGGACTATAATTAGTCTGGATGGAACCGCAATGCTGACTCCTTGTTTAAGAGTAGGGTGTTTTCATACATGGTCAGGGGGAAAGTAACGCTCATCCATAGGATGCAGAGCATGGAGAAGTCTCTTTAAATTAGGGTTCACAGTAGGATTCATATTTTGGGGTTTAGTAAATACATCCTGTGGTATAACAATAGTCAGAATTCCAGGTATAAGGAAAAGAAGCAAAACAGCCATCTTGCAGGTAACATGTAAGGAAGAAAGAAAATTAACATTAGTAATCTCCGTTTCCTACCAAATGGATAAGGAAGGAGGGTGCTATTCTCCTTTAAACAGCTTGAGCTGGTTGGCATGAAGCCATCTGTCCTTCTGCTCGTTTTCAGAGTTGATTCTTATCTGACAGACTGCTGGGCTGAGCTTGTTGATGATTGGTTAAGGTCCCTCCCTTTTATTGGCAAAGGGATGTGTGGGGTGTGCACATCTGAGTACCATTACCTGGTCTCCAACTTGCCAGTCGACTTCTTTAACTGTTTTATCAAAATGCATTTTTGATTGCAGTTGGGCTTTTCTAATGTTTTGGACAACAAGCAGGAGGGTCTTTATAATATTCTGAGTTGTGAAACATAGGTGTCTAGCACCACCCTGTCCGCAGTGGGCATGTTCATGTCTATCACAAGGTGTTCAGTCAGTCTCATGGTTCTACCAGTCATAACCTCGCAAGTGGTGTGCTGGGTAGAGGAAGCAGCAGTCCCTCTAATTGCCATCAGACGTAAGGGCAACAAGGCATCCCATGTTTTGGTATTGTCATCAATAAATTTGGTAAGCATGGATTTGATTCTTCTGTTTGTTCTTTCTACTTGTCCTGAGGACTGGGGTGATAGGGGATGTGAAACTTCTGGTGTACACCAAGAAGTTCAAGTGTCTCTCTCATTAGCTCACCTGTAAAACTGGTTCCTTGACTGGAGTCTACCTTGAGGGGTAGGCCCCACATGATGAATAATTATTCTTTCAGGATTTTGGAAGTTGCCTTTGCTGTGCATGCTCAGGTGGGAAAAGCCTCGACCCATTTTGAGAATAAGTCAGTGACTACAAGTGCATACTTGTTTCTACTAGTGTTGGTGAGTGGACCAATGAAGTCAATTTGAATTGCATGCCAGAGGCCGGATTGCCTCTGCGGGTGTAATGTAGCATTTTTCTTTGTAGGAATTGGACTGTTTTGTGCACAGACAAGACAGTTGTCAATGTAGTGTTGGATGTCTGTGGTCATGCCAGGCCACCAGCCAGCAGTTCTGAGTCTCTGTAATGTGTTTTATGTCCCCTGGTGACCATCAGTGGCGGTATCATGTACTTGATGTATGAATTCAGTGCACAGTGATTTTGGAACTACCCCTAACTTTAGTTGTGAGTCATCTTCAGGCTAATACCATATCAGCCTTCCATCTTTGGACAGATGGAGTTTGTTTGCATAGCGTATGTAGGGATTATGGGCTGGCAGCTCCTTTTCATAAGTTCATAGATTCATAGGTGTGGTATACAGGTCCAAAAAGCTGCAAGAGCCATATATGGACCTAACACTTTCAGTGGACACATTCCCATTTTTTGTCTCCCATATATCTGTCTAGTAGATTTTTAAAAGCTGTTAAACTGTTTGCACACATCACCTCAGTGGGGAGTTCATTCCATATGTTAACCACCCGTTGGTTAAATCGCCTTCCCCTTTTAGTGGTGGTGTACTTTTCACCTCTTAACTGCAACTGATGACCTCTTGTTCTCATACCTGACCTTTCTTTCCAACACAGACCTGCTGATTCACATAATATACCATCAGTAGTAGCCTTGTAAACAAAACAGAGATCCTCTTATTTTTCTATAGGTCATTGAATATATATATTGAATAGTGGCTTTGTTCAAGAAAACAAACACTTGTCTGAGTTCTTTGTCACACTGTTGTGTGGCTTGCAAGTCCAATGGGACTATTGGTTTTTGATTTTGAATGGCTGCGATGCTGGAAGGGGCAATATCTGTGTATTTCATTACCTAGATATCCCCCCCAGGGCACCTTCCTTAGCAAGGAGGTTTGCTTTCTCATTGAAGATGTGATAAGGCTCATGTTCAGAATGAGCCTTAACTTTGTGGATGTACAGTTTGAAGACAAACTTCTGTACCAGAGTCTCAATGTAAATAAAGAGGTCTCTGTATTTAATTGGAGTGCCATCAGAAGAGAAGGAATGAAGTTTCCAGAATGGTAGGAGCCCTGTAAGAGAGATACAGACCTAACTGGAGTCCATAAAAATGATGGTATTAGCTGATCCCTCTTTTACAAGTTCCAAGGCTACAGCAATAGAAGCAAGTTCTGCATACTGTGATGATTTGATGTGGCACCCTTTTGAGGCATGCACAACTTCTCCATCAGGGTAGTGACTCAGGACTCCTATCCCAGTCACTTGAACTCCCTCATGGTATGAGGCAGAGCCACCTGTAAAGATGTGACAATTAGTTGTGTCTTCCAAGTGTTTACCTGTTGTTGGGAGAAATGGACCTGGGTCAGGCAGTACGGGAGGTTTGACTCCACACTCGTATGGTTCTCCAATGTATAGGAGTCTATGGACAAGAAGGGAAGGCATTTTGGCCATGTGTACTTGGATGTTTCTGTCTTGCAAAAGCAGTGACCAATAGGCCATTCTGATGTTTGAGATTGTCCTATCCTTCATTCTGTCAGAAAGCAAAAAGTCTGTAGGGGTGTGGTTTGTGTGTAACACAGTAGGTGAGAACCCAATGATGTACTGGAAATGTTTGACAGCTCAGTAGGTAGCCAGGAGGCTTCTTTCGCAGAGAGTGTATTTGAGTTCCACTGGGGTGAACATTTGGGATGCACAGGCAATGGGTCTGAGTATTCTATTTACCTTTTGTGCAAGTACTCCAGACATAACAATGTCAAAAGTGGCTCTTTCCAAGTGGAAAGGTAGGTTAGGGTTTGGGTTGACCAATGCTGGTGCAGAGGCCAAAGCTTGTTTTAAGTCAGTGACTGCTTTAGTATGTAATGGTTTCCATATCCATGGGACATCCTTTTTCAGGAGCTCATACAGAGGGGCAGCCTTTTGTGCAAAATTGCAGATAAAGTCTCTGTAGTAATTTACCATCCCCAGAAAATGTCTGAGTGTTGCCATACTTGTGGGTTGTGGCAAATCTTGTAGGCCCTGAATCTTGTTCAGTGCTGGAAGCCTCCCTTGGGAGTTGATACAGATGCCAAGGAAAGTAACTTCCTTCTGGCAAAGTTGCATCTTTGATGGGTTGCATTTGAGGCCTGCCCTCTGTAAGAGGGTCAGTAGTTCATTCAGGAGCTCCAGGTGCTCTTCTAGGTCTGCAGTGGCTACCAGTAAGTCATCCACGTACTGCAAGAGGCATTGTGGGGCACGGAAGCTCTTGATTGCTTCGTGCATGTGAATATGGAAGAGTAATAGGCTATTATGGAATCCTTGGGGCAGGCATGTCCAGGTGTACTGGTGTCCTTCAAATGTGAATACAAATGTGTACTGGCTATCGTGGTCCAAGGGTAATGACCAAAAGCCATTGGAGATGTCCAGGGTGCTGAACCACATTTGCTCTGGTTTCAGCAATTTAAGCACATCAGGCGCTGATGCTACTGTGGGTGAACAGCTAGGTGTGACTTGATTGTTTTCTCTAATCAATGGTGACTCTCCAAGAACAATTCAGTTTTTTCATGGACCAAATGGGGGAATTGGTGGTCGACATGCAGTATCTGATGACCGCTTGTTGTGACAGGGATCTAAAGGTGGCTTTTATTTATTTTATTTATTTATTTATTCTTTGGTAACTACGTAAGTGCACTGATCCTGGGGACCATTTTCAGGCACGACCCAGGCCACCTAGTGGCAACAAAGTACACAGACATACTAGGCAATATCACAATACAAGAATCAGTACATGTAATTAATACAAAACAGTAGTATTCAGTGGTAACACACCTACAAATATAGCACAGTACAGGCAGAAGTAAATTTAAGTCACTATAAGGTACAGGCAGGTATCAAATTGCAGTGAACAAGCAAGTAAATAAGCCAATTTCATAAGAGTATAAGCAGACAAGGCCTCTGCAGGAAATGGGTACTGCTTGAGTCTGATTGGTGCAGGTCCTGGGACAACTATACAGGTGTCCATCCATCCACAATCATGCTTATGCTTTGCAAAAGCATCCAAGTGTCTTTCCACAATAGGCAGGAGCCTACTGTAGAGTGGGTGATTTTGAAGTGATGTGATGATGTCATACTCCGCATCATTGTTGGCTATTGCAGCCACAACTTGCAAGTCAGGGAGGACATTCGCATGATACCATCCTTCAATCTGGATGATCAGCAGATTGGCCAGATCAATGACACAGCTGTGTCATGCTAGAAAATAATTTCCCAAGATGCTGGGATGAGGATGTAGAACCATTAGGTCAAACATAAACATAGCATGTAAGGTACCAATGATCACTGCCAGTGGGTGTGATGAATAGGTGGCTAGCCTGGTCCCATCCACTCCATGGGCGATGGTTCATTAGCCCATGGACCAGGCCGATGTCTCTGGGTCCTCTTGGTGTAATACTGACGTGGCTGCACCAGTATCCAAAAGTAAAACCGTTTGGTGGCCCCTGACCACAGCCTTGGTGCAAGACCATCCGCTACCATCAAGCATAAGTTAGTTGATGATACAAACTGGGGCCTGTAATCATCAGTTGGAATGCACAAGCTCATCCTCTGGTGGGAATTGATGTTGGAGCATGGTCTGTGGGGTTTGAGATTTCTGTAGTTCCTCAACCGGATACAGGGACAGTGTTTTAGATTTCTGGGTCTGTGCAGTGGAGGCCACAGGTGCTTCCATTTCCTCAGGGAGTTCCGAGGCCGAGGGTTCTGGTGATGGATCTAGGTCCCTGATTCCCATAAGAGGCCAGATGTTGTCAGCAGTGACTGCTGCAACTGTCCGTGTGGGAATAGTGTCTGCTATGGATTGTAGTTTCCAAAGGATTAGGCAGAGCTTGTTATTCTCCTCTTTAATCCTAATGTTTTCGCCCCTTATCTCCCGATAAGGAGGGCCTTTGTTTGGGCCTTTGTACAAGGATTGCTGCTGATTTTGGGCTTTGTTCCAGTTCTTTGTGTAGTTCTGGTTCTGATCCCCCCCTTGGGTTTGTGACTTGCAGAGGTAGGCCTGGACTGAGGCCTGGGAATCTTGTGGTTGGGCCTGTGAATTATAGGGTGGAGGCTGGTAGTAGCCTTATCCCTGGGGCTGGTAGGCCTTTTTGTTCGGCCTGGGACTTTCCTTCCACATAGGTAGCTCGCTGGTGTTTTGCACCATGGCTATTCTGCCCTTGTTGCCATAAGTGAGGTCTCAGAGATACAATGTAAACACTCATTCCACCCTCTGTAGAATATCACAAAATGTATCCGTTGTAGGGAACACAGCGGGTTCAACCTTGTTGCGGATAGCAGGGACCAGATTTTTGATGAAAAGGGCATTGTACTCAGCCAGGTCGTCGTTAGCTCCTTCCCCTGCTAGGATTTTACCTGCACAGTAGGCCAATCATAAACAGCTGTGAAAAGCCGTGGGACTTTCTTTAGCAAACTGCTTAACTGGTTGGGCAAGTGTTACGTCTACTACCCCTGGGTTAGCGGCGGCGAAAAGCTCAATGGCTATATCATAGTACTTAATGTCGGCAGCATTCCTGACCTCCACAGGGAGTTTCCCCATAAAGCAGGGTCAATGGTTTGGTGCAGTAGCTGTACTCGGCACTCCGTGGGGAGGCTGAACATCTTGCACTGGCTTCAGACTTTTTCCAGATGACAGCTCAAGTTGTCACTGGGGGTCATGGGACCAATGCTGTTGGCAATCTGTTGTACTGACTGAGCAGCCTGCAAGGGGCTTGCCAGGATGACTGGCGGAGGTGGGTGAGCGGTGGCAGACTGAGCCACTGCACTCGCTGTGGTGTCGGCCATGGTCTTGATGAGGGGTTCCCTCTCAGTTTGTTCCAAAACAATTTCTTTAATAGCAGTCTGGGAAGCAGAAATCTGCTCAGGGCTCACGGTAGATTTCACCAATGTATCATTGATCCATTTCAGGATCTCACTCTTATCCTGTTTGGTAATCACAGCGACAGTGTGTGGTAGGCCTGGCCCATGGCCTCAGCCATGGGGGTCGCCATCTTTGATGACTGTGTCATGGGGTTTGTCATCATCTCCAGATGACACTATGTTGATTGGCGGGTAATGGTTTCCACCCATTGCTTTGACCTGGCCAGCCAACCCCCTCTTTGATGGAGCAGTTTCACCCTCTTGGCTCTACACAAAACATGATAAACTTTACTTTTATAACATCCCTCTACACTCACATGCTTCTGCAAAACTCTATACACAGTGCAGAGTTTGCTATTCTTCCTACGTTCTTTAACTCCCTAGACACCCTCTGTAACTCTTCCTCCAACTCATCATTCTCATTACGCAATGACTCATTCATTCTACTCAACATGTCATTCATATGCAATACCTGCATCTTATTCTGCAACAACCTACCATTTTCCTCTCTCAAACTATTTCATTTTTGTTCACTTTCCTGAACAGCATTTTGTAAGTTTAACTCATGTTTACAGCATAGCATCTGAAGTTTTTGGTCCATTTGCTAATGTTGCTGTGACATATCACTCACCTGAGAACCCAGCTCCTGTTTCAGAGCGGTGATTTTCAGTTCACCAGCTGTTACCAATCCTTCAGAAGCTTATAAGGAAGCAAAAAGTGCTACAACAAGCAAACCCTTCTGGTCATGTTTTTTCACTGTTTGCTTGGCATCCATGTACAGTGTGAAGACACTCTGCACTGGATTTTCCTCTGATTTCGTGTCCCGCAAGAAATTGTTTCACCCTCCATGGGAGGCAAGAAAATTAGAGATGTCAAGCCTCAAATCTGTACAGATATTGCTGGCCATTTTAGGGAACCTCTATAAAGTTTGTACATTTCCAACCAACCAAAGTTTGTGTTGCTCATTCCCTTTTTTAATGGGTTTTTAGGGTCTTTGGGGTGCAATTGTGGCAGGGAATTTCAAGTAAAATGTTGTACACCACCTTAGCCTCTGGGTGCTGTCCACCAGCACTCCCCTTCCAGTGTTACAATTGTTATTCCATTTTTATAGAACTTCACATACTAGAAATTCAAATTTAAAATGTACTTTTTTATTCATCATTGCCATTCCTTTTTTTTTTAAATACCATAAACAAGTACAAATACCATGGATTTTTACTCCATCTGCTTTGTTCAACTGTTCTTATTTCAGTTTTACTATTCCTTCCATATAAATATAGTTCTGTACTTTACCATGTCCAATTTTTCAGAATAGCAAGATAGCGTTCGAGTTGCCTTGAATTTCTTGGCTCAATTGCCTATTCCACTATTTCCCCGAGTCTTTTTTAGTTTACTTTTCCGTGTCATTGGTTTCTTTTCCTTTTATTATTTTTCACTCGAAATCCAGAGTGCTGTCCTCTATTAAGCAGAGTTTAAAAGCACTTTTGTAATGCTGGTCGCATGTGTGTTTGGTGCTCCAAAGCACTTACCCACACCATTTCTTTCTGCTTCCTGCTTAGAGTGAACCAGCCTCCTCGGTGCTTCCACGAATCAAACAATGATGACACGATCAAATGTGCTGATGTTTCAGAAATTGATCTCATCATCAGAGCTGCTTACTTGAATGTGTATTGCCTTTTTATACCTCATTTCTACTCAATTACTTTCAACTTCTCAGCATGATTTTATATCCACCTACTATGCTTTCAAAACACTCCAAGGTACATAATCCTACTTCAAATTATTTTTCCCTTTTCTATTATATTCTTACATTGTGTACCATTTCCAAATTTTTACATATCTCATTACTCGGAGGTCAATGTGAACTGCTAAACGTCTCATATACTGAAAACTGCCATTTACTTTTAATTTTTGCATTCTGTATATCCCATCCTATTCATAATCACCTGGTACATCATTACTTTAACAGATATCACCCTTCAGTGTCACTTAACTACCGATTGGGTTTATTGTTATACCTGGAGGTCACTATGAACTGCTAAAGGTCACCATCAAAAATATTTCTCTCATGTTGCCATTCTATCATACCTTTTTTCTATAGCTCTATTTTACATAATCACTTAGTATTTTGTTCTTTTCTTTTCTTTTTTGACAAAGTCATAGGTAATTATTATACCCAGCATCATCATTAAGTCCATTCGGTGCTAAAGTTTGAAGTTCATGAATCCAGAATGCCTCTCTCGGAGAAGTTTCTTTTTCAGATTTCCTCCTCTATAAGGCACTTCCAATTTCTCTTCTTCTACATGCATAAGGGATGCTGCTGACCTATGTCCTGCCTCCACATAGTGTTTAGCAATTGCATATTTCATATTTTTATTTCTAATGGCCGTCTTGTGCTCACCAATCCTTATCTTTAGTGCTCTTTTCATCTGACCTATATAAGCTTCTCCACACGGGCATTTCAACATATAAATTACTCCTTCTGCTGAACAATTGATAAACCCTTTTATCTCATATTTCTTTCAATTTCTGGGATGGTTAAATACTTTTGTATTCTTAGTCCCATTGCAGTGTGTGCAGTTTCCACATTTATAATTCCCTTGTGGGGGATCTGGCATCCATTTTGGTCTATTATTTCATTTTTCTTCTGTGTATAAGGTACGTACCAATACATCTTTCAAGTTTCTATTTCTTTCATAACTGAATAATGGCCCTTTATCCACAAATTTATTCAAACTCTCATCTGCTTTTAGTACTGGCCAGTGCTTTTTTATTGTTTGTTTTAGTTCACCATATACGTTATTGTATTCCGTACTGAAGCAGATTTGTTCATCCATGTCACTTTTTTCGTTGACTTCCAATAATTCATCTCTCGTTTTTCAATTAACCTTTTCTGGTGCCATTTTTAACTCACCAGTCTTATAACCTCTGTCCAATAAATGTTGACACATTTCTGCTGATTCCTTTAATCTTTCTTCTTCCTCACTACAGTTTCTTTGTATTCTTAGTAGTTGTCCATGAGGAATATTTTTTTTAGTATGTGGTGGATGTTCACTGTCATAATGCAAGATCGTGTTCCTGCCTGTGTCTTTTCTATATAACTTTGTCTCAAGTTGAGCATTTTTCACATAAACTGTTAAATCCAGAAAGTGCACTTCTGTCTCACGATAATTTGACACGAATTTTAAATTTCTGTCACACCCATTTATATATGTCAAAATCTCTTGTAAACCTTCTTCTCCACCTTTCCATATCATGAACACATAGTCCACAAAGCAGACCCATTTTTTTATGTTCCTATACCACTTGTTGTTATCCTCATTCCATATATATTTACTTTCCCATTCTCCAATGTATACATTTGCCAATGATGGGGCAAATGTTGTCCCCATAGCAGCCCCATGTATTTGTTTAAAGAGCAAAGTGCCAAACAGAAAGTAATTGTTTTTCAAGACCAAATTTGCTAGTTCTATAATAAAATCTGTTGGTGGTAACTTGTTTGCTAGTCTATTCTCTAATTTCTTCTTTAGGGCTCTTAGTCCATCTTCATGTGGTATGTCATTATATAAACTTTCTATATCACTTGTTATTAGCCATGTGCTTTCTTCTATTTTCACCTCTTTCAAGATATTTAACACACCTTTAGTATCAGCTATATATGATCTATTTTCTTTTACTAATGGTCTCAAAAAAGGTCAATAAATCTTGACAATGGTTCTGTTATTGAGTTTAAACTACTCACATTTGGCCTTCCTGGTGGTGTGTTTCTGTTTTTATGTATTTTTGGCATTAAATAGATTGTTGGTCATACAGAGTTTCCACTGTTAAAAATTGTTTCACCTTCTCTGTTATCCATTTGTTTTTCCTAGCCTCATTTATAACAATATTCAATCTTGTTTTGATTTCTTCCATAGGATCTCCTCTCAATTTTGTATAATTTTTTGTATTTTCCAATTGTCTTTCCAGTTCTTTAATATACATATCTTTTCCCCACAATACCACAGCTTCTCCTTTGTCAGCCTTTTTAATTACAGTGTCTGGGAGTTTTTTTTTTATTTCTTGTAATGCTGCTTTCTCAGATTTACTAAGATTCCCTGTTATTCTAGATCCTTCATATCTGTTGAGAACTTTTTCAACATCTGTGTCCACTAGTTTACTAAACACATTAATAGCATTATTCATCTGCATATTAGGAACAAACTTTGATCTCTTATAAAAAGGGGTCTTTTCACATTCTAGCTCTATCATTTGTTCTTCTCATTCCATATTAATCTCATTTCTTTCTACTGTTGTTATTTGTACTGCCGTTGTTTGTGCCATCGGATACATTAATTGTTGTTTTGAAAAAATCTACCTTTATCTTAAAAGCATTATATTTCTATGCTGGAACAAAAGACAAACCCTTTTTAAGGACACTTTCTTGTTTCTCTGATAATGTATTTTGTGTTAAATTTATTAATTACAATTCTTTTTCCTTTGAGACCTCCGGGGGCCCTGTTCTCCCCAGTAACCTCCATAGCTGTTCCTTGGTCCTCTTTCTCTGCTTCTGTAGCCTCTTCCCCTTCCCCCCTCCTGTTCCTTGACCTCTGCCCTGGCCTAAGCCTGGTCTTTCTTGGGGGTCTTCTTGAAAATCCTTTCTTTGGCCACCACCTCTTCTGCTGTCTATAGAGTCTGTTTCACTTTCTTCAGATGTCCCACAATTTTCTTTGTCTAAATTTCCATTTTTAGTATATATGAATCTATGTCTTTTCCCATGCCAATTATAAATAGTTCCTTCTCGGTAATCTCTAGCATCCCTCTCATGTTTTCCTTTTTTATATTCCATTAGTTCTTCTTTAAAATTTTTCATATCCAGTTCCATTTTTTTCCAACTTTCCTGTTCTTCTATCCTTGGAATCCCTTTGAAAACTTCTGTTTTCATATTTTTAATTGCAAGTTCTAGTTTCTCACTGTCCCTCTTTGCTTTTCTAATTGTTGCCAACATTAAATCATTTGAAGCTTTATTTAAAATCACTTCACAATACTTAATAGATTCCTCATCATCTTCTTCAAAAGAAGATGCCTTCTGAATTCGTAAACTTCTAGGGATGGGTTTGTCCCTCCAATATTTGCTTAGACTCAGTGCACGTAACTGCATCCTAATCTGTTTTTTATTATATTTCCTAAGTTGTCAAGGTTTTTTATTTTTGTTTTATTCTCTTCTGTATTTCCAAATACCTCAGTATAGTCTGTTTCTGAAAATGCCAGTCTATTTCCTTCTTCCTCTGAAAAGGCCAATACACCAGCCTCAGGGGTTCTTCTTTGTGTTGCCATCTTTTTATTTTTTCATTCCAAATAATGATTATTTTAATTATTTCTAACCCCTTAAGGAGCAAACACCTTTTTTACTGCCCTGTTCAGTAATATGAAAAATTCTACATTTCCAACCAACCAAAGTTTGTGTTGCTTGTTCCCTTTTTAATGGGCTTTTATGGTCTTTGGGGTGAAATTGTGGCAGGGAAATTCAAATAAATTGTTGCACACCACCTAAGCCTCTGGGTGCTGTCCACCTGCACTCCCTTTCCAGTGTTACAACTGCTATTCCATTTTTATAGGAATTATAGAAAAAAGGTATGGATAGAATGACAGCATGAGAGAAATATTTTTGATGGTGACCTTTTTCAGTTCATAGTGACCTCCAGGTATAACAATAAACTCAATCGGTAGTTAAGTGACACTGAAGGGTGAGATTTGTTAAAGTAATGATGTACCAGGCAATTGTGAATAGGATGGGATATGCAAAAATTAAAAGTAAATGGCAGTTTTCAGTATACGTGACCTTTAGTGGTTCACATTGACCTCAGAGTAATGAGATATGTAAAAATTTGGAAATGGTACACAATATAAGAATATAATAGAGAAGGGAAAAGTAATTTGAAGTAGGATTATGTAGCTTGGAGTGTTTTGAAAGCATAGTAGGTGGATAAAAAATCACGCAGAGAAGTTAAAATTAATTGAGTAGAAATGAGGTATAAAAAGGCAATACACATTCAAGTAAGCAGCTCTGATGATGGAGATCCATTTCTGAAATGTCAGCATGTTTGATCGTGTCATCATTGTTTGATTCGTGGAAGCACCGAGGAGGCTGGTTCACTCTAAGCAGGAAGCAGAAAGAAATGGTGTGGGTAAGTGCTTTGGAGCGCCAAACACACATGCGACCAGTGTTGCAAAAGCACTTTTAAACTCTGCTTAATGGAGAACAGCACTCTGGATTTAGGGCAAAAAATAATAAAAGAAAAAGAAACCAATGACATAGAAAAGTAAACTAAAAAAGACTCGGGAAATAGTGGAACAGGCAATTGAGCCAAGAAATTCTAGGCAACTCGAACGCTATCTTGCTATTCTGAAAAAATGGACATGGTAAAGTACAGAACTATATATAGAAGGAATAGTAAAACTGAAATAAGTACAATTGAAAAAAGCGGATGGAGTAAAAATCAGTGGTATTTGTACATGTTTATGGTATATTAAAAAAAGGAATGGCAATGATGAATAACATAGAAACATAGAAACATAGAATTTGACGGCAGATAAGGACCGCTTGGCCCACCCAGTCTGCCCATTTCCCTACCTACTGGATAAGCTGCAGATCCTAGTTAACCAGCAGCCTACTTCTTCCTACCCCCACCCCCCAGAATTGCCTTATGACTATCCCATGCATGCTTGAATTCCACCACTGATTTTGACTCCACAACCTCCTCTGGAAGGCCATTCCATGCATCCACAACCCTCTCTGTGAAAAATACTTCTTAAATTACCTCTGAGCGCCTCCCTCTATCTTCAAATTGTGCCCTCTTGTTCTTGCACACTCTTTTGAAAGATGCTACCCTCTTGGACTTTGTTGATTCCCTTGAGGTACTTGAAAGTTTCTATCATGTCCCCCCTCTCCCTCCTTTCCTCGAGGCTATACATATTAAGCTCCTTAAGTCTCTCTTCATATGTCCTCCGGTGCAGACCCTGCACCATTTTAGTTGCCCTCCTCTGGACAGCTTCCATCCTGTCTATGTCTTTGTGGAGACTGGGTCTCCAGAACTGCACACAGTACTCCAAAAAGTACATTTTAAATTTGAATTCCTAGTGTGTGAAGTTCTATAAAAATGGAATAACAATTGTAACACTGGAAGGGGAGTACAGGTGGACAGCACCCAGAGGCCAAGGTGGTGTGCAACAATTTAGCTCTATAAAGTTTCTTGGTGACTGTGAGGTGGTGCATAGCAATCCACTTCCAACAGCAGTCAGTCCACCAGGTCGGGCACCTGCTATTCTGTCTTCCAAAGCTGACAGGCAGAGGGGAGCATGATCCTTGTCTCTCCTGCATACAGCTTGGTTTAGGAAGTTTCCTCAGAGTGTACAGACTGGTGGGGTATCACCTAACCAATCTGCTGATACCCTAATGACTTTAGTGTCCTCATTTTTGCACTGGTCCTGCCATGGTCGCCATAATGTCAGGAAGGTAAAGGGCCAGACCCCTGAGGAACTTGGGACCAGTGATAAAACAGACAGGACACCGACAAAAGGGATCAGATCATGAATAAAGTATTTATTCTGATTACAGATATAAGCCCTGCTTTGCCTTACCTTGACACTGGGAGCCAGAGTATTCTCTATACTCTGGAGCATATAATCAGACTCAGAGTGCAAACAGTATGCAACATCTTATACAGTATGATGATGACTATGACAACGGCTAGTCCATATGTATATTATAATTATAGCTAACATCAAAACAAGCCCTACTGGCTAAAAGTTAGGTGGCTCCCAGTATCTAAAGATATACAAAGTATAGAAATATGCCAGCTAAGGCATTCTGGTGTTAAACAACAGATTAGTATTACAGGCAGACAGTAATCAACTATGTGGCGCTGTTGGATAAGGAAAAATCATAACATTGGATAAGGTTGGATAATGCTCACATATAGTCAGAAGTAAGTGTAACATAATCCACCAGATGGTGGTGCAGACCACAGTCAGTCATACAATAGTATTGTTGCAAGCAATAAAGCATAAAACAATGCTTAGTTAGAAAAATACAGTAAAATCACATTACATTCACATAGTCATAATATCGTAATTAGCAGCAAATGATAATCAGTATGTGGTCCTTGTTACCGTTCTTATATGGTGGGTACTGTGCCCTAATATGTTAGTAATAACCAGTATCATCGTAATTAGTAGTAACAGAATACTGTTGTCCAGGATGCACTATGGGTAGCCAAAATGGAGTGGGGCCTAGTCTAACATGACTTATCCCTCTGGGTCAACTGTTGATGCCCTTATTGTGATGTGTGTGCAGTTGACTGCACCAGGCACAAGTGGGAACCCAGCAATGGCAAATAAGCCCTGTTCCACTGCCTGCTGCCACTGTGCATCCCAGAGGAAGTGGGTATATTGGTGTATCCTGTGTGTGAGGGCATCTATGAATTGACTCAGACACCTTGGCACAGACAGTTGGGATATGCCTAGCGTGTTCCCACTTGGTGTCTGGAATCCACCACTGGCCAGAACATGGATCACAGCACACACCTTCAAATCAGTGGTGAGTGCATGCCCTCTCAGTGGTCTGCTTTGCATGTCAGCACCGATTTCCTGGCACAGGTGATCGATTGCCCCTTTACCCAGCTGGTATCGGGCTATGCAGTGTTCTTCACTGAGGTTTCTGTGTGAGGTACTTGTGTTGTACACCCACCTTGCATTCCTCCAATGCCTGTTATGCACAGGCCTTGCTTGCAACTGTGCAAGGTCGGCTTGGTGCTGTGTATGTTGCACCCTTCTCTTATGTCAGTGCAGTATGGAAAGGCCTATGGCAAGTATTGCCACTGCCCCAGACATTCCCTCCTTCTGCTGTGTTTCTTCCACTGCTGCACTCTGGCCTCTGTGGAGTTTACATTGAGCTTGCCTGCTATGCCACTCCCTCTTATATTCTGGGTCTTTAGACCAGGTTTTGCTGGTCTAGCAGGTGTTGGTGATTCTCTCATTTGCACATCTTTGAGAATCATGGTTTGGGGGCTGCTGCATCCTTTCTGTGGCACAAGACCAGTTGTGCCATATAACAGCACATTTTGTGGTGCAAGTGAAGCGCTGCAGCACTTCAGCATAGACACAGTGTGTTTGGTACATCCTGCATTTGAGAATCAGAGTCGGTGCATCGTTCGGCACATCCTGCTTATCCATTGGCACAGGGTGCCTTGCATCGGTGCGGGGTGCCTCGCGTCCTTAAGTGTGCTTTGAGAATCAGGCCCTCGGTCTGTTCATAACAACCAAATCTAATATGGAATGATTTTCTGTAAGACAATTTAATAATGTTGGTTCACTAATTAACTGAAACAAATTATATGGATCCAGAAAGGATTCCAAACCCTGGCTATCAGACATCAACCAGTTCAAATTAACATCACCAGTTAATACAAAGTCAGAATCAGATATAGGTAGCGATATTATCTAAAAAATCCTTTAACCCTTTTAAGCTGCATTGGGGTGATTATAAAGACTTCCTATCGCTACATGCTTCCTACCTCCTAAAGTCAGGTGAAGAAGCAGCCAATCATATAAAGACTTGGTAGCTATACTAGTACCCAAAATATTTACCTCAAGAGATTCTTTAAAATAAACTCCTACCCCAACACCCTTTTTCCCCTCTGTTCTATCAACCCTGATAATATTATACCCAGGAATTTTACATAAATTATCAAGGACTGACAGTTTCAACCAGGTTTCAGATATAACAATCAATTCAGGCTTATTCAATATCTGCCCATTTAGAAACTAAACTCACATTTAAATGTATTATTTTCACACCAAGAGAGGCATTCCAAGATTTTAACACACTCACTAGTAGAATCAGAGATAGTAGTTAACGCATTTCTAAAATTCGAAGGCCCAGGATTTGTCTTAATATCACTGGATAATAAAAGTAAATAAAACAAAATAAAATTTAAATTCTGGAACAAGAACCAGCCCTGTACAACCCTTTCTGAAATGACTGCAATGAATCTGAAAGAATATAAAACCTACATTCATGAACAGCTACCTTTTCCATTGACAACAAACAGTAAGAACTAATAGGATTCTGACATCTAACCAATGGCAATGCAAGACAAATTTTATTTTTATGGCGCCCAATCCTGGAGGTTTTGGGCGCCTAACAAAGCATTACAAATAAAATAACTAATTAAAATCCAGAAATAGCAGATAGATAAAATCAGACTTTAAATAATAAAATTCACTATATAATACTTTACTTTATAATACTATATAATACTGTATAATACTGATTACTTTGTGAAGGCATTGTCTATCAGTACGTTCGATATAGAAAAATCCGAAAGCACATAGTTGTTTCCCCAACTCCGTTGGCACAATACACATGCACAAACCGAGTTACAAACAACAAGCCCATAGACAATGCACAAACCGAGCCTATCAAACCAAAGGTAAATGCCATTGTACAATCCCAACCAACCTTGTTAAGTTATCAAAAATTTGGCTTATAGTAAAACACAAAGCATTCTCTTCCCTAGGCTCCCATAGATCCCTTGGACTCCCATTGACTCCCAGTACACTTTGCCTCACTTCGCCACCACGAGCCACCACTATAGACGCCACCGCATTAGACTTTCCTCTGACTAGTCCTACTTTTTCTTTGTTTTTTGTGCTGTATTATCTTGAGCCAAGCTACTTTGCTTACTGTTGAATTGTAGTATTTGTTTTTTACTTTTATAATAGGGGTCTTGTTCTGTCTGTCCATCCCTCCTGGTTAATTTTAATCCCCTTATTGGGTGCTGTGATTGAATATTTATTGGCTGCCCAAATTGCTGCTTAATTCCTTTTTATCTTGTATCATTATACACTGTTAGTTAGCTTTAGTTACTATTGTTCTCGTATTTGTAGAGTAATTAGTATTTGAAACACAGAAACATAACATAGAAACAGAATCTGTTGGCAGATAAGGACCATACGGCCACCTAGTCTGCCCATTTTCCTACTCACTGCTGCAGCCCCAGATCCTATTTGATCTGCGGCTCTCCCACATTTGTCTCATTGTTCTACCTTCATTAGACAATATTATGTTGGACTACTGGAAGTTGGCATTGTTCTTGGTATTTTGACATTTTATGTACTTAACTGTGTATGGTTGCTTTTGTATTTTTCTTACAAATTTCAATAAAGTGCATTTAATTTGAAAAAGAAAGCTACTTAAATTAAAAATGACCTAGCTCCCTACAGTATGTTAGAACCTGATGATTTCACAAGTTATGTAGTATCTATCTCAAACCTATTCATTTTAGGTACAGTTTCTGAGGTACTGGTGGTGACTAAATCAACAGCTGGATAAAAAAAATGTCTACTGCATGAGTCTTCCCAGTCTGGTTTTCTGCCTGAATACAGCACTGAAACAGCTTTGGAGAGGGTCATGAACACTCTCCTCCTTGCAAGGGGAGCTATCAGTTCTAGCTATTTTTTTATTTCTCCTCAGTATTCAATACTGCTGATCACTGGGGCAGATTGACTGCCTTAGGAAGTACGATAAGCTGGTTAAATTCACACCCCGCATCTCTGCTAGATCTCCAGGTGCTGGGTAAAGGAGGGACTGTTGGGGCTAGAAGTGACTGGTTGGGCCAAATGAGAGACAACTGTCTCAGGACCATAAACACATGACAGAAAACAAACATCTTAACTGAACAACTTTAGAAGTATGCATAGAAAATGTCAAAAAGGGCTTCAGATCAACAGCATCCTGTTGCAAGATCATAAATGTAAAGCCTACTTAAAAACAATAATTTTGTCATCTGTATGTTTTTTTTCTCACCAGTAAATTTGCTTCCATAATACAAGAAAATAATAAAGATACTATTCACAATTTTGAATACATTTCCAGTTTGGCCTTATCCCCCCACCCCACCCTACCCCATCATTGCGGGCCACCACAGTCAAAATAACCCCTGCTAGGGGCTCAGTTCACTGCCTGCCTGTTTCTGTAGCCAACACCAATGATGTACTCTGTGTTCTGGTTAAGGGAATATGTGCCCAATTCTCAGTGTACCCCTACCAGCACTTGCTCTATTTATTTATTATGTATGTATGTATTATGACTGTCTGCTTGTCTGTATTTATTTATTTATTTCTTGCATTTAGATTACTCCCTTCCCAATTGCCACTGAGGGCACAGAGTTAATATTCACTGCCAATTTCATAGGTGCAATTTGATAACGTGAGGTTTTCTGGGCACTATGAGTGCTCCCATAAGCAAACTTGCACTGTACCATAAAAGTTAAGACTGATTCTGAAATAATGGACTGAAGTGATTTACAGAGCTCTGTAAATCTTGATAATCATGTGCCTGGGGGCAAGTAAGAGAAAGCCTCAGGATGGTGATTTAAAATTCAGGTTACCTGATAGGGCAACTGCAGGGGAGACACGACTCAGAGCTGCTCTGTTTATCATTGCTTTATCTGGAAATGTTAACAATGCATACCATTCACTGACTGAGTCTCCTCCCCAGTGCATGCCTTGACACCAAAAACAGATAGAAAGAGAAATGAGTGGAAGAAAAGACTTACAGGCTGGTATTCATACAATATTAATTTAAATGTAATATTAGTTTTCTGACAAGAAAACTTTCCTTGTGTCAATCTTATACCTAGTCGCATTGATCTGTGATAGCTTTTCATTGACTCAAACCATGAGTTGAGATGCTCAGTGCTGTTGTATGGGTCATATATGCTGTCCATAAATAATGTAACAGTATAATTGATTCAGAAGCCCAGCATGGAAGGGACGCTTTTCCACACACATAAAACCTACTGAACTGTCTCAGTGGGGAAATGAGGCTTTCCTATAGAAGGAGATGGATTCCGCATAAACAGTAATTTTGCTGCTGTGATTAGCATATAACTTGAAGAGGAACTTTCATGCCACAGTAAACTTACAGACTCAACAGTTACTGTATACTAGGGATGGGTGACATAGCAAAGACCCAGTTCAAAACCCAGACTGGATCTCCAGGGAGCTGAATCTAGACTGGGTCTATTCAAGCCAGCCTGTCTCAGAAAGGGGTGAGGAGGGGGTCTGAATCTGAATCTGAGCATGGCCATTTATTAGGGTATGGGAAAACTCTCAATGGGCTGGGTCCAAGCAAGATCTGGAGACGCTCGGACCTCTAAAACTATATCTCAGATGATCTAGGGAGGATGGCGATCTCAATCTGAATCAAAAACAGTTCACCCATGCTTATACCCTGGATGTAATAATATATTAACAAACTTACCTCAAATTATTTCTGTAAAGATTTTAATTTCTATCATGTCTCAAGAAACAATGTAATCAGACTGGACCAACAATGCTACAGAAATGTGTGTGTAATAAACTTAATAAAAATGAATGGAAAAAAAAAAAAAACAGTTCATCCACCCAAATCCACTGTATATCAAAATCTTATTACTGCTGATATGTTTTCTAATTACATACTTCTATCCAATTGATACTTTTTAAAGGAATTACCTTACTGCAATTATAAAATGTGGTAAGGCATTTAAGATTATGTTTTTTTAATAAAATAACAAACTCACTTTTCCTGTGCACACACCTTGCTTCACATAATGGCAAGGCAGGTTCGTGACCTTTGTCAATACTGTGTGGGATTCACATGGGTTGCAGTGAATCAGGAAACTCGATTCTTGATTCCAGTTTTATACTTATTTACCCATTTCTAAAATGTTACCAGAAAAGACATACTGAGCTGATAACAGCTCATTTCTACAGTACATGTACACCCTGGTGGAGAAGAGAGTGAGAGGGGACATGATAGAGACCTACAAGTACCTCACATGGTGAAACAAATGCAGGGTGGGAGTCTCTTTCAAATGAGAAAGAGCACCTGGACTAGAGGACGCTGGGGGGGGGTGTGTAGTTTAGGATTAGGAGGGAAATGAGGAAGTACTACTTCACTGAAAGAGTGGTGGATGCCTAGAATAGACTGCCAGTGGAAGTCACGGAGGTGAAAACAGTAAGGGGGTTCAAGCATTCATGGGTCAGACAGAAGGGAATATTATGAAATGGGCAAGGAGGAGGGAGGGTCACCAGAGACTAGTTAGGATCTGCAGAGACAGACTAGGCAATCACCATCTGGACTGCCTGGGTGGGTTAGGTGGTACTTTTCTGCTGACAAATTCTATGTTGCTGTGTTTCCAGATGAGTCCTGTTGGGAGGGCAAAAGGAAGGAACAGAGGTACACTAGGAGACAACAAATACAAACACAATTACTACTAGTAGGTAAGTAAGCATTATAAGCAACAATTGTGCAAGGGGAGGCAGTATAGCGCAGTGGTTTAAGGCTCTGGGCTGCAAATCTGGAGACCTGAGTTTTAATCCCACAGCCATACTTGCATACTGTGTGACCCTTAGCAAGTCACTTAACTTCCCTGTTCTCCCAGGTCGCACCTGTAAACAAGCTTTCAGCTATGTGTACCACTCCTGGTTAAATGATTGATATACACTACAATACAATTAAGTCCTGGATGAATAAGAATTACAATGTGCAGAAGGCACATAAACAAGCAATTTCTCCCTCACAGCTAATTAACTCAGATCACCAGAATGAGCTGGGAAGTCAAAAATCTGGTGATGGTCATTACAGAAGTTGTTTCCATGGCAATGTGTTGTGATGTCACAATCACAGGATTATGATGCCACTGCTGCAGATGCAAAAAAAATGCACATGAACTGTGAGGATGAAATGATGTTTATCTCTGGATTTCATTAGCGAGAATTCTGGCATGTGGTGTGTGATAACTACTGTATATATAGCATAATGTATGGGAAACCATGCACAAACAAAAATTACGTACCTACCGTAATTCTTGATCTTCCTGTGTATCTTCACCATTTATCACTGTCTGCTTGTCAGCAGGAGGCACAGCATCCCTCAGAGCTTTTTTTTTTCATTAGGCGGAGGAGTCGCACTGAATGGCACTCGAAGGTTGGCCAGTAATGGTCAGTGACTCCTCTCCGCCCCAGTTTTGCTCACCAGAGAGAGAGAGGACAACAGATAGATAGTGAAAAGACAACTGTGGGGCAAGGGAGCCCAAGGGATAGCCTAAGGAAAGGATGTAACTGAAAAAGGAATACGCTGGCCAGAGGACAGAGGACAGAGGTGGAGGACCTACAGGTGTGGGCTTTGGCCTCAGCCCCTGGACGGTCAACGAGAGAGAGAGAGAGAGAGAGAAAGAGAGAGAGAGAAGGTAAAGGAGGGAAAGATAGATGGGGAAGGGGGCCCCACCACACCCCACACTAAATGTTTTAGAGTTCTGGGGGGAAGATGTTGCAAGACGTCTGAGAGGTCGAGCCTGTTTCAATCCACACGCCTACAGCACCTGGAAACCCCAGGAGGACTCCCATACAATTACTAACCAGGCCCAAGTCTTCTCAGCTTCCGAGACCAGACATGATCAGGTGCATTCAGGGATGTATGGCTGTAGGCAGAGACTCTGGATTTTGGCTGAACAACAGATCAGACAGATAGGCTCCAGTACCAAGTTCCTCCAGCTTGAGAAGGTGTGGAGAAGGTCTTCCTCCTCCCCACTTCAGTACAGGGTGGGACAGCCACCCCATGACAGTACCCCCTGCTACCGCTGTCCCAAATGGGAGAACCCAAGGGGTTCAGGGGAGATCCTGTCAAGGATAACCTCCCTCTCCCCAAAAAAAGGTGGGGGGGGAGAGTAGGGAAATACTATGGAGGAAGAGAGAGAGAGTGTCCCCGTAAGTCCTCACCCCCCTCCCAACCTATGGGAGATTTTCCCCCACTAGGAGTTGGTCCTGGCCCACAGGACTGGGGCAAGTACCAGAAGAACCTACCTGGGAGAGAAGGGAAGGACCCATGGGGAGCTTGTCAGGCTGGGGTGAGAAGCCCTACTTGCCCTCTCCCTCAGGGTGCGCACTCTGTCATTCGAGAAGGTAACAGAGGACCTGGAGGTACCAGCGGGACCACGCCCACAACTGGCCTCAAGAAGGGGAGGGCAAGCAGGTAGGTGGCATTGCCCAGAGACTGAGGCCCAAGAGGGGATGGTGGGTGGGTGCCAGTGATGAATGGTGAAGATACACAGGAAGATCGAGAATTACGGTAGTTACATAATTTTCATATCTTGTCTGTGTCAATCTTCATCATTCCTTACTGTCTTGGTGAGTACTGAGCCCCCCCAAAGGTAATCCAGCATTTCCCTGAGGGATACGAGTCCCTCAGCCTCTTGTAAGAGGAGAACTATGAGAGAAGGAGACCCATTACAGACCAATTAGGCCTGTGACTGGTCAGGGCGAGGCGGGGTCTCCTGTTGCCTGGGAAATAGAAGTTGCCACTGTAGTTCCTGCCTCGCCCTGCGGCAGAAAAGATGGGTCCCCTGGAAAGCAGAGGCAAGCACCCTACACTGGGCCAAGGGTGACAACCTTGGGCCAAGGGTGACAAGCTTGACAGATGAAGCCACACCATCCACCTAATGCAGATCGCTGTCCCCGCCAGCCTTGAAGCTATCTCGTTGGTGTCGTAAGACGCCCTTGCCTGGTGCCTTGCAAGCTCCATGCCCTGCACAGAGATGGCAGTGGCCTGTCTGGTTGCCTCCAAATCAGTCAGTAATGCCAGCACCCGGCCTAGCATTGACCACAGATGCCTACTGTAGGCAGCGTGGTGCGCCTGATGGGTGGCAATGTTAAGCATAATACACGCGGAGAACACTTTCCATCCCCAATGGTCAAACTCTGCAGAGTCCACATCCGGGGGTCGGTTGCACACCGGGTGTCTATGCCCAGAAGGGGTGTCTAATAACTGCACTCCCTGAATGGGATGATGTAAGGAACCTGGAGACACCTGGAGTATGCAATACCTGTGCTGGCAGTCCTGTGGCGCTGGAGCTGGGGCAGATGAGGACTACCAGGTGCAGTACGATGCTTCTTGGAAAGGGGTCAGCGAGGAAGGGACCACCAGGTGGTCAGCACTGAATTCACTGAGGAAAACAAGTGTCATCTGCTGAGGATTGCGTCTTGCAATGTGGGAAAGGTGCAGATTGCCAACCAGCCCCGCAAGGAAGCGCTGATACTCTGTCTTATCAGTGTCTGAGGACAGATAGATGGAGGTATCGTCTTCTTTGAAGGAGGAAGATGACGAGGCCGATGAATCTGAAGAGTCAGAGTCTGGCTGCTGTGGGGGAGACAGGTGAGAGACATGCTAGTCCATAGCCCTGATGTACCTTGGGAAGGCGGCAGCAGTGGCTCTGAACTGCTGCCCTGAAGGACCCAGGACCCACATGTCCTTGGAAATAGGGGAGTTGCCGAGGCAATGGGAAAATGCATTTTTCCTTATGACAGCAACCTCTGCCAGGGCTAGGGGACCTCGCTGGTGATCTCAGACCTCCTGGAGATGCGCAGGTCTGCACAGTAACTGGCTGCTCAACCAGCTCGAAGCAGACAGGACGGAACCCTGTAGGGGAAACTCCACTGTAAGGAGACTGGGGTTGTGTGGATCCAGAAGGGCAGAGACCAACTCCACTCAATAAGGCCTCCCTCAAAGATGACGAGGGAGAGAAGGAAGGTTCAGTGCTACTACTCCTCCCCAACTCCTGAAGGGTCCCCAGGGAAGGTCGTTGCTCCTCTCCTCGCCCCCTCAACCTCGTTGACTCTGAGGCTGACCTCCTCCTCACTCCTGAAGCTAGGGACTGCTCCGATGCCACAGGCTCCCCGAGGAAGGATGCAGAAGAGGCAGTCCCTGTACTGGTCCCAGAGGAATGAATGGCACCAGTGCCGGGGCTAGCAGCCATCTGAACTCCCGAGACCAAAACCATCATCTCTCCAGACCAAGGGCAACTATCTACAGACCCGCTCCAGATGTCAACCAAGGTGCGGGAGCCAGTGCCAACCACAACCACCAGAGCTGAGAGAAGGGAACCACGGGAGGGCCAAGAGGTATTGGGCAATGGAAAGCCCTCCGACTCCGAGGAGTCAGGACGCCAGTCTAAATCAGTCTCTTGATCATCCGATTCTGGAGAGGAGGAAATCCAAAAGCCCTCTAGACAAGTGACCCCAGAGATTCTCCCACTCTCAGTGCTGTGAGTGGCACTGTGGGCAGGCCCAGTACTGCTCGCAGCACTGTCCCAATTACCAGAGCCGCAAATGGCTCCTGGATCTGGAACAGCACCAACAGGCAGTGCTGAGGAGCCACCCGTGCCAGGCCCAGCAGGCGTGGGCCGTGACACTGTGGGAGCCTGCACCTCCGAGGAGGTGACTGCCTGTGCAGTGCTCCCAGCCCAGCCCTTAAGAGGGCCAGACCATTCCTCCAGCACCACAGAAGAGGCCTCCTCCTTGGCAAGGCTAGAAGGGGAAGAGGCCCCCTCCTCACTGGTCTGTATAGAAATGGGAGGGGGCCCGGAAGAAGGGCGGAAGGCCTGCGCTTGGAGTCCCACGAACAACGACACCCTCCAGAAGTCAGCGGAGTATGGCTGACTTTCAATGCACGATGCTCCAGAACTTGGCGGTCCATGGAGAAGCAAGCATCGCAGTTATCCATATCATGAGATAGACCCAGGCAGCTGAGGCAACAGTCATGCAAGTCCGTGACAGACATCTGCTGGCCGCAGGGACACCGACGCACAGGAGGCAGGCCTGCATTGGAAGAACACTTTTTGTCCCCGGACGAACTTGATATGACTCACAGTAACTAAAATTAAAACAAGGAATAGACTCAGCACCACTAAGAAAAGGAAAGGTCTTACAAGATTCCTCTAGACACGGTGCCAAATTGTTAACAGATGGCAGAACTGGAACAGTAGCGAATGGCATCGACAGCGGCATCAAAAACTATGTGACGAAACTGACATCGAAAACTAGGCTGCAATGTCACAGATGAAATCTTCTCAGCGTGGCGAGGTGCTGTGCTCTCAATGGTGGGAGGAGCAAAACTGGAGCGGAGGAGGAGTTGGTGACCCTTACTGGCCAACCCACAAGCACCACACAATGCGTCAGCCTCAAGGGTGGCACTGCCTCTAGCACCAGCTCCTCCCCTTAATGAAAAGAAAAAGCTCCTGCAGGGTGCTGCACCTTCGGCTGACACCCAGACAGTGATGAATGGTGAAGACTGACACAGGGAAGATCAAGGCTGTGTGTCCATTGAGGGTACCTATGAATAAGGTGACCACAATTGGGTGCCTACAAAAATGGTGACTCAATTACGGCACCTGTGTTCAGGGCTACCTGGCAGGGGGGTGACCGGATACCGGGTTGGGTGACATACGGTGACAGGAAGCCGGGGAGAGAGGCAGGGGATGGATGGTATGTGGGAGGGGGTGTGGCAGGCAGCTGCCGAGTTGGTCCGCTAGTGTGGTGGGGAGGGTGGTCGGTTGGGAGGTTCAGGGTGCAGGATTCAGGTCCAGTGCATTTTTTTTTGCCGGTTTTGCCAGCAGGCAGCATTCAATTTTTATGTTTTTCACACACCATGACATCCACCCCTGGGTTGAGAATCCATAAGTAGGAGTGCGGAGTCTAACCCCTGCAATAAGTAAAAACCCGTAGGTCTTAGGTGCCCTCTTTCTCCTCACCACAAGTGTGCATCGCCGAAATTCATATTCAGCGATGTACACTCGGCCTAACAGTGATCACAATTCTGCGATCGCCGTTATGACATAGAACCATTCATTGAGGAGCTGTCATGACAACAGAGTGACCTTGAAAGCAAAGCTTGAGAGGTCCCTGTTGTCAAGACAGCCCTGAGACTGAAACACAGACTTGAAGTGTACTGCCGTTCATACCTTGTTCTGTATACTGTATGGGCAGCATACAGAAATCGGACAATGGTTTAAAAAACACAAACTTACTTTTCAGTGTTTTGTAAAAGGCAATTCACCCCCCTCACCAGCTTATCTACTTGCTCGCCCTCATGACCACCAGCCCATACAAAGGTTGGACTGAATGACAGTTCACCTGCCTGACAACTTCTGTTATAAGAATCCCCCTTCCTCTGTAGCAATGCTCCCATACCCACTTTCCATTCCGATGCCAGCAATGTCAGTAAACTTAAATTACTGATGACCCTATCAATGTACGTGTACGTCAAATGGTTGGCACTTTCTATAGTTTACTGATATAACTATTGCAGCACAATGAAATGTTGCACTGTGGCTGGCCTGTCAGCACATCGGTGGGATTTCTGCTTGCGACGCAGATGACCTGAGTTTGGGAACGGACCAAGGAGTCAGAGGGCCGGCCGGGGGGACAAGGACTGAGTGTCCATGGGACTGCTCTCCTTCTCCGGGGGTGGAGGGGAGAGTGTTTGTGCTTGCCAGTTCCCCTGGCAGAGGCTGGGGTGCTGCGTGGCTGGTGCCAGCATGTTGGAGGTGGGGCGGACACGGTCGTTATTGCACATAACATCATCAAAGAAAATCGCCAACCCTGGCATGACACCCTGCCCGACCGCTGTCCTCCACAGCCTTACATCAATCGGGAGGTCCCTCCCATGGCCCCAACCTGGGGCAATCTAGGGCTAGCCTACAGTTAACATTGAAGCCCTCCCCAGCAGCCCCTGCCAGGGGTAAGCCTGGGCAGGGGATAAGGCGCATGGCTCAAAAAAAAAAGTTGCACTGTAGTATATATGTCACTACTGTAAGAAAAAATTACTCACCTTAGTAATGTTGTTTCTTCTAATGGAGTCTTGCTTTATTCTGACATGCAGTTAGGTCCTGCCTTTCAACTGCCCTGGAGAACAAAGAGTTAAACTTTCCATGGCCAGCATGGAATGTTCACCGTGAGCTCGGTTGAAGCCCCTGTCTGCTGTTGTTTAAACTCCAACCGTCAGATCTTTACGAGCAATACTCACTAGAAGTTCTGTGTGAAAACTGTAAAACTCAAAACTAGCCAACTGGCAACTATATCTACATAAAAGGGTTTTTTGGTTTCAAAGCAAAGACTCAAGTCAGGAAAACCAAAAAACAAAACACATCCCAAAACACAACACTCACCCAAAATAAAGGAGGGTGAAAAGGGTCACCCCTAGGGTGCCAACATTGCTCCTGCCCACCCACATTCCAAAAACTAGGTTCTGAGAGTGGAGGCGGGGGGAGGTCAGAATACAGCAAGACTCCATTAGAAGAAACAACATTACTAAGGTGAGTAATTTTTTCTTCAAACAACATGAAGTCTTGCTGTATTCTGACATATGCAGACTACCAAGCAGTACCTCCATGGAGGAGGGACAGAACCTACTTTGAAAACAGGCTCTGAAGTACTGCTGTGCCAAACCGAGCATCACTCCTAGCCTGGATTTCCAGAGAGCAATGCTTGGTGAATGTATGGACTGTTTTCCAGGTGGCTGCTTGACAGATTTCTAAGGTAGGAATATCCTGGCAGCAGCCAGGAAGCAACAATACCTCTAGTAGAGTGAGCCCTCAGGCCTGAGGGTGGAGTTCTACCAGTTTCTCATAGCAGAATTATATACAAGAAACAATCCACCTGGCAATAGATCTCTTAGTGGCAGGTTTGCCCTTACCAACCTCTCCATACGTGAGGAACAACTGGAGGGACTCAAACCTGTGACCCTTGGTGCGCTCTATGTAGTAGCTGAGGGCCCTTTTAACATCTAAGCTGTGCAGCCTCCTCTCTCCAGAGGAGGAATGGTCAGTGAAGAACACAGGGAGAGACATAGACTGGTTGAGGTGGAAATCTGAAACCACTTTAGGCAAAAACTTCCTGTTAGTTCTTAGGACCACTTTATCTCTATGGAAAGAGATGAAATCAGGTTCCACTGACAGGGCTTGCAATTCACTGATATGCCTGGCAGAGGTAATGGCTACCAAAAACACAGTTTTCCAAGTCAAGTACTTAAGCTCTGCAGAGGACAAAGGCTCAAAGGGTGGTTGCATAAGCTGAGCAATGCAAACATTAAGGTCCCAAGCAGGAGCAGGGTCCCTAAAGGGGGGATTGGTGTGCAGCAATCCCTTGAAGAACTTACAAAACACAGGATGGACTGACAGAGGGGAAGGTTTGCCTACTGACAGGAAAGCAGAAACAGCTGCCAAATGCACTTTAAGTGTAGCTGGCCTAAGGCCTAGGCCATTGAAATGGACCATATAGTCCAGAACCGTAGGCAACCCAGCAGAATCTGAGGAAATATTCTTCTTAGAACACCAGATAGTGAACCTTTTCCATTTGGAATTGTAAGTCTTTCTCGTGGAAGGCTTTTGAGAAGCCTTAAGGATATCCAGAATCCCTTGGGAAAGATGCAGGTCAGCAAACTCTAACTCTTCAAGAGCCATGCCTTGAGATTGAGACACCGAAGGTTCGGGTACCAAATCCTCCCCTGAGAGGATGTCAACAGGTTATAATTCCTGGGAAGAGACAAGGGAAGGTGGACTGCTAGGGATGGCAACAGGTGGTACCAGGGCTGTCTGGCCCAGTCTGGAGCAATCAGAATCACTTTGCATGGTTGTGACCTTATCTTGACTAACACTTTGAACAGGAGAGGGAAGGGGGGAAAAGCATACAGAAATTTCCCTTCCCAATTCAGGACCAGAGCATCCAGGGGACTAAGCCCAAGACTGGGGTATGCAACAAAAGAGAGGAAGTTGGTGATTGTCTGGGGCTAAAGTTAATGATGGACTCTATACTGCCTGAACTGTGAGCAGCCCTCTTTGTCTACCCCTGACCTCTTTCTCAGCCAATGGGAGGTCCAGAAGACTGGAGGACTTCAGCAATAGCTCCCATATAAAGGGAGAGGATTGTCCTCTTGGCACCTGTTACTGCACAGCTAATCAGGTGTCAGGTGAATGTTGTGCATACTAATTTGGTGGACTGACAGCCTGTTTAACAAATAGGATGCAGCTCTGCTTTGTTCTGATCCCCAGGGCAGATACAGCTTGGGCAGCCTGTCTGGAGCTCTCAGAGTGTAAGGAGGGTTTAGATTGTGTTCCTTATGAAGGCTGGAGGCCTGCCTGAGGTTCCCATAGCCAGGTATCAGCAGGTGTTCCAAAAGGTTTTGACAACCTGCATGCAAGCATTTTAAAGTGTGAAGTGCTGGGTTTTTTTGCTGAACACAGCCAGAACACCTGCAAAGTGCTGAGAGACCGATTCCTGCCTACAGCCACAGGAGGTAATCCAGTACTGTGTTCTAATAGTGCCACAACTGATAGCCTGCAGTGTGGCTGAAGACAGTAACCACTGATAGCCAGAGAGATCTTCTAACCAGTAGACAATTGGGGAATCGGTCAGTCAATGACACCACTAGGTGCTGGCTATCATCTTATCCTGTGGGATGGATGCCAGGATGGGTGGGTGAGGCGTGTGGCCCTGGTCCTGAGACTGGTTCTTCCAGTTGTCTGCAAAAGAAGCAGAAGATGTGTCAAGTCTGCAAAGACAGCCTATCAATTCAGCCTTCAAGACCTGCATCCTTGTTCAGAGCACCCCGGAGTCGTAACTTGAAAGACCTACAGCCTGAAAAGACTCAAAGACTGGTATCTCTAGAACCATAACATCAGTGTTTGCCCTGCAACTTGGGACTGTAAAGTATAGTTGTGTAAGAACTTACTGTAACAGTAGATCTTCGAGAGTATCTCTTGCAGCAGGTCATAACACATGGAAACCTTCTGCTGGAGACACTTGTTTCCGGAAGACTTCTTAGCAGTTGTAACTGGGACTGCCCCCTCATGCACCGCATGACCAGGTCTGTGCACTATAAAAGAGAGGGTGGTCCCGATACTCTTCAGTTCCTGTCCTCATTAGCGATCTGATCATGATGTCACTGAGGGAACCGAGGAGAATTATATATAAAAAGTCAAGTGTTTTGAACATAACCAAAACAAATATACAGAAGTGTACGTATCTATATATATAAATATATAGAAGTTGGAAAGGAAAGATAAACTCTGCCACCTAGTGTAGACAGGAAAAGGGGGATGGCGGGAGGGGCTGCATGACCTGCTGCAAGAGATACTCTTGAAGATCTGCTGTTAAGGTAAGTTCATACACAACTGTACTACCTTCTTTGAGACAATCTCTTGCAGCAGGTCATAACACATTGAAAGACTCCCAAGCAGTTATGTGTAAAGCAGGATGGCAGGCAAGTCCATCTGTGTGAAAGCAGACCTTGGAGGACTGTACATCTAAAGGTAGTCCTCATGTAAAACGTCAAGCCCATCAATGGTAATTGATAGGGGAGGGCCGGATGCTGGAAGCAGGAGCCATATGTCTCAGTACAGCAGCCTGTAAACCTGCTGTGGCGGTAGCCAGCGCTCATGTGGAGGGAGTCTTGACCACAGCAGAGAGTGGCAATACATATATAATTTTTGTTATAACAAAGAAAACAATGTAGGCGGCCACCTAGGTTTGGTCAGACCCTGTACCAAAACAGTGCATTTTCCCTGCACTATCCAGGGGAAATGAAACAAAAGGTGGTGCTGTTTTGCACTGTGGTCTCATTCATTAAGAACGAAAGGGACTGTGAACAACCAAGATGCAAATTAGAGCAGCCTCAAGAGCTTCATGCCCCACATATGAGGCTGGTAACCGAATGGTTATTGATACACAGGAACAACTGAGACCTTCTTAGTGAAAAAGTCAGGGTTGGGTCACAGAAGGGTGTCCTTTCTTTAGGAAAGGTAGATAGGGTCACTGTATGCACAGAACCTAGAATGCAGCAATCTCAGCCAGCTGATGAAAATGCAACATAGAGTAAAAAGGTTCCAAGATAGGAAGTGTAGGCCTCATGGAACCATGGGCCCAAAAGGGACCAATTGTCAGTCAGTCTAGGACTTAACTGAGAATCCTCAGAGGTAGGTGGAGTGCAGGGGAAGAATGTCCTTAAGAACTCGTAAATTCCCAATGGAGTCAGAGACCTTTCTCCCATCAGGAAAGAAAGGCAAAATTCGTGACAAAGAGAACCCCAAATACCAAAAGTGGGAGTAGATAGTCCAGTATGTACAGAGGAAGACGTGAAAAGAAGGTCCAACTCAATCTACTCCCTTCAGAGAGAAACATGGCACCTGTTCTGTAAAGAAAGGGACATGGCAGGAGACACCCAGGTTGGCGTAAAGACACCTGTCATCATAAAGGTAACTCTGGAACCAAGAGAGTGGTAAGCACTCTGGAACCAAGTGTGGAAGAGCAAGAAATGCAGAACTGGATTGAAGGAGTGTTACCAAAATAGAAGGGCAGGAGGGTGGGCAGAAAGAGGGAGCACTATCAGTACCAGAACCCTCAACGGTAACAGTGGGTACCACATCAGTCCTGACCCCTGAAGTGCCTCCAGTAAAGAGAGAAAACATCCAGCATCCCATGTCCGGGTCTGGCCGTAGTGGGCAGTATGACAGGGTTGAATAGGACCCTGTCCCAGTTGTTATGGAAAAAGTCTGAATGCAGGGATCTGTTCTAGTCTCTCTTTTTCTATCTCTTCTCTGTCTGGTTGCGCAACCAAATTTTCCTGTAAGACCTAGGATTTGATCACCCTGACAGTCTCGCAGTTCTCTGCCTCTCACTGTCTCGGTCTTCACTTGCTGTTCTGTCTTTTTTCTCCCTTGCATATCTGCTGATATAAAAATATATGCAAATCATTGTATGGAAATGTAACTGATATTGGGATCCCTTTGTTTAGAAAATATATAGTGTTACTGTTGAAAAGTATATAATTATAGTTTGAGATGACTGCAAAAATCTATTGTCAACTCAAAAGGTTATCTGAGTGCAAGCTTTTCAGCCTTTTGCAGAAGAGCTGTGGAAAAGGGGCCTGAGCTCTGGGACACTGTTCTTGCAGAACCTGCCTGAAACATATAAGAACAGGATGCTTGTTAAGAATGGGGGTTGGAAAGACTTATGAGAGAGCTGAGCTACAACTGCTTGAGAGAGAAGCATGGACACAGAGATTAAAGAAAAACTCAGATGGATTTTCCTTTTTTTGGGCGGGCTTTGTAAATAGTTATACTAAATGAGTTTATTCTTTTATGTTACTGCTAGTGTAAATATTTTTGGTGAATTCTACAACTGCTCCCGGTTTTCCTATGCTTCCTGACCTGTGCCTCGACGACAGACAGCAGTGAGGCAGTAGGCTATGGGATGGAGAGATGAACAGATCCCTGTCAGGATGAGCACAGTGGACAAATGTTGTCTTTGACTATATCCCGTGGAATTTTCCATTCGTGCCCCACTGCTTTGAAAAGGCGGAGGGTATCCAGCAGTGTATGCCTGCTGCCAGGTATATGTACCTCTAATGAGGTGTAGTCCATTATGCGTGGCCCAGAACCCTATATGCATGGTTTTAATGCAAATAGGCAAGGGAGTGGGTAATGTTTCCTGGTCAGGTAACATACAGCGGGGAAATAACTGAGTGAATCATGAGACATATCCCCTGCAGGAGGCTCCCAAAAGTATGGAGAGTACAGAAAATGACTCTTCCAAGACAAGATGCTAAATGGGCATCACCTGTCTGCCAAACACCTTGGCGGGTTTTAGACCATTGAAAAAAATACCTACATCCTTCTGGAGTTGACGTGATGCATCAAGAGTGGTCGCATCTTCATAATGGATTCAGGAATGATTTGATATTTTTTAGGTCAACATAGATGAGATTCAGAATAGTGCTCTGTTGATCAACCAGTCCTTCTTCTGAAGAAGGACTGGTTGGTCTGAAAGCTAGAGCACTTTGTTCTGGTTGTTACATCTATGTTGGTCCATTAAAAGGTATCAAATCATTTGCTTCTGGATCTGTTCTTGCAAGGACCAATACGCTAATACTAAATCTAGATTTCATAAATGAAGAAATTTGATCGCAGGAGATAAGATGCCAGCATCCGTTTGCAGGTAGATCTCTGAAGGCACAATCATTGCAGAGTACCCTGGAACAAAGTCTTAGGATTTGTAATCGATTAGGATGGCCGCAGCAAAGTATCCCCAAAAAGTCAGCAGGTGAAACCTGGCTGAGACACCTCTTGTGCAGCAGATAATGGGAAGCCAGTTAGCCCAGGTGTGTCCATCAAGATAGAGGAAGGAAAATGTTTCCAACTAAATGTATGCCATAAAGGTGTACGTTCATACCCAGAGACCTGAACTTAGAGTACTGAGCGGTGCAAGGAGGCTGTCTGATGACGTATCCAAAATGCAAAACATCCGGGCACATAATGGTAAAAACCACAGAGGCCCACTTTGTGAAGAATCGCAGAGATCAAGGCCCATTATTATTGAAAGACTCCGGTGGCAAAGTCCATTCTGAATGGGGGTTCACTGCCTTTTATAGCATAGGGTGAAGGTCTGTCATGATCATTGTCTGGAAAGAAAGAGAAAATATACCCCGACCTTTGAGGAGGAGGATGCACAAGCAAAACACATGTTATTCAAGTAGAAAAAAGGCCGGATCCCGGACATCAGGACAGATACTGTAACCATGGATTTGAGGGGACCTTCAGGTTGTGGGCAGTCCCAGGCAGGGAACCAGTGGAACAGCATCTGTCGACCTCAGAATCAAAGGTGGGGAAGGCCAATGGAGGTGGTGAACCCATGTTAGGGAGACCTCCACAAGGTATGAGTGCGGTCCGAAAAAGGACTTTCATAAAAGAATTCTCCTGATGCAAAAATGACATGGGATGCTCCAAAGTATGGTGCAACCAGAGGTGGTGCATCTTGTAGACAGACCTTGAAAAGCAGCATCAAGAA
This sequence comes from Neoceratodus forsteri, assembly GCA_016271365.2. Classification (NCBI taxonomy): domain Eukaryota; kingdom Metazoa; phylum Chordata; order Ceratodontiformes; family Ceratodontidae; genus Neoceratodus; species Neoceratodus forsteri. The sequence continues at coordinate 1,318,060,472 of CM057455.1, read as the reverse complement.
GAAAACTCGGAAAGGCAGGAGTAAAAGGCCCGACATATGCAACCAAGAAAGTCATGTGAGACATATTTTCACAGTAGAAGTCATGTAAACCATAGCCACCAGAGATTCCAAGCAGCGAGTATAGTGGCTGCGGAAGCATCCCCAAGAGGCGGGATGACCACTGTGAGGAAGTCTCCAAATAATAAGCCAATTCGTGCCTAGTGGGCATGCAGCTGCTACACCTGTGCCCCAGAGGGTAGAACTGGTCTGGTCCCTAGTCCTGAGCAAGAAAAAAGGGGCTCCACCCCAACAACTGTAGACAGAGCCTGGTGTACAGCAGAGTTACAGGTGGACACCGAGATGGGACCCAAAGGTGGCCCCCCCTGACAGGAGGCCAACAGAATAGGCACGCCCACTGATGCCCTACTGGCCCAACCCAGAGTTCCAAAGAGACACGGTCAGACGCCATTGGAATAATGGAGAGAAGAAAACTGGTGGGGAAGCAAACCCCAGCAAGCCTGCAAAGAGTTGACTCAAAGGAGCCAGCACTGTTCAAAAAATAGTACTGCGGTTGTCGAGGAGGACATCAGTGATGTTGAAGCAGTGGAAGAAATAACCATATACCCAGCATGAGGGAAGAGTTTCAGTTAAAGAAAAAGAAGAAGAATCAGCATTTATATAGTCCTTTTCATTCACAGTGTATCCCAAAGCACTTTACAAGCAATGCAAGACTGGTAGTGAAATGACTGAATGTGTAGTGGCAACCATACTGCACATCAACACCCACACACAGCCTGGAAAATTGCATGAACCATTTTTTATGGAAAGGGGAATGTTGGCCAGGACACCGGGAATGTCACTTACTCTTTGCGAAGAGTGCCCTGGGTTCTTTTACTTCCACCTGGACACCCACCAGGACAACACCAGGATGAATAGAAGGTGTGACAGATCATAAACTTTTATAACGTTCAGAGGAAACACAGTTAAAATTCACATGGTGATACAAAGCATGTTGCACCTCCGTGAGATCTGGCAGAGAGACATAACAAGTCATTTGATGTCCTGGAAAGTGGAAGCTGTTCATAGATCAAAGGGTCATATGAGAAAATGAGTTTTGCTGAGGTCACAGAATGTTAATTTACCTTGATAAGACATCCTGTTTTGCATAGCTATATTTTTTTATATTCTGACAGGGAGGAGCTAGGTGACCTCAGCAAAGAGGTTGGCAAAGCCACTTTTAAACAGTATTCGTTTTCCATTTACACAAATGTTTGGACTCTGAAAGAAATACCCACGGCACTGTGAGATAAGAATACCTAGAACGGACAAGTCTGAGTGTATTAGTGGTAGGAATCTGCACTTTTTAAAATCTTATTCTTTTAAGTGATTTGTATGTTTCATGATATATGGTTCTGTATTTACACTTTACATTTTTATCTATTTTTAAGTAAACATCTCATTTTTTTAATAGACTATTTGTGTCTTCCAAGTCCTTCTGTTTCTGCCTGTGATGCGTGGATGGTTACGAGTGTGACAACACTGTGCATGAGCTTATATGGTAATACCAACTGGGAAAAGGTAAGAGTAATCTGAGGTCTTTATTAGAGTTTTTAAGGGTTCATTTTGTACACCTGGTTAGGTGCCCATAGGCAACAGATATCTGCCCCCCATGAAGAGCAGAATTATCTGAGCCTGTACATTGGGTATGCTATCAAGAGGTTCACAGTTTGAATCCCTCCAGAACTGAGACCAAAGGTTGATTCGAACCCACAAAACAGACAGGAGGGTTACCCTGTTTCTGTTTCCTGTTCACAAGACTGCACTTGGAGGTTGGCACTGTGGGAGCAGAGGGCCTGACCTGTTGAGTGGGTTTGTGACAGTTTGGTTGGCAGCAGTGCGAAAAATTTTGGTATTACAAGCTCTGATTGTTCAGTGTGTCAGCTTAAGACTGTCAGCTCACTTACAAAAAAAAGGGCAGTATTTTTTTAAAAAAGGAGACAGAACTATATCACTTGGTGTACAGTCAAGTTCCTACCCATTTTTTTTTTTTCTCAAATGTAAGTCAGAGTAGCCGTAGTTAGGGAAGAAGATGGCTTCCAACTACAACAGGCACACTGTAGACTACTTAAAGCAGTTGTGCGGGGACAGAGGAGTCCCGTTCGAGGTGAAAGCCAGCAAACAGAACCTTGTGGATGCCCTGATGGTAGCAGATACCCAGAGCAGCGAGTCACAGACCGTGATTGAAAAGGACCAAACCTCGAGTGTGGCAGGGCTAGTGGCCAGAGCTGATGTCCAGATCCGGTGAGGATGACAGCAGGGCCACTGTCAGTGAAGGGCCACAGCAGCAGGGGAAGGTCACCAGTATCCTGGATCCAGAAGTACTTAGGCTGCAAAGTGAGTTGCGCAGAATGGAGCTGGAGTTCCAGAGGGAGAGGGAACGTGAACAACGGGAGGCAGACCGTGAGAAGCGTGAGCACGAGCGAGCTGCAGAGGAGAAGAGGGAGCAAGAACGCTGAGACGCAGAGCGAGAATGCCAAGAGGCAGAGCAAGACCGCCAAGACACAGACCGTGAGGAGAGTGAGCGCCAGAGGCAAAATGAACTGGAGAAGCTACGACTCCAACCACCAACACCAGAGCAGGTAAGTGGCTTGGGGTTTACTGGGACTGGGTTACAAATTGAATTCCAAATTGATAGCCGAATTTAAAGAGGGAGAGGATATGGATGCCTTTTTAAATTCTTTTGAAAAACTTTGTATTCAGTCTAAAATTCCTAGAGAGTCCTGGAGCTTCCAGCTATCCCCCGCTACTTACCGGGAAAGCTCAGGATGCATTGGGTCAAATGGACAATGAGGACAGTAATGATTACAGCAAACTTAAAGCTGCACTGTTAAAGAAATTTGAATTAACTGCTGAATCATACAGAGCTAAATTCTGTAAGCTCAGGAGAAGCCCTGACATGAGCTACGAGGAGCTAGCCATGAAACAACGTCAGTTTTGAAAACGTTGGTGGGAAGGAATTGAGGCAAACTCTGTTGATAAAATTGAAAATGTGATTTTTGTTAGAACAGTTTTCTGGCATGCCCAGCAGAGCTGAAAACCTGGCTGGAGGACCGAGATCCCAAAACAGTGCAAGAGGCTGCTGAACTCTCGGACTGCTATGTCAAGAGCAGACCTGCTCTGAGAGCGAATGGGGCGGGTGTGCAGTGCAGAAAGAGAAAAGCGCACCTTCAGGGCAGCTAAAACCCTCACTGCCTCCACCAAACCAGTTAGCCCCAGGTTTCAGAGAAGAGATTTCTCTGAAAAGAGAAGTGAATGTTGGTTATGTAAAGAAACTGGGCATGTTGCCAGATAGTGTCCCAAAAGAATGAGCAATAATATGCAGAATGGCACTAGGAAGGAAGTGGGATGTTTGTGTGTCCCTGGAAGCATGCCTGTGAACATGAGGGAACATATGCACCCAGTCATGGTGAATGGTGTATGGTCATGAGGTTAAGGGACACAGAGGCATCCCTGACATTGGCAAAAGGGATCTAGTAGAGCCTGGTCAGCTTATACCCAATAAATACGCCACTGTACAGGACTTTACTGGTGAGGCAAAACATTGCCTCTCGCTAGTGTTCTCCTAGATTGGGGTGAAACTGGGGAACTGTGCAACAGGTGGTAGTAGCCAAAACGTTAGCAGTGGACGTGATCATGGGCAACAATCTAAAACAGGGGATGATGTGTGCAGTTACCCATAGTCAAGTGACAAGGGAAAATTGTAGTTCCCTGAACCCCACAGAAGCCATTATGGAAACCACTGAGAGGCTGGTTCCGCAGCCTGTGTCTCCAGATGGGGAGACTAATGAAAAGGGGGCAGAAATTTCCCCAGTAGCAAGTAACCACACAGCTACAGAGGGTTACTACAAAGAGGGAGGGGTGACCCATTGTCAGAGGGTTGGGATTGACAGTAATCCTGAGTGCCCTGATGCTAGTGCTAGGGACCCTAGATTAACGACTGAAGGGGACATGTCCCATGCCTTGGGAATGTGTGAGGGATTTGCAGCTGCTCAGAGAAGTGACCCTAGTCTAGAGAGGCTGAGGGCTTGGGCAGACTCGGACGGTGCTCAGGGAGGTGATGGCAGACATAAGGTTTATTGGGAAAATGAACTTATGTATACTCAGGTAGTACAGACTGAGGGAGGGATGCTAGGCAGGCAGCTTGTCATTCCCCAGGGGTATCGTGAGCAGTTGCTCAAGATTGCACATGATATTCCCTTGTCTGGTCATCTGGGAATCACGCGCACTACACAGTGGTTGGCCCAGAATTTCTATTGGCCTAACTTCACCCAGCAGGTGAAGGAGTATTGCAGGTCTTGTCACTGATGCCAAGAAATAGGGAAGGCGGGCAAGAAAACCCAAGCCGCCCCAATTCCATTGCCCATAGTGGAGGAGCCATTCCAGAGGGTGGGAATGGATATTGTGGGGCCTTTAAATACCCCCAGCTCCTCAGGGAAGAGATTCATGCTGATTGTGGTGGATTATGCCACCCAGTACCCAGAGGCAGTCGCCCTATCCTCACTGAGGACAGACAAAGTGGCAGATGCCTTACTGGGGATTTTCTCCCGTGTTGGGTTTCCACAGGAGGTTATCACCGATCGAGGGGGTTCCTTCATGTCGGACCTGATGAAATGTTTATGGGAGAAGTGTGGGGTGGTGCAGAGCTGCACGACACCGTATCACCCACAAGCCAATGGACTCGTGGAAAGATTTAATGGTACCCTAAAGTCAATGCTCTGGGCGTTTGCTGAACAGCATGGGAGGGACTGGGAGAAACACCTTCCCCAACCTGTTGTTTGCATACAGGGAGGTGCCCCAAGAGTTGACAGGATTTTCCCCCTTCGAACTCTTATATGGACGCCGGGAACGTGGGCCCCTAGACATGATTTGGGAGGACTGGGAAGGCAAGCACGTCACCCAGGGAACTCCTGTTGTGGATTATGTCCTTAGGTTTAGGAAAGGCTGAAGGAGCTTATGGGACAGCCCAGAGAAACCTAGCAACTGCCCAACAGAAACTAAAAGTGTGGTACGACCGCAGAGCCAGAGCTTGCTCCGACATGGTGGGTCAAGAAGTCATGGTCCTTATTCGTCTGGAAAGACAAACTGCAGGCTGAGTGGGCAGGACCGTATAAAGTAGTTAGGAAGATAAATGATGTGAACTATATTATAGAGTTACCTGACTAAAGACAGACAGAAAGGATGTACCATGTCAACATGATGAAGCCATATGCAAATAGGGCTGACATGGTGTTTGCAGTGTGTAGTTCTGGGGAGGGGACGGACGAAGGAGACCCTCTTCTGGACTTTCTGGAATAAAGCAAGTGGTAGTCCTCTGTGGAGGCAGTAAAATTGTCTCCCCAGCTGGCCCTGGATCAGATCCAGAAAGTAAGGGAGGTTTTAGCGGACTTTGCCCCATTGTTTAGCGCCAAGCTTGGACTAACCCCCTTAGCAACTCATGATGTAGAGACCGGGAAACAGATGCCCATATGGCGGACAGCATATCGGGTGTCAGAGGCTGTCCAAAAGGACATTAGGAGGGAAGTGAAGGAGATGCTGGATTTAGGGGTAATCCAGAGATCCCACAGCCCCTGGGCCTCACCTGTAGTCCTTGTGCCTAAGCCAGATGGCTCTACTGTTTCTGTGTGGACTAGCATGGACTGAATGCAGTCGAAGTCAGACGCCCACCCGATGCCCCGGACGGATGAACTTCTAGACAAGTTGGGAAGGCACAGCCTACCTTACGACCATTGACCTGACAAAGGGGTATTGGCAGGTAGAGTTGACAGACAGAGCTAGGGAAAGGTCAGCCTTCATCACTCCGATAGGCTTATGTGAATTTAAAGTAATGCCTTTCAGAATGAAGAACGCTTGGCCACCTTCCAAAGGTTGGTGAACCAGGTGTTAAATGGTGCTGAGGAGTATGCCATGGCGTACCTGGATGACACTGCCATCTTTAGTACCAGCTAGGAGGAACACCTATCCCACCATGGGGAAGTGCTGGGCAGGATACAGAGGGCAGGGCTCACTGTCAAAGCTGGAAGTGCCAGGTGGCCATGGAGAAGTGGCATATTTGGGCATGTGGTAGGCCGGGGACAGCCTGTCCCTAACCACATTAAAATAGAGATAATCCATGTGTGGCCCAGACCAGAAACACAGAAGCAGGTCAGGAGTTTTCTAGGGACAGCAGGGTACCACAGGCCCAATTACAGTGCCCTGGCTCCTCCCCTATCTGACCTGACAAAGAAAAGGATGCCCAAGAAAATTACCTGGGACCCAGCCTGTGAGGAAGCCCTTCCAAACTAAAGAAGGCACTGTACAGTGCTCCTGTTTTGACAAGTCCTGACTATAGCAAACCTGTCATAGTTCAGACTGACGCCTCAGACGTAGGTATTGGGGCAGTACTGAGTCAGACATCCAGCCAAGGGAGAGATCATCCAGTAGTGCACCTGAGTAGGAAAGTACTTCCCAGGGAGAAGGCATACCCTACTGTGGAAAAAGAATGTCTTGCCATAGTGCGGGTCCTAAAGAAGTTGGAGCCATACTTGTATGGGCAACATTTTGTGGTGAGACTGACCACAACCCCTAGTTTATTGACGCAGATGGGGAAAACAACGGTAGATTGTTAAGATGGAATCTTGCTTTGCAAGGGTATGATATGACAATTCTACATAGGGCTGGAGCCAAAAATCAGAACTCCTATGGGCTGTCTCGTGTTCATTAGAGTGAACTGATTTGGGAAGCTCATCCCATGCAGGGATAGAGCCCCCAAATTCAGTCTAGGTGGGGAGGAACTGTGACACTCAGACAGCTGGTTCTGATTAATCTATGTTTTGTAAATATAAAATGTGTTATTGAATGTCTCTCATGAGAGATGCTGACAGCCTGTGGAGTGATCCCCCTCCCAGGTTTTAGCTACAACGTGTGACCTGCAAGGCCAAGAAATAATTACAGGCTAGAAGAGACTTAACATTTAGGACATCCTGTTGACGTGACTAATTGCAGCTTGCCAACTGCCAGGATAGATCATAAACTTTTATAACGTTCAGAGGAAACACAGTTAAAATTCACATGGTGATACAGCATGTTGCACCTCTGTGAGGTCTGGCAGAGAGACATAACAAGTCATTTGATGTCCTGGAAAGTGGAAGCTGTTCATAGATCAAAGGGTCATATGAGAACATGAGTTTTGCTGAGGTCACAGAATGTTAATTTACCTTTGATAAGACATCCTGTTTTGCATAGCTATATTTTTTTTATATTCTGACAGGGAGGAGCTAGGTGACCTCATGCAAAGAGGTTGGCAAAGCCACTTTTTAAACAATATTCTGTTTTCCATTTACACAAATGTTTGGACTCTGAAAAAGAAACATCTAAAGCATTGTGAAATAAGAATACCTTAGAACAGACGAGTCTGAGTGTATTAGTGGTAGGAATCTGCACTTTTTAAAACTTATTCTTTTAAGTGATTTGTATGTTTCGTGATATATGGTTCTCTATTTACACTTTACATTTTTATCTATTTTTAAGTAAACATTTCATTTTTTTAATAGACTATTTGTGTCTTTCAAGTCCTTCTGTTTCTGCCTGTGATGCGTGGATGGTTAAGAGGTGACAACACTGTGCATGAGCTTATATGGTAATACCAACTGGGAAAAGGTAAGAGTAATCCGAGGTCTTTATTAGAGTTTTAAGGGTTCATTTTGTAAGCCTGGTTAGGTGACCATAGGCAACAGATATCTGCCCCCGAAGAGCAGAATTATCTGAGCCTGTACATTGGGTACGCTAGCAAGAGGTTCACAGTTTGAATCGCTCTAGAACTGAGACCAAAGGTTGATATCAAACCCACAAAACAGACAGGAGGGTTATCCTGTTTCTGTTTCCAAGATTGTGCTCAAAGGTTGGCACTGTGGGAGCAGATGGCCTCATCTGCTGAGTGGGATTGTGACAGAAGGGGCCTCAGTTTAACATCGCATCTAAAGGATGGCACACCCCAGCAGTACAGCACCCCCCTAATACTGCACTCAGGTGCCAGCATTTTTAGGTGCGAGTCCAATCCCGGTGTGGGATGAGAACCCACGATCTTCTGGTCCAGAGGCGGATGTGCTACCAACTGAGCTATGCTGACCCAACAGGGTCTGAATGTGGATTACAGAGGATACCCCATAGCAACAGCCAACGGTCAGGCAGCGCATAACTCATGCTCCATTAGGAGACAATGAGGAGGCCCACAGTGAGGCCAAAGGCAAGGGCACCTGGGTCTAGGCCCACAGATTATTCTGGGGTCCACTATGGACAAGAGGGTCCAGGTCCTCATCAAGGAGAAGGGTGAAGCCTTCTTCAATGAGACATCATTGGCAAAGAAAGACCCAAGGCCAGTGTCAACCTGAGGGCGAACCCATGGCGACTAGGGTATTGAAGCCTTCCCCGATGAGAGTGGAAGTTTATCAAATCCAGTGGCAATGAGAGGGTTCAGGAGCCACCATCGACAAGAGTCCATCGTTAATTACGAAGGTGAAAGCCCTTGATGAGAGGGCCAAAGCCCATGGCAAGGAGAGGGCTGAAGCCTTCGTCACTGAGGCCCTCGTCCATAAGAGGGCCGAAGCCATAGTCGACAAGATGGCAAATGCCACCGTCGACATGAGGGCAAAAGCCACCATTGACGAGAGTGGCAGAAGCCACTGTTGATGAGAGGGAAGAAGCCATCATTGATGAGAGGGCAAAAGCCAATGTCAACGAGAAGGCAAAAGCCATCATGAACGACAGGGCAGAAGCCATCATCAACAAGAGGGCAGAAGCCATCGTCAATGAGAGGGGCAAAAGCCATCAGCAATGACAGGGTGGAAGTCATCATGATGAGAGGGCTGAAGCCATCACCAACACGATGGCAGAAGCCATTGTCGATAAGACGGGAGAAGCCACCGTCAATGAGAAAGAAAAAAGGCTATCATCAACGAGAGGACAGAAACTACCGTCAATGAGAGGGCAATATTCATCACAATGAGAGGCCATCATCAATGAGAAGGCTGAAGCCATCGTCAGTGAGAGGGCAGAAGCTATCATCAACAAGAGGGCAGAAGCCATTGTCGACGAGAGGGCAGAAGCCATCATCAACAAGAAGGCAGAAGCCATCATCAATGAGAGGACAGAAGCCATCGTCGACGAGAGGGCGAAGTCAACGTCAACAAGAGGGCGAAGCCACTGTCGACGAGAAGGTGGAAACCATTGTCGACAAGAGGGCACAAGCCATTGAAACAAGAGGGCTGAGACCATCATCAATGAGTGAGCAAAAACCATTGTCGGCGAGGGGGCAAAAGCTATCCTCAACGAGAAAGCGAAAGCCATAATCAACGAAAGGGCAAAAGCCACCTTCAGCGATGCTGAAGATGTAATTATACTTAAGAAAATTTGAAGTATCCTCATTGGCATCGGTCTAATAAAGAAGGTCAGAAACGGCAAATGCTAGCAGAAAAAAAATTAAATTTTAAAAGGCTAAGGTACTGCTGAGCCAATCTCCAGAAGAGATATATGCAGATCGCTGAAAAGAAAGAATTGAGAAGTATTAGGACTGCTCTCTTTATAGTGCACAGACCTGGTCATGTGCAGGTCACGGAAAAGAAAGAACTGAGAAGTATCAGGACCGCCTTCTCTTTTATAGTGCACAGACCTGGTCATGTAGTGCATGAGGGGGCAGTCACACGTATGACTGCTAAGAAGTCTTCTGGAAACAAGTGCCTCCAGCAGAAGGTTCCCATGTGTTATGACCTGCCGCAAGAGACTGTCTCGAAGAAGATATATTTTTTCACCAAAGATACTGCGTTGGTCTTTCAGACAGGATTTCCAAGTTTGCTAACTTAGTAGCCATTTTTGCAATTGCATGGCCTGTGGGGTTTTGGTTTAAACTATTTGTTGTGTGCAGTAACGCTTGGCCAACTAGCGAAAATATCATTGGGCGCAATTGCTCAACAGCTGTGTACCACAGTAAAGATACTGTGAGCCCCCATTTACTTAACTGGGGATCTGGTACCAGATGGAAGTAGGTAGTGCCCCAGTACAGGTGGGCAGGAAAGAAAGGAACTATACGCTTGCACATGCTGGTGGGAGGCGGCCACTGTTATTGTTCTGACCATTTAGATGGTTTTCTATTTTGTTAATGGTCCAAGCCTGGTTGGGTAACTACCTTAGGCCAGGGAGAATTGCTAAAGTCCCAATTCACTGAAACAAGTAAATTCAGTTATTCTCTGCATCCCTATTCCCTTTGCGTATCCTTTTAATAAATGGCTTGTTATTCTTTTTAAAACCTGTCTTGTGAGTCCAATATTGTGAACATATTATTAGAGATGGTCAATAATTGCATGTGCATTCAAATCTTGCAAGTGTTAGGTATTCCATGTGTGGGGAGCTGGGTAGGTACGGCATCCCAGGGGGTTGTACCACTTTGTCCCTAGGCCCACTTAAATTTATTACTGGGTGGAGGCACCATGCTATTTGTCATTCTACTGGAACGACCCCTCCACCCCAGCCCAGGAAAATCAGAGCGCAGGCCCCTCACCCTTGTTTGAGCCCACAAGGCAGGGGTAGTAACCATAACATCCACAGTGACCCAGTTACAACAGTACAGCAACATACATGCCTCCTTCAGACACATACAAAGAACAATGTGACTCACAGTGATAGAAACTGGAAAAGTAACAGCCCTGATCCCACACTTAAAAAGTAGCGCGTGATCCGACATCGTAAACAGTAGTGCCGCCCACCACCCCTATTGCCTTATCAGTGTCCAGCTGATGCAACTACCAGTTACCCCTCCCCATACAATATGCTGGTGTCGCTGGTGCCTGAAATATCCCAGGTGCCACACCACACCCTGCCCTCTCCCAGCTGACAGACACAAGCGACTAACCCATCCTCCCTAATCCAGGGTACCCTGCAGCTACCAGCATCCCCCCAAATCCAGCACACTATGTACAGTATACTGCAATGTAGCATCACAATTTCCCTTGTCTCACCTATGGTTAGGCCGACCGATGAATCTGACTCCAGAAATGCAACAAATACAATGATTCTCGGCTGCCTCTCAACTCCCTGATTTTGCCTCAAAATGTTCCTTTGTTCCTCGTAACATTTGTGTTTTTGTGACAGAACGGTAAGGATTAAATCACAAAACAGTGCCAAACATCAAAGTTACATGCTTATTCTTCTTCAGAAAAAGCATCTTAACATAATCAGCATTCTGAGTGAATAGTACCAGTTTTTAAGATGTGTCCCTGATTTGGGGTCTTTGTCCCTGATTTAGGAGTCAAGAGGTTGGGATGTGTACGGTTTGAGGGAGACGTGTGCCCCTAGAATCGCAAACTCTCCGCCATTGTACTACAGTCCAGAAAAAGCCGCAGCTCGGTCCATTTGACGTGCACTCCGGTTTAGACGACGCGCTGAACTTGTCTTTATTCCAAGTTTTGCGATAATTTGCTAGCTCTTACTTTTGAGATGCTCCCTTACTGAAGCGACCCTTGTTGCCTGGATACCAAGAACTCTCTCCAACTTCCAGGAAGCAAAATGGAAACGAGATCGGATTGAAGCGATTGAAAATGCTTTTTAAAAGTGAGAAAATAAGCAGGATTCAGCCGAAAGAAACCATTAACTTCTAAACTAAATGTAATTCTGTAAGTATCCCTGTTTTCAGTTGGGCCCACTAATTATGCTTACTTGAGAAACGCACAGATTTTCTTATATGCATTGATCAAGGTTTAAATGTGGTTATTGAGAAACCGATTGCAGCCTTTTCTAATATGCAAAAAAAAAAGACAAAGAAAAACAAGGGTGCAAGTATCGCTTGGAAACTTTATGCAAACGGTTTAACATAGAAACACAGAAACATAGAGTCTGACGAAAGATAAGGACCGCTTGGCCCACCTAGTCTGCCCGTTTTCCCTATCCTATATTACCGCAGACTCTACTTGATCTCCAGCTTATTCCCCCTTGTCTTATCACTAAGGTTCATTTATGCCTATATCTATCCTATGGTCTCTTGAATGTTAGTTTTTGGCCCCACCCCCACCGGGGAGCTGTTCCAGGCATCCACCACCCTCTCAGTGAAGAAGTACTTCCTCACATCTCCCCTGAGTCTACCTCCTCCAGCTTCCTAGTATGACTCCTTGTCCCTAAGCATCTTTGTTCTGAAACATGCTTCCCTCTTGACCCTTATTTATACCTGAGATATTTGAAAGTTGCTGTCATATCACCCTCTCCCTCAGTTCCTCCAATGTATACATATTAAGGTTATTCATTCTTTCCTCATAGGGCTTTTGATGCAGATGAAAGAAAATATGCTGCAGCTGGAGGGGCTGATACATTAAATGTCTGAAAAATTGGGATTTGGTGCCTGGTGTTGCTCCCCCCCCCCCATCCCACACACACACACACATATCAGAAAAGGGTTTACAGTATGTAATACATAAGCAGTAACAGGAGGAGGTGTGGGTCACTGATTAGCAGTAGTGAGGCACAAGGCCACAGGCCGAGCGCCCTTATTGCCCCTAGAAGTGCATTTATCACACTCTAACCCACACCTTGGAGTATGCTATTGCACTTATAGAAGAGGTATGTGTTGAGAAACTGTGATATCCTTGAAAAAATAAATTGAAAAAAAGTCTGCTTTAATTTTAAAAAGATCTTCAGTTTTCATTTGTTACTGCAGTGCAGTTGTATCATATGGTATCACTAGGGGTGCTGTACTGCAACAATGTTTAACAGAGCTGCTGGTTAGCTACATTTGGCCGCCAGCAAGACTGAAGTTTCTTAAAGAAGTAGTACAGTCAAAATTTGCACAAACATGTTATGCAGTGTTTTGATTTCTTTGTGTGCTCCTGGTGTGTCCTTCCTTTTGTTTGCGATTAAGAGTTTTCTTGACATTAGCTTGCTAATTATATGGTAGTTTTATGTCCCTGGGGATCTCCATTTTAGCAAGCTTTATTGCTCTTCTTTTTCCTACAGTGCCTTCTGCCCCATGTGACAGTGATGTATCTTGTGGATAAGTATGGAGTCACTAAAGGGAATTTCTGGAAGTATTTCTGGAAGTACCTGCAACTTTGCAGAGCAGAATGATCTTCCTTTGGGGGAACCTTCAGTAGCAGAGAACTCAAGAAGATCCAGTTATCCCTAGATGGCATTAGCTCAATAAGGAGGGTCGCTGGGGGCATATACAGGGAGTTATTGGCAACACTGCCTATTATCATCATGTCTGTTCATTATAAATAGAATAAAGTATGGGGTGGTGTGTGTAACAAGAAGTTTACACACACCCCCCGCCAAGGTGTTAGATGCTCCATAAACCCCGAGAGCAAAGATTGAGGGGTTTAGTAAAGCATCTAACACAGAGAGAGTGTGTAAACTTCCAGTTTACACACGCCACCCCATATTTTATATTATATAATTGCTGGGTCTCCCCTTTTTCACCACAGCAATTATATAAGATAATAGGTTTGCCAGTGCGGCCGCACTTCGGTTCTGTTTTCGACTATCTTTAAATTTTGCTTGTTGGAGGTTAAGAGATGTTTTAAAATAGTTTGTTATGCTCCTGTATATAGAAAATGATTTTTTTTAAATAACTTACCACCGAGTTCTTCTAGCGGTTCAGTTAGGAGCGAGAAGGCATGAGAGCAGTCGGGAAGTGAGGAACTGTGGGGAGCACATGCACAGAGTGGGGGAAACTGTGTGCATGTTTGCTGTAATAAACGCTTCTTTATTATGGCAAATTATGGCCTGGTTTCCCTAAGGGGAAAAAGGGGAGAACTCATTAATTATAAAGCATTTTATTCACATAGGACCAAATGTAAGGGGCTGCAGCATGTGAAGATCTCTTATACAGCCAAGAGATCTTCTTGCGCTGAAGCCTCAGTGCACAGCTGCATTTCATGTTCTTTTTTTTTTTTTGTCAATTAAAAAAATGGTCTCAGTAATGAATCCATTGACAGAGTCTGACAACAATGTGCAGTGGCTTCACAGGTGGGTGGTCATGCCATTAGCCTGACAACACGTGCTGGAGGACACTATTGTGTAAATACTATGTAAGTTTAAGAAAATGTTTTTTTTACCTCTGTAACCACCTGTTTGGGCCAATCCAGTGATGGTGAGGAACTGCAAATTATGGCAAGCTGGATGAGCTAATTTAGGACAGTGACACATGGAAGCAGCGATGTTCTGGCATGCTGACAGAGCTAACTGAGCAAAACAAGAAAAAGAACATTGGGAAAGAAACTGTAAAAATAGAAATGCTTATATGTAGATGGATGTTGAGATGTCCCTTGACAAATCAAGAATGCCATCTTGTAACATCTTTGCATTCTGGAACAGCTCAGCTTCACTTGCAGTTCTTGAACACAATGATGTATTGAGATGATACTTTGATTAGCCAAGAAACATCTCCAACATCCCATTTACCTATAGACCTAGTAGGAACAGGAACTCAGTGCCTCCCTATCAAAACTGGATTGGGCTGCATGTTGGTACTGGGGACACTAGGCCTGCCATGATGTTAGAAATCAGCTAATGGAGGCTGAAGTCTCCAGTAAATTTACTTTCCTCCTGTGTCAATGATAACAGAATTGACATCTTCCAGTATCAGGTCACAGGGTCTTTCTTCATGGAGAGCCGCTGCCTTGAAACACAGAAGGAGCAGGACAGAGAGCTGTACCAGATAAGGCAGAAGGAAGCAGGGAGGGAAGTCAGAATAGCAAAGGCCCAAACTGAGGAAAAGATAGCCAACTCAGTTAAGAAGGGGATAAACCTTTATAGGTACATCAGCGAGCCGAAAAGACAAAGGGAGGGATAGTGAGGCTGAATAGAATGAACAGCGGGTGGGCAGAGGGGACAGTGAAAAAGAGAATACTGAACGAATATTTCTGCTCAGTATTCACAAAAGAGGAGGGGGAAGTGCCTAATCCAATTAACAGAAGCACTCTTGATAGGGGGTCGATCCCAGTCCTTTCCCAGAAGAAAGGGTTCTGCAAGAACTCCTAAAACTGCAGGTGGACAAAGCAATGGGTCCTGATGGAATTCACCCCAGAATTCTAAAAGAATTAAGGAGGAACTAGTGAAACCACTGGCTGCTCTTTTTAATAAATCATGGGAGGATGGTGTGGTACCCGAGGACTGGAGGAAGGCAGATGTGATTCCCCTTCACAAAAGTGGGTCCAAGACAAAGACAGGAAACTACAGACCTGTCAGTCTGACCTCTGTGGTAGGGAAAGTGATGGAGTCACTTCTGAAGGAAAGAATAGTCGAGTACCTAGAGGCCAGTGGAGCACAGGACCCAAGGCAGCATGGGTTCACAGCGGGAAGATCATGTCAGACGATTCTAATAGATTTCTTTGACTGGGTGACCAAAGTAGTAGACCAGGGAGGGGCTGTGGACATGGCCTACCTAGACTTTAGCAAGGCATTTGACACAGTCCCACACAAAAGATTAATAGTCAAATTAACCAGCCTGGGAGTGGGTCCCAGGGTGGTAGCCTGGGTAAAACATTGGCTGGACAACAGGACACAGAAGGTAATTGTAAATGGAGTCCATTCTGAAGAAAGGGGGTTACTAGTGGGTACCGCAGGGTTCAGTATTGGGTCCAGTCCTTTTTAATGTCTTCATCAGTGACATTGCAGAGGACTGAAGGAAAAGTATGCCTTTTGCAGATGACACAAAATCTGCAACAGGTTTGATACACAAGGAGGCGTGGAAAGGATGAAAAGGGACTTGGCAAGATTGGAGGAATGGTCAGAAGTATGGCAGCTAGGACTCAATGCAAAGAAGTGCAAATAATGCACCTGGGAAACAAGAACCCAGGGAAGACTACACAATGGGTGGGAGGTAGTAACAACAACAAAAAGGAAAGGGACCTGGGGTAATCATATCAGATGACCTTAAGGTTAGCAAGCAATGTGAGAAGGCAGTAGGGAGGGCTGGGTATACTGGGATGTATAGGGAGAGGCATCAGCAGCAGAAAACAGGAAGTTGTTATCCCTCTGTACAGACAGTTGGTGAGACCCCATCTGGAGTACTGCGTCCAGTTCTGGAGACCCCATCTCCACAAGGACATAGACAGGACAGAGGCAGTCCAGAGGAGGGCAACTAAAATGGTGCAGGGTCTGCAAGAGAAGCCGTATGAGGAGAGACTAAAGGAGCTTAATATGTATACCCTTGAAGAAAGAAGGGAGAGGGGGACTTGATAGAAAACTTTAAGTACCTCAGTGGAATCAACAAAGTCCAAGAGGGTAGCATCTTTCAGAAAAAGAGACTTGCAAGAACAAGGGGACACAATTTAAAGATAGAAGGAGGGTTCAGGGGCAATGTAAGGAAGTATTATTTCACAGAGAGGGTAGTGGATGCATGGAACAGCCTTCCTGAGGAGGTTTTGGGGTCTAAATCTGTGGGAGAATTCAAGAATGCATGGGACAGACATAAGGCAATTCTTGTGGGGGGTAGGAAGAAATAGGCTGTTGGTTAACTAGGATCTGCGGCCTATCCTGTAGGTAGGGAAATGAGCAGACTAGATGGGCCTAGCGTCCTTATCTCGTCAAAAGTCTATGCTTCTATGTTGGAAGCCCAGGACCCTCTATTCCTTTGTACATATTTTCTCAAATTTTATGATTGTTGTTCTTTGTTTACTGTGTTACAGTCAGCCAATCGAGTTAATGATATTGTCTAGCTAGCTGGTTCTCATGACACACTCTGTGTAGATTTTAGACATCTGATAAGACCTTTGCAGGGAAAAATGTGGGGAGTGAAACACTGGATGATATGTCATCTGTTGTTTGTACCTTTAAACAGCTGTTATCCCCTGGGGCCCCAACTGAACATTTCAGTGAGTAGCCCCAGACTGAAAGTATATTCCATCCATGTAAACAGACTGAACAATCTGGTAAAATGGGCAGAGGTGTTTACTGAGATATGGAGGGACCGCCAGACATGGTTTGTCTCAAGAGACGCAACTATCTGACATGGAGGCTGCCAAACTGCTAAATATGGCTACTCTGCAGTTTACTCCGCTGACTATAAAAAGAGAGGAGTTGCAGTAGTTGCAAGACATTTAGCATTCCAGGAAGTCAAGGTGGTTCGGAATCATAGGGAATGTTGTGTTGTCTACAAGGCAACATGGATGGTGTCCTGATAGCGGCTGCAACAGTATATGTCCCCCTGACTCAGGCACCCCCTTTATCTGTCATCTCATGAATCTTGTCTTGGATAATCAGAGGTGGTTCCTGTTCCTGGCTGGAGATTGTCGTCTTTTATTGGATCTGTCACAGGACACCAATGCCCAGAATCCTACTCAAACCCCTGCTGCTCACAGTTATTTTTGTAGGTTGCTCTCTACACTGGGCTGGTGGGATGTGTGGAGGGAACTACACCCAGGTTGAAGGATTATTCTTACTATTCCTGTCCTCATGAGGCATACAGTCAAACAGACTTTTTTTCGCCAGCAAGAAGATTTACATAAGATACATTCCTGCACTCTGGGTCCTGTCTCTTTTTCAGGCCATGCCCCTCTGCTTACTGAAACTGACTAAGGCCTCTTCCGTAGAAATATGAGTTGGCACCTTGACTCCTGCTATCTGAAGGATGAGGTGTTGCTCAACCTAGTCCATTCACAGGTTGAAGACATTCTGACTGCCAGTGATACCCCAGATGTTCAGCCTGCCTGGTATGGGACATGCCTCAAGGTGTCCTGGGGTACCTGATTAGCTACATGGCAAGAAAACAAGAGTAACGTAGAGTGCACCATGATGATCTCTTGGTGATGCTCTCCTTCCTATAGCAGACACAAGTTAGGCACCTCACAGACCCTACCCAACTGTCACAGGTCAAGAAGCAACTGGATGACTTTCCTCTAGCAAAAACCAAAAGGCCATGCAATACTTACATCAAAAGTATTATGATGGAGGCCCTCATGTGGCTGGCTAGTTGGCTGATAGAGTGGGATGCTCTAGACAGTGGGCTACTTTTCTGAAGCTCCTTCACCTGGAGACTGCTACTCTGTTCTGGGTTATTGGTTCTGTAGCAGAGGTGTTTACAGCATACTATAAAAAGTTGTACGCTGCAGACCCCTCCCCAGAGTCTGGCAATCTTTCTTCCTTTCTAACTCTTCTCTGGCTTCCACAACTGGGTGATCCATCTAGGGAAGCACTGCTGGCTTCCATAAATGAGCATGTGATACAGAAAGCCATTGGACACCTTAAACTGGACAAAGTTCCAGGCCCAGATGGGTACTGAGCAGAGTTCTTTAAGAAACTTTTCTCAAAACTCTCTCCACTGTTCTTCTGGTTCTCTGACGTTCTCCTTTCAGGTGCATCTCCCCGTTTCTTGGAATTATATAGTTACATCTGTTATACCTAAGCCAGGAAAACAAGTGGAATATTGTGAGTCTACAGACCAATTTTTGTGCTTAACATTGGTTATAAATTATTTATGTCCATCTTGGCCAGACAGTTGGATGTACTTCTCCCCCTGCATTATCCACCCTGATCAAATGGGGTTTCTCAGGTTTAGACAAGGCATAGTATCAAGAGATTCCTCTTGATTATTCATCAGGCTTCTCACTATGGGTCTCCTTTCCTTACACTTAATCTTGATATGGAGAAAGCATTCGATCATGTGTCCCAGACCATTCTCTGCACTGCTCTACATGTTTGGGTTCCCTCCTCCTTTCATAGAATGAATTTTCTATATTTCTAGCTCTGCAAGGGCTCAAGTTCGAGCAAATGGCATTGATCTCTCCCTCTTCCTTTTTTGAGTTACATGGAGCACCTGGCAGGGGATGGCCACTGTCTCCACTTTTATTCATGATGTATATTGAACCATTAGCCCAGGCGATAAGGCAACATACCAGCATTTGGGGCTTCCAGACTTTCAGCAGTTCAGACCACCACATTGCATTATACACTGATGATATTATGCTGTACTTATTTGCTCCAGACACTGATCTCCCAGCACTCTGGGCCCTCTTGCGTTCCTAAGGAGCATTATCTGAATACTGTATAACCTTAATGAAGTAAAACAGAAACTCTGGTGGTAAGTTATAATCTCACTGCAACCCTTAAAACTCAATACCACTTCCCTTGGGAACTATCATAAAGAAAATATTTGAAGGTCTGGCTTACATGTTCCAGATCCCAACTTTTTTCCGCCAGCTTTTCCCCTCTCCAGGTACAACTGCCAAATGACTTGGATAGATGTCAGTACTTCCACTGACACTAGAAATATGAGTGATGACCATTAAAATGATGGTCTTATCAAACGTTTTATATTTCTTTCAATCTTTGGCTCTGCCAGTGCCACAGCAGTCTTGGGCCACCTGGAATAACATGATATCTATTTGTTTTGTGACAGAGAAAGTCCCCAAGGATTAGTTTTCCCGTGCTCTGTAGATCAAAAGATCAGGGAGGCTTGGCATTCCTGGACCTAATTACATTATGAATCTACTCAATTACAACCAGGGGTTTCCTGGGTTCAAAATGCCTCATCCCAACATTGGGCACAGCTAGAGCAAATAGCCATACCCACCCCTCCGAGAATGGACTTTGGACCTGCACACTTTCCTGATCATTCCTCCTGTATTTCTCTTTTCACTGTCATCCCTCTACGAGTATGGAGGACTTGGACTCACTGATGTAATCTAAAGGAGCAGTTGCTCTGGCTCTTGCCCCTGCACCTGCATACTGATTGTGCTCCAGCCAGGCTTGACACAGGATATAAAGATTGGTCCCACAGGAGTCTCCGATATCCTTTTCAAGTCCTCCAGGGGCACACAGTAAAAACTGTACAGACAGTGAAGGGTAGCTTGAGTTTCCCCCAAACAGATATGTTCTGCTGCTTCCAAGCTCAGATGTACCTGTTCTGAGGGATAAGACGTGGTCCAATATTGGATTCAGGAAACACCCTTATACAGTTGGTTATGATGGCCCTGACAGGCAAACAGACTCCACACCTCATATCCCAGTTTTATGCTTCCTTCCTTGCTGTTCGGCAGGTCCCTCTCCATAAAGTCTTTCAGACATGGAACCAGGAACTTGAACGCCCTATTGATCCAGAACAACTGAAATGATCTGTCTTTATATGCACAAAGTCTCCTCCTCCATGACATGACGAGAGCTCAGTTTGAAATGTTTAATTAGATATTTCTTAACACCATAACAGATCCACAGAAAGACGGGCCTTGCAATGCACTGCTGGAGACAGTGTGGAGAAAGTAGAACAGCACACTTCCATATTTTGTGGGCATGCCCAAAGCTGTCTTCATTCATCCACAACACTGAGATGTCTTTAGGAAATTTTAAACCCTACGCTATATTTGACCAAAACCCTGTTTCTCTTTAGATTGTATCCACAGGGCTACAGGGACTCTGCCAATAGGTACCTGTTAGGAATTTTGTTAGTAGCAACAAGAAAGTGCATCAGTAAAGGTTGACTCACCCTGGTGATCCCTACCCTTGAGGACTGCATCATCAAGGCCTGGCAAACAATATATACAAGTTAGAAATGATTACCTATGCTCTCCAATAGCAGGCAGACAAATGCCAGAATAGATGGCTGATATTTGCTATGTCCTGGGACCCAGAGTTTGTGCCTTAGGGGTTAGGGACTCCGGCTGGATCTTACAGCTCCTTATATGCTGTTTATCTTTGTGTAACTCTCAGTACCCCAACAATATTGGAGAAACTGTATGGCACATAGAGGCGCTAGAAAAGGTTGGTGTTTTGTAAAAGTGTGTTTACCATTAAATCGATGTTTCAAAAAGCAGTGTCTTGATTAATGGCTCTAGACCCACCAACTGCTGGTATGTCAGCTCAATCTTGAGTCAGAAGCTGGGTGTTGTTAGACTATATGTATCTGGGTTTAAAGTCTTTTAATAGTTGTTCCAGGGTTAAACATTCACAAGATCTGAAATTGAATGTCAAACAATCCGTGTTGGACTTGCACAGATTTAAATAACTTCTATGGAGGAAATAATATAATTGCTTTGTTAGAAGCTACTGGGGTAAACCATTGGCACAGGCCACCTATGGTGCCGAAATGTGGGGTGGAGCAAATTGTCAGAAACTTGATGTCATTTTTACTCAAACGTATAGAGTCCTTTTAGTGTTGCCTCATTCGACCACAGCTGGTATTGTAGAGCTGAATTAGGTCTAACTATAAAAGTCCACGTCTCAGTAAATATTTTTGGATGCTGGCTAAGGGTAATGGCTATGACCACCTATAAGTTGTCATATAAATGTTTAAAGGAAAAAATAAAGTGGAATTTGCAGGGAATTAATTCCTCCTGGTTGAATTGTATTATAGCACTTCTAGACTCGTCTGGGTTTAGCCAACCTTTGGAAAATGTCTTTGCAGGGGGTTATCCTCGTGACACAGTACAGAATGTGGGTTACATAGAAACATAGAATTTGTTGGCAGAAAAGGACTGGTAGGCCCATCAAGTCTGCCTTATTCTTCCCTGCCTATTCTGAGACCTTGGATCCTATTTGTTCCCTGGTGTCCCTCCCACCTCACTTTTCTCTACTTACTGGTATTTTGCTCGTGTGCCTGTCCCACACATGCTTGAACCCCCCGTCTTCACTGCCACCACCACTTTCAGAAGGCTGTTCTAGACATCCACCACCCTTTCTTGGAAGATTTATTTCCTCACAACCTTCTTAAACTCCCCCTCCAGCTTCATTTTATGCCCCCATCTTTCTGGTGCTTTTTACCCTTTGAAAGAGACTTCCCCACCTGCACCTTGTTCCCCCCTGTGAGGTACATATAGCTTTCAATCATGTCCCTCTCACTGTTCCAGGGAGTACATGTTGAGATCCTGCAGTCTCTCCTCATATGGCTTCCCTTGCAACCCCCACACCACTTTGGTGGCCCTCCTCTGGACCCCTTCCACCCTGTCAATGTCATTGGGGAGGTGCAGCCACCAGAACGGTACACAGTACTGTAGGTGGGGCCTTACTAGTGAGTGATACAGTGATAACGCCATGCCCCTTCTCCTTCTAGAAATCCCCCACCCTTTGTACCCCAGAATCCCACCAGCCTTGTTTATGGCCTTGTCAATAGTCCCCTGCCACCTTGAGATCATCAGATATGATTACTCAAGGTCCCTTTTCTTGGTGACTGTAAAGTCTCACCTATAGAAACATAGAAATTGATGGTAGATAAGGACGCTAGACCCATCCAGTTGGCTTATGCCTATCCTATACATGTTTAAATCCCCCACTGTGCTTGCTCCCACCACCTCCTGGGGCAAGCCATTCCATCATCCACCACCCTTTCCATTAAAAAATCCTCCCATTTCCCTTATCCTGCCCCTCAATCTCATATCATGCCCCTCGTTCTTGTACTTCCCTATACTGAAAGATGTCAGCCTACTTGTACTTTGTTTATGCCTTTAAGATACTTGAAAGTTTCTATCATGTTCCCCCATTCCTTTCTCTCTTCCAGGGTATTCATATTGAAGTCCTTCAAGTCTCTCCCATAGGTCTTCTGGTGCAGGCCCTGCACCATCTTAGTCACTCTTCTCTGAACCGCCGTCCACCCTGTCTATGTCCTTCGAAGATGTGGCCTTCAGAACTGAACACAGTATTCCAGATGAGGCCTCACCAGTGTTTTGTGTAGTGGTATCACCACCTACCTCCTTCTGCTAGTAATACCCTTCCTGCACCCCAACTTGCCACTGGCCCTTCCTAAAGCCATTGTACTCTACTTGGCCACCTTTAGGTCATCTGAGATGATAACCCCCAGATCCCTTTCTTCTCTGGTGACCGCCAACAACTCCCCCCACATCCTGTAGCTCTCTTCAGGGTATCTGCATACCAGGTGCATGATTTTGCACTTTTTCGCATTGAACCTCAGTTGCCACACTTCAGACCATTTTTCCAGCTTTCCTAAGTCTCTCATCATTTTCTTCACCCCATCTGGAGTGTCCACCCTGTTACAGATCTTGGTGTCATCTGCAAACAGGCAAACCTTCCCCTCCAGCCTTTCCACAATGTCTAATGAAAACATTAAAAAGGACTGGTCCCAGGACTTATCCTTGAGGTACCCCACTGGTCACCCTCCTTTCCTTGGATTGGATCCCATTTACCATCACCCTCTGCTTCCTGCCCCCTAAACAGTTTCTAACCCAGTTTACCACCTTGTGGTCCATGCCCAGGCTACCCATCTTGTTTATCAGTCTTTTATGTGGAACTGTGTCGAAGGTCTTGCTGAAATCAAGGTAGGTGACATCTCTGCTCCCCCTGATTCACCTCCTTCATTACCCAGTCAAAAAAATTTATCAGATTCATTTGACATAATCTTCCCACTGTGAATCCATGCTGCCTCAGATCCTGGGATCTGTTGCATTTCGAGTGTTCCACAGTCCTTTCCTTAAGCATGCCTCCATAATCTTACCCACTTCTGAGATGAGGCTGACCGGCCTATAGTTTCCTGCCTCCTCCCTGCTACCATTTTTGTGAAGAGGGACTACATGTGCCCTCCTCCAGTTCTCTGGAACCACCTCTGTGTTGAGCGACTCACTGAACATGGCTGTCAGTGGCACTGCTAGCTCCTTCCGTAGTTCTCCTGGGGTGTATGCCATCGGTCCCATTGCCTTGTCCACCTTCAGTTTTGTGAGCTCCTCCAGGACTCTCTCTTCTGTAAATGGACTGGTGTTCACCTCCTCTCCTTTGTATCTGATGTCCAGCTGTGGTCCCTGTCCCTCCTTCTTCAGTGAATACTGAGCAGAGTATTTAGTCAGTATTGTTGCCTTTTCCAGGTCTCCTCCACACCTCCCTTTCATCCCTCTGAGCCTTACAATATCACTCTAGAACTTCCTTCTTTCACTGATGTACCTTTAGAATGGCTTGTCCTCTTTCTTCACTGTCTGTGCTAATCTTTCCTCTGTTTGCTTCCTAACAGCTTTACCTGCTTCCTTCAGACAATTTAGGTACACCACCCTATTTTCTTCCTTCTGTGTCTCCTTATATCTTCTGAAACCCAACCTTTTGGCCCTTACTTTCTCTGCTGCATCTTCCGAGAACCATAGCGTTTTCCTCCTTCTTTTGCCTTTGTTTCTTAGCCTAATGCACTAGTTTTTCACCTCCACTATGGCTCCTTTTAGGTGTGCCCACTGCTCCTCAACCACCTCCCTCCTCACCAGGGCTTCTTTGATACATTTCCCCATCCTAGCAAAGTCTGCCCTCCTGAAATCCAAGAACCTCACATTTGTGTGTCTTGACTACGACCCTGTACCCATGTTAAACCACACTGTGTGGTGGTTGCTGGACCCCAGGTGACCTTCCACCCAGACTTCTGTGATTCTGTCACCATTGATCAGTACTAGGTACAGAATGGCCCTGTCTTTGATGGGTTCTAGCACTAGCTGCCCGAGGCCATCCCCTTGCAGGGAGTCTAAGATGTCTCGGCTCCTAGTTGCGGCAGCCACGAGGATGGTCCAATCCATGTCTGGCATATTAAAATCCCCCAGTAGCAATACTTTCCTCTTTGTTGCCATCTCATGTATTTCTTCCACTAACCCCCTATCCACTTCCTCCCCCTGAACTGGAGGCCTGTATATCACCCCTGTGTGAATTGCTGTGTCATTGCCTGGCTCAAGGGTGTTCCACAGTGCCTCGTCTCCCCCGTCTACCCTGTACCGCAGTTGCTTTTTATATCTCCCCTGATGTACAGGACTCCCCACCCCTTTTTGCTCTCTCTGCTCTCTCTCTCTCCTCCTCCCTCCTGAATAGAGCGTAACCTGGTACACTTACCTCCCAGTCATAGTTTGTGGTGTACCACGTCTCGGTTATTGCCACTATGTCCAGATCAATCTCCACCATCAAGGCCACCAGGTCTGGGATTTTATTTCCAGGCTGTGGGCATTTGTAAACATGGTGTTACACATTTTATTGCCTGTTCCCTTCTATTCCCACATTTGCCCTCTTGTTCCTTCCCTCCAACCGTGGTTTCCTTCTTTTGCTGCCTCTCATCCTGTATCAAACCCTTTATACCTGGTTTAAGTGTACCTGTCAACAACTTACACTCCTGAGCCTCCTTTCTGGCTGCTGTAACCTATTGGGGTGGACTGCTTGAGTCTCCCTGCTCCCATCAGCCCTCCTGGGTAGTTTAAATGCTTGCCAAGGAAGCATTTAAACTGTTCATTGATGACTGCAGTCCCCTTCCTGGACAGATGTAGACCATCGCCCTTGTACAGGCTCACATCGTTCTAGGTGGGCTCCCAGTCTGCAATGAAGTCATAACAATTTTACCTACACCTTCCCTCCAACCAAGTGCTAAAGCTTCTGATGTGGAGATTCCTAGCCTCCTCCAGCCGTGAACTGGCAGCACCTCCAAGAATCTCATGGAGCTTGCTACCTTCCCAAGGCACCTTCCTAACTCCCTGAAGTCCTCCTGTATCTGCTCTATGCTTGACTTGTCCCTGGCTAGATCATTTGTCTCCGGGTGAAAAACGATCTCCAGGCCCCTCTCTTTGCTACTGCTTTTTATTTTTTTTTATTTTATTTTATTGAAATCTAAGATTACAAATACCTTTGAGCAGGAACTGCTCGTTTACAAAGGTTCCATGTCGAAGGAATGGGGGTATACATACATACATACATACAAAGGTCAACATAATAATACATAGTTACACAATAAAAAGAAGTAAGAGACTGAGGCTTAGGAAATTCCAGTAATTCAAAATGTGCCAAATGTTAGGTAGCATGACATACCAGCCAAGGGCAATCTTGGAAATAAGCACTGCAGGTGAGAGGGAAGGGAGTATGCAGGCAGGAAGGCCATTGTCGGAGGGTAGAGGGTGAGGGTAAGAGCTCTAAAGGGGCGGAGGGAGGGATAAAAGTCAGGAAATGCCTGGGAGGAGGAAAGGGAGGGGAGGCAAGGTAGAGGTAAGGAGGGGCAGAGGTAGCGGTCAAGACTGAAGTGGGAGGGCAGTGGAGCGGGCCCCTGATTAGCCGAGACAGTCACAACGACTAGTTGAAATGAGATGAAGTCGGACTTGTCTCTTAAAAGGGCCAAGAGCAGCAGCAGTAAGAGTTTCTTTGTTGAGAGTATTGTACCTCTGTGGTGCTCTGTGGGCAAAGGCCCTCTGGCCCATGGTAGTCCGGCATCTGGGGACAAGGAAGGTTAGTTGTTGTGAACTTCTAGTTCGCTGGGTGCTGTGGTGGTCAATGAGGAGCTTTTCAATGCCCGGGGGCATGGCCCCGGGGAGGACTTTTTTGGCTAAGAGCCAGGTTTGATACTGTATTGGCTGATGAGAGGAAGCCATCCTGCCCAGTGTACAGGTCACAAGTGTGTGTAAGTCGGTCAGCCCCAGTTAGCAGCCTGCATGCTTTGCTGAGTGCAACTGTAATTCTATGAGGGCAGGGCGAGGCAGAGCCATAAATTGCTAGCCCATAATCGATGATGGAGGTGACAGAGCTGTTGATAGCCAACGGAGAGTGTCAGGAGTCATGCAGTGTTTGTGCCTGTAGAGCAGGCCTATCACGGATGTTGGTGGCTTTGGCGACTGAGTCAGTGTGCCGATGGTAGGAGAGTGAGCTGTGCAATGTGACACCTAGGTATTTAAAATCAGGAGCGTGTTCAAGTAAGGTTCCTGTTTGGTTTAGGATGGTGAGGTCACAGGATTTGTACTTGCTCCTGGCATTGTAGAGGTCACAACCTTTGTTTTGTTGTAGTTCATGACCAGTTTTGTGACTTGAACCATTCTTGATGCTTATGAATTCAAGCTGTAATTGTTTCTCAAGGGCTCTGCTTTTGGTGGTTGGTGAACATGACTGCGTCATCGGCGTTGAGCAGTAATTTCTGGTGGCAGACACTGGGAAGGTTGTTGAGGACAAGACTGAAGAGTAGTGGCCCCAGGATGGACCCCTGTGGGACCCCTGAAAGGACTGGCTTTTCTTCCGAGATGACACCGGCAATCCTAACCCGCTGGACCCTCTCCCCAAGGTAGCTTGAAAACCAGAGCAGCTTCACTGGAGAGCCCAATGTTTGATAATTGCTTGAGCAGGGTGGGTGGTTCACAGTATCAAAGGCTTCGTAAGGTCGATGAATACTGCCCTACACAGTTTCTTGATGGGCGTGGTATGGATGAAGCCGTGAATTCTAATAGTGCAGTGGTGGTACTGTGCCCTTTTCAGAAACCATGTTTCTCAGGACACTGGATGTCTTATTTTTCCAGGTACTTGACTAGTTGGTCTGAGGCGATGCGCTCCAGGGCCTTAGACAATGGAGGGAGGATGGAGATAGGTCTGTAGTTGGAGTGCAGTGATTTGTCTCCACTTTTTTGTACCGGTGTGATGGTCACCTGTTTCCAGCGAGATGGGAACAGGGACATCCTTAGTGATAGATTGAGGACCTTTGTCAGGGGTTCAAGGACTTCTTCAAGGACAAGTGCTAACAACTTCAGATTAAGGGAGTCACCGCTGTAGCCTGCATTGTGAATGGCCTTCCGAATATAGGTTCTGGCTTCATGCACTGGGATCTCCTTGAAGAAGAATTGTGGGGCAGGGTGTAGGAGAGGAGTAGTTGCAGGAGGGTTACTACTAGAGGGGGCATCAAAGAAATTAGAAGGGAGGACACTATCCAAGTTGGAGAACGCATTGTTAAAGGTGGTGGTGATTGTGTACAGGTCAGATGTTGGTGTTCCATTTATGTTGAGCATGGTGGGTGGTAACTTAGGGTCCTTGCCTGTAAGGCCTTTCAAGTTACTCCAAAATTGTTTTCCATCACCACAGGAGTTGGAGAGAGCTCTTGAAGTATTTGCTTTTGGTGCTCCTAACTGCCTGCGTACACTCATTTCTGGCAGCTTTATACTTTTGAATATCCCCAGGTTTGGATGTTGCACGGGCACAATGCCAGAGATGATCGCTATGTTTGAGTAAAGTGATTAGATTGGGGGTTATCCAAAGGTTAGCTCTGTCCCTGACCTTCAGCTTTTTGAGAGGTGCAAAGATATTGCAGGCCGCAGTGAAGCGGCTGATGGAAAGGTCTAAGGCTTGGTTTACATCAGTGGCAGAGTTGATTGGTGTCCAGTCCAGGTGGCTTAGGTGTGTCTTTAGTAGCTCAGGGTACCCCTGCTTTAACACTCTAGTGTAGATTATTTTAGATGGGGGCTTAATGATTTGTTTATCCAGGAACATGTGACCGGTGAGTGGTCACTGATCCCATCAGGGAACACTGAGACTTTTGAGATTCGTTCAGGGTGATTAGTAAGGATCCAGTCCAGAAATGTGTGCGACCCTGTCCTATAGTTGCATCTGGTAGGAATTGGTAACAAGCTGGTTGAGGTTTTGTGACATGACAGCATCCTTGTAGTTTCTGGCCTCCAGCGACAGCCAATTTATGTTAGTCGCCTAGTACTATGAGTTCAGAGTTATGGTGTAATCTTGTAGGCTTTCAATATGCTCCATAAATCCATTGGGGCTGATCTTTAGGGGTAGGTACACAGAGGCAATGGTGAGCTCCTTGTTGTGTGCCCGAATAGAACTTTAATAGCGAGAACTCATGAGGGTGGTTTAGGGTTTGAGAACGGGAAGACTTGACCCAGATAGGAATTCCTCAGGTAGATGGCAAAGCCTCCACCTCGTTTGGAAACCCTGTCCTGCCTGAATATAGAGTATCCAGGGATGGTGACTGCTGCATCTGGTATCTTGGGGTTAAGCCATGATTAGAGCAACAGAAGCGTACATCAGGGGCTATGTTGCTGGACCAGGTTGCAAGATGTCATGTTTGTTAAGGAGGCTGCAGACATTGATTGGGCTAATGTGAGGACCCCTCCTGCCTTTTTGTGGCATGGGTGCTCGGCTGGTAGGCCCAGGTTAGGATGAACATTTCCGGAATGTCAAACGCATAAGTAGTATTCTAAGAAGATGCCTTTAATCAC
Source organism: Neoceratodus forsteri (assembly GCA_016271365.2). NCBI lineage: Eukaryota > Metazoa > Chordata > Ceratodontiformes > Ceratodontidae > Neoceratodus > Neoceratodus forsteri. Next base: position 1,318,031,553 of record CM057455.1, on the reverse strand, counting down.
TTTGCAGACTAGTTTTGTTGTAGGGCATCTAGTCCTCTTGGCCTTGCTGGTGTGCGTTTGCCCGTGATATTGCAGAGCACAATATATAAGCCATGTTCTCAGAGGTGCCATGTGATTGATGAAAAGTAATCAAATCCACAGGAAATGGTGAACTACCAGGGCCCAGAAAACTGTTATTGTAGCTCAAAGACCCAGAATGTGATAAATTCCTGAAGGGGTTAAATTCCTGAAGGTGATGAACACTGGCCTGGGGCATACGCAGGATGTAAAAATCCTTTGTTAGTATCTAGCCTTTGTTCTCCAAAATGGTTGTGAATAGACCTCAAAGACAAGTACACATCCTTTAAGAACAAGTCAGACGGAAATGTGGATTCATTGTAGCACTCCACAACTCAGTGCTTGTATAACAGATTTACTGACCTAACTTTTGGCTTTGATGGCTTCCCAAAAAGTTGATTTATGATGAGAATGCCAATACCTGGTGGTGATGTTTTGCAGTTTCTTAGTCCAGGAAATGTTCATAGATGTTATGTCCAAGAATGGTCCAGTTCCTCCAAGCAGAAACACAGGAAAATCCACAAAAACTAAACTACTGACAGAGACAAACACACACAGCCAGCCACACAGGCTCTAGTCTAGATGACAATCCTCTGGATCCACTCCCTCTCCCTCTCCCTCTCCCTCTGAGCTGTGCCTCCTGGAAGGCACTTAACCTCCCTTTCCACCCCGCTACCTGTGCCCAAATCCATTACACAGACAATTGAGTCCCCCACCAGGAGTAGCTTCCTCTTCCCTTGGGGTCCTCCTCCTGCCCCTAGGTCTCCCTCCTGAGGACCTTCACATCCTCCCTGGTTGCAACCTTGGGTTCCCTTTCAGGACTCTCCCACCTCCAGGACAGCATAGGAATTCCTAAGTTGGACCGGATGGGGATGTATCTCTGACCCCAACCTCAACCTCTCTGAGCCCACTGTAGCCCATCCAGCTCCCTGTCCGGGCAACTGTTGCAGCAGTGGCTGGGGACATGGTGGCATCTGGGTGGGATGAAGGTCCCCAGTACTCCTTCCAGCTTGGGCTGGACACTGATCACCTCCGCCCTCAGCCCACAGAGGTGCCTGTATATGGGGCAGCACCGCAATAACCAGAATGTCCTCTTGAAGACCGATGCCCCACACCCACTGCACTGCACCACTCCCTGCATCTTCCCCTTCTGCTGTATGCCACCTCCTGCTTAGCTATCTAAATCATTCTTCTGCTATAGTTAGGCTACTGGTTGTTATTGCTTTTATCCCTTGTCCTGTGTTTAGCGCTCTGTCCCAAGTGTAGTCCCGAGTATTTTTTTTCCTCCTCTCTATTTCTTCTCTCTCTTTCTGACTTCTTTGTAAGTTCTTGACTAATGGAAGGGATTACCCTTACTTGCTCTACTAAATTATCAATATGAAAGAGTGTGCGATATCAATCTGCATTTCGCCTGTTCCTGTAGGAAGTTGCACTCTATTGGCTGCCTATAAAGATGGATGAACCTTGGGTTGGGTGGAATAGGGAGGGTGGGCGGGGAATTAGCCTCGCTGGACGAAAAGCAGTCAGTTTAATCGCTCAGTTCTCTGACCTCACTCCATTCCTCTTGCCTTCGGTTCCACTGAAACTGCACTGTCACCCTAAGTAAGTTAAATGAACTGCTCCTCTTGCCCTCCAGTGAGCCTCCCGAACAGAAGCAGACCTGAAACAGACCCACTTCCTCATTCTCTTAGATAAACAAAACCCCATCTTATACATTGCTGCCAGGTGCCCCTGCCCCAGGTGTATTACTTTGCACTTTTTGGCATTGAAACCCAGCTACCACACCCTAGGCCACTCTCTGGTTTCCCCAGATTCCTTTGCATTCTCTCCACCTCTTGCTGAGTGTCCACCCTGTTGCAGATTTCTGTGTAGTCTGCAAAGAGACACACCTTCCCCTCCATTTCCTCCACAGTGTCTCTTATGAAGACATTGAAGAGAACCAGTCCCAGTACTGATCCCTGTGGCACCCTGCTAGTCACTTTCCTGTCCCCCAAGTGTCTGCTGTTTACCACCAGCCCCCTGCCTCCTAGCCTTCAACTAGTTTGATATCCAGTTTACCACTTTCGCCCCAACTTCCAGGCTGCTTAGTTTCATTATTAGCCTCCTGTGTGGCACTGTGTTGAAAGCGTTACTAAAGTCCAGATATGCCCATCCTGCCCTCCCCTGAACCACCTCCCTAGTCACCCAGTCAAAGAGCTCTGTGAGATTTGTTTGGCATGTCCTCCCCTGTGAATGAGTGCTGCCAGTGGTCGTGCAGCCCATTTACCTCCAGGTGCTTCATCAGCCTTTCCTTCAGAATGAGTCTCCATTAATTTCCCCACAACTGATGTGGTGACTGGCCAATAATTGCTAGTTTCCTGCCTGCTGCGCTATGTGCAGAGGGACCACAGTGGCCCTCCTCCAGTCTTCTGGAACTATTCCCATCTCCAGTAAGGTACTGAATAGTGTTGCCAGAAGGGTGGCTAGCACTTGCTCTGTTCTTTTAGAACCCTTGGGTTCTAAAGAACCTGGTCCTGCACCTTTCTGTCCTTTAAGGCTTCCAGTCCCTTTTGGACTCTTCTCTGAAAATGGATTTGTGTCCACTCCTCCCGTGCCTGCTGATACATGTTAGTCTGTCCTGTTCACCACTGTGAAGACCGAGCTATGTACTCATTTAAAATGTTAGCGTGTTCCTGATCTCTTTCTGCACAGACCCCCCCTTCCCGCCTCCCTGATTCTCACTGTCCCACCCCTTGCTTTGCTTGTTTTACTCATGTACCTGAGAAAATCTTAACCTCTGTTTTGGACTCCTTAATGATCCTCTCTTCTGTTTGTGCTTTAGCTGCCCTCATCCTCCTTCCAGCCTTCCTTTGTTTTTCCAGATATACTTCCTTGTCCACTTCTATCTGGCTCGCCTTCCAAAAAGCTGGTTTATTTTCTCCCTCACCAGCTTGGCCACATTCTTAGAGAACCATAGTGCCTCTTCCTCCTCCTGCCCTTGCTTACTTCCTTCAAACAGCATGCTGTTGCCTTAGTTATTTCCTCCATTATTTTTTCCCATTGAGTCTCCACCTCCCCCCCCCCAGCTATCCCCATCTTTGAGGTATTTACTGTGGCATTTTCCCGTTTCTTTAAAATCAGCCCTTCTAAAGTGCAGGACTCCCATCTTTATGGGATTTTTCTCTTGCTCAATCCATATGCCACACCACACAGTGTGGTGATCTCTTGTACCCAAGGAACTACTCACTGTGACATCTGCAATGCTGTCCCTATTCATATATACCAGTCCTAGCACTGCCCTGTCTACATTGGGTTTCATAACCAGCTGCCTGAGAAAGTTCCCTTGTAGGGAGTTGAGGATTGCCTTGCTTCTTCTTGTAGCTGCGACCAGAATGCATCAGTCTACATCTGACTGATTAAAGTCCCCAAGAATCACTACCTCCCCTTTGCTTGCCATTCTGCCAGTGATTTTCCCCCCTCAAAAAAACTTTGTCTAACTCCTCCCCTGTGTTTGTGGTCTGTACACCACCTGCATGCTGATAATACTCCCGGACCCTGTCACTAAGCTGACTCAAAGTACCTCCAGCCCTTCCTTCTCCTTCCTCTAGTGTCCCTGTATCTCTGTGGCCTTATACCCTCCTCACATATAAAACAACCCCACCACCTTTCCACCCTGTCCAGTCCTTCTGGAACATAGTGTAGCCTGTTATGGCCACTTGCGGGCTGTGGTTACCAGGACTCCATTATGGCCACAGATACAGGTCTGTCTCTGCAATGACTGCTTCTGACTCCAAGGGCCCGATTTTAAAACAGCTCTTAGAGCAATGCAAGTTGAGTTTCCTTAGGGCTGCAGCAAACTCTGGGTATGTCGAGACCCTGCACTGAATTTTATAAAAGGTGGTCCTTAGCCAAAGACCCAGGAGTTGCAGCAGATGCAGGCTTGCGCCAAACATTCTGTGCATCTGTGGTGATTGATGTAGGATCGGGGGTCCCGGAAGAGCATGAGTGGTGCCTAGGAGGTGTCAGGGAGACAGTGGCACTGCCAGGGTTGTATCGTTGGCACCTGGCAGGTGCCATGTGAAAGCCACACTGCTGATAGGATGAGATGGCTTCTGGGGTTTGACAGGGATGGACACTGACATGGCCCCATGTGGCCACTGCCCTGGCACCTGCCTTATAGGTGCAACACTCACAACCCTGTAGGCTGGAGGCAGCCTGCCACAATGCAGGTGGTTGGATACTAAGGGACTGTTGTAGTGCCCAGACAATGTTCCCTTCCACCACTGGCAGCCCTCAACTTGCAGATACACCTTCCCGCCTACAGGGTTGTGTGTATTGCACCTATGGGGCAGGTGCCAGGGCTGTGCACCAGTCACATTAAAGACTCAGCACTCAGGTTGCTGAACACAGACCACTACTTAGTTGTCTTTTCCAATTGTTTATGTCATTCTGCAGCACAGTGGCTTAGGGTCTGTGAGGACAATACCTCCACACTACTGTCATTGTGCTGCAGAATGAAATAAACAGTTTAGGAAAAGTCAACTAAGTACTGGTCTGTGTTCAGTAGCCCGAGTGCTGAGTCTTTAATCTGATTTGAGTTTCAGTTGGGGGAAGGCATCCTGACTTAGCACCTGACCACCACAACAGCTGGGTATGCACTTTTTCTTCTTTTTGCCAGGGCTGTGCCCATCTAGGGCCATGTCAGTGTCCACCCCTGCTAACCACCCAGGAAGTGGGACCTTCCTATCGGCAGTGTGGCTTTCTCTACATGGCACCCCCTGCTGCGCCACCTCACAACCCTGGCAGTGCTGCTGTCTTCCTGATGCCCCCTAGGAATCCCATGCTCCCTTCTGCCCCTGTCACCCCTCCTGGCTGGTTCCCCAATTGCCACAATCTGCGTGTGGCGTCAAATCCCTTATACCACTTCCTGGTTGGTCTAAGTGGAGCCCCCTGTTGTGTCTACAGCGGGGCTTTGGAAATTACAAAAAAGGGCATGGTGCAGTCGTGGTGTAAGCCCCCTTTTGACCGTGCGCACTGGCACTTCTGTTGCAAGGGTGGCACAGAGAGGCTTGGGTGCAAGGCAGAGGAGCCTGCGTTGGAAAATCAGGATTGCCGCGAAGTTTGACACAAGGTGCCACTTGCATCATACCCATTTGGTGCAGGCACCTTATGTCAAACATACAAGTTTGAAAATCTGGCCTCAAAAATCCATCAGTATATGTTTCTAGTGTGCAGTCATTACCCTGGCATGAGCAGCCCCGGAGATTTGGTACTTTATGCTAATTATGGAACTTTAGAATGAATTTCAAACTGTGCTGTGTGGTCACAGTCCACCCTGCTTTCTAACTTCAGATTTATTTCTCCGCTTGAGGAGAGCAGTCGCTCAAAGTAATCTCCTCAGTTCTGTCTGGTTTATGGTTTGTTTTAAGTCTTTTTTGTATCTTCTGTTTTTGCTCCCTGCACCCTGGAACTGTCTCACGCTGCCCCTACTCACGCGCTCTACGGCCACCTGAAGTCCTTCCTCCTCAGAGATAGCTGCCCTCCACCATCCACAGCTAGCAGACCCCAGCTCTGAGCCCCTGAGGTAGGGCCACCTCACTCTGGTGCTCTATCTATAATCAAGTGTGCTGCAGTGGTGGTGGAAGGACAGAGAGGGTGGAGGCAAGGGTCCAGATTGGTCATGTGGCGATGTGGCATTGAGGGGGCCATCGCCTATCCAGGAGCGGGGAGGGGTCCATAAGGTTTTACCAGGGAGAGCGGGCATGTAATGGCGCCAGCACAGCTGAGCCGTAGGTGTCCAACACACTTCTCTCCTTAACTGCTCTGCGCCTTGTTGTGTATCTGATCTCCACCGGGTGTCACCACTGTGCCAGAAGCCCCCTGGATCCCTCCCCAGGGAGAGGAGAGCAGTCCATTGGATGCTTGATCCTCTCCCTCCTCTGTTGACCCCATGCACCCAAGCTCGTTCCAGACCCAGGTCACCTGCGTGGTGCAAGTTTTGGCATCCAGTGCCTCAACCCTCAAGCCACCAGGCTGGCTTTATTTTAAGTCTTAGTTTAAATATTTTATTTATTTTTCTAACTATGTGTTACTTAGGGTTTTTTGATCAATAAAACTTTAATATTAAAGCCATTAAGATAACAGAAAGTGTAACACAGATTAACATACAAATACATACGAAATTCATATATCTATTAGATTAAATCTAAAAAACCATAGAACATAAATCAAGCAATTATAAAGACATATTCCACATTTCTAGCTATAACTTCTGTTACTTAAATGTCAAAGAAGTATTAGGATGTTATTTGTAAATTATTATTTTAGTGGTTCTTTGTCCAGTTGCCAGTCGGTTCCCACCTTTAGGGAACTGCAATCATTCTTCTAAAATTTATTTTTAAAGCTTTATGAAGTTTTTTGCAGCCACATTAGAAGTTTGTTTTATAATACTGCCTGGTTCCAGTTTCTCAGGAACCGAGATGTCAGTTACTAAATTTGTCCTCTTCTGTGGTGAAAGTTTCATTAGCGGTTCTGTCTAGGGAACCAAGCCAAATTTTTTTAAAAAGACTGTGTTTTTACCATATATTGGGCTTGTTGGTAAATTTAATTTTCTCATTGGGAACCAATAACTTTTTCTGTTAGAGTCTCTATTGTTTGGCATGACTGACAGATCTAATAGGAAGATAGGACCTACAGGCTTTAAAAACTGTACTGTATGTTCTCAGCTCCTGGCAAAGGCAGACTGCCACAAGCTGTGTTTAAGTTGCCTGGGTTCAGACCATGATTTTTTGGCTTGTGATCACTATAAAATGTTTTGCCCTAAAACATAGAAGGGCTAAAAAGAGAGAGGATCTTGTGCCTTCTCGGTCTACCTGTGTGTTACCAAAAGGATCAGATGAGGATCCACTCTAGCCCTACAAAGTAAACAGCAATCCCTGCCAAATGAGACAGAAAAGAAAGATAAAGCTGCTAAAGATGGTACAGAAACCAGGGTGTCCAAAAAGGGAACCCTGAATCCAGCAAACATAAAAAATCCTCTGAGCAGACACTGTAAATGGTGCCTGCTAAGAAAAACAAAATGAAAAACATGTCCCTGTCCTCTCTCCTGAAAAAGGAAAAGGAAAGCAGCCGACAGTTGACTTAAAAGAAATGTCCTCAGCAGAGGGCATGACAAAGGCATGGCAATTTTTCCAGGCTTTTCAAGCTAGGGGGAATCTCTTTAATATGCCTGCCCCCTCTTCTCAGGCTCTGGTTCCTTTCCAATGCCTGTGGAGGAGGAAGTTGGAATGTATTATAAAAATGAGGAGGACGGAGAACCCCTGGAACCAGATGGTTCTCCTGAGCAGGAATTTGGCTCTCCTCCTAAGCCTTGAGAGGACTGTACATCTCATTATTCCGTTGTAAGGCAGATGGTGAACACCCTCAACATTTCCTCCCATGAAACTGAAGAAGATGAAGAGGAAGTGGATTTCATGGATATGATGGGACTAGCTCCCACAAGGAGTTGCTTCTTTCCATTCACAAATCCTAAAAAAGCCACCAGCAAAAGGAGGAAGGAACATTGTTTAACTAGGAGCTGCACACTAAAAGCTTGTTTCCAGATGCGACCTGGGGCACAAGGAAGTTAAGTGACTTACTCAGGATCACACAGTATGCACCTAGACGGCTATGGGATTCAAACCCAGGTCTCCAATCTGCAGCTCAGCACCTTAACTCACTGTGCTATACTGCCTCCTCTAGGGAAAGGGAAGGGAACGATTCCGGGAAACTGGATAGTATGGCCAAAAAAGTGTAAAAAGTGTATGAGTGTCAGCTTCTGTGCTGCTCAACCAGGCAGCTTATTTGTCATACACAGCTCAGTACCAGAAAGCACTCTAGAACGCTATATTGGCACTGAGCATAGCACAGGACTTGGCTAACCCAGCTAGAGCGGCCATGAATGCTACAAAGTACCAGTTCCACAGGGAAGTGGACACAAATGACACTGCTTCAAGAGTCCTGGCCCATGCAGTGTCGCTAAGGAGGTTTGCCTGGCTTAGAATCACAAACCTCTCCCAGGACCACAGAAAAACGTATGGATTTCCCCATTCAGGGAAAGTATTTGGTGACAAAACAGAGGCTTTCATGAAAAAAGTGGATGGGTACAAAACCACCTACAAGAGCAATACTGAAAAGGAAAAGGCCTCCGCTTCCTACAGGCCTTATAGAAGGTGAGGTAGGGGTAGGGGCTACTATTCATGACCTACATGGACTGGGCCCTGGCTACCTGTTGGACCTTCTAACACCTGCTGCCCTGGTCCACTCCCTCCGGTCCTCCTCTAGGGGCCTTCTTGCGATTCCTAAGATGAGGTTAAAACTGCGACAGAGCCTTTGATGTTGCCGGCCCGTCTGTGGAATCTGCTTTCCACTAGTAAGGGAGGCCCTTCCAGTTCAGGCATTCAAAGCCCACCTCAATACCTTTTATTCAGCCGGGCATTCCCAGACACTGTCCTTTAGATACTGTTTCTGAGACATTTTGTGAAATAGCCCCTTAGGATTCTGTTGCTAGGTCAGGCCCCATTTTGGGTGGTCTGATTTTAAATATTTAATTGGAATGTTTTATATTTTATTTATAGTGTTTTAATTGTTCTTTGATGTACTTTGATTATGCGGCACCCAGAGCCTCTGGGATTGGGTGCCTGAAAAATAAAATTTGCCTTGCCTTGCCTTATGCTCTGTATGAGTACCCACCGCAAAGAGATTACTAGAGAGGCGAGGGAAAAGGGCAGTGGTGTGCAGCTGCAGCTCCAGCCCCTCTGCTCCAGCAAAACAAAACCCATGGCAACTCTGCCCAGGTCACTCATCCACTACCAGTGAGAGGAAGGAAGAAAGTCTGCATTCTAGAGAAAAAAAATGCTCTAATAGTCAAATTAAAAGGAAACTACACCCTCATAGCTTGTAAATTTTGTTTCCACATCAACAAACAACCCTTTTCATGTAGGTGTTCGAGATGTATACAATTGCTTTAGTTTGTCTTCACACTTCATACTAGGCCCTGTAATTATCCTGGTGGTCTCCATTTGCTGGTTGTTAAAATCTCATTGTCCCTGAAAGCTGCATTAGCATATGAGAACATGATGTGTAATCACCCTTTAGACTCCACAGTATGCCTATCTGCCTAATTAGACTTCAAAGAAGTTGTTTCAGGAAGGTGTGAAATACCACATTTACCTACAGTTAGTTTTGCAAACTGTCTGAGTTGTAATGCAGGGTTTTTGCTTTTAAAGAACAACTAACTCAGCCGGCCCGTCAGCACAGCGGTAGTACTACCGCTTGCGATGCTGGCAACCTGGGTTTGGTGGTGAGCCCGGGTCATCAGAGGGTCGGCCGGGGGAGAAGGATTGAGCACCCGATGGGTTGCTCTCCTTCTCTGGGTAGGTGGCAGCGCCCTCGCCAAGAATACAGCCACCACCTGGGTGACCACGGGTGATGATGGTGCAGCAGAGGAGGCAGGAAATAAGGGAGGAGCAGATGTCGGCCGAGGACCAGAGCAGAGGTATGTCTCTATGCGCCTCCAGCTCATTTGTCCTCCCTGCTTGCGGACGTCTGGGGGCAGGGAGAACAAGGAAAAGCAATCCACAACCATACCGGTAGATGGGTCTCCAGTGCCGCAGCTTCAGTGCATGCTTCCTCCTGAAGTATGGGGGAGTAAGTAGGGGCTCCCCCACCGCAACTGGGGGTAATCCGGGGACTCATGAATCTATGGGAGGCTGGGCACCAATAGGATCTGGCAAGGTGCATGAAGACCCCGAAGAGAGGAAGCGGTCGTGGAGAGAAGGGGCATAAAGAGTAGTAAAAAAAAAAAAAAGAACAACTAACTCACTGTTTTCAAAATTCCCCAAAACATGACAAACCCTTACCTGGTCCAAAGTCATATGCTGCCAATATTTTTTTTTATAGTTGCCCCTATTTAGGAAGGGAAGGAACTGTATTTTGGCTCCGTGGAGCTGAACCGTGCTGATCCCTTCCACTTCCTTGTACCTCTTCAGAATGTGATCTGCCCCCACGCTGTCATGTTTTTTGAAGTCACTATATGGAGAGCCCGGGGGCACACTCCATAGACATGAATGCGGCCCTATTTTAGTTACATTTTCATAGTTTAGATGGCCATTCGGAACAAATCATGGCCACCACTTAACCAACAAGACCTTGTTAGTTAAGCGGTGGCCATGATTTGTTCTGAATAGCCACATCTAAACTAAAAAATCTTTAACTAAAAATAGCCCCATTCATGTCTGTGGAGATGCCCCCATGCTCTCCATATAGTGACTTCACAAAACGTGCTAGCATGGGGGCGGATCGAGGGCAGATAGCAGTCTGAAGAGGTACCAGGAAGTGGAAGGGATTTGAGGGGCTTGGCTCCATGGAGCCAAAATACGATCCCATCCCTTCCTAAATAGGGCAACTATAAAAAAAATATTTGCAGCATATGACTTCATGCCAGGTAAGGGTTCATCATGCTTGGTGGTGGGGGGGCATGGATAGTTGGTCTTTGAACTGCATTCAGTTTATGTGTTTCAGAAAGATTTTCAAGGCATTTGTTCTTTGAGCATAGAGAGAAATGTTATAAATGGATAAATGGGTATTGTGACATCATGTTCTCATATGCTAATGCAGCTCTTATGGACAGTGAAGTTTCAACAACAATAAAATGGAGACCCCTAACAGTTACTGGAAAGAGCTGTCTGTTGACATGAAACAAATAAAATTTATATACTAACATACTATAAAGCCAGCAGATAGGCCTAATGTCTTATCGAGTCTGCTCGAGAATCAGTACCCATAATTGGTACGTCACCACCAGGCCCCCCCATGTTCCCCCTTCCCCAAAGCATTTCCCCCAGCAATGGAATTCTCCAGCTTCATCCCTCCTATACCTGTCCCAGCCTCTCTTGAACCCTTCCTCCATAAATAAACCCACCAGCTCCCCGGGCAACATATTCCATGGCTCCACCACCCTCTCAGTGAAGTACTGCCTCCTTCTCTCCCCCCTGAGTCTCCCACCCTCCTGTTTCCAACTGTGCTCCCTGGTGGCACCACCCATCTTCCTCTTAAAGACCCCATATTGGCCTACCTTATTTACCCCTTTCAGATACTTGAAGACCTCAGTCATATCCCCCCAGTATCTCCCCTCCTCCAGTGAGAACAGGCTGAGCTCCTCCAATCTCTCCTTATACGACAGATCACCTAAATCCCGTATCATCTTAGTTGCCCTCCTCTGGACTCACTACAGGAGTGCAATGTCCTTCCTTAGGTGCGGATGCTAAAACTGCACAGTGTTCAAGGTGTGGTCTAACCAGGCAATTATACAGCAGCAGAATAACTTTCCCGCTTCTTGACGTAATCCCCCTGGTGATGCAACCCAGCATCTTATTTGCCTTGGCCGCTGCTGTTCTGCACTGCTCTGAGTTATTCATTTTGGCATCCACGACCACCCCCAGGTACCTTTCCCTATTCGAAGCCTGCAGTGCTACCCCCCAGGACGTACACTTGGCCTGGGTTCCTATGCCCCAGGTGAAGCACCTTGCACTTCCCTGCATTAAATATCAGTTTCCAGGTGCGTGACCATCCCTCCAGAGCATCCAGGTCCTCCCGTAGGACAACCCTACCCTCCTCCCTATCCACCACCGACCCTAGCTTGGAATCATCTGCAAAAAGGCTCATATTGCTCCTAATACCTACCTGATGTCTGAGATATAAGTGTTAAACAGGAGCGGTCCCAGGACTGATCTCTGTGGAACCCCGCTAATGACCCCCCTGGAGGACGAACGTTCCCACCTACCACCACCTGTTGAATACGTCCAGTCAACCAGGTCCCAGTCCACCTGACCAACAGGGCCCCCACCCCCATCCTCTCCAGTTTATCCAGCAGACCAGCATGAGGTACTGAATCAAATGCCTTGCTGAAGTCCAGATAGATGACATCCACGGTCTGCCCTGATCAAGCGCGTCATCATCCAGTCATAAAACTCCACAAGGTTAGTCTGACAGGATCTATCAGGACAAAGCCATGCTGGCGATCATCCAAGTGCCCTGTTCCTCCAAGAACACTCCAGCTTCTTCTTAAGGAAGGATTCCATCAACTTGCCCACCACCAATGTCAGACTGACAGGCCTGTAATTCCCCAGCTCCTCCTGCAGCCCCTTTGTGGATGGGCACAATGTGTGACACCCTCAACCTTGGGGCATCCTACCTGTCTGTGGGAAGTGTTAAAGAGGGCCATCAGTGGGGCAGCCAGGACATCGGCCAATTCCCAAAAGTACCCTGGGATGGATTCCATCTGGACCCAGACTTTTAATCCTTTCTTAGGGACTTGAGGGCTTTCCACACCCTGCTGACAGGGATTTCAACGTCGTGGCTCCCACCACCTCAGCAGGACTAGCGTGCCACTCCGTATGATGTAGACACCCCAGCCCCCACAGATACCACTGGTATTCCCCAACCAGGACCCCGTCCCTTCTGCCCGTTGTCCCCCTCACTTGGTTCCCCATCACTCTCTAGAAGGCCAATGCAAGTAATCATTGAGTACCTCTGCCTGTTCCTTACCTCCTCAACCCCACCCCCTCCTTGTCCTCAACCTACTGATCTGCCCTTTCACCTCCTTCTCTCCCCAATATACATGAAAAACCCTTCCCCAGTCCCCTGTGCAGTCTCTGCTCCATCCTTGCCTTGGCACCCTCACCACCCTGGTGACCCTCCTAGCCATTAGCAGATACTCATCCCTGTCCAAGACCCGCACAAACACCTATATCTACTGTATGCCCTTCTCCCTTACCGCCTCCTGTACCTCCTGAATCCACCAGCATGGCTTTCTGGACCTCCCAAATTACTTCTCTCCTTAGCACAGTACCTGGTAGCCTCCTGTAACCTCCGTTTGATAACTGCCCACCTGATCTCTGCATCCTTGCCCGGCCCTATCCCTCCAAATGGACCTTGAGGATTTTCTCCATGTTCTTGAAATCTGCCCATAAAATCAACTACCACCATCATTGTGCAAGCTCCCCCAGGTCCAAAACAAACCAGACCGTGTCATGGTCACTCCCAGTCAGGGGTCCCTCACCTCAGTTCATAGTCTGCTAGGACCATATCCAGGATCAGCCCTCTCATTGGGTTAACCACCAGCTTACTTAGGAATGCGTCCTGGAAGACGTCCAGCAGCCTCTGTTCCTTGGCCAAGGGGTCATAGTACCCCAATCAGCTCCTGCATGTTAAGGTCCCCAATACCACCACCTTCCCCATCCTGACCACAGTGGTCCTTGATGTTAGCCACCAGGCTATCCTCCAGGTCATCTACCATCATGGGGGCCTGTAAACACCCCATTTCCCACCTCTTACCCCCCTGAGCCTGCATGGTGACTCATAGGGCCTCCATGTTACCCTCTGCTCCCTCCACTCTGCTTGTCCCGATGCCATCCCTAACAATCAGAGCCACCCCACCCACCACTCTGTCCTTCCTGAGCACTGTGTACCCATTCAGGTTTAGGTCCCAATCATGTCCAGGAGTGGCCCATGTTTCAGTGACAGCAGCCACATCCATATCCCCTTCAACCAGCATTGCCTGGAGCTCAGGCATTTTGTTCCCCAAGCTCCTGGCATTTATCAGGACCACTCTCCAACCCTTGCCTCTACCCACTTTCCCTCTTCCAACCCGAGAGGTTTTGTGCTGCCGCCTACTCTGCTGCCCCTACGTCGCGGTTCCCACTAGGGAGGATGACTGAGCTATCCAAGGAGGGCATGCTAGGATCAGCCACACAGCCCGCCCTCTCCCTTCACAAAGTTTAAACCCCACCTAACATGAATAAATCCAGCCAGTTTCTGCTTTAGTACTTCCTTCCCACCAGGCTAAGATGGAGCCTATCTCTTGCATACATCCCTTGTCCTCCCATGTTGCCCCCAGTCCCTGGACCCTGCCCGATGCATCACACCACCCATTGAGCCACATATTAACCTCCCTAATTTTTTGCTTGTTCTCCACACTGGCCCTCGGCACTGGATGGATTCTGAGAAGGAAACTGAGCTTTCTATGGCGTGACAGACCCTGGCAAGTTCTCAGAACCTAGCCTGAATTTCCAGTGCACTATTTCCTTCAATATCATTAGTGCTCAGGTGCACTAAGATGTCAGGGGACCCTCCACAATCCCTCGCGAGGGCATAAACTAGATGCTTGGCCTTGTGCACTGTCAATCCTGAAATATTCTTGACCCTAACAGCACATGGCTTTTCCCCTTCCTGCCCATCCCACTGAATACCCCTAATCCATGGAGTCCCCAGTAGGAGTACCCTGACCCCCTATCAAAAGCCCCCCAAGTTGGCCCCCAACCCTTTTCCTAGCATTACATCCCAACTGGGTGACAGTTAGTCCCCCTGTTTGAGTATCACCTACCGCCCTATTCCTCCTGTCCCCGCACTTTTCCCTGACTGACCCATGCACCCCAAGTTCAGCCTTGACCTCGCTCCCTTCCCTAGCTGACCCATCAGATCCAGGCTTCCGCTTCTCCTCTGTGTCACTCAGGATGATCCCGCCAGCTCCTGAAGTAACAAGTTCCTCTCTCTCCTTGTCTCTCTCTCTCTACAATAGCTGTTTTGCTCCTCCCCCCAGTGCAGTCCTGCTAGTCCTCTAGACCCCCTCTTCCCTAACAGAGTCCTCCACCTTCCTGTGTAGGTCCCCACTGATCCCAGCTTCCCTTCCCGCATTAGTTACATATCCTTCTGAATCCTTGGAGCCCTCACTCCCCCCATCAAAGTCTGCCACATTTGCACTCCTTTCACTGCTGCCAGGACCCCCGTGCCCACAGTGTCCCCCTGCAGATTAACCCCACTCCTCCCAATCGCTGGGCTTCCCACACCCTCTGACCCATGCGTGTCAATTTATGAAGCCCCCCCCGCTTCTCTTGCCTACCTGGCCATTCCTCGTGACCACCCACCCAACCCCTTAACTGTCTCCACTGGGCTGACAACACCTTCAGTCCCCAGAGTGTTCTCATGTAAGGTCCCACCCCGCCTCTCTTGCTGTCCTGGTGCTCCACTTACCCAACCCACCCCTCACCTCCTTATCCACCACTGATCCATTAACCTCATCTGCCCATCCTTTATCAGGAGTAGAGGCTCAAATCTGTTTCTAAGGTCTAAGCCTACCACCTTGCTTCCCCTGTATTATCTCTCCCCCAACCTGCTCGTGTCTGTGCTGCTCTCTGCCTGACCCCCAATTTTCTGCCAGCATTTTTGGCCTATGTCGCATTTGTCCCCTCTACCTAACTCCTCTCGTGCTGCTTCCTTGCACCACCTGTTCTGTTCATATTACAGCTATCCTGGTGCAGCAGCGGAACAAAAAGCCTGGCCCATATTCCCTCCAGCCCCCTCACCACTTCTCCTACCAGGACAGTCTCTATCTCCCCACCCACCTAGGTTCCACTTTAACCACATCACCTTCTCCCTTAACTGTGCCAACTGGCAACACACCATACAGCCACCCATCCTCCAGGCCAAGGCCAGAGCCATGGCCGACCCACACCCAGTACACCCCACCACCCTACCAAAGATGCCGGCCCTAGTGATATGTGGCCCCCACCTTATCCCCATCCCCATTTTATTCTTTTGTGTTATGTCAGGTTTTTTTTAAGCTTCCACTAGCAAGCACCCACCTTCCCTTGTTAGCAAGAAGCCCCTACCCCCTTGCCCCCTGCTTGAGCGATTACCTGAACCCTATTCACTACAAGTTACAACGAGTTAAACATAAATAACACTCTGAACAGTTTGATCTGTATAGAGCCTTTAGAGTACACCCTATACAGATTAGAGCAATAGAGCCCAAAAATAGTCATTCAAACACTTATGCCCCAATAGGGCCCTTTAAAGTATACCCTACACAGTTAACAGCAGCAGGGACCTAAACGTGAAATCCCTTAAATGCTTGCCCCCACAAGGTCACTTACATGTGGGGAAAACATCCTCTGCTGAGTAAACTCAACCTAGGGCAGCCACACCCACTTGCCCCAGAAGCTCAGTCCCTTGGCTCCCTCCGATAGGTGCTGCCTCCAGTGGGTGGTTCCAGAGAGTCTGTTTAATAAAGGAGGTGGTGCTGGGTGGGAGAAACAGTATCAAAGCGTTAAACACAACTCCTTCCAGGTGGTTTGGTGGCTGGGCACTCGACGCTTAAGCCCAGCCACGGAGTTCAAACTTGGCGCCCTTTCCGCCAATTGGCCACCACTGATGCAGCCGAGTCCACAGTCCCCAGCACTGCCTCCATTCCCCGCTGCAGTCACCGCTGATGTGGCCAGTCCTTCCTCCTCAGCGCTGCCGCCGATGCGCCAGGATCCTCAGAACACAACTCCTTCCAGGTGGTTTACAGGGCTGGGCTCAGCGCCTTTAAGCCCAGCCACAAAGTTCAAACTTGGTGCCCTTTCCACCGATTGGCTGCCGCCGATGCAGCTGAGCCTACAGTCCCCAGCACTGTCCCCATTCTCCTCACTGCAGTTACCACTGATGCAGCCAGTCCTTCCTCCCCAGCGCTGCCGCCAATGCAGCTGGGATCCCCAGAACACAGCTCCTTCCACATGATATGAGGGTGCAATTTTCCTTTAAATCATGCCACATATATTTTATTGGCTCGGTACAAGAAAACTACTTGAACCTTCCCCAGGCCACACTGGACGTAGGAAGGAACCTCCCCATCCAGGGAGCACCAGAGCCACACACCTCAAGTTGAGAAGAAAGCACAACAGTTGGACCACAGTGAGCTCAGGGAGGTGAGGATGGTAGGAACAGAGGCACCCAGTCAGTTGTTCCACACCACAATCCATACACCATTCTGGGGAGCATAGCTCCTATGGATACACCGCAGAGGAGACTAAGAAGGCTGAGGACAACTGTCACAAGGAGCCCACAGGAAGGAGGCCAGAGGACACCACAAGGAAAGGCAGCTCCTGGTGGGGACTCAATTTTGGGATAGAACTTGGGGAGCGAGGAAAACTGAGTAAGGTGCCTGGGAGGGGCCTGGAATGCTGGGATGCATGGGAGGGGGCATCACAAGTAGAAAAAGGGAAGTGGTTATCCCTTTATACAGACAGTTGGTGAGACCCCATCTGGAGTACTGAGTGCAGTTTTGGAGACCTCATCTACGCAAGGACATAGACAGGATGGAAGCAGTCCAGAGGAGGGCAACTAAAATGGTGCAGGGTCTGCAGCAGAAGCCATATGAAGAGAGACAGAGAGCTTAATATGTATACTCTTGATGAAAGGAGGGGCAGGGGGACATGATAGAAACGTTCAAGTACCTCAAGGGAATCAACAAAGTCCAGGAGGGTAGCATCTTTCAGAAAAAGAGATGTGTAAGAACAAGGGGGCACAATTTAAAGATAGAGGGGGGCAGCTCAGGGATAATGTGAGGAAATTTTTTTTCACAGAGAGAGTGGTGGATACACGGAACAGCCTTCCTGAGGAGGTCGTTGGGTCTAAAACAGTGGAGGAATTCAAACATGCATGGGACAGACACAAGGCAATTATAGTTGGGGATTGCAGGAAGTAGGCTGTTGGTTAACTAGAATCTACAGCTTATCCAGTAGGTAGGGAAATGGGCAGACTGGGTGGGCCAAGTGGTCCTTATCTGCCGTCAAAGTCTATGTTTCTATGTTTCTATGCCTGGTGCCATGGCTTGGAGAGACAGGAAGCGCATCCTCAGGATCACGAGAACAGCTGCACGGGAGTCTGAGCTGGACGTCATTTGTCCACCTAGGGACAAATGACCTGGCTCATCATGAGATTAGAGCAGTGCAGAAGGACTTTGTAGAATTGGGGAGGGGCCTAAGACAAGTAGCACACACAATATCCTTCTCTGAGGTGCTGCCTGTCAATGGCATGAGTGAGGCGAGGGTGCTTTGCACCATGCAGTTTAATGAATGGTTAAAAAAATGGTGTGGAGCACAGGGGTTTGGCTTCATTGGGGACTGGGGCTCCACCTGGAGGGACACCAGCCTATACTGGCAGGATGGTCTGCATCTGTCCAGGAAGGGAACAAGTCTTTTGAGCAATCGGTTTAAATGCTTCATTGGCAAGCTTTTAAACTAGTCAAAGGGGGAGGCACTGATAAGCACAGGAAAATCCCAGCCTCTCCTACAAAACAGGGTACTAAATGAGAAAAAGACCGAGGTAGAAAGGTCAGTGGGGGATGCTGCAAAAGAAGGCAAAGCCATCAAAAAATAGAGAGCAATGAGTACCAATGCCCGAAGTCTGAGTAACAAGCTTCCTGAATTAGTGGCCTTGATGGAGGAGGAACATCTGGATATTGTGGCAGTCACAGAACATGGTCACACAAAACCATGACTGGGACGTGAACGTGCTAGGATACACTATCTACAGGAGGGACAGGGAGGCAAAAAGAGGAGGAGGAGCTCACTTTACATAAGAGGAAGAATCAAAGCAACAGAACAAAAGGGAAAACAGGGAGGAGAAGAAGCACTGTGGGTAAATTTGGAGATCAGCAATGGCACCACAATCCGCACAGGGGTTGTATACAGCACTCTTCTCAGGGGAGGAAATGGACAAGGAAATGCTAGAAAGAATACTTAGAATGGCAGAAAAAGGGAGATATTGCTGATGGGTGATCTGAATATGCCAGATGTTAACTGGAGTGCGTTGCAGCAGCCACTTGAAGAGTGGGGTTATTCTAGATGCCTACAGGGGCATGCCTTAGACAACTAGTATTGGAGCCCACTCGAGAGGGAGCAATCTTAGACCTGGTTCTCTCAAATGGAGATGAAGAGAGGATCACAGATGTAGAAGTGGGTAGCCATCTGGGAACTAGCGACCATCCGAACAGTATGGTTCTAATAAACACAGCAGTAGAGTCAAGCCATACAAAGGCAAAAGTACTGGACTTTAGGAGGGCTGACTTTGCCAAAATGGGTGAGTGCCTAAGGAATGCACTAGCAAATGGGCAGGGAGGAGGTGGAAGAACAATGGGAATAATAAAAACTGCCATCACAGAGGTAACAAGCCTTTGTGTGAAGCAAATAAACAAAGCGAAGCGATGTAGAAACCACTATGGTTCTCAAAGGAAGTGGCAGTGAAGGTTCAAGAGAAAAAAGCATTCAGGAAGTACAAGGAATCACAGAAGGAGCAGGACAGAGAACTGTATCAGTTAAAGCAAAGGAAGCTGGGAAGGCAGTCAGAACATCAAAGGCCCAAACCGAGGAAAAGATAGCCAACTCAGTTATGAAGAGGATAAAACCTTTATAGGTACATCAGGGAGCGAAGGAAGACCAAGGGAGGTTAGTAGGAAGCAATAAAGGGAGGGAGGGTGGGCAGAGGGTGACTGTGAAAAGGCAGAGATACTAAACAAATATTTTTGCTCAGTATTTACAAAGGAAGTGGGAGGTACCTAAAACAAACAGTAGAAACACTCTGGATACAGAAGTTGATACCAGCCCATTTACAGAAGAAAAGGGTTCTGAAAGAACTCTTAAAACTGACAGTGGACAAAGCAATGGGGCCTGATGGGATTCATCCCGAATTCTAAAAGAACTAAGGTAGAACTAGTGACACCACTGACTACCCTCTTTAACAAATCATGGGAGGATGGGGTGGTACCGAGGACTGGAGGAGGGCAGATGTGATTCCCTTCACAAAAGTGGAAGCAAGGCAGAAGCAGGAAACTACAGACCTGTTAGTTTAACCTCAGTGGTAGGAAAATGATGGAATCACTTCTGAAGGAAGAATTGTTGAGTATCTAGAGGCCAGAGGGCACAGGACCCAAGGCAGCATGGATTCACAGTGGGAAGGTCATGCCAGACAAATCTGATAGATTTCTTTGACTGGGTAACCAAAGTAGTAGATCAGGGAGGGCTGTGGACATGGCCTACCTAGACTTTAGCAAGGCATTTGACACAGTCCCTCACAAAAGATATAAAAGTTAGCCAGCCTGGGAGTGGGTCCCAAGATGACAGCCTGGGTAAAGAATTGGCTGGAGAATAGGACACAGAGAATAATAGTAAATGGAGTCCACTCTGAAGAAAGGGGGTTACTAGTGGGGTACGGAGGTTCAGTATTAGGACGGTCCTCTTCAATGTCTTTATAAGTGACATTGCAGAGAGACTGGAAGGAAAATATGTCTCTTTGCAGATGACACAAAGATCTGCAACAGAGTTGATGCACAAGGTGGGGTGGAAAGGATGAGAAGGGATTTGGCAAGGTTAGAGGAATGGTCAAATGTGTGGCAGCTTAGATTCAATGCTAAGAGTGCAAGGTAATGCACCTGGAAACAAAACCCTGGGGAAGAGTGCACAATGGGGTGAGATAACAACAACAAAAATGGAAAGGGACCTGGGGGTAGTCATATCAGATGACCTAAAGGTGGGCAAGCAATGTGAGAGGGCAGCAAGGAGGGCTGGAGGGATACTGGGATGCATAGAGAGGCATCACCAGTAGAAAACAGGAAGTTATTATCCCTCTGTACAGACAGTTGGTGAGACCCCATCTGAGTACTGCATGCAGTTCTGGAGACCCCATCTCCAAGACATAGACAGGATGGAAGCTGTCCAGAGGAGGGCAACTAAAATGGTGCAGGATCTGCACTGGAAGACATATGAAGAGAGACTTAAGGAGCTAAATATGTATAGCCTCGAGGAAAGGAGGAGAGGGGGACATGATAGAAATTTTAAGTACCTCAAGGGAATCAACAAAGTCCAAGAAGGTAGCATCTTTCAAAAACAGGGTGTGCAAGAACAAGGGGCACAATTTGAAGATAGAAGAGTGGCTCAGAGGTAATTTAAGAAGTATTTTTCACAGGATTGTGGTGCATGGAACGGCCTTCCGGAGGAAGGTTGTGGAGTCAAAACAGTGGTGGAATTCAAGCATGCATGGGACAGTCATAAGGCAATTTTAGGGGTGGGGTAGGAAGAAGTAGGCTGCTGGTTAACTAAGATCTGCAGCTTATCCATTAGGTAGGAAATGGGCAGACTGGGTGGGCCAAGCGTCCTTATCTGCTGTCAAATTCTGTGTTTCTAGGATCGGCTCTTCATCGAACTTGGTTTTCATCAGGGTGTCACGCTATTGGAACTTTTTTACTCCAGAGTGCAGACTTTTGCTTCTTTCATTATGTTACAGGGCTAGCTGCCTCTTGCCTGCACTTCCCACTTCCGCGGTGACATGTTGCTGTTGTTTCCTAACAGTGAGGTAAGGTTAGCTTACTACAGTATTTCTAGGAGTGGTCAAATGTTACCACAGACAAGTAAGTAATGGAAGTGGTGAGCCAAGGCTTGTCCCTGCAGTTCAGAAAATTCTGAAAACTGCAGAACCCAAAGATTTTTCAGCTTCACAAACCAGCAAAAAAAATCCTGTTGGAACTGGAAGTAAAGAAATTACTGCAAGCACAGTTGGTACCTGCTATGCAATGGAGCAAGGGTCTTTTTCCAGATACTCCAGACCCACAAGAGAAATGTGGAGTGGTGACCCATTTTAGACCTGAGATATCTGAATAAATACACAAAGAAAGAAAGTTTCAAAATGGTCACACTGGGCTCAGTGATACCATCTTTGCAAGTGGGAGGCTTGCTGGGGTCATTGGATCTGAAAAGATGCCTACTTTCGCATACCAGTCAGACCCAGTCACAGAAAGTACCTCACCTTCAGGCTAGAGAACTGCCAATACCAGTTCACATCCCTTCCCTTCGAGCTCACCTCAGCACCAAGGGTTTTCACAATGTACCTGGCTGTGGTGGCAGCATATCTGAGAAGGCAAGATGTGGGTTGTCCCTACCTGGATGAATGTCTGGTCTCAGGAAAAACACAGCAGGAAGTGGAGTCCTCTACACAGTTGACAAAAAGTACACTAGAGGACTTGGGTTTCTCATAAATCTTCAGAAGTCACAAACAGAACCAGTTCAGGTTCTGAACTTCATTAGTACAGAACTAGATACCCTGAAGGAAGGCTTTTTCTGTGCAAGGGTAGCAAATTTAATTTCAACTGCAGACTCCTTCCAGGCAGATCAGCCAAGACCTACAAGGGATTTTCTACAGTTGCTGAGACACATGGCCTTATCACTGCAGTGGTACCAGGTGTCAGGTTCTAGATGACAGGCATCCAGTATCATTTCAGTGATCACTGATCTCAGGGATGGGATCCTATGTCCAGACTGGTGCCTGTCAAAACTTGCTAAGGGCACTGGACAGGTGGAGGAAGAAGATAACCTCAGAGGGGAATTCCTTTCTCAGCACTCTCCCACAGCTATCCTCGCAACAGATGCCTCCTTCCTAGGTTGGGGGCACCTGGAGAATCTCATCATGAGTGGCACCTGGAGTACACAGGAGACTCAGGTGCATATCAGCCTCCTGGAGGTCAGGGCAGGGTACCTGGCACTGCAAATATTTTCCTCCCAGATCCAGGATCAGTCTGTCCAAATCAGGACAGAAAACACCATAGCTATATATTACATAAACAAACAGAGAGGAACAAGGTCTTCAGATTTATGCACAGAAGCCATGAAGCTCTTGAACCTAGCCTACTCCATGGAAGCAGAGCTATCCACAGTATACCTACCAGGAAAAGACAGTGTGCTAGCAGACTCTCTGAGCAGGATCAGCCAGGGAAACCATGAATGGACCCTGAACCAGCAGGTGCTGGCATCTGTGTTCAGATGTTGTGGTACACCAGAAATAGATCTGCTTGCTTCTTGGGAGAAGTCAGTTCCCACTTTTTTGTTGCAGACCCCCAGTGATAGGCTCAGTTCCAGTGGATGCAGTAGTCTTGGACTGGTCAGGGAAGTTTCTGTATGCTTTCCCCCATTCCTACTCTTTCTGAGAGTGTTCATCAAGATAAGGGAGTCAGCAGCGATGATTCTCATGGGACCAGACTGGGCCAAGCAGACCTTGTATTCCATGCACCTGTCTTTCCCCAACAAGTCTCCCATCAGTTTGCCATTGAGATACAATCTGCTGACACTGTCTCTGAGCAGGATAACATTCCCAGACCTGAGAACCCTATGCCTCAGGGCATGGTTCTTGAACAGCTAGTTTTCTAGGATAAATCTTTCAGACGAAGTACTGAAAATGTTGAAGGTTTCTAGGAAACCAGAAGCAAGAAAAACACATGCTTCGAAATGGAGAAGGTTCTTTCCCCTATCCAGTCAGGTCTGTCTACAGTCTTGGATTACTTGGTCCACTTTCAGTCATTGCCTGAGGCCATCAACCCTAAAGGTGCTTTTGGCTGCAGTGTTAGCTTACACATCAGCTGGTAAGGAAAGGTCAATGAAACCCCAATTTCAAAAAGTTCTACAAAGGTCTTAATCACCTGTACCCTCCTGTGAGCGACCCTGCCTCAGACTTGAATGTGTGTATTGCCACTGGAGCTCCTTTTAAACTTATGGCTGCTGCGGCTCAAGTACTGTATGTCACCTGAAAAACTATTTTGCTAGTGGCATGCCATCTGGTAGAAGGGCGGGTGAGCTGCAAGCCCTCTGCACAGATCCAAACTGCATAATTTTCCATAGGGACAAGGTAGTCCTGAGGACAAACAAGAAATTCCTCCCCAAAGTGGTAGTGGTATCTAAATTCCATCTGAATTAGTCAGTTGCCCTTCCTGTTTTCTGGATTACTGAAAAATCCAGCTCAGGGGAACAAAAGCTCCACTGTCTGGATGTCAAAAGGGCACTGAGTTACACAGCCCTTCCTTTGTTGAATGATGTGACCCTTTATGCTGCTGATAGGGTGAAAAATCTGGAGGTCATTGTGGACTCCAAACTGACGCTGGAATTCCAGGTGTCAGCTGTTGTTATCATATAAATGTAGTCTTAAGTACAGATTTTTTGTTTCTAGATACATGGATGAGAAATAAGCGTCTGCTGCTTAATAGTAGCAAAACAAAATGTGTGCTCTTTGGAACAAGACAACGCATTACTAAGAGCGACCCTATCTTAATATTTGACTTAAATGGGATCGCCTTACAACAAGTTTTTTAGTTCAAGTACTTGGGAGTCACTCTGGATTCTGGTTTGTCCTATTCTACTCATATAAAGTTTTTGATGTTGCCAAAACCCTCCTCTTTGCACCATGTCTTCAACCACTTGTTGAAGACCCTGATGCGACGTCCCTAGACTCCCTGGCAGTATACAGATAGAGGCTCAGTGAAAGTCACTTTGCATGCCACCTGCTTCAGGCCCTCCTCAGCTCACTATACTCTATCATGCACCACTCCTACTTCTTTCCTTGCCAGGTCATAAGTCCTCAGAGTACAGTGACATCCAGCTCCCTGTCCTACTCACTGCTGTAGTGATCCTAATGATCTGCTCTTCTTTCTTCTATGCCGAGGCTTCAGGTAGGCACTTCACCTTCCTCTTTCCCTGCCTTCCTGCTCCCAAAACCAACCCAGTAATGATTGAGATGTAAAAGTATTCTTGTATCTAGACACAAAGAACAACACCTAATGGCCATTAGAACTGTGAAGTCATCTCTGGCTGGCAAATTATATTGATGGTCATTATTTTAAACCGTATCTGGCCATCCTAGCTGACAAGGACTGTGACATACTTTTTCCTCTTTATATGTGGGATATTCATAAGTAATATTGTTTTTATAACATAGTTTTTACTGAAGTTTCAATTATGAGTACAGTACAGAGGAAAGAACATGTATTAATTTGTTTTACACATGACTGATAGTTAGCAAAAAGATTTAATTACGCTGCTTTACTGAAATAGATCATTAGTTCAGAGTAGTTTGTCAAAAAAAAATGTAACATAGAGTTTCTGGCAAAATTACTGTGTCTGAATGTTTAATTTACACATTATTAGTTCAAATTGATTTTTATCTGTTGCCCTGGGCCATAGAATAGTAAAAGGGGTATTGAGGAAAGAAGGGGAAAGGGAGAGAAATGTTGTCTGGTACCCAAGACATCAGTTAAATTTGTTAGAAATGCTTAAAGTAGAGATGGTAAGGGTAAAGACTTGAGCGGCATGGGAGGGGGGTGAGGGTAGTGGGGCCCTACCTCATGGAACAAAGTCAGCATTATGATCTAAGTGATACAGCACCCACCCTCTTTCCCCAAGCAGAGTTACTTTATTTCGCAGTGTACAGTATAGTGAATTTTTCTATCCTGTAACTATCGAGAAATGCGTTCTGCCAGTGTTGAAGTATGGGGGGAGTTGTGGTGTGTCAGAGGCTTGTGATCATCTTCTTTCCTGCCAAAACAAGTATCAGGAGCAGTCTGAGAGTGTGTCCCCTTAGGGAGCCATTTGGTAGAGGTGTGGCCATTAAAATCAAAGAGGGGGCTACCTTTCCTGGGCAATTAAACAGTTCTTCTAGTTCTGCTACGACTGCCTGCCAAAAGGGCTGTACTACTGGGCATAGCCAGAAGATATGCACTTGAGTGCCTAACTGCTAGCTGAAAGCTCTCCAGAAATGGCCCTTTTCGAGCCCGTTATATTTAGCCACTATGTCTGGAGCGAAAAAAATAAATAAATTTGGTCTGACATGTCCATACAAACTCCAGCCAAGGAGTTGCTGCTGTCAGTCTATAGGCTGTAAGTTAATATTCTTATGAATGGGTACAACAAGGTTAGAGATCCAGACCATGACCTGTGTAATTGTAAACATCTCCAGTGTCATGTATTCTGTATATTTAGTCTGATTATCTTTTATAAATGCCTTTGTTTTGTATGTGCCTGTTGTTGTCAACTCTGATCCTTTGTAACTTCCTGAATCGTGCTTAAAACTAGGCATTTATTTTTCTAGTGTACCTACCTGGTTAACAGAAAGTAAATAAATAAATATGGAATATAGAAAGAGCATGAGTCATATATTTCAGACCAGTAAGTGGTACCAGAAACCCCAACAATATTGGTTGGGACCTATTCTTGCCAATATTGATGATCCTTTTGATAAGACATCTTTCTTCCTCAGTATTCACACATGACATTACTCTGCACAGATTGGCAAACTTCTTGCAGGCAGTAAAAAAGATAAGATGCAGGAAAAATGACAATGGGATTTACTGTATGTCAATTATATTTTTAGGCATTCAAATAACTTTTTTTAAATCAGTTTTTATTGAGAGAATTTTCAATTACAAGAAACAGATGTCACTATTCAGTTAAGTCACTTTACGAAGCTGTGCAGATAACCAGTACAGACTCATTGAGCACAAGACCATAGCATCTACATGCAAAAACATAGAAACATAGACTTTGACGGCAGATAAGGACCACTTGGCCCACCCAGTCTGCCCATTTCCCTACCTATTGGATAAGCCGCAGATTCTAGTTAACCAACAGCCTACTTCCTGCAACCCCCCCAGTATAATTGCCTTATGTCTGTCCCATGCATGTTTGAATTCCCCCACTGTTTTAGACCCCACAACCTCTCCAGGAAGGCGGTTCCATGCGTCCACCACTCTCTGTGAAAAAAATTTCCTCACATTACCCCTGAGCCGTCCCCCCCATCTTTAAATTGTGCCCCCTTGTTCTTACACATCTCTTTTTCTGAAAGATGCTACCCTCCTGGACTTTGTTGATTCCCTTGAGGTACTTGAAAGTTTCTATCATGTCCCCCTGTCCCTCCTTTCATCAAGGGTATACATATTAAGCTCTCTCAGTCTCTCTTCATATGGTTTCTGATGTAGACCCTGCACCATTTTAGTTGCCCTCCTCTGGACTGCTTCCATCCTGTCTATGTCCTTGCGTAGATGGGGTCTCCAAAACTGCACGCAGTACTCAGATGGGGACTCACCAACTGTGTCTGTACAGAGGGCTAACCACTTCCCTTTTTCTACTTGTGATGCCCCTCCCTATACATCCCAGTATTCCCCTGGCTCTCCTTACCGACTTCTCACATTGCTTACTCACCTTTAGGTCATCTGATATGACTACCCCCAGGTCCCTTTCCATTACTGTTGTTGTTAGTACCTCCCCTGCTATTGTGTACTCTTCTCCTGGATTTTTATTTCCCAGGCGCAGTACTTTGCGCTTCTTTGCATTGAATCTAAGTTGCCATGTGTTTGACCATTCCTCTAACCTTGCCAAGTCCCTTCTCATCCTTTCTAACCCCCCTTGTGTATCAACTCTGTTACAGATCTTTGTGTCATCTGTAAAGAGGCATACCTTTCCTTCCAGACCCTCTGCATTGTCACCTATAAAGAGCGTTAAAGAGGACTGGACCCAGTACTGAGCCCTGAGGTACTCCACTAGTAACCCCCCTTTCTTCGGAATGTGTTCCATTCACTATTACCTTCTGTGTCCTGTTGTGCAGCCAGTTTGCTACCCAGGCTACCACCCTGTGACCCACTCCCAGGCTGGCTAACTTGATTATTAATCTTTTGTGCAGGACTGTGTCAGATGCCTTTCTAAGGTTTAGGTAGGCCATATCCACAGCCCCTCCCTGGTCTATTACTTTGGTCACCCAGTCAAAGAAATCGATTAGATTCGTTGACATGACCTTCCTGCTGTGAATCTATGCTGCTTTGGGTCCTGTGACCCGCTGGCCTCTAGGTACTCAACAATTATTTCTTTCAGAAGTGATTCCATCATTTTCCCCACCACTGAGGTCAAACTAACAGATCTGTAGTTTCCCTCCTCTGCCTTGCTCCACTTTTGTGAAGGGAATCATCTGCCCTCCTCAGTCCTCAGGTACCACCCCATCCTCCCATGATTTGTTAAAAGTGTGGTCAGTGGTGTCACTAGGTCCTCCTTAGTTCTTTTAGGATTCTAGGGCCAGATCCCGTCAGGCCCCATTGCTTTGTCCACCTTGAGTTTTGAGTTCTTTCAGGACTCTTTATTCTGTAATGGACTGGCGTCAACCCCACTACAGAGTGCTTCTATTGTTTGGTTTAGGTAGCTCCTCCTCTTCTTCTTTTGTGAATACTGAGCAAAGTATTTATTCAGTATCTCTACCTTTTCACTGTCTCCTCTGCCCACATCCCTCTCCTTTATTAATCTTCACTATCCCTCCTTAACCTTTCTATACTCCCTAATGTACCTATAAAGGTTTTATCCCCTTCTTAACTGAGCTAGCTATCTTTTCCTTGTTTGGGCCTTTGCTTTTCTGACTGCCTTCCCACTTCTTTCTGCTTAATTGATACAGTTCCTGTCATTGCTCCTTCTGTGATTCCTTATACTTTTTGAATGCAGCCTTTTTTCTCTTAACCTTCCTGACACCTCTTTTGAGAACCAAAGTGTTTTTTATTCCGCTTTGTTTTCTTTGTTGTTTCACACAAAGGCTTGTTGCCTCCATGATGGCAGTTTTGATTTTTCTCCATTGTTCTTCCACCCCTCCTTTCTGGCCATTTGCTAATGCATTCCTCAGGTATTCACCCATTATGCCAAAGTCAGCCCTTCTAAAGTCCAGTATCCTTGTCTTTGTATGACTTGTCTCCACAGTTGTGTTTATTGTGAAGCACACTGTGCAGTGGTCGCTTGTTCCCAGATGTCTACTGACTTCTAAATTTGTGATCCTCTCTCCATTTGAGAGTACCAGGTCTAATATTGCTCCCTCCCGAGTGGGTTCCACCACTAGCTGTCTAAGGCATGCCCCCTGTAGGGCATCGAGAATGACCCTGCTCCTGGATGTGGCTGTAGTCCATGTCATCCAGTTAACATCTGGCATATTCAGGTCCCCCATCAACAGTATCTCCCCTTTTTCAACCATTTTGAGAATGTCCTCTATCATTTTCTTGCCCATTTCCTCCCCTTGAGACGGGGGTCTGTATACAACCCCTGTGCAGACTGTGATGCCATTCCCTGTCTCCAAAGTGACCCAGAGTGCCTCTTGTCCTCCCCCTTTACTTCTTAGTTCTGTAGCTTTGATCCCTTCCCTTATGTAGAGTTACTCCACCTCCTCTTTACCCTCCCTGTCCCTTCTGTGGAGATTGTGTACCCTGGTATGTTGACATCCCAGTCATGGTTCTCCGTGTACCATGTTTCTGTGACTATACAATATCCAGTGTTCCTCTTCCATCAGGGCTACTAGCTCAGGAAGCTTGTTTCCCAAACTACGGGCATTGGTACTCATTGTCCTCCATTTAATGTTGGCTTTATCCTTTTTACCCATCCCTGCTCTTATTGCCCTTGTCTATTTTTCCATTTACCCCTGTCCTGCCCTCTGTCAAGCTCTGTACCTCAGTGTTTACCCTACTACTTGCCATGTTTTGTGGGGGAGGCTTGAACTTTCCTGCTTCCTATCAGCACCTCCCCCCTTGGCTAGTTTAAAAGCTTGCCAAGGAAGCATTTAAACCTGTCACCTAGGAGCTTGTTTCCCTTCCTGGACAGATGCAGACCATCATGCCAGTATAGACCCTCATCTCTCCAGGTGGACCCCCAGTCTCCAATGAAGCCAAAGCCCTGTGCTCTGCACCAGTTTTGCAACCATTCCTTAAACTGCATGGTGTGCAGTACCCTAGCCTCACCACTGCCATAGACTGGCAGCACCTCTGAGAAGGTTACAGTGCTTGCTGCCTATCTGAGGCCCCTCCCCAACTCCACAAATTCATCCTGCACTGCACTGATCTCATGCCTAGCTAGGTCATTTGTCCCAAGGTGGACAATGATATCTAGTTCCCTCTCCTGTGATGCTACTTCTGCAATCCTGAGGATTTGCTTCCTGTCCCTCTAAGCCATGGCACCAGGCACCTTACTTCCCTCTCCTCTCCCTTCCCCAGGTCTACACCCCTAACAATTGAGTCCCCTATCAGAAGCTGTTTCCTTCCCCTGTGGTGTCCCTTGCCACCCTTTTGTGGGTCTCCCTTGTGGATGTCCCCAGCATTCTTCTTGGTCTCCACTGAGGGTGTCATCATAGAGGAACCTTGATTTGCCAGACTGACATGATTTGTGTAGAGGTATAACTAGGGGGCTACGCCTCTATTCCACCACCCCCTTACCCTCCCAGAACCCACTGTGGTCCAACTGCTCTTCACACTTGGCAACCTCTGAGGCAGTGGTTGTGGAACTGCTGCTCTTTGGGTGCTCAGATGCTCAGAAATAATAGTACTGCTGTATTAATGCATATCATTATACCATGCAAGAATAAAGTACACTCAAGGAATAAAATCTGAATTGACCTCTAATTGAAAAAGACCCATATGCACCAGAATTCTTCCCCTTTCTCCTGGTGTCCTTGCAATGTGAAAGTAAGACATTCCATTCGGTATATAGTTTTACCTTTCTTGTACCAAGACTTCTTTGTTAGGATTTTATCAGTGAAGCACAGATAGGTGATAACATTTGTGGCTGCTAAAATCAATATTAAAAGTAATTTTAAAAAGTTCCCCCCGGATCCTCATTCCTGGAACAACCAAAAGGACCAAGGAAGGAGTTAGTATATTTTGGTGAAAAAATGTGTTATTGAAATCTAGCTTTACCATTTCCCAAAATCCCTTATAAGGGGGCAGGACCAAAAAACATGGGAATGGAGGCATTCGAATAACTTCTCTTGTTGTTAATGTATTCTTTTGTAGGATTTTATGTTATGGGCTAGTATGTAACAGTTTTTATATTTGTTCATTTATTGTAATGATCGTTTATACATGACTGAACAAATAAACTTTCCTAGTATAGCATGCATATGCTATTTATCATATGCTGACTGTACCTGTATGCTCTAGTTGTTGGTTTGTATTGTCACTGTCTGTGGTCTTATTGCTGAAAATTAATAAACTTTAAATATACAAAAACAGCTAATCCCCCCCAGAAGTTTTGTGTAGGTAGTACATGACCCCCAACAAACTTCAAAACTGGGGATCCTGACCCATAACTGCTGCTGGAAATGTGGCTCCCCAAGGGGCACACTGATACACATAGAGTACTATAGTCATGGCCCCTGCTCTTATCTTTTTAGCAGGAAGTAATAACTGTGTGTAATTATTTGTTTACCTGTCCTGTTATTGCATGTTACTGTTCTCTGTGACGTGAAACCTTTGTAAAAGAGGCTGTTGGCTCAAAGGTGTAACTCTGAAACTTAAATAAAATAAATAAAGTGTACGACAAGTGTCAAACACTGCTAGGGGTGACCCTCCCTTTCGAGAGAGACTTGTGGCTTATGGGGCATGCCTCTCCCTTTATGGGACTCTGACTCATGGCAAAGAACTGGCTGCTTATTGTAGCTCTAGAGGTGAATCGGCTCATATTATGCAAGTGGAGAACCCGGGCTGTTCCAGCCATTCAAGAATGGTCCGAGTGATTGGTACATTAGCTATGTATGACAGAGTGAGCTATTTTGTGGTTTACTCACTCAGTGTGTATATAAAGAGGTGTGCCGCCCTTGACTACGGTGCCATTTATGTAATAACCCTAAGGACTAGGACACAGTGCTAGTACACCTAACAGGAACAGCCCCCCACATCCCAGTTTCTCTTTGTTCAAATAGGGATGGTGGATTGGATAGGAACAAGGGTGCTTCCAGGAATATAGCCCTTCTGTATTTACTCTTAGGTGTTGCAGTGCTAGCTGGTTGCAGCAGTTTTAAATGGCTAGAGGTCTTGCAGTTATTATGTGGCTACTGGTATAGGATATATTGGTACTCTATTGTTGTGTGCATTGTATCTGTTTTCGTCTTATCTGAAAATTCAATATAAAAACATTTAACCACACACAAAAAAGTGTGGTAGAATGTGTTATTCTTATGGTATAAGAACTGCGAACTGAAGATGAGCAGTTCTGATCCACAAAGAATGCAACTGATACCGTTGTTAACAACTGCAAGAGTGGTCTAGCATCAATAGTAGCAAATTATTGATCAAGTTTGAGCAATAATTTATTATAAATTTAAAAATCTTTCCTTGAACTCACTTGTTTCTAGGATAGCTGCATGTGAGACATTCTTTATACTGTAGAATGAGTGTCTCGTGCGCAAGAAAAAGGAGCATTCCGATTGGTTAAGAGTCATCTGTTGATCAATAAATATTGAACGAAGTTTACACCGAGATACTACCTGAGGTGCACCAAACAAAAAAACATTCCTCCTAATATAGGCACCGCACAGTCTCATACAGATCCAGTATTTTTCATATGGAAGCCTAATACTGTATGTTGATATAAAAATGCTCTCCCTTTTATGTTTGAGTAAAGTCATCAAAAACACATCTTTTTACCAGCCAGTGGGTGTGGCTATGTACCTTGCATGCAAGTGGTATTACTAATAAGAGCATTGTCTGTCAGACTAGGTAAAGCTCGCCTAAATGTGCTTAGTTTCACTTGTTCACCCCGGTTCAACTGGAGAAAGCCTTTGTTTTATGGTAAATAATGTACTAGGAGAGTACTTCCCTTTCTGCAAGAGCATATGAAGCACACAGACCAGGAAAATGGCACAGCAGCCCACAGTGAAGGCTACTGGTTCCAGTAATTAAGTCTAGGGCTTATGTTAACCCCGTACTGGTGTCCCCAAATGAAAATTTTGAGGATTTTGAAGTACAAAAATAAAAACTGTGCTTCGGCACCGACCCTCTATATTGAAAAGTTTGCACCTATATCATTAGCAGAACAAGTGTCAGGTAATGTAGTACAGTTACACTTCAGCAAATTTCACTATTACCTGTGACCACAAGCACCAGTCCACCAGCCCACTCACACCCAGGGCCAGACCACCAGAGGTACAGGTGCCCACCAGGTCCAAGGAAGCAAAAGAAGCCCTTCCAGGCCAAATACTATAGGGGGAGGGAGCAGTAACTCAGAGAAGGGAAAGTTTTTGTTTGTGGGAAGCTGTAGGAGAGTTGTTTTACTCTTTCAAACAACATGAAGTCTTGCTATATTGTGACATATGCAGTATAACCCCAGGTTAGAACTGCTCCGGAAGTGAAAGAGTTAACTTTCCATGCAGGGCATGGAATCTTGAGCGCAAGCTCGGTTGAACACTCTGTCTGTTGTAGCTCAAACTTAAACTGTCAGATTCTTTACTCTGCCTCACTGAACAGTAGCTCCGAGATTCCTCCTGCTGCTCGGTTCGTTTAGCGGTTTTAAAGTGTAATTCTCGGTTTATTTTACCAAAATTTAACCCGCAATCGTCGGTTCAAGCTCTGTCTATGGTATTGTAAGTAATAGATAGGCTTTTCTTTATTTTCTTCTGGTTTGAACCGATCAGATTGGGTTTAAAATTACTTTCTAGTCCTTTAGAGTGCGGTTCCCGGTTCTTATCGGTTCTAAAAAACCCGGATTTTATTACGTTTTTTTCCACGACCCATGACACGGTTGGGAACTGATAGGAGAGTCTTGCTTGGCGGATTGCCATTAACGGGCACGTTTTGGTTAGGCTGGCACTATGTCTGAGAAACCCAAAAGGAAAACCGGACCCACTGGGTTTCAATACTGTGGCCTCTGTGGGGAAGCCTTTGCTAAGGCTGACCCACACACCACTTGTGTATATTGTCTGGGGTTTGACCACCTCAATGCAGACTGCCAGATTTGTAAGAATTTTCCTGCTGCCACCGTGGAAAGAGAGTTGGTAGGCTCAGGAAGGGAGGCCAAAAAGTCCGCTGACCCAGATGGCCAGCCGGTTCGGTTCCAACGAACCTGAGGTACCCTCCCAGCCAAGTGATACTTCCTCGGGCAGCGAAGAGCCGGCTCTGAGGCGGTTCAACTAAAGGACTAGAAAGTCAGCTAGTTTGGGCCAAAGTTCTTTCTCCAACACGCTGAGGAAATAGCCAAAGCTATTCAAATTGTCCAGTCTCTTTCCCAGTTCCGTCGAACCGACACCATTAGGGAAGCGTCGGTTGGAACGATTCCTCGATTCAAGATTATGATTTTGAGGATTTTTATGAACCGGAGGAAGAGGAGGAAGGGTATGAGGAGAGTGAGTGTGATTTTGAAAGTCTGGATGTGCCCATTGAACGGACATCTCTCCAGACAGACCCTCAGGGTTTCCTCCCAGGCTATCTGAGTCCCTTCTCATTTTTGTTTTACAAGAAAGTTGCGAGACTCTGCAACTCCCTGTTGAGGAAGCTGTTGATGATCAAGAAGAGCCTGATTTTGTGGAAATTATGGATATTCCAGAGTCTAGGAGACTGTCTATTCCCTTGCACAAATCTTTTAGGAAACAGACAGTAAAAATTCTAAAAACTCCTCATTCTATCCTCCCTGTGGATAAAAGGATGGACAAGAGGTATGCTTTATCAGGCTCTGATACAGAGTTCCTCTCCCAGCAATGCAGCCATGTGGGGGTAGTGCAGGCTGCAGCCTGTGACAAGGCTTATATTCCTCTAGCCTCTCACCCTCCTGAAAAGGATTCCAGGAGGATGGATGCCATGGCAGAGAAACAGTACATGGCAGCATCTTTGGGACTCAGACAGGCAAATTATATGGCTTATGCAGCCAGGTACCAGAAATCCAGATGGGATACTGTCCTGGCCCTAGCAAAACAGGCCCCTGAACAGCTTGCCAGGGAGCTGGAGCAGGTGGCTGCAGATGATATTGAGGCATCCAAGGTGCAATTTCATGCTGCAGTAGACTCTAATGACGTTTCATCAAGAGTCATGGCTACATCTGTGTCTCTTCGCAGAATGGCCTGGCTCAGGTGTACTGTCCTGTCACAGGATACTCAGTCTAAGGCTATGGATTTTCCTGTTGTGGGCAATTCTCTGTTTGGGGAGCAGACAGAGAATTATATGAAAAATGGATGAGTATAGGACCACCTATAGGAGTGCACAGGCCAAAAAGGCAAGCCACTCCTCAAGGCAGCATGTCAGGGGCAGGGGCAGGCCTTTTCATAAGCCTTTACAAGCCCAGGCCTCCTCTTCTGCTTATGCCCAGAGGGATTCTTTAGGAAGGGCAGAAGGGGT
Source organism: Neoceratodus forsteri (assembly GCA_016271365.2). Classification (NCBI taxonomy): domain Eukaryota; kingdom Metazoa; phylum Chordata; order Ceratodontiformes; family Ceratodontidae; genus Neoceratodus; species Neoceratodus forsteri. The sequence goes on along the minus strand of CM057455.1, from coordinate 1,317,996,737 downwards.
TCTAGTAAGTCTGCTTCTACCCTCAACCCAAAGCCCTGCAAAACAGGCTCCCTGATGGGGTAGCCAGGGCGATTCTCCACTACGGTAGGCGGGCTGGCTTACTTTGTCAGGACTGGAAGTCTTTAACATCAGACAAGTGGGTCCTGGAAGTAGTAAACCAGGGACTGGTTCTCAGCTTCAAAAAATTTCCGAAGATGAGAGCCAGGTCTTTTCCACCTGCAAACCCATCAGAGGCATTTGCCCTGGAAACAGAAGTTTCTTCTCTCCTGGCTCTCAGAGCCGTGGAAAGGGTTCCAACTATACACCAGGGCAAAGGGCTGTACTCCAGGTACTTCCTTACCCCAAAAAAGACAGGAGAATGGCGGCCCATCCTGGATCTCAGGTATCTAAACAAGCACCTTTTAAAACCAAAGTTCAAAATGGTGACTCTGGGGATTATTTTACCTTCTCTAAGGCCAGGGGACTGGCTGGCCTCCCTGGACCTCAAGGATGCCTACTTCCATGTTCTCATCAGAGCTCCCATGAAATACCTCAGATTCGAACTGCCCTCAGGCCATTACCAGTTCAAACCAATGCCCTTGGCCTCACCTCGGCCCGAGGTGTTCACAAAATGCCTGGCAGTAGCAGTTGCTCATTTAAGAGGCAAAGATTGCCATCTTTCCTTATCTGGACGACTGGCTCATTGTAGGCCAGTCTCCAGAACAGATCAAACTACACTTACAAGTAACCCAGCAACTGCTTACATCTCTAGGTTTCCTTCTCAATCTTCAAAGTGAGTTCTGGAGCCTGTCCAGCTTCTCACCTTCATAGGCGCGAACTGAACACAAAAAGAAGCCAGAGCCTTCCTTCCTCTGGAAAGAGCAAGGACCTTGGTCTCTCTGGCCTCTTCTTTCACCCTGCAGGTCTCTCGACCAGCAAGGCATTTTCTTCAGCTCCTGGGGCACATGGCTGCTTCTACAGCAGTAGTGCAGGGAGCAAGATTTCAGATGACGGACATCCAGTTCCATTTGAGAACCTTTTGGTCTCAGAGGACAGATCCTCTAACCAAATTGATTCCAGTGACTCAAACCCTGATCCATGCCCTCCAGTGGTGGCAGGATCAGAACAATCTGAGACAGGGGGTTCCCTTCACTCCCCAGTCTCATTCCTTGACCCTTACTACAGATGCATCCCTCTTGGGGTGGGGAGCTCACATGGGCGACCTTTCAACCCAAGGGCTGTGGTCCCCTCAGGAGTCTCTGCTCCACATCAATTTGTTGGAGCTCAGAGCAGTTTTTCTAGCACTCCAGGTTTTTTCCACATCTGTTCAGAACAAGGTTGTTCAGATCAGAACAGACAATACCACTACAATGTGGTACATCAACAAGCAAGGGGGCACTCGGTCTATGGCCTTGTGCACCGAAGCAATGAAGTTGTGGTCTCTGGCTTATTCTCTGAACGCCTCCCTTACGGCAGTTCACCTCCCAGGAAAGGACAATGTCCTAGCGGATGCTCTCAGCAGGATTTCCCAGGGCCATCACGAATGGGCACTGGACCCCCTAGTACTGGAGGTAGTATTTGCCAGATGGGGCACCCCGCAAATAGATCTCTTTGCAGCCCCAGACAATCACCAGCACCCTTTTTGCTGCAGACCCCCAGTGTTGGGCTCAGTCCCTCTGGATGCCTTCCTCCTCAGTTGGGAAGGAAGTTCCTCTATCTTTCCCCCTTCCCCTTCTTTTCAAGGTGCTAGTCAGAATCAGATCTCAATCCCAAGATGATTCTGATTGCTCCAGATTGAGCCAGGCAGCCCTGGTACCCTCCTCATGTCCTTAGCAGTCCACCTTCCCCTGTGTCTTCCCAGGAATCACAACCTGTTAACCTGTGCCCAGGGGAGAGTTTGGTATCCGAACCTCAAATCTCTCAATCTCAAGGCATGGCTCTTGAAGAGTTAGAGTTTGCTGACCTACACCTTTCCCAAGGTGTATTGGATATATTGAAGGCCTCTAGGAAGCCTTCCACCAGGGCTACTTATAATTCAGAATGGAAGAGATTTTCCATTTGGTGTGCTGGTAAACATATTTCCCCAGAATCTGCTGGCGTGCCCATGGTCCTGGATTATTTGGTGCATTTGAATTCCTTGGGGCTGAGACCAGCTACCCTAAAAGTGCACTTGGCAGCTGTGTCTGCCTTCTTATCAGCAGGTAGGCCCTCTCCTTTTTCAGCTCACCCTGTGTTCTCTAAGTTTTTTAAAGGGTTGCTTCATACCAACCCTCCGTTCAGGGACCCTGCCCCTGCTTGGGATATTAATATTTGTATTGCTCAGCTTATGCAACCCCCTTTTGAGCCATTGTCTTCAGCAGAGCTTAAGTACTTGACTTGGAAAACTGTGTTTCTGGTAGCCATCACCTCTGCCAGGTGCATAAGTGAGCTACAAGCATTGTCAGTGGAGCCTGATTTTATCTCCTTTCATAGAGATAAGGTGGTCCTCAGGACTAACAGGAAGTTTTTGCCTAAGGTGGTTTCAGACTTCACCTTAATCAATCCATGTCTCTTCCTGTTACTTCACTGACCATTCCTCCTCTGGTGAGAGGAGATTGCACAGTTTAGATGTCAAAGAGCCCTAGTTACTATATAGAGACGTACCAAGGGTCACAGGTTTGAATCCCTCAATTGTTCCTCACTTATGGTGAGGTTGGTAAAGGGAAATCTGCCACTAAAAGATCCATTGCCAGGTGGATTGTCTCTTGTATCCAATTCTGCTATGAAAAACTGGGTAAGGTTCCTCCCTCAGGCCTGAGGGCTCACTCTACCAGAAGTACAGCTTCGTCTCTGGCTGCTGCCAGGGACATTCCTATCCTAGAGATATGTCAAGCAGCTACCTGGAAAACAGTTCACACTTTTACTAAGCATTACTCCCTGGATATCCAGGCTAGGCATGATGCTCGATTTGGCACAGCTGTGCTTCAGAGCCTATTTCCCAAGTAGGTTCTGTCCCTCCTCCATGGAGGTACTGCTGTGTAGTCTGCATATGTCATAATATAGCAAGACTTCATGTTGTTTGAAGAAAAAATTACTCGCCTTAGTAATGTTGTTTCTTCTAATGGAGTCTTGCTATATTATGACCTCACCCCCAGCCTGCCCCTCTCAGAACATCTATTTTTGGGATGTGGGTGGGTAGTGCAGTGTTGGCACTTCATAGATGTCCACTTTATTTTCACCCTTTCTCAGGGTGCTTAGGTGTTATGCTTATTTTTTCTCTCTTGATTCCCCTGACTTGAGTCTTTGTTTTCCGATCAAGAGTAAAAAAGTGTTTTTGTAGTTAGTAGCCAGTGGGCTAGTGTAGGTTTACGGCTTCCACACAGAACCTTAGTGAGTTTTTGCTCGTAAAGATCTGACAGTTTGAGTTTGAGCTACAACAGACAGACAGAGTGTTCAACCGAGCTCGCGCTCAAGATTCCATGCCCTGCATGGAAAGTTAACTCTTTCACCTCCAGAGCAGTTCTTGCCTGGGGTTATACTGCATATGTCATAATATAGCAAGACTCCATTAGAAGAAACAACATTACTAAGGTGAGTAATTTTTTCGTATTGTGCACGGTGGGGGGGGGGGTGTTATCTGATGAGTCACATGCAGAATCATAAATTCTAATTACACTTCTGTTACGAATCCATAAACAGAATAGGCACGGAATCAGAATCACTGAAATTCCTACTTTGTGGTCACAAACAGGTTCCATAGAATCTGAGCACCCTTACAAATTGGCAACCATGGTCACCTATTTGGGTATGCTTGCCATGGCAGTGGGTTCAGAGGGTGAGATGCTGACCAATCAGGAACATCACCTGCAAAGAGAACAACCGGGCTCAGGGATTTCTGATGGACTTGATTAATTCAGGTGCCTTTCCAGCCACCAATCACCTGTCCAGTGACAGATCTCCAGGAATGCCTGTCCTGACTGACAGACTTTTTAAGCAGTCAGTTGTAATGTTTACCCCTTGAATAGTAGAGCTGCATGAAATCTTGATTGAATAGGACTGCTGAGAGCGGTGATGTGATAAACTGCTCATCTGTTGGTGAAGGATGAAAAGAAGGTCAGAAGCAGTGACCAAATCAACCAGAGAACAGCTGAACCTCCAAACTGCACTGTAATCCCCAAAGTGAGAGAGTGACTGGGGAGACCAAGGAAACTGGATAGCTGCTAGAGGAGGACCACTGCAATTAGCAACAGCAATCTGCTGCACTCTGGTACCACAACTGTGCAGTCGGCCAGCGTTGCTAACACAGGGCTCCTGGAGCAGTAAAAAGTAACTACTCCCCCTTCCTCCTGCTCTTTTGCTAGGGGTGTTAGCCCATTGACACTGCGCGTTGACTGCCCCAGTCACCCTCCCACTCAGGGGCATCTCTAACTTTATAGCCCCACCCAGGTTATGTGACCTGCAGCTGCAGTTATTAAGTGTCTATTTTCCCCTTAGCTCCTTATATTCCCTGGCCACTACGAGTCACTGCTGCTCCCTCACTTTCGCTTGTCAACCCTACTCTTGTTCTCTAGTCTCCGCTCCAATCTCTCCTGCCTTCACTGCTCTCACTGGCCATTTTTCTGGCTTCCCCTGCTACTTCCTCCTTCTCCCTTGCCCAGGCTCGAACCTAGCATCCTCTACACCATAGGCGGTGCCACTACTACTGCACTATGACAGTTTCTCCTGTAGGTGTAGTGCCTTTTCTACCTATATATTTTTCCCCACACTGCCCCTACCTCCGCTCCATCGCCATGGCCACCGCTCCCCTCCCTGCAGTATTCCTCATGCTGTTCCCCTCCTTGTTCTTGCCCCAGTCTCTGCTCCCTCCACACCCCCCCACCCCAGCTCCACATCCAGCTTTCCACCCACCACCAACACTTTGTTCCCCGTGCCTCCCATATAATCCCCCCTCCCACAACCCGTCATCCACCCCTCCTACTGCCCGTCTATCCTTGTTCACCGCTCCCCATATACTCTCCTCCCCATCCCTGTTCTTGGTCCTATAACCTCCCACAAACCCCCCCATAGTTGCTGCCCCCGCAAGCAACTCCAGCTGTCAGTGCTCCGGCCCTTGCTTCTACTTATCTTACTAATGTTCAGCAATGTTCACCCCAGGTCAGGACCCCCCAATGGCAAAAATCTCTCAGGACTTTGTTTTATGCATCTGAATGTCCAAAGCAGTAGATCTAAATTTCATGAAGTTGAAGCCGTTGTAGTGCAACATGAGCCACATGTGCTGTGTCTGACTGAATCTTGGCTGAAGCCGTCCATTGGGAGCAAATTTTATATGATTGATGGCTATAATATACTATGGAGGGATAGGCCTGGGAAAAAGCAGGGAGGGGGGATATTGATATATCATAAAGATTCCTTAGATGTTACTGAAATGAATTCTAGCACTAATTGTAACTCTGATTGTGAGTGGATGTTTATGCAATTATTATTAGGGGGCTGTTATAAACTTAGAATATGTATTGTTTATAACCCACCTAATTTGGGTATGAAGGGACTAAATGATTTATTGCAGCATATAAACCTAGAACATGGGATAGGTGATCTACTTGTTTTGAGGGATTTTAATCTTAATTGGGACCTCTCAGTTACACCTGTGCTTAAGTCTTTGTTAGTTAATGCAGGTCTTTGACAGCTTATTTCTTCTTACACCGGCATGAATTTGGTTACTAAAAAACATACTTTACTGGACTGGATTTTAACCAATAATATAAACAAAGTTCAGGAGTGTGGCACTATTCCTGATCGGATAAGTGACCAGCTCGCTATTTATTGTGTATGGAAGTTTAAAAGAATAAATCCACCCACTAGATTTATATTTTTCCATAAGTTTGCATCTGCTATACCTGATGATTTGCTCAATGAGTTACATCATATTGGCTGGACATATTTAGACCTAATTCCTGAAGTCAGTTCAGCTGTTGATTTTTTTTCTAATGTATTATTGGATTTTCAGGAAAAATATTTCCCATAAAAAAAAGTAGGGTTAGAGGGTTAACTAACAACTGGATTACTCCCGACCTATTTAACCTTATGAAAATTAGGGATGTAGCTTGGACTAAATATAAAAAATCTCAACTTGAGGCTGACTTAAACGAATATCTTAGCCTAAGGAATAAATGTAAAACAAAATTGAGACAAAGTAAATCTGAATACCATTTAAATAGCCAAAGGTCTGAACTCAAAAACCCAAGGAAATTTTGGTCAGCAATGAAACCAATAATAGCTCCGAATATAAAGATACAAACTGATGTATTTGAAATAAATGATAAAAAGGTTATCGATACCCAGGAAATATCTGAGGCTTTCCTAGATAAGTTTATTAATTTATCTAGATATACTGTGCAGTTTTCTTCTACTGATTTTTCTAAACATAAAAATTCTGATCCTACCGACTGTTCTAATCGCACTTTTTACTTTAGGCTGATTAGACCAATCCAAGTACTAAAGATGCTTAGAAAGTTACCTCCAAATAAAAGCACGGGGGCTGATTGTTTTGAGCCAAGATTCTTATGCTTTATAGCTCCATTCATCTAAGCTGCAAACCTGGAGACCTGGGTTTGAATCCCACAGCACCCACTTGCATACTGTGTGACCCTGAGCAAGTCACTTAATTTCCTTGTGCTCCCAGGTCGCACCTGTAAACAAGCTTTCAGCTTGGTGTGTCTCTCCTGGTTAAACAAATAAACAAAAAATAAATAAATATTCCCCTAAATAAGTTGTTTAATTTATCATTGATTACTTTAGAATTTCCTTCTTGTTAGAAATAAGCAATTATAAAACCAGTCTTTAAAGGGGGGACAAAAACCAATTTGGTTAGCTACCGACCCATTTCCCTTTGGCCACCTTGGTAAATTGTTGAAGAAAATTGTCAATGAGCAAATCACTGAGTTCCTTGACTCAGCTGGTCTCCGGTCCCCTGAGCAGCATGGTTTTCGAAAACATCATGGGACAGGGACGGCCCTGGCCAGGTTCACTGACCATATAAGAGTTTCAGTGGATAGGGAAGTATTTAGTGGTGCTGTGTTTGTGGACCTGGTTGACCATTCCCTGCTGGTTGGAGGACTCGGACTGCTTGGGCTCGGGGAATCAGCATGTGGCTGGGTTGGCAGTTATCTGAATGAACGCCCCTTAAGGGTCAGTCTTGGTGGTTCTGTTTCAGATCCTAGATTAATGGAAGTGGGGGTACCCCAGGGATCTATTCTGGGGCCTCTTTTATTCTCTTTATGCATTAATGAACGTCCTACCTTGTTAACTAATTCATGTACATTAATGTACGCAGACAACATAATTCTGTACTTCAGTTCTTCATCAGTAGATCGTATAAATGTAGCCTTAAGTACAGATTTTTTGGTTCTAGATACATGGATGAGAAATAAGCGTCTGCTGCTTAATAGTAGCAAAACAAAATGTGTGCTCTTTGGAACAAGACAACGCATTACTAAGAGCGACCCTATCTTAATATTTGACTTAAATGGGATCGCCTTACAACAAGTTTTTTAGTTCAAGTACTTGGGAGTCACTCTGGATTCTGGTTTGTCCTATTCTACTCATATAAATTTGATTTGTAGGAATATAAATCAACGATTGGGTGCTATGTTTAGATTGCAAAATCTACTTACTGAACAGGCCCGATTTGCAATTGCTAACAATGTCTTGTTATCTATTTTGAATTACAATTCTTTTCTGTTTCATGATTTAGCAAAATCCAATTTAATTCTGTTAACAACAACTTTTCATGCCATCTGTCGGTTTGCATTAAAGAAACCTTTCCATACGCATCTTTGTACCTTATATTAGCTAACAGGGTGGCTCCCTCCTTTCTTGAGCTGCATTTATAATCTTAACTGTTTGACTCATGCTGTGTTGAGACTAGGTTCCTCTTCCCCACTTTTTGTATTGTTAAATCAACAGAATTCAGTCAGGGCCCTTTGCTCTAATAACTCAACATTATTTGAGGTCCCAAGAGTAAGAACCTGTGTTGCAGCATGAGCCTATTCTGTTTCTGCTCCTTTTCATTGGAACAAGATACCTACAGAAATGCGACACTTACAGAAAGAACTATGTTAGCTTTAAAGTTTCCCTGAAGGAATTTTATTTACACTCTCTTAAATGTAATTGTTAGGGCATTGAAGGTTTGTGTTTATATTTTAGTTATGTAATTGTATGTATTTTTGTCATGTACTTTTTTATTGTGTGTGATGTCATTGTTTGTAACATCTTGACTGTATTTTATGGTCTTGGGTCGTGTTTGAAAACGGGCCTTGGCTCATAACACTTACTTGGTTAACAAAAGTTTAAATAAAAAAAAAATTTAATGTGTAGCAGTGCATCCCAACGCTATGAGTGATCACTCCATTGTGGCCTGTACTTGGTCCTGTAAGAATTCGAAACCTCTCCCTAAACACATTTTTCAATGGCGTCTTAAAGAGCTACTGACGCCTCAAAGAAAACTTTGAAAAACATAATAATTAGGTAAAATTCTGCTGCATTCCATGTATATTCTAGATTTCTCCTCCCCATTATTTATTACTGAGAAAATGTGCATGAATAGATGATTTTTATCACTTGCAGTTACTTTAAAGTTATTCTGCCTCTATAGCTTGCTTCCTATTTCAAGTCATAATGCTCTGTTGTGACATCACAATCTGTTACCATGAGAGTAATTGCGATGTCACAAGCAGTGCATTATGACCTCAGGTAGGGAGACAGCAACAGAAGTAGATGAACTTTTCAGGAGCAAAAAGCCTATTTTCATGCAAATGACCTCAGCAATAAATAATGGGGAAGAGGAATAAAGAACTAATGTGAAATACAAGCTGAACATTATCTATTATGTTTTGTTAAAGTTCTCTTGAAGGTGTCAGCTGCTGTTTAAGCCTGGTATGTTCCAACGCCTTAAACTGCACCTCAACTCCCTAGACTGGTTATCCATCTTTAATGCTCCTGATGTCAACTTGGCGCTTGGTTACTTTATCTCTGCTTTCTCCTCCACCTGCGACATATTTTCCCCTTTTGTGAAATGTGTCATCAAGGGTCACTCTGCCCCTTGGATTTCCCAGGCCGTCCTGGACTTGATGCACAGATGTAACTCTCTCTGGCAACTTGCCCTCGACTCAGGCAGACCAGCCGATAGTCAAATGTATCATGCCATGAGAAACAAATGTATCTGGGAGACTCATAAAGCTAAGGCCGAACACTACTAGTCCTCCCTCGCCTCTGCCTAGGGCTAAGGCAGAAAGTTCTGGGACAGTCTTAAAGAACTGAATGGTAAGCCCTTGTTTCCCCCCCCCCCTCATCGTTAGCAACAGCACTGCTGTCTCCGACCCCAAACACATAGCTGATATCCTGAATACTTCCTTCTCCGACCTCAGTGGTATACTCCCTTCCCACTTCTTTGACCCATCTCCCCCACCACCCCACCCGCCATTTCACTTCAAGGCGGTCTCCCCTGCGAAGCCAGGCCCTATCTACTAAAAGCCTTAGGGCATGCTCGCTACAGCGCTGACTCCCTCGACCTCAGTCTTCTATGCCTCACTCTTGACAATGTCGTCTACCCCCCTCACCTTCATCATCAATCGCTTCCTCTGTCTTGGGACTTTCCCCTCCGTCTAGAAGGCTGCAGTCATCATGCCAATACACAAGGGTGGTGACAGCTCCAGTGCAGGTAATTACCGTACGATCTCTATCCCCCCCATCTAAAGCCCTGGAAAGAATCATTTCTGACCAACTGAATGAACATTACACTAAGTACAACCTGCTCTGCCAGCAGCAGCATGGATTCTGTCAGGGCCACAGCACCACCTTTGCGTTGCTGGAGTTCACGTCCCCCTTTCACTCCACACTCGACGAAGGCCACCTCACTAGGGTGGTCTTTGTGGATTTGTCAGCCATCTATTGAGCTAATCATTCCCTTCTTCTCTCTCTGCACTAACCAACTCCGGTCTCTCTCCTGAAGCCACTAACTGGTTCACTGACTACCTCTCAGGAAGAACACAGCAAGTCAGGATAGGCACTGATCTCTCCTCCTCCCTCCCAGTCAGGTCAGGTGTCCCGCAGGGTTCCATCCTCGGGTCCTTCCTCTTCAGCCTATTTCTTAACACCCTCCCCATGGCATGCTCGGGGCAACTGATACTTTATGCAGATGATGCGGTCCTGTTCACCTCCCACTCTGGCCCCCAACAACAACAACAACTCCAACTCTATCTTCAAAAAACTTCTCTGAAGCGGAGTCCTGGTTCACAGAACACCGACTTGCCCTAAACTACAAAAAAACAAAAGTGATGCTTTTTGACAACCCCCAGAGTCGACATAAGGACCACACCCTCAGTATTCTCAACTCCCAGACTCAACCGCTCAGCCAGGTTACCTCCTTCAGGTACCTCGGTATCCACACAGACCCCGCTCTTAATTTCCTCAGCCACATTCATCACCTCTGCATCACTGTTAATACCAGGATCAGCTTACTCCACTGGGTCAAACACTACCTCACCCCTGATGCCCTCCGTCTTGCTGTCTCCTCCTTCATCCTTGACCTCATTGACTACGCGATCCTAATCTATGGCGTGGCTGACACCACATCCCTCCAGAGAGTTAGAGTAACCCTCAGCAAGGCTTGCCACCTTATATTAAGCTGTGACCGCAACACTCACACATATTCCCTCTACCAGCAGTCCAGCTGGCTCAACTTCAACAGCAGACTCAGATACCACACCTGCCTCATGGCTAAAAAGATCTCCACTGGGCTCCCCCCGAAAGGCTCGCTCCCCTCCTGACACCTGCTCCCCTTACAAAAATCGCCCACAACTCTGTTAGATCCCCATTTCTTGTTCCTCGCCTCCGAACCTCACTTGGTCAGCAAACCTTTGCCTACCGAGCCCTGCCCTGGATGAACGCCACTCCTTACCCTATTACGTCCGAATCCAAACTCAGCCTTTTTAAAACCCTCCTCAAGGATCACCTTCAGACCAACAATGGCTGCAACTGTCCATAATCCCATTGTATTCCTGACAATAGATTCTCCCCCTGCACCCCTCCCCAGCCCCAGCAGTATTATCCAATAAAGAGTAGTTCCCTCTTCTCACAATACCTAGTTGTACTTTGACGCTGTCAGGTCTATGTCCCAGCAAAGACTGACTCTTGTTTCCTTTGTTTTATCTCTCGTAACACGTTTATATACTCAAATTGTGTATGTTGACCTACCTGTTGTATATTTGTCTAATGATGTGGTGCCTTTGGAAATGAGTCTCTGACTCAAAGGTTGTAAACCCAAAATGTTCAATAAAATAAAAATAAAAAAATCTAGGGCTTGTGCCAGCAACTGGGACACATTAAAAATAATTGGGAAATCATTCACTGGCTTTGGCCAGCAAGCCAGGAGTTTACAGATACTTCCGTTTGAGGTTTTCCTTGCTGTTTCACGGCCTTTGGGCTTCACTGTTTCACCAAGTATAGCTAATCCTTTACCAATCCTTTACTAAAAGTGCACTACTCATAATTTTTTCCTCAGTCCCAACTCAGACTATCACACTTTACAAATTGCCTTCAAATGTATGACCTTTATATGCTGCTCCTGGCTTACGAACAATAACTTTGCCCAGAGCAATATCAAAAACTATTTTTCCTTTTACCAACAGCTCTAGGAGCCCGAGACTTTGACTGGGACTTTTGGCTGAGCAGAATGTACTCATGATACCTCTGAAATGATATTGTGTGTATGGGCCCTGACTTTTGTTTCGGAAATGCAGTAAAGAAGTTTAGGAAAAAAAGTGCACTACTGCTGGTCAACCACAGTCAACAATATCGTGCCTACACTCTTTCCACACCTGACTACCCAGCCACACTTTGGGAGCTCCCTGTATTATTTAAAGGGAAAAGCACTGGTACCACTGGGGAGAGGGAAGTGCCCCACAGCACAGGAGTGCTGGAGCAACACACTGTTATTGTGTACTATTGTGTGGGGATGGCCATGTTTGGATGGCTGCATGGGGGGAGTAGTAGTTAGCTCAGGGAAAGCTTTTAATTTCTCCATGCCTAGCTAAGCACATACGTACAGTCTAGGAAATCATAAATTTATCTGCTTTTAGAATTGCATGGAAGGGCAGCTGGTATGAAAGTAGTCTACACCTGGGAGGGCATGGAAGACCAGCCACTGCCTGCTGTACCAAATGACTTCAGTTATTTGCTAACTCCATCATTCCCCTTTAAGGGGAGATGCCCTAAACAAAGTTGTGTTTAATCTGTTTAAAATGCTTGTCTGCTGTCTTTTTGTTTAGAGCTTCAAGTGCATGCTCTGGGGATTTTCATTGCAGTGCTGAGTCCACGGGTGAGGTGAAGATAGTGAGAAGAGGTGAGGCTGTACCATCCTATCATTAAGCCCATTAAAATCTTTCTCTAGGTTAGAGGCACTGTGCTATTTATACATAGATAAATAGATACATAGATACATAGACAGTGTCAGCAGATAAGGGCCTATGGCCCACCCAGTCTGCCCATTTGAGCTTGTAAGTTCAGTTTGTTTTCCTAGAAGTCTGTTGCACCTTACCCCTGACCTCCAGAATTCCTTTATGTCTATCCCATGCATTCTTAAATTCTGTGATTGTTTCAGCCCCCACCACTTCCTCTGGCAGGGTGTTCCACTTGTCCACCACCCGTTCTGTGAAGAAATTCTCATGTTTCCTCTGAATCGTCCTCCCTCCAACTTCATCCCATGCCCTCTAGTCCTGGAACATCTTTTTTGCTTAAAAATAGTATTTTCCTGCACCCTGTTCCTCCCTGTAAGATACTTGTATGTCTCTATCATATCCCCTTTCTCCCTCCTCTCCTCCAGGGAGTACATGTTCAGTTCCTTCAACCTGTCTTCATAGGACTTGTGATGCAATCCATGCACCATCTTTGTTGCCCTCCTCTGAACCGTCTCTACCCTGTCTATGTCCTTACGTGGGTATGGTCTCCAGAACTGTACACTGTACTCCAGGTGGGGCCTCACTAGTGTCTTGTATAGTGGAATTATGACCTCCCTTTTCCTGCTGGTAATGCCCTGCCTATACATCCCAGCATCCCATTTGCTTTACCTGCTGCCTTGTCACACTGTTTCCCTACCTTGAGGTCATCAGGATGATAACCCCAAGATCCCTTTCCTGCTTGGTGCATGCTATATCCTCACCCCAACTGATATACTGTGCCAGGGTTTTGTACCCCATATGCATTGTCTTGCACTTCTTTGCATTGAATTTCAACTGCCAAACCCTGACAATTCTTCAAGTTTCTGCAGGTCGCTTCTCATTCTGTCTACACCCTCTGGTGTGTCTACTCTATTACAGAGCTTTGTGTCATCAGCGAACAGTGGAATTCTGCCTTCTAGGTCCTCGCCATGTCACTGATGAAGATGTTGAATAGGACGGTCCCAGCACTGATCCCTGTGGTACCCACTGGTCATTCTTCCTCTGTGGAGTGACAGCCATTTACCACCACCCTCTGTGTCCTGCCACCCAGCCAGTTACCTACCCACCACACTACTATCCTGCCCACACCCATATTCCCCAGTTTGTGTAATAGTCTTCTATGTGGCACAGTGTCAAAGACCTTGCTGAAGTCCAGATAGGCCATGTCCACTGCCCTCCCGATCCACCTCCCTAGTCTCCCAGTCAAAAATTCAATGAGGTTGGTCTGACATGACCTCCCCTGGTGAAACCATGCTGCCTTGGGTCCTGTAGTCCATTGACAACCAGATGTTTCACCAATCTCTCCCTTCAGTAGTGCTTCCATGATCTTCCCACTACCGAGGTGAGGCTGACTGGTCTGTAGTTCCCTGCTTCCTCTTTGTGTTCCCACTTTTGTATAAGGGGACTACATCTGCTGTCCTCCAGTCTTTGGGTACATCCCTGTTTCCAGTGATCGGCTAAACAGGATAGCCAGAGGTTCAGCCACCACCTCTCTTAGTTCTTTAAGGACCTAGGATTTGCTCCCATCTGGCCCCATTGCTTTATCAACTCTTATTACTTCCAGTTCCTTCAGGACCCTTTCTCGTGTAAAGGGACTTGTGTCCATTTCTGCACCATTCTCACCCCTTGTACTCCTTCAGACCCATTACCCTCCTCTTCCTCAGTAAAGACTGAGCAGAAATACCTGTTCAGTATGTCAGCTTTACTGTTGTCATCCTCCCTTCAGTCTCACTATCCACTCCTTTGTCTTTCTTTTTCCTTATGTACCTGTAAAAGGTTTTGTCCCCTCTGCCCACTGATTTTGCAATGTGTTCTTCTGTCTGAGCTTTGGCTTCCCTTACTGACCTCCCTGCCTCCCTTTGCTTCTCCTGGTACTTCTCCCTATCCCCTTCTGTCTGTGTCTTTTTTGTATTGCCTGAATGCAATCTTTTGGCTTTCACTTTCTTGCTACCTCTTTGGAAACCATAATGGTCTCCTCTTCCTTTTCCTCTTGCTAACCTGCTTAATACATAATTCTGTTGTTCTTGTAATCCCCATTTTAAATACTGCCACTGTTCCTCAACCCTGATTCCTGTCCCATTCCCTTAATGCCTCTTTCAAGTATCTCTCCATTTCCCAAAGTCTGCCCCTAAAATCAGGATACGTGTTTTGTGTGGTTTGGTTCTGCTCTTTCTGTGATTTCAAACCACAATGACTGGTGGTCACTGTTTCCCAGGTGCTCCCCACTGTTACCCCCATAACACTGTCCCTGTTTGTGAGCACAAGGTCCAGTATTGCCTTCTGCTGAGTTGGTTCCATGACCAGTTGCTTGAGGAAGGCACCCTGAAGGGAGTCCAGGATAAATCTGCTCCTAGTTGATGCTGCTGCTGGGATGCTCCAGTCCACGTCTGGAATATTGAAGTCTCCAACTATTTCTACGTTTAAACTGGATAACCTGACTAGTTATATACCATGGGCTGTGGATAGTTCAAACAACATGAAGTCTTGCTATATTATGACATATGCAGTATAACCCCAGGTTAGAACTGCTCCGGAGGTGAAAGAGTTAACTTCCGTGCAGGGCATGGAATCTTGAGCGCGAGCTCGGTTGAACACTCTGTCTGTTGAAGCTCAAACTTAAACTGTCAGATTCTTTACTCCGCCTCACTGAACAGTCGCTCGGAGATTCCTCCTGCTGCTCGGTTTGTTTGTTGGTTTTAAAGTGTAATTCTCGGTTTATTTTCGAAATTTAACATAATCGTCGGTTCAAGCTCTGTCTGTGGTATTGTAAGTAATAGATAGTCTTACTTATTTATTTTTTTCTTCTGTGTGGAACTTAAGCGTCTTTTTCGGTTCGGTTTGAACGATCAGAGGTTTAAAAGTTACTTTCTAGCCCTTTAGAGTGTGGTTCCGGTTCTTATCGGTTCTAAAAAAGCAGTTTTATTACGGTTTTCCACGACCCGTTGACGCGGTTGGGAACCGATAAGAGTCTTGCTGGTGGATTGCCGTTAACGGGCAAGTTTTGGTTAGGCTGGCGCTATGTCTGAGAAACCCAAAGAAAAACTGGACCCACTGGGTTTCAGCACTGTGGCCTCTGTGGGAAGCCTTTGCAAAGGCTGACCCACACACCATTATATGTATATTGTCTGGGGTTTGACCATCTCAATGCAGACTGCCAGATTTGTGAGAATTTTCCTGCTGCCACCGTGGAAAAAGAGTTGGTAGGCTCAGGAAAGGGAGGCCAAAAGTCTGCTGACCGGATGGCCAGCCGGTTCGGTTCAACCGAACCTGAGGGATGCCCTCTGACCAGGCGATGCTTCCTTGGGCAAGCGAAGAGCCAGCTCTGAGAGCCAGTTCCAACTAAAGGGCTAGAAGGTCAGCTAGTTTGGGCCAAAAGTTCTTTCTCCAACCGCTGAGGAAATAGCCAAAGCTATTCAAATTGTCCAGTCTCTTTCCCCAGTTCCGTCTGAACCGGTGCCATTGGGCAAGCGCCCGGTTCGGTCAGTTCCCTTGGTTCAAGGTTATGATTTTGAAGATTTTTATGAACCAGGGGAAGGGGAGGAGGAGTACGAGGAGAGTGAGTGTGATTTTGACAGTCTGGATGTGCCCATTGAACCGGACATCTCTCCAGACAGACCCTCAGGAGTATCCCCTCCCAGGCTATCTGAGTCCCCTTCTCATTTTTTGTTTTACTAGAAAGTTGCTGACACTCTGCAACTCCCTGTTGAGGAGCTGTTGATGATCAAGAAGAGCCTGATTTGGTGGAAATGATGGATATTCCAGAGTCTAGGAGACTGTCTATTCCCTTGCATAAATCTTTTAGGAAACAGACATTAAAAATTCTGAAAACTCCTCATTGTATCCTCCCTGTGGATAAAAGGATGGACAAGAGGTATGCTTTATCAGGCTCTGATACGGAGTTCCTATCTCAGCAGTGCAGCCATGTGGGGTAGTGCAGGCTGCAGCCTGTGACAAGGCTAATTCCTCCTAGCCTCTCACCCTCCTGAAAGGATTCCAGGAGGATGGATGCCATGGCAAAAAGCAGTACATGGCAGCATCTTTGGGACTCAGACAGGCAAATTATGTAGCTTACGCAGCTAGGTACCAGAAATCCAGGTGGGATACTGTCCTGGCCCTAGCAAAACAGGCCCCTGAACAGCTTGCCAGGGGCGGAGCAGGTGGCTGCGGATGGTATTGAGGCATCAAGGTGCAATTTCATGCTGCTGTAGACTCAATGATGTTTCATCTAGTTATGGCTACATCTGTGTCTCTTATCAGAATGGCCTGGCTCAGATGTACTGCCCTGTCACAGGATACCCAGTCTAAGGCTATGGATTTTCCTGTTGTGGGAAATTCTCTGTTTGGGGAACAGACAGAGAATTATATGAAGAAAATGGATGAGTATAGGACCACCTATAGAAGTGCACAGGCCAAAGAAAGACAACTCACTCCTCAAAGGCAGCATGTCAGGGGCAGGGGCAGGCCTTTTCATAGACCTTTTTACCAAGCCCAGGCCTCCTCTTCTGCTTATGCCCAGAGGGGGTTCTTTAGAGGAAGGGGCAGAAGGGGCTCTAGTAAGCCTGCTTCTACCCCTCAACCCAAAGCCCCTGCAAAACAGGCTCCCTGATGGGGTAGCCAGGGCCGATTTTCCACTACCGGTAGGGGGCAGGCTGGCTTACTTTGTCCAGGACTGGAAGTCTTTAACATCAGACAAGTGGGTCCTGGAAGTAGTAAGCCAGGGACTGGTTCTCAGCTTCAAAAAATTTCCGAAGATGAGAGCCAGATCTTTTCCACCTGCAAACCCATCAGAGGCATTTGCACTGGAAGCAGAAGTTTCTACCCTCCTGGCTCTCAGAGCCATGGAAAGGGTTCTACCCATACACCAGGGCAAAGGGTTGTTCTCCAGGTACTTCCTTACCCCAAAAAAGACAGGAGAATGGCGGCCCATTCTGGATCTCAGGTATCTAAACAAGCACCTTTTAAAACCAAAGTTCAAAATGGTGACCCTGGGGATTATTTTACCCTCTCTAAGGCCAGGGGACTGGCTAGCCTCCTGGGACCTCAAGGATGCCTACTTCCATGTTCTCATCAGAGCTAGCATTGAAAGTACCTCAGATTCAGAACTGCCTCAGGCCATTACCAGTTCAGAGCAATGCCTTGGCCTTTCCTCGGCTCCAAGGGTGTTCACAAAATGCCTGGCAGTAGCAGTTGCTCATTTAAGAAGAAAGATTGCCATCTTTCCTTAACTGGACGACTGGCTCATTGTAGGCCAGTCTCCAGAACAGGTCAAACTTCATTTACAAGTAACCCAGCAGCTGCTTACATCTCTAGGTTTCCTTCTCAGTCTTCCAAAGTCAGTTCTGGAGCCTGTCCAGCTTCTCACCTTTATAGAGCAGAACTGAACACAAAAAGAGCCAGAGCCTTCCTTCCTCTGGAGAGAGCAAGGACCCTGGTGTCTCTGGCCTCCTCTTTCACTCTGCAGGTCTCTCCGACCAGCAAGGCATTTTCTACAGCTCCTGGGCCCACATGGCTGCTTCTACAGCAGTAGTGCAGGGGCGAGATTTCAGATGAGGGACATTCAGTTCCATTTGAGAGCCTTTTGGTCTCAAAGGACGGATCCCTTAACCAAATTGATTCCAGTGACTCGAGACCCTGATCCAGGCCCTTCAGTGGTGGCAGGATCAGAACAATCTGAGACAGGGGTTCCCTTCACTCCCAGTCTCATTCCTTGACCCTACTACAGATGCATCCCTCTTGGGGTGGGAGCTCACATGGGTGACCTTTCCACCCAAGGGCTGTAGTCCCCTCAGAGTCCCTGCTCCACATCAATTTGCTGGAGCTCAGAGCAGTTTTCTAGCACTTCAGGTTTTCTCCACATCTCTCCAGAACAAGGTAGTTCAGGTCAGAACAGACAATACCACTACAATGTGGTACATCAACAAGCAAGGGGGCACTCGGTCTACGGCCTTGTGCACAGAAGCAATGAAGTTGTGGTCTCTGGCTTATTCTCTGAACGCCTCCCTTATGGCAGTTCACCTCCCAGGCAAGGACAATGTCTTAGCGGATGCTCTCAGCAGGATTTCCCAGGGCCATCACGAATGGGCACTGGATCCCCTAGTACTGGAGGTAATATTTGCCAGATAGGGCACTCCGCAAATAGATCTCTTTGCAGCCCCAGACAATCACCAACTTCCCCTTTTTTGCTGCAGGCCCCCAGTGTTGGGCTCAGTCCCTCTGGATGCCTTCCTTCTCAGTTGGGAAGGGAAGTTTCTCTATGCTTTTCCCCTTCCCCTTCTTTTCAAAGTGCTAGTCAGAATCAGATCTCAATCCTGCAAGATGATCCTGATTGCTCCAGACTGGGCTAGGCAGCCCTGGTACCCACTCCTCATGTCCTTAGCAGTCCACCCTTCCCTATGCCTTCCCAGGAATCACAACCTGTTAACCTGTGCCCAGGGGAGAGTTTGGTATCCGAACCTCAAATCTCTCGATCTCAAGGCTTGGCTCTTAAAGAGTTAGAGTTTGCTGACCTACACCTTTCTCAAGGTGTATTGGATATCTTGAAGGCTTCTAGGAAGCTTTCCACCAGGGCTACCTATAATTCAAAATGGAAGAGATTTTCCATATGGTGTGCTGGTAAACATATTTCCCCAGAATCTGCTGGTGTGCCCACGATCCTGGATTATTTGGTGCATTTGAATTCCTTGGGGCTGAGACCAGCTACCCTAAAAGTGCACTTGGCAGCTGTGTCTGTCTTCTGGTCCGCAGGTAAGCCCTCTTCTTTGTCAGCTCACCCTGTGTTCTCCAAGTTTTTTAAAGGGTTGCTTCACACCAATCCCCCGTTCAGGGATCCTGCCCCTGCTTGGGATCTTAATATTTGCATCGCTCAGCTTATGCAACCCCCTTTTGAGCCATTGTCTTCAGCAGAGCTGAAGTACTTGACTTGGAAAACTGTGTTTCTGGTAGCCATCACCTCTGCTAGGTGCATAAGTGAGCTACAAGCCTTGTCATTGGAGCCTGATTTTATCTCCTTTCATAGAGATAAGGTAGTCCTCAGGACTAACAGGAAGTTTTGCCTAAGGTGGTTTCAGACTTTCACCTTAATCAATCCATGTCTCTCCTGTGTACTTCACTGACCATTCCTCCTCTGGTGAGAGGAAGATTACACAGTTTAGATGTCAAAGAGCCTTAGTTACTATATAGAACGTACCAAGGGTCACAGGTTGAATCCCTCCAATTGTTCCTCACTTATGGTGAGGTTGGTAAAGGAAACTTGCCACTAAAAGATCCATTGCCGGTGGATTGTCTCTTGTATCCAATTCTGTTATGAAAAACTGGTAAGGTTCCTCCCTCAGGCCTGAGGGCTCACTCTACCAGAGGTACAGCTGCGTCTCTTGCTGCTGCCAGGGACATTCCTATCCTAGAGGTATGTCAAGCAGCTACCTGGAAAACAGTTCACACTTTTACTAAGCATTACTCCCTGGATATCCAGGCTAGGAGTGATGCTCGATTTGGCACAGCTGTGCTTCAGAGCCTATTTCCCAAGTAGGTTCTGTCCCTCCTCCATGGAGGTGCTGCTGTGTAGTCTGCATATGTCATAATATAGCAAGACTTCATGTTGTTTGAAGAAAAAATTACTCACCTTAGTAATGTTGTTTCTTCTAATGGAGTCTTGCTATATTATGACCTCCCCCAGCATGCCCCTCTCAGAACCTCTGTTTTGGGATGTGGGTGGGCAGTGCAATGTTGGCACTTCTTTGATGCCCACTTTATTTCACCCTTCTAGGGTGCTTAGGTGTTATGCTTAAGTTTTCTTCTTGAATCCCGACTTGAGTCTTTGTTTTGGGATCAAGATCAAAAGGTGCTTTTGTAGTTAGTAGCCAGCAGCTGTGTGTGGGTTCTAGGCTTCCACACAATACCTTAGTAGGTTTTTGCTCGTAAAGATCTGACAGTTTAAGTTTGAGCTTCAACAGACAGAGTGTTCAACCGAGTTCGCACTCAAGATTCCATGCCCTGCATGGAAGTTAACTCTTTCATCTCCGGAGCAGTTCTAACCTGGGGTTATACTGCCTATGGCATAATATAGCAAGACTCCATTAGAAGAAACAACATTACTATGGTGAGTAATTTTTTCATTTGGTTGACTAACAGTCCCCCTTTTCTGGAGTCCTGGATGTGTCACCCAACTGAATTGGGGAATACTATATTCTGTTGTAAGTGGACTATGAATATAATGTGCAGTCTGATGGTGTGTTTGCATTAGACTGTGGTCTCCCCTATGTTTATTTTTTAATACTATATGTAGGTTTGTGTGTATTATCTGGTTAATTCTTGAATTATTATGTGTGGCATTGGTGTACTACAATAGTATGTGCAATCAACCATAATGTGCAATTTTGTGTGGACCTTTTGATGTATTGATAGCTCTTCCATGTTCCTTTCTATGCCAGTTATTTATTCTGATATGTTTTGACCGGGTTTTGATAAATAAATAACCTAGCTTTGGGATGCCCTTAGCTATTCCTAGAGTTCCATTATCCTCACCAGCTGCTTTCTTTCTTTTCATATTTCTAAGACATTCCATGCACTCAGTGGCAGCATGCTATGCTATTCATATGAATGGCCTGGAATGGTGTTATTAATATCATAGGCTATCCAGGCAGTATGAAAGGGAGACCAGCAACTGCTGAGAAGAAAGTGGTTCATTGTATTTACAAAGGCAAAAAATAAATGATTAATTTAACAAAAAAGTTAAAAACACAGACAATTACCTGCTCACCACTGTTATTTTCAAATTCCCAGTTTTCTAATAAAGTAAAACAGAAAAATCCTATGATCATTGTCTGGTTACTGTGTATATTTTTATTACGTAGCAAAATGGGCAAAATCAAACGTATATGGATTAGCCAGGTCTCACTTTGTATGTGTTTTTGTGTATTTATATGTTATTCTGTTGTGGTAGTGCTGGCATACTTAGGATTGAGTGACAGTTTCTATGTTAAACCCCTAACATTGCATCTTAATAGCTTTGGCAGCGTGTGTTTAAATTAGTCGAATTTTTTCTGTGCATTGGCTAGTAGGAAAGGTTTAAATATGTGGAAAGTTTCGTGATGGCAGTCTGTGCAGTTTCTGAGATCCGCATATGTCATTTTCCTGTAGATGTCTAATTGTTTTTCCTATACTTAATGTAGATTTTTGGTTTTGATCTCACCTACAGCCAACATGGAATGGAATTTTTTTTCTGAAACTTTCAGGGTAGAAGTGTGCTGTGCCAAGCTAGTGTCTTTGGAAGGTTTTGTGAAAAATTGTTAAAATGTTCCAGAGTTATAAGAATTAAAACATTTTTTTAGCTATTCTGAGCATGCTTAGGAGGGCTTTTTGGATAACATTCTGATATGAAATGAAAAATTCCTTGTTGCAGACTGTTTCACACCACTTTCTTCTCACTACAAAAAAAAAAAAATTCCTGTTGTGATGGCCGCCATCTTATTCAGCCCCAAAGTAAAAAACATGGAAAATACATAAGTCTATGATTTTAAAAAACAAACACTTGAACCTAGCTAAACGGGACCCGTTTAGCTAGATTCTGGAGTTTGCTTTTTAAAACAATGGTGAGAAATACCTTTTCTGGGTACCCCAAAATTGAGGATGCTCAGCTTAGTGGGAGGAGCCATTGACTTGTGTTCTGTGTATGAGAACAGCCAGCGGCACTTTCTTGAATGCTCAAGCTGTAGCTGGACTCGTGCTACTAACTTCAACTGAAGCAGAGAGCCAGCGATTCCCTGTTTTTTCTGTCTCTGTCTGCCTGTCAATCTATCTATCTATCTAGTTTGGTGGAAAGTTGTTAGGGATGGAAATCCATCCCTCCCAAAATGTTGTTATGCTGCACTAGCCATGTCAGTTAGTTTGTTGTGCTACACTAACTACAATACGTAGCTAGTGCAGCAGAACAACTTAGAACGCAGTCATGCATGCGGGTTCTGTGATCCTCCTACTCTGCAAATGGCCGCGGCGGTGACAATTGAATAGGGGAATAAGCGCCAATGAAAAAACATAAAAGTAAGGCCGCAACACTATTTTTGAGTGATCATACACTATCAAAGATAGTGTATGCGTGCTCACATACACAACAAAGATATTTTTGACTCTCAAGGTTTCCATGGTAACGAGACCTATCGAGCTGCGCTCTTGAAGTCTGCAGTTACCATGGAATCCTCTTGAGTAAAAAATATCCTTGTGTATGAGTGCTCATACACTATTCTGTCTGTCATCTATCTACCTAACAATATTATCTAGAGTCATTGAATTGTGATTGTTTTTAATGTTGTTTGTATGTCATATTTGTTGATTGTATATTGTATTGTATTTAACATTAACATCTTGACTGTATTTATTTATGGTCCTGGGTAGCATTTGAAAAAGGGCCTTGGCTCATATTGCTTACCTGGTAAACAAAAGTTTAAATAAAATAAATAAATACCTAGCTAATTAAAATTTTTCTCAAGCAGACTGGAATGCCCACCCCCAGTACTGCTTCTTTCTCCCTCCTCCCTTCCCAAAGTTAATATTAACAGACTGCTTCTGTTGCCCCCCTTCCCCTCCAGGTCGTCTCTCTCCATTCCATATATGTCCATAGTGGCACTGGGATGCCTGACCCCGTTGCCTCCGAACAGCAGGCAGTAGCCTGACACTGGGATGCTCAATACCCAGTGTTGGAATATATCTCCTGAAATAAAGAAAATTGTGCCTCTATGATTTTTTTTAACCTATAAACAAGAAAACAGTCCCTCGCTGATCTGACCCCTCTCAAACACACTCCATCCACCCCGACCTCCCACTCAGCTCCCACTACCCCATACACCCTCACACCCCCCACACACCCTCACGCACCTGAACATGTCCCACAGTGCAGATCCACTCTGTGATCAAAGACATATCTTGTTGCTGGATAAGGCGACTGCAATATAAAGAAAACAAGGTAATTACAATTTAATGTATTTCAATAGGGTTTTGAACTTTTATTTATAACTTTGTCATTTTTGAATATTTGTATGCCAGAATTTATGCATGAACATTGAGATACTGCAATGTTCACTCATAACTTGCTCATTTTAATATATTTGTATACCACATTTGCAGCATAGCCCTCTTATTACTACACCTCATGAACCTGGTAGGTAACAATTTTCAAATCCTTGTCAAAACATAATTTTGTGTCACATGTGCAAAAATACATTTTGGCCAGGATTTGAAAAATGATAGCTGTCATGTTCATAATGTGGTGTGAAAACATGGCTATGTTGAAAATTTGGGGTTAAAATATTTAAAATTACCAAAGTTATGAGCGAATATAGAAGAATTTCAACATACGCTCATAACTTTGTAATTTTTATGTATTTTGACACCAAATTTTCAACATAGCCATCTTATGATCCCACCTCATGAGCAAGCCAAGTGACATTTTTCAAATCCTGCCTGCAAGGTAATTTTGCAAACTAGCCATCGTGAAATCGCCTTTCGGGCTACATTTGCATAGTTTCACCACCATTGGTCTTGAGGTGGGGTTCCAAAAAGGATCTCAAATGTATTGCAGTGAGTGGTGTGGCACCGCACTTTCTCACTAAATGGAGCTGTGCATAGTCCGCCATCTTCCTGATTCCCGAACTTTTCAGAATTGAAATAAAGTAAGTACCAGCTGATGAAATTAAGGCTTTTCATTGCAAAAAGCTTAATCGGGGGGGTTAAGTCTTTGGGAGCGGGAGTCGCTATTGATTGCGACAGTTTTCCTTTAAAGTATTACTGCCTGGGAGTGATTTGTTGTGTGTGAAGGCTTTGGGAAGGTTTATTCAATCCATGACATGCCTGTTAGTGTTAAGGTACCACACGCTACCGAAACTAGGATCCTGGAAGGGAATCTGGGGCCCTAAAGTAAGATAAAAGTACACAAGGTCTCGGGAGGGGGTCTGTGGGGTTTGAATCAGGTTCCTGTACCACTTGTGGGAGAAGCCACAATCAAGGTTACAATGGCAGCCCCGAAGATCTCGTAACGCATGGGTTCTCCCCCCAGCGCAGTAACCAAAGAGGGTTCTTACCTGGCTATAGACTTGAGATTGTATTTTACCCTTACCCAGAGAGAGAGAGAAGAAGCCCTGGGCCCTCGTGGTGAGTGTTCAGTTGTGAAATCAGTGAGCACTCTAAAAGGACGTGATGAGGGTATTTCCTGACCCCTTGTCATGGGTTGCACATAGGGTAGGACACTGTGAGCTCAGTTGACCCAAGCTGCAGGAGTGGATTTATGACAGATATTGTTGGAATATCAGTTGGATTCGAGATCAGTGTATCAGATTAGTAAACTGCAAACAAACCACACACAAACAAGGCAGAGACTGGGGGAAAAAAAGAACATTTGGTTACAGTATAAAGTTCCCTACCCTGTTTTATTTTTTGTTGTTGTTGTTTTTATGGTGTAAGCTAGTGTACCAGTAGTTAGGGAAGAAGATGGCTTCCAAGTACAGCGACTGCACTACAGACGGGCTAAGGCAGTTGTGTCAGGAAAGAGGGGTCCATTATGAGGGGTGAAGCAAAAAGAACCTTATGGAGGCTCTTGTGGCAGCTGATGAGCAAGCAACTGCCCAGGACCTCGAGTCACGGCCAGTGACTGGAAAGGACCAGAGCTTGGGTGTGGGGGTGCCAGGGGACATCACAGTGTCCAGTCCCAGGGAGGAGGACAGCAAGACCAGAGAGAACCCAGAGCCATGGCCCCAGGTGATGTCCACCACAGATGGAGAGCTGGAGAAGCTGAAGCTTCAGTTGGAACTGCAGAGAGTGCAGCTTTCCATACAGGATAGACAGCTTGCCCTACAAGTCCAACAGCAGAGGGAATCCCAGCAAGAAAGGTAGCAGAGAAAATTTGAAGCCCAGCAACAGAGGGACTTTGAGCAGAAAAGACTCGAAATGGAGATGGAAGACAAACTGTGCCAAAGAGAGGCCAAGATAGAGGACAAACAGCGTCAAAGAGAATTCAAACTGGAGAGGCTGAAACTTCAAACGCCAGCGCCAGAGCAGGTAAGTGGCAGGGGTGAACCTGAAACTTCAGGGCTGGGGTACAAATTAAATTCCAAATTAATAGCAACATTTAAAGAGGGGGTGGATATGGATGCATTTTTGAATTTGTTTGAAAAGGTCTGTATCCAGGCCAAGATACCCAAGGAGGCCTGGAGGTTTCAGCTATCCCTGCTGCTTACTGACAAAGGGCATGAGGCACTAGGCCAAATGGACAATGAGGACAGTAAAGTTTATGAAAAACTTGAAACTGCTTTACTGAAAAAGTATGAACTAACTCCTGAAGCCTACAGAGTTAAATTCCAGAAGCTCCGAAAGAACTTCGAAATGAGCTTTAAGGAACTCACCACAAAGCAACTTCAGTTTTTGATACGTTGGAGGGAGGGGGTGGAAGCTAACTCTGAGGGGAAAATTGAGGAGGTTGTGTTATTGGAATAGTTCTTTTGGGCTTACCCAGTGGAGCTGAAAACCTGGCTAGAGAACCGGATCCTAAAACAGCACAGCAAGCTGCTCAGCTCTCAGATTGCTATGCCAGGAGCAGGTCTGCTCTGAAAGAAAGTGGGGGAGCAGGTGCTGCAGGGGCAAAAGGGAAAAGCACGCCTTCAGGGCAGCTAAAACCCCTCACTACCTCTGCAGAAAGGGGGAAGCTCCAAGTTACCAAAAAAGAGATGTCTTGGATAAAAAAAAAGATGAATGTTGGCTTTGTAAGCAGCCAAGGCATCTTGCTAAACAGTGTCCTAACAAGGTACAGAGTGGAAAACATGTCTCTCACAAGGAGGTGGGTGCACTGTGTATCCCTGAGAGTATGTCTGTGAACATGAGGGAGCGCATACACCTGGTTACTGTAAATGGGGTGCATACACATGAGCTAAGGGACACTGAGGCATCTCTTACCCTGGTAAAAGGGGATTTGGTTGGGTCTGAACAACTTATGCCTAATCAGTTTGTAACTGTGAGGGGATTCACTGGGGAGGAGAAAACCCTGCCACTAGCTAGTGTTCTCCTATATTGGGGTGATACAGGAGAAAGGGTGCAAAAAGTGGCAGTGGCAGACAACCTTGCCCTTGATGTGATTATAGGGAACAGTCTCCAGCAGGAGGAGGTGTGTGCAGTTACCCACAGTCAGACAACGAAGGTTCCTTGTAATTCTCTGAACCCCACAGAAGGCCCTGGAGAAAAAGCATAGGAGGCTGGTTTCCCATCCTGTGTCTCCTGAAAGGGAGAGTAGTGAAAAGGAGGTAGGACTTCCCCAAGTAGCCGTTCACCAAACAGCTACAGAAGGGTACTCTGAGGAGGGAGGGGTAACAAATGATCAGAAAGTTAGGGATGGCAGTGACTCTGAATGTCCTGATGTTAGAGCTAAGGCCCCCAGTTTAGGAATTGAGGGGGACATGTCCCATACTTTGGGAAAATGTGAAGATTTTGCCACCGCTCAGAGGACTGACCCTAGTTTGGAGAGGCCGAGGGCTTGTGCAGAATCTAATGGGACACAGGGAGGTGACCGGAGACATAGGTATTTTGGGACAACGGATTGTTGTATACACAGGATGTAAGGACAGAGGGAGGGGTGATAGGCAGGCAACTTGTCGTTTCCCAGGGGCATTGTGAGAGGTTGCTCAAGATTGATCATGATATCCCCATGTCTGTACATCTGGGCATCGTTTGCACCATGCAGCAATTAGTCCCAAATTTCTATTGGCCCAACTTCACCCAGCAGGTGAAGGAATATTGCAGGTCTTGTCCCTGGTGTCAACAGATAGGGAAGGCAGGTAGTAAAATAAAACTACCCTAATTCCCTTGCCCATTGTGGAGGAGCCATTCCAGAGTGTAGGAATGGATAGTGTGGGACCCTTGAGTACCCCAAGCTCCTCCGGGAAAATGTATATCCTGACGGTGGTCGATTTCACCACCCGATACCCAGAGGCGGTTGCCCTGTCCTCAATTAAGGCAGACAAAGAGGCAGACGCCTTGCTAGGGATTTTCTCCCATGTTGGGTTTCCGCAGGATGTTATCTCTGATCAGGGGGTTAACTTCATGTCGGACCTGATGAAGTGTTTGTGGAAGAAGTGTGAGGTGGTGCAGAGACGCACAACACCTTATTACCCACAAGCCAGTGGGCTCATGGAAAGATTTAATGGTACCCTAAAGATGATGCTCTAAGCGTTTGCTGAACAGCATGGGAGGGACTGGGAGAAATACCTTCCCCACCTGTTGTTCGCATACAGGGAGATACCTCAAGAGTCAGCAGGGTTCTCCCCCTTCAAACTCTTATACGGATGTAGGGTGTGTGGGCCCCTAGACTTGATTCAGGAAGACTGGGAAGGCAAGCACAACACCCAGGGAACTCCCATAGGTTTAGGGAGAAGCTGAAGGAGCATATGGGGGTGGCCCAAAGCAACCTGTCAGCTTCCCAGCAGAAGCAAAAGGTCTGGTATGATTGCAGAGCCAAAGCTCGCTGGTACAGCGCAGGCCATGAAGTAATGGTCCTAGTTCCAGTCCGGAAGGACAAGTTGCAGGTCGAGTGGGCAGGACCATACAAGGTAGTCCAACAGGTCAATGACATGAATTGAATTATATTGTGGACCTGCCTGACATGAGACATACCCATAGGATGTACCATGTCACTATGATAAAGCCATATGTAAATAGGGCCGACATGGTGTTTGCAGTGTGTAGTCCTGGGGAGGGGATGGACAAGGAAGACCCCTCCCTCCTGGACTTGCTAGAGGAAGGCAAGCAGGAGTCATCTGTGGAGACAATCAAGCTGTTGCCCCAGTTGACCCCAGAACAGACCCAGGAAGTGAGGGGTTTTAGAGGACATTTCCCCTTTATTTATGGCCAAGCCTGGATGAACTCCTTTTGTGACCCATTATGTAGAGATGGGGACATACATGCCCATATAACGGACCGCCTACCGGGTGTCTGAGGCTGTCCTTA
Organism: Neoceratodus forsteri; assembly: GCA_016271365.2. Lineage (NCBI taxonomy): Eukaryota > Metazoa > Chordata > Ceratodontiformes > Ceratodontidae > Neoceratodus > Neoceratodus forsteri. The sequence continues at coordinate 1,317,968,310 of CM057455.1, read as the reverse complement.
AGGATATTAGGAGGGAGGTGGAGGAAATGCTGGACCTAGGGTTAATCCAGAAATCCCACAGTCCCTGGGCTTGACCTATAGTCCTTCTCCCGAGGCCGGATGGGTCTACCTACTTCAATGTGGACTGTCCTGGGCTCAGAGCAGTCACGAAGTCTGACGCCCACCTAGTGCCATGGACGGATGAGCTACTAGAGAAGCTGGGAGGGGTGACATACCTTACCACAGTTGACTTAACAAAAGGGTACTGGCAGGTGGAGTTAACTGCCAGAGCTAGAGAATGGTCATCTTTCCTCACTCCAATAGAATTATTCAGATTCCGGGTAATGTCTTTTGGAATGAAGAATGCCCCTGCCACATTCCAAAGGTTGGTCAACCAGGTGTTACATGGTACTGAAGAGTACACAGTGGCTTATCTGGATGATAGTGCCATCTTCAGTACCAGCTAGAAGGAATACCTGTTCCATCTGAAGGAAGTGTTGGGCAGGATACAGGTGGCAGGGCTCACTGTCAAGGCCAAAATGTGCCAGGTGGCTGTGGCGGAGGTGGCATACCTAGGCCATGTAGTGGGGCAGGGGCAGCTGCATCCCAACCAAGCAAAGATTGAGGCAATAGAGGCATGGCCCACACCTGAAACTCAAAAGCAAGTTAGGAGCTTCCTAGGGACCGTGGGCTACTGCCACAAGTTTGTGCCCAATTACAGTACCCTTGCGGCTCCCCTATCTAGCTTGCTAAAGAAAAGACAGCCCAAAAAGGTAAACTGGGATCCAGCATGTGAATGGGCCTTCGCATTGCTAAAAGCGGCACTGTGCCCCTGTGCTGGCCAGTTCAGATTATACTGGGCAGTTTGTGGTACAGATGGATGCTTTGGATGTGGGGATTGGTGCAGTCCTCAGCCAGACATCCAGTCAGGGAAGAGACTGCCCGATGGTGTACCTTAGCAAAAAACTACTTCCCCCGGAGCAGGTATACTCCATGGTAGAAAAGGAATGCCTTGCACTGGTATGGGCCCTGAAGAAATTAGAGCCATACCTCTGTGGGAGACATTATGAGATACAGACTGACCACAACCCTCTGGTGTGGTTAAATCAGATGAGCAAAACAAATGGACGGCTTCTCAGATTGAGTATTGCCATACAGGCCTATGACATGACCATTATGCACATTGCAGGGTCTGCCAACGTGAACACAGATGGCCTATCTCGCCAGTTGCAACAGTAACCGAACTGTGGAAACCCTGCCATACAAGAAGGGCATGTTCCCACAGATTCAGTCTTAGGAGGGAGGGATGTGGCAATTTGGCCACTCCAGTCATATTGCTGTCACATTTCTCTGTAATTGTTTATTGTTACTTTTCAAGAAGGCCAGGACATATGTTTGTCAGAAAAGATGCCCACTTTTCTGCAAGAGTACATGGGTAGAGCTGATGTGTATTTCATTGTCTGACATCTCCCCTTGCCTAGGACAAAGTTTTGCTGAGAGGTAAACAGGAGTTAAATTCCATTAGGGGATTGGAGTTTAGTGGTAGCTGATCAAAGGGGAAGATTCCATAAATGACAGGAGATGGAAGGGCCATCTCCTCTGTTTATAACACTTTGAATTTCAAAGAGAAAATAGCTTGAGAGCAAGGTCCTGCAGACACCCAGTCTAGGAAGCTTTTGTTAGATTCTCTACCAGCTGGCACAGTCTATTTCCATTTTAATAGAATCAGGAATATAGTGTAGATTAAAAGCCAGCCAGGGAGGTGGTGCTGTGGGAAAGCAAAATACTGTTAATTTTGATTCACTTAAAATTTTGGGAAAAGAGCAAGAGAGACCTCTGCTGGCTTAGAGATGAGCAGTTGGACCTGGAAATATTAAGGCCACTAGCTAATCACAGGCCAGTTTTGCAGACTGCAGAAAAGGGCTATATAAGGCCTCTTAAACAGAGACTATGGGCAGAAGCCAAATTTCCTGACACAGTGAAACCTGCCAGACATACTGAAGATCAGTGCAAGAAAAACTGGGACTGTGAGACACATCAGAGAGAGAGCGAGAGAGACTTTGCAAAACTTACTTATTTTCGGGACACTGATTCTCTGCAGAAAAGTAGAAATTATCCAGTTAATTCACTAGTTCATTTTGTATGTATTTTCCAATTTTTTTTGTAGTTGTCCTGTAACCAAATATCTAAATTATTTGTCTATATGTTTGTATGGTAATTAAGTAATTAGAAAAAGCTCTTGCTGTTATTTTAAAGTATTACTGCCTGGGAGTGATTTGTTGTGTGTGAAGGCTGTGGGAAGGTTTATTCAATCTGTGACATGCCTGTTTAGAGCTAAGGTGCCACACGCTACCAAAACTAGGATCCTGGAAGAGAGTCTGTGGCCCTAAAGTAGGGTAAAAGTACACAAGGTCTCCAGAGGGGGTCTGTGAGGTTTGAGTCAGGTTCATGCACCACCTGTGGGAGAAGTCACAATCAGGGTTACGAGGGCAGCCATGAAGATCTCGTAACGCCTGGGTTCTTCCCCCAGCCCAGCAACCAAAGAGGGTTCTTACCTGGCTACTGACTCGAGACTGTATTTTACCCTTACCCAGAGAGAGGAAGGCCTGGGTCGTCATGATGAGTGTTCAATTGTGAAATCAGTGATCATTCTAAAAGGACACGAGGAGGGTATTTCCTGACCCAATGTCATGGGTTGCACTTGGGGGGGATACTGTGAGCTCTATGCACACAGGCCCCAGGAGTGGGTTAGCTACACATCCTATCAAAGTTAGGGGTACTTAAGTATTTCTAAGTAACACATAGAAAGGAATTCTGGGAGTGATGCAGTGCAGTGGCTGTGTGGTGGCAATTTTCAGAGAGACCTTCCGGAGACTGTTGTGCTGCCCCATCTGCATGCACTTCTCTGGGTTGAGAGAGGAGATCGATAGACTCCAGACCAAGTTGGCTAGGATTCGGGGGACCTTCTCCCCCACCCGGGGCCACCAGGTCTGACTCTGTTACCTCAGAGGATGCCAGGGAGGAATGCAGCTGGGCTTTGGTGGGCTCTAGAAGAAAAAATTACTCACCATAGTAATGTTGTTTCTTCTAATAAAGTCTAGCTATATTCTGACTATATGCAGTTAGCCCCAGCACTTGAACTGCTCCAGAGAGGAAAGGGTTAACTCTATGCAGAGGCATAGAACTTTGAGCTCGAGCTCAGTTTTCAAACCTCTGTCCCAAGTACTACTGCGTCTAACCGTCAGATTCTTATGAGCACTAAAGTAACAGACTAGCAACCCAGAAATTGTTTTAAAAATTTCCTGCCAAAGGGCAACAAACATAAATTTAGGGTCCAAAGACTCAAGTCTAGACCCCCCAAAAGAATCCAAGTAGGTAATAAGTATATAACAATAAAATATACTAACAACAAACCTCATTCAAGAAGAGGCAACCAAGTACACCCCTGAGGTGCAGTACTGCATCTGCCCACCCACATCCCAAAACAACTAGGTTCCAGGAGGGGAGGCAGGGAGGGAGGTCAGAATACAGCAAGACTCCATTAGAAGAAACAGCATTACTATGGTGAGTAATTTTTTCTTCAAACAACATGAAGTCTTGCTGTATTCTGACTATATGCAGACTGACAAACAGTACCCCCAAGGAGGAGGGATCTACAGAACCTATTTTGGGAACAGACTCTGTAGTACTGCTGTGCCAAACCTAGCATCACTTCTTGACTGAATGTCAAGGGAGTAATGCTTGGTAAATGTGTGAACAGTCTTCTAGGTGGCTGCTTTACAGATTTCCACTAAGGGTATATCCCTGGCAGCTGCAACTGAAGCAGCTGTACCTCTGGTGGAGTGCGCCCTCAGGCCTGATGGAGGCTCCTTCCTCAATTTTGAATAGCAGAGCTGTATACAAGAGATAATCCATCTAGCAGTAGTTCTCTTAGTGGCAGGTTTACCTTTACCTACCTCCCCATAGGTAAGAAACAGCTGGGAGCAGTAGTTTCTGTGGGGTTTAGTGGATTCTATATAGTAACTCAGAGCCCTCTTTACACCAAGACTGGGTAATCTCCTCTCTCCAGAGGAGGAGTGATCGGTGAAAAATATAGGCAGTGTCATAGATTGGTTCAGATGAAAATCTGATACCACGTTGGGAAGGAATTTCCTATTTGTGCGAAGGACCACCTTATCCCTGTGGAATGAAATGAAATCAGGTTCCACTGATAAGGCCTGTAGCTCACTGATTCTCCTGGCAGAGGTGATAGCAACCAGGAACACAGTTTTCCAAGTCAGGTATTTGAGTTCAGCTGAGCAAAGTGGTTCGAAGGGAGGTTGCATCAGCTGTGCAATACAGATATTCAGGTCCCAACTGGGGAGTAAGATCCCCGAAGGAAGGGTTGATATGGATCAAACCCTTGAAAAATGTCTTGAAAACTGGATGGTAGACTAGAGAAGAGACTTTCCAGCCGAAATTAAAGCAGAAATAGCTGCCAAATGCACCCTGAGGGTGGTAGGCCAAAGGCCTAAGCTATTAAGATGCACCGAATAATCCAAAGCAGTGGCAATGTCAGCTGAGTCTGGCTGAACATGCCTCTGGGAGCACCAGAACCCAAACCTCTTCCATTTAGAACTATAGGTTTTTCTAGTGGAAGGCTTTCTACTAGCCTTAAGGATATGCAGAGCTGATTGAGAGAGATGCAGGCCTGCATATTCTAGCTCCTCAAGAGCCAGGCCTTGAGCCTGAGCGAGTGAAGATTGGGATACAGAATCCTCCCCTGAGATGAAGTGAGGAGGTTGAACTGTCTGGGAAGGCACAGTGGTATTGTCACTGATAGTGACAATAGTAGAGGATACCAATGTTGTCTGGCCCAGTCTGTGGCTATTAGAATCACTGTGCAAGGTTGGGACCTGATCTTGACCAGAACTCTGAATATTAGAGGAAAGGGAGGAAAAGCATAGAGAAACCTGTTGGTCCAATCCAACAGGAGGGCATCTAGAGGAACAGACCCCAGGAGAGGGGGTCTGCAGCAGAACAGAGGGAGCTGATGGTTGCTCGGGGCTGCAAAGAGATCTATCGCTGGAATGCCCCATCTCTTGAAAATTATCTGAAGAATGAGAGGATTCAGGGCCCATTCGCGTTGACCTTGGGAAATCCTGCTGAGAGCATCTGCAAGTACATTGTCCTTCCCTGGGAGATGTACAGCAATCAGGGAAACCTGCAGGGAATAAGCTAGTGAACATATTTTCATGGCCTCAGTGCACAAGGCCGAGGACCGAGTGCCCCTCCCCCGCTTGTTGATGTACCACATGGTTGTGGTGTTGTCTGCCCTGATCTGCACCACTTTCCCCTGAATTATGTTCGAGAATGTCTGGAGTGCCAGAAAGACAGCCCTGAGTTCGAGGAGGTTTATGTGTAGGAGAGGCTCCTAATGAGACCAAGTTCCCTGAGCAGTATGCTGATCCAGATGGGCTCCCCATCCCAGCAGGGAAGCTTCTGTGGTGAGAATCACTGTGGGAACCTGACTGAGGAAGGGAACCCCTTGCCTCAAATTGTCCTCCTCCAGCCACCACTGGAGGGCCTGAACCAAAGTTAGAGACACTGGAACCAACTTGGAGAGGGGGTCTTTTCTCTGAGACCAAAAGGTTCTTAGATGAAACTGAATATCCCTCATCTGAAACCTTGCCCCTTGCACTACTGCAGTGCAGGCTGCCATGTGGCCTAGCAACTGTAAGAAGTGTCTGGCTGGCCAAGACACAAGTGGATGAAAAGAGGAAGCCAGAGTGATGAGGGATTGGACCCTTGAGAGAGGCAGGAAGGCTTTGGCCTGAGCAGTGTCCAGCTCCACTCCTATAAATGTGAGAAGCATGGTTGGTTCTAGAACAGACTTTTCCAGATTTAGAATGAATCCTAGGGAGTCCAGAAGGTTTTGAGTGACCCCCTAGAGCTGACCTGACTTGGTCTGGGGACTGGCCTACTATGAGCCAATCGTCCAGACAGGGAAACAGTAAGATGCTTTGTTTCCTGAGGAAGGCCACCACTACTGCTAGACACTTGGTGTATATCCTTGGAGCAGATGTTAGGCCGAAAAGCATTGCTCTGAACTGATAATGGCCTGAGGGCAGTTCGAACCTGAGGTACTTTCTGTGGGACTGCCTGATAGGTATGTGGAAATAGGCATCCTTGAGATCCAAGGAGGATAGCCAGTCTCCTGGTCTCAGAGAGAGAAGAATTAATCCCAGAGTCGGCATCTTGAACTTTGGCTTTAATATATGTTTGTTTAGGTATCGTAGATCTCGGATGGGTCACCACTCCCCTGTCTTTTTTAGGGTAAGGAAGTACCTGGAGTACAATCCCTTTCCCCTGTGAATAAAAGGTACCTTTCCCACTGCTTGCAGAAGCAGTAGAGATGAGACCTCTGTCTCCAAAGCCTGTTTCCTCTGGAGATGAAGGACAAAAAGCCTTTGCTCTCAGCCTTGGGAACCTGCTGAAGCAGAGAGCAAGACCCTGGCTCACTACTTCCAGGACCCACTTGTCTGAAGTGACAGACTTCCAGGCCTGGAAAAAATGAGCCAGTCTGCCCCCTACAGAGATTGGGGAGGCGACCCTGACTGACCCATCAGGGTGTCTGTTTGGCAGGGGGCTTAGACTGAGAGGAGGATGCAGCCCTTGTCATCCCCCTTCTGCCTCTTCCCCTAAAGAACCCCCTCTGCTGAAAAGAAGAGGAGGCCTGGGCCTGGTAAAAATACCTTTAAAAATGGCTGCCCCTGCCAGCCCTAGATTGCTGCCTTTGAGGAGTGGTCTGCTTTTCTTTGGCTGCAGCAGTCCTGTATGTGGTCCTGTATTCGTCCATCTTTTTCATGTAAGTCTCTGTTTGCTCCCCAAACAGAGAGTTACCAGTGACAGGAAAATCCATGGCCTTGGTCTGGGTATCCTGAGATAAATTGGTACATCTGAGCCAGGCGAATCTCCTCATGGAAACAGATGTAGCCATAACTCTAGAATGAACATCATTCGAGTCCACAGCAGCATGAAACTGGACCTTAGAAGCTTTGATGCCATCCACAGCCACCTGCTCCAGCTCCTTGGCCAGCTGGGGAGGGGCATTTTTAGCCAGCTCCAGAATCGTATCCCACCTAGACTTCTGGTATCTGGCTGTATATGCCATGTAGTTGGATTGCCTGAGTCCCAAAGAGGATGCCCAGTATTGTTTCTTAGCCATGGCATCCACTTTCCTGGAATCCTTATCTGAGGGGTGAGATGCCGGGGAATATTAGGCTTTTCACAGGCTGCAACTTGCACTACCCCAACATAGCTGCAATGATTGGTAAGGAATTCCATTCCAGGGCCTGACAGGGCATACCTCCTGTCCATCTTCTTATCCACAGGCGGTATAGATGTTGGAAGTTGCAATATTTTTTGGATCTGTTTCCCCAGGGACTTGTGCAGAGGGATAGACACCCTTTTGTGGACTCTGGAACATCCATCATCTCAACATAGTCAGGCTCCTCCTGATCCTGTTTGGCTTATTTCATTGGGAGCTGAAGAGTCTCAGCCACCTTCCTGTAAAACCAGAAGTGGGAAGGGGACTCAGAAAGCCTGGGAGGAGACACATTGGAAGGCCTGTCTGGGGAGATGTCAGGCTCAATAGGTTCATCTAGGCCTTCGTAATTTTCATCTTCGTCTCCTTCCCATTCACCCTTATAAAATGCTTCAGGGTCATAATCAGAAGCAGGCAAGTCCGACCGAACCGACCGTTCCTGGGTCAGTGTTGGTTCGGTCAGAACCGGGCAAAGCGACTGCACAATAGTGATCGCTTTGGGTATCTCGTCGGCTGTCAGAACATGGGGACTGGGATCCGAACTGGCCGACTTGCGTTTTCTCTTTGCAGGAACCGATTCCACAGAATCGGCTCTCCTTTTGCCCAAGGGGGTATCGCCCAGGTCAGTGGGCACTCCCTCAGGTTCGGTCGGAACCGAACCGGGCTGGCCACCCTGGTCAGCGGATTTTTTGACCTCCCTTTCCTTCAGCCTACTTATGTTTTTCAGCAGTGGCTTTAGGAAAGTTCTTGCAGATTTGGCAGTCTTCCTTGAGGTGGTCAAACCCCAGACAATAAACGCAGATGAGGTGGGGGTCAGCCTTGGCAAAGGCCTCCCCACATTCAGTGCAGTGCTGAAACCCAGTGGGCCCAGTTTTCTTTTTTGGGTTTCTCAGACATGCCTAAATAAAACAAAGTTACCCTTTCCAGCGCTCAAGCCAGGCAACTACCAAGACCTATCGATTCCAACCGTGTCATGGGTCAGTTGAAAGAAACCCAGAAATCTTTTTTTTTTTTTTAGGAACTGATAGATACCGGAAACCACACATTTTTTTTTTTTAAATTAACTAGACAGATTACTTCGGTTCCCAACCGGACCGACCGGGAAGAAACCGAACAGAAAAACAATTTCCTCACAAAAACTCACTACATACCTACTAATACACTTACTGTACCAGGACAGAGATGTGAACACTGAAAATAAAGAGACGGTTTGAAATAAATGACTGATTTTTACTGTGACCGAAGCAAGTGAAGGAGAGGATCTCGGAGCGACTTCTCAGTTAGGCGGAGTAAAGAATCTGACGGTTACACTTAGGAGTACCTGGGACAGAGGTTTGAAAACCGAGCTCGAGCTCAACATTCTATGCCTCTCCATAGAGTTAACCCTGTCCTCTCCGAAGCAGTTCAAGTGCTGGGGCTAACTGCATATAGTCAGAATACAGCAAGACTTCATGTTGTTTGAACAGTGGGAGTGGTGGGCTCTTGGAGGCAGGTTTTCCCAACTGGTACCACTACAAAATTCCTATGCCTCTCTGGCAGAGCAGGTCTGGCAGGAGGAGGCACCCATGGTAGTGGCCAGGGAGGATGTGGGGGGTCCTCCACAGTGGAGATCCCAGCGTGGGTGGGTGAGAACCTCAGAGAAGGAGGAAGCAAAATGTGATGAGGGACTTGATTGTCAGGAGGATAGATTTGGTAATATGAAGGGGGATGGAGAGTGAGGTCAAGTGTCTAGATGGCACCATGGCCTGAAGGGATGGGAAATGAGTCCTGGGGATCATTAGGGTAGCAGAAAGGAAGGGGGAGCCGGATTTCATTGTCCACCTGGGGACCAATGACCTGGCTAGGGACAGGGCGGGTATAGTGCAGGGGGGGTTTAGGGAGCCGGGGAGTGGTCTTAGGTGGCATTCACAGTGACTTTCTCTGAGGTGCTACCTGTCTACAATGAGGGAAGGAGGGGGTTCTCTGTAGCAGGAGCTTCAACTCATGGCTGAAAGAATGATGCAGAGAGGAAAGGTTGGGCTACATTGGAGACTGAAGATCCACTTGGGAGGATGAGAGCCTTTACAGGGGTAATGGCCTGCATCTGTCCGGGAAGAGAATCACAGTCATTAATGGACAGTTTAAATGTTACTTTGATGAACAATTAAACTAGCTGAGGGGGTGGTGGAAGAAATGGGGGGGCAGAAGCTGCCCCCCCCCACAGGCTGAAGTAGAGACTAGGGAGAACCCGATGGGAGAGGAATTAGAAAATAATTTACATAGGGTATAGAAAACTGGAGGCAGAGTACAAAATGGGTGCAGTGGTATTGATGACAACCAAACATGAAAAAGACCATGAGGTAATAATTTCAGATGACCTAAAGGTGGCCAGGCAGCTGGGAGGGCTAATGGAATGCTGGGGTGCATAGGGAGGGGTAGCACTAGCAGAAAGAGGGAGGTTGTTTTGCCCCTGTATAGATCACTGGTAAGACCCCACCTTGAGTACTGTGCCCAGTTCTGTAGACTACATCTCTAGAAGGACATAGACTGGACATGGTCCAGAGAAGAACAACTAAAATGGTGTGTAGTCTGCATCAAAAGCCCTATGAGGAGAGATACCTCAATATGTACACTCTGGAAGAGAGGAAGGAGAGGTGGGTATATGATAGAGACCTTTAAATACATCACAGGGGTAAATTAGGTACAGGGAGAAGTATTGTTCAGGAAGAAAAGGGGCTCTAGACAAGGGGACATGCTAAGAAGCTGGAGGGGGTAGATTCAGGAGAGATCTGAGGAAGTACTTATTCATAGAAAGAGTGGTGGATACCTGGAAGAGCCTTCTAGCAGAGGTGGTGGGGCCAAAGATGGGGGGTGGTGGTTCAAGAATGTATGGGATGGACATAAAGGTATCTTAGTGGAAAGGAAGGAGGAGAGGGAGAAAGAGCCTGAGATCAGTTAGGGTCTGCTATGATACTGTAGATAGGAAAAAATGGGCAGACTGGGTGGGCCAAGTATTCCTTATCTGCTGTCAGATTCTATGTTGCTAGCAGGAGGAGGGTGAACCAATTGAGCCTGATGGCTCTCCAGAACAGGAAATTGATTCCCACCCCACCCCCAGAGTTACTGAGGACTATACCTCTTACTCCTCATTCATTCAACAAATGGTCGATAATCCTTCAACATCCCTCTCATGAAACAGAGGAGGATGAGGAAGAAGTAAAATTAATGGACATGATTGGCGTAGCCCCAGCAAGGAGGCTACTAGTCCATATTCATTCATTCATTCATGCATGCATTCATTCATTCATTCAGAGAGTACCTATGAGCACAGGTGCTCTTTTATAAAGGTCCCACATTTATTATTTATTTATTAAACATATTGGAATTACAACCCTTTGAGTCAAGGACTTGTTTCCAAAGGCTCCACATCATGTCCAACCTATTCAACACATAGACAGAACAAGGGTGTGCTCCCAGGTCGCTCCTGTAAAAAAGCTTCCAGCTTAGTGTGCTATACCTGGTTAAACAACTAAACAAAAAAAAAAAAAAAAAAGATAACAGGAGGTTACAGAAGTTTTGGTACATAATCGAACATAGAACAGCAAACAATATCCATACATTTGCAGGTGGCAGTACAAACATCATAGAGCACAGAGCAATCCAGTGCCCAGTTAAATTACAGTTTACAATAGCAGTACGGAGGTCTATACAGTGTGATAGCTAGGTTCCAAAGACATATACAATAATTCAGAAGTGCAGCCTGAGATAAGGCATATGTCATCATGAGTCTAGTTAAGAGTCCAGAAAGGGAGAGGGGGGCACCTTTGGGGCTAGGATCCTGCCTGTTGAGTGCATTTGCAGCTGCAGGTGGAGAAAATGAGGTTCTTGAGAGCTGCCTTAAAAGGACCTATTTTAGTGAGTGAGGAGATCGAGGAGAGGAGGGTGTTGAACCAGTGTGGTGCCCTGTAACAAAAGGATCTCTGGGCAGGGTGGAGGGAGGCGGACACCCCTGGGGGAAGAGACCTAGAAGTATTTTTTTAAGCCAGGAGGCAGGTCTGATATTGTGATTGCTCTTCTAGATTGAGTATGTTGGCCAGGGAATGTAGAGTGCATGCATGGGTCCATTTGTCTGCACCAGTGAGGAGCCTGCAGGCCTTATTTAGGGATAGTTGGAGTCTCCTGAGGGCGGTGGCATCAGCAGCAGCGTAGATAGGGAGGCCGTAGTCTACAAGCGACAGGACAGAAGAGGTGACAGCAAATCTGAGGTCCTCTGGAGGAAGGCAGTCCTTATGATGGTAGAGAAGGCCCATGCCCATGTTAGTTGCTGAGGTGAGCAGGTTGATATGCGAGTGAAAAATGAGGGCAGAATCAAAGGTAATGCCCAGGTATTTGTAGCTGCTAACTTGTTCTAGTGGATGGAGTGAGCTGGATAGTATATGGAGGGGCAATTTTTTTTGCTTTGTTTTGCTGGTGAGCAAACAACATGGCTTTTGTTTTTTTAATGTTAATGACCAGCCTGCAGTCGTTGAACCAGTTTTCAATTTGGCTGAAAGAGTGCTGGAGGGAGGCCTGAAGAGAGGAGGGGTCAGGATGGGAGGAGAGGAGAACAACATTATCTGCATATAGCAGGACCTTGCTGGAGCAGGAGTTGGGTAGGGCATTTACATAGAGACTTAAAAGAAGAGGGCCCAAGATGGAGCCCTGCAGGACCCCGGAGTGAACAGGGCAGGTGCTGGAGAGGGTGTTGTTTATTTTGACACACTGGGACCTTGAAGAGAGAAAGCTAGAGAACCAGTCCAGTGGGCCTTGGGAAAAGCCTAGTTGAAAGAGAGTGTCGAGTAGGAGTGGGTGACAGACCATATCAGAGGCCTTGGAGAGGTCGATATAGACAGCCCCTGCAAGGTGGCCTTTGTCAAGGGTTTCGTGAAGGAAGTTTGAAAACTTCATGAGAGCAGTGGTCGTGCTATGACCTGGACAAAAGCCATGCTGCTCTCTGCATAGTAGATTGCTGTTACCTACAAAAACAGTATTTTCATCATCTTCATCAATTCTAGTGGTATGTAGTCAAGACAGACACAACATGTGTTGGATATAAAGATTAATAATTTAAGCCATACAGTAGCAAAAACAGAGTACAGTTTCAGCGCAAGTCATGCAGGTTCACAGATTATTGGAAGCAGGTGCAGTTGGAACTGGAAGAGAGGGCTACGTGCAGTGATCTTTTAAATTGGGCAATATTTGGGAGGCTTAGCAGGGATTCATACAATTCATTCATCCAGCCTACTGCCCTAACAGCAGAGGAGCACTTGCCCTGATTGGTTCTCCAGAGAGGCAGTTCTAGCCTAGGGCATATCTGTCTATCACTCTGCTAATGGAGGCTCCTTTCAAGCCTATGGCAACTGCTGCCCTGAAGTATGTTACCTGGAAAGCAGTTTTCCTGGTGGCACTTACATCTGCCAGAAGGGTAAGTGACCTTCAAGCCCTTTGTACAGATCCTAACTATATCATATTCCACTGGAACACGGTAGTCCTGAGAACTAGCAGAACATTCCTCCCCAAAGTGGTGTCTGAATTTCATCTGAATTGGTCAGTCAAACTTCCAGTGTTCTTTACAGCAAAGTCCAGCCCAGGGAAGCAAAAATTCCACAGTCTGGATGTTAAGAGAGCTCTGAGGTACTACTTGGACCACACAGAGGATGTCAGGTCCATCAGTACTCAGTTGTTTGTCACCTACAGTGAAGTAGGGCAAGGTAAGCCAGCATCGAAGAGAATCATTTCTCATTTGATTGTTATTTGCATTCAGTTCCAATATGTCAAAGCTGGCAAGTTGCCACCTGAGGACCTCAGGGCCCACTCTACAAGAGGCACGTCTGCTTCTATGGCAGCTTCCAGGGGTGTCTTCCTACAGGAAATCTGTAAAACAGCTACCTGGAAAACAGTACACACTTTCACAAAGCACTACTGTTCAGGCATACAGTCCAGAAGGGATGCCAGCTTTGGCACTGCTGTCTTGCAGAACCTCTTCCCCAAGTAGGTACTGTACCCAGCCTCTCAAGGTGCTGTTATGAAGTCTACAGTTGTTAAGTATAAGTGAGGGATTCCTGGGGTATGAAGAAAAAAATACTCACCGTAGTGATGTTGTTTCTTCCAAGGGATCCCTCACTATGCTTAATATTCCCATCCCTACCTCCACTTCCAGAACTTGGAAAAGGTTCACATAAGAATCAGTTCCTTCTAGCTGGCCTGCCGATCTAGCAGTAACGCTACTGCTTGCGACATCGACGACCCAGGTTTGGGAGTCAGAGGGCCAGCTTGGGGGGGGAGGAGGATTGAGGATCCTAGGGACTGCTCTCCTCTGACAAGAGGGAGGGTGGTTAGCTGCCGGTGCTTAACAGACCCCTGGTGGATGCTGGGAGAACTGACCACAAGAGCTTGCTGGAGATGGGAAGGCGAGGCAGACATCAGCATGCTTGCTATTAATGTCATTGCACACCACCGCCTCCCAAACAGAAAAAAGGAAAATAAGGGCTGTGTAATGTGACACTCATTTCGCCCCACAGGTCTTGCACCAGTGGCCCATGGTGCTCCCCAAACACTGATCCTCAGGTTCCTCTGAAGGTCCTGCCTTGGGGGTAAGCTAGGGAGGAACACTGGGAAGGTAAGTCCCGGGGAATGGGTGACAGGGCTGGGGCAGAGGTTGGGCCGATGTGGGCTGGCCCAGGGGAGAATAAAGCGCACTAAATAAAAAAAAAATCAGTTCTTGTTGTTTTGCTTGAGCATTACTTGTTACAGTTCCTTACAACTGATACACAGTGATCTAATCTTTCAAGATTTTTTTCATTACAGCTTTAAAAAGACTTGTTCCGACACGTTAAAAAGCTTTGGGAAACTTTTTAAATTGGTATATATTTTTGGATAGCCTTTTAGCTAATTTAGTGGGCACTGCTCACCCTTGCTTTAGACACAAATCTGCCATTAGAATACAGGGGTGAGTGTGACCACACAGCAGAGTTTTTAATTTTATTCAAAGATTCTCTAATTAGCATAAAATTCTAGGCTTCAGGGCAGCCCATTCTACATAAATGATTGCAGTTGTTAAGCATATTGAGGGATCCCTTGGAAGCAACAACATTACTATGGAGAGTATTTTTTTCTTTCTGGACAAGTCAGAGCTCGAATGGGGGGGTGCTATACAGGATATGGTGTATTGGCACTTTTTAAAAGAATGATTCTTCCAGCCCCCATGTACCTGCATTAGCCTTTCAAGTCTGATTGGCGCATACCCCCACGTCAGCCCCTGACACTAGCTTGGAGTCTTGTGTGCATAAGCATATTGATGGCAAGTACATGTAGTCATTATATAGTGACTAGAATGGCAGCATGACAAGACATCTCTGGGCTTTGTCATCAATGCACAAAACACATCCATGACCCAGCCATTTCCAGGAAGGTGCAATGTGGTAACAGAGGAGGGGGTGTCAAGAAATACAGTAAACAGGACACCTAAGGTGCACTTTCCCATGGCCCAGGAGAGGGGGGATCCTGTTATGCAGTAGCTTCTTGGGGGTGGGCTACTAATAAGCCATAGGCCACCTGACTACATTCTTGCAGCACTGGCCACACATGGGCATCAGCTTGTCCTGGAGGGTAGATTGCTTGCTAGAATAATCTGTTGTGTGGTAGTGTTGCGTGGTGTCATACATACTGCTGCTAGTTTTTGACTGAGGAGAATCTTGCTTTCAGAGCAAGTAACAGCTGACTAGAACTACAGCTTTTCTAACTGATAAATCACTTCTGTCTCAGCTGGAGTCAATGCCTGTTGGGGTTAAGCAAACATATACTTTATTAGAAGCAGGGGGTCTCATTTAAGTAAAAAAAAAGTCACTGTGTGTTTCTCTGTTTGAGGAAGGGGGCTGTATCAACTTAATTTGCTGAGTCAGGAGCAGAGGGGAGAAGCTAATTGGGGTGTGTGGCTTGAGCAGTAGAAAAGCAGCTGTCTCCAATCACAGCGTCCTGCTGCTAGTTTCTGACAGAGGAGAATCTTGCTTTCAGAGCAAGTAACAGCTGACTAGAACTACAGCTTTTCTAACTGATAAATCACTTCTGTCTCAGCAGGAGTTAGTGCCACTTGGGATTAAGCAAACAGATACTTTATTAGAAGCAGGGGGTCTCATTTAAGTAAAAAAAAAAGAAAGTCACTGTGAGTTTCTCTGTTTGAGGAAGGGGGCTATATCAACTTAATTTGCTGAGTCAGGAGCAGAGGGGAGAAGCTAATTGGGGGTCTGGCTTGAGCAGTAGAAAAGCAGCTGTCTCCAGTTACAGCTTCCTGCTGCTGGTTTTTGACAGAGGAGAATCTTGCTTTCAGAGCAAGTAACAGCTGACTAGAACTACAGCTTTTCTAACTGATAAATCACTTATATCTCAGCAGGAGTCAGTACCTGTTGGGATTAAGCAAACAGATACTTTATTAGAAGCAGGGGGTCTCATTTAAGTAAAAATAAAAAAAGAAGAAAGTCTCTCTGTGTTTTTCTGTTTGAGGAAGGGGCTGTATCAACTTAATTTGCTGAGTCAGAAGCAGAGGGGAGAAGCTAATTATGGTGTGTAGCTTGAGCAGTAGAAAAGCAGCTGTCTCCAATTATAGCTTCCTGCTGCTAGTTTTTGACAGAGGAGAATCTTGCTTTCAGAGCAAGTAAAAGCTGACTAGAACTACAGCTTTTCTTACTAATTGCACTCCTTCCCACCCCTCCTCCCTCCCACCCTAAGCCAGTTCTACTTTTATAGCCACTGGATTTGACTGACAACAGGAAATTCCTGTTTGGCAGTAGTAAGAGAAGGATCACTGAGACACATTAGTTTCATCAACCTTGAAGGAAACTTAAAAAAGCTCTTCCTCCCCTCCACCCCACTGCTAGAGGTCTCAATCCGAGCAGGGAAGGAGGAGACTACTGAAGACTACAGGAAGTTCCTGTCCCAGAACAGGAAGGGTGAGAGTTGTAAGGGCACATAGACAGTAGAAAAGTATGTGTAAAAATACATAGAGGGAGGAGACAGTAAGCATACAAACCAACAGGAGAGGGGACACAAAATAAGTCATGATGGTAGTGGTGCAGTGCAATGGCTGTGGGGTGGTAGTGTTCCGGGAGACATTCTGGAGGCTGTGATGCTGCCCTATTTGCAGGCACCTCTCTGGTCTGAGGGAGGAGGTTGCCCGTCTCCAGGCTGACCTGGCTAGGATTCATGAAACCTCTTCCCCCACCCAGGGACCACCAGGGCCACCACCACTACCTCAGAGGTTGCCAAGAAAGAGGAGCAGTTGGACCAAGGTGGGCTCAGGGAGGGAGGGTGGTGGAACAGAGGTGCATCCCTCCAGTTGTACCTCTCCACAGTTCATATGCTGTTCTGGCGAAGAGTGGTTCCTCTATGGAGACACCTACAGTGGAGACCAAGGAGGATGCTGGGAACCTTCACAAAGGAGACCCACAGGAGGGTGACACAAGACCCCATAGGGGAAGAAAACAGCTCCTAGTGGGGGACTCAATCATTAGGGAGGCAGAAGTGGGGGAGGAAGGTGAAAGGGATGTAAGGTGCCTGCCTGGTGCCATGACTCAGAGAGACAGGAAGTGAATCCTCAGGTTTGCGGGAGCAGCTGCATGAGGGAGGGAGCTGGATGTCATTGTCCACCTAGGGACAAATGACCTGGCTGCAGTTGGGATCAGAGCAGTGCAAGAGGAGTTTGTAGAGTTGGGGAAGGGCCTTAGAAAAGTAGCATGTATGGTAACCTTCTTGGAGGTGCTGCCTGTCTATGGCGAGGATGATTCTAGGGTACTCCGCAGCATGGGATTCAATGAATGGTTGAAAAACTGGTGTGTAGCTCAGGGTTTTGGCTTCATTGGGGACTGGGGAGCCACCTGGAGGGATGCAGGCCTATACTGGTGCCATGGTCTGCATCTGTCTAGGGGGTGAACCAGGATCCTAGATGATAGGTTTAAATGCTTCATTGGCAAGCATTTAAACTAGCCAAGGGGGGAGGCACTGAAAACAGCAGGGAAATCCCAGCCTCCCCCCACAAAACACAGTAGTTAGAGAGGTAAACACCAAGGTAGAGAGGTCAGTAGGGAGCAGGACAGGAGTAAATGCAGAAAAAGGGAGTAAGTACGGGAATGGGGCTAAAAGGGGTAAGGCCATCAAAAAATGGAGGGTGATGAGTACCAATGCCCGCAGTCTGTGCAACAAGCTCCCTGAACTAGTGGTCTTGATGGAGAGGGATGCCTGGATATTGTGACAGTCACTGAAACATGGTACACAGAGAACCATGACTGGGATGTCAACATACCAGGATACGCAATCTACAGGAGGGGCAGGGTGGGTAAAAGAGGAGGAGGAGTAGCTCTCTATATAAGGGAAGGTATTAAAGCAACAGAACTAAAGAGTAAACAAGAAGTTGATGAGTAACTATGGGTCACCCTGGACACAGGAAATGGCACCACAATCCGCATGGGGATTGTGTATAGACCCCCATCTCGGGGAGGAAATGGACAGGAAATGATTGAAGGCATCCTTAAAATGGCAGAAAAAAGGGAGTTTTTGTTGATGGGGGACCTGAATATGCCAGATGTTAACTGGAGCACCTTTGCTGCAGGCACATCCAACAGCAGGGTTATTCTTGATGCCCTACATGGGGCATGCCTTAGACAGCTAGTGTTGGAACCTACTCAGGAGAAGCAATCTTAGACCTGGTACTCTCAAATGGGGATGGAGCAAGGATCTCAGATTTAGAAGTGGGTAGCCATCTGGGAACAAGTGACCACCAAACAGTGTGGTTCACAATAAACACAGCCATAGAGTCAAGCCATACAAAAACATGAGTACTGGACTTTAGGAGGACTGACTTTGGGAAAATGAGAGAGTGCCTCAGAAAAGCACTAGCAATTGGACAAGAAGGAGGGGTGGAGGAACAATGGGGAGTAATTAAAACAGCCATCACAGAAGCAACAAGCCTTCGTGTGAAGCAAATCAACAAAACAAAAAGAAGGAAAAAAACAATATGGTTCTCAAAAGAGGTGGAAGGGAAGGATAAGGATAGAATTCAGGAAATATAAGGAAACGCAGAAGGAGCAGGACAGAGAACATTATCAGTTAAAGCAGAAGGAGGCAGGAAAGGCAGTCAGAATAGCAAAGGCACAAACTGAGGAAAGGGTAGCCAACTCTG
Organism: Neoceratodus forsteri; assembly: GCA_016271365.2. Taxonomy (NCBI): domain Eukaryota; kingdom Metazoa; phylum Chordata; order Ceratodontiformes; family Ceratodontidae; genus Neoceratodus; species Neoceratodus forsteri. Next base: position 1,317,949,837 of record CM057455.1, on the reverse strand, counting down.
TTAAGTAGGGTGATAAAACCTTTTATAGGTACATTGGGGAGCGAAGAAAGACCAAGGGAGGGATACAGAGACTTAATAAAGGGGAGGGAATGTGGGCAGAGGGTGACAGTGAAAAAGCAGGGATACTGAATGAATATTTCTGCTCGATATTCACAACGGAAGAGGAGGGGGAGGTACCTAAACCAAACAAGAGAAAAACTCTGGATAGGGGGGTCAATACCAGTCCATTCACAGAAGAAAGGGTTTTGAAAGAACTCTTGAGACGGAGGGTGGACAAAGCAATGGGGCCTGATGGAATTCACCTCAGAATTCTAAAAGAACTAAGGGTAGAACTAGTAACACCACTGACTACTCTCTTTAACAGATCATGGGAGGATGGGGTGGTACCCGAGGACTGGAGGAGGGCGGATGTGATTCCACTTCACAAAAGTGGGAGCAGGGCAGAGGCCGAAAACTACAGACCAGTTAGTTTGACCTCAGTAGTAGGGAAAATGATGGAATCACTTCTGAAGGAAAGAATTGTTGAGTACCTAGAGGCCAGTGGGGCACAGGACCCAAGGCAGCATGCTTTCACAGAAGGAAGGTCATATCAGATGAACCTAATAGATTTCTTTGACTGGGTGACCAAAGTAGTAGACCAGGGAGGGGCTGTGGATATGGCCTACCTAGATTTTAGCAAGGCATTTGACACAGTCTCACACAAAAGATTAATATACAAGTTAGCCAGCCTTGGAGTGGGTCCCAAGGTGGTAGCCTGGATAAAAAACTGGCTGGACAACAGGACACAAAGGATAATAGTAAACGGAGTCCACAGTGAAGAAAGGAGGGTGACTAGCGGGGTACCGCATTGTTCGGTACTGGGACCGGTCCTCTTTAATGTCTTTATAAGTGACATTGGAGAGCACCTAGAAGGAAAAGTATGTCTCTTTGCAGATGACACAAAGATCTGCAACAGGGTTGATACACAAGGTGGGGTGGAAAGGATGAAAAGGGACTTGGCAAGGTTGGAGGAATGGTCAAATATATGGCAGCTCAGATTCAATGCAAAGAAGTGCAAGGTAATGCACTTGGGAAACAAAAACCCAGGGGAAGAGTACACAATGGGGGGTGAGATAATAACAACAACAAAAATCAAAAGAGACCAAGGAGTAATTATATCAGATGACCTAAAGGTAGGCAAGCAATGTGAGAAGGCAATAAGGAGGGCTGGGGGGATACTGGGATGCATAGGGAGAGGCATCAACAGTAGAAAACAGAAGCTGTTATCCCTCTGTACAGACAGTTGGTGAGACCCCATCTGGAGTACTGCATGCAATTCTGGAGACCCCATCTCCACAAAGACATAGACAGAGTAGAGGCTATTCAGTGGAGGGCAACAAAAATGGTGCAGGGTCTGCAACAGAAGACATACGAGGAAAGACTAAAGCAGCTTAATATGTATACCCTTGATGAAAGGAGGGAAGGGGGGACATGTTAGAAACTTTCAAGTATCTCAAGGGAATTAACAAAGTCCAAGAGGGTAGCATCTTTGAGAAAAGAGATGTGCAAGAACAAGGGGGCACGATTTGAAGATGGGGGGGACGGCACAGAGGTAATGTTAGAAAGTATTTTTTCACAGAGAGGGTTGTGGATGCATGGAACAGCTTTCCTGAGGAGGTTGTGGAGTCAGGAACAGTGGTAGAATTCACGAATGCATGGGATAGACAGAAGGCAATTCTAGTGGGGGGTAGGAGGAAGTAAGCTGTTGATTAACTAGAATCTGCAGCTTATCCATCAGGTAGGGAAATGGGCAGACTAGGTGGGCCAAGCGGTCCTTATCTGCCGTCAAATTCTGTTTCTATGTTTTTATGTGACCTTACACATGGAAAAGGGGATACCACTTCTTAAGGAGAAGGGGATACCGCTTCTTAAGTGGATGATGCATCCTGTGGGAATGCTGCCTCCTACTGGTTTGCACACAGTGTAGCAGGGAGCATGCAGAATGTAGGACTGTTTAGCCCTTGTATACACAATAGCTATGCAATTCCTGACTTTGACTCACACAGACATTAAGTACCTGCATAAGACCATGGTCCTTGGGGCCATGGTGCCAGCCTGGGGACATTCTCAAGCCACTATATGCCCCTTACACACCAAAAGCTTGCTTAGAGACTCATGCAAACTCTCAGAATCTGAACCCTAAGGAGGCAGTTTAGCTTAGTGGTTAGGGCACACAGCTGCGAACCTGAAGACTCGTGTGTGAATTCTACTCCTCTGGCTACTTACTTATTGTGTGCTACTGAGCAAGTCACATCAACTTCCTCTGCTTGACCTCTGTAATCTCTTTCTAATCTATCTCTGTGCTCTTTGAATCGTGCTGTGAGCTGACAATAGCAGCAACAATTTATCCCCTTCCTCATCTGGATTGTTAAGTACTTTGGGACACAGTTTGTATGAAAATCACTTTATAAAATCAAATTAATTTCTTTTCTCTTTCCTAAATTACATCAATTTTAAACAAGCTAATTAGTATCAAGAAAAATGTGATAATGTTAGTGTAGTGAGCTTTTTTTCTGGTTTAGGAATTTTGAAAGGAGAGGAAGTCAGGCTGCACTCAGTTGGGGAACTGTTGTGTAAATGTGTCTGAAGATCATCATCATGTCATTATTATTATTATTATTATTTACATAGCTTTTTTCTAAAATAGCTCAAAGTGGCAGTTTTACACATAATAACATAAATAAGACTTGTGGAAGAGTCTGTTAGACAGCAGAGTCCCTGATATTTAGGAGCAGGATTCCAATACAATATGGATCTGTTCCGGCTTCACGCCTCTGGGAAAGTTTGATTAGGTAGTGTTAGACTGGCACTGTAGGCAGGAGTGTGGTTTTGATTTACTTAGATCAACAGTTCTCAAACTTTGTCATAGTGAGCCTCCCCTAAGCCATGGAAAAGATCTTGAGCCTCCCCCAAAATACTGAAATATTTTTGGGCCTCCCCATAGAAAAATAGCCTACTTTTCACAGGTACATCAGGAATAAATTGAAACCTCTTTGCATACCTGGCTCTCATGTTAAGCTTATTGTAACCCCCCTCCTATCAGGACAACCTACTTGCTCCAATATTTTGACTCTCAAACCATTGTTACCCTTTACTGCCATACCTCCATGGATCAGATTGCTTCCATTTGTTCTCTAACTGGAATAACCTTCCTGATGACCTCTGCCTCCCCTGCTCTTACAACTTCTCAGGGATCATTTTGCTCCCACCTGCTCTTATTCCTAGTACCTGTATGGTTAACTCTTGTATTTGGACAGTTCTGCTGCCAGCCTAATTAATAAATTGTTCCTAACATTGTTAGTTTATTGTTAATTTATTTGCACTTTTATTCATTTTGTATTGCTTGAGTGTTTTGCAGTTACATTCTGAACTGTATTCTCTCACTACCCTTCCTTGGGTACACCTGATATAAGCCATGGCTCAGTGTACAGTACCTTTCCCGGTCACAGACTTGTGAATAAATACATAAATTCACCTACTATTATCCTCTTTCAGTTTGCCTTATCCCTTCACACAAAATCTATAAAGTTCAAAAGTGATATATAATATTTTTTAAGACTTGCTTGAGCCTCCCCTTGAACAAGTTGGGGCCTCCTCAGGGAGGCTGGCCTCACCATTTGAGAACCCCTGACTTAGATCATTCCTGCCATTCAGTGTCGATTTCCATCTGATCCTGTCAGCACAGCAGATTGTTTTAACAGTGGGGTTGGTTTGTGGTGAAGGGGAGTGGAACAGAATTTCGAGTGATGCAGTTGGAACAATACCACACCCTCTCAATTGGTGACTAGGACGTGTGAAAATAAAATATATTACTATTTTACTTAAAGCAGCAGTGCAGGTAAGTCAGGCAAAAAAACTGATCCTACCTTTATTTATTTTTTAACAGACTCCAGACATCTTTCAGTTTCATTTGCTGGTAAAAGTGTCCCGTTCTACCAGAATTTAGATATTTCTTAAATGTTTTAAATGATTTTTTTTTTTGCAAGAAAAAAGATGGTCGCTTCATTTGCCTTAAAAGGTTAGGATAAAAATGTTTTTTAAAAAGCATATAGTGAAAGACTAGGAATCAGCTAGAAAAAGAGCTGCTGACACCTCCTGTTGTGTCGGGCAGGCAACTCAAGCCCAGTAGCTGTCTGCCCCATGACCTAAAATAGCCCTACTTTTAATTTTTTTTGTCAGCTGGTTAAGTAGATTTTAAACTTACAGTAAGCTTGCTCCTACTTCCTGGAATCACCAAAGCTGCTGAGCACCCACTACATCCCTGCCCAAAAAACAGCGTTTTGATGATGCGAAGTGGGGAAGGGGCTCCAGGGCTATAGACAGCATTATAATACTGTTGCGAGCAGTGGTGGCCTTTGTATGCTATTGTAACTTATAGCACTTGTACATGTTAAGGGTGGTGTAGTACATGTGTGATGTGGCAGGTAGAGTATCTATGGTAACTGATTTAATAAGAAAATATAGCAACCATTGTGTCATGTCATTCAATTAAATAATGCTGAAATAGTTTAATACACACTATAGGAAAAATGGATAAGGATTTGTGTTCTTGTTCTGTTAATGATTTGAGTTAACATTTACAGAATATGTATGTTACTAATTAAGATTGTGTTGCCGGCCCGGTGGCCCTGAGGGTTGAGGCGCTGGACGCCACACCTCGCATCACGCTGGTGACCCAGGTTTGGGAGTGAGCCTGGGCCACTGGGGGTCGGCAGGAGAGGTCAGGATTGAACATCTGGAGGACTGCTCTCCTGTTCTGAGAGGGAGGGGGGGCTCTGATCCCGGATTATGGTGGCTCCTGGCGGTGGCTGGGAGCACTGCAAGTCTGCGATCAAGCAGAAGGGGATTGGCTATGGCAGTGATCCTGTGGGCGTGCACGGGAGCATGCACACTTGTGCTGGACACATTGCATTTCTGAGCCATGGGGGGCAAGGCAAGCAGGAAAAATCCGCTCCCTTGGGGACAGGCGAAAGCACCATGGCCCCGGACCACACTCCAAGCACCGGGGGCTCTCCTCTCTCTCTGGGCCTCTCGTTCCTACCTGGCACTCAGTACTACAGATAGAGCACCCTGGGTGGATAGGGCGACCCCTCCCTGGGAGGGGGGGTGAGATCTGGGGATCATGTCGGGACGGAGCAAGGAGACGTAGTAGCATCTCAGGTGGGAGGTAGAGACCGGAGGTTGGGGATGCTGGAGAGAGTTCCCCAAGGGGAGGGGAGTAGAACTAGAATAAAAAAAAACAAAAAAAAACCTAATTGTGTTTATTTCCACTCTACACTGTCTTTGTATCTTGTTCTTTATAAATAAATGAAGCTGTTAACTATTGTGAAAATATCACTTAAGGAGTTTTGAGGCTACTGTATCCATAAATATGCTTGTTTGTGTTTCAACAGGTTTGAAAATATTACATACTAAAATGCCTGATATACAGTTATTGAACTTTGCCTGTAACAATGAAGCAGAACATCTGCAAGGTAAGATTTCTTCTGTATGTTGTGCTGAAATCTTCTTGTTTTAAATTTTCATTCTCTTCTATCGCAAGCATCCACCAAGCCATGTCCGTACAGATGGGTAGCCCGCTATCCTTGGAGTCAGCACAGACAGGAAACTGAAGATCGAGAGCTACAGTATGCTCCTCCTCCAGCAGCAGCCCAGAAGAAGGACATCAGTGGCCTGATTATTGAAGGACCTGACATTGCCCAGGGACAGAACCATTGTGCAAAAGTCCCTGGTGCAGGGAAAAGTCCCTGCACCAGCGAAAATGCTATTCTCAGCATTTTATGCACATGGATGGCATTTTCCTTTTTTTCCTGCAACTGTGGAAAATAAATGCTATGCCTGGTAACACCAGGAATATAATTTTTCCACAGCTATAAAACAAATGTGCAAGCTGTTGTAAATTGTGGATTAGATTGCAAAGAAACAACTTAGACCATTCCTTGCGTAACTAACTTTTTTTCTCGCACGTACGCAGTTTGACCACTTTTGAAAATCTGGCCCCAGCTGTTTTTCTGCATGCAGTTGTCAGCATGCAGACCTGACTGCTCTCTTCAAGCCTGCCTTTTGCCTCCTGTCAGCAGCCATGGAATTTTATTTGGCTGCTACGTTCTGCTTCCATGAGCTTCAGCTAGTGTCCCTTTTACCAGTGCTATACTCTGACATGAGATGTGCATCAGAGCTTCTGTAACTGTGGCACTCTGTGAGAGGATCCTGTTGCTTCTTTATCTCATTGGTGGCCTCTTGTCAGCACTGTGCTCAGATATGCATCACTGAACATTTACAGTGCCATGAATCTGTTGGTCTCTTACTGGAGAACTACTCACTCGGTGAAAGTGCCTTCAGAGGGTAAGTCTTCAGAGGGACGAACGGGTGGGGACTTTACGGGAATCCTTCAGTTTGCCATAGTAGGCCCAGTATACTTAACTTGCTACCAGCAGCTGGCAAAACCAAAAGCTGCACTGCTTTCAGCCACTCTGTCTTCCTCTGAGGAGGAGACTGGTACAGGCCACTTAAGATTCCAGCATTCGTCAGACTGGTGACTCCGAGACCACTGTGTGTCAAGTTGCATGTGGGATAGAACTCTTGAATCTGGAGCTGGTGGCAAGGTTTAACAATGCTTATGAAAAGGATCCAGCTTATCTGAATGTGGAGTACCACCCCAACCTTCCCACTTTGATCACAGAAAGGGCTTATGGGGTGTGCCAGTTGTGAGGTGTCTGGGAATCAGACTGTCTTAAAGATGATAGCCAGAAGAGGAAGATTCTTTCTGTAACAGCTATTTTTTGGTGTCCTCTTCCTCATCCTCAAGAGTCTGAAAGCAGCGAGATATGGCTTTGATAGGCTGAAAAGCCCAGAAGAGTAGGACCTTCAAACAGAATAGATCTACATCTGATTAGGGGGGAGAGTTTCTCGGATTCTGTCTCAGATGACAAGGAGGTTGTCTGGCAAACAGCACCTGGATTTTATCATTCTCCGTGTCTCTGAGATGTAGCACTTCTCTGGCCAAGACAAAACAGTACAGGGTTTGAAGGAATGCCTCCTATCTGGTGAGACTAAATAGTTGACATCTTTTTTTTTTCACTCCACAGATGCTTCAAGACATGATGACAAAGGAATGGAAGAAGCCTAGCAAAATCTGCCATCCCTAGACATGCTGTTTGTCTCTGCAGATTTGAGTATAATAGGGTCATCCAGATGTCCAGGGCCAGTAAGAAGCAATCACCCTCATATTTTCCCTTACCAAAAAGATGGTCATCCCCACAGAAAGGGGCACAGTTGTAAATGACCTACGACAGAAAAAAAAACTGAGGGATCTGTGAAGTGGTACCATGAGGCTGTGGCTGCATTCTTTCTTTTGTTGGTTGATTTAAACTGGTTCTTTTAGTGCCTTTTCTACTTCTTATAGCACTATAGGCTATGCATTTCTGCTCACAATATCTGTGGTCTAACACAGCGAAAAATATATATTCACTCACAGTGACTGTGGTCGACCTTATTATCTGCTCCTAAGGACTGAGTTCGATATAAACTGTGGTGCCTGTTCAGATCTAATGTCTGAGTCCAAATGAAACATAAGCCAAAAAAGAAAACTGGGCCCACAAATTTAAAATAAAAATGCCAAAAGTGGGTACTGTTTGTCAAAGGCAAATAGGCATTTAGACTGTTACCACTGTTAGGGCCCAAATAATGATTTAGCAACTGTGATCTGTGCAAGGTGTTTCATCCCAAAGAGTGTTTTTCTGTATGTTTCCCTGTAAAAAAAACGATGAGAACTTCTTTGAAAAAATGTCCACAAAGGCAGCTTCTACCAAGGACAAGTCTAATGCAGAGCCTTAAAGAAGCAAAACAAGAAACACAAACCCTTGGGAGAGGTACACTGTGATGCAGAAAAAGGCATCTGAGGAATTCACATCTCATGCTAGCCTTAAAAAGATTAAGAAGAAAAATATTTGGAACCTGAAAAAGAGACAACACATGAGCTTGTCGTTCGGCCAACTGGTGATGCTCAAATGCCAACTATGGAACATTTCTTTCAAGTAACAGTATGAAGAACTAGCCATCTGAGGTGACAATAACCTCATCTACTTGCTGAGGAGGTTTATTGTAACACCATGTGATTACTTGTCATGTTCTGCCTTCCTAAGAGGTTTGACTGAAATTATAAAAATCCCAGTATTAAAACAAAAACAGGTATTTAAGGAGAACTGCGCTGAATCTATAAGTTATTTTTCACAGTAGAGGCTGCTTTTTAAATACTGATTCAAACTGTTATTTCTCTAGCTATACAGGCTTTTTAGTTATCTTAATGATTGTTTCTGATTTCTGTGCAGCTGGTAAGAACCATTTTAGAGCTGGATGATGTAGTTTATGTCCTTGTTCTACTCTTCTATTGTTGGCACAGTGCACCTATGTTTTATTTCAGAACTCCATAGTTGTTTGGGACATAAACTACAGCATACAGTTCTAAAATGGTACTTACCAACAGACTGCATAGCAGAAACAACCACTGAGGTTACTAAAAGGCCGGTGGAGGTGGAATAGTAACAGTAACAGAATTTGAGCTAGTACTTACAAACCAGCTTCTACTGGGAAAATGACTTACAGGTTCAGTGCAGTTCTCCTTTAAGGAATCAGATTTCTTATGAATACTGAAACTGACTTAAAGTGAGTGAGTCTCCCCATTCATAAGAATTTTCCAATAATGGGTAACAAAATCTAGCAGTTGTCAGCATCTGCTACAGTAATAGACGAGAACATTTAAAAAAGATATATGGTTACCAAAAATGCTTAAGAGATTCTTTATGCACTAAGGTAAACAGCTTACCATGATGGATTACTGGACAGTAAGCAACATGAGTTCAACAGGGTGAAATCTTGTCAGATGAATCTTTTTTTTTACTGGGTGGCAAGTGAGATAGACAGGGGGTTAGCTGTTGATGTGACCTACTTGGTCTTCAGTAAGGTCTTCGATGTAGTGCCACACAGGAGATTACTACAGAAGTTTAGAGGTCTAGAGTGTGGGGGACAATGACTCCAGGACCCGCATCTCCAGCAGCAGGGGTCATGAGGGACTTTGTCTGGTCCTGGACCCCCCCACCGCTCAATGATGACATGGGCTCCTTCACCTCCTCAAGCTTAGACACAGATAGACCACCCTTCGCAAGCACTCCAACCAGTCGGGAGCATGAGTTCAGCAGTGCTTCATCAATCTGGCCCCAGCCACAAAGAGCACCAATTTTTGAACTAAAGGCGAGTATGGGTAGTGCTCCTCCACATTCTGGGCCCTATATCTCCAGCAGCAGAGGTCATGAGGTGCTATGTCCAGTTGTGGATCTCCTCCCCTCTACCACCTCAGTGATGCCATGGGCCACTTTGCCTCCTCAAACCCAAACACAGATGGACACCCCTCGCAAGTGCTCCAGCCATTGGGAAGCCTAAGTTCATCAGGGCTGCACCAGTTCAGCCCCAGCCACAAAGAGCACCAATTTTCAAACTAAAAACGAGTACAGATGGTGCTTTTCCACACTCTGAGACCCACATCTCTGGCAGCAGGGGTCATGAGGTGCTTTGTTCAGTTGTAGATGCCCTCCCCTCCACCCCTCACAAGTGCTTCAGCCAGTTGGGAGTCAAGATTCCCTCACTTTTCCTCCTCTGAATCACTCCTTTGCCAGATTATCTGGAGCGCAAAGAGCAAAACATCTGTGGTGACGGCAGTCAGCAGTAAATGCTGTCTAAGAACCATGCGGTGAGTGTATACATTACTACTACTGTATACAGACTTTGCTGATACCACAAACTTGCTTAACTTGGTATTCACAGTTGTCGTGGTCTGCTTTGTGTTTTCTCTCTTAAGCTGGTTTATCTGTTCTTAGTTGCACATAAGTAAATGAATGGTTCTTAGGCTCTGTTACCCGCCCTGCAGCTCTGCCATCTATTGCATGTATGTGCAATGCAACTAGCCTGTGTGATTATACTGAAGTACTGTACTCAGTGAATTGCTCAATTAAGATCCAAAAGAGATGAACGAGGGGGCACAATTTGAAGATAGAGGGGGGATGGCTCGGGGCAACGTGAGGAAGTATTTTTTCACAGAGAAGGCGGTGGACACATGGAAGCGCTTCCAGAGGATGTAGTGGGGTCAAAAACAGTGGGGGAATTTAAGAAAGCATGGGACAGATATAAGGCAGTTCTAGTGGGGGGTAGGAGGAAGTAGGCTATTGGTTAACTAGGATCTGCAGTTTATCCAAAAGGTAGGGAAATTGGCAGACTGGGTGGGCCAAGCAGTCCTTATCTGCCGTCAAAGTCTGTGTTTCTATGTTTGCTTAATTTGTATTGCTCTCTATGGTTACCTGGTCCGTTTGTATTATCATCCACACATTCTGGCCTAAGGTTAACCTGTTTGTCTGGTTCTGGACCCTTCCCAAGAGAAAGGAAATGTGTCAGAGAACCCCAGGTCTAACTGTGAGCCTGTAGCTCAGTGGTTAGAGCACCAGGATGGTATTCTGGGGGCCTGGGATCAGTTCCCAGTAGGTCACATTATTTCTTTCTCACTACAAGTTGTGATTTAAATTGCTTAGCTGTGGCTAATACTACACCAAAAACATGTAACTGTCATCTTGATTATTCCTAGATGCAGGACATGCAATACCAGAGAAAGGATGCATGTTCAGGAACCCAGGTACAACCACGTGAGCCTGTAGCTCAGTGGTTAGAGCACCGGAATGGTATTCCTGGGGCCCGGGTTCAGTTCCTAGTAGGTCACATTATTTCTTTCTCACTGTAATTTGTGATTTAAATTGCTTAGCAGTGGTTAATACTACACCAAAAAACATCAACTAGAGTCTGTGGTGGGAATGTAGGTAGGAAGAAATGGGCAGACTGGGTGGGCCAGGCGGCCCCTATCTACATTGAGATTCTGTGTTTCTATGTTTTAGGGGGTTGCCTTCCCCAGCTCAGCAGTTGGGTGGCTAGGTCCCTAGTATTATTGCTCTAGTATTATGTCCCTGTCTAGATGCAGAATGCCCTTGTGAGGTACGGGGTAGAAAAGACAGCCACAGTGCTCCATGCTCCCCAGGCTTCCCTAAGGCCCATCTAAGCATTGCCCACTCTACTGCCTACAACACTTCCTGAAGCAGGGTATAAGGTGGGGGACATGTGGCATTACATATAAAATCCATTTTGTCCATCTACTGTAGCTGTGAACTGCTCAGCCTTATTTAAATTAAAGGTGATTCTTTCTATGGTGTATATGGTATTCACTGTGTCCCACCGATGTTGGAGGGTAGGTGCTTTCGGTGAGAGCTATATCCTGGTAATACACTTCAGTGCAGCCACTATCATAATGCCCAGGAGGTATTTTATCTGGCACCCCCTTGAGTTGCCTTGGGTTTTGGAACAACAGGCAAAGTTCAGGACTCAGTTTGATACCTATCCCCAAAATCTCTGTGGTGGCTACTGTCAGGTCTCTGTGAAAAGCCAATAGAAGTGGGCGTGTCCAGAGCACATGAGTGTTATTCACCTTGCTTTCCTCACAGTATCACCAGCAAGCTGCAGTGGGAACCCTGACTGAATTTGGCTGTGATCACTGGGGTCATGAAATACCTCACCAAATGCTTCCATCTGTATTCTGTCCAGACATGGGAGAAGGTAACTCTACCAAACTCCATGCAGCCTCTATTCCATGCTTTGAGATCTAAGTCCTATCCTAATTCTGCAACCCACTTAGCAGCTAGGTAGTGTGAGAAGTGTATCTGTGTTCCCTGAATGGCCTGATAAATAAGAGAAATAAGGTGTCTGTTAAGCTGCGAGATAGGTTGCGCCTCCAAAAGGGAAATCAGGAGGGAGGTTTGAATGAACTCTTTTACCAGAGGAGGGAGTGTGTCTGGATTCTAGATAACATCGGACCTGTATATATATCAGAAAGAATCCCCCCTTGTTTCAGCCCATACTGGGCCTGTAATTCCTGAAAAGTCTTTGCCCATGGGCCAGTACAGAACTGTGTCAAATATATCAGGTTCTTTCTCTGCCATCATTGGAAAGCTCTGTATATTCTAAAATGCTTGTACCCACTGCCTCTGTTGTTGGGTTGTTCTGTTAGACACTGTGGACTAGAGGGTGTTGCTGCCTATCCTTTTCTGGGTGCCCTGCAATAATTAGGGCCTTGGGTCACTTTTGTCTGTCTGCATGTTGCCAACCACCTTGTTATTTGAGGAAAATGCATAGTGCCTTGTGCCTAATTCTGTGGTGGGGGGTATTTTCCACTCCTCCCTGCTAGCAGACTCAATCCAACAAGCCCCCTTGCCACCGGGTGACCCATGCCACAATGATTCGACCGGGGGGGGGGGGATTATTTCTCCAACATGTTTCAGTCATCTCACAGCTATCCTAATCTAACTGGGCCAGTCAAGGATAAAATCTCTTTCCTCCTGTCATAGCACCTAATCAGAAGGTTTATTGTGCTCTCCCCATGGCAGCTCTGGGGCTATCATCTCCCTATACTGGGCCATGACTTCTTCTGTTTGCTGGCGATACTGAATCCAACTCCGGCCCTCACCTTCTTCTTTCCATCCCCATCCCACCTGAAGGTTGTAAGGGCTCAAAAATTGCTCACCTCATCATTAGGGAACCTCTTAGGCAGAAAGCCTGACCTTGACTCCTGGATTGCCCTCTACTTAGTTAAACTGATGGGGACACTGAGACCAGGTAATGGCTCATTGTATTTTGAATAACAAAATGTTATGCAATGTGCTAGCCAATTTGGAGAGAGTCTGTTTAGTGACTGGGAGACCTTCCCTGCCTGAGGCGAAGGTGACAGAGAGTTGAGATGTTTTTCTAATCATTTTAGTTCGATTAGTGTAGTATGGTAATATATGATGGACTTCTAGGGTATGTAAGAGGTGTTCGCCTTGATTGGAGTGTTCAGGGTAATATGCCGGTAACTCCAAGGACTGGTTTAAGGTGTGTTCAGACACCACCTTAGATAGGAAGGAAGGGCTGGTACGAAGTGCCATCTTATCTTTGTGAAAAATCAAGTAAGGTTCTCTACACATGAGGGCATGGACCTCGGAAATACATCAAGCTGAAGTGACAGTCACTAAGAATAACGTCTTCCATGAAAGAAAACGAAGGCTTCAAGTGGCCACCGGTTAAAAGTTACTTTTTCTATTAGGAAATAGAGATCCCACGGAGGAGTGAGTCTTCTGATAGATGGCTTAATATGTAACATTCCTCTTATAAACATTTTGGCTAGAGTGATTGGGAAAGGAGGGGGGGCGGCACTTATGTGAAGGAAGGACTGAAGTGTGTAAGGGAGGAAGGGGAGGAGGGTAATACGGAGTCACTTTGGATGCAAATCCAGGATTCCAAGAATAGGATTCTTAGAATGGGAGTGGTGTACAGGCCACCATCCCAGATGGAGGAGTTAGACAGGGAACTAGGGGACAGATCAGGAGGACCTGCGAGAAGGGTAGTGTGGTGATTGTGGGGACTTCAACATGCCAGGAGTGGACTGGAGCACCCCAACAACCAGGAACAGAGGAGCAGGTACTGCTGGATGCCTTCAGGACAGCTTCCTGCTGCAAATGGTCAGTGAACCAACCAGGTTAGGAAATACCCTTGACCTTGTGCTGGCAAATGGGGACTTTGAGAGAACTTACAGTGGAGGAACTGCTGTCAGGGAGTGACCACCGCTCAGTATGGCTCACATTGGATATGGGCAAGGAAGGATGGGAATCTGGCACAATAGTGCTGGACTTCAGGAGGGCCGACTTTGGGAGGAGGGAGAAGTGGTAAAAGGGTACCTGGCCAGAATTCAATCTAGTATGGACACTAACCAGAAGTGGGAGCTCAAAGCTGGGGATAGTGGAGGCAACCAAACCTGCTGCAAAGCCCAGAGCAAGAAGGCTAGGGCTAAGAAACCGATCTGGTTGAGCAAGGAGGTCATGGAAAAGGTAAGGAGGAAAAGAGCTGCCTTTAGGAAGTACAAGAAAACAGGGAGGGGAGGACAGGGAGGAGTACTTGACAGACTCAAGAAGGTGACAAGGGCAGTAAGGGAGCCAAAGCATCACGGAACTCAGGCTGGCACGAGGCATTAAGAAAGGGAGAAGGAGTTCTTTAAGTACATCAGGAAGAAAGGAGCTGTAAGGACCACATAGTAAGGATTAGGAAGGAGGGGGTTGGGTGGAAGCAGGGTGCGATAAGCTGAGTACTAAGTAAGTACTTCTGCTCAGTATTCTAAAGAGAAGGATGGGTGACACCCAAGGTGGGAGGAAATGGCAGAAGCGGGGAGTGGTGACAAATGGGAAATCATGGAGAGCAGAGTTTGAGAGGGTTTGAAGGCACTGAGGGTGGACAAGGCACCAGGCCCAGATGGCATCCACCCCAGGGTACTGAAGGAGCTGGCAGAGGTCCTTGCAGGACCTTTGGCAGACCTATTTAATGCCTCACTACATTTGGGGTGTGTACCTCAGGACTGGAGGATGGCTCATGTGGGGCCCCTCCACAAGAGTGGCCCCAAGGATGAACCGGGAAACTACAGACCAGTGAGCCTCACATCCATCGTGGGTAAGCTAATGGAGACTATCCTGAAGGAGAGGCTGGTGGCCCTCCTAGAGGCCAAGGACTACAGGACAGCAGACAGCATGGCTTCATCGTGGCAGATCCTGCCAAACCAACCTGGTCGAGTTCTATGACTGGGTAACCAGGCAACTGGACAGGGCCATGCAGTGGATATCCTGTATCTGGACTTCAGTAAGGCATTTGACTCAGTGCCACATGGAAGAAAGGCTGTGAAGGAAGTTAGTAGGCATGGGGCGGTGCAAAGCTGGTGAGATGGGTAGGAAACTGGCTGCAGGGAAGGCAACAGAGGGTGGTGGTGGGTGGGGAGCTCTCACACCCAAGGGCAGTGACAAGCAGTGTTCCACAGGGCTCAGTGTTGGGACCAGTGTTGTTTGGGATATTCATTGCAGACATATCATGGGACATCAAGAGCAAGACCAGTCTGTTTGCTGATTATACCAAGGTAGGCGCGGTGATGGATGACCTAGGGGGATGGCAGGGGTTGCAGGATGATCTGGCAAAGCTTGAAACCTGGTCAGACACCTGGCAACTGGGCTTTAATGCCAAAAAGTGCAAGGTGCTGCATTTTGGGATGAAGAACCCAGGAGGAGTTACCAGCTAGGGGGTGCAGCTAGCCCAGACAGAGGAGGAGAAGGATCTGGGTGTGCTCATTACAGGGTCAATGAACAACTCGGCACAATGTTGGAAGGCAGCTACAAAGGCCAACAAAATGCTGGGTTGTATTGCAAGGGGTATATCCTTGAGGAGGTGATTCTGCCACTGTATAGGTCATTAGTTAGACCACACCTGGAGTACTGCGTGAGTACTGGCGTCTATCTGAGAGGACATTAAGTTACTGGAGGGTGCAGCGCGAGGCGACAAAGATGATCAAGGGCTGGGGACTTATCTCATACGAGAGGAGGTTGAAGGAGTTGAGCGTGTACTCACTGGAGGAGAGGAGAGACAGGGGTGCGTGATTGAAACCTTTAAATACATGAAAGGAATAAACAAGACGGTACAGAGGGGCTGTTCAAAGTAGGGAGGAGGGCCACCAGGTGCCATGATATGAGACTGGGTGAGGAAGGTTCAGAAGGAGATGAGGAGACACTTTTTACAGAGAGGGTGGTGGCTGGGCGGAATCGTTACCTGCTGAAGTGGTATGCAGTAGAGACAGTGGACTGCTTCAAGCGAGGATGGGACAGGACAGGGGAGGTTAATGAAGGGAAAGGGTGGAAGGGAGGGGCAGCTGCAGAATAAGGGGTGCTAGCTGCACATTCGAGCAGACTTGATAGACCTCTAGGCCTTTATCTGCTGGCAAATTTCGTATGTTCATATGTTGATACAGTAATCAACCATCCAGAGGTTAATGAAAGACCGAAATGGGGGCCAAATAGACTTTGATGGAGGAACAGCTTAATCCTGGCTCGGCAATTGAGGCCAGGTAATCTAAAACTTTTGTCAGTGGACATGAATAGAAATACAATGACTGGGAAGCAGCCCAGATGGAAAAGCATTTCCATTTGGAATTATATGTTTCCCTGGTTGCTGGTTTACATGAGGTTAGTAAAAAATAGGCAACAGAAGAGGACACTTGTAGATGTGCAATGAAAGTGTCCTCAAGAGCCATGCATGAAAGTGCAGGGCCTTCCAGCTGGGGTGCAGAATAGTCTCTTGACTTTGAGTCAAGAGATCCGGTCTGACTGGCAACTGAACGGGTTACTCCACTGGTAACTGCTGAAGTAGAGGGAATCACACCGGCCGAGGCCACAGAGGGTCTCTGGATAATGGAACAGTATCTGGGGAACGATGGTTGGCTGGCGAAGCAAATGGATCTAGATGAGGGTTCCCCCACAGATGGAAGAGTTGGTGCAGTATTTCATAATGAAGTGTCCTTTTGTGTGCTGATGACTGGCTACTGAGAAGGTCAGCCAGAAGGTTGTAACGTCCTGTTGTATGGACAGCTGTCAGTACTAGATTTTGCTGAATGGCTTCCTGCCAGACTGCAAGGGTCTCTTTCTATAGAGTATGGGATTCCATATCTCATTTGATGAGGTAGAATACTACTGCAGTGATGTCTGACTGAATCAGCAATGGTCCTGGAGACAGATGATGTTGAAAAAGCCTGAAGGGTTAAGCAAACTGCTCTCAGCTTCAGAAGATTGATGTGGGGGGATGAGGGGTAGAAGTGGTCCACTTGCCCTGTGTCCTGTAAGGACCCAGGCATGCATCCTACCCTTCCAGGGGTATATCCGTGGTCAATGTCCGCGTGGGAGGGGAAAATTGGAAGAGCATGCCATGGCATACATTGGCACGGAGTGTCCACCAACTAGGGCACAGCACAATGTTGAGACCACTGGTTCTGGTGAACTCACTGGACTAGACTCATATGAAGACAGGCGAAAGCTACCGTACAGATGGTAGCAGCCATATGACCCAGGAGACACAGCATGCATTTGGCTATGACAACATTTTGGGCTTGCATCTGCAATGCCAGAGATCGAGGCTTGTGTTGCCTGTCTGCTGGAAGGTAGATTTTGACGGAGACAGTGTCTAGCACCGCTCCTATATATTGGAGCAGCTGTGTAGGGGTCAAATTGGACTGTGGCCAATTGACTATAATACCTTTTTAAATTTTGTTTTATTTTAGTCTTTGGTAACCGGGTAAGGCCCACTAGGCACAAGTGCCTATTTTCAGGGGCGACCTGTGAGCGCTGGGTGGTTAAGTGACTTGCTCAGAGTCACTCAGTATGCACGTGGAAGTTGTGAGAATCAAATCCAGGTCTGGTCTGCTGGGTGTTCTAAGCTCGTTCACAGCTCATTACTCTAACCTCTAGGCTATACTGCCAGCCTACCTAGAGCTTGGAAACAAGAGTTAAGGTTGCTTCTAGGGAGGAAAGCAGAGCTGGTCTGGAGACTGCTTTGATGAGTCAGTCATTCAGGGTATGCAAAGCCAAAGTGCCCATTCCTGCGTACAGCTACTGTTATTACCACTAGGCATTTGGTGAACACTCTCACGGCCGATGAGAGGCTGAACGGGAGTGCCCAAAATTGGTAGTGTTGGCCCAATAGGTGGAAACGAAGGAACCTGTGATGGGCTGGATGAATAGGAATATGTAGGTAGGCAGCCTTCACACCTGGGGCACATAGCCAATCCCCTTATTTTTAGTTTAGGGTGATCATGTGGAACCTTTTGTACTGGATGTATAGGTTCAATTGTCTGAGGTCCAATATTGATCTAGGTACCAGAAAAGAAGTGGGAGTAAAATCCCTTTGTGCGTTTTGTAGGAGGTATGTTCCAGGCCTCCAAATGGAGGGCAAAACAACCGCCCACAGCTTCCGTGGCCTGGTTGAGGAAGCATGGACATAGCTTTAATAAACCACTGGGAGGGGGGGCTGACCAGTCCCATTGGGTGGGTGGGAGTGAGAGCCCTAGGCAGTAAAGGTGTTGGTTCTAGTAAGCTGGGGATGACCTCGGAGCTGCTTTTATTAGAACCTCTGTATTTTCCACCTCTTTTGGTGTAAAAGGAGGACTGAGAATGGTAGGATGGCTGGAAAGTATGGGACATGCCATGCACCGTACAAAAGGTTCTCCCTGGAGCTTGGATATCACATGTCAAAGCTTGGGTTCCTGTTCAAAATAGTCTAGAACCATTAAAGGGCAATGAGCACTCTATGTTGTACATCAGGTGTGAACCCTGAGACATGAAGCCAAGGTTGGCAATGCACAGTAATGCCAGTTGTTGACATGCAGGCCAAGGGGATCAATCATGTCATATGTCAAGCAAAGTGGATGTCTAGAAAACAGACTTGCCAGTAGCTATAGTGGTCAATAACTTTTCCTGTTCCTGAAAAGGACATAGTTTATTGACAGAGTCAATGGCTGAGGACCACAGCATATGCTGGGATCTGACAATATGTCCCATTATGTGGAGGTAAGGAGCTCATGGATTTCATGGTTAAGATGATCATGAGCAGCAGTAAGCACCACTGAATCCATTTCAGGAGTGGTAGATAGAAAAGAGTGATCCAGAAGAGCCTGGTACAGGTGATACGCCTTGCAGGGGATAGCCGGAACAGTGGAAGGCTGGTTCCAGGCTGCAAGCATAATGTATTGATAGGTTTGGAGCGGTGGGGGTACCACTAAGACTAGGCCTTCTAGTAAGTTTAGATAATCTGCCATATCCTTAGGTTACATGTCATTTTTAGTGGTAAAGATTCTCATGACTTTTTTTTTTTTTTTTTGAATTTGGACCATCCTCTCATGGCAAGATGGGTCACCCGGAGGAGAGGCAGTCGCCTGCCTGGATAAATCCTCACTGATAGAGGAAATCTCCGATGGAGAAGTGGAAGTCCTCATCCTCCAAATCTCCAGTAAAATCTACTGGTAATTCAGCCTCGTTGATAGGTAGTCATTACAACGGAGGTAACCAGGGTGGGAAGGTTTTCTACCACCCTGGAAGCGTTAAGGCTGTTAAGTAGAGGAACGGGAGATGCGGCTCAGCACTCCTGGATCAGATGGCTGAACATGCCACACAGCATGTAAGACCTGCTGTACTACTGGAGTAACGTCCAGTTGGGAGAAGGGGGGAGAACAGGGGAATTGTTTTTTGGACGTATAGCTTGAGCAGGTCTTGCCCCTGGGTGGTAAAGTCCAGAGTCCCAGACCCTATCCGCCTAGCCTCTATTAGTGTATACCTGTGAGGGTGGAGGGGCAATATGCATGGCAAATGCAGTTGGTTGTCCCAGTGGAACACAGTTTTCTGTCGACAGAGCCAGCTGGGAAACAGTATTATGCAATAAAAATGACGTCCCCGTTGACGGGAGAGGAGCCCCTGTCAATGGAGCGCAGAATGAACCCATCAAGGGTTCATCATAGACTGCCCTCAATACGCTGGAAAGCACCGTCGACGAGAGGGTGTAATCTGTCGCTGACGAGGAGGCAGCACATAACGGCATCATCGATGGTGGAGCACATGTCACAGTGGCCGTCGATGAGTGGTGAATCACAGAGGTTGAGGAGCGTTCTTCCTGCTCAGTGCCATCGCTGGAATCAAGAAAGGGTTATTCATAAACTGCCGAGGAAGCGCTGGACAGTGCCGACGAGAGATAGTAACCTCCTGTCGATGAGAAGGCAGAATATGAATGTATCGTCGATGGTGGTGGCTGTCGACGAGTGTGGAGGCACAGAGGTTAAGGAAGGGTTATCCTTCTCTTTGATGTGCTGTCAATGGAACCCACAAGGGTTCATCATAGAGTGTGTCTGAAGCGCTGTAAGGTACCGCTGATGAGAGAGTGTGAACTCCTCTTGATATGAAGGCAGAATATGAATGTATTGTCAATGATGGTGGCCATCAACGAGTGAGTTAGGCACAGAGGTTAAGGAGGGGCTCTCCTTCTCTTTTCTGTGCCAGTGATGAGAATCAGTGGACGGGGGAGTCTTGGGACAAGCCACCCTGATCCTCCATGAGAGATAATTTCTTGCTTGCAGATTCTTTAGATGTTGTTTCTCATCGATGACTGATGTTTCAGAAGCTGCTCTAGCTGTTGCATGCGAGCTGAAGAAATCGGGGAAAATGAACGGAGGATACCAAGGACCGCCCACACATACACAGGAAACAGGAAGCTGAAATCATGTGTGGGCGGCCCCTGGAAAAGACTGCTAGAAGAGCTCCCATGTGCCACAGCGACCTCTGGAAACGACCCGAGTGTATTACATACTGCAAGAGAGCACTCCATGGAAGATCTACTGTTACAGGTAAGTAACCTGTTTTTCTAGGATCGTGGATATGTTGTTCTATCCACACTGGCTGGCAGACTCCTACTGGCACAACCCCCTACTTAGGGAACAGAGGCCCCAAAACCAGCATCTCGGTGTGACTCTAGGTCGATGTGGTAATGGAAAATGAAGGTGTTTGCTGACCTGCAGACATGACATCTCACACCTGTGCATTGGTTCGAATGGTTTGTCCATGAACTTTGCAAGTGCCAGCAGTAGATCCCACAGTGGTGGTGGTTCACGGACCAGAGGGGAAATATGATAGAGGCCTTTAAAGAAAAGCCAGACCACCTTCTCCTGTGCCACCGTCTGCTGACCGACCCACGCCTGGTAAGTAGAGATGGCTGCCAGGTGCACCCTAAGGGTCGTAGACCAAAGACCACCTCTGGAGAGAGAGAGAGAGAGAGACACCAAAGGTAATCGAGAATGCTAGCCACCGGACAGGACAAAGGGTCCAGGCCCTTGCCCTGACACCAAATGGAGAATCTCTTCCATTTGAAGGCATAGCTCCTCCTGGTTGACTCCTTCCTAGTTGTCTCAACAACACTGAGAACATCATCGGAGAGACCCAAAGCCTGGATCTCTAGCTGCTCAAGAACCAGGCTGTCAGGTGCAGGGACTGAAGGTGCGGATGGAATACCTTCCCCTGACTGAGAGCAGGGCCGGGCATGCTGGAAGATGCCTCGGGAGCCTGGTGCTGAGGCTGAGGAGATCTGGATACCTGAACTGGTGGGGCCAGTCAGGGGCGACCAGGATCACCTGTGCCTTGTCCCGCCTGACTTAAGGAGCACCTTGTAGACCAAGGGAAGTGGAGGGAAGGCACAGAAGAGGCCTGGGATCCACAGCCTCAAGAAGGCATCCCCCTGCAGCGACCCCGCTGAGGGGGGCAAGCATGGAACAGCCTCAGCTTTGTGTTCTCCCTGGAGATGAAAAGGTCCACCTGAGGGGTGCCCCACTGGGAGAACAGACTGTAAAGTACCTCTCTGGGTGGAGAGACCACTTATGGGATGCCTCGCCCACATGGCTGAGGGCATCCACCAACTGATTCGAGGCTCCTGCCACATGGATGGCTAGGAGATCTACCTCCAGTCAGCTCACGAGGGTCCAAATGCAGAGTGCTTCCCTGCACAGAGGCCAGGAGTGCAGGTCGCCCCATTTGTTGAGGCAGTACATGGTTGTGGTGTTGTCCGTCTGGACCTGAACCACTTGACCCCGAACGAGCGGAGGCGAATGCAGCCAGTGCCAGCAAAACTGCTCAGAGCTCCAGCAGGCTGATATGGCATCGGGATGCCTCAGGGGCCCACAGCCCATGGACTCTGTGATTCCTTAAGTGGGCACCCCAGCCTGTGAGAGAGGCATCTGCCGTTAGGATGACCGTCGGCTCAGGGCGGATAAACATGATCCCTCCCTGCAGATGTTCCAGGATGGTCCACCACCGGAGAGCATCCTACATCTTCTGGGTTACTGTGACCCACTGGTCGAAGTGACCTACTGTAGATGCTGAGACCACTGACTGGCCAGCTCCCACTAAAGAGGGCACAAATGCCACCGGGGTGATTGGACCACAGAGGTGAAAGCTGCCATGTAACCCAGAAGTCACAGGAAGTCCCGGGAAGGTGTCAATTGGCCAACTAGAAATGATCGGGAAAAGGAGGAGAGAACCTCTGCCCTGTCCACTGGGAGCCTGGCTCTGGCTCGGCAAAAGCCGAGCTCTGCCCCAATGAAGCAAATCATTTGCGAGGGCAAGAGTTCCGACTTGGCATTGCTGATCAGGAGGGCCAGATCCCTGGACCTCTCCACCTCCAGTCTGGAGGGACCCGCTATGAGCCAATCATCCAGATAGGGGTCCACCCTGACCCTTGATGTCGAAGATGGGCCACCACCACTACTATGCCTTTGGTGAAGATCTTGGGGGCTGATGACAGGTCGAACAGCACGGCTTGGAACTCGTAGAGGGTCCCCTCCACCCTGAAGTGGAGGAACCTTCAGTGGGACGGACGATTGGGATGTGAAAGAACATGTCCTGCAGATCCAGGGATCAGAACCTCATGTTCTGCTTGAGAGATGGTATGCTCTGAGACAGAGTTACCATCCGAAAAGTGCAAGACCTGAGAAACTGATTCAGGTGGTGCAGGTCTAGAATGGGGCACCAGCTCCCCCGTCCGTTTCGGGACCAGGAAGTACCTGGAAATGAACCCTGGGCTGACAGGGGGATCTGTGACTCTGACATTACCTCCTTGTGGAGGAGTTGGGCAATGTCGTCTCAGAGCACACCAAGTATGGGCGGATACCTTCTCCTCACGTGGGGCACAGGCTCAGCTTGGAGGGTACTGCTCAAATTCCAGAGGCAGTCCCTGGCTGACCACTTCTAAGACCCACCTGTCCATTGTGACGGTGAACCAGGGGGAAGGGAAGTGGTGGAGCTGAACCTCCATGGAAGGACCCAGAGTGGTTGTGATGGGCATGGGTGTGACAACCCCCATCCCGTCACTGTGCAGGCTTGAAGGAGGAGGGTCCAGCAAGAGGACTACCGGGGCCCTTCCCTCTGGGCTTGCGGGCTGCCAAAGCCCCTGACTTGGGCTGAGGCCACCAAGACTGAGCCTGTTGCTGCTGCCCAGACTGGTATTGGGGCTGCTTGGCCACAGGGGCAGAAGGCCGAAAAGGCTTCTTTTTCTGCTTCTTTGAACCCTGGGGTTGCTTCTGGGTGGAGATAACAGAGTCCAAGGTAGCACTGGACTTCTCGATATGCTGGAGGTGACCACCGACTCCTGGACCAAACAAGTCGGTACACAAGAAAGGAACATCCGCCAGTTTGTGCGGACTGTCTGCCATAAACCACCTCAGAGGTTGCCAAGAAAGAGGAGCGGTTGGACCACACTGGGCTCAGGGAGGATGAGGGTGGTGGAACAGAGGTGCATACCTCCAGCTGTACCTCTCCACAATTCATATGCCGTTCTGGCAAAGTGTGGTCCCTCTATGTTGGCACCTGCAGTGGAGACCAAGGAGGATGCTGGGAACCTTCACAAAGGAGACCCACAGGAGGGTGGCATGGGACCCCACAGGGGAAGGAAACAACTCCTGGTGGGAGACTCCACTGTTAGGAGGGTAGAACTGGGGGAGGAAGGGGAGAGGGAGGTAAGGTGCCTGCCTGGCGCCATGGCTTAGAGGGACAGAGAGTGAATCCCAGGATCACTGAAGCAGCTGCACAGGGGAGGGAGTTGGTTGTCATTGTCCACCTAGGGACAAATTACCTGGATGAGAAAGGGATCGGAGCAGTGCAGGAAGAGTTTAGGTTAGAGGGCCTAGACAAGTAGCACGCACGGTAACCTTCTCAGAGGTGCTGCCTGTCTATGGCATAGATGAGACTAGAGTGCTCCACACCATGGGATTCAATCAGTGGTTGAAAAACTGGTGCAGAACTCAGGGATTTGGCTTCACTTGGGACTGGGGGTCCACCTGGAGTGATGCAGGCTTATACTGGCGTGATGGTCTGCATCTGCCTAGGAAGGAAACCAGGATCCTAGGTGATAGATTTAAATGCTTTATTGGCAAGCATTTAAACTAGCCAAGGAGGAGAGGCACTGGAAAGGAGCAGGGAAATCCTAGCCCCCCCCCAAAAAAAAATCAGGGTAGTAAGTGAGGCAAACACCAACATAGAGATCTCGATAGAGAGAAGGGCAGGGGTAAATGCAAAAAATGACAAAGGCAATAAAGACAGGGATGGGGCAAAAAGGGGTAAGGCCATCAAGAAGTGGACTGTAATGAGAACCAATGCCCATAGTCTGGGCAACAAGCTCCCTGAACTTGTGGCCTTGATGGAAGAGGGATGCCTGGATATTGTAACAGTCACAGAAAACATGGTACACAGAGAACCATAACTGGGATGCTAACATACCAGGGTACACAACCTACAGGAGAGACAGGGAGGGTAAAAGAGGGGGAGAAGTAGCTCTCTATGTAAGGAAAGGGATAAAAGCAATGGAAGTAAATAGGGAGGAGAGAAGGCACTGTGGGTCACTTAGAGACTGGAAATGGCACCACAATCTGCACAGGGGTTGTATGCAGACCCCCATGTCAGGGAGAGGCAATGGACACAGTCCTACACAAAAGATTAATAAATCAAATTAACCTGTTTGGGAGTGGGCCCCAGGGTGGTAGCCTGAGTAAAACATCGGCTGGACAACAGAACACAGAAGGTAACTGCAAATGGAGTCCACTCGGAAAAAGAGGGTTACTAGTGGGGTACCGCAGGGTTCAGTACTGGGTCCAGTCCTTTTTAATGTCTTTATAAGTGACATTGCAGAGGGACTGGAAGGAAAAATATGCCTCTTTG
The DNA here is from genome assembly GCA_016271365.2 of Neoceratodus forsteri. Classification (NCBI taxonomy): domain Eukaryota; kingdom Metazoa; phylum Chordata; order Ceratodontiformes; family Ceratodontidae; genus Neoceratodus; species Neoceratodus forsteri. The sequence goes on along the minus strand of CM057455.1, from coordinate 1,317,925,133 downwards.
CAGATGACACAAAGATAAGCAACAGGGTTGATACACAAGAAGTGCATGGAAAGGATGAGAAGGGACTTGGCCAGGTTGGAGGAATGGTCAGAAGTATGGCAGCTTGGATTCAATGCAAAGAAGTGCAAAATAATACACCTGGAAACAAAACCCAGGAAGATTACACAATGGGGAGGTAGTAACAACAACAAAATGTAAAGGACCTGGGGTAATCATATCAGATGACCTTAAGGTTAGCAAGCAATGTGAGAAGGCAGTAGGGAGGGCTGAGGGGATACTGGGATGTACAGTATAGGAGAGAGGCATCACCAGCAGAAAACAGGAAGTTGTTTTCCCTCTGTACATACAGTTGGTGAGAGCCCATCTGGAGTATTGCGTCTAGTTCTGGAGACCCCATCTCTGCAAGGACACAGACAGGGTGGAGGCAATCCAGAGGAGGGCAACTAAAATGGTGCAGGGTCTGTAAGAGAAGCCACATGAGGAGAGAATAAAGGAGCTGAATATGTATACCCTTGAGGAAAGGAGGGAGAAGGGGGACATGACAGAAACTTTTAAGTACCTCAGTGGAATGAACAAAGTCCAAGAGGGTAGCATTTTTCAGAAAAAGACATGTGCAAGAACAAGGGGACACAATTTGAAGACAGAGAGGGGACAGCTCAGGGGCAATGTGAGGAAGTATTTCTTCACAGAGGGTGGTGGGCGCACAGAACAGCCTTCCTGAGGAGGTTTGGGGTCTAAAACTGTGGGAGAATTCAAGAATGCATAGGACAGACAAAAGGCAATTCTTGTGGGGGGTAGGAAGGAACAGGCTGTTAGTTAACTAGGATCTGCAGCTTATCCTGTAGGTAGGGAAATGGGCAGACTAGGTGGGCCAAGTGGTCCTTATCTGCTGTCAAAGTCTATGTTTCTATGTTAAAGGACAAGACTCTCAGCCAGGCACTGCGGTGCATGGTGACCGAGGCTGCCACTGAACGGGCACAAGAATGCCCGCTGTCCAGAGACGTCTGGGGTTGTTGCTTAGTAACAGCCCGACCCTGGTCACAGACCTGCCTGACCATGGTCTGAAGGTTCGCGAGGAGATGAGGAAGCACCTCATCCAGAGAGTCGAAGAGTGCCATAATGACGGCTGAACTTGCCTGTCGGGGACCAATTGAGAAGGCAGCATACACCTTTCTGGTCGAATGGTCCAACTTCTTGGACTCCTTGTCCAGAGGTCTATCCCATGTCTCCCGAGTTGCCTGAGCACCGAAACACAGACTCAGTCACCAACCCCTCTGCCGAAGGGTGCTGTGTAAACCCCGAAGGGGAGCTGATGGGAACCACATACTTGTGGGCCATTCGGGCTGAGGGTGCAGGACAGGAGGTTGGGTGCTGCCAAAGCTCCAAGGCCAGGCCAACTATGGGTTTGGCCACCGGGAAGGCCTTGGACGGAGTATCCCCTTTTCTGAGGATATCAGTTATGGGATATTCTACCCATTTTTCAACAGGCTCCAAAGGCATCCTCATTGATTCGGAGATGAGATGGAGGATGCCCAGAAGGATGTGGGCCCTTCCTCTGTCGAGAGACTCACGGAATCATCATCACATGGACGGGAAATCAGGTTTGAATCCCCAGACTCTGAGTCTGGATACAGTGGACGACCAGCAGAGTCACTTTCAACCTGCTGCAGACGATCGGGAGTAAGGGTGGCAGACAGCTTGTGTAGGAGGCCCTGAACGGGCTGAGACTCCTTGGCAGGCGCTTCTGAGGGAGGCTGCTTAAGTGGCAGTTCCACCAAAACAGGTGGAGAGGCCAGCTTCGCCGAGCCAGGAGGGTCTTCACTGGCTCCGTGTGCAGAGCAGCTCCAAAGGATTCAGCGTCGGCCTAGAAAGCGACAGCCAAGTGATGGCCAGAGTGGAAGCCGGAGTTGACTTCGGACCAGACAGCATGAGCTGTTGCCACGAAGTCCTCGTAACGTCGAAGCCTTTCCTCATCCAAGGAGGACGAGGATGAATGGCAGTGTCTCTGCTTCTTGTTAGCGCCGCTTCTGGGGCGTCCTCAGCCTATTGGTAGAGGTGTCCAAGACTTCAACTTCAACCATCCGGAAATGTAGAACTCCCGGAGGGCCGGGGAGGAACTGCAGGTCCCTCCAGGTCAGGGACTGAGATCACAGGTGGAGCCCCAGGAAACTGGGTCCCTCCTCCTCAGTGGCAGACAGGACCAGAGTCCTAAATAAAGAATTGTTGCCCTCATCAGTCACGATTTCGACTTGGTTGTCATCCCACATCTGGGCGGGCTGGCCAGATGTGGGTACCGTGAAGCCAGTGGCTGAGGTCACAATTTCGACCTAAGTCGAGATGGGAGACTCCTGGGACCGAGCTCTCTGTTCTCTCTGTCTCTCTCTGTCTCTCTCTCTCTCTCGGAGAGACTGGCACATCTCCTTGAAGAATCTGGAAAAGGAAGTGTCCAGTTTCAGTGGAACAAAGACCGAGACTGGAGACTTCCGGCTGAGCTGTCGGCTGGCATGCAGCACTGAAAGATCAAGCTCAAGGGACCTGACAAAAAAAAAAAAAACTCCCAGAATCAGTACAAAACAAATCAAAACCAGAAAAACCTTTTTATACAAGAGGCTAGAGGAGTTACAGAACTGAATGGGAGCCCGAAAAAGGAAAAAAAATCAACTGCTTTAGCTGCACAGCAGACCAGAGAAGTGAAAGACTCTCAGACTGGTGATTCCAGCCTACCAGACATGGTGGAGCCCCCACTATCTCCTATTGGACAACCCAGCAATGCTGCAATCCTGGCAGAACTCAAAGGATTCAAGCGATGAAGTAAGCTCCTTTCGCACTGAACTATCCACAGAACTGGCTAAAATAAATCAGAAGGTATCTGAATTGGAGGCGGCTCACACAGAAATTGATACAAGAACTGATAGCCTGGAGAGAGTTGTGGTGCATTTAATAAATGAACAAAAGCTATTAACAGACAAATGTGAAGACCTTGAGACTAGATAAAGGAGAAATAATCTACGCATTCATGGAGTACCAGAGGAGGAAGAAGGACATGATATTCTTAAATTTGTGGATACCTTATTACGGTAGGTACTACAACTGGATCCAGCCACCAAACTAGACATAGAACGAGCTCACAGAGCCCTCACCCCGAAACCTCAACATACTGATCATAGGCCATGCTCTATAGTGCTCAAGCTATTAAACTATGCAGTAAAACAGCAGATGTTGTCAAGAGCATGGTGCATGGGGGACATTCAATACAAGGGCAGACGTCTTTATTTCGATAATGACTACTCCCCACAAATAGCAGCAAGGAGAAGGGCCTATGCCCAGATACTTCGGCACCTTGAAGCAGCAGCAGTTGAAGTTTGTTACACCATATCCTGCAAAGCTTATAATAATGTTTCCTGAAGGCCCACAAACATTTGAAACTCCAGAGGAAGCCAGCAAAGCTCTCCAGACCAAGAACATCATGGTACCTCAGCAGATAACATCGGAAACTCTGGACCTAGAGGCACTCAAGTCAGGAATCGTGTGGGAAAAGGCGCAGAACATGCAAACCAGAAAGAGACAAGGCTACTCCACATTACAAGATATTAAAAAACTTTTACTCAAGTTCCAGAAGACTGCCCCGGATTGACTGACTGAGAAAGGGGCTCTAGTAATCCTTCCAGCCCACGACGAGAGTCTGGGCATACCTACACAAAGCAGCTGTTTGAGCCATCTAAAAACTAGCCACGGTGGTGCGATGTTATAAGGCCTAAATCTTTGTAATTTAGAATGCTAGTCAGAGATATTAATCAAGGAAATGGGGGCTGAAGGTACAGACTACGCGATCTATGCATAGTAATCTGATTTCTTTTTATTGTTTAGTGTAAAAAAAAAAGTCTAGCACAATTATGGTGAAACAACTGAAAACTTTATCTCACCCCATTTATATCTACCTCTGTAAATAGCCTCAGCTACCATTCCTCATTTGTTGAACAGTTCCCTATTAAAACTATTTTTTTAAATAATACTGTTGGGTCCCATGCGGCGAGCTAATGGAGATGCATTCAGCTAGATGGCAACAGTCACAAGCAGCAGATATCGGGACAGCATCAATTTATTTGGTGCACTCCAGAGCTGCGCGTGTTGTTTGCCTGCTCCATGTTACTAATTTTTGTACATGGTGCTGGGGGCCCACGTTGGCCTCGTGAGCTTCCCCAACAGGGAAATAACATGGCTTCAGTCCTAATGGTGTAACCTGCTGCAAGAGCTGTTTCTCGAAGTAAGATCTAGGGAGTCATTGCAGACTTGTTCTGTAATCCATGTAAATAAGTTAATGTTGCACTGTTACGATGAGAAACCTAGGCATGAAAGTTACAAATTCTCCCCCGAAACAATATTCTTTTACTTTTGTTACTCCCGCAGGCTAACATGGATTAAGATATGTGTTAAACCTAGCTGGAAACAATACATGGTTGGGAGTGCCACCAAATCACCACTAGAGGGGGATAAATACTGTCATCTATTACTGATCTTTTGTAAGGTATACAAATATGTTTTGAACATTTGTACCCTACCTTATGGGTATATTATTTTGTATATGCTGTTAAAATTAGACAATGAGGACTCGAACATACAAGAGGCTATTTTGGTGTGTTTGCTTTGGACTGAAACTGTTTACCAGCAATTTGGGCTGAGAATATATGGAGAGGAGATGTTTACTATACTGGGTGACAAGAACAGTAGAAACTGAGGCTTATGCAATATAAATACTTGTTAATGATACAAAATGGGGAAATCATCACCAATATTGACCCTTAATATTAATGAGATCCACAGCCCAGTTAAGAGATCCCGTTTGACACAATTTATTAAAAGAGACAATCCTGAAATCATATTTTTGCAGGAGAGTCACCTGTCCTCTCCTGAGCATGAAAAATTCACCAAATGGGGGTTTCCCATGGTGATAGCCTCATCTCACAGCTCGAGTAGAAGACGGGGAGTGGCCATCCTGATCAGATGTGTGGCACCATTCAACCTCCATCAGAAGATAACAGACTTGGAGGGACGATTCGCTATTACAACGGGCATGCTTCATGCTCGCCTGGTTACTCTGGCATCCGTTTACTTTCCCCCTCAAAGAGATTGGCTCGAGACCTGGCAACCTGAATACTACTCTGAACCCTGCAAGGATGTCTCAGTCTATCTTCCTCACAGGGTTAACCCGATTCAAAGTACTTGCAGTGTACAATTGCTTCTTTGGGGCTGGTAGACATCTGGCATCACTGTTTCCTCACACAGAGAATATACACATATAGCACTGGGACGGGGTGGCGTCTCGACTAGATTATATGTTTACCACAGCAGAACATCTAGAAACATTACGATGTATGGCATGGGGCGACCATACGATCATATCATTCCCAGTACATGCCAAATTTGATTTGGGCAGGGGACATAAACGAACTTTGGGTGCTTCAACTTGATGCATTGAGAGCTCCAGAGTTTAATCAAATGGTTAAAGACAGCATCCACAGATCAGGGGAGAATGGTGACAGATGTTTACAGCGATTCGGGTGTGATACCCTTAAGACAGTGTTGCGTGGGAATATTGTTGCTTAGTCATCAAGGAAAAATAAAGAGGAAGCTGGCAATTATAAGCTCCAGGGAAGTTGAAAGTACTATGATCTTTATATGCCCAGGAGGATGGAACTGTAAAGGTACAACTACTGCCAATAAAACAAAAAATTTTAAAATACCTAGATCAGAAAGTAGAGCAACAGATCTTTTATCTGGCCTGTAAACTTAGAATGCATAAGGCTAGAGCCTGTGTTATGATCTAGCAAGACCCTACTACAGGGAGCTAGAACATCACCCTAAGATCATTAGGCGAGTCATGGCTGAATATTATGGGATTTATACAGGGGCAGAGTCTGAAGATCGTAGTCAACAGATAGAGCATACCTTAACAGCAAAAGCTTCAAAAATGACTGACTCCCAGATAGATATTTTGAGAGCCCCTACTACCTTGATTGAGACAGAGGAGTGTTGCGAGAGCTAAGATCCAAAAGCTCAGGACCAGATGGATATCCGTTGGAGTTCTATAAAACTCATAAAGAAGAAATACTACCACCATTATTCTAGACTATCCATGAGATACAGGAAGGAGGTATTTCTCCCCTCTCTTGTCAATACACAGTCACATCTGCCATACTTAAACAAAACAAAATCCCGACCCTACCCTCACCATACAGGCCAATTTCAATGTTAAATTCTAACTACAAAATTTATATGTCTGAGCTAGTACATAGATTTGAAAACATCATGCCTTTATTGATCAATCATGATCAGGTGGGCTTTATTAAGGGGCGACAGGTTCACCGATGCAGTACGACGAACACATCTACTTTAAGAGTACGCAGCAACATGTTCGATTCCACTGGCACTCATTGGATTGGACACCAAAAAAGCATTCGACAGGGTGGCCTGGCCATTTCTGTGGGCTACCTTGTCTAGTTTTGGCTTTCCTCTGGAATCACAACAATTGCAAAATATGTATTAACACCCTCAGGCTTACTTAAAATTAGATGGCTCTATCTCTGACCCTTTTCCTCTACAGAGAGAACTTGTCGAGGATGCCCCCCTCTCACTCCAGTTATTTGCTTTGTATCTCGAGCCATTAGCCCAAGCCATTAGAACTCACCCTGAGATTAAGGGCATACCTATGGGAGGCACAAACCATAAAATTTCACTATCTACGGACGACATCCTTCTCACTTTGTCCTCCCCGGATACATCAGTCCCAAGGGTCTGGAAACAACTGGAGATGTACGGTAAAATTTCAGGGTATAAAATTAACCAATAAAAAACAAAGGTGCTACTGTGTAACTACATCCCTTCCCTGCTTTAAAGCGTGCATTTCCCTTAAGTGGTGTAAGCAATCGATGCAGGTACTTTGGGATCCATCTTGCAAAAAATCAGATACATACCAGATATTGCAATTTTGAACCCCTAACCCAAAACATAACTGAGTACCTCACATGATAGTCACAGACACCTTTGAGTTTCCTAGCTCAAATAGAAACTATTAAACAAAACATATTTTCCTGGATTTTGTTCTATCTGCAGACTCTCCCATTATTTCCAACACAGACTTATTTTCAAGCTTGGAATAGGTTAATCTCTTGCTTCATATGGCAGGGGAAACCTCCCAGAATTCGGTACTCTCTATTACAGTTATCAAAAGACAGAGGTGGGTTAAATTTACCGAATCTCCTGAATTATGCCCGAGCTTCTAAATTAAAGATCTTACTCTCCTGGATGAACCCCAATTATGTTATGCCCTGGAAGCAGTTTGAGATGACTTGGAATGACATAGAAGACCTGACGGACTGTCTCTTTGGACATCCTCCTGGTTGCATACCTCTCTAAATTCCCACAATATACTGCACAGGTGTTTAAGCAGTGGCTGACTGTACTCAATAAAGATTATTGCCTATGGAGGCACTGCTGAGATCCCTTGTGGTGAACAGTGCCTTTCCACCCAATTCTTTGAATAGATCCTTAACCAGTGGTATAAATATAATATCAAACATATTTTTCAATTATTGGGCCTGAGGCCTTTATTCATTGTCCAGCTCCAGGCTCAGTATAAAAATACCCCAGGCTTCTTTCATAAGTATTTGCAGCTGAAATCTTATTTCCGCGCCAATGGAGGAAGCACTGGCAGCAGTCAGACAAAAACCCTCCACTAATAATAAAATTACTTCTATCACAGAGACAATGTACCATTCTAGACCATGGTATCAGTCTGGCCTACCTTGCTTTGGGAGAAAAACCGAAGACTCTACTGGTGATTGAGCTTATTGGTCCTTGGAACTGAGGACTGACCTACTGATTACTAACTAGAAGATGGCCTCCCACTTATGCTTAAGGCCTTGGGATCCCCATGGAAAGAGTTTGCATGAACTGCGATGTAGATTTTTCCTCCACTCCTGCTGTGGTAGCTAGTTTTACAGGCGACCCTGAAGGAAAGTACTGGAGGGACGTGGAGCAGTACATGCAGACCAGACTTGTATATTTTGGATGCAGCATGCTGGGTCCTTATTGAGGGAGGTAGTGCAGGAGCCAGGTGGCAATATGTGAAAAACAGGTCTTTTCACCTCCGGGTATATACTGACAGCTACTACCCTATTTGGTCTAAAAGCAGAGAAGAATGTATACCTGCAAACTACATTGCTAATATTGGCAGCAAAAAGGTAATAACCAGACTATGGGGTATGAATAGGCTGCCAACTAAGGGAAAGTGACTAAACTTGACAAGAGAGATACATAGGATGGAGAGGGTGGCGGCCAGAGTACGGGATAGAGTGGAGGTATTCGATACAAAATGGAGAAAATGGATTATATATCAGTTAAGCACTTATTCAGGGACCTCCAGTGACGTCACGGAGGCAAGAGCAAGCAACTGAGTGTGGCTCCTCACCCACTTTGCCCAGAGAAGCAATTTAAACTTTAATATTTATGGTAAAGAGGATCAGAAATGGCATCCACAGAGTACAAAAGATAAACAAAGTAAGGAAAGATCAAAAAATGCCATAATACCCCAGATGATGCGGATTATTACCAGCTCTCAAAGGCCAAGCAGAAGTCCATCTCCAGCTAGCAGGGGCTGACACGGAGGAAGAGTCTGAACAACTGTCGAGATCTGAAGCTTGAACAGCTATTTAAGAAATTTGGGAGATGAGAGCAGAGACAAAACAAAAGTTCAGAAATTTAGACCAAAAATTATCCAAACTTGAAAAGCGAGTGGAAGAAGCGGAAGACTGGATAGCTCAAACAGAGGATAGCACGACATAAACTGGCCTGATATTACAAGCTTTAGTGGCACAAACTGAGAATACATGAAAAGTGTATAGATCTTGAAAGCCGTTCCAGATGAGAGAACATCAGACTTTATGGCCTTCCTGAAGGTACTGAGACAGGTCGAATGGCATATTTTTTAACAGACCTACTGATGGATGTACTAAACTTACCAATGGGCTACCAGCTAAATACTAAGAGAGCTCATAGAGCGTTACAACCAAGACCTGCAGACGACAAAGCCAGACCAGATCAATTATAATTAAATTCAACAGCTATAAAACAAAGGAGGATGTGCTGATAAGGGCTTGGAAACAGAAAGAGGTCAAGATTTAAATAACAGACTGTTTTGGACCATGACTTCCTCAAAATCCAAGGCAATGCTCACAATATGCAGAAATAATAAGGGCTTTGAAAATCAAGGGCATTCTCCACCTCCTTATCCAGCTAGAATTAGCATTTTGGCCAGAAGGAATAAAGTCCACGACTCACGGAGGAGACCAGGAGGCATTGGCGGCAAAGGGCTTGGTGGAATCACAGGCCTTAGAAAATGGAAACTCAAGTTCCCAGAAGGCGATGGAGTTCATTAGGGGTTGGGCAGTGCGACAGGGAGGAGGAAGAGAGGTTGTGACCTCGCTATGACATCGACTACCTCGCTGCAAGCGATAAAATACTTTACAAAATTTCAGAATCAGCGTAAAGACTCTGTAAATGACTCTCGGATGATTGTACTTTGAGGACTTTTCTGGTACTCTTCATGTGGGGCTGTGTAAGGCATCAGTAGCTTAACATTAGCCTTGCTGTTCGGGCTGAAAGGGACTTAACTTGCATTGTGACCTGAAGTTAGGACCGAAGCTGCCTTAGTAAGATCTGCTACTTTCAGATAGACAGTCACGCCCCATCATTGTGAGAGGAATAATTGCATGGGAATGATTCGTTGCTGTTTCTTTTTTTCCTTCATGGGTCTTGGTAGCGTTCAAACCTAATGGATCTCAAGCACAGTGACACAACCACATGCTACCAAAATATGGGTGTCTATAACTAAATGAACAGTTTCATGTTTTAATTTTACTTTAATTTCCTCTAAGAAAAGTTATATCAAGGCATGGGCTGAATTGTTTCGTTCTGGGGCGGAGGGGAGGGCAGAGATCCGTGATGTCACAAGCTTCTCTTTGAGATATATGCTATTTAAAGTGTATATTTGGAGACTGTCTAACAAATCTAAAGGCTCTGGGGGGATCACACGTGGTGTGATAGTTCTCTTCAAACTCCTCGTACTAGTGATCCCCAAAGAAGAGGGTTACTGGTAAGAGAAACCTTTTGGAGGAGGTAAAGGTTTCCTCTGTTGGAGTACTTGTTTTGACTAAAAATATTAGCATATCAGTTAAAATGTTAAATAAGATATTGCAATGTTTTAAGTTTTTAGATTGTTTGAAAGACAATCTTGGGGTTCTACTTTTGCAGAGGGATGGTTGGGAGACGAGGGGACCGAAGGGTAGTTGATGGGACAAAGGAAATGCAACAACCTCCTGAGACAACAACTATTTGGTACCCTAAATGGATAATGTGGATATAATACTGTCTCTTTTAATGTCAATGGGTTAACACATCCCATTAAAAAATAGAACAATGTCTTTTCGAAAGTCCCAGGTAGGCTTTATAATGCTTCAGGAAACTCACTTAAAGTAAGGATGAGCATGAGAAATTAAAAAATTTGGATATCAAATCGTTAGTTCCTCACTGTATGAGAGAGGCAGGAGAAGGGTGTTGCGATTCTCATACCCAACGGTTGCCCTTTGGAGGTGATTGACACAGAGACAAGGAGGGCTGCTGGGTTGGTTTAAAGGGCAAATATAATGGCACAATGATATCGTTGGTCTCAGTATATGAACCACCAAGCTCACAATTTGTATTTTATAGAGACTTTTATGCAGCATTTCAGATTGGGCAGAGGGTGCCCTGTTATTGGGGAGACTTGAACCTGAAGTTGAATGTTCATATGGATACATCGGAGGATCACTAGGCAGGAGAATGGAACAGCAAAAAAGTGGTGGGGTTGATGGGGAATTAGGCCTTGCTGACACCTGGAGGCAGATGTATAAGGGAGTTAAGCAATTTTCATTTTACTCATCGGCACATAAAATATATTCCAGATTAGATTACTTATTAATGTCTAGGGACAATATATCTATGTGCACCGATTCCTGGATAGGTGATATAGTTTTATCAGATCATGCCCCAGTTTATCTGAAGCTAAGAATAGGCCCCACAAAGCGCTCTGCATTTTGGCGACTACACCTGTCTCTGATACGTGGTCAGGAAAATCAGGAAACAATAATTAAGGTAATAGAACAAGCAGTCAGTGACAATGCAGATCCGGACATCGCACCTGGGATTTTACGGGACATGGTGAAAGCAATAATAAGAGGAAAATGTATAGAGATCTCGTCTAGAAATAAGAGAGCGAGGGAAGCAAAAAAAGAGACTCTACAGGAGCAAATAAGGATTCTCAAATTACAACAACAACAATTAAATGCAGATGGGGAAAATTACTAAAGAGTTTAAAGAGGGAGTTGTTGGACCTTTTAGACTACCAAGTGGAGCAAAAATTGCTCTATTTACGCCAGAAATGTTATGAGGGTGGCCCGAGGGCCCTTAGGCTTTTAACATGTAGGCTTAGGTAACGTAAAGCTAAGGCCAGCATCCCAACAATATACGACACTAACACAAAAACATGGAAAAACAAAATAGAAGAGATTGCTGAAACATTTAAAAACTATTATCAAACCCTATATAGTAAGGGGTCCAGCCCTACGCAGGAGGAAATAGAAGGGTATTTGACACCTCTGGGCCTTCCAAAAATTCAAGCACAACATACAGAGAAATTACTTTCTCCATTTACACACGGATAGATACAGCTGGAAATCTCTCGTTTAAAGACAGGTAAATGCCCAGGGACCAATGGGCTCCCAAAGCGAGTTCTATAAAAGTTTTAAGACTGAAGTAGTGCCACTTCTCAGGGATGCTTTTAATGTCCTATGGAAGGAGGAAGGTTGAGGGCCCCATCTTGGAGTCAGGCGGTTATTTCGGTATTGCCAAAGCCAGCTAGGACCCTACCAGATGCTCTTCTACACATACCGTTTCATTATTAAATACTGATTATAAAATAATGATGGGGCCCTTGCCGAAGGTTGGAAAAATTCCTTCGGACGTTATACATCTAGACCAGATTGGTTTTGTCCCAGGAGGCAGACCTCAGACAATGTAAGAAGGTCAGTGAACATTACTGAACATCTCCAATTAATAAGGACCCCAGGATACCTGATGAGCTTAGATGGAGAAAAGGCCTTTGACCAGGTTTAATGGGACTTCCTTAGGATACCCTAGCTGGCTTTGGTTTCCGGCCCTTTGTGGACCTGATATTTAAGCTATATGAAAGTCCAACAGCTTATGTAAGAGCCAATGGTTACATATCTGGCTCTTTCCGTCTGGAGAGGGGTGGTGAGGCAAGGCTGCCCCCTGTCACCCCTATTATTTGCTATGTATATCGAGCCTTTGGCTCAAAGTATAAGGGGGAATGCTCAGATTACTGGGGTGGAATTAGGAAATACAACACACAAGCTGGCACTGTACCCCGACAATGTGTTACTGTATCTGACGAATCTGACATCGCTGTCGAAGGTCTTTGAGTAGATCAGGATTTTCTCTGCCTTATCGGGATATGCTCTGAACTGAGTCGAAGACAGAGGTCTTGGTCTTGTCGGACACAGTCGAGGAACAGATTAGGGCAGCATACCCAATGAGGTGGGACTGTGAGGTTATTAAGTACTTGGAAGTCAAGTTGGGTAAATCACCGGATACGCTTTTTGCAGACAATTATCCTTCCCTAATAAAACAGATAAGGGTGGATCTGCAAAGATGGGATAATATTCCTTTCTCTTTATATTCTAGGCTTCAAATAATTAAAACAAATGTTTTACCAAGAATGCTATACCTTTTTCAGGCAGTCCCATGTAAGGTACCTCAGAGGGAGTTCGAGGTATGGCAAAGCCGGATAATGAACTTCATCTGGGGGAATAAACGTCCCAGAGTAACTAAAAAAGTGTTGTTCTTGCCAAAGCAGGAAAGGGGCAGAGCATGTCCACAAGTAAGTAGTTACTGGGTTGCTGCTCAAATGAAGCAAGCTTTACTATGGGCCCACAGGAGATATAGAGACACACCTTACAACAAACTGAGCTGCACTTGGTGGGTAGGGAACAGTTGTGCTCAAAAATTTTTGACCCCCAGGGTCATACCTTGACTATCGATACTCCCTTCCACGGTAGAAGCAACCCCACATGGATGGTATCAAGGCATAAAGAAAGGGTCTAAAAGAAAACATGTGGAGGTATAAGTGGTTTGTCTTGGATAAGGCCTATTCTCAAATAATTTCTCCAACTGGTATCAGAGACAGGCAGCTGCAGGCTTAGTCACAAGTTGGCAACTACTGCAGGGAAGCACACTGTTATCTTTTGAGAGGGCAAAGGGGCTGTTCAACTGGTCAGAACATGATCGGTTATATTACTACCAAATTATAAATTATATAAACAGAAAGTTGCAAGAGGACGTTCTGCAGGAAGATCTCAGACCCTTCCCCTTGGCTTTTGAAAATATTTGGGAATCAACCCATGGTAAAGGGGCCATAACGATGCTTTATTGAAACCTGGTAGCAGATCAGAAGTATAGTGCGGTCTCATTACAAAATAAATGGGAACAGGAGCTAGGTATACAACTAAATAAAAAAAAATGGAGTATTATTTTTAGAAGTGGCTGGAGCACAACCTTATCCCCCACGTGGCAGGAATTCGCCTGGAAGATTAAAATTAGATATTTCTATACGCCGGGTAGACAGATGAGGATGGGCCCCAGAACCAACGCAATGTGTTGGAGAGGATGTGGATGCCTCCAAGCAGAGATGTCACATATTTTCTGGTCTTGTTCGGGACTGGAAGTATATTGGGACAATATTGAACAGCATTTAAAGGGAGTATTTGGGCTGGTAACAGAGATAGGACCGGAGAACATTGTGTTAGGTTTATGTCTGGCAACAATTAAAGGAAAGGAAGGGCAATATTTATGGGCGGTGATGTGCATAGCAGCCCTGAAGGGCATAACAAAGAAATGGTTACAGCAGTCTTCGCCGGAGATAGGGGAATGGGTGGGTATAATAAACCAAATAAAAATCATGGAAAAAGTTACTTTGCTGTAAATCACAGTAATGAAAGCATATATAAACAGATGGACTCACTGGGACTTATATAAAGAGAGACTATAGAATTTAATAAATTATTTAAAATACATGTCCCCCTCCCCTACCCCTCCCTCCCTTCCCCTTTCCCTTTCTCCCTTCCTTATTTCTTCCTTCCTCTCCTTCCCCCACCTTCCTCCCCTTAATACAGGTCAATCTCCACTTTCCACAAAAGATATTAGTCTTAATCAAATCTAATGTAATGCTAAAAGGTACAGATGTTGCTTTTATTTTATTTTTTTTTACCTCCCCAAGGGTATAAATTTGTCTGTTTTAAAACAATCTGAATCTGTTAGGATTAAAGAATTTTGAATGTTAATTTCTTGGTTTAACAGGTATGAATTATAAAAATGGAACAGGTATAAAGTGTACATGAGACAATTCTGGTTGTCCTATAGTGATAATAACTGCTTAATGGATCTTAACAATGTCTGTATGATACAACCTGATGTGATAATGTATGTAAACTATAACCTGAAGTTTTTATTGGAAATACTCAATAAACCAAGTATAAAACCCACTTATTCAGACTTCTCTCCTGAAGCTAATCAAATCAATACTGGAGAAATGTTAAAGCGAGACTTGCCTAGTTCATGTGATTAATTAGACCTGATGCTGGTGAGTTTTTTTTTTTTTAAAGTCCAATGTATAATTATAAATACTGAATGATTATATCTATGTAAAATGTCTTGTATAATGTATAAATATTCTCGTGCCTAATAAACATTTTATTATAAAAAAAAAAAAACAGACTGAAGAGGACTGCTCGGTGGTGCAAGCTACCTCTTCCTCGAAGGCCTTCATTTGCTCCAGTTGGTTGGTGGATAGACCACATGAAGGGCATCTTTGGATACGACCTGTGGGTGTCATTTTTCCGATCGACTGAATTGTAAACTAGCGAAGCGATCGTTCAAAATTGCAGGATGAAAGGCGTGACAAAAATCTCAGGCCTGGGTATCATGCGCATGGCCCCGGCAGTAAACGCACGTGGCATGCAAGTCAGTACAGGATATCTTCTGCCCACAGGGACAACAGCAGAACCCAGGCCAGGACTTGTCCCCATTGTGGTCAGTATCGCTAATTTATGCAGACAAACTCCAAGTTTGATTTTCAGTAGTTTATCTAAGGATTAAGCACCAGGGCCTATTCAGCGGGGAGTGGTGAGGAGGAACCTGAATCTTCCAGCGGAAAAGAGCTCTGGTGTCAAGGGTCAGAGCTGAGGCATATACCACCGGGTGGGTGGGTGGGAGAACCAGCTTTTAGACCATTCGGCAAGATTTAAAGGGAAAGTGACATGCCAACCAGTGTGGATAGAACATATCCACAATCCTAGAAAATCCTTTTGCACTTGCCGCTCCCTAAAATACAGGAAGTAACCTGTAGAAAGCTGCATCTTGACTCAAAAGCCAAGCAGGATCCACATGGCAGAAGACTCAGTGGAAGAAAGAACAAGGTTAAGCCAAGTGCTACATGTAGAAACAACAAGAATATACCCTATAGGGGATATATCTCAAGCGGGTGGGGGAGACAAGGAAGGCAGAAAAGATAAAGAACAGTTATGTTTAAGAACTTACCTTAACAGTTGGTCTTGAGAGAATCTCTTTAAGTCAGGCCACACCTTTGGAACAATATCCACATCAACACTAGAATCACATGTAAACTTTGTAAGCCATGGGCTGCCAAGGCGTCATGTGCCAGGCGTCTACATAAGCGTGCGTCCCTCCTCTCCTCAGTTTCCCAGCAGAGATAATGCTCAGAGGACGTTCCTCTAGGGAACCAAGAGACACCCCAGCACTCTGAATGCCAGACAAGACAGAGTGGCGAAAAGAAGAGGACCTTGCCTCGTGACCGCACTGCCCTGTTCACCACCAGAGATGTCTGTTATCCAGGACAGATGGACTGGGGGTGCTGAGATGGCCACTCGGAAGGAGCCAGCTGTCCACCAGACCCATCCCCTGGGTCTCCAATACCTCAGTGAGGTCAGGGAGGACCCTGTATTTCCACAGTACCAGAGGAACGAGGAAGAGACCTGGGAAAGGCCCAAACTCTTGACCTTGGTATCATGGGTGTGATGCTTCCCTCCAAGTTGGGGGCAGAAGACCGGACTTTAGCATGGAACTCAAGGATGTGTTTTCCATGGAGAAACATGCACTGCACGGGTCCCTGTCGTTAGCTGGCTGAGGCAGGAGTGACATTCACAGTGCCAGTTCAATGCTGCCATAGGGCCCCCAGAGGGGCACTGACACATATGGGGAATGCAGTGATCTTTCTTGGTCCCTTTGTTAAAACCTTGTATCATATTAATGGGAAAATAAACAAGAGAAAACAATCTGACACCGAAACAAAGACGGACTCGAAACAGCAGCAATGGAACTGGTTCGGTGTCAAAAACAGACAGTTCAGTGTCAGACAGCTGAAAAGCGGTGATGAATTGAGGATACAAGTGCTGATATAGTAGACTTGGCACACGCATTCTATGGCAGGAAAACTAGAACTGATGAAGGGACGGGGCCAGTGTTGGTTACTAGCTAGATCATATGCACAAGGCAACTGGCCAACATCAGTCTCCTCCTAGCTGCAAAAGACTTGCTCTCACAAGAGCCTAGCACCTCTGGCTTAGACCCATAAGTGGGAATGATTGGTGAAGACTGATTGTCTTAAGACCTGGACACACTACTCCAGGTGAGGACTCACCAGCAGTGGCAACACCACCTCCCTCCTTCTGCTTGTGACAGGCTATGTAGCAGGGTCAGTTGTGTAAAAATAGAAGAGTTACATAAGAACTTACCATAAAGTACAGTTCGTAGAACTTGCAGTAACAGATCTTCGAAACAGCTCTTGCAGCAGGTTACACCATTAGGACTGAAGCCGGCGGCGTCAGGACCCCACGGAAAAATTCTAGCTAGCTATCTTCAGCGGGACCGCCCCTGACGCCGGTCCTGGCCCGGCGATGTAAGGAGACACAAGGGGCGGTCCCGCCTAGATCCCTAGTTCTCCCTGCCGAGACTCTCCGCCTCAGGCTGACATCAAATGGGAGACCGAGGATCCACCGTCAGAAGACAAACAGAAAAAATTCCTGTTAACAAAGGCTTAAGCCATGCCTCCTCCAAGGGAAGGTGGGTGCCTGCTGCAAGAGCTGTTCTCGAAGATCTACTGTTACGGTAAGTTCTTACGTAACTGTATTATCTTACTTCGAGACACAGCTCTTGCAGCAGGTTACACCATTAGGACTGATTCCCCAAGCAAGAGCTTGCAAACACTCTGGGAGGAGGAAATAAGAAAGAACGTTCCAGGTCCTGAATCTAGGACAGGAGACCCTGTAGCACTGACAGGCGAAGCCTGCTCTTCGCCATGCAAGCGATGTCAGGCTATAACGCCTGATAAAGGTATGAACAGAGCTCAAGTGGCTGCAGCACAAATGGCAGAAGTGGAAGCGTTTCAAGTGCTGCAAAGATGTGGCCACGCCCCTAGTGGAATGGCCCCGGACTGCTCCTGGGAGGGGCTTTCGTTTGATATCATAACAGTAAGAGATGCACTGGACAAGCCAGCGAGACAGGGACTGTTTGGATACTGGTTGGCCCTTCATCCTTTCAGTAAAGGAGACGAAAAGCTGCTCCGAAGTGCAAAGCTGCTTAGTTCTGCTCAGGTAGTACCTCAAGCTGCGGTGAACATCCAGGGTGTGAAGCAGCGCCTCTCCTCTGTTAGAGTAATTAGGAAAGTAGACCGGCAGGTCAATATCCTGGTTGAGAGTGAGTGTGGAAACCACCTTAGGCAAGAATTTAGGATTCGTCCTCAGGGATACTCTGTCCCGGTGGAAAATTAAATAGGGCTCTTTGCACATGAGAGCCTGAAGCTCAGAAACTCTTCTCGCTGATGTAACAGCAACCAAAAATAACGTTTTCCACGACAGAAAACGCAGCTCGCAATCCGCGGCAGGTTCAAAGGGGCGTGGAGTTGCTCCAGGACAAAGAGCAAGCCCCATGGAGGCACTGGGTCCTTAATGGGCGGCCTCAAATGTAACACCCTCTCAAGAATTCTCAACAGGCATCTAATTGTGCCACTGTCGCTGTCCACCAGGGTGATAAGCTGAAATGGCACACAGGTGCACTTTAATAGAGGTAAGGCGAGACCCGAGCGGAAAGGAGAGCAGGTACTCTAAGCACGCTTTCACCGGACAACCTAAAGGGGAAAGGCCGCGTGCTTGAGCATAGACAAAAACGGTGCCATTTCATGGCATATGTCGCATGTGTTGCCAGCTTTCTGGCTGCAGAAAGGACTTCCGCAACCTCTTGCGAGACCCCGTGGCGCAAGATGGCTATGTCTCTAGGAGCCATGCGTGCAGATTCAGTGAGCGTAAGTCCGGGTGGACCAGTGAACCCTTCTCCTGAGACAAGAGGTGGGAGCGGAGGTTCCCGGGACAGCTGAATTAGCAAAGGGAACCAGATCTGCCTGGGCCAGAATGGGGCCACCAAGATCATTGTTGCATGCTCCCTCCGAGTTTAAGAAGAACTCTCTGGATCAGCGGAAGGAGGAAAGCGTAGGAATCTGTCCGCCCAGGAGAGGGACAACGGCGTCTCGCCAGAAAACACCAGGCCCTGGATCTAGCGAGCAAAATTGGGCAGTTTTGCGTTGGATGGGGAGGCGAACAAATCCAATTCTGGAGTTCCCCATTGAAGAAACAGATCCTCTGCTACCTCCTGGAGAAGTTCCCACTCGTGGACTCTGGCCTGGGAGCGACTCAGGCCGTCTGCAATCGTGTTGTCCACCCCGGGAACATGTACTGTGATCAGGTTCGCGCCGTGTCAGATTACCCAATCCCACACCCTCATGGCCTCCCTGCAAAGGGGGTAAGAGTGTGCGTCTCCTTGTTTGTTGAGGTAATACATCACCGCCGTGTTGTCTGTCTGAAGCAGGAGAGTACTCAGCGGGATTTCTGACTGAAAGGCCTGCAGGGCATAAAGGACCGCCCTCATCTCTAGGACGTTGATATGGAGGTGGGCCTCCAGAGGGGTCCACGTACCCTGGGACTTCACCCCGTCCAGGTGTGCTCCCCATCCTAGACCTGAGGCGTCTGTGGTGAGGATTACTCCGGGACGGCGCTATGAACGGGATTTCATAGAGTGTCCCTGGGTCTAGCCACCACTGCCAGTCTCAATCGCGCATTCGTGATTCTGACCGGATGCTGCATGTGGTCTTGCCTTTGGTCCCATTGCACCTTGAGCATCCACTGAGTCACCGCATGTGAGCCTTGCGAAAGGGACAGTAGGAATGGCCACAGCCATGTGTCCGAAGCAAGCGAAGGACCGACCTGGCTAGCGGTCTTGTTCGACGAAAGCTCCCTGATGAGGGATCTGATGCGCTCCGGCTCCGTCGTTGGAAGAAATGCTCTTCCCTGAACGGTGTCCAGTACTGCGCCTATGAACTGCAGTTTCTGCGACGGTACCAGGAGGGACTTCTCGTGGTTGATTAGGATACCCAGAGATCAAAACAGGTCCTGGGTGCTCTGGATCGCCTGAGACAACGCCTCTCTGGAGGCGGCCATGAAAACCAATCGTCCAGGTACGGGGAACACATAATGGCCCTGTCTCCTTAGAGACGCTGCCACAACTGCCATGCATTTGGTAAAACCCTGGGTGCCAATGACAGCCCGAATGGAAGGGCTCGGAACTTAAGATGATGGCCGAGAAACTCGAAGCGCAGGAACCTCTTGTGCGCTTGAGCTATAGGGATGTGCAGGTAAGCGTCCTGCATATCTAGAGACGCTAAAAAAGCGTCCTGCTTCAGCATGGGAATAAGACCCGGAAGAGTTACCATGCGGAATCTTTGTAGGCGAATCGACAAATTGAGGTCACTGAGGTCCAGAATCGGACGGAGGTCCCCTGTCTTCTTTGCAACCAGGAAGAAGTGGGAATAGTATCCGTGTCCTCTCTGGTTCTCTGGGACGTACTCTATCGCTCCCTTTTGCAGGAGCGTGAGCACTTCTTGCCTGATCAATGACTTGTGCTGACCCGGGTACCGGGAGAGCAATGGAGGCCTCGAGGGTGGCCTTTCCGCGAATTCTATAAAGTGGCCTCTTCCGACCAACTGCAAAACCCACCTGTCGGTGGTTATAGTCTGCCATCCCGGCAGGAAATTCGCAATGCGACCCACCATGACGTCCCGTTGATCCTGAGGGGCAGGGCCGGAAGGAGTCAGGCTGTGGCGGCTGAGGTCCCGCTGGCTGGACCGGCTTAGGAGGCGTGGCTCCGACCTGCGGGTTGTTTTCCCAGGGCTCTGCGAACCGGAGCCCCTCTGCTGTGGAACGGGCCGGGACTGTTGTCTCTGCGTCCGTCCACAAAATCGGCTTTGGTTCCTACGAAAGGAACTAAGCTTGGGTCGGTACATGGCCTGAACCGACCTCACCGCCTTCCCGGCCTCTTGGAGTTTGGTAATTATCTTCTCTGAGGGTTTACCAAACAAAACTTCTCCCTCGAATGGGGCGTCCATGATGTTTTTCTGGACGTCCGGGGTAAAACCGGAGACACGGAGCCAAGAGTGCCTCCGGAGGCATACGCCTGAAGCTGCTGCTTGGGCCGAGGAGTCCGTGGAATCGTACGCTGCTCATAGCACCTGGTTCCCACGTCCAACCTGTGATGGAGGAGCTGTAACATCTCCTCCTTCTGCTCACCTTCCGCAATTTCAGCCGCATCCAGACCCTGTTCCCACAGGGCATTTGGAACTGCACCATGTGGGTCAAATAATTCAGGGATCTGATGGCGCAGGTGGCGGAGCATATCGTGCGCCTACCCATGGAGTCCAGCTGCTTGGACTCTGGGTCCGGTGGCAGGGTGCTCAGATGTTGCGGTCTCTGGGACAGGTCATGAGAGGCTGTTATGACCAGAGAGTAGGCCTGAGGATGCTGAGTCAAGTACTGGTCTTCTCTTGGAGCCTTGTACAAGCGGTCAGCTTTCTTGACATCGCTGGAGTGACTGTGGGCGCTTCCACGCTGCCTTGGTGACATCCACAAAGTGTCTACCAAGGGTGGCACCACCACAGGCTTGGGGTCCTTCTGTCAAGATACTTCGCAAGGCACAGCCTTCGGGATCTAACTCTTCCCATCCCATCCCATGTTCTCCTGGATGTGTCTCATGATATCCAAGAACGAAGGGTCATCCGGAAGAGACTTTGGCATCTCACGTGGGTCCGAGAAGGGATGGAGAGGGAGATGGGATCTGGATGTAGAAAACTCTGATCCCGTGTCCTCCGTCAAGGTGAACGGCGGCGTCTTCTGGGTCTCTTGGGACTGGGTGACTAGAAGAGGATCTGGACGGAGGTCTCCTTTTATCGAGTCTCCCCCTTGGAGGGGTCCTGGGCTCCCGGGGAGGAGGTAACCAGCCTACAGACCCAGATGGAGACGGGGGCGCAGGAACCGGAGGAGCAACCGGTGTAGGAGGAGGAGGAGGAGGAGGAGGAGGAAGCGGAGGTGGAGTGGGGACCATGTCCTTTTGATGGTATCCCACCAGTAGTGAAAAGCTCCTTCACCTCCAGAAAAGGAAAGGCCCGACTGACGGTCAGTGGCGTGGTGGACGATCGTCAGGGACCCGGCGTTTCCCACAGGGGCGAGGGTTGCGAGGGTTCCTGGGAGTCTCAACAGGACCAGGGTCGCCCGTCTGGTCCTCGGGCTGGGTTAACTCCTCCTCAGTGATGGTCTCCTGACCGACGTCGGTCGGAGGCATCGGGGTCCTCTTCTCAATAGGAGTGGGCCCCGGTCCCCCTACCGGCGTCCGGTGATGAGTAGGCCTGGCCGGCGACGGTCTTCTGGCAGACAACGGCTCTGGGGACCTGTGGCGAGAGGCTGACATCGGACGAACCGGCGTCGGGTCCTGCGGCCTCTTGAGTGAGGTGAGCTCCTTGATTTTGCGAGGAGGCAAGGAAGCGGACCTGACGTCGGGTTCAGAATGGTGCGAACCCGACTTGTGGTGATGGTGGCGATCCCCTGACTTAGCCAGGGCCTTGGAGGACGAGGAAGGCCTGGGAGTCTTGGCCTGAGAAGAGGAAGAAGATTTTCTCACACGTGCGGGGAGGCTGAGAGCTGGCCGGGAAGGAGGCAGTCGGACCTGGAGCCAGAACTGCAGGTCGGAGGCCCTAGAAGGGGACCTGGAAGGGCCTTCTCTCTGTGCTTCTCAGCATGCTTGCGGGGCCTTCTGCGAAGAGTCCCTTTGGAAGCCATGGACTTGAGTTGCTCCTCTAACAGGAACGCCTGTAGGGCCTTCTGGCGATGGATCCGGGTTCTGCTGTTAAAACCCCTGGCAAAAGAGCAGGACCGGTGTGTGGTCTGGGCCTAGGCAACGGACACAGGCCGAGTGTGGATCCTCAAAGGGATCTGCTTCCCACACGCAGCGCTTCGAGGAGTGACCGGAGGTCGGGAGGACATCAGAGAAAACTGAACTCAAGAACAAATTTCCCGTGAGAAGGCACTTTATCCCGCAGCGTCGCTAAAACCGAACCGAAGGGTCGAGACATGCAAGTCGATGGCGGAAAGAACTGGGGAATCTGAGGGATTGTCCCTATGTACCACGCTTTGGACGTCGGGGCGTCCGCTGAAGATAGATAGCTAGAATTTTTTCTCAGGTCCTGACGCCTGCTGGCTTCAGTCCTAATGGTGTAACCTGCTGCAAGAGCTGTGCCTTGAAGTAAGATCAGTAGATCTTTGAAGAAACCTCTGTCATCAGGCAAGTAAAAGAAAAATGGGTAAGTAATTTTGGCAGTCGAACTGAGCAACAAAGCTTCCACGGAGTCTATGCGTGAATAACCAATGGTGAGAAAGAACTGAGGATGGAGCGGGGCCGCCTGCACTTATATAGGGTGTGTGATGCCAGAGCCTTACTTCGGCATGGACAGCCCCTAGCAGACTGCTGCAGAAGAAGCTTCCGTGGGATCCTGACGCCTGACAGCTAAGTTCCATAGGTGTGACTTGATGACGGAGATAAACATGAAAATCTAAGGATTTTCTGTTGATGGTAAACTAGAAACTTCATGTTCAGGTCTGACTCTGCCCCAGTGTACAGTATATGACCTGTATAGTCTATCGTGAATAATAAAACTGCAAGGAAAAATCGTGAAACTAAATTGGACGATAGACATCACCTGATGGAGCACTAAATAGCTAGCAATGTACAGTCAGGTGCTGAATCTCATTACCAAGACAAATGTCAGGTTAATTCAGTGGCAGCTGAGGGGACTGATTCAAAGTAGTCTCTGAAACAATTTTCGGAAGAAATTTAGGATTAGTACGCAGTTCCACCCAGTGTCTGTGAAAAATCAAATAAGGCTCCTTACACATCAGGGCCTGAAGCTCGGAAATTCTTTGGGCAGAAGTGACTGCAACTAAAAAGAGCGTTTTCCAGATCAAAAAGCGCAACTCACATGTGCTTGCCAGTTCAAAAGGAGGCAAGGCCAATTTCTCTAAAGGAAAATTAATGTCCCATGGTAGAGCAGGGTTATACACTGGGGGTTTCAGGTGCAGAATTCCTTTTAGGAAGGTTTTTGAAACCTCCAACTGAGCCAGAGTCTTGCCCTCCAATAAAACATGGTATGCAGAAATGGCTTCTAGATGCACCTTTAGTGAGAAACAGCTCAAGCCCAGGTCAGACAGATGAAGGAGGTACTCCATGACCTGCGGAACAGGACGTGAAAAAGGGTCCCAACCTTTCAAGGTGGCCCTGATAGAAAAACAGGTCCACTTCATGGCATATGTAGTTCTGACAGAAGGCTTTCTGGCCGCTACCAAAATCTGGGCTACCCTGAAGGAAACTCCAAATCTGGAGACGACTGTTTTGAGAAGCCACACATGAAGATAAAGGGACCTCGACCCTGGATGGACTAGTGTACCTCTTCCTGAGTCAGGAGATCATAACAAAGTGGAAGAGGAATCAGGGTTCTGCTGCCAGTTGTTCAAGCAGCAGAAACCAAATTTGTCAAGGCCAAAATGGAGCCATCAGAATCATCGGGCTCCTTCTGTTCAAGCTTGATCAGTGCACTCTGTAAAACCGGAAAGGGAAGGAAGATGCACAGAAACCTCCTGTCAACAAAGCGACACGCGTCCTGCCAGAAAGCACATGCACGAGCAAAACTTGGGAAGTTTTGCGCTTGATAGGGCTAGATAGGTCCACATCAGGACGACCCAAAGGTCTAAGATGTGGTCTACTACCTCCTGTTTTAGCTCCCACTGCACTCTTACCCTGAGGGCTGAGACTGTGTGCAAGAATGCTCCACACACCTGAAACGTGAAGTGCCAGGAGATGAATCTTGTGCAGAAGAGCCCAATTCTAGATCCACATTGCTTCTCTGCAAGAGGATATGAGGCAGGTGCCCCTGCTTGTTGATGTACCACATTATGCACATGTTGTTCGATTGGACCAGCAGTGTATCCTGCTGAAGCATGTTCTGAAAGGCCTGAAGAGCATACAGAACTGCTCTAATTTCTAGCATTTAAGTGCAAGTGTAGTTCCATAAGTGACCACAGGCCCTGGGTCCTGTGGTTTCAAGATGAGCACCCCACCCCATTCCCTGAAGCATCTGTGGTCAGGATTTGGGAATAAGGAGAGGCCTGCAAAGGAACTCCCCATGTCAGGTTGTCAGAGTTCTGCCACCACTGCAGATCCTTCTGCATCAGGCTGGAGACTAGGACACTGCTGTCTAAGTAGTCCACTGTCTGATCCCATTGTGTCCTGAGAGTCCACTGCAAGATACGCATGTAGAGTCTGTCCAAAGGAACTATGGGAATAGCCACTGACGTGAGGCCAAGAAGGCGAAGGACCGCCCTGGCGGAAATGTGCCTGCTGGAGGATACCAGCTGAACCCGCTCTGCAGAGTCTCTACCCTGTCCAGGGGGAGGAAGGTCACACCCTGGACAGTGTCCAGGACCACCCCAATAAATTGCAGGTGCTGGGAAGGAGAGAGCTGAGATTTAGGGTAGTTGACCATAATGCACAGTCGCTCGAAGAGGTGCAGGGTAGCTGACAGGAGAAACCTTCAACCCTCCCTCAGGGCTCCTGCCACAACCATGAGGCACTTGGTAAAAACCTGTGGTGCGGAGGACAGGCCAAAAAGGAGGGCTCTGAACTGGTAATGTCCCTTGCAAAAACACACTGAAGAATCTGCATGAGGGATGGAAAACTGGGATGTCAGGTACTCATCCTGCATGTTCAGGCACAAAGTCATTGTCCTTTGGACAGGAGGCAGCAGACTTTGTGGTGCCAGCATCCAAGACCTCTTGTATTCTATGAAGAGGTTTAGGGTACTGAGGTCTACTATCAGGTGAAGATCCCTGTCTTTCTGGAACCAGGAAGAAGTGGGAGTAAAATCCCTTCCAGTTCTGATTTGCTGGCACTGGCTCTATTGTTTCCTTTAGAAGAAGAGCCATGATTCCCTCTCGTTATGCCAGGGAGTATGCGCCCTTGGGTAGTGGAAAAACCCAGAGGCTGGTTTGGGGTTTTCTCAAAATCTCGAGAGTGTGACCAAGCTTTATTAGCTGAAGTACCCAGGCATCAGTTGTGATGGACTCCTACCTCCCAGGTGCTTTGCTAACCTTCCACTCACCTGTTCCAAAGATAGAAGAGGAGGAGGAGGGCGTCAGTGAGTCGAGTGGAGTTTTTTTTGGGGGTACCCCTCGGAGCTCTCTGAGTTTGGCTGGAGGGGTGGCGGCAATATTGGGAGCCCTGCGTTTGAACTGACGCCTGGATGCCTGTTATGGTTTTGCCTGGTATCTGTTTGCCGACGGAAAAGGACATCTCGCTGAGGTTTCAGGCGATACATAGTATGTACAAACCAAAGGGCAGTGCCTATCTTTAAGGCTTGTGGAGAATGTCCTGGGCATCTCCACCAAACAGGACAGAGCCTCTGAAGGGGGTGTCCTGAATAGCCGTCTGGACATCAGGAGCCAGACCTGATACTCTTAGCCAAGAGAATACAAGAAGAATTACTGCCGTGGCCGTGCCTCTAGCAGAGAAGTCCACCACGTCATAGGTCGCCTGCAATGAATGATGTCCTGCCATCTTAGCAGATCTAAGGGTATTCGCCAAGGTGATTTTGGATTCTGAGTCTGGGAAGACCTCGACTATGGGCTCGAGCTGGCGGAACAGAGATTTTTGGTATATTAGCATGTATGCCACAAAATTAAGAGCACAAATACTAGTATAGAAGAGAATAAAACTTTCTCCCAAACTCGTCCAGCTGTCTGGATTCCTTGTCGGATGGAAAGTACAAAGGTGCTTTGGCTTAGTGGACCTATCACGTGATGCAGTTATGACCACTGAGTCACCTTTGGATGTATGCTGAGGTGGTCTTTTCCCTCTGGTGTCCTGTAGGCCCATGGGCCTTTCTGGCCATAGCTGGGATGGAGGAGGATCTCTGCCAGATGGTCGTGGACAAATCCTCTTGAAGTTCCAGCCATGGGGGTGTGAGGACCGGACTTGTTTCTGGAAAATCTAGATGCTCAGCCAACCTCTGACGTTTTGGGTCCTGAACATCTGTCTTCCATCCTTGAGCTTCCGCCATTTGCTTCAGGAGGCCTACAAAAGAGGGATCCTTGGGGGGGGAATCTTGAGAGACTCTCTAAGGACCAGCTCCTCAGGAGGAGGGGTCTCAAATCCCGAAGCTTCTGAGGATGGCTTGGAATCAGACTGAGAATCATCGAAATCCTTAGGTTCCTGATCTGGAAGAGCAACTTCCTTCTCCTTTGGAGCCACATCAGATACCAGGGCTTGCGTCCAGCCTGACACTGATGCTCGAGGGGTGACCGGAGAGGGTGCCCCAGGGGCCTGGTCTGGGTGACCTACTTCGAAGGTCGAGGATGTCTGTTGTCCAGTTCCGAGACCAACTGAGATTTTGTCTTGGACCACCATGATTGCAAAATCTCCCTGAAATCCACCTGTAGTTGAGCGGAAGGAGGCAAAGTAGTAGGTGGTGGTGAATGACAGGCATGAAAGCCTGACCCTGTGGCATGTGTTCCATGTGTGGAGAAGTCCAGTGCAGTGCAATGGTGAGCATAGCCCAGCAACTGAAAGAGAGGCGGTTGAAACCCAGGATATCCCGGGGTAGTAACAACTCGCTGAAAATGGGTCCGCGTCGGGCCTGACGGAGGGTAGCCCGAATGCGGAAAACCTGACGATGCCCCAGATGGAGGGTAGCCTGAAGGTGGAAAACCTGATGGGGCCTCAGCAGTGGATGGCCTGTGATGATGGTCAGACAGGGAGTAAATGGGCGACAGGCGCTGAGGAGGAGCAGGGTCTGGCACCCCTGCGAGGGCAGCAGGAGCTACCGTTAGTCACATAGAAGCTCTGTCGTCAGGTATACCTGATGAAAGGTCTCCTTCCATCAGGACCTGCGGGTCTGGTGGAGGAATTTCTGATGGAGGAGGAGATGGAGGCTCACTATGAAGGGAGCCTGGGGTGACCTGCCCCCCTGCCAGGAAGGAGCTGATGTCAGCAGCACATTGTCAGAACCTCCAAAAATGTTTGACAGATACAAACTGTGTCACGATCGTCAGGGTCCGACGATTGACTTGGTGACCTAGGTCATTCAGGAGTCATAGATACCGACCCGACTTACCACGAAGTTGTGATGGGCTAAGGCGGCAGCCTCAGATGAATCCAAGGCACCCACAGTCACTGTAACCCAGAGGAAGCAGGTGGCGAGGTCTGCTCTTTTGGGGGAGTGCAGTCTTGGCGCTCGTTCAGGAATAGGGCCTATCCTCTGCTGGACGAGCCAGAGGGCGGTTCCGAGGGGGGAGACTGCTCCCAGCCCTGGGTGTTCTTTTGTCCCTCTTCTTCTTCTTGTGTGGGTCAGTGGGAGAGGAGGATTGCCTTTAAGTTTCTTGAGCTCCTTTTGCATTGAAGCTATTTTAAGTTTAAGGAGATGGGCTCGAGGGACTGCTGGCACCTTTTCATGTGGCCTGGTTGAACTGGCTGCAGGCCTCACACTCCTCGATGTTATGGTCCTGGCCCAAACAGAGAGGCAGAGGATATTCTGGTCTTTATCACGGTAGCTGGATGCCACATGAATCACACTTCGTTTTATGCGATTCTGTCAATGAGTGGGCGACATTCTGAAAAATTAGACATTTTGGTAAGAGAAAAAAACAGATACTCATCCGAAATTCAGGCGATCTAACTGCTGCGATGAACTACAGAAGGTCCGGCGTGCACAGGTCAATGGCGGGAAGAACTGGAGGGTGGACATAGGACCACCCACTATATATAGTCACGCTGATGTTGGTCACGTGATGTCAGGTAGCATCCCCGTCAGAAACTGCTAGCAAAAGCTTCCATGTGGTCCTGGCACGCTGAGGCGTAGTCCTACAAGTAATTACCTACTGCAACAGCACTCTCAAAGTAAGATCTACTGTTATGGCGAGTACACAACTGTACTATCTTCCACGGAAATCTCTAGCAACAGGAAATACACTTGGGATGACTTTCAAATAGTAAACCCAGGAAGGGCAGAGGCATTATGATAGAAGGCCTTGAAGGACAGTGTGGCCAAAGGCTGTCTGACCAGAAACAACGTCTAAATTGTAAAGCTTCATGAAGGTATGTATTATGGACCAAGTGGCTGCATTGCAGATGTCCGCTATGGATGCTTCTTGAACCAAGCCATGGTAGTGGCCATGTCTCGGTAGAGCGGCCTGGACAGGTGATGGTAATGGTTTGTTAAACTCTTGTAACAGAAGGTTATGCAATGTGCCAACTAGTTGGAAAGGGTCTCTTAGTAACTGGGTAACCTTCCTGGTAGAGGCAAAGCAAACAAATTGTTGAGAGTCTTCCTAAAGGATTTGGTATGGGTTGTATAATATCTCAGATTGTGATGGACATCTAAAGTATGTAGGAGGAACTCTCCTGAATTAGAATAATTGGGGAAGTAGACCGGCAATTCTATAGACTGATTTAACATGTGCTCCGAAACCACCTTGGGTAAAAAGGAGGAATTGGTACAGAGGGACACTGTTTTTATGGAAGACCAAGTAAGGTTCCCTACACATTAGGGCATGAAGTTCAGAGATACGGTGAGTTGAGGTGACAGCTACTAAGAATAAGGCTGTCTGGACTAGGAAGCGTAGTCACAAGAACCTGCAGGTTCAAAGGGTCTGAGGTCAGTTTTTCCAGCAGGAAATTCAAGTCCCATGGAGGGGCGGGTCTTCTAATAGAAGCCTTGAGGTGTAACATACCTCTCAGAAACATCTTGCAAGATGGTGTTGATAAAGCAATCTCCCTTCCAATGGTTAATGAAAGACCAAGATAGAGGCCAGATAGACTTTAACAGAGGAAGAGCTCAAGCCTCTCGAGGCAAGCGAAGACAAGTAGTCCAAAAACCTTAGTCAGAGGACAGGAATAGGGGTCCAAAGACTGGGAAGCAGCCCAAAGGGAAAAATGCTTCCATTTGGCATGGTAGGTTTGTCTGGTAGATGGTTTACGAGAGGCCAAAACAATGCTGTCCGCTGAAGAGGACTTGGAGATGAGCTATGAAAGCGACCTCAGAAGCCAAGCTTGAAGGTGTAGAGATTTCAGGTTGGGGTTAAGGAGGGTGCCCGATCCTGTGTCAACAGGTCCGGCCTGATGGGTAACAGGGTGGGTCCTACTGATAACTGTTGTAGCAAGAGAAACCACACTTGCGAGGCCAGAAAGTGGCTATGAGAATCATGGTGTCAGGTTCGAGCTATAACATCAGCAGAGTCCGATGCAGGAGCAGGACAGGAGGGAAGCATATAAGAGTCCAGTCCATGGTTGGGACAGGGCATCAATAGACAGTCCCTTTCTGTTCGGAGTAATGGAATAGTATCTGGGGAGACAGTGATTGTCGGGGGAGGCAAAGAGGTTCAGGTGCGTGGTTCCCCACATGTGAAAGATGGTCTGTAGAACTTCATGATGAAGTGTCCACTCGTGAGCAGAGGACTGACTACTGAGAGTGTCGGCCAAAATATGGTGGCATCCTGGTAGATGGATGGCAGTCAACATTAGGTGCTGACGATGGCTTCTTGCCACACTGACATCATCTCCTGCAGAGGCATGGGACTCAGTAACCCTTGTTTGTTCAGGTAATACACCACTGAAGTGTTTTCCAATTGGCTCAGGCAAGGCCCTGGATCAAGGTGAGGTCGGAAGGCAGGACGGGCAAGCCGTACCGCTCTCATTTCCACTAGATTTATATGGAGAGCGACAGGATGCTGGGACCACAGGCCTTGCGTCTTGTAAGGACCGAGGTGTGCTCCCAAGCCATCAGAGGAAGCATTCTTGGTCACTGTTTGCTAGAAGGAGGGGACTGGAAGGGCGTGCCCTGAGATAGGGGGGTGCGATGGGTCCACCAGTCGAGGGCAGAGCGTAAAGTGGGAGTCACTCAAACCTGGTCTTCAAAATCCCCTGGTTTTTGCCTCCACTGACTTTGAAGAGTCCACTAGATTGGCCTAATGTGGAGACAGGCAAACACCACCATAGGGATGGCTGCAGCCATATGTCCTAAGAGGCATAACAGACATCTGGCTGTTACAGTGTTCCCTTTGGATCTGGGAGGCAAGAGATAGGAGCCTGTCCTGTCTGTCAGTGGGGAGGTAAGCCCTGCCTGAGACAATGTCCAGAACGGCCCGATGAACTGGAGTCATTAGGTAGGGGTTGGGCTGGATTTGGGCCAGTTGATCATGATTCCCAGGGACTGGAACAAAGTAAGGGTTGCCTGAAGAGACAAAGGGAGAGAAGCCTTGGAGGCTGCTTTTGTGAGCCAGTCGTCCAGGTAAGGGAAGACTAAATATCTGTCCCTTCCCAGGGCCTCTGTCACTACTGCAAGG
This sequence comes from Neoceratodus forsteri, assembly GCA_016271365.2. Lineage (NCBI taxonomy): Eukaryota > Metazoa > Chordata > Ceratodontiformes > Ceratodontidae > Neoceratodus > Neoceratodus forsteri. The sequence continues at coordinate 1,317,894,186 of CM057455.1, read as the reverse complement.
TATTTGGTAAAGACCCTCAGGGCGGATGAAAGACTAAACGGAAGGGCTCAAAACTGGTAGTGATGTCCTAGCAGGTAGACACGAAGGTCTGGTGGTGTGGATAGGGATATGCAGGTCGGCGTGTCTCATATCTAGTACACAGTCAATCCCCTTGTTTTAACATCAGCATAATAAATGTTTAAGAGACCATCTGGAGCATCTTGTATTGTGTATGTAGGTTCAGGCGTCTGAGGTCTAGTACAGGTCCGAGATCCCTGGTGTGTCTGGGTACCAGAAAAAAGTGGGAATAGAATCCCTGATGATACTCCAGAGGAGGAACCGGATAGACAGCGTTCTTGTGGGGAAGCTCCTGGAGTTCCTCCTGAAAGACTGGGGCATGGCTGGGAGGGTAACAGACGGGGAAGGGGGGATGGCATGGAGGTTAGCTCCAGCGTTTGCCCTATCCTGATGATCTGAAGTATTCACTTGTCTGATGTTATCGCCTGCCAGGCCTCTAAATGAAAAGCAAAGCGACCCCCGGCTTCTGAGGCCAGGCTGAAGAAGCTGGGGCAATGCCCTAACTAGTCAGAGAGAGGTGAACTGACCAGCCCCCCCAAAAGAGGCAGAAGCAGGAGCCCTTAGAGGTTGGGGTGGTGGTTCTGGAGGTCATCAGGGAATGCCCGCGGAAACCACCTCTATAGGTACCTCTGGATTTGCCGCCTCTCTGACTGAAAAGAGTATTGCGAACGAAAGTGGAATGATGGCTGCGTAGAATGATATATGCCATGCATCGTACATAAAGTGTGACCTGAGGCCTAGAGATCAGAGTGTTTGGGTGCTGGGACCAAAGGGTTTAGACCCATTAAAGGGGGCATTCACAACTCTGTGTTGCATGTCTGGGGTGAAACCTGATACATGAAGCCAGGCATGCCGTCTAAGAGTAACCTCTGTGGCTGAGATCCAGGCAGAGGTATCCACTGCATCATACCCCGAACGGAGCAGATGTCGAGAGATGGAGTTGCCAATTGAGATAGCTGCTAACAAATGGTCTTTTTCCTGACAAGAAGGAAGTTTATTGACCAGTTCAACAGCAGAGAACCAGAGAGTACGCTGGTATTTTTACCATGTCTCCCATGTAGTTCAAAATCCTAAGGTTCATAGTACCCGCTTGAAATACCTGCTTTCCTAGGTAGTCGATACAGCAGGAATCTTTATCAGGTCAAAAAGCTCATGTGCTTTGAACGTCTGGTGCAGTCATGAACAGCTGTAATCACAAATAAATCTGCTTCACGAGTGGCAGAAAAGAAAGGATGGTCGAGAAGAGCCTGATAAAGGTTATCCACCTTCCTTGGAATAGCTGGGACTGCTGAGGGCTGATTTCAGGCGGACAGCACTGCATTTTGGTAAGTTTGTATAAGTGGGGGCATGACCACTACAGGCTCCTCGGGGAAAGTCCTTTCTTTTTTTTTATAACTTTCTTTATTCTCCTACACTTCGGGCATCCTTCAGGAGTACTCACTCGGACATTCCCCTACTTCCAGCCTGAACCCTCTGCATTACCCTGGATCTCCCTTCCCCCGAGCAACCTCAGGCAGGCTCGACCCCCAGTACAGTCTCTGGGGCTGATTCCGCCCTTCCCCTCAGCTGCTAGCTCCTACGTGTGAAGAGCCTTACCTGCTGTTGTTGGATCGGGGCTGGAAGAGAGACCGAGCGCGTCTGGGCTGACATTGGGATGTGAGTGATTCCCCTGGGGCCACCGTCATCTCACCGATGATGTAGAAGGTTTTTTTCCCCCTTGTAGTTTCTCCATGATCGAAGCGTGCAATGGCGCCAGCACACAGGCATCCCCATAAGTGCCTGCCATACGCTCATACCAGTTGTGTCCCATTATGTACTTTTCCGTCTCCACCAGAGTGCCGCTAATGCACAGGACAGCTTGGATCCCCGGAGAGGAGACAGGCGCTCAATCCAGCTCCCTCCCATCTGACCCCCAGCACCTGGGCTGGCTCCCGAACCAGGGTCGCTGGTGCATGAGGTGTGGCATCCAAGCGCCTCAACCCTCAGTGCCACTGGTCCGGCTCGTTCTTTGTTTATCATGATCTGTAGTCGAAAAGCCAATGATCTTTTGAATCTAGACCATCATCTCATTGAAGGATTGGTCATCAGGATGGGAGGCAGCCACTTGACGAACTGCATCCTCATGTAAGCAGTAGAGACGGTAGGAGGAGGAGGGGAGTCCTCTTCTGGAGGTTCAAAATCCTCAAACTCTCCTGGAAAGTCTTCAGGAAATTCTTCCTCCTCTGAAAAATATTCCTCCCCATAATAGTGTGTGTGGGGGGATACAAATCAGGAGAAGGATCTCTGTCACCCTGAAAACGTTTGGGCAGAGGAGTTGGAGAATGGGAAGGGTGACCCGCTTCCCTGGGGGTGGACAGTTGAGATCCTCTCATTACTTGCAAAACTGTCTGTGCCATGGTGGCTATGTCCGCTGAAACGGGTGGAGGATGGGGCAGGCTGCCTCTGTGAAACCAGAGGAATAGTAGAGGTAATGGGGCATGGTGCCTGAGCAGGTTTGGTCCCTGGTTGATAAGAGCCAGGTTCTTGATCCCTACCAGGCTGGCCCCTGTGGGAGACTGGCTGTAATGAACGAGGGGTTATTGTCGTGGAAAATCTCTTGTCCCTCACTGTGTATGCCTGTCCTGTCCTCGACGGAACAGTAAATGGAGAAGCAGAAGAATGCTTAAAGGTGGTGGCCATCGAAGTAAACAAGCAACTGTCGACACGTAATCCCAGAATTTATGGTTCGACAGAGACTGCTGAAAGAGCACCAGAAAGCACCATCGACCAGAGGTAACGTGGCTGTCAACAAATGTTTGCCCGAAAATAATAATGATGATTTTTCCTTATCTTTTTGTGCTTCTTGTGAGAAGATGCTGACAAGGGCTCCTTGGGACGGGCCCCATTCTCTAAAAGAGCTAATTTCTGCTCCATCAGATGGGTTTCTATTTCCTGCAACTGTTGACGATGTGTTGCCTGGTTGAATTCCTGGAAAGGTTTGCAGGAGACTGTGTCATGTGTGGGTCCCAGACACCTAAAACAAATGGTGTGGTTGTCCTAGCGGTAAAGTTTCCTACCACAATGGCAAGACCTAAAGAGTGAAGTGTTTGTAGAATCTTTGGACATTCATCGATGAAGGTTGAGAACAGAGAGAAACCTGTTCCAGCACAATTTCTTGTCGATGACTGCTACAGAAAGTGCTGAGCTGCTGTGTGCGAGCTGAAGCTGGTGGGAAAATGAACTGAGGATGCCTGGGGCTGCTCACTCTTATAAAGGAGCAGGATGCTGATGTCATGTGTGGGCGGCACCTAGGCAAAGACTGCTGGAAGAAAGATGCTGTGCAGAACAGCACCCTCTTGTGAGGTCCCAAGTGTATTACCTGTTACAAGAGATTACCCTCGTGGAAGATCTACTGTTACAGGTGAGTAACCTGTTTTTCTAGAGATGTGGACATGATGTTCTGTCCACACTTCTGACAGACTCCTAGCAGTTCTCCCGGAGGATGGAGACAAGGCGCACACCCCCTACTTAGGGAACAGAGATTGGAGAACTGAGGCCCCAAAACCAGCATCCCCGTGTGACCCGAGGTCAATGTGGTAATGGGAAATGAAGGTGCGTGCTGACCTCCAGGTAACAGTCCTGCAGATTTCCTGGATAGGGATGTTCCTGGAAGCAGCCACTGAGGCAGTGTTATGACAGGTGAAATGAGCCCTGAGCCCTCTGGAGGTTACCTACCTGCCAACCTATAGCAGAGGTCAGTGCAGGATATATTCCACCTGCCAATCGTCCACTTAGCTGCCGGTCTTCCTGGTGTGGCTTCAGCGTAGGTGACAAATAGCTGGTGAAACTCTCTCCAAACTCTAGCCGTGTGCTCCTTATAATAGGCAAGCACTTGCCGCAGGTCCAAAGTATGGAGCCTAGGCTTGACCTCTGAGGTGTGATTCGTGAAGTACACCAGGAGAGTAATCAACTGATTAAAGTGAAACTCTTGACACAACCTTTGGGAGGAATTTCGGGTCGGGGTGCAGGACAACCTTGTCTCTGTGGAAGACCAGGTAAGGAGACCACCAAAAACACCTGGAGTTCACTGATCCTTCTGGCAAACGTGACACCAACCAAGAAGGCGGTCTTCCATGACAAGTGAGACATGTCACACCTGTGCTTCGGTTTGAATGGTTTGCCAATACCAGCAGCAAGTCCCGTGGTGGTGGTGGTTCACGCACCAGAGGGAAAATGTGGTCAAGGCCTTTGAAAAAACACCAGACCACCTTCTCTTGTGCCACCGACTACTGACCAGCCCGTGACCGGTAAGCAGAGATGGCTGCCAGGAGAACCTTAAGGGTTGTCGATGAAGGCCCAACTTAGAGAGGGACCACAGCTAGTCAAGGATTCTACCATCGGACAGGAAAAGGGATCCAGCCCATTGCCCTGGCACCAAATGGAGTACCTCTTCCACTTGAAGGCACAGCATTTCCTAGTCAACTCCTTCTGAGGTGTCTCCACAACACTGAGGACATCTTCAGAGACCCAAAGCCTGGAACTCTAGCTGCTCATGAACCAGGCTTTCAGGTGCAGGGATTGAAGGTCTGGATGGAGTACCTTCCCCTGATTGATGGAAAGCAGGTCTGGGCAGAGAGAAAGACACCTTGGGAGCCTGCTGCTGAGCGTGAGGTGACTGTGGTACCAGAACTGGAGGGGCCAGTCTGAAGCCACCAGGATCACACCTGTGCCATGTCCCTCCTAGTCTTGAGCAACACTTTGTGAATCAAGGGAAGTGAAGGGAAGGCACAGAAGAGGCCTAGGGTCCAGGGCCTCAAGAAGGCATCCCCCTGCAGCGTTCCCTGAGGATGGGAGGCAGGCACAAAACAGCCTCAGCTTTGCGTTCTCCCTGGAAGTAAACAGGTCCACCTGAGGGGTGCCCCACTGGGAGAACAGACTGTGTACTACCACTGGGTGGAGAGACCACTCATGAGATGTCTCGACCACACGGCTGACAGCGTCTTCCAGCTGGCTGGAGGCCCAACACGTGGTTTGCTAGGGGAGTGACCTCTGGCCTGTGCACGAGGGTCCACATGTCAAGAGTTTCCTTGCATAGTGGCAGGGAGCGCGTCCCGCACTGTTTGTTGAGGTAGTACATGGTCGTGCTGTTGTCTGTCTGAACCTGGACCACCTGACCACGAATGTGTGGAACGAATGCAGTCAGAGAGCCACACTGCTCGGCGCTCCAGCAGGTTGATGTGGCATCGGGACTCTTTGGGGTCCAGAGCACGTGGTCTCTGTGTTCCCCCAGGTGGGCAACCCAGCCCATGAGAGAGGCATCAGTCATCAGGATGACCATTGACTCTGGGTGGACAAACAGGATCCCTTTCTGCAGATGCTCTGGGACCAACCACCACTGGAGGGTGTCCCACATCCACTGGGTCACAGTGACTCCTGCACTGAGACCACTGGCTGGCCAGCTCCCACTGCAGGGAGGGCATTCTCCAGAGGATCCATCACACCATGCTGGTGCAGGCTGCCATGTAACCCAGCAGATGCAGGAAGTCCCAGGCAGTTCGCAACTGCCCAACCCGAAATGATCGGGCAAAGGAGAAGAGAGCCTCGCCCTGTCTGCCAGAGCCGGGCTCTGGTTCTGCAAGAAGTGAGCTCTTCCCGATGAAGTGGATCACTTGGCCTCATTGGCCAGAGGCCAGTCTGATGCAGGTCTGGAGGGCCAGGTCCCTGGACAGCTCCACCTCCTGTCTGGAGGGACTACAATCAGCCAGTCATCCATGCAGGGGTAAAACTGGACCCCTCAGCAACTCAGGTAAGCTGCCACCACTGTGATGCACTTGGTGAAGACCCTGGAGGCCAAGGATGGCAGAATGGCATGGCCTGGAACTAAGAGGGTTCACTTGGCTCAGAAGCAGAGGAACGTTCGGTGTGACAGATGGATTGGAACATGAAAGAACCCGTCCTGAAGATCAAGGGAGCAAAACCATGTCTTCCTCTAGAGATAGTATGATCTGAGACAGAGTTACCATCCTGAAGGAGAAACTTGCTCAGGTTGTGCAGATCTAGAATGAGGCCAACCCTCCATCCACTTTGGCACCAGAAGTACCTGGAGACAAACCCTAGGTGTTCTGGAGGATCCAAGACAGGAACCATGACCTCCACATGGAGGTGCTGGGCTATGTCATCTCTGAGAGCTGACAAAATGTCTGCGGATACCAAATCCTCCCATGGGGCACGGGCTTGGCAAGGAGGGTACTGCTCAAACTGCAGAGGCAGACTCTGACCCACATCCTTGAGGACCTACCTATCCATGGTGACAGCAGAGCAGGCAGAAACGAAGAGGCGGGGCCGGACTCCTATGGGAGGACCCAGGGGAGGTGTGATGGGCATGAGGGAGGCACCCCCATCCCATCACTGTGCAGGCTTAGAGGAGGAGGAGGGTCGAGCTGAGGGGCCACCAAAGCCTCTCCCTCATGCTTACGGATGACCGAGGCCACTGACTTCAGCTGAAGTTGTCAGACCTGGGCCTGCTGATCAGCTTGGGTTTGGGCTGGTTTAGCTGCTGGAGTAGAGCTGGACTGAAAGGGCTTCCCTTCTGCTGCTGCTTGGAGCCCTTGGGGTCATTTTGGGCAAGTGTCATGGGGTCCAAGGTGGCACTGGACTTCTCAATGCAGGTGAGGTGGCCCTGGGCCCGAACAAGTTGGTGCCCAGGAAAGGGACATCTGCCAGCTTGTGCTAAGTGTCTGCCGTGAAGGTCAAGATCCTCAGCCAAGCCCTGCAGTGTATGGCCACTGTGGCCGCCACAGAGTTAATGCAAGAGTCCCCAATGTCCGTGGCTGTCTGGAGCTGTTTTGCTACAGCACAGCCCCGGTCCTGGACCTATTTGACTGTGGTCTGAAGGTCTGCCAACAGGTGAGGAAGTACCACATCCAGAGTGTCCAACAGGGCATGTGAGAAGTGGGTCATAGGAGGGGCCAAGCCTCTGGCGAAGTCCAAGCAAGGAGGCAGCACAGACCTTTTCTGCCACAAGATCAAACTTTTGGACTCTTTGTTGGGTGGCTTGTCAACATCCCCAGTGTTGTTGGAGCACCTAAACACAGAATCAGCAGCAGCCCCTCGAAAGAGGTGTTCTATGAATCCAGAGAGAAACAGGTAGATACTGCATACATGCAGGTCATCTGGGAAGAGGGTGCAGGACAGGAAGCAAGGTGCTGCCAAAACTCCAGGGCAGGGCTAAGAATGGCCTCTGCCACCGGGAAGGCCTCCGTAGCAGTATCTCCCAAGTCAAGGATCTCAGTCAACGGATAATGAGTCAGTTTCTGGACAGGCTCCATTTTCATATCCGTGAACTCAAGAGATCAGGCAAAGAAGGCCGATAAAAGAGGAAGGGCCTTCATCCATCAAGAGACCCCACACCAACTCCATGTCAACTGGACAGGAGTACGGGGGCGGGGGAACCCTCCAACTCCAAGGAGTCAGAGAGGGGTCGACCGCCCGAGACCCCAGTGACCCTCCACGGATGGTCAGGGGTGATGGTGACCGACAGCCATTGGGGAAGTCCCTTGGTCATCAGAGACTCCTTGGGCGAAGCGCCGGTCAGCGGCTCTTTAGGCAGTGGCTCCACCAAAATCAGTGGTGATGCTGGGGTTGGCCGAGCCATGACAGTCTTGGTAGACTCCTTAGGCGGAGAAGGCATCGGCCTGTCGGGCGAAAGCCAGGTGATGGCCGGCATAGTAGCTGGAGCTGGCTTCACGCCAGTGAGCACCAGTTGTTGCCACATGAGATCCTCATAGAGTCGGCACAACTTGTGCCAGAGCCTCTCCTCACCTAAGGAGGACAAGGATGAAGAGTAGCGGCGGTGCCACTTTCTGTGGTGTCAAGAGTGGGAGGGCTGATGTTGGCGGGAACTGCTCGACCCACGGGAAGAAGACCTTGACCGCTGGGGGGGAGGGGGGCCCGCAGCAGGGCTCGGAGGGAGTCAGCAAATGCCAAGGCTCCTCCAGGTCTGTCCCAACAGTCTGAATCAGGACCAGAGTCCTGGATTAGGAGGTGTCGCTCTCTTCAGTTAACAACTACTCAACTGGTTTAAGGAAAATCTCAGCCGGAAGATCAAACAGCATCTCAGCCAACTGGCCCGATGGGGTTACCATGGAGCCAGTGACCTGGGCCAAAGCTTCAACCAAAGTCAATTCTGGAGAAGCGTGGGAATCAAACTCTCAACCGAGAGCCAACCCGATTCCACGAACATTGACGAGACCGTTTTTTGGACTCTTTCTTCTAATTGGATTTGTGCACGGAGGGTCCATGACCAAGGGTCGGAAAGAACTGGCACAATTCCGTGAAGGATCCCGTGAAAGTCAAACCCAGCCAGAGTGGCACGAAGGCAGACGTTGAAGAGAAGTGGGAAGCAGCCTGGGCCGCAGCCTCTTCAAACACCACAAGCTGTTCAGTGCACCCCGCAGCTAGCGGAGACCACCCAACAGGCATCCTTAAATTTGACTGGCAGGTTCCGTTCGCTTGGTCGGCCTAACTTTGAGTCAGGCAAGACGGTCCTCAAGAACGGCAGGATGGAAAGTTCAACAAATGTTGTAAGCCTGGGGATCGTGCTTGTGGCCTAGGCAATAGATGCACGTGGCATGCGCATCTGTTAGATATATCTTCTGCCCGCAAGGGCACCAATGGAAGCCAGGAGCAGACTTGTCCATTGTGGTCATGATCAAGCTAAAGACACAAAGTATTAAACTTTTGAAGAAGCAAATCTGTAGACTTAGTTGCAAGGGCCTACTCAGCATGAAATTGGTAAGGAGGAAACCTGCTTCTTCCAGTAGAAAAGAAGATCTGGCATCATGGGGCAGATCTGAGGGAGTTTCCTCCCAGGTGGGTGGGAGAAGCCAGCCTGAAGACGTTTCTGGCAAGTCTTAAAGGGAAAGGTAACTGCCAGAAGTGAGGATGGGAACATCATATCCATGTCCCTAGAAAATCTCATTACCTACAAAATCTAGGACTATTTCATGTACATATATTTTTTATTTTAAATGCAGTTTAATTAATGATTTTATGAAAAACAAATCTTATAAAAAAAGGTTCACTTTACATATGATAAACACATAAGAGCACTGACACATTTTATAATTGAAATAAGACACTCCAGGGTGTGTATTAAAGGATCCAAATGCACTTCTCAGGGTCGTGGGGATATTTTGCCTTCGGCCTCATGCCTCACACCCCCACAGCATGCATTAAAATCCTTTAATGAGCCTCCTGTCGTGGCTTATTGCTTATTTATTGTATCATGTGAAGCACTAAAGACAAATGACATGCTCCCAACAACTGCTATGTGTTATCTTCTTGATACAGAGTACTAATTTTGACCACTGGAAGATTTTTGCCTAACACAGTAGTACAGTACTCCAAAAAATGTGTCTCCATCTACAGAACTAGCCAACAAATTCATAATAGAGTGATGTACGAACCTTGGCACACGCATTTTAGCTGCTTTGTTGAGGACTGGCGCCTTGTGTTTAATAATACGCTTCAGATGATTAATGGTATCACAGCACTGTTGAATTGTGCCTGGTTATATAAAGGAAACAGGGAGACACTAAAATAAATTTCTGATGACAAAAGAAAGGAAAAGTCAGTTATGTAAGAACTTACTGTAACAGTATGTATGGACAGTGCTATTAAAAAAAAAGATCCTCTGATCTCACTTTGAGAAGAGCTCTTGCAGCAGGCAATGACCATTAGGACTATGCTGCTAGGCACTTGGACCCCACTGAAAAATTCTAGCTAGCAGTCCAACGTGGGAGACCACCCCCTGACATCAGCCCCGCCCCCGTTGCCCATGGTATAAAGGATCAGTCCCCTGGCACCACCTCAGTTCGCTTACTGGAGATCAGACTGAATGAAGGATGGGGAACACAGGAGGTTCTAAATTCCCCTAAAGGGAGGGGAAATTATACCTTCCTAACGAGGGGGAAGGAGGGTGGGAGGGAAAGCATGCCTGCTGCAAGAGCTCTTCTCAAAGATCAACTGTCATGGTATGTTCTTATGTAACTGGACTATCTCACTTTGAGTTAGAGCTCTTGCAGCAGGCAGTAACCATTAGGACTGAGTCCCAAGCAGTACAAGGATATAATCCAGGTCAGATGGGTGGTGGATATAGAAATCCACGGTAGCTCCTAAGAGAGCAGTCCCTGGAGAAACGCTAGGACAAAACCTGCTCTCCTTCTGGAAACAATGTCCAGACTGCAATTCTCGATGAATGTGTGGACAGAACTGCAGCACAGCAATCCACCACAGACACATTTTTGAGGGATGCAAACGAAGTGGCAACACCCCTAGTGGAGTGACCTTTAACCAAGCCCGGCAAAGGGTTGTCATACTTTGGTTGCAGAAAACTATACAACTGACCAACTAGTTGGACAAAGTCTGCTTAGTCACTGGCGCCCTATCATTCTCAGTGCAAAAGATACTAACAACTGTTCAGATTTTCTTACAGACCTGGTATGGTCTATATAAAAACGAAGAACTCTGAACATCCAGTGTATGCAACAAGGCCTCCCCTCTATTCGAGTACACTGGGTAACAAACTGGGAGATGAATGTCCTGATTGAGGGTGAATTCGGACACCACCTTTGGGAGAAAAGTACAATTACCTAAGAACTTACCGTAAAGTACAGTTACGTAAGAACTTACCGTAACAGTAGATCTTCGAGAACAGCTCTTGCAGCAGGTAACACCATTAGGATTGAAGCCGGCAGGCGTCAGGACCCAAAATCTTCTAGCTAGCAGTCTTCAGCCCGAGGACCTTGCAGCGTCAGGTCCGCCCCGACAGTCAGACGTAGTACATAAGGAGGCAGTCCCGCCAGATTCCCCAGTTCTCCCGCCGGAGACTCCCGGCCGCAGGATGACATCAGAAGGGGAGACCGAGGATCCGCCATCAGAAGAAAAAGAGCTAAAGCTCCTGCCAAGGCCTGGTAGGCCGTACCTCCTCCAAGGGGGAATGGTGGGCGGGAAGGTACCTGCTGCAAGAGCTGTTCTCGAAGATCTACTGTTACGGTAAGTTCTTACGTAACTGTACTATCTTACTTCGAGATACAGCTCTTGCAGCAGGTAACACCATTAGGACTGATTCCCAAGCAATAGCGCCTGAAAGCATTCTGGGAGGAGGAAATTAGGAGAGATCTTGAACAAGTCCTGACTCTAGGACAGGAGACCCTGTAGAATGGCTAGGCCGAAACCGGCTCTCCACCGTGATGTAATATCCAGGCTATAGTGCCTAATAAATGTGTGCACTGAGCTCCAAGTAGCTGCAGCACAAATGGCCGAGGGGGAGACGTTGGGCAGTGCTGCAAAGGAGGTAGCCACCCCCCTTGTCAAGTGGCCCCAGACTGTACCTGGGAGGGGCTTATGTCTGTTGTTGTAGCAAAATGAAATACACTGGACAAGCCAGCGAGAAAGGGTCTGCTTTGAGACTGGTTGGCCCAGCATCCTCTCAGCGAAGGAAACGAATAGTTGCTCCGACTTGCGAAGCTGTTTAGTTCTATTCAGGTAGAACCTTAAGGAGCAGTGAACATCCAGGGTGTGAAGCAATGCCTCTCCTCTATTAGAGTACCTGAGGAAATACACAGGCAAATCAATGTCCTGGTTGAGAGTGAGGGCAGAGACCACCTTAGGCAGGAATTTAGGATTCGTCCTCAGAGACACTCTGTCCTGGTGAAAAATTAAATAAGGCTCCTTGCACATGAGAGCGTGAAGCTCGGAAACTCTCCTTGCTGACGTGACAGCAACTAAAAATAACGTTTTCCACGACCAGAAAACGCAGCTTCAATCCCGGCAGGTTCAAAAGGGAGAGCGTGAGTTGTTCCAGGACAAAGAGTAGGTCCCAAGGAGGCAGGATCCTTGATGGGTGGCCTGGGTGCAACACCCCTCTCAGGAAGTCTCGAGAGGCATCAGCTGTGCCACTGTGCGCTGTCCCACGGGAAGTGGTATGCAGAGATGCGCAGAGGTGCACTTTAATGGAGGAGTAGCGAGACCCGAATGGAATAGGAAAGAAGGTATTCCAGCACCCTTTCACGGGCATTCTAAAGGGAAAGGCCGGTGCCTGCGACCATAAGCAAAAAGCGGCGCCACTTCATGGCGTACGTCGCATGCGTTGCCAGCTTTCTGGCCGCGGAAAGGACTTCCGCCACCTCTTGCGAGACCCCATATCGCATAATGGCTATGTCTCTAGGAGCCATGCATGCAGGTTCAGTGAGCGTAAGTCCGGGTGGACTAGTGAACCCTCCTCCTGAGACAACAGGTGGGAGCTGAAAGGCAACGGAACTGGAGGTTCCCGGGACAATTGCGTCAGCATGGGGAACCAGATCTGCCTAGGCCAGAAAGGCGCTACCAGGATCATTATTGCGTGCTCCTTGCGCAGTTTGAGAAGAACTCTCTGGATCAACGGGAAGAGAGGGAAAGCGTAGAGGAATCTGTCCGCCCAGGAGAGGGAAAACACCAGGCCCTGGATCTAGCGAGCAAAAATTGGGCAGTTTTGCATTGGATGGGGAAGTGAATAAGTCCAACTCTGGAGTGCTCCATCGAAGGAACAGATCCTCTGCTACCTCCTGAAGAAGTTCCCACTCGTGGACTCTGGCCTGGGAACGACTCAGGCCGTCTGCGATTGTGTTGTCCACTCCGGGAACGTGAACTGCAATCAGGCTCGCGCTGTGTCGGATTACCCAATCCCACACCCTCATAGCTTCCCTGCAGAGGGGGTAAGAGTGTGCGCCTCCTTGTTTGTTGAGGTAATACATCACCGCCGTGTTGTCTGTCTGAAGCAGAAGGGTACTCGATGGTATTTCTGACTGAAAGGCCTGCAGGGTGTAAAGGACCGCCCTCATCTCCAGCACGTTGATGTGGAGGTGAGCTTCCTGAGGGGTCCATGTTCCCTGGGACCTCACCCATTCAGGTGCACTCCCCATCCCAGCCCTGAGGCGTCTGTGGAGAGGATTGCCTTCGGGGACGGCGCAGTAAACGGGACACCAGCAGAAAGTGTCCCTGGGTCTAGCCACCATTGCCAGTCTCGAATCACGGCGTTCGTGATTCTGACCGGATGCTGCATGTGGTCTTGCCTTTGGTCCCACTGCACCTTGAGCATCCACTGAGTTACCCGCATGTGGAGCCTTGCCAAAGGGATGGTTGGAATGGCCACAGCCATGTGTCCGAGCAAGCGAAGGACCAACCTGGCGGGGACGGTCTTTTTCGCTGAAAGATCCCTGATGAGGGATCTGATGTGTTCCGCTCTTTCGTCAGGAAGAAAGGCTTTCCCTTGGACGGTGTCCAGAACTGCGCCTATGAACTGCAGCTTCTGGGACGGTACTAGGAGAGACTTCTCGTAGTTGATAAGAATGCCCAGAGACTGGAACAGGTCCTGGGTGCTCTGAATAGCCATCAACAGTGCCTCTTTGGAGGCGGCCATGAGAAGCCAGTCGTCCAGGTACGGGAACACGTAGTGGCCCTGTCTCCTCAGAGACGCTGCCACGACTGCCATACACTTGGTAAAGACCCTGGGGGCCGAAGACAGTCTGAACGGAAGGGCCCGGAACTGAAAGTGGTCGAGAAACTCAGCGCAGGAACCTCCTGTGCGCTTGAGCTACTGGGATGTGCAGGTAGGCGTCCTGCATGTCCAGGGACGCTAAGAAGGCATCCTTTTTCAGCATGGGAATGAGTCCTGGAGGGTCACCATGCGAAAACGTTTGTAGGCGACCGACATGTTGAGGTCGCTGAGGTCCAGGATTGGACGGAGGTCCCCTGTTTTCTTCGGAACCAGAAAGAAGTGGGAATAGTATCCGGATCCTATCTGGTTCTCTGGGACATACCCTACCGCTCCCTTTTGCAAGAGTGCAAGTACCTCTTGCCTGATGAGTGATCTGTGCTGACCCGAGTAATGGGAGAGCAGAGGAGGCCTTGTGGGTGGCTTGTCCACGAATTCTATAAAGTGGCCTCTTTCGACCAACTGAAGGACCCACCTGTTGGTGGTTATGGACTGCCACCCTGGCAGGTGGTCCGCAATGTGTCCCCCGACCTTGGTGTCCCGTTGATCCTGAGGGGCGGGGGCCAGGAAGGAGTCATGCTGTGGCAGCTGAGGGTCCAGCAGGCTGGGCCGACTTAGCTGGTCATTGACTTCGGCCCGCTGACGACTTCCCCTGGGCTCTGCGGGAGAAGGAGCCCTCTGTTGAGGACCGGGCGCGGACTGCTGTCTCTGCATCCGCCTCGAATGGCTTTGGTTCCTATGAAAGGAACTAAGCTTGGGTCTGTACATGGCCTGGACAGACCGTACCGCCTTCCCGGCCTCTTGAAGTTTGGTGAGGACCTTCTCCGAGGACTCACCAAAAAGAACTTCTCCATGAAACGAGGTGTCCAGGATGTTCTTCTGGACGTCCGGGGTGAATCCGGAACACGGAGCCAAGAGTGTCTCCGGAGGCATACGCCTGAAGCTGCCGCTCTGGCCGAGGAGTCCGCGGAATCATACACGCTCACAGCACCTGGGTTCCCACGTCCGAACCCGTACGAAGGAGCTGTAGCAACTCCTCCTTCTGCTCACCTTCTGGCATCTTTTCCGCCAGATCTAGTCCCTGTTCCCACAAGGCGTTTTGAAACTGTACCATGTGGGTCAAGTAGTTGAGGGATCTGATGGCGCAGGTAGCGGATGCATACGTGCGCCTGCCCATAGCGTCCAGCTGTTTGGACTCTGGGTCCGGTGGCAGGGTGCTCAAATATTGCGGCCTCTGGGACTGGTCATGAGAGGCTGTAATGACCAGAAAGGGCCAGAGGATGTGATGCCAAGTACTGGTCCTCCTAGGAGCCTTGTACAGGCGGTCAGCTTTCTTCAACATCGCCGAAGCGAGTGTGGACGTTTCCACGCTGCCTTGGTGGCGTCCACGAATGTGTCCACCAAGGGTGGCTCCACCATAGGCTTTGGATCTTTTTGCCGAAGGTATCTGGCAAGGCGTAATCTCTCGGGGTCTAATTCCTCTGCGTCCCAGCCCATGTTCTCTTGGATATGCCTCATAATCTCTGAGAACGATGGGTCATCCGGAGGAGATCTTGGAAGCTCACGTGGGTCCGGAGAAGGGACGTTGATCAGAGAGGGGATCTGGATCCGTTCGAGAAGTCCGATCCCGTGTCCTCCGTCGAAGGCGAACAGCGGCGTCTTCTGGGTCTCTTGGGGCTGGGTGACCCTGAAGAAGATCTGGACAGAGGTCTCCTATTTCGTGTTCTACCCCTAGGAGGGTCCGTAGGCTCCTGGGGAGGTACTCGGCCCGCATCCCTGGGTGAAGTAGGGGGCGCGGGGGCCGGTGGAGCAGCAGGAGGAGGAGGAGGTGGTGTGGGAGCCACATCCTTTTTATGGTGTCCCACCAGTAAGTAAACAACTCCTTGACCTCGGATATGCTGAGGCCCGACGACGGACCGGGAGCCGATGGCCGGTCGTCTGGTTCCAGTGTCGGCTCGCCAGGGGCCTCAGGTTCCGGCGAGGGTTCCCTGGGGGGTACGACAGGACCGGGTTCGCCCGTCTGGTCCTCAGGCTGGGTCAGCTCCTCCTCCGTGATCGCCTCTTGACCGGCGTCGGTGGGAGGCGAGGGTCCTGTAGGTGCGGACGTGGGTCCCCGGCCGGCGTCTGTGGAGAGCGAAGGCCTGACAGCGGGTGTCTGGCAGTCGTCAGTGCTCGGGACCGATGGTGTTTGGCCGACGTCGGAAGGGCCGGCGTCGGGTCCGACGATCTCTTAAGAGAAGTCAGTTCTTTGGTCTTCCACTGGGGAGGAGGAGGCAAAGAGACTGACCTGGCGTTGGGTTCCGAATGGCGGGAACCGGACTTGTGATGGTGGTGACGGTCCCCTGACCTCGACAGGGCCTTGGTGGCTGAAGACGAAGAAGGTCTGGAGGTCTTGGCCTGAGAAAGAGAGGAGGAACCTGAGGAGGTCTTCACCGCTGCAGGGGGAGGCTGAGAGTGGGCCCGGGAGGGGGAGCGGTCGGACCGGGAGCTGGAGCTACGGTAGTCAGAGGCCCTAGACGGGGACCTGGATCTCACTCTCTCCCTATGCTTCTCGAGGTGTCTCCGGGCCTTGTCAGAAGATTCCCCCTTGGAGGCTGCGTCCATGGCTTTAATCTTCTCTTCGAGCAGGAAAGCCTGAAGGGCCTTCTGGCGACGGATCCGGGTCTGGCTGTTGAACCCCTGGCAGAAGGAACAGGCCTGGGTGTCGTGGTCTGGGCCTAGGCACCGGATGCAGGCGAATGTGGGTCTTGAACAGGATCTGCTTCCCACAGGCGCACTTCAAGGATGGCTTCAACGGAGGTTGAGAGGACATCAGATAGAAACTGAGCAGAAAAAAGCAAACTTTTCCGAAGGAAGAACTTAACAGGCGTCGCGCTAGAAACGAACAAAGGAATTCGAGACATGCAAGTCGGCGGAAGCAGAAACAGAATCTGGCGGGACACGCCTCCTTATGTACTACGTCTGATGTCGGGGTGGGACCCGACATCGGGCGATCCCTGCTGAAGACTGCTAGCTAGAAGATTTCCGTGGGGTCCTGATGCCTGCCGGCTTCAGTCCTAATGGTGTTACCTGCTGCAGAGCTGTATCTCAAGTAAGATCAGTAGATCTTGAGAGAGACTCTGCAGTGAGTAATTACATATAGGACTGATGCGGCAAGGTCAGGACCCCAGGAAAATTTCTAGTTAGCAGTCTCTGGCCGGGGACCACCCCCACGTCAGGTGACCGATGTCATGCGACGTCAGTATAAAGGGGCAGTCCCCACACCCGCCTTCCAGTTCTTTCCCACCAAGGGCCTAAAAAGACAAGATGAGAGAGAAGCGGATATTTCCCTTCCTAGAAAAGGAGCTGAAAAAGCTAAAGAGGATGGAGGGCAGGAAGGTTTAACCTATTGCAAGAGTCTCTCTCAAAGAGCTACTGTTACAGTAAGTTCTTACGTGATTGTACTATCTTACTTCGAGAGGGCTCTTGCAGTAGGTAATTATATATAGGACTGAATCCCAAGCAGTCTGGAAAAAAGAAAAGCACTCGGGAGGAGGAAAACGATCCAACTAATGGAACCTCTGGCTTAACGGGGTCTTATGAAAGAAAACCTTGGAGTACAGCCAACCCGAAGCCTGCTGTACGGCGAGAGGCAATGTCCAAACTGTAGTGTTTCGTAAAGGTATGGACAGAAGTCCAAGTTGCAGCTGCACAGATGTCTGCCGCTGACACATTCTTGAAACATGCCGAGAGGCAGTCTCCTTCCTGGTGGAGTGACCTCTGAATTGACCAGTCAGGGTCTTGTTGTACTTGTAACAGAAAGTGATACAATGAGCCAACCATTTACATAGGCATTGCTTAGAAACTGCATTGCCCTCTCTTTTGTGAGCAAGAAAGACAAAAAGCTGATCAGATTTTCTGAGATCCTTCATCCTAGTGGTATAGTATCTCAGTAGTCTATGAACATCCAAAGTATGCAAGAGGAACTCCACTTGATTGGAGTATTGTGTAAAGAAAGCAGGTAGCTCAATGGATTGATTCAGTGTAGATTCTGCCACCACTTTAGGGAGAAAATCAGGGTTGGTGTGCAGGGAAGCACCAAGTTTGGTTGACAGTAAATCTGTCGACCACCCGCTCAGCGATGGTATAATACCGATGCAGGTATTGTGCTGCCCAAGCCTCCAGTGTTTTCTGGGGGGAGGGGGAGGCTGCACCCCACACCCCTCGGATTTTAGGATTCTCAACTCCAGGTCGAAGTTGTCCTGGGGAGGCGGCAGGACACTGGGGAACTGCGAAACACGGAAACGGACCATTACAGTGACTGTCGCTGTAGTGGTCATTTTCCGTGTTTTGCCGTCGGGGTGATGGGCAAAAGGGGCACATCCAGTGCGCAGAGCCAAACATTCCTTGTGAAAAATCAAATATGGGATTTTGCACATCAAGGCCTGAAGCTTGGAAATCCATCAAGCTGTAGTAATGGCCACTAGGAAGAGTGTCTTCCAAGAGAGGAACTTCAAATCTGCTGAGGCTGCCAGCTCGAAAGGGGGCAGAGTAAGCTTCTCGAGAACAAAGTTCAGATCTCAAGGAGGAGCAGGAATGCGGATGGGGGGGTCTCAGATGGAGAACCCCTCTAAGAATGTCTGAGAAACTTCCAACTGAGTGAACGTCCTGTCTCCAAAGGGGACATGGTAGGCCGAAATCGCTGCCATATGGACCTTCAAGGAGGAATGGCTGAGACCCAGATTGAAGAGATGACGCTTGTAGTCCAGGACACTTCCAACTGGGCAACAGAAAGGCTCAAAGTCCTTTGATGAGAACCAAATAGAGACTCGTTTCCACTTCATGGCGTAGGTGGACCTGGTGGAGGCTTTCTGGCCTCCACCAGAATATCTCTACTGAGTGAAGAAACCCCAAACCGGGCTTGAGCTACGTCTTCAGGAGCCATGCATGCAACTGAAGGGATTCGAGACCTGGATGAACAAGGGTCTCCTGATCCTGGGTCAGCAAGCATTGCGACAGAGGGAGAGGAAGAGGAGGTTCCTCTGAAAATTGTTGCAGAACAGAGAACCAAACTTGCATGGACCAGAATAGAGCAATGAGGATCATCTGGGCTCCTTCTGTTCTGAGCTTGTGCAAGGCCCTCGGAATTAAGGGAATTGGAGGGAAGGCATAGTCGAGAGACAGAGCGTCCCGCCAGAAAATGTCTTGCCCTGGAGTGAGCAAGCAGAAGGCGGGAAGTTTTGTGTTTTGAAGAGATGCAAACAGGTCTGAGGGGTTCCACAGAGTAGGAAGATGTTGTCTACTACCTCTTAATCCAGTTCCCATTCATGGGTTCTGGCTGACGACCGGGTGAGGTGGTCTGCCAACGTGTTCTCTACTCCCGGAATGTAAACTGCCATCAGGTGAACGTTGTGCTGGGTAGCCCAGCTTCAAATTTTCATTGCTTCCCTGCACAGAGGGTAGGAATGAGTTCCTCCCTGCTTGTTGATGTACCAGACCATGCACATGTCTATCTGAATGGTTAGATGACCTGGATGAATGGAGGAGTGCAGGGCCTGGAGGGCATACAGGACTGCTCTGAGTTCAAGCACATTTGCATGCAGATTCTTCTCGAGCCTGGACCAGCTGCCCTGAGTCTTGTGAGACCCTAGGTGGGCTCCCCAGCCTTCTCCTGAAGCATCTGTCATCAATGTCTGGGAGGGGGATTCGATACTGAAGTAAACACTCCCCGAGAAAGGTTCTCTGGAACCATCCACCATTGCAAGTCCCTGACCATGGGATCAGAGACTAGAATCTCCTGGTCTAGCTCATCCAGTGTTTGGTCCCACTGAGACTGAAGCGTCCATCCAGAGATGCTCATATGGAGCCGAGCGTGTGGGACTGTTAGGATATCAGCCGCCATTAGCCTGAGGAGGTGAAGGACTGACCTTGCACCAACCCTTCTGCGACTGGACAACAGACGTTCCGGAGTCTGTAGGGTGTCTACCCTGTTGGGAGGCAAGAAGTCCTTGCCAATGATCATGTCCAGGATCGTCCTGATGAATTGGAGTCTTTGGCAAGGGACCAAATGGTACTTTGGTGGTTGATGGTGATACCCAAGCTGGTGAAACCTGCAGGGTGAGGGAAAGAGGTGAAGAAGCTCCTCCTGGATGGGGCCATGAAGAGCCAACTGTCCAGGTCATGAATACCTGCACTCCCTGGAGTGCATGGGTGGGCCGCTACCACCAACAAGCATTTGGTAAATACTTGGGGGCCAAGGAAAGACCAAAAGAGGGCCTTGAATTGGTAGTGGTTCCCTGAAAAAAAAAAAGGAGGCAGTATGGCGCAGTGGTTTAAGGCTCTGAGCTGCAAATCTGGAGACCTGGGTTTGAATCACACAGCCCCCACTAGCATACTGTGTGACCCTGAGCAAGTCACTTAACTTCCTTGTGCTCCCAGGTTGCACCTGCAAACAAGCTTTCAGCTTAGTGTGTCTCACCTGGTAAAATAATTGGTAAAAAAACAAAACAAAACAAAACAAAAAAAACGAAGGAATTTGCAGTGGAAAGGGCGAGTGGGGATGTGCAGGTAAGCATCCTGCATATCTAAAACACACAGCCACAGTCCCAGCCGAAGAAGAGGCAGAAGGCTCTGCAGGGAGAGCATTCTGAAGTATTTGTACTCCTTGAACCTGTTCAGGGAACTGAGGTCTAAAACAGGCCTCACGTCTCCTGTTTTGTTTGGAACTAGAAAGAAATGGGAATAGTAACCCGTCCCAAACAGGTGGTTAGGAACTTTCTCTATCGCCGCCTTCGAGAGAAGGGAGGCGATTTCTTCCAGGATCAGAGGAAGATGTTTCGGGGAGTAAGACGACTTTGGGGGTGACCTTCGGGATGGTTTCCGGAGAAACACTATTGAGTGTCCTGCTGCGATCAGCTGGAGCACCCAAGCATCTGATGTTATCCTCTCCCAACCCGGTAGATGGAAGGAGAACCTCCCTCCTACTGGTTCTTCTGGTGTGTCCAGAGGCCGTGGGAGAGGTGAGGAGTCAGGAGGTCTGGGGCAGCGCAGCGGTCGAGACTCCTGCAGCTTTTTTGGGTGGGAGTCTTGGTTGCTGGAGGGCCGAGTGCTTGTGTGCGCTGTGGTTTAGCCTCTGTTGATTACGCCGACGAAAAGGACGCCGCTGTCCCTGAAGGGGTCTGTACCGAGAGTCCACAGACTTAACTGTAGTGCCCTTCTCCTGCAGATTGGTTATGACGTCCTTGACATCACTACCGAACAGCACCGAACCCCTGAAGGGCGCATCCTGAATAGCGATTGCACTTCATGGACCAAACCAGAGCCAGGCATGAAGACCTACGGTGAAAACTGAGCTCCGTCCAACTGCGTCCACAGCATCGTACGTGGCATGAAGCATGTGCCGACTGGCTGAACGAGCAGAACGGACAAGGTCAGCCACTTATTGTTTCATCTGAGACTCAGGAAGGGAGTCCAATCTGGATTCCACCTGACTCAGGATGGTCTTCTGGTAGTCCCCCATATGTGCTACATAATTCAGGCCCCTAATACATAGGGTAGAAGACACATAGACCTTCCTCCCATACTGGTCCAGAAGCTGAGATTCCTTGTCAGGAGGAGACGAGCTGAGATATTTGGGGTTAGCAGAGTGGCTATGAGCAGCACTAATCACGACTGAGTCCGCCTTGGGTGTATATTCAGAGAATCTACTCCCTCAGGAGCCCGATATAGCCAATGTGCCTTCCTTGAAAGGGGGGCTAATGCGGATGTTGTTTCCAAACAGTGGAAACAAGATCTGTGTGAGGCTCTATCCAGGGTGGAATCAATGCAGGAGCGGTCTCAGGCAGATCCAAGTGGGCAGCAAGCTTTTTACGCTGTGGATCTGGCCCCAGAGATTGCCACTGATGAACTTTCTGGATTTTTCTCAGTAACTCCAGAAAAGAAGGATCCTCCTGAGGGGACTTCGGAGGGGTCCTTGGCCTGGGTCGTTCTGGAGTACAGGGCTCGTAATCCGGATAGGAGAATCACCCTAAATCTGAGTCAGAGGTCTCAGATGTAGAACAGGAAGACTCCTCCCGACGCGGGGGAGGGACAATCCCTTTGGGAAGCACTCTGGGAAGCGTGTCCTCCCTGCCCCTGGTGCCCGAAGGTTCACCTCTGGTGACGGGTAAGGGGAAGGGAGTCTCCTCTCGCCCGGAATAGGGGTCCTGTGCAAGGTCGGGCTGGTAGGCGACACTCCACCTCCCTGGTGAGCTGAGCCTTGGCCTCAGCCCACCAGGCAGCCAGACTCTCCTTCAAGTCCCGGCAGCTGTGGTGTGGAAGGCGGCAGAGGAGGGGGATACGGATATTGAGGATATCCATATGGCGAGTATCCGTAACCCGACGGCGGGAAGCCTGGCGTCAGGTACTGAGATGTGGGGTACTGCGGCGTCAGATAAAGCGGCGCTGGGTACTGTGGCATCGGATACTGCGGTACCGGGTAGGGCGGCACCGAATTTGTCGGTGTCTGACACCTGGGTGCCAGGGGCTCTGACGGAGCAGAGGGTCCTGGAAAAGACCCAGCAGGCCAGGTAAGGGTGTCGGGCCCGTCGTGAGAGCATCGTCCAGCAGAGGGACGTCAGCTGGTGTCGGAGCCGGCGTCTGAGGGTCCGGCGTCAGGGAGTCTGGCCCAGTAGGAGGGAGCCCTGACATTAGCCTATCCAGCTCCTCCGAGACAACTGGGGATGGAGGGTTGGAATCCCCAGGGTCCTGCAGAGGAGACGCAGGAGCCTCAGAGGGCAACGGCAAGCGTTGCGGTGAACCTGGGAGGTTGGAATGGTCGAAAGAGTCCAACATAGGCTCTTTAGCTGGGCGGTCGTCAGAGGGGCTGACATCTGGCTTATCAGCTGGATCCAGGCAGGCATCGGAGGCGCCACTGTCTGACTTATCGGAACCCTTACCTGATGAAGGTCGCGTTGGAGATGCGGTCTTTTCAGGTGAATGAACGACCGTGCGCCCTACCAAAGGAGCCAGCGGCTTACCGGTCTTGTCCAAGTGGACATCGGTGGTACCAGCATCCGACTTAGCAGACCCGCTCGACCCAGAGGGCTGCGTGGTAGCGGCCTTCCCAGGAGCGGAAGCCTCCTTTACCCGGAGGTACCCAAGGGGCCTGAGCGCAAGCACGACTGAGAGGTGACACCTTCTTGACACCGCCAAGACAGTCGTCAAGAGCGGGTCCCCAGGAAGGATTGCATTTTTAGGACCGCTGACTCCAGCTGGAGTCACGGAGGCCGTGAGATCGAGTCCCAGTCCCGGTGTTTGACTTCCTTTTGTGGCCTTGGGAAGTGGAAGCCTGCCTCAACTTTTCAACTCCTTGTCCATGGAAGTCATCTTTCTTCAGAATATGGGCCTCCATGGACTGCTGCTTCCATTTTCAGGTAGCTGAACTGAATTTCTAGCAGTGCTGGCACTTCTCCACAGGATGGTCGGGCCCTAGGCAGGACAGGGTGTCCATCCTTATGTGGCGACTTAGGAACCACCAGTCGCACTTACTTTTATCGGTCCGGGAAGGCGTTGGGGACAACATACATGGATGTTTAGAATAAAAGATGAAAATATTGGTCGAAAAGTTCGGAAACTAACCAATGAAAACTGACAAGCGATGAACTCTACCATGAGGAACTTTCCAAGTCGAACGGAAAGAACTGGAAGGTGGGCGTGGGGACTGCTTCCTATACTGACGTTGCATGACGTCAGTCACCTGGACGGGGTGGTCCCCCACCAGAGACTGCTAGCTAGAAATTTTTCCGTGGGGTCCTGACGCCTGCCAGGTCAGTCCTATATGTAATTACCTATTGCTAGAGCCCTCTCGAAGTAAGATCTTAGGATTAGTGCGCTGGAATACTCTGACCCTGTGGAAAATCAAATATGGCTCTCTGCACATCAGAGCCTGAAGCTCAGAAATCCTCCAAGCTGATGTGATGGCAACAAAAATAACGCTTTCCAAGACAGGAAGCATAGCTCGCAAGTTGCGGCTGGCTCAAAGAGAGGCAACCTCAGCTTCTCTAACAAAAATAAGAGATCCCATGAGGGAATAGGTTCCTGAATGGGTGGCTTAATATGCATCATACCTCACAGGAAGGTGTGGGACAGATTCATTTGTGCCAGGTTCCTGCCATTCACTGGTACATGATAAGCTGACAATGCAGAAAGGCGTACCTTTATGGACAAGTAGCTAGGACCTGCATTGGACAGGGAAAGAAGATACTCCAGGACCAAGTTCACCGGACAGGTGAACAAATCCAGATGATGGGCAGAAGCCCATAGGCAGAAGTGCTTCCACTTCATGGTATACGTGGCCCTCATCAAGGGTTTTCTTTCAGCCACTAGGACCTCCACTACCCCTGCTGACGCCACGTACCGGTCCCTGACTAAGTCTGCAGGAGCCCTGCATGCAGGTGCAGAGACTTGAGACTCGGGTGTACAACAGTCCCTTGCTCCTGCGAGAGAAAGTGAGAGGACAGGGCAGAGGAATCGGAGGTTCTGTTGTCAATTGCTGGAACAACGGGAACCAAATCCGCTGAGGCCAGAATGGCACTATGAGAATCATGCCTACTCATCCCGCTTGAAGTTTGAGCAGTACTCCCTGAAGTAGTGGGAAGGGAGGGAAGGCATAAAGAAAGCTTCCTGTCCAAGAGAGGGACAACACATCTTGCAAGAAAACCCCAGGCCCTGGATCTAGCAGGCAGAAACTGGGCAGTTTGGCGTTGAGCAGGGACACAAACAGGTCTAGTTCTGGAAGTCCCCATCTTTCAGATAGATCATCTACTACCCCCTGTAGTAGGTCCCACTCGTGGGCCTGATACCGAGAGCGACTTAGGCTGTTGACCAAGGCGTTTTGTACTCCTGGAACGTGAACCGCTGTGAGTTCCTGACTGCTCCACTGCCCAGTACCAGACTCTCATGGCCCCTGCAAAAGGGACAGGAGTGAGTGCCCTCTTGCTTGTTGATGTAAAAGACCACCGACATGTTGCCTATCAGTAAGGGGACTGGGAAGAGGTCCATCTGAAATGCCTATAAGGCATAAAGAACTGCTCTCATCTCCAGCACATTTATGTGGAGGCTGCGTTCCAAAGGAGCCCACGTCCCTCTTGTCTGATTTTCTTTGAAATGTGTGCCCCACCCCAGTCCCAAGGCATCAGTTGTCAGGATCTGCTGAGGACTAGGACTTCGTAAAGGAGCCTCAGCCTCTAGTTGAGAGGGAGTGAGCCACCATTCCAAAGTCTGAAGCACTGCATTGGAGATTCGAACTTGCTGCTCGAGATCATCCGAATGCTGATCCCACTGTACCCGGAGGTACCACTGAAGCACTCATGTAGAGACGAGCTAAGGGCACAGTTGTGATGGTGACTGCCATACAGTCTAGAAGTTGCAGAAACATTCTGGCTGATATCTAGCCTGAGGAGATTTTCAGAGCCAGCGCCCATAGGTGATCTGCCCTGTCTGAGGGGAGGAACGTTTTCCCCAGACGGTGTCCAAGAAGGCCTCTATGTATTGTAAACTCTGACAGGGCCAGAGGGATGACTTGGGAAGATTCAAGGTGATCCCCAGGTCTTTGAACAGTCAGAAAGTACTTTCCCATGCATGATGCAGCTGTTCCCTTGTGGGAGCTGTCAGAAGCCAGTCATCGAGGTAGGGGTAGATGTAACGTCCTTGACTCCTACAGCTGCTGCCGCCACCACCACCACACACTTAGTGAATACATGAGGTGCTGAGGAGTGGCAGTGCTCGACACTGATAATTCTCCCCTGGAAGGTAAAGCGAAGGTACTTCCTATGAGACGGCAGGATTTTTATGTGCATGTATGCGTCCTGGATGTCCAGGGAGCAGAGCCAGTCCCCTTGATGTAGCATGGGCAGCAATCCTGGGAGTGTCACCATTCTGAACCTTCTGTAATTGATAAAACTGTTCAGCTGACTGAGATCCAGGATGGGATGACAGTCCCCTGTCTTTTCTGGAGCTAAGAAGAAGTGGGAGTAATAACCCCTTCCTCTTTGACTCAGTGGGACTGCCTGGATTGCATTTTTGCTCAGGAGGGCTTGGATTTCTGCCCGAATCAGGCTTGCATGGGATGGGGAGCAATGGGTGGAAATTGGTGGGCTGTCTGTGGGTATTTGGGTGAACTCTAGGATGTAACCCCTTTCTAGAATTTGGATTACCCACTGGTCTGCCATGATGCTGGACCAACCTGTGAGGTAAAGGGAGAATCGCCCTCCTTCTGCCTCCCCTGGCAGAGCTACTGGGGGAAAGCAGTAGGAGGGCGATTCTCCCTTTACCTCACAGGATTAATCATGGAGGTAGCTGGGTGGGCAAGGAGCTCTGGCATTTTAACATTCCTTGGGCCCTGTGCCCTGTTGATAAAGGGTGCCTTTCCTTTTGTATCCCCCTCTTTGCTGCTGTCATTTCCCCTGTTGTGCTTGTTGCCTGTTAAAGAGCCGGCGTCTGGATGGGGTTGGCTCTGACTTGTACATCTTGCAGACTTGTAAACTGCCCCCCAAGTCCTGAAAACCTGTGATCATCTTTTCTGCTTCCTGGCTGAAAGGAACTGATCTTTGAAAGGGGCATCCAGGACAGCATCCTGCAAATCCTGCCGGAAGCCAGAGACCCTCAACCAGGAGTAGCACCAGAGGCATATGGTGGCTGCTCTGGCAGTGTCTGCTGAGTCATATGAGCACCTGAGGACGTGTTTGCCAACGTCAGCACCAAACTGTAGGACAGTTAAGAGCTCTGTCTTATTAGGGGAGTCAGGCTGTGTCCTAACCAGGTCCATAGCTTTGTTCCAGAGAGACTTATGGTACATAACCATATCTGCCAGAAAATTTAGTGACCGGACTGTACAAGTGACCGATGAGTAGACATATGGCCAAATTGGTCCTTCTTTTTGGACTCCTTATCCGGTGGTTGGGAGTTCATATGCGTTAGCTTCTGAGTCCTTCCATGTGCGAGCGTAAGGACCACAGAGTCCACTTTCGGTTGAACATTTAAATGTGGTTCTTCCCTAGGGGTCCTATATAAGTGGTCAGCTTTCTTAAGAACCACTGAGGTTGTGGAAGGGTACTTCCAGGCTAGTTTCGTAACATCCTGGAAGGGTTCCACTAATGGTGAGATAACCAAGGGTTTTGGGTCCATGGCCCTAAGAATTTTGTTAGAAGGAATCTCTTGGGGTCTAAATCTTCCATCTCCACTGGTTAAGGAACTGAATGTGCCTCATCACATCTAGGAAAGTGTAATCATCTGGAGGAGACCTTGGAAATCCTTCCTTGGATCCAGAGACAGAAGAGACAAGTTGTTTTCTGTCAAGTCCTAAGAGGAGGAGCCTCTGCTGGACTCCTCTGAAGATGTGGACCGGCATCCACTAGATCGACTCTGGCATCTACAGAAGGATCTGGAGGATGGGTGGCGGCCGTGCTTCTGTCATCCGGGGGACTCCTGTCCATTGCCACCTGAAGTCGGACAGGCTGGTTTCGGGTGTGGCAAAGGTGTTCTGCATGGAGAAGGGGTAGGTTGCCTAGGCGGAGCTGGTGTAGGGGTCCCGCAGGGGGTGGGGTTTGGCTCCGGCGGTCTGAGCAACAGATCCCCTTTGATTGTGTTCCACCAACTGGTAAAAAGAGCACTAACATCAGCCACAAGTACCAAGGGGGTTTGTCAGTGGGTCTAGCATCAGGATAGGGGCGCCCTAGGAGTCTGGCGTCAGACCTTTCGGTTTAGTCCCACCTGTCACCACATCTGATGGTGCCGCTGCATCGGTGTCAGGTCTGGTGATGTCTCATCATCCAGCGAGTAACCTGGCATCTGGTCACCGGGCTCCCGAAGAGGGAAGTAGCAACAGAGTATGTGGTGCCTTGTCTTTGGCCCTCTCAGAGTCAGGCATCAGGTCCACCGTTATCTGCTCTGTAGTCTGTGACTTTTTAGAGTCCTGCTGATCAGGCAATGGCTTGGAGAGTGTCACCTGCTCCGGCTCCGTAGCAGTGGAGTCAGTGAGTGTTGTGGTCTGTTGTCGGTCCGGAGCCCCAGCTGACGATGGCTTGAAAGGTGAGCGTGGTTTCTTGCGGCACTCGTGTTCCTGATGCCTCTTGGCGTCACTGGATCCTGTCATCTTGTCCAACGACCCTGAAACAACGGCCTTGCAAACAGCAGGTTCCAACCTGCCTTCCGACGAAGTGTGGGCCGATCCTTCTGGCTCAGACCCTTGCAAGAGCTTGTGGGGCCTGATAGCCAGGGAAATGGAGGCCTGCGAAGGTCCTAGCCTAAAAGACCTCTCCCCAGCCGGATGCCTGGCTAGAGGTGGGAGGCTGCATCAACGGTAACCCAAGAAGAGCAAGGGAAACTGGAGGGACTGAGTCTGACCTTGCAATGGAGGTGGAACTTTTGGGAGCCTTGTGTGGAGACCTAGATCGGGATTCTGACCTGGACCCATCCTTGTCCTGATGATGGTGCTTCCTGCTCAATTTCTTCTCTCTGGGGCAGGAGTCCTTGGCCGAGGAGGAAGACAAGTTGGGTCCTCCTATTGAAGCTGAGGCAATGCAGGCAGGTGTCCAGCTTGTGGTCTGGCCTAGGCACAGAAGGCAGGCTGAATGGCTGTCTTTTGCAGGGATCTGCTTGCTGCATGTGCACTTCAATTTCTGCCGCTCTGTAGATGAAGTTGGCTGGGTAGGCATACATAACTAATTTGATAAATCTGATGAAAAAACGTTAACTGCACGAAGTGCAAAAAAATGGCAGTCGACTGGTAGCAGGGGGCACTCGTGGAGCTGAGATGCACGGGTCGATGGTGGGAACAAAACTGAAGTGGTGCCGGGAGACCGCCCCTTTACACCATGGGAGGGGACGATGTCAGGGCCCTTCATAGACTGCTAGCTAGAATTTTCTGTGGGGTCCTATTGCCTGGCAGCATAGTCCTAATGGTTACTGCCTGCTGCAAGAGCTCTATCTCAAAGTGAGATCAGATCTTTTTTTTAATAGCACCATTTATATATACTGTTGTACAAAGTGTTTTACAAGTCCCAAACATTTCTGACAGACATCAGTTGCACATGAAGAGGGTTTTCCATAACAACCAGTACTTGCTGCTCCACTCCTAAAACATCCAGTTAGTGAAGCGAGGCCCTTCAAAAACAGCCACAGTGGTTTGTTTTAACAGAAATAAATGTGCCAGCACAGAAGTGCCTGATGCAAATTTTATAATGGCTGATGCAAACTGTATTGTCTAAGCTGGTAAATGTAATTCCTCTCTGCAAATCACAGAAACATAGAATTTATCAAAAGAAAAGGAAGCTTAGCCCACCGTCTGCCCAGATGTTCCTACCTAATCTGTCTCCACAGACCCTGACTGGTCTCCGCGACCCTCCCTCCTCCCTGTCTATATACTAACATACCCCTATGTTTATCCCATGCTTGCTTTAAGCCCCACTGTTTTGCCATCATCACTTCTGCTGGATCTGTTCCAGTGTCTACAACCTTTTCAGTCAAGTAGTACTTGGTGTCCTCTTAACCCAACCCCAGCTTTATCACATCACACTTGGTCCAGGTGCTCTTTCTTCTCTCGACTCCCCTCAGCACCCTGTTCACCCTGAGAGGCATTTGTAGGCCTTCATCATGTCCGCTCTCGCTCTTCTGGGGTGTACATGTTGAGATCCCTCAGTCTCTCCTCATAGGGCATCTCATGCAACCCCTGCACCATTTTAACTACCCTCCTCCGAACTGCTTCCAACCTATGTCCTTTCTGAGGGGCGACCTCCAAAACTGGACACAGTATTTCAGGTGGGGTCTCACTCTCTTCAGCAAGCGATACAGTAGCAAGACCACCTCCCTCCTCTTGCTTGAGATATCCCTCCCTCCCCCAGCTGGAGATACCCCTCCCTATGCATCCCAGTATCCCACTGCACCTGCCCACTGGTTTGTCACACTGCCCTGCCACTTTGAGGTCATCAAGTATGATGACCCCAATGTCCTTTTTCCTGCTTAATGACTGTCAGTACTTCACCCCATCCTAAACTCAGCTCCTGGGTTCATATACTCTAGGTGCATGTTTCTGCACATTTTTGTCATTGAACCCCAACTGCAATGCTCTTGACCACTCCTCGAGTTTCCCTGAGATCCCTGTGCACTCTCTCACACCCTTCCTAAGTGTCCACCCTATTGCAGATTTTGGTATCATCTGCAAAAGCGGCACACCTTCCCCTTCCAGTTCTTCTGCGATGTCACTGTAAGAAGACACTGAAGAGGACTGATTTTAGTGCAGAATCCTGCGGCACCCCTGCTGAGCACTCCCCATCATTAGGTGACTGCCAGTAACTACGACCTCTGTCACCTGTTAACCAGCTTCTCCCAATTCACCAAACAGGATCCCATCCCTAGGCTGCTCAATTTCTTATCGGTCTCTTGTATGGCACAGTGCTAAAGGCCCTGCTAAAGTGCAGACAGGCCATGTCCATTCCCTTCCCCCATCTATTTCCCTGGTCACCCAGTCAAATAAATCAATCAGATTTGTCTGGCATGACCTCTTCCAGTGAATACATGCTGCCTGTGGCCTTGCAGCATACTGAATTCAATATACTCTACCAGTCTTTTAGAGCTTCCATTAATTTCCCCACCACTGAAGTGAGACTGACAGGCCTACACTGTTGCTAGCCTCCTCCCTGCTATCGCTTAAGTAGGGGGACCACATCAGCTCTTCTCCAGTCCTACAGAACCTGGCCTGTTTCCAGTGAACTGTTGAATAAAGTGTCAGTAGGGCAGCTAGCACCTCCTCAAGTTCCCTTAGTACCCTTGATTGTATCCTATCCAGACCCATAGCTTTTCCACCTTTAAAGCTAGAAGTCGCTTCAGGACTCCTTCCTCTGAAAATGGACTTGTGCCCCCCATCTGTTCAGCTACTCCGTGGTAGTCTGTACCCCTTCTTCCTGTAAAGACTGAACAGAAGTACCTGTTCAGGATAGCAGCTTTTCTTGGTCTTCTTCTGTGCTGGTAATACCCTTTCACTCTTAAAATTCTCACTATCCTTCACCTTGCTTTCCTTGTTTCACTTATATCTGAAGAAAGCCTTATCCCTTTAACTTCTCCTTTGTCTATCCTTTCCTCCGTCTGCACATTTGGTCCAATTACTGCCTTTCTTGTTTCCCTCTGTTTACTTGGCATGCCTCCCTGTCCTCCTCCCTCTGTGTTTCCTTATACCTCCTGAATGCCACCCTTTTTCCCTCACCACCTTTGCCACTCCCCCAGGAATCATAATGGTCTCTTTTTCCTTCTGCTTTTAACATAATTAGAAACACTAAAGTTGTCAGCAGATAAGGACCTCTTAACCACCTACTCTGCCCTATATTCCCAACCTACTGTGACACCGCAGATCCTACTTGATCTCTAGTCTTCTCCCCACCCTTGCCTTACTTCTAAGGTTTCCTTGTGTCTATCCCATGCATGCTTGAATCCTGTTACCATTTCAGCACTCACCACCACTGCTGGGAGGCTGTTCCAGGCATCCACCACCCTCTCCTCAAAGACGTATTTCCTCACATCTCCTCTGAGCCTCCTCCGCCCCCAGCTTCATAGTGTGACCCCTTGTCCTGGAGTATCTTTTTCTATGGAAAATGCTACCTTCCTGTATCTTATTAATACCTGTGAGGTATTTGAATGTTTCTATCACATCCTTCCTTTCTTCTTCTAGAGCACATATTTAGTTCCTTGAGTCTTTCCTCATAAGGCTTTTGATGCAGGACCTGCACCATTTTGGTAGCCCTCCTTTGTACCACCTCCACCATGTCTATGTCCTTTTGGAGGTGGGGACTCCAGAAGCGGACACAGTACTCTAGGTGGGGTCTTACCAGTGATTTATCAATCAATCAAAATCTTTATTTATCCAGGCGATCATCGTTGAACAATGCTCATTTGCAAGATGGACCTAGGTGAAGCACAGTCACATATTTATACAAAGCAAACACTAGTATTTACAGACATACAAATGGTTACAATTATAATACAAGGCATAAAATAAAAATAAGAACATAAATTCATACAAGTTTCAAGTAGTACAGGCAAAAGTACAAGTTGTGAACAGCATGTACGTACACACAATAACTAAACGCAGAAGGGAAGGCAGGGTTAATTAATGTAGTGGACTAAAAACCACTACGGCAACAGAGGAGAGAGGGGAGGAAAAGGAATGACTGACAGGGTGTTAAGTAAAAAAAAAAAAAAAAGCAAGGAGGGGGAGGAAGAATAAGATATCATAGAGACCCTGGAGACGCAGAGTAAAAAGGAAGGGGCAGGGAGGTTGTCTCAACCAGAGGGTACGAAGAGCTCCTACCCGACAATGGGAGACTAGGAACGAAGTTGGGGTGGAGAATCAGTAATACAGAGGGTTGGGGGATGCAAACTAAGCCGGGGTAGTACTTCCTCCTCCTTCTGCTGATGATGCCCCTCCTTATGCACCCAAGCATCCTACTAGCCTTCCCCACTGCCTCATGACACTGCTTGGCTACCTTCAGTTCATTAGAAATTATTACCCTAGGTTCCGTTCCTGTTTTGTAGTTGCTATACCTCCCACTCGATTGGTATGCTGCCCTGGGTTTCTGTACCCCAAGTGCATGATTTGCACTTTTGCGTGAAACTCAACCGCCATCCCTTGACCAATGTTCCAGCTTTTCAGATCGTCCCAATTCTTTTAACCCCCTCGGTGTATCTATCCACTTGTCGTCGAGGCACAGGTGAGGAAGCATAGAAAAAAACAGAAGCAGCTGTTGAATTCTCAAAACGTGTTTATTAGTACTAGCAGCAACATAACAAAATTAAACTGGTCAGTATAACTGTTTACAAAAACAAAATAAATAGAGAAGATCCATCTGAGTTTTCCTTCAATCTCTGTGTGTCTCTCTCAAGAAACCACAGTTTTGTTTTTATAAGTCCTTGCAACCCCCCCTTCTTAATAAGCATCCTGTTTTTTTTCTAAAACGTTCCTGTAAATATTAGGCAGGTGCAGCTAGAACACAATGTCCCAGAACTGATGCCCCTTTTCCACAGCTTCTGCAAAATGCTTAAAAATTGCATTTCAGGTTAACCCCTTGAATTTCCAATAGCTTTTTCCAATTATCTCAAACTATAATTATATACATTTCAACAGTAACACAATATAATTTCTAAAAAGCTGGATGGTGGCACTGAGGGTTGAGGCGCTGGATGCCACACCGGCAACCCCGGTTCAGGAACAGACTAGGGCGCCGCGGGGTCGGCAGGGGAAAGGAGAGATCGAGCATCCATAAGACTGCTCTCCTATCTTGGGAAGGAGGTTGCCACTCCATACAGCTTCAGCGGCCCCTGGCGGAGGCCAGCGGCTGCAGCTCGACATGGGCGCCAGCAAGACGTCCTGCAAGCGGGCATGCCCGCATTGTGCTGGACGTCTGTGCACGTCCGCACTCCTGGGGCAAGCAAGGAAAAACCCTGCCTCGGGGTAGGCGATGGTGAGATCAGTGTCCTGGCCCCATGCCTAATGCTGGACCTTCCACTCCGTGCTTCCGGTGTCTCTCCTCCTTCCCGGCCACTTGTCCAGATTCTAGATAGAGCACCGGTAGGAGATGGCGGTCCCACCCCGGGGGGCTCAGAGTTGGGGGTTGGGTGAGTGAGAGGGAGATGGTCCACCCGGAGAGTACGAAGTGGAGGCTTCAGACGGGTAGCACAGCCGAAAGCCCTGAATCTACACTTGAGAGAAGCCCCCAAAGGTAGGAGAGAAACAAAATTTTAAAATATATATAATTTCTAAACAAAGGGATCCCAAAATCAGTTACATTTCCACATAATGGTTTGCATATATTTTTATGCCAGCAGCTATAGCAAGGGAGGAAAAGACAGATCATCAAATGAAGACAGAGATGGTGAGAGGCAAAGAGTGCGAGACTGTTGGGGTGATCAAATCCTAGGTCTCACGAGAGAAAATCTGGTTGCGCAACCAGACAGACAAGAGACAGGAAAGAACAGAACAGATCCCTGCATTCAAACTCTCCATAACAACTGGGACAGGGTCCTATTCAACCCTGCCACACCACTCTGTTCCAGATGTTTGCGTCATCAACGAAAACGTATACTTTCCCCTGCAGCCCTTCCACAATGTTGCTAATAAATAATTGTTGGCATCTCCTCACCAATTGTACTATCTTAACTATATGTAGTATTTTTGTATACTTGTCACACTCCCCTGACCCGGGCCGCACCTAGAAACGAGCCTCGGCTATGTGTGCCTTTCCCAATTATCAACTTTAAATAGCTATTTAAATAAATTGAATAAATAAAACACTGAAGAGGACCGGGCCTAGTACTAACCCCTGTGGCACCCCGCTTGTCACCTTGCCTTCTCCAGAGTGGACTCCATTTACCACCACCCTCCGACTCTTATTACTCAGCCAACTTCTTACCCATTTTACTACTTTTGGACCTACTCTATATTTGGCAACATCACCAGTCTTCTACGTGGAATGGTGTGAAGGCCTTACTGAAATTCAGGTAGGCAACATCTATCGCTGCTCCTGATCCACTTCCTGGTCACCCAGTCAAAGAACTCGATCAGGTCTGTTTGGTAGGACCACCCCACAGTGAACCCATGTTGCCTCAGATCCTGTAATCCACTGGTTACAAGGTATTCCCCAATCCTTTCTTTCAATAGTAGTTCCATTACTTTGCCTACTACTGAAGTCAGGCTGACAGGTCTGTAATTTCCTGCCTTCTCCCTATTTCCAATTTTGTACAGTGGGACCACATCAGCCCTCCTCCAGTCTCCCAGAACCTCCCCCATTTCTAGTGATAGGTTGAACAGAGCTGTCAAAGAGGTGCAGCCAGCACCTCCTTGAGCTCCCTCAGTATCCTAAGGTGCACCCCATCTGGTTCCATTGCCTTGTCTACCTTTAACAGTGCTAGTTCCTTAAGGACCTCTTCTGTAAAAGGACTAGTGTCCACCTCCCTTCCTTTAATGCCTTTGTCCCTTATCTTTGGCCCATCATCTACCCCTTCCTCCAAAAATACTGAAGAAAGGTAATTGTTCAATATGTACTTTTTTAGGTCCTCTTCATCCTTAACCCCATCCTTCCCTTTAGCTCACTACCTCTCCTTTGGTCTTTCTCTTCTCACTTATATATCTCTACGAATATTTTTATCCCCCTTTTTTTAATGATTGTGAAATATTTTCCTCCATTTTCACCTTTGCAATACTAACTGTTCTCACTGCCATTCTTTGTTTCTCCTAGTAACTCTCCCCACCCTCCCCATTCTGTGTCCTCTTGTACCTTCTAAATGCTAGTTTTTTTGCCCTTACTTTCTCCTCTACTTCTCTAGAGAACCACAGCAGTCTCTTTTTTTCTCTTGTCCTTGTTAACCTGCCTGACACAGAGATTTGTTGCCTTTTCAAAGCCCCCCTTTATTTTTGCCCATTGCCCATTATTCCTCAACTCCTCACAATTTCCCCATCCCTGCTACGGTGTCCCTGAGGCATTCTCCCATTTTCTTAAAATCAGCCTTCCTGAAGTCAAGGACCCTCATCTTAGTGCAGCTTGAAACTGACCCAGTTCTTATACTGAGCCACATCGATGTGATCACGAGGCCCCAAGTTGGCCACCCATGTGAAGTCAGCAACACTGTCCCATTTGTCACTACCAGGTCCAGTTTTGCCCCCGAGTGGGTTCCTTAACTAGTAAT
Organism: Neoceratodus forsteri; assembly: GCA_016271365.2. Lineage (NCBI taxonomy): Eukaryota > Metazoa > Chordata > Ceratodontiformes > Ceratodontidae > Neoceratodus > Neoceratodus forsteri. The sequence continues at coordinate 1,317,858,929 of CM057455.1, read as the reverse complement.
GCCCTTGCAGGAATCCAGGATGTCCTACCTCTGACCGTTGCCATGGCTGGTAGACTCAATTCACATTCAGTAGACTGAAGTCACCTAGCAGCAACTCCTCCTCTTTGAGTGCCATCCTTTGGATTGCTTCCATCATATTCTTTATCCACCTCTCCCCACTGAAACCCAGCTGCCATTCCTGTGCTGGAGGTCAATAGATCCTCCTGTGCGAACAGTGCCCCCTCTGTGTCTCCAGGGTGACCAAAAGACCTCAGCTCCTCCTGCATTTTCATAGCTTTTATGTTGTCTCTGATATAAACAGCCACTCCTCCCCTTTTTACCTACCTGTCTTTTTCTGAACAGAGTATACCCGGTATGGCTACATCCCAGTCCTGGTTCTCAGTGCAACAGGATTCAGTAATTGCATCCAGGTCGCATCTGCAATGGTGACCTCTAAGGTCTGCAAACTTATTGCTCAGACTTGAGCATCTGCACACATGGCTCTCCAGATTGTCCTACCACCCCCATTTCCCTTCCTTACTTCCTCCATTATTTTTTTTAACCCCTTAGATTCCTTTATTTGGTTTGTTTTGAGATTTCACTCCCTCAGGATTCCCACTGCTGACCTCGTGAGCCTTGGGGGGGGCAATTTATGTCTCACTGCCATATTCCGCCTCCCCCCTTGGCTAGTTTAAATGATCACAAATGTAGCACTTAAAATGTTCACTGAGGACCATGATTCCCCCCCCTGGATGGATGCAGGTTGTCACCCCTGTAGAGGCCCTTATCCCTCCTGGTGGGGCCCCAGTCCCCGATGAAGCCGAAAACCCTCCTCTCTGCACCATTCCTTCAACCATATACTGAAGATCCTGGTACGGAGATTCTCATCCTCCCCCCCTCATAGACAGGTAGCATCTCTGAGAAGGTCAGAGATCATGCTACTTGCCTAAGACCCCTCCACAATTTCCTAAACTTCTCCTGAACTATTGCTGGCTCATCCCTAGACAGGTTATTTGTCCCCAGATGGACAATGACTTCCATCTCTCTCCCTCCCTTCCTGCTGCAACAGCAATCCTTTGGATCCTCTTTCCATCCCTGTGAGCCGTGGCACTGGGAAGGCACCTAACCTTCCTCTCCTCTCCTCATCCTTACCTGCCCCCAACTGTGTTCCCCTAACTATGGAGTCCCCCAACAGGATTCGCTTCCTCCTGCTCTGGGGTCCTCTGCCACCCCACTTGGCGTCTCCACTATGGAGGACCCCAACATCCACCACGGTCACTAGTTTGGGTACCTCTGTGGGACTTTCCTGCTCGACCAGAGAAGCGTAAGTGTTTCGTAGTGGTACCGGATGGGAGGTGTGCCTACTCTCCACCACCCTAAACCCACTGTTGTCCTGCTGCTGCTCCTCCTTCTGGGCAATCTTCGAGGCAGAGGTGGTGGGCTAGGTGGTCCCTGGGTGGGGGAGTAGGTCCTCAAACTCAAGCCAACTCAGCCTTGAGTCTGCCAACCTCCTCCCTCAGCCCAGAGGGTGCATGCAATGAGGTATGCAACGCAGTCTCCAGAAAGTCGACGGAACACTGCTGTCCCACAGTCACTACCCTGCACCACTCCCAGCATAACTATGTCCTCCTTTGCCTGTTTTTCTGTTTTGCCTCCTTTTGCCACTTTTACCCCTGCCTAAATATTGCTTGACCCTAACTCACCTCTACCCTGCCCACTTTTGTTTTGTTCTGTTCACTCTAAACCCTAAATTGCTCCTAACCTAGATAGGGTGATTCACCTATACCCACACTGTTTCTAGGTCCTAAAATGCCAGAAAATAATAAAGACACTATTTCACCAAGTTCCCCACAACTTACCCTGCCTATGTTGTCTCAAAAAAGCCACTTAACTTCCTGTCTATGACTAAACCACACAGACACTGTTTTTACTCACTTCCTTCATGCATTGGCTAGTTGCCATAATTACACCCTTACTGACTTTTCTCCACTGTACCTCTACCCCTTCCCTGGCAATCGCCCACCACAAGGCAGTTTCTCAGGCAGTCTCCCATTTCTTTAACTCTGCCATCCTGAAGTCCTGGAATCTCACTTTCTCATGTGGTTTGCCTCTGCTGCTGTCTTTATGTTAAACCAGACTGTATGGTGATCACTGATACCTAGGGACTGCCCACTGTGATGTCTGCAATGCTGTCCCTATTTGAAGCAGCAGGTCCAGCACTGCCCTTTCACTAGCTGCCTGAGAAAAGCCCCTTGTCAGGAGTCAAGGATGGCTCTGCTCATTATCAAGACACAGTTGGAAGGCTGCACTCCACATCTGGCAGACTGAAGTAACCAAATAGTAGTACCTCCCCCTTACTTGCCACTCTGATGATGGCGTCCGCGAGTGCCTTATCCAGCTCATTTCCCAGTGCTGGAGTTCTGTACACTACCTCAATATGGATAGTGGCCCCAGAGCCCGTCTCCAGGATGATCCACAGCACTTGCAGCCCCTCCTTTTCCTCTGGGTGCCCCATACCTCTCTGCCCTTTATTCCCTCCCTCACATCTAGTACAAGCCTGCCTCCCCTGCTCTCTGCCCTGTCTCTCCTGAAGAAAGAGTAGCTTGGTATGGCCATGTCCCAGTTGTGGTGTTCAATGTACCACGATTCTGTTATGGCCACCAAATCCAGGCCAGCCTCTGCCACGAAGGCTTCTAGGTCTGGAATTCTGTTTCCTGGACTCCGTGTATTGTGGCTCCCACATCTTACTCTGACCCACTCCTTCCTTTTTACCTTATCTGTTTCCCATCTCTTTTAATCCTTTACTTATTTATAACCCCCTTTCCTCTGTCTTGTACCCACCTGTCTTCTTGCACCCCTGCCTTTTCAGGCCCTCCCCCCAGTGCTCCACCACTGGGGTTGGGGGGACGTTGCCTCCCTTGGTATTACAGCCTCCCACTAAGCAGCTAGTTCAAATGCTCATCCAAATAGCATTTAAACCTCCCAACAAGGACTCCTGTCAGCTTCCTGGAAGGATGCAGTCCATCTCCCCTACAGAGGCCAATATCCTCCCAGGTGGGTCCCAGTCCCCAATACAGCTAAAGCCCTCCTCCATGCACCATTTCCAGCCAGTCATTAAATGTTCAGCTGCAGAACAACCTTCCTGTCCCAAGCCATATACAGGTAACGCCTAGGCGAAAGACCCTGTGCGGGCTCTTCCCCAGCTCCTTGAAATTACCCTGCACTACCCTTACTCTTTCCCTTGCCAGGTCATTTGTCCCCAGGTAGAGAATGATGTCTAACTCTCTCTCCCCTACTTCCTGCAGGCTTACTGATCTTCTAGATACGCTCTCTATCCTTCCAAGTCGAAGCACCATCCAGGCACTTTACCTCCCTCTCACTTCCTCAACCAGCTCCCAAAACCATAGCACCTTGTCACTATGTCCTCCAGTGAATGCTTCTCATAACCAAACCTATTCTCCACTCCTCTGATTTTCCCCCCTACTAAGTCACTCCTCCTCTACCATCTCCTACCCTCCTCCCTTTTTTATTTCCCCCCACTATTATCCACCTAATCTCCAGAGCTTCCTCACCCAGGATCTACTCTCTCTCTTAGCAGTTTCTAATTTTTAACTGTCAACCATATTACAACTGTGTTCTACTGTGCAAATTGTGCTTGAATAATATCTATCGTTTACTTACGAACTGTGAATCATTGTACATATTTCTGTAACTCCTTATGAAAATTATACCTGACAAAGTGTCTGGCAGCCTGAAACTACCATACTTGTTATTGTCATTATGTTTTGTATTGTTTCCTAACGTGGAACCTTTGTAAAACAGCCTTGACTCAAAGGTGTCTTCCAAATTAACAATCAATAAATAAAGTCCATTCCTCAAACAATACAGTTCCTCACCAGCAGCTGCTTCCTCTTCGCTGGGGTGTCTTCCTATCTCTTTCAGGCCTCCGGAATGAGGAAAGTACAGTTACATAAGAACTTACCATAACAGTAGATCTTCTAAAGAAGCTCTTGCAGCATGTAACATGTAGGACTGAAGCCGGCAGGTGGCAGGACCCCACGGAAAACTTGTAGCTAGCAGTGTATGGCAGGGACCGCCTCAGACATCGGCCCACCCCCAACATCGTGCATGGTATAAAGGGAGTTCTCCCGCCGGAGACTCTGGCATCGAGGATGGAAGGTTATCAGGAACAGAGAACCGAGGTGAATTCCACAAAGAGCAATCATAATGTTGCCAATGCAAACCAAGTGCAGAAAAGAGCTGGCTCGGTGGTGCTGAGGGTTGAGGCACTGGACGCCACACCTCATGCCATGCTAGCGACCCGTGTTCAGGAACGAGCATGGGCCGCCGGGGGTCAGTGGGGATGAGGAAGGATTGAGCGTACCAAGGACTGCTCTCCTTCCTCAGGGAGGGGGGGTTTAACTCGCTGGTGCAACAGCAGCCCCTGGTGGCTACTGGGGGATTGCATTACCCGGTCAGTAGATGCAGGGGATTAGGCCTGTGGCGGACACCTTTCGAGGCGCACAGGAGCGTGCACCCGTCGAGCAGGGCGTCATTGCACGTCCAAGCCCAGGGAACTATAAGTGCAAAATACCTCTCCCTGCAGCAGTATGATGGCCACTAACGGACAACCTAATCCAGTGGGCAAACAAGCCCAGAATGGAGACGAGGGCTCAGGGTGATGTGGTCTCCTCTCCGGTTCCCGCCACTGGGGTGGCCCCACCGTAGGGGAAGCTGCAGTCCTCCTCACGGCCATTGTGTGGAGGCTGGCTCCACCTGGGGTTAGTTGAGTGTCTGTGTACAAGGCTTGATGAGGTAAGTATTCCGCTGCAGTGAAGAGTATAAAAATAAGTCTTAAAAAAAAAAAAAAAGTGCAGAAAAGAGTCCCCTGGGGAAGGTGGGTGGGAAGCCATACCTGCTGCAAGAGCTTCTATCAAAGCTCTGCTGTTAAGTTCTTACATAACTGTACTATCTTACTTAGAGAGTCAGCTCTTGCAGCAGGTAACACATGTAGGACTGAGTCCCAAGCAGTAAGAGAGACCCAGACTAATCTCGGGTGGTGGAAGCAGAGGAATGCCAAAAGGGGAATGCCCTCTGAAGAGAAGTCCCTGCAGAACCGCAAAGCCAAAGCCCGCTCTGCATCTGAAGGCAATGTCAAGACTGTAATGTCTGATAAAGGTGTGGATGGAATTCCATGTGGCTGCCACTGCAAATGTCAGCCACAGACACATTCCTAAGAGCAACAAAGATGCCACTACTCCCCTGTTGGAGTGATCCTCCTCAGAGCCCAGCAAGGGTCGGTCATATTTCTGGTAACAAAAGGAAATGCAGTTAACCAGCCATTTAGAGAGGGTCTGTTTGGCTACAGGAGCCCCCTGGATCCTGGGGCAAAGGAAACAAAAATCTGGTTAGAGCATCTAAACTCTCTGGTTCTGGAGAGATAGAAATGCAAAATACGATGGACATCTAGTGTGTGGAGAAGAGCCTCACCCTGGTTTGAGTGTTCGGGATTATACACAGGGAGATGTATGTCCTGATTCAGGGTCAACCTGGACACCACTTTTGGTAAGAACCTAGGATTGGTCCTCAAGGCCACCCGATCCTTGTGGAATACCAAACAAGAACAGGTTACTCACCTGTGACAGTAGTTCTAGGAGTGGTATATGTTGTTCATCCACACTTCTTGGCATGTCCTTTTCCCCTTTAAATCCTGCCGGAAGTCTTCAGGCTGGCTCCTCCCACCCACCCCAGTGGTAATACCTCGGCTCCCCAATGATGCCAGATCTTAGCCCGCCAGAAAGGTTGTGCGCACAAAGTCGGGAGGAGGTGGATGAACAATATATACCACCTCTAGAACTACTGTTACAGGTGAGTAACCTGTTCTTCTAGGAGCATGGATATGTTGTTCATCCACACTTCTTGGCAGACTCCAAGAAGTTCTCCGGGAGGAGGGAGGCAAGGCGCATACTCGCTACTTAGGTAACAGAGATTGGAGAACTGAGGCCCCAAAACCAGCATCCTGGAGTGACTCAAGGTCGATGTGGTAGTAGCTGATGAAGGTGTTTGCTGACTTCCAAGTAGCAGCCTGACAGATTTCCTGGATAGGGATGTCCCTGGAAGCAGCCACCGATGCAGCAGTATGGCGGGTGGAATGAGCTCTTATCCCTCTTGAAAGCTCCTTGCCCGCCAACTCACAGCACAGACCTATGTATGATGTAATACATAGATACATAGACAGTGTCGGCAGATAAGGGCCTATGGCCCACCCAGTCTGCCCATTTGAGCTTGTAAGTTCAGTTTGTTTTCCTAGAAGTCTGTTGCACCTTACTGACCTCCAGAATTCCTTTATGTCTATCCCATGCATTCTTAAATCCTGTGATTGTTTCAGCCCCACCACTTCCTCTGGCAGGGTGTTCCACTTGTCCACCACCTGTTCTGTGAAGAAATTCTTCCTCGTGTTTCCTCTGAATCGTCCTCCCTCCAACTTCATCCCATGCCCTCTAGTCCTGGAACATCTTTTTCGCTTAAAAATAGTGTATTCCTGCACCCTGTTCCTCCCTGTAAGATACTTGTATGTCTCTATCATATCCCCTCTCTCCCTCCTCTCCTCCAGGGAGTACATGTTCAGTTCCTTCAACCTGTCTTCATAGGACTTGTGATGCAATCCATGCACCATCTTTGTTTCCACCTTGCAATGGTCCATTTGGCTGCAGGTCTGCCAGAAGTAGCTTCAGCAAAGGTGACAAACAGCTGGCGAACCTCTCTACGAATTTCTGCCATTCTCTCCTTATAATAGGAGACAGCACGTCTCACATCCAAAGTATGGAGCCTGTATTCGGCATCCGAAGTGTAGTTAGAGTAGTATACCGGCACAGTCAACACCTGGTTAAGATGGAACTCTGACACCACCTTCGGAAGGAATTTCGGGTGGGGGCACAGGACAACTCTGTCCCTGTGAAAAGCCAGATAAGGGAAGTCCACCGAAAGCGCCTGGAGCTCCCCTGTCCTTCTGGCTGATGTGATAGCCACCAAGAAGGCCGTCTTCCATGATAAGTGTGAAAGCTCACACTTGTGCATGGGTTCGAATGGTTTGCCCATGAGCTTTGCCAAAACAAGCAGTAGATCTCACGGAGGCAGAGGTTCACGCACCGAAGGGGATAAGTGATCTAGGCCTTTGAAGAAGCGCCTGACCACTGTCTCCTGTGCCAATGCTGGCTGACCTGAGAGGCCTCCACCACGGTGTACACAACCTCAGAAAGACCCAGAGCCTAAAACTCTAGCCAGCTCAGGTACTAGGCTGTGAGGTGCAGGGATTGAAGATCTGGATGGAATACCTTCCCTGGTTCATTGATGTCAGGTCCAGGCGTATGCAAAGCCACTCCGGGGACCTGCAGCTGAGGCTGAGGAGATCTGGATACCAGAACTGGTGCGGCCAATCTGGGGCTACCAGGCTCACCTTCACCTTGTCCCTCCTCACCTTGAGTAACACCTTGCAGATCAAGGAAAATGGAGGGAAGGCGTAGAGGAGGCCTGGGGTCCATGACCTGAAGAAGGCATCCCCCTGCAGCGAACCCTGCTGAGGGGGGGGCATGGAACAGCCTCAGCTTGGTGTTTCCCTGGAGGCAAACAGGTCCACCAACGTTTTGCCTCAATGTGAGAACAGACTGTAAGCTACCTCTGGATGGAGAGACCACCTGTGGGATGTCTGGCCTATGCAGCCAAGAGCATCCACCAGCTGGTTCGAGGATCCTGCCACATGAATGCTAGGAGATCCGCCTCCAACCGGCTTACGAGGGTCCAGATGTGGAGCGTCTCCTTGCGTAGCAGATGGGAATGCATGCTGCCCTGTTTGTTGAGGTAGTACATGGTCGTGGTATTGTCCATCTGGACTTGAAGCACTTGACCCTGGAGCTGAGGAGGAAAGCTGACAATGCCAGTCTGATTGTTCTGATCTCAAAAAGGTTGATGTGGCATTGGGATTCCTCGGGGTCCAAACCCATGGGCCCTGCTGTCCCCCATGTGGGCTCCCCAGCCCATGAGAGAGGCATCGGTCGTCAGAACAACCCGTTGGCTCGGGGCGGACAACAGGGATCCCTTCCTGCAACTGGTCTAGGCGGATCTACCATTGGAGCGTCCCACATCTTCTGGGTTACAGTGATCAGCTGGTCGAAATGACCATGGCACCGAGTCCACTGGGCGGCTAGCTCCCTGGAAGGGGTGCATGTGCCATCTAGCCCAATGGACCACTGAAGTGCATGCCGCCACATAACACAGAAGGTGCAGAAAGTCCTGGGCAGGGTGCAAGTGCCCAACCAGAAATGATCAGGCAAAGGAGGAGAGAACCTCCGCCCTGTCTGCTGGGAGCCGAGCTCTGGCTTGACAAGAGTTGAGCTCTGCCCTGATGAAGCCTATCACCTGAGATGGCACAGTTCCGACTTGGCCTGCTGATCAGGAGGCCAAGTTGGGAGCAGGTCTGGAGAGACAGATCCCTGAACCTCTCCACCTCCTGAAGAGGAACCCGCCAAGAGCCAGTCATCGAGGTAAAGGTAAATTCGGACTCTTCGACGTCGAAGGTGGGCTGCCACCACTGCAATGCACTTGGTGAAGACCCATGGGGCCGATGACAGGCCGAACGGCATAACTTGGAACTCGTACAGGGTCCCTTCGACCCTGAAGCGGAGGAACCGCTGATGGAATGGACAGATTGGGACGTGAAAGAATGCGTCCTGTAGATCCGGTGAACAGAACCACAGGGATGGTATAATCTGGTTCAGAGTTACCATCTGGAAGGTGCGGGACCGGAGATATTGATTCAGGTCATGGAGATCTAGGATGGGGTCCAGTCCACCATCCGCATGGGCACCAGGAAGTACCTGGACATGAAGCCTGGGTCTGTAGGATGATCCGGCACTGGAGCTACTGCCTCCTTGTGGAGGAGCTGAGCTACGTCGCCTCGAAGAGCCGACTGAGTGCAAGCTGAGATCCTTTCCTCCCGAGGGGCGCCGGCTCGGCTGGGAGGGTACTGCTCGAACTCTAAGGGCAGTCCCTGACCGACCACTTCGAGAACCCATCTGTCCGAGGTGATACTGGACCAGGTGGAAAGAAAGTGGCAGAGCCGGCCCCCCACGGGAGGACCCAGAACTGGCGTGACGGGTGTAGGGATGGCAACCCCCAACCCGTCACTGAGCAGGCTTAGAGGAGGAGGAGGCTCCTGGACCTGCGCCTCGGCCTCCTTTACGGGACTGTTGAGGACCCTGCTTGGGTCGTGGGCACCACACTTGAGCCTGCTGCTGTTGCTGCTGACCTCCTTGATAGGAGGGCTTTCTGACCGCAGGGGAAGAGTGCCGAAATGGCTTCTTCTTTCTCTTCTGCTAGTTCTTGCCCAAAGAACCTTCTTGAGAAATGGCATCCAAGGTGGCACTGGACTGCTCTATGCGCTGAAGATGACCGGCCACTCCTGGACCGAACAAGTCTGTGCCTAGGAAGGGCACGTCAGCTAACTTATGCTGAGTATCCACCGGGAAGGAGGAAAGCCTCAGCCAAGCCCTGTGGCGAGTGGCCACAGAGCGGGCACAGGAATCACCTATGTCCAGGGCCGTCTGGAGCTGCTGTTTTGCAACAACACGGCCCTGTTCACGGACCTGCTTGACCGTGGTCTGCATGTCCGCGGGAAGGTGAGGGAGGACCTCGTCTAATGACCCCAGGAGGGCATGAGAGAAGTGTGCCATGGTAACAGCTGAGCTGGCCTGAGGAAAACCTAAGGAAGAGGCCGCATAGACCTTACGGGCAGAGTGATCCATATTCTTGGACTCCTTGTCCAAGGGTCGGTCAGTCTCGCCGAAGTTTCCAGTCACGCCTGAACACAGAAGTGGTCACCAGGCTCTCGCCAAAGGGTAGTTCTGTGAACCCCACCAGGGACCCCATGGGCACTGCGGACTTGCAGGCCATGCAGGCAGATGGTGCTGGACAGGAAGCTGGACGCAGCTAAAGCTCAAGGGCTGAGCCAACAATGGCTCTGGCCAATGGAAAAGCCTCTGTTGGGGTATCCCCTTTTGAGGATATCTGTAAGGGTACTCACCTTTTTCTGGATGGACTCCAGGGGCATTCCGTGGATTCAGAGATCAGGCGGAGAATGCCCTACAAGGAGGAAGGTCCTTCCTCCAATCCTGCCACGGACGACTCATCATCCCAGGATGGGGTGTAATCCAGTGGCGCCCAAGTCTGAAGAATGGCGGATATAACGGCCTCCCACGGTTCTCCCTCGATATGCCGAGGGTGATAGGCCACCGTTATTGACAGATGTCGGGAAGCCTGATGTCTGTTCGGTCCTCTTTTGAAGGAGCCGCTCCTTGAGGCTGCTTAGGCGGTGGTTCCACCAGAATCGGTGGAGAGACCGAGGCAGTCCGAACTGGGACGCGGGCCAGCCCAACGGGCGGGGGAACCAAAGGCTTCAGTTCCGGAAGGGTCGGCATCAGCCTAGGAGGAGGGAGCCAAGAGATGGCCGGGGTAGACGGCGTAGCTGGCTTCTGCCCAGACAAAACCAGCTGTTGCCATGAGGTCTTCGTAGCGTCTACAGAGTTTCCGTCGAAGCCTCTCCTCGTCCGAGGAGGATGAAGACCTGCGGTGCCTCTTTTTTGAATGTTTGTGTTTCCTCAGCCGATGGGTTGAGGGAGTTCTGGACCTCGACCAAGACTGGGTGGGCCGAGCCAGTCGATCGGGAAGACACTAGGTGGAAGCGTTTTTGTCTTTGAGCTTCTTCCCATCACTTAGACCCACTTACTTGTTCAGTGAACTCAAGTTTTGCAGTATCTCCTCTCTTTGTTGAGTCAAGGGTTGAGCTACTCCTCTGTCAAAGTGTATATGTCGGCAGTTGCAGCCTATCATATGCTGGTGGAGGGAAGAACTTTGGCCCAGCTGGATGTGTCCCAAACTTTTTTGAGGGGCATTCTGCACATGAAACCTCCCAGAGATCCAGTACCCCCCTGGGATCTCATTTTTGTGCTGGAGAAGCTTACCCTTTCCCCTTTTGAAACAGTCGCTGATAGTGAGCTACGTTTCTTTTCCTGGAAGGTATCCTTTTTAGTTGCTGTAACTTCTGCTCGGAGAGTTTCCGAACTTCAGGCACTGATGTGTATGGAGCCTTATTTGATTTTTCATAGGGACAGGGCTGCCCTAAGAACAAATCCTAAGTTTCTTCCAAAAGTTGTTTCAGAATTGACTCTGAATCAAGATATCAGCCTTCCAGTTTATTATCCTGTTCATTCCAATTGAGGGGAAGTGCTCCTGCACACACTGGTCGTCCACAGGGTGCTTAGGTATCATCTCAGGCGCACTGCTCCCCACCGCAAGTCAGATCAGCTTTTTGCTGCCTTTGGGCCTCAACACCTAGGTAAACCAGTGTCGAAGCAGACTGTGTCTAGGTGGTTGGTCCATTGTATTGTTTATTGCTACAACAAGTACAACAAACCCCTTCCGGAGACTGTCAGAGGTCATTGTACCAGGGGAGTGTCTACCTACTTTGCCTCCTTGCTTGTTTATATAAAACATGACGGTTGTGTTGTCTGTCTGGCCAAGAAGAGAGCCTGGCACTGGGTCCTCCTGAAAAGACCGAAGGGCGTAGATGACAGCTCGCATCTCTAGGACATTGATGTGAAGTCTGCACTTTTTTGGAGACCAGATGCCCCGAGTCTGGCTGTCTTCTAGATGCACTCCCCAACCGAGCTCTGAGGCATCTGTGGTCAGGTTCTGACTCGGTGGCTCCTGCTGGAAAAGAACCCCTTCTTGTAGACTGGAGGGGCTCAGCCACCAAGTAAGGGTCCTTCTGACTGGGTCTGAGATCCATACCAGCTGGTCAAGACTGTTGGATCTTTGGTCCCATTGCACTCTGAGCATCCTCTGAGGGACCCTCAGTGGAGGCGAGCCAAGGGAACTACCAGGATGGCCGCCGCCATGTGCACCAGAAGCCTGAGGAAAGTCCTGGCCTGGACTTGAGGGGTTATGGATACGCTTTTGGGCCACATCTCTCAGATGGTCCCCTCTTGTCCTGTGGGAGGAAGGCCATGTCTTGGACAGTGTCCAGAACTGCCCCATAAAAGAGAGTCTCTGGCTGGGCTCTCGGGAAGATTCTGGCAGATTCAGGGTGATCCCAACTCTCGAATAGCGATAGGTGTCTCTGAGAGTGTGCAGAAGAAGAGTTTTTGATGGAGATACCAAAGGCCAGTCATCCAGGTAAGGGAAGATGTAATGGTCTTTGCGTCAAAAGCCACAGCTACCACCACTAAGCATTTGGTAAAGTCGAGAAGTGGAGGAGAGGCGAGCGGTAGAATCCAAATTAATAATGCCTCCCTTTAAGTGGAACCTGAGAAACATCGATGCGGAGGAAAACCCCAATGTACATATAAGCATCTTGCACATCCAGGGACAGAACCAATCCTCCTGGTGCAACAGAGGAATGAGACCTGGCAGAATCAACATCCTGAACCTTTGTATTCTATAAAGTGATTTAAACAGCTGAGGTTCAGGATGGGCAAGAAGGTCTTGCATTTTCTTTGGCAAAAGGAAAAGTGGGAATAAAACCTCTTCCTCGTTGCTCCTGTGGAACTGGCTCTATTGCCTTTTCTGCAAGAGGGTCTGAATCTCTCCTATTAACTGGATGTGGGAAGGAGGATAATGGGAGGACCTTGGTGGACTTTCCGGAGGTACTTGTGTGAACTCCAGTGTAAGTCCTCTCTTTATGATGTCCAAGATCCAAGGTCTGAAGTGATCTTGCGCCATCCTTCCCAGTGGAGGGAGAATTGGCCCCCACTGCCTCCCTTCTGCTTCTCCGGAGGAGGGGTCAGCCGGGAGTCCTCTGAGGATCCAGGAGTGGACACAGAGGTTTGGAAGGACTTTGGGCCTCTAGAGGGAGCCTCTGTCTTGCTGGTTTTGGCTTTCCTCTTGAAACCACCTCTCTGCATAAACTGACCACGGGTATTCTACCCTGAGGACTTCTGAAAGGGCCATTTGCAAAATGTCTTTTGGTCCCCTTGTAAAGTTTCTGGATGGACCAAATTGACTTCGGACTCCTGGGCGAAATTAATTTCTCTGTCTCCTCCGAACAAAACGGAACCCTGCAAGGGAAGATCCTTAATTCTGGACTGCAGATCCAGGGTGAATCCAGAGATCCTTAGCCAAGAATGGCATCCAAGGCAAACGCCGGAAGTAGCAGCCCTAGATGCAGTGTCATACGAGGCCCGTAATACATGCGTGCCTATGTTCGAAACCGATTTTAGGATTTCTAGCAGTTCAGTCTTTTGAGCTGAATCTGGCAAGGCACTGGCTACTTCCTGGCCGTTCTCCCATAACGTGTTTTGGTAATGGACCATATGCATGATAAGCTGAGCGATTTTATGAAGCAGGTGGAGGCAGAGTAGACTTTCTTGCCCACCTGATCCAAGTATCTGGACTCTGTGTTGGGAGGCTGTGAACTTAGGTGCTTTGGCTGTCAGACTTATCATGAGCCACCGTGATGGACATCGAGTCCACCTGAGGGTGTTCTGCCAGGAAAGGCTCCTCCCTTGGTGCTCTGTAAAGCCTATCAGACTTCTTGGGAACCGCCGGGTTAGTGGCTGGATGCTTCCAGGTAAGTCGAGTCAAATCCTGGAAAGTATCCACCAAAGGAAGGACCACTAGAGGTTTGGGCTTCTTTTGCCTCAGGTATTTGGCCAACCTCTGGCACTCCGGATCCAGGTCCTCCGTCTCCCATCCACTGGATGCCTGTATGTGCCTCATTACATCCATAAATGTAGGATTGTCCAGAGGTGACCGGGGGGAGGGTCTCTTGGACTGGTCAGAGATAGAAGAGGAGGAGGAAGACCTGCCCTGACAGAACAGGACGTGGCAGAGTCTGGCCTGGAGCAGCTTTTGTCCCTTGAATGTTGGCTAGTAACTGACCGGCGCTGGCTATGGGACCGGCGCTGGGTCTGGGACCAACGCGGCATGGAGACTGATGTCAGCTATGGGACCGACAATGGCTGGAAGACCGCCTGTAGCAACTGCCAGATCTCTGACTATGAGACCTACTCACGAAAACGGTGCCAGCTCTCGGACCCGGGGAACCTCAGCGCCGCGTGGTCCTTCACGAACCAAACGGACCACTAGGGAGTGTGACTTGAAGGTTTAGGCCACTCTTCGGGAGGTGACTGGTCAGGAGAGGTTGGTCGGCAATGCCGAAGGACTGCTCTTAGGAGCCTGATCCTCCCTGGCATCCGGAACCGGGGTCAGTTGAGGTTTAGGAGGGGCAACGTCCTGCTTGACTTGGCTCCACCAAAATTGGAACAATTCAGTAAGTTCCTCTTTACTGAACTGGGCTGCCACTCCCCCAGCCGGGTATCTGGAATCGTGGGCTGGTCCTGGACAGGAGAAGCCAGAAGATCTTGGGGCGAAGTGCCTGCAGAGACTTTCTCCAGCATCGAGGCCCTCCACACCAGCGACCGGGTCTTGTCCGGTGTTGTTTTGGTTGCCGAATGGCTGATCACGGTACCTGAGGTCGGTTTCTGGACCACTGGTTTGACCAGCACTGGGTCCTGTTTGCCCATGGCCTTAAAAGGGCGAGAAGCCGATGGAGGCTTCGAAGGATCCTGATCCTTAGAAGAAGCCTTACCCACAGCCTGGGAAGGGTCGATGCTGAGGCTTTCTTAGGCGGAGCCGAGGCATGCACCGAAGAGGAGTCCTTAGCAGAAGTGCCCGAGTTAGAAGGAGGCGCAAAGGTGTGACCTTCATCTTGACAGGTGGCGTCGGTTAAGCTACTGGGCCCTGTTTGTCTTCCACCAGTGCGGGGTTTTGCGTGGCTGGAAGGCTTACCCTGATCCTGGGAGTGCTTTGAATGATGGGGCGGCTGGAACCACCCGGAGCCTGAAGAAGAAGCCTTCTTCTAGGGTGGCAGAGTGCGGATGGGACCGCCACAGTCCTTGTCACAGGACTTATGGTGGGACTTGTCCCGGTGTTTAGATTTCTCTCTTCGAGAGCTCTGCATCATGGCGACTTGTTTTTCCAGAATGTGGGCCTTCAGTGCCTTCAGGCATCTGATCCTCGTTCTGCCAGTAAAGCCTCTGCAGATCCTGCAGGCCTGAGTGTCGTGGTCTGGCCCAAGGCAGAAGACACAGGCCTTGTGGGCATCCTTGGCAGGGGATATGATGGCCACAGGAGCACTTCATCTATTTTGGTCCAGATGAGGACACCGATGATGGTGATGAAGACATACACTGGATAGTCGTCGAAAGGAGAGAAACTAGAGAATAAACTAGAGAAAAAAAAATATAAAACTTCACTGAACTGCTATACTAGAATTAAGAGCACTGTTGAGAGGCGGGTTTGCAACCTTAGAAATGGAGCTGGGGCCGCCCCTTTAGTACCATGACCTCGTCAGGGTGGAGTCGACGTTAGGTGGCCCCTGCTGGTACTGCTAGCTACCAGTTTTCGGTGAGTCCTAGTGCCTGAGGCATAGTCCTAATGGTAATAGCCAGCTGCAAGAGCTCCCACTCAAAGTAAGAGACTCCCGTTCCAGGAGAGGACAACACATCTCACCAGAAAACTCCAAGCCCTGGATCTAGCGAGCAAAAGCAGGGGCAACTTTGCGTGACTACAAAGGGTCCCGTTCCGGCCTACCCCATCTGTCGGCAGATTGTCGACAACAGACTGTAAAGGGCCACTCCTGCACTCTGGACAGAGTCCTGCTGAGGCTGTCAGCCACGGTATTTTGAACCCCTGGGACATGAACCATTGAGCTATCTAGGTGGTGAGTTATGGCCCAGTTCTATACCAGAACTGCTTCTCAACAAAGGGGGTAAAAGTGAGCGCCGTCTCTGCTTGTTGAGGTAAAACACCACTGCCATGTTGTCTGTCTGAATGAGGAGACGTCCCGAACAAAGCGCTGTGCTCAAAGCTTGTAGGGTGTACAGAACTGCTTTCATCTCTAGAATGTTTATGTGAAGAGGCTCCTTGGCCATAGATCAGGTGCCCTGTGTCCTGTGGACGCCCAGATGTGTACCCCAACCAATGCCAGAGGTATCTGATGTCAGGACTTGATCCAGAGCTATTCTCTGAAAGGGCATCTCCTCTGTTAAGAGAGGGAGATGACATCCACCAACTTAGCTCTTGATGTACTGGTTCCAGGATAGAGACTGGTTGGTCCAGATCATCCCATCTTTGGTCCTACTGGACTCTCAGAGTCCACCGAATCATCCTCATATGCACTCTGGCTAGAGGGACTGTAACAATGGAGGTGGCCATGCAGCCTAGAAGCCGGAAGTGTCCTGGCTGGGACCCTTGGGAGGGATGAGACGTGGTGGGATAGGCCTCAGAGTTAAAGTGCCCTGTCTTCTGGAAGAAAGGCCTTCCCTCAAGTGGTATTGAGCAATGCCCCAATGAACTGGAGGGCTTGGGTTAGAAATAAGGCAATCTTTGTTGCGCTGATGGTAATACCTGGTTCCCTGAAGAGAGAACAGGTGTCCTGAATCGTGCACCACAGCTGCTTGCTAGATGGGGCAGTTAGGAGCCAATCATTCAGGTAGAGGAAAACATAGTGCCCTTTCCCTCGGAGGGCTAAGGCGATCACCGCTAGGCACTTGGTAAAAACCCTTGGGGCTGAAGACAGGCCAAAGGGTAACGCTCTGAACTGGTAGTGCCTTCCTTGGAACTTGAACCAGAGAAACCTCCTGTGAGGTTTGGCCACTAGGATGTGGAGACCGGCATCCTGCATATCCAGTGATGCTAGCCAATCCCCTTGATGGATCATGGGCAGTAATCCCTGCAGAGTGACCATCCAAAACCGTTTGTACTCCACAAACTGGTTGAGGTCACTGAGGTTCAGGATGAGGCGCAGGTCCTGAATAGAAGCCTGTGCCCCTCTGAGAGGGGGGAACCGGCTCTATGGCCCTTCTGAGCAAGAGATCCTGAATTTTGGCCCAGATGAGCTCAGCATGAAACGGGGAACAGCGTGAGGGAAGGGGAGACCTGTCTGGTAGCATCTGGACAAATTCTATCGAGAGTCCATTGTCGACCATTTGTAGGACCCACTGGTCGGAGGTGATCTCTCGCCAACCTGTGGCGTAGAGAGAAACGCGGCCTCCGATCACCTTCCCCATCAGGGTTAAGGAAGGGGTGGGTCCAACAAGAAGTCAGGCTGTGGTGGGAGGGGAGACAGCGGCTTGGACTGGTTTGGCAGCGGAAAGGCGGATCCGTGGAGGTTGTGGAGGGCCCTTACAGCCATGACCACCTTGCTGTTGCTGCTGTGGCTAAAAGCGAGATTGCTGTCCTCCTTTTCCATGAAAGCGAGGTTTCTGAAAAGGCCTTTGTTTCAGCTTGTACACAGAATGTATGGACAGAATGGCCTTGCTGGAGTCCTGCAGTTTGGTGACGATCTTCTCGGGAGTCCTCACCAAAGAGGACTGAACCATGAAAAGGAGCGTCCAAGTACAGCGGAGTCTGCCCTTGGCTCCTATCATGGACTTGCAGTGCGGTGGCTCGTCACCTGGACCAGCTGCGGGAGCCATTTTCTGTTGTTCTTTGCCCTCCCCCCCGCTGACGTCAGCACTCGAGGAGGGCCAATGGGACAAAGCGTGCCGAGACGTGACTCTGCTCCGGGCCCTCGGCAGACATCTGCCTCTCCCTTACCGTTGTTGCCCCAATCACACTGCCAATTCCCAGGTTCACCCAGGAGATGGCAGTAAAGCAGCAAAACGAGTGTGCAAACCTCCCCAGAGAGAGAGCCACTGTCAGAGCTCAATCCCTCTCCCCTTCTGACCCCCACAGAGTCCATCACTGAACCCGGTCGCCAGCATGGCGTGTGAGTGTGGTGTCCAGTGCTTCAACCTTCAGCTAACGGGCCGGCTCCCAAAGGGCATTCTGAAACTGTACCATATGAGTGAGGAAATTGAGACTGTGATAGCACATGTGGTGGATGAATAAACCTTATGCCCCATAGAATCTAGTTGTTTGGAATCTCTGTCTGGAAGCTGAGTACTGAGATGCCTCAGCCTCTGGATCTATCATGGGCAGCCAAGAACCAACAGAGTCTGCCAAAGGCTGCTCACCCATAAATGTTTCCTCCTTCGGAGCCTTGTAAAGGTAGTCTGCCATTTTGGATATCACAGAGGAGGTATGGAGGCATTTCCAGGCTGCCTGGTGATGTCCGCAAATGTGTCCACCAAGGGCAAGATGATCTCCAGTTTTGGGTCCTTTTGGCGCAAGTATTTGGCCAAGCGGAGTCTCTTCGGGTCCAGGTCCTCCGTCTCTCAGCCCATGTTGGCCTGAATATGCTGCATGATCTCCATGAAGAAGGGATCATCTGGCGGTGACTTGGGAGTGTCCCTTGGGTCCCAACAGATGAGGGTACAGATGAGGAAGAGTCTGAGAAACAGTCCGAGTCCATGGAGGAGGAGGGCCCAGACCGATAGATAGGTAGACAGATAAACAAAACCTTTGTTTTTTGACAGGAAATAACTTTGAGGACTGAAAGGCCCTGTTTTACAAAGTTGTCCTGTTAAGAGCATTTCGATTACATTAGGAAAATTTCAAGCTTAAATTAATTATGGCTGCACACTGACAAAGAAACAATTGGAGCACTGCAGATTTGTGCACAAGGGTTGTGCCTGTGGCGGCCCGAGGAGCCAGAGGGCTCAGGCTCCTGGACCAGGACCTGGAATGGCGTTTGTGAGGAGCCTTGCCCTTGCTCAGAGGTGAGGTGGGCTCCGTCGGAGGAGGGGCCACTGTATCAACGGGGGTGGGGGGGGACCTCTGTCCAAGAAAGTTTTGGTGGCAAGTCTGTCCTGATGGTCTCCCATCAGTAACCGAAATCGTCCTTGACCTGGTACAGGTGGAGCTTAGGCTCTGTCGAACCAGACACTGTCCCAAAACTGTGGTCCAGACTACAGCTGTGAGCCAGTGATGGCGGACGAACTGGAGGCCATGTTGGGGCTATAGTGGTAGGCCCGTCGTTAGCCGACACCTGGTTCTGAAGCCGTCTTCCAGCTGTCCTCAGAAGGACTGTGTCCCGTGCGATCGTCAGCCGGTGGCGGGGGCGGAAACCAGTGACATCAGGGACTGGATCAGCGGTGCCAATGACTGGGCCGCCGAAGCAGCGACACTGGTCGCTTGACGTTGGTGGGAATCTCCAACAGACGAATGCTGTGTCACTGGACATTTGTCAGACGGTGGCTATGCTAGCCTGGATGGCTGAGAGGCAGATCTCCTGGAGGAGTGACCGGAGGCCTTACGTTTATCCTAGGAGTCGGGGCCAGAGACAGAGGCTGACCGGGAGTAAGCTTACGTTGGTCCTCTACTGAAGTCAGTATGCCGGCCTGAGGCCTGATCAGGCAGCTGGACTTTAAGCGGCTGCAGGGTGGGACCCCGAGGACCCAGAGCTGCAGTCCTTAGCTCCCAATGCCCGTACCTGGGTGGGGGGTTTAACAACAGTTAACCTGGAAGGAGACCGATCACCCAGGAGGCAGTCTCGAAGCTGCCCCTGGAGACAGAGTGGGAATCTGAGGATCTGGATTTGGAGGGAGATATCTCCTTTTCTCTCTCCTTCCACTTCTCCTTGTGCTTTCCTGTGGATCTGTGGTGGGAAGAACCCCTCCCCAAAGAGGAAACTCTCTGCATGGTGGTTAAATGTTGCCCTGTGAGGAACACCTGGAGGGCCTTCTGTTGGCGGATCCTCGTCCTGCTATTGAACTTTTGGCAGTGCTGGCAGGCCTGGGTGTCGTGATTGGGGCCTAAGCACAGCAGGCAGGCAGACTGTCCATCCTTTGATGGGATTTGTTTGCTGCAGACACACTGGGGGGTGTCATTCATTGGAAGATGTCGGAGAAGATGATGTGCAGAACAATAACAGCAGAAAAAGTTAACTTTTTCAACAGAAAATAAGAAGTCCAGCCAAGGAATCTTAGTAAAATGGTGGTCAGGCTAGCGAGAGGCAATCTGTGGAGCCGATGAATGCAAGTCAACAGCGAGAAAAGAACTGAGGAATGCAGGGACGCCCTTCCTTCACTATGTGGCGTCAGATGATCCCTGCCACAAACTGCTAGCTAGAAGTTTTCTGTGGCGCCCTGCCGCCTTCAGTCCACAAGTGTTACTGCTGCAAGAACAGACTCTTGAAGTAAGATCCCTACTTCCTCCCTTCCTACTACTACAGGTGCCTCCTCCTGGCTGCCCCATCCCACCAGTAGGTCACAGAAATTTTGCAGTGGTACAGGAAGAGGAGAATGTACTGTTCCCCTCCATCCCCACACTCTTGGAGCCCACCATGATCCATCAGCTCTGCTTCTGCCTAGGCATACTTTGAGGGGGCGGCAGCAGACTTGGTGACCCCTGCATAGGGCAGAAGGTCCTCTGCACCCTTACCAGTTGGCTTGAAGTCCAGCAACCTCTGTTCACAACCCAGAGAGCGAGTACAAATGAGGACACATCGACTCCAGATGATTTTCCGAAAGACTGCGGTCCGAGCCGCTGCAATGCACCCCTTCCATGACCTTTCCTTCGTGTCTATCGAAACTTCTCTGTACCCTATTACCTCGTTTCAACTCCCGTTGTACTTCTACCTCTCTCTTTTGCTTGCGTGAAACTCATCTGTTTCCCTAACCTAGATAGCGTGTCTCTTGCATTCCCTTTTCTAACCCTTCTACTTGCACCTATGTTATCCTTTGTGTCTACTACTCCTTACTCACTTATGGTTAGTATACAACCTGTAGCTACCTTCCTTGTAGCTGGTTGTTCCAGTCCAAAACTAAACCATTATGCGTTATCCCCACCTTAGTTGGGTGTCTCCCCTACGGAGTCTTTTTAGAGTGCAGACACCTTTAAAGCAGATTCTCCACTTCTGGTGTGTCCCTCTCGCACAATGGGACATAAGCAATGCTAATTAGATCCCCCCCATCACCACATTTCTCCTTCTGGAGATTTCTCCTAAATACCTTATAGAATGGCTGGTTTAACAGGTCAGTTTGTTTTCTTCAAAATTAGCCTTAGATAAGAATACAGTGACCCATTTCAAACCAAACTATGTGTATTTAACACACTTTCGTAAGATTTGCTGTTGAGAGATTATTTTTATAATCAATGTAGAGCTTGAGACAGTGCATATGGGGCTACTCTGCTGCTGCTCTGCACTCAGAAGTGCCACACGCAATCCTAGTTAAGCCCAAAGTAAAAGCCTAGCCTGGCTTGCCAAAGCACGAGATGCGGTCAATCACTGCTATTACTCAGAGCATGAAAAGCTATATCTCCATCATCCTCACCAATTCCAGTCAGGACTTCTGAGTAGACTATGCAATGACTGTCCAAATGAAGAAGGTTCTCTGACATTGGTGTCGGTGTTTGAAAGTCCGGTATCAGTAGGATAATGTGCAAGACTCTGCACTCAGCTCACTATTTAGCAATAAACACTGAAGCTCAGTGTTGCAGAACTTTTTTTTTAATTCAGTTACAAAACAAAAAGCACAAAGCAGGTCTCATGAGGAAGGACCTACAGACACACAGGTGTCCCTCCCTGATGAGACCTTCTTTGTGCTTTGTAATCACGCTGTTCATTTTTTATTTTGTAACTGAATAAAAAAACAGTTCTGCATAATACACAGAGCTTCAGTGTTCACTAACAATAGTTGGCAGTGCAGAGTATTATACAGTAATCCCATGTTAAGACTGTTTGTAAAGCGTGTCCTGTACATTACTGTTCCAGATGCCTGTTAAGAAAACACTTTTTTCTCCCACACCCTCCGCTCTGTCCGGTTCACTACTGCCCCCAACAGTCGTACACTGCAAACCATTTCTCCATTTTCTTCACATCTTCCTTCAATGCCTCGATCCCCTCATCAGTGTCCAATATTAAAAAAAATCAGGCACACATTCCCTTGGATCCTTCCCTAATGTTGCATTTAAAGGGTATCCTGACAACAGAGTGCGGAGGAACCATGTCAGAAGCAATAAAGGTTACCAGGATTTAAGAGCATTTTGTGGTTGTGGGGGCGTTTCCGCTGTTACTGAATGTTTCTCATCCCTCCCCCAAACATGCGGCGGGCAGAGCTGTTTATAATAATAACACCGGGGGGTGTGGGGGGCAAATCCTCCTGAATAAACACAGGGACAAGCAGTCGCTTCGGCTCCCACATGTATTCCACTCATCTTTGGGGCGACAAAATTGCAGGTCGCTCTCATGCCTCCTGACATAGTTCCTCCACTCTGATGTCCCACTCCCTGGAAAACTCGCTCTAATGTGGGTAACCCCATTTAAAGATGTTGAAAAGTACTGGGCCCAAGACTTATCCCTGTTATCCCTGGAGCATCCCACAGCTGCTTCTCTTACCTCCAAGTGTAACCTGTAGATGGCGCTATCCCAGGGGCTACTACCCCTGCCTGATTTGCCACTAACAGGTTGAGGGGCCTGGATCCAATGGCGGGTGCCTCCACCCAGAGGTCAGGGTTTGCAATAGTTAAACTAACTTGGTCACAGCCCTCTGGGACACTGCAACCCCCCTTTCTTCCCACTAGTGGCCCACACAATATATCAGAATTACCTTCACAGTATACACTTACCCCAGGACTGGTTCGGCACTGGGACCTCCTGTGAAATGAGATACAGTGCAACATTCACAGTACAGTGCTTTAACATACACAAATACCTCGGGCAGTATAACTTTGCTGAAACAAGCAGCTCTGATTTATTTGAGGGGATATAACAAGGACAGGGAAATCAGGTTAATTAGCTTATCACTCTAATAATCTACCTATGGCTCTGTACAGGCCTATCCCTATCAGTTACTGTCCTAGGTACACCCAAGCCCTAGTAAGCTAGTCCAAACCGTGGCAGCTGGTAGGGCCCTTTCACACAGAAAAAGGAAAAATTAAACAGTCAGCAGTACAGTAATTCCATTTGGATTTAATGTGGCAATTCAACAGGAGGCGACCCTGAATTAGTACTCACGACCTCCAAATAAGATAGGGTCCTTCAATGTCAGCAGGGCTCACTTGAAGTACACAAACCTCTTCACACATCCATATAAAAAAGCACTATACCAGGCAGGCTGCATCTGTATCCGATCGTAATTACAGCACAATACAGGAGAACACACAGCAGATTCAGTTCCTGACAGACCGAGTGCAATTTTCAGCAATTCCTCCAGTCTTCTACAGGGTGAGCCTGGTTTCTCTTCAGAGATCCTTTGATTCTTTTCACAGGACGGATTCAGTCCTAACAAGCTGTTACACAAGCTGCAGACCGGAACTCTGGGCCTTACACACGTTTTGACTAAAACTGCACACTGAAAAAGCACAGGGCTCCTTCCTTCTTCACTGCCAAAGCTCAACTGAAACTCCAACCCGACAAAACCGGGCACTTCCTTTGAGTTCCTCCCAGTTCTTGACTGGATTGGCTGTCACTCACAATAGACTGCTGCTGTTGGTCCAAAAGGCACTGAAGTCTAAACTACATCTCCCAAGTCACTGCCCACTAATCCTCTGTGGCTGGCTCAGATTATGAGTCCAAGTTCTGATTCGTCCAAGGCACCATTTTAGAGCTAGCTTACCCACACTGATTGGTCCAGTTCAGCAGTTCAAAACTAGAATGGGAACTAGCAGACACAGTTCTGACTGCAAAGAAAGCAGGTTAGACAAACTGTAATTTCATTATTACTCTAAATAATTTCTGGCAAACAGTTACATCTTTCAGATAGGTTCCTTTGCACTCTAGTGACTGCAAAAATGAAGTGAATTGGCAGCAGCTCGAGTGGTACTCAGAGAAGCACACAGTCCCCCATACAAACTAATTATGTCTGCAAGCAGACAGCTCTTAAAGAGACAGTACCAGAGGCTCTAAAAACACTCACTGATAAATGGCTTAAACGCCAAACACCATTCAGGCTTGGAGCATTCAAGCAAGCTCCTGGAAGTCTTTTGGGAACCCCCATTTGCAGGGGGGTTACACAAGAATTTCCCAAGACTACTCTTTGTGTTCTCCCACCCAGCCAGTCCCTGACCCATCCTGCAAGCTTGTCTCCTACCCTTCAGTTCCTCCAATTTCTTAATTTTCCCATGCAGGATTGCGTCAAAGGCTTTGCTAAAGTCCTGTAAGTATGTCCACTGCCTATCCTTTTCCTGCTGCCTTTGTGACCCAGTCAAATAAGTCAATCAGATTTGCCTGACACAACCTACTCATTGTGAATCCATGCTGTTTTTTGTGCTGGAATACATTGGCATCCAGAAACTCCATCATTGACTTCCAGTGCAGCACTCAGGGTAATGGCTGCTTAATCTCCCAACTCCACTGATCCACAAGCTACAACTGCAAATCTAGCCCTCTAAACGCAAATTATAACTGTTAAATTTGATAAATATCAGATGGCTAGCAACAGAAACAAAGGAGGGACTAATAGTTTTCAGATATTTACACAAGAATCAGAGACCTCAAATCACGAGCAACCTGAAGTGGAGACCTCGCTAACTGCAGCCCAGAAACAACAGGTGCAAAGCAAATCTTCGAACAGTAAAACCAAGAAATCTGCCAACATGGACCAAAAGCTGGACAAAATCCTGAATGAGATCACTGACCTAAAAACAGAATCTACAAATTTCAAGCAGCACCAAGAAACGATGCAAAAAGAAATCGCAGATGCCTGCTCCAGAGTGTCGCTGATCGAGCAGACCGTCTTAAAACAGGGAGAGACAGTATCCCAACTACAATCCACATACACAGCAAATTACCCATCTCTGCCAACTAACTGTGGAGTGGCAGGAAGACGCTGAGAACCAGCACAGACACCATAACTCTCCCATATATGGAATCCCAGAATAGTGAGGGCAAGACCTAGAGGGATTCATTACAACAGTTCTGAAAATCTCCCTCTCTTTAAACCTGGACCTTGATTTAGAAATAGAATGCACGCATACAGCGCTAGGCCCCAAGCCTACCCAACCACATGCTTGACCACACTCTATAATAATTAGGTTCCTCCATTACAGCACCAAGGAACTCCTCCTGAAGAAAGCTCAGTCTCTGGGGAAAGTACAATACGGCACCGAGCGCATATTTTTTGACAACAATTACGCTCCCACCACAATGCAGCACAGAAGGGCCTACATCCTTCTGTTCCCACTTCTGAGACAGCACCAACTAAAGTTCAAAACCCCCTATCCTAGCCACTTAACTGTTCAGTACCCCTTCAGGGCAAGTAACTTATGAATCAGCAGCAGAAGCGACACAGGACTTTTCTGCCAGAGTCTATTCTTTGCCAACTAACACATCTAATGCTCAGCACACCAGACAAACGGGCCTTTCTCTAGAGCAGGACAGCAGGGACAACAGAGCCAACAAGGGCCTAGCAGCAATAAAGCAGCTTTTGTCTCAATTCACCAGACAAGAAAACTGATCAGGATTCATACTGCACACTCAGTCAAGAGGTGAGTGATTCCTGGGCTCTTATCCGTCTAGCAGGCTCCTCCGTGGGTCCCAGTGGGTCTGGTGGGGAAGGGGGCACTATGCTTCCATGTGGACAGGGGACAATCCAGGCTCACTGGAGGGGTGATTAATTGGCTACTCCCCTTCCCCCCAGCTGTTGGGGAGACAGAAGGGGGGGCGGGGATGGACTCTTGATGCTCCTGGGGACCTGACTTCATAAGGAGGGGACCATGGCTGCTGACAGCTAAACGTAGTACTGGGCATGACACTGCTCAGATATTCCTCTATAGCCATACCTCAGTCCAACTTCACCTCATAAGGCAGAGTGGCAGCAGAAGGTGCTTCTTAGGGGGGAGCGGAGACTGATTAAGAAAATGGACTGATGTCCTAAGGCTGGGAGTAATTTAAATTGCTTATTCTCTGGTAGGACCCCAGAGGATTGCCCTCCCAGGAACCCTGGAGATTCATACAATTCAGACAAAACACCCAGCATCCCTCAGTCGTATCCACCCCTGGGGGAGGTTTGCCCCCCTCCAGCTTCAGGGACAGGGTCCTCGAATTACACTGCTCATAGTTCTGCAAGATAGCTGTAGGTAGACATTACATATATGAGGGGGATAAGGAGGATTTCTGAAATGCAGACCCCAGTGCTGAACAGGGGTGGGTGGGCTGGAAACCCCCTCCTCAACCAGCTGCCCTGGAAATTCTTTGGACAGAGCAGTAAATTATGGGTCCTGTCAGAGGGCTGGGAGATGGTCCTGTCCCCTAAAGAGAGAGTGGCTTTTGGCATCACCTGTAACCAGTGTAAGGTCCAGTGGGTCCCCCACAGACTCGCAGGTTCCCTTGGGGAGGGGCTGGGCGGGAGAGACTGAATCACCATTATAGACAGCTGGGGACCCCATTTATAATGGCTTAAACTCAGAGCATATGAACTTACCAATTATAGAAGACCTTTGAACAAGACCGAAGATAACCCTACTTTCAGTATGGCTGGACTGACCCCCAACTAACTTTCCGTTCCTTATATATTGTGATCACTCCTGAGCTAAGAAGATGGACAGCCTCTAGAACTCAATCAGCAGGGGCCTATTCAGGGTTATGAGGGAATGCAGTTAATGCATAGCTGTAGTTATATGTAACATTTCCCTCCAGTATATAACTATATGGAACAAGCTTGGGGCAGTGGGTCATAACTACCCAGTTACCTGCCAGTCATGCACTCTTTTTTTCCCCAGCCCCATCCACATTCCTTCTCCCAGCTATTGTGGTTTGGTCTTATAATTGTATCTCTTAACCCCCGGCACACCTTATTTTGGGGGCAAAAGTATCCCCAGGGGAAATTCTCCTTTATGGAGTCATTGGTTCCCACCTAGGCGGGAATATATCCTGCCTCCTCTTTCTGCTGTTAGAGGAGCAGGAACTGGAAGTCGCCTTTTCACCACACTGTATATAGTTACTATTTTTTCATACAACTCTACCCAGTTGGTTATTTACATGTAGAATTAATAGATTTCCCTCCCCACTCCATACCTTCCCCACAAAAACACAGATGCAGGATTGTACAAGGTCTTCATTTGTAGATCACAGAGGGTAAATAAACATGAGGGTGTCCGTCCAATGCAAGGAGTGCTGGTTGGACCAAAGCAGGGAGGAGGCTCACACCAGGAAGCAACATTGATTAAAACATCATGGGATCCCCCTTTAGAATAATTTCCCATAATGTGAATGGGCTTAACGGGTCAATTAGATATCGGACAGTCAAGGCCCTTCAGAAAATGAAACCCAATGTTTTGCTTTTACAGAAACCCATTTAAATACTTGAAACATCAGAAATTATTAAAATGTGGGTTTTCTCAGATAGTTGAGCCTTCCTACAGGAGGGGCAAGAGGAGAGGAGCTACCATATTAGTACCTCGATCCTCTCCATTTACATTAATTGATCCATACACAGACCCAGAGGAAGACTGGCCCTAGCTATAGGCACAGTTCAGGGTCAACCTCTCACTATCTGTAGTACTTCTATTCCCCCTCAGAGTTTCGACAGTCCAAAGAGTAATAGATCAAATTCTCACCAGACAGAAAGGAGTTCTGATTGTGGGAGGTGATCTCAATTGCCTTTAAATCCTTACTGGACTCTTCAACCTTGCGTCCAGCCGACAAACCACTGGGCGACACTTACAATGCCTGCTAAAAAGATGTGGGCTTAAGTGGACTCCTGGGCCTAGTTAAACCCCACTAAGAGAAAATGTACTTACTATTCAGTGGCACACAAACATTACTCCCACTTAGATTATCTGTGTATTAGCCAGGAACACAAATCATTAATTCGGAAGGTGGACATAAAGAATATCTACCTTCGGATCATGCCCAGTGGAACCTGAACTTGAAATTATCCAGGAACAGAAATCCACACAGTGAGATTTAAACCCTAATTTTGAGGGATCCAGAATTCAAAGATCTTATAAAAATATAATCTCTGTAGTCATAGGAGACAATGCCTCCCCTCAGACCTCACCTCAATTACTGTGGGACATCATTAAGGAAGTCCTTCAAGGCTATATTATTGCTTACGCCCACAAAAAAAAAAAAAAAAAAGGGACCTCAGACTTACAGAACTCCAGCAACGCTAGAGAACTTGCAGGAGCTACGATTTTTTTTTTTTTTGGGGACGGACGGGGACTCCAGAGTGTCTAAGCACAATTATGTCAAACACAAGCAGAACCAGTCTTGTTAATAGCCAAAACAGAACAAGCTGTTATGTGGCTCCACCAAAAATATTCTGAGGAGGAGCCAAAACCTCTAGGCTGCTGGCCTATAGATTCCGTAGAGCAGATGCAACAGGTAACGATTAGTGAAATAAAGATCCCAAAACTAATCTTCAGAAATATGGCTCCAGCAGAAACTAACTGTTTTAGGGAATATTTTCATTCCCTATACTCCAATTCCCAAGATTCACAACAAATCGAGCAATTGTTGGCAAAGGTCCAGCTTCCCACCTGACCCCATCTCAGAGAGATTCTTTAACATCCCCAATAACATTGGCAGTTACATCACACTATTAAAAATTTTAAAAAATGGGAAAAGCCCAGGCCGGATGGTTATGGGGCAGAATTTTACAAGGGAGAGAGAGAGAATCTATAAAAACTCCATTACTGGAAAGCTATGCAAGCTAGTCATAATACCATGACTTTCCCGATCTCCTGGAAACAGGCAACTATCTCTGCTATTTTGAAACCTCATAAACCCCCTCATTTGTGCGATTCTTACCGTCCAATCTCGGTTCTTAACCAAGATTATAACATTTATACGAGTATTTTAGCTCACAGATTGTATAATATACTTCCTGGAATAATACATCCCCGATCAATCCTGTTTAATTAAAACCAGGCAGACTACAGATAATATCAAGCATACGTTATTTCTCATTAGCCACTCTTACTGAACAAAATTCCCCCTCCTATTATTAAGTCTCGACCCCCAAAAAGCTTTTGATAGGGTCTTGTGGGAGTTTTTACACTCCACCCTATTCAAATTTCATTTCCCACAGGGCTTCCTAGATACCATAAAGAGCATCTATACCACCCCAGAGGTGGTGGCAAAAATCAGTGGTTCTCACTCAACTAGATTCCTCTGCAAAGGCGTTACACGACAAGGGTGCCGCTGTCCCCTTACTTGTTTGCCCTATCGTTGAACCTATTGCCCAGTTTCTCAGACAGCATGAGGACTTGACAGGATGCCACATGAAGGGAGAACATCACGAAGTGGCATACTATGCCGATGATCTGCTCCTCTACGTTACCAACCCTGAATCTTCCTTGGCCTCTTTATCTAGAATTTTACCTATAACTGAACACGTTTCTGGTTATAAAATAAACTAAGATAAGTCGGAGGTACTGGCTTTAAATTACGTCCCCTCCTCCTCTACTATTATGCAGAAATTCCCCCTAAAATGGAACAGACCATATCTAACATAGCTGGGTATTAAGATAACCCCCCATCCTCCTTCTTAATTAAAATTAAACTATGACCCTCTCTCTCTGTGGCTATTCAGGCAGACTTGCACAGATGGTCTCAGTCACCAATATCAATATTACAGAGAGTGTAGTCCATTCAAATGAATGTATTGCCTAGAATTCTATATATTATGCAGAACATCCCATTACCTCCCATCCCAGGAACTAAAGAAATGGTAGAGGCTATAAATCAATTCCTCTGGAAAATACCAGGCACGTATAGCCTTCAATAAACTCCAACTACCAGGGTGGTGTTAGCACTCCTAACCTAAACAAATACTTAACAGACACTACAATATGTCCAAATGGTTTCACTGCTAATCAAACTCGGATATGGACAGCACTAGAAAGGCACCTTTCTGATATTCCCCTGTGCGACGAGCAGGTCTTTCAGCCGAACCCTGGTCAGGAGGAGGAGCAGATTCCCATATTCACAAAAGCCATTATCCAATACTGGAGGAGGGGCCCTTGATTCTAGGGAACTTCACTCTGTGGCTAAATGGATGGGTATCCCAGCAAGGGACGAAAGGTTCCTCCCAGGCAGATTGGATCACACATTTCAACTCTGGCAGGAGAAGGGACTTGCCCATACTTATCAGTTTTTTTCAAAATGGAACTATTAAAACCTTCCTCCAGCTACAGGAGGAGTACTCACTACACCATTGGGATTTCTTCCAATACTTACAAATCAGACATTATTTAACATCTGAATTAGAAATAAATGCCTCAGACCAACAAGCACATCCTCTAATCTGTTTTAACGCAGCTGTCCACTCCTGAATCCCAGCAATACCTTATTTCCCGCTTTTATAAAGCACTCCAACAGTCCTTGAATCAAGCTATTGAACTTATCCACACAAACTGGGAATCAGAACTGTTGATAACTTTAAAGGATATCTAAACAACATTTTGACAACGAACTATTCAAAAATCTGACTCTGTAGGTGACTAAAGGAAAGGCTGCTGTTTTCATTAATCCTAAAACTACATTTATATAATTTACCTAAATGTGGTTCCAGAGCATTTGAAAATTGTAAAATCAGCCTTCCAATTTCAAAAAAGCTGTCTTACCTGCTTCCTAAAATGGCTGCCAAATGTGTTATGTGATTACATAATTGGAACCAAAGTCAGAGAGATATATGGCTCTCTATAGTGCTAACTAGTTCTTTTTTTCCCTTTGTACAGAATTGTTTCCTCCAAATGGTCAAAACCATGTGCATTATTTTGTATAATACACATGTTAGGCTATGGTTCTGTTCATTTTGTTTACTTTAACATGCTGAAATTGTGTTTTAATCCAACCGATTTTCTCTGTGGCAAACCACAGTGCAGTACAAATCTTGAATAACCTGGTGGCCTAGTGGTTATGGCAGATCCAGGATGCTACTATGGGGGTGCTGGGGTGGTGTGCATGCTTAATATGCACTTTTAAACATTTTTATTAAATCTTTATATTTTCTGCTATTATTCTTTTCTAGTACTCTTCTGACAGAACCTACAAATGTAATCCATAGTTTGAATGTAAACATTTGTACAATCAATAAATCAGACTTCTTCAACAAAGTGAAATGCAGCAGCAAGCAAGTATGTTACTGTGTGTGTGTGTGGGGGGTTGCAGCCACACCCTTCACCATCCCCTAGAGCCACCACTTTTTGTAGCAAAGTTCTTGTGTAATTCAATGTTAGAGTTCATACTTTCTTGAAACTCAAATATATACTTGTCTTCTTTTTCCATGGAAATAAGAAGAATAAGAATCAGCATTTATATAGTGGTTTTCATACACGTCGTTTCCCAAAGAGCTTTACAAGCAATACTAGACTGGTAGTGAAGTGACTGAACGTGTAGTGGCAACCATTTCATTCATTAATATCCACACACCGCCTTGGACAATTGCATGAACTGGTTTTATGGGAAGGGGAATGTTGGCCAGGACAATGGGGTCAGGTAGTGATCAAGGTGTTGGCAGCCCCACATCTTATTTCTCACAGTAATCTGCTCATACTTCTCTCCTTCTGTCGTCCTCTTCCCTGAATATACAGTCCGACCTAGATTATCCAGACCTTGCAGGGGCATCGAAACAGTCCAGATAATGGAACGTCCAGAAAATCGGAAAAAATGTAAAAAGAAGACAAAATCTGAAAAAATGTTTAAAGAAGACACTGCACGTCAATAACTAGTGTGCCTATTTTTATTTCATTTAAAATTAATGTACATGTAATTAAGAAATTACTACAGTATTATGAACTACAGCTAGCTCTACTCAGTTTTTAAAATGGGTTTATTTTCATCTGCCTCGCCCACTATATTTTTTGCAGGCTAGTGTGAGCGAAGCGGTTCAGGGTCAGTAGATGAATAGGGTCTGCATCCGATTGTCTTTCAAGCCATCTTATGGCATTTTTAAAGTTTTCCACAGCCTGAGAGTTACTCACAACCACCTCATTGCAAGCTTCGTCCTCATCGGACTCTGTATCCATGCTCTTCGGTTCTGTGACAAGTGTGATTATGTCACAGTCTGTAAGTTCGGGGCAGTCATCAGTTCTCAATCTTGACGTTTAACTCTCCCAATGTCAGCTTCTAGTGCCACGATCGTCAGCTGGTTCAGCTCCCTGACTATCCTCCTCTTCATTGTCATCTGCATCTGTGGGTTCTACAACAAGTTTTAGAGTCGATGTAAAAGATTTTGAAATGCTCTCTGGTGTCGTCTCAGCCCAGGAGTCACCTATCATATATGCCACATCTTTTAGTGTCAATTTTTTCAGGCAGTCCACAATAGACACATCTGGCTCAGTTTCAGTTAGGATACAGCGCAGCAAGCGTTTTCTGTATCTTTTTTTTAGTCCTTCAAGAATGCCGTGATCGAATGGCTGAAGGAGAGAGGTCACGTTTGGAGGCAGAAATTCACATTTTATTTTGCCATCCCTAGACTTCAAACCTGTAGGATGTGCCGAGCAGTTGTCTAACAGGAGTAAGGCTTTAGGCTGCTGTTTAAGCATTCGCATGTGTTTGCGGACCTCAGTTACAAAACATCGGTGGAACCAGTCTGTGAAGAGGTCACTGCTCATCCATGAACTTCTCTGGCTCTCATAAACTATTGGCAGAGCTGTCATGTTTACATTTTAAAACATGTATGGATTAGCAAACTTCCGATCATGAATGGCTTTAATTTGTGTGATCCAGTAGCATTTGAACAGCCAAGAAGTGTAATCGGTCTTTAATTTTTGTAGCCTGCTGCTGTTTGCTCTTTTGAACTGGCCAGTGTTCGATCGGAAGCAGCTTCCAGTAGAGTCCCGTTTCATCTGCGTTATAGATTTGTTCTTGTGTGTATCCCCTCTCATTGACTAGCTTATGCAGTTTTTCAATGTATGGCTGCACCTCGTTTACATCAGCTGACATGCGTTCCCCCTGGATCTCCAGCTGTCTGATGGAGTGTCTTTTCTTAAAACGCTGTAGCCACCCACTGGATGCCTTAAAATCTCTTTGTGAGCAGTTCTGACTGCTAGCGTAGTTGCTAATTTCATTATTAAAGTGCAGTGCTTTTTCCTGAAGCATTGGGCCAGACACTGGAGCACCCTTACTCCGCTGCTGTGCGAACCAGAGTAGGTGGCTTCCTCTAGTGTCTCATCAGCTGCAGGTTTCAAAGTTTTCGTCGTTTCAGCTCCCAGTCATCTTCCACATTGGTGGCATGCGAGCAGCTGATCCGTTGTTTTTTATATCAGAAACTTGCTGCTTGCTTATGCCAAACAAAGACGCAATTGATACATTTTTTTCACCTTTTCCCAAACGGTCAAGAATTGCAATCTTGCCACTGATTGCCAAGATCCGTCTTTTTCTCTTTGTGGCAGCTCCGTGGGATTCCATCAGCTAAGCTGAAAAAATAGATTTTATGCGGATCGAAGCTCGCAACTTGAGAGAGGAGACTATAAATGGTACTGAAATAATGGTCTTTATTAGCACCTGCTTAAGTGATTAAGTGACTCATTGATTAAGGGTAACATTCAAATAAGGATTAGCATTAGCACCTGATTAAGTGATTGCTTAGCTAGAACAGGTGTTCACTGTTTTCTCTCATAGCCTGCAGTTAAAAAAAAAAAGATTAAGCGCAAAGCAGTTTACTTTTACAATCGCAAAGCAGTTTGCTTTCACAATCTGGGACCAGATCACAAGTCGGCTTGGTGGTCCAGGATGTCGAGTTGGACTGCAGCAGTACCTTGCAAAAGTGACCTTCTCAGTCCCTCTCTGATATTCATTCTTCACTATTCCTCCTCACACCGAAAACTGGTAAGCTCATCATACTAACCGCGTTCATGATGCAGAAGGGTAGTGAACTCACCAGTTTTTGGTGTGGGGAGCAGGTGAGAAGAATGAATGCCAGACAGGGACTGAAGAGGCCATTCCAGCAGGGTACAGCTACTGTATATACAGGTTAGTTGAAGACATGAAGGAGGAAGTTGAGCAGATCACTGTAAGATCTGAAATGTGGGATGCCAGCATCATTGATCTCTACCTGACTCTGGATAGAGTAGCCAGCGATGACAATTACTCAGAGTGGCAGGCAGAGCTGCACCTAAACTGTTACTTGAATTCAGTGTGGGAGATTACCCTCGGGTGGGGTGGGGGGGTGTTGATGTTTCTTAGGACAGTATTGAGGGAGTTGTGTACAGCTCATTCAAGATTTGGAAGGGCGGTAGCCAGCCAACTTGCATTGTGGAGTACAGCACAGAAAAGTACTGGAGAAGAATTGCTGGGAACTGTCCTGTGGAGTTCTGCAGATCACAGGTAAAGGAGTAGACTGACACTGGAAGTTGGGTGGATTCTCTCAAGGTATTAGTATGCCTCTCCTACTAATAATATTGTTATCCGTTGTAAGTGCAGCCCTTATGAGGGCATGAACAGCAGTTTTTCTGGTGGGTCATGATGTTATTGCTTGCCTTCCAGGAAGACCTAGTTGTTGGTTAATGAGGTGGGAAAAAACACAACAGAGAACTGTACATACTACCTTCACTGTGCAGAAGGATGGTGATCCACTCAATGTTTCCTGCAGGGAACAGAAGTCAAACACTGAGAATGTGGACTGGAGTGATTTAGGAGGCATTTTAACAGTGCCAGCTGATGATGCGTATTGGTGTAGGTGTGCACATCTCTCTGAGGTACAAGATTATAATCTGAGCTGTGATAATTCTCTTCATGAGACCGTAAGCTCATACATTATGCGGCCCCAGGCAGTACTAGGGACAGGGTAAGGATAGAGGGGTGTTCAACAGAAGGCAGACTAGGTGCAGGGGGTTCACATGGAAAAAGAAAGCCTTATTTGTGGATTAACAAGACAGCATGAGTTTTGGAACTGAACCAACTGGTACTTTGCTGTGTGACCCTGAGCAGGTCACCAAACTTCCTTGTGCTCCCAGGCCACACCTGTAACACGCTTTCAACTTAGAGTGTCTCTTGGTTAACAAAAACAAAATTCAGTGCATCACATAACCACTAGATCATCAGGTAATTGAAGTGTTGTACTGTAATTCAGTTTTTCAAAGAAAAAAGTCAGCTGGATTGCAAAACATTTTCGGCAAGTTAAAGTAAACAAAATGAACAAAATCATAGCGTAACATGCACACTGATCAAAATAATCCACAAGTTAATACATGGTGTTGATCATTCTGGTACAACAATTCAAAACAAAGAGGGAAAGAAGAACTTGTTAGCACTATAGAAATATATGGGCTCCATCCTGGGTCCAATACTTTCTAGTCTCTACCTCAACACCCTCCCCAGCTCATGTACTGGCAAAATGCTGCTCTACACAGACGATGCAGTCCTCGTTGCCTCACATCCCAATCCCACCTCCTCAATTATCCTCCAGCAAGCTTACAACCAAGCTGAAAGGTGGTTCGGAGACCCAGACTGGTCATTAACCTAAAGAAAACCAAATCAATGCTCTTCTCCCACCACCAAAATAAAGCTAAAAATACCCCCTCTTGATTATCCCCAGCACTCTGCACCAGCTAGAACAAGTGACCACATACACTTACCTAGGCATCACGTTCCAATGCACCCTCTCCTTCCACCACATTAATGCCCTGTCAGCCGCCATTAACTCTCGGATTGGCCTGCTGTACCGGCACAGGGACTACCTGCCTCAGGTTGCCCTCAGGCTGGCCATCACCTCCTCCGTCTTGTCCCTCATGGACTATGAAGCTTGCCTATGCGCTACAGCTGACAACACTGCCCTCTCCAAAATCAACTCTCTATCAATAAGGCCTGTAGGCTCCTGACGGTGCCCCAGCCAGAACTCACACCTGCCTTCTCTATACTACCACCAGT
This sequence comes from Neoceratodus forsteri, assembly GCA_016271365.2. NCBI lineage: Eukaryota > Metazoa > Chordata > Ceratodontiformes > Ceratodontidae > Neoceratodus > Neoceratodus forsteri. Next base: position 1,317,823,195 of record CM057455.1, on the reverse strand, counting down.
CTTCTCAACTTTGAGGGTGACTGCTCTACCAGACCTGCTTTCTCGCTAAGAAATCTTGCTAGACTCCCCCCCGAAAGGCCCCACCTCCACAGCAGCCATCTCATTCACACCACCCATACCTCTGTTAAGGCCACTTTCAAGGTGCCCAGAACCAAGACCTCTCTTGCCCAGAGATCCTTCCTCTACCAAGCCCCCACCTGGTTCAACTCCCTCCCTGGCTGCATCTCCAACTTGCCAAAAACTGGCTCCTTCAAAACAGCCCTTCGGAATCATATCTTTAATACCTACTGTTGTAGATGCAACTAACCCCCTGTTGTAACTTGTGGTTCCCACCCGCCTTGCCCCGGTTCGACAACGTCCACTGGACAGCCTCTCCTCCCCCAGACCTACCTCTTCCCTACTAGGTCCAAACAGGAATGTAACCCACTGTCTTTTCTGAGGACCTATTATATCCATTAGTGTAACTCACAATTTTGTAACATTATGTAATCTAAGTAACGTACAAACTAGTACATCATGTAACCTAAGTGTATCTATATTAAATGTTCCTTTTACTGCACTTGTAATGTTATCCTGTATTTTAATCTGCACTGCAATAACTGTCTTGATGTCTGCCCCCATGACAGAGGTGCCTCTGTAAATGAGTCTCTGACTCAAAGGTTGTAAACCGATTTGTAATGAATAAATATGGAGTCTCTGTCTGTGGCTCCGATGATGTCATCATGACTCATCACTTAACTCACTTGGCAGACATCCTCGGGAGAAACCAAGGCTGTTTTGAAAGTGAAAGCATACCTCTCAACCTCTCAGCATTAAAAATCATAGCAAATGGTCAGAATGTGGAGCACTTTCTTATTTTAAACAATATTATGTCTACAGATAGTGGGCTCCATATAGTAGGTGATAAGGAATATTTCTATCAGCTTAGTTCAATGATTTAATACTTTGTGTGTCCAGAAATAGCTCTACCATTATGAGGAACATCAGTAAACTTGTGAGGAGCAAGGGTAAATTTGAGTGTGAAAATCACTGCGCTATGCGGAATTCACAGCAGTTGAGAGGCATGAGTGAAAGGCTGATGTTTACATTTTTCAAAAGCTATGAAACTGCATTTATGTTATTTACATAAATGCAGTTTTAGCATTAATGTAAACAGCAGCCTTATCTTTACCTCACAATGAAGCCAGATTTTGGAGTTTGCAGTTTTAAAAAACTGCTTGTTTAGGTGCCCTTTAACCGCTAAGGACTGGCTGATGATTTGGCGACTACAACACAAAACCACCTGCTCATACACCTGGCGGGAATTCTCCTGGAAAATAGCAGCCCATTATTTCCGCATCACAGGTCATGGCAAAATTTCTAGTGGAAGGGATTCCTCTTGCTGGAGGGCTGTGGGGTGGAACTCACACTCAGACTCGCATATTATGGTCTTGCACAGTCCTCTCCGATTCTGTGACTCAGTAAACCGGCTTATTTAGGAGTTGTTCCCCTCCTTGGGAGACATCACCCCACATTTGGTCCTACTGCTTTTATTACCCACATCAATTCCGAGATAAACAATCCATTTATTTATTAAATATATTGTTTAGGGCAGCTCAAAAAGCGATAACTAGACTTTGGTTAAAGCCAGACCCACCCTTTATATCTAGCTGGGAAAACCTTATCTATGAGGTATATAAAATGGAGTATATGATGGCCCGACTTCAAAACACAATTCCTGTTTTGACTAACAGATGGTCCAAATGGTTTCTTCATATATCTTCCTCACGTCCAGATCTTATCCCATAGAAAGAATGGGATGGGACAGGGGAGACAAATAGACCAATTTACAAGATTTTAAACTTGAAATCTAGCCTACTGGGGTGCCTTCCTCTCCCCCCTAAGAGACACCTAACTGCACACCCCTTATCTACATGTCCTGACATACCCAGAATTGCAACAGCCCGAGACCCGATCCTCATAAGATTTCTCCAATTAATGGTGCCTCCTCCCTGCTCAACACTCATCACTGGAACCCACTATCGATATTCTGTTACCACTAGCTAATCAATAATACCTAACTTTTTCTGTTCCATGTATGCTACATTTTCATTTGAATGCCTATCCTTCTATGTCTAAGATAACTGATATGTATTCATTTCCTGATGTCTCCGAAAATTTCAATAAAAATAGAGTTTAAAAAAAAAAAAGAAACCACATCATCATCCTCTTAATAATGTCCCCCTAGTAACTTGCCCATAAGCAGGGCCACTGGAAAATTGCAGGCGCAATTTTTCCGCAATTTTCACCCTTCTCCGCACAAAATCCACAATTTCTTGCAATTTCTTACATTTATGCAATTTTTGACTGAAATTGTATAAAAATATTTAAATTCTCAAGGAAATCTACTCAGATATGGTACACAGACTTGGATTTGACCAAAACAGTACAGTGTGAGGTAAGAAGGGGTCAAATGTGACTCTGCTTTCATGTGATTCACTTCCCTGCTTTGGTTTCAGAATCCTCTGGTCATCCAGTTGTAGACTTGAATGCTTAAAATCTGTGTTAAAGCAGACTATCAGAGAACTTTTTGCTGAGACAGAGACTGAAACAATAGTTGTGAGAAGAGGTGCAAAGTGCCCCATTAACCTAAATCAATGGTTCTCAGTCTTTGTCATAGTGAGCCTCCCCCAAGCCATGGAAAAGATCTTGAGCCTCCCCCAAATATTGAAATAATCTTGGGCCTCCCCATATAAAAATAGCATACTTTGCACAGTTCATCAGGAATAAAGTGAAACTCCTTTGAATAGTTGGTTCTCACTTTATTCAGCTTATTGACCACCGCCCGTCAACCTACTTGCTCTACTATTTTGATTCCAGTTATTATTACCCTTGTTGCAATACCTATATGGTCAGACTGCTTTCTCATTCTGTTTACCTTCTATCTGGAATAACCATCCTACCACCTCCACCCTCTCCCTCTTATTCTGCTCTTAAGCAACTCCTCAGGGATCCTTTTGCTTTTCTCCTGCTGTTGCTCATAGTACCTGTCTGTTAAAGCCTTGTATATGGGCTCTTATATTGGGCTATTCTGCACAAGCCTAATTGGTCAATTGTTGCCTCTCACTAGTTGTTTGTGGTTCCTATTTGTTTGCACTATTGTTCATTTTGTATTGCTTGACTGCTTTGCAGTTAACTTTGGAACTGCATTCACTTGCTACCCTTCCTCGAGTGCACCTGTAATAAGCCTTATCTCAGTGTATCTTTCCTGGTCACCAATATGTGAATAAATACATAAATTGCCCTGCTATCCTCTTTCAGTTTGCCTCATCCCGTCACACAAAATATCTTAAACTCAAAATTCAAATACACTATTTTTTCAGACTTGCTTGAGCCTCCCCTGGAACAGGTTGGGGCCTCCCAAGGGAGGCTGGCCTCACCATTTGAGAAACCCTGACCTAAATGAAGCCTTGACCACAATGCTTGTTTTTGAATGGTAGGGTAGATTTTTCTTGTATAAATACTTTCAATCTGAAAGGATTTTGATTCAAATGTGTCAAGAGTTTGGATGGCCCTGCTGATTATAAACTTGAATGTGCTTCTGAGGGGGTTGGTGACAATGATTCCTTACATGTCAGTCTGCCACAACTGTATACTCACATACAAAGCCTACAAAAAGCAAACATTTCTGAAAACATGCTGAACAGGTTAAGTACAGTTAAACAGTTACCTTCAAATAGACAAAATAATTGCAACCCAAGTAAAATCACTGCAAACCGAGTAGAACAAAAGTACAATGCATTAAAACTATTGTATAATGTAATGAAAAGCTATTGGTAAAAGCTGTTGGTATGATTTGATACTTTTATGTGATTTTAAATGCACTTACAGTGCTGATTAAGAACAGTAATCATTTAAAAAACATATATTTTCTTACTAGACCTTTATTAGGCACCCTGCTTATCTGTTTATTTTTTCTTGCACCAAAGCAAGTAGTTTAAACAGGCTTCATTATTTAACATCTAGAAACAGGCAACATATGTTGTTTCAAGATGTACTCAGTACAGACTAACTGTAAATTACTGAATAAAATCTAGTTAGCACTGCATGCCTTGGATGTCTTGATTTTTAGAAGATATGCTACATAATGATTAGTTTACAGTGGATTTCAAAAACACACATCTTTCTTCATATTAAAAGCATTTACAAGTGGCAATACATTTATCTAACAATTTATGTGATCAATACATGCTGCAGCAAACAATAAAATATTTATTAGGGGGCAATGGGGATGTATTGTGAACCCCCTCAATTTTCCCTCAATTTCTGCAAGAAAATCCCCGCATTTTTGGGTAAAATTTTCCGCAATTTTCCAGTGGCCCTGCCCATAAGGGACATCAGACTGACCTTTCTATAGTTCCTGGGTTCATCCCTGCTGCCACTGTTGTGCAGGGGTACCACACTACTTTTGACATCCTTCCACACAGGAGACTGGTAAGCAAGTTAGGTAACTTGGGGGTGGGTAACAAGGTGGTAACCTGGGTAAGAAACTGGTTGGCAGACAGGACACCGAGGAAAGGAGGGTGGCCAGCAGGGTACCTCAGGGATCAGTGCTGGGACTGGTCTTCTTCGATGTCTTTATATGTGACATAGCGTAAGGACTGCAAGGGAAGGTCTGCTTTTTTGTGGATGACAACAAAATCTGCAAAGAGTGGACTGCGTGTGTGTGTGTGTGTGTGTGTGTGTGTAAGATGGGCAGGGATTTCAAAGAATGGAAGAGTGGTCAAGGATAAGGCAGCTAGGTTTTAATGCAATAAAAGTGCACAATAATGCACTTAGGCCATAGAAATCCAGGGGCAAGAGTTCAAAATAGGAAGGGAGATACTGACAAAGACGAAACAGGAAAGAGACCTGGGGGTAATCATATCTGATTACCTAAAGGTGTCCATGCAGCGTGATAAGACAGTCAGAAAGGCTAGTAGGATGCTGGGGTGCATAGGAAGGGGTACTGCCAGCAGGAAGAGGGAGGTGCTGCCCATATACAGGTCACTGGTAAGACCACACCTTGAGTACCGTGTCCAGTTTTGGAGACTACATCCCAGCAATGACAGAGTGGAGGAGGTCCAAATGAAGGCTACAAAATGATGCAGGGTCTGCATCAGAAGCCCTATGCAGTGAGGCTAAGGAGCTAAATATGCATACCCTGGAGGACAGAAGGAGAGGGATATGACAGAGACTTTAAATACTTCACAGGGAATAATAAGATACTGTGAGGTATTTTCAGAAAAAAAGGTGCTCTAGAACAAAGGGACATGATATGAAGCTGGAGGGTGGAAAATTCAGGAGGGATGTCAGGAAGTACTTCTTCACAGAAAAGTTGGTGGATATCAGGAACATCCTCCAGTGGAGGTAGTTTGGGGGAGGAGACAGTGGTGGGGTTAAAAATGCCGAGACTAGCACAAGGGAATCGTAGGGGTAAGTGTGGGTGTGGGTGTGTGTGGGGAGGAGACTCCCGTAGATCAAGTAGGGTCTGCAGCAAAAATTGAAAATTAACAAACAAAGGTCAGAGTGGAGGAGCCAGAGCCCTCATCTGCCGTCACATTCTGTTTCTACCAGCTGCCCTCTGATCCAGTGGCACCTGTCTTGTTCCTAGTGAACAACGAAGGGTCTGCAACTGGGGTGGACAGCTCCTGCTGCATTTCTTTCAGCACTCTAGGCAGCAACCCATCTGTGCCCACTGATATGTCAATCTTCAGACTGCTTATTCCACTCAGCAGCATCTCCTCAGAGCCTGGCTCCATGTTAAATTTGATCCCCGCCCTTGAGATTGCACTCAGGTAGGGACTCCTTATCCACTACTGTGAACACCAAGCAAAATACTCATTTAATATTTCTACCATACCGTCCTCATACCATCCTTCCCCTTATTCAGTCTAATTATCCTCCCTTGGGCTTCTCCCCAATGCAGCAACAGAGCGTCCTTTCCCCCTTCTTTACTTCCCCTCTGCTATGTCTTCCTAATCCTTTTGTTGGCACCTCTCATCTTGGTTTGGTACACTTCCCTGTTTTCATCAGTCTGGTTAGCCTTGTATTTTTTGAAGGCCATCTTTTTTGCCTCACTGTCTTCTCCACCTCCTTCATGTACCAGACTGGTGTTCTTACACACGATCAAAAGCTATCCGCACTCACAAACTCAATGCTGCTTAAATTATAATTTAATCAAGTCATCACAATGTCTTATGACAACAGCAGCTGCTGTAATAAGACATTGTGGTGACTGTTATAATATAATTTAAGCAGCATCAATTTCTGAGTGCAGCTATACATACTTTGATTGTTGACAGGCGGGCTGCCCACCTACTGACCCACACCCCTGTCCTGCAGAAGCACAGGCAACATACTTCAGTTTTGTTTGTTTTTGCTACTGCCATAATATGGAGACTCAGTGCTTCACATAACCCTTTTTAATCAATCCCAGCTACTATGCACCCTACTTCTTCCCCACCAGCTTCTTCCATACTAGTTATATCATTCTACCCAAATCCACCTTTCTGAAGTCTGAAACCTTGGTTTTGAGTGCTTACTTTCTAACTCTAGTTTTGTATCAGTCACACAGTCAGGTGATCACTTGTTGCCAGGGTTCCCTTACTGTTGCCTCTCCAGTGCTACCCCTATTTGTAAGGATCAAATCCAGAATGGCCCTCTGCCTTATGGGCTCCTCCACCTTCTGTACCAGGACTGCATCCTGCAGGGCTCTATGAGCTCCTGGTTTCTTGTGCTAAGTGCTGCCACTGGTTCCTCCAGTCCACATCCGACATGAAGCCCCTCATTAGTAGCGTCTTCCTTTGGCTGCTCTCTTTATTACCTCTTGTAACTCCTTGTCCACATTTTCCATTTTGAGATAGCAGTTTATATGCCACTCCAAACCTGATAATCCTCCCTCATCTGTGACTACCTGTACCCACACTGCTTTCGTATCAGTGCCTCCCTCCATGTCTTTGTCCTACGAAGCCGATGTCCTCCTTCACGTACATGGCCACACCTTCCTCTTCCACTGCCTTCTACCCCCCCTGAAAACTGTATGCCAGTGAGAGCTCCCAGTCATGGTGCTGTGTAATCCATGTCTCCATTACAGCCATCAAGTCTAATTTGGCCTCTGCCACCAGTGCCTGCAAGTTACAATGTTAGTACCTAGGCTCCTGGCATTCATGACCCCCCCCCCTCCGAATTCCTACCTCCCTTTCTTTGTGTTGTCAGTTTTCTCCGTCTCTTTTTCAATCTGCCCCTTGGTCTTGTTCTCAGCTCCTTCCGTCTCTATAGTGTGATGGCTCTATATCCCCTGTATTACAGTCTCCTTCTTGAGTTCCTGTCGGTCCTACATAATGTTCCCATTTTATTTCCTCTCCCTCTTTCTTATTTTCCATGTCAGTGTCCCACACCCCTCCTGTGTCCTGTGTGCTCCCTTTTACCACAAAAGTGTCGGAGGAAACCCACCTCAGTGATGGTGCTCCCAAAGTGAGACCTGACCCAAGAGCAAGTTAAAGCCAGAGAGCTGCTGTTCACCCCACCCACTGTATGGCATGATATGCTTCTTGGGGACACCCCTCCACCTCTTGTTGGCCTGACTATAGCTCAGACCAGCTATACACAGAGAGGTTTGTGTGTAGATTGAGGGAGATTAGAAGGCTCTGGGAAACTCAGCACAAAGAAGGAGTGAGGTAGTGGTGAAGCTAAGAAGATTAACTGATTCACACACTGTCACACAGCTTAATAAGTGAATGTTCCTGTTAGATAAACACATACTTATCTTTAGTTATGTAAGCATACCTAATGACTTTTCATCATTGTGGCGAGCGTCAAACTTTCCAGATACACAACTAGAGCTTCAAACACAAACTGTTCAACCAGTGAACCTTCTTCTCTGTGGAAAAAAGTTAAAGAATATTTAATTCAAAATTCTGCACCAACAACTTTGCCAAAATAGCCTATTAAAACATGTTAGCTATATATCAGACTCCCACAGACTGGTGACATACATAAAAACAATTCTTAACTTTGTACTGGCAATCAACCTGTCAGAACACACTATTCAAAGGCTGCGTCACAACACAGCCCAGTGATGTCAAAATGAATAACACTGCATTCCAATCACTGGAAAGAAAACTTTATTCTGCCATCTGTATGCCAGTGAGAGCTGAGGTACATGTAACTAATCCCTTAGATACATGTAACTAATCCTAGGTCGTCCCTGAAAAAGGACTGTCAAAATCTCTGCGGACCTACCTGTTTACCAAATGTTAAATAAACAAATTAATCTAAAAAGGTAAGAAGTGTTGCTTTACTTAGTCATGTGACGGAGATGAACTGCTTGATAAAAGGTTGAAATGCTAATACCAGACTATTGGTGCTCAATTTTAACATCAACACTACCCTGCCACTGCAAGGGCAGGCCTCTTGAATGACCAGTAAAGACCTAGTGTCCATGTGTGACTAGATACAGGAAAATAAATTAACACTTGGACTGACTTGTCGTTCACTTCAGTAGATGTATTGCCTCATTTAATGATTTATAACATGTAAGAGTTGTGTACTATATGTTTGCCCTATTAAAAAAAAGGTTTAGATTAGATCACTTGGAGAACCAGTCCAGGGCTTTCAATTTCAGACTAGTGGGGCTCCAGGAGGAGTCTAAGGGAGGTCCCATCTGCAACAGAACTACTGACCACGTTGCTCAAGATGTACACTCCAGTATGGATTTTCTGCGCTTACCGGATTACAACACACCATCACAGCAACACTCCAGCACTGAGGACTCTGCTCTTAATGATTGACGGCAATGCAGAAAGGAAGGACTGAATTAGAATTTGGTGACCTGCATCTTTACCCGAACCCCAACTCTGCCATGAGCTTTCAGGGAGCTAGAGATAACTCCCTGCAACTTCTTGCAAAGGTGGGGATCCATTACGCTGGCAAACTGCACCTCTTCATGGACCCACAGTAAGCAGGTAAGCTGCTGAGCAAGATAAACTTGGACTTTACAAACAAGAAAGTTTATTCTCAAATACTTGGACATCGTTCCTGCATATTAATGCATTAGCATGGGGATATGGGGGTACATCACGAGACTAAGTATTTTCCTGGATGTAAGCGCTGTTGCATATTGCGCTAGTGATATTCTGGGACGACAGTTTGGGTTAATTCACAACAGGGTAAAGAAGCACTGCATGTTATGGTGACACATTTGGAACAATACCCTTTTAGCCGATTTTAGATTGCCACTGTTCTCCTGTCATGTAAGATTACCCTTTTCCCATCTGGAGTCTACTTTGGCATTTTTTTGATTTCTGAATCATTAAAAGGAGTACTTCTTTTATAACGCTATTCCTACACAGGCTTGCATCATTATTCTCAGCTGTTACTGAACATTAACTGCTTAGCATCACAATGGGCTAAACGGTATGGTTCCAAATGTTTCACCATAACATGCAGTGCTTCTTTACCCTATTGTAAATTAACCCAAACTGTTGCCCACCAGCACATACTGCTTACTGTCATAGCCTATACCTTGCTTTATCCTACTTCTTCACCTCTTTCTCTCTCTGACATTTCTACTTACCTCTTTCCCACCCACTATTTCCTAACCTACTCCCCTCGGTGCGTTATCCAATTACAGATTAGCACTTTACTCTCCCTAATGTATTTTATACGCTCCCTCTATTGTATTTTGTTATCTTGTAGATAGTCCCAATACATTGTTGTTATTGTATACTGCATGTTACTGCTGTTTAGTACTTACTCTAATGCACTGTACCTTACTGATGTATTTTACTGTCTACAATTTTCCTGTGTTATCTCATGATGTACTAGTCGTGCATTTTATTGTACTGCTTTCTCTGCACTGACTGTACCTCTTTTGTATTCTCCCGGGTCATGCCTGAAAATAGTCTTATGTCTAGCGTACCTACCTGGTTATCAAAAACAAATAAATAAAATGAACTAGGGTGCAACAGACACTGCTCAATAACCAAATGGGAAAATTAGTGCTCAAAAACAGCAGAGAATAAAAACAGGTTACTCATTTGTAACAGTAGTTCTAGGAGTGGTATATGATGTTCATCCACACTTCTTGGCATCTCCCTTTCCCCTATAATTATTGCCGGAAGGTCTTCAAGCTGGCTCCTCCCACCCACCTGGGTGGTATAACCGGCTCCAGCCCCATGATGCCAGATCTTAGCCCACTGGAAGCCAAGTTTGTGTGTCGCAGCCAGGAGGTCGGGTGGGTCAGTGTGGATGAACAACACATACCACTCCTAAAAAGTGTGGTTATGTAAAACTTACTGTAACAGTAAATCTTGATGAATGTCTCGTACAGTAGGATATTACTCTTGGGAGGTTCCAGCAGGCGCTGTCTGCGGCAGCTTCTTCAGCAGTTTTACAGGGACCGCCCGCACATGACATCACTTCTTTGCTTCCTATATAAGTGTGGGCAGTCCCTGGTATCCTCTCTGTTCCCCACCGGTTTCAGCTCGCAAAAGTGAAGACAGAGGGAAACTGAGGTACCAGTGTGTCCCAACCCTAGGTCCTTAGATCAGGATTTTTCCCTGTTAGAGAACGCAGGGGGACGGAGGGCGGGATTCTACCTACTGCAAGAGACATTCCTCAAAGATCTTCTGTTACAGTGAGTTCTTACGTAACTCCACTATCTTCTATTGAATGGTCTTTTGCAGTCGGTTGTTACTCTTGGGAGAGTTCCCAGCAGTTATGTCCAGGTGGGAGGACAGTTATGACAGGATGCCCTGTGGACGCTTGGCTGAAGGCCATTCTACATCTTGAGGCAACATCGAGATTGTAATGCCTGGTAAAGGTATGGATGGTAGACCAGATAGCTGCATTGCAAATATCAGTAATGAGGCACCCTTGAAACAAGCCACTGTGGCCACTACAGCCCTGGACATGACCCAGTAAGGGCTTATATTTTTTGTAACAAAAAGTAATGCAATAGGCTAGCCGGCAAGAGAGGGTGCGTTTTGCAACTGGAAGACCCTCATGACCTGGGGCAAAGGTGACAAACAGTTGTGAGGTTTTGTGAAGGGACTTCGTCCGACCAGTATAGTAACGAAGGATGCGGTGGACATCCATTGTATGCAGAAGATGTTCTCCCGGACTGGAGTACTCTAGGTAAAAAAACAGTAACTCCCAAGGACTGATTCAAGGTTTGTTCCGAAACCACTTTAGGCAGACAGGAAGGGTTAATGTGAAGCACGGCCTGATCCTTAACAAAAGTACTGTAAGATAAGGTTCTCTGCACATGAGGGCATGAAGCTCGGAAATTTGTCAAGCAGAAGTGATAGCCACCAGGAATAGCGTTTTCCAGGAGAGGAAACGCAGGTCACAAGTGACTGCTGGTTCAAAGGGGTCCACTGTTAGTTTTTATATCATGAAATTCATATCTCATGGAGGAATGAGATGCCTTATAGGAGGTTTCAGATGCAATATGCCTTTCAAGAACATCTTAGCCAGATGGTGTTGATACAAAAGCCGACCATCTAACGGTTCGTGGAAGGCAGAGATGGCGGCCAAGTGGACTTTAATAGACGAACAGCTGAGGCCCTCCGAGAACAAGGAGGCCAAATAGTTAAGACCTTTGTAAGAGGGCAAGAGTAAGGGTCCAGCAACTGGGAAGCGGACCAAATGGAAAAGCGTTTCAATTTAAAATTGTAAGTATCCCTGGTAGCCTGCTTCCGGGCGGCAAGCAGAACATCTTCTACCTGAGAAGAGACTTGAAGTCTATTCACGAAGGCATTTTCAGGAGCCAAGCATGAAGACGGAGGGTCTTCAGATTGAGATGCAGGAGGAAGCCTTGGCACTGTGTCAAGAGGTCCAGCCTAAACGGCAAAGGAACAGGTTCCACTATTGACAGTTGTTGCAGGAGTGGGAACCATGCCTGTTGAGGCCACATGGAGCTATGAGAAGCATTGTGGCTGGCTCCAACTGTAATTTCATTAAAGTTTGGAGCAGGAGGAGGGGGGGGAAGGCATATAAGAAGAGTCCTGCCCATGGTTGAGACATGGCATCTGGAGAGCTTCCCTTGAGTTCAGGATAATGGAAGTATTTGGAGAGCTTGTGGTTTTCTGGGGATGCAAACAGATCTATCTGTGGGGTGCCCCAGCAAAGAAAGAGATCTTGCAGGACTGAGTGGAATAACATCCATTCATGAGCTGAGGACTGGTGACTCAGAAGGTCTGCTAACTGACTGTGATTGCCCAGAAGATGAGCAGCCATGAGCGTCAGTTGCTGTTTGGTCGCTTTGTGCCACACCTTGATTGTTTCCATGTACAGGGAGCAAGAGCATAAATTCCTTGTTTGCTGAGGTAGCAGACCACCGTCATGTTGTCCGACTGAATCAGTAGATGACCTGGAGTCAAATGCGGACTGAAGGCATGTAGTGCCAGAAGGACTCGTGTAGTTCCATAAGGTTGATATGATAACGGGACTGACCTAAAGGCCACGTGCCCAGAATCCGATATGGACTGAGATGAGCACCCCAGTCTTCTAGAGAGATCTGTTGTCGCACTTGGTGAGAAGGGATGCGTGAAAGGGCATGCCCTGACTGAGACTGGAGTGAAGTGTTCACCATATAAGAGTATACTTGAGGGCTGGAGTCACCCTGATGGCAGTGAATAGCCCTGTTTTTTGGCACCACTGCTCTTGTAGAATCCATTGGATAGGACGCATCTGAAGGCATGTAAACTCCACAGCTTGGATGGTCACGGCCATGTGCTCGAGGAGGTGCAGTATAAAGCGGACGGTGACCATCTTTCATGACTGAATTTGTACAGCCAGGCCTATTAGGGTATTCTGATGAGCAGGAAGTAGATAGGCCTTGGTGACAGTCATGTCCAGTATAGACCCTATATACTGGAGCAATTGGGTTGGATGAGGGTTGGACTTGGGCCAGTTTACCATAATCCCAAGATCATGGAACAACTGAAGGGTCTCTGAGAGGGAGGACAGCAGATGTTCCCTGGTGTCTGCTTTTATTAGCCAATTGTCCAAGCAGGGGGAAGATGAAGAGACCCTTTTTTCTCAAGGATCCTGCAACCACGGCTAGGCATTTGGTGAAAACCCATGGGGCTGATGAAAGGCCTAAGGGCAGAGCCTGAATTTGGTAATTCTGGCCCCGGAGGTGGAAGCGTAGGTATTGCTGATGGGCTGGATGAATGGGTATGTGCAGGTATGTATCTTTCATATCCAATGTGCAAATCCAGTCTCCCTGGCGAGGAGAGGCAAGATGGATGGTAAGGTAACCAAATGAAAATGTTTGTATTGATTTAAGTTTCCAAGATCTAGTACTGGTCTGAGGTCTCCAGTTTTCTTGGGTACAGAAAGAAATGGGAATAAAAACCCTGCTGTTGTGACAATGGCACAAATGATTGTGGGGTTCCCGTACACTGGTCCACCTGGGTACAAATAACATGGAGGGAAATAGTGAGCTAGAGATACAGGCAAGGTTCAGGAGCTTGCCAGGGTCTGTCATGACATAGGTGCACGATTTCCTTCGGAATCTGCCGTGCCAAGGGCTAGTGGGGAACACAAAAGGAAGATTAGGGAGATAAACCAGTGGCTCAGGGGAGTGGTGTGAGGCCAGAGGGTATGGGTTGATGGGGGATTGGGGAGACCTGGGAGGATAAGGAGCTGTATGCTGAGACAGACTCCATCTCAATCTGGAGGGAGGAATCCTTAAGATGAAAATAGAGGGTTCATTGGTGAAAAGTGGGGTTTAAACTTGTGAAGGGAGGGAGGGATGGGAGAAAAGGCTGTCGAGGGGTCCAATAAAGGAGGGACTTTGTTCCACCTCGGGAGTTGGAGGAATGCGGGAAAAGGCCGACTGGTAAAGTGCAGACAAGGGGAAAACAGAATCCCCATGGGAACACGAGCAGGGAAAATGGAAGTATAGGGAAAGGGTGGAAGGTAGACCTGCTAAGTGCCAGGAGCTTGGGCAATAAAATGCCTGAGCTCCAGGCGATGCTAACTGAGGGAGCGGTGGATGTGGCAGTGGTCACTGAGACCTGGGCCACCGCAGGACACGACTGGGACCTGAACCGGGAGGGTTACACTATGTTCAGGAAGGACAGGGGGAGGGAAGGGGAGGAGGGGTATCAATAATAGTCAAAAACTGCAATTGGCATAGGGGAGTAGAGGAGGCGGAGGAACCGTGGAGGCAATTTGGTCACCTTGATAACAAGGGGGGGCAAGAGAGGTAAAATAGCAGTGGTGTATAGACCCCTGCACTGGCAGACAGTCTGGTGGCAGATGTTGGGAGACACTGCAGATTGGGCAGGGAAGGGTGATGATGTTTGGGGACTTAAACATGCCAGGAACAGACTGGGAGACTATGACATCCTCAGTAGCCAGGGAACAGAGGTTGTTGGATGTCTTTCAAGACGCATTGCTAACTCAGCAGGTGGGGAACCGACCAGGAGGCGGGGTACTGGATGTGGTCCCGGCAGACAGTGACCAGACTGGGGCCTGAGGTGGGGACATCATTGGCAGGAGCGACCATACAACGGGTTCGTCTTGCCTGGATCTAGGAGGGGTAGAAGGCTGCACAAAGACGGAGGTAACTGACTTCAGGTGGGTGGATTTTAAGGAAATGGGAAGGATCCTTAAGAAGCATTTGGATGTGATTGGGTCAGACATGGACGCTGACAGTAGGTGGGAAATAATCAGGAGAGGGGTGCAGGATGTTACCAGCATCTGTGCCAGAGTAAGACGAAAATGTGGTAGGGCCCGAAAACCCTGCTGGTGAACCAGGGAGGTCCAGGAGGTGGTACGGGGAAAGAAGGCAGCCTACAGGTAATTCAAGTGCTCAAGGAGTGAAAGGGATCGAGGGGAGTACGAGCTGATGACTAGAAGGGCCACTAGGGTGGTGAGGGCGACTAAGGCAAGGAAGGAGCAGAACCTGGCCAGGGAAATTAGGAGAGGGAATAAGGGGTTCTTTAGATACATTGGGGAAAAACGAAGGGTGAAGGGGCAGATTAGCAGGATTAAAACAGGGGAGAGATGGGCACAAGACCTGGGGGAGCAGGCTGAGGTACTAAATGAGTACTTCACCTCAGTTTTCATGAAGGAAAATGGGGGTGCTGCATCATACATGGGAGGAGACAGTGATACGGGGGGGGAGGGGACCCTTACCGATTGGCAGGTCTGGTGAGAGGGAGAGGCATCACTGGCAGGAGGGGGAAGGCTAAGCAGGGAGAAGAGATAGCGGAGGCGGAAATCACAACAGAGTGAGTGAGGGAAGCCCTCAGGTCCCTAAAGACGGAGAAAGCACCGGGGCCGGATAAATTACATCCCAGAGTGTTGAAAGAACTATGGATGTCCTGGTGAAACCCTGGTGGAGCTTTTCATCATCTCTGGAGGACAGGGTGGGTGCCCCAGAACTGGAAGGTGGTGCAAATGGTGCCTATCCACAAGGGGGATCAAGGGAGGTGGGCAGGGAACTACAGGCCTGTCAACCTTGACATTGGTGGTGGGCAAGGTGATGGAGGGCATTGTCAAGAAGAGGCTGGGGACCTGGAAAAGTCAGGGTACCTGGACGATAAACAGCATGGATTCATCTCAGGAAATCGTGTCAGACAAACCTTGTGGAATTCTATGACTGGTGACGAGTGCCTTGGACCTGGGTAGACCAGTGGATGTCCTCTTTCTAGAATTCAGCAAGGCATTTGACTCTGTTCCTCATGAAGGCCTGTTGGATAAGCTGGGAGAAATGGGGCAGGGAACCAGATGATCAGATGGATAGACAACTGGCTCCGGGACCGGATTAGTTGGCAGGATAGTCTCATCCCAAGGAGGGTCATTAGTGGGTCCACAGGATCAGTCCTTGGCCCTCCTGTTCAACTCCCACGTCTCTGACATAAGGACAGGTATCAGGGAGCGAGATGAGTCTCTTTGCAGATGACTCAAAACTGGGGCGGTGGTGGATGGGGAGGAGGGGAGGGTGGCCCACAGGGGACCTGGAGGCTCTGGAAAGATGGTCTAGAAAGTGGAAGCTGAGGTTCAATGCAGGAAATGCAAGTGCTGCACCTGGGGCCAGAAACCCGCCAAGTGTACTCCCGGGGGGGGATGCTACAAGTCTCGATGGCTGAGAGTGACCTGGGGGTGGTGGTGGATGTCAAGATGAACAACTCGGAGACTTGTAGGAGGGCAGCAGCCAAGGCCAACAGGATGCTGGGATGAATTGCTAGGGGGATCACCTCCAGAAGGAGGGAAGTGATACTCCCTCTGTATAACTGCTTGTTGAGGCCACACCTCGAGTACTGCGTGCAGTTCTGGAGGCCACACTTAAAGAGGGACATTAAACTCCTGGAGGCTCCAGAGGAGGGCAACCAAAATGATTTGGGGCTCGGGGACAGGACTTATGGGGAAAGGCTCAAGAGCTAAATATGTACACATGGAAGAGAGAAGGGACCGGGGATATGATAGAGGTCTTCAGGTACATGAAGGGGTAAATAGGGGAGAGCAGTCAGGTGCTTCAAAGGAAGGAGGAGGGGCAACTACAGGGCATGGGTGGAAGCTGGGGGAAGATTCAGGGAGAAAGGAGGAGGTGCTACTTCACTGAGAGGGTGGTGGAGCCATGGAATGCGCTGCCCAGGGGGCTGGTGGAGGCAGAGACGGTGGAGGGGTTCAAGAGGGGGTGGGACAGGTACAGGGGAAGGGTTCTGGAAGCAAAATCCAGTGCAGCGAGAATATCCAGAACTGGGAAGGGAGAAGCCAGAGAAGACGAGGGGGACAGCAAGGTCATCTCCCAGGATGGGGGTTGACCAAACGAGCAGACATGAAAGACCGTTAGGCCTATTCTGCTGGCATTTTAGTATGTTAGTATAAATAATAACTTGCTTGGTTAGTAGGGCAGTAAGTTCCTCCTGGAGTATAGGAAGGTGTGCCTGAGGATACTCAATCTTCTGAGGAGGAAGTGGAGGTAGTACTGATATTAGTTCTAGTGTATGTCCAGTTTGAATAATCTGGACTACCCATGCATCTGTCATTATTTGGTGCCAAGCCTCCACATGAAGGCCAAAATGACCCCCTACCACCTCAGAGGCTTGGACAAGGAGGTGAGGAGAAAGCTCTAGGAAGTCATTGAGAACTGGAGTTCCCGGCCCCTCCAGAGGGACGGGCATGGAAGGGACACAAGGCATTTGAATTGCCTCTTGTGTTTTGGCCACGTCCCTGTAAAGCACCTCAGTGAGAGGACTTGTAACTGTTACCTCTTTTATTGTAGTGTGAGTATTGGTTCTGTGGCATATGGTACATGCCATGAACCATTCGGAGGGTATGTACAGAAGCCAGGAGATCATCCAAAATGATTTAGGTACCAGGACCAAATAGTTTGTCGCCACAGAAAGGGTCATTAACTACTTTATGCTGGACACCTGCTGACAGGCCAGATACCCGAAACCAGGTGGCGAGAGATGGATGTTATGGTTGACATGATTTGTAGCAATTGCTCCTTGTCTCGGGAAGGAGGTAATTTGTTAAGGTCGTCTATGGCCGAGGTACCCAGGGTACGGTGGTATTTCACCATGTGGCCCATATAGTTTGGAATACTTATATTCATGGTGCCAGAGGCGAAGACCTTCTTGCCCAGGTAATCAAGTCACCTGGATTCTTTATCCGGAGGTAAAGAACTCATATGTTTAGGCTTTTTAGTGCGGTCATGAGTGGATGCAGTGACCACTGAGTCGGCCGTAGGCACTGTGAACAAATACTGACGGTCCAAGGGGGCTTGTTACAGCCAGTCAACCTTACGAGGGATGGCCTTATGGCCAAAGGCTGACGCCACGCATCAGAAATGGTGTTCTGATAAGTAGGTATTAATGGGGAATGACTAGGACAGGCCCTTGGGTAACTCGAGTATTCAGACAAGTCTTGTCACTGTTTAACTTGTACAGTAGTGGAGAACCCCATGATGTTCTGAATCTGTATCATATCATATCATTGAAAGAGGGCTCACCCGGAGGAGAGGCAGCCTAAGGGACCGGCAGATCCTCGTCGAAGGAAGAGGCCATGGAGTATGGGGAGCCTGGGTCTGGAAATTCTATATTTGGAAATTCTTCTTCATAAACATCTTCCAGGAGGTCCCCCACCAGGTCGGGTTAATCCGACAAGTAATCCTCTGGGGGGGGGGGGACCAAGCGGAAGCCTCCTGGTCGGTATGGGGCCGCTTGGGCAGAGGAGAGGCAGAACGCTGGGAAAGCTGACCCAACATCTGAGTAGGAGCCTGGCCATATCCCATGGATTGCAGTACTGTGTGTACAATGTATTCAATCTTGGGTACTTGTGACAACGGGATATTCACGTGTCAAGGCTGGCTGTTTGTAATAAAAGGTGTCAGAGAGGGTATGGGGCGATGGGGGGGGGTCAGAACGAGCCCCAGAAAAATATAGCCCTGGGTCATCATCGATGACAGGAGTTCCTAGGGGCAAACCAATGTCGTTTACCATGTTTAACACCCCTCCACCTTCTCAGGTGCCTTCCTATAGGGGTGCGACTGACGTCCAGAGAGATCCACTGTCTGGCAGGTTCCTTGCCGCTTTAAATCTTGCCGGAAGGTCTTCAAGCTGGCTCCTCCACCCACCCGGTGGTAAAACTCCCTCGACCGCCCATGACATCAGATCTAGCCTGTGGAAGCAGGCTGTGCGGGCCGGAGGTCAGGAGTCATGTGGATACAATATACCATTCCTAGAACTCCTGTTACAGGTGAGTAACCTGTATTTCTAGGGACATGGACATGTTGCTCATCCACACTGTCTGGCAGACTCCTAGCAGTTCTCCAGGAGGAGGGAGGCAAGGCGCACACCCCCTACTTAGGAATAATGACTGGAGAACTGAGGCCCCAAAACCAGCATCCCGGCGTGACTCAAGGTCGATGTGGTAGTGGGTGATGAAGGTGTGTGCTGACTTCCAGGTAGCAGCCCTGCAGATTTCCTGGATAGGGACGTCCCTGGAAGCAGCCACCGATGCAGCGGTATGGCGGTTAGAATGAGCTCTTATCCCTCTGGGAGGCTCCATGCCTGCCAACCTACAGCAGAGATCTATGCAGGAGGTGACCCACCTGCCTATCGTCCACTTGGCTGCAGGTCTGCCAGGTGCGGCTTCAGCATAGGTGACAAACAGCTGGCGAACCTCTCCCCGAACTTCAGCCGTCCGCTCCTTATAATAAGCGAGCACTCTTCTAGGGTCCAAAGTATGAAGCCTATATTCGGACTCAGAGGTGTGATTGAGGTAGAACACCGGCAAAGTTAACACCTGGTTAAGGTGAAACTCCGACACCACCTTTGGAAAAAATTTCGGGTGGGGGAGCAGGACAACCTTGTCCCTGTGGAAGACCAGATAAGGAGACTCTATGGAAAGCGCCTGGAGCTCTCCCATCCTTCTGGCTGACGTGATAGCCACCAAGAAGGCGGTCTTCCATGACAGGTGAGAGATGTCACACCTGTGCATCGGTTCGAATGGCTTGCCCATGAGCTTAGCCAATACCAGAAGTAGATCCCACTGAGGTGGAGGTTCTCGACCAGAGGATATGTGATCAAGGCCTTTGAAAAAGTGCCCGACCACCTTCTCCTGCGCCACCGACTGCTTCCCAGCCCGTGCCCGGTAAGCAGAGATGGCTGCCAGGTGCACCTTAAGGGTCATCGACTGAAGCCCTTGCTGAGAAAGGGACCACAGGTAGTCCAGAATGCTTGCCAAGGAACAGGAGGAAGGGTCCAGGCCCTTGCCCTGACACCAAATGGAGAATCTCTTCCATTTGAAGGCGTAGCATTTTCTGGTCGACTCCTTGGACGCCTCAACAACGTTGAGGACCTCGTCGGAAAGACCCAAGGCCTGGAACTGTAGCCGCCAGGAACCAGGCCGTCAGGTGCAGGGATTGAAGGTCCGGATGGAATACCTTCCCGATTGACTGAGATCAGGTCTGGGCGGGCTAAGCGCCTCCGGGAGCCTGGAGCCGAGACTGAGGAGATCTGGATACCAGAACTGGCAGGGCCAGTCTGGGGCTACCAGAATACCTGGCGCTTTGTCCCTCCTCGCCTTGAGAAACACCCTGTGGATCAAGGGAAATGGGGAAAGGCGTAGAAGAGGCCCGGGGTCCACAGCCTCGAGAAGGCATCGCCCTGCAGCGAGCCCTGCTGAAGGGGCCGGGCATGAAACAGTCTCAGCTTCACGTTCTCCCTGGAGGTAAACAGTGGGAGAAGAGATCTCGTACTACCTCCGGCTTGAGAGACCACTCGTGAGATGCAGCCCCATCCGGCTTAGGGCATCGGCCAGGGTGTTGGAGGCTCCTGCCACATGAATGGCAAGGAGATCCGCTTCCAGGCTGCACATGAGTGACCAAATGCGGAGAGCTTCCCTACACAGAGGCATAGAGCACGTCCCGCCCTGGCGGTTTAGGTAGTACATGGTCGTGGTATTGTCCGTCTGGACCTGAACCACTTGACCCCGTAGAAACGGAGCGAAGGTGGTGAGGGCTAGACGAACTGCTCGAAGCTCCAGCGGGTTGATATGGCATCGGGACTCCCGAGGGGATCAGAAGCCATGTGCTCTGTGCTCCCCCAGATGGGCACCCCAACCCATCAGAGAGGCATCGGTCGATAGGGAGACTGTCAGCTCGGATGGACAAACGGGATGCCCTCCTGCAGATGTGCTGGAATGGTCCACCACTGGACAGCGTTCACATCCCTGGGTCACTGTCACTAGCTGATCCAGCGGATCGAGGGCTGTGACCATTGGTTGGCCAACCCCATTGAAGGGGACACATGTACAAGCAGGCCCAACTGACCACGCTTGGTGCAGGCTGCCAGGAGGCACAGAAAGTCCTGGGCAGGGCGCGATTGCCCAACCTGAAATGATTGGGCAAAGGAGGAAAGAACCTCGGCCCTGTCTGCTGGGAGCCGTGCTCTGGCTCGTAGAGTCTCGAGCTCTGCCCCTATGAATTGGATCACCTGCTTTGGCATGAGTTCCGACTTGGCCTCATTGATGAGGAGGCCAACCTGACAGCAAACCTGGAGGGCCAGATCTCTGGACCGCTCCACCTCCGCTCTGGAGGGGGCTGCAATCAGTCAATCGTCCACCTGACCCTTCGCACCGTAGAGAATGCTGTCACCACTGCCATGCATTTGGTGAAGACCCTGGGAGCTAGGGAAAGGCCGAAGGGCATGGCCTGGAACTCGTAAAGGGATCCCTCTGCTCTGAAGCGGAGGAATCTCTGGTGGGACGGACGGATTGGGACGTGAAAGAACGCGTCCTGGATGTCCAGAGAACTGAACCACATGCCTTGTTCCAAGGATGGGGTTATCTGAGCCAGAGTGACCATCCTGAAGGTCCGATACCTTAGGAACCTGTTCAGGTCGTGCAGGTCGAGAATGGGGCGCCAGCCCCCCATCCGTTTTGGGACCAGGAAGTACCTGGACCCAAACCCTGGGTCTGGAAGAGGATCCACCACCTTCCTGATCACCTCTTTTTCGAGGAGTAGGGCAATATCGGCTCGGCGAGCCGACAGAGAGGCTGCGGACCCCATAGCCCCCCAAGGGGCGACAGCTCGGAAGGGCGGGGCCTGCTCGAACTCCAGGGGCAGGCCCTTTCCTACCACCTCCAACACTCAACGATCCGTGGTGATAGTGGACCAGGCGGAAAGAAAGTGGTGGAGCCGTCCCACCACGGGGGGAACCCGGGGAGGGGGGAGTGACGAGGCTGGGGGCGACACCCCTCAACCTGTCACTGGGCAGGCTTAGAGGAGGGATTGGCCGAGGGACCTCCTGGGTCTTTACCTCCCTGCTTCCTGTTGGAGGAAGCCGCGGGCTTGTGTTTGGGATGCCAAGCGTGAGCCTGCTGGCCCTGATGCTGGTGCTGTTGGGCTGGATATGCCACAGTCGCAGAAGGACGAAAGGACTTGTGCTGCTGCTGCCGGCAGCCTTTGTCCTTCTGGGCGGAGGTGACCCGAGTCCAGAGTGGCACTGGACTTTTCGATCCGCTGGAGGCGACCTTCCACTCCAGGGCCGAAGAGGTCGGCCCCCAAGAAGGGGACATCCGCCAGTTTTTGCTAGGTATCCGCCGTGAAGGTGGATATCCTCAGCCATGCTCTGCGGTACATGGCCACCGCGGCCGCAACCGATCTGGCACAGGAGTCACCGATGTCCAGAGCCATTTGGAGCTGCTGCTTAGCCACTGCCCTACTCTGGTCCTGTACCTGCTGGACCGTGGTCTGCAGGTCGGCCGGGAGATGAGGAATCACCTCATCCAGGGAGCCCATGAGGGCATGGGAGAAGTGTGCCATCAGCATGGCCGAGCTGGCCTGGCGGAGGCCAAGGGAGGACAGGCGTAACCTTGCGCATGGCATAGTCCAGCTTTTTGACTCCTTGCCGGGGCTTGTCCACATCCCTAGCGTCCTGGAACGCCTAGAAAACGCTGTTGGTGACCAACCCTCAGCAGAGGGGTGTTCTGAAACCCGGCAAAGAGCCGGAAGGGACCGTGATACTTCCTGGCCATCCTGGCCGAAGGCACAGGACAAGAAGCAGGCCGCTGCCAGAGCTCCAAGACTGGGCCAACAATGGCTTCAGCCACCGGAAAGGCCTCTGGGGGAATCCCCTTGGTCCGGTATCTCCATCAGGGGATACTTGGCCCGCTTGGATACGGGCTTGAGCTGCATCCCGGTGGACTCCGAGATGAGCCGAAGCAAACCCATGAAGGACAATGGGCTTTTGTCCATCGACTGGTCCCCGGAGGACTCCAGGTCAATGGGCCTGGAGAACAGGGAGGAGTCGTCGTCTGACTCAGAGGAGTCCGCGAAGAGCTGCCTGGGGCCTCAGCCACCCTCCACCTGCCGAGGATGGTCAAGAGTGAGGGTGACCGACAACCTGTGGGGCAGGCCCTGACCCGACCGAGAGTAGTTGGTCGGCACCCCCGATTTCGGTTGTGGAGGGGGAGGTTCCACCACAATCAGTGGGGCAGCTGGTTTCAGCCGAACAACTGGCCAAGGCTTGGGCACCTCGGCTACAGCAAGGGGTTGTTTTGGCCGCTCGGATGACAGCCACTTGATGGCCGGGGAAGACGATGGCGTCGGCTTGTTCCTGGACAGAAGTAACTGCTGCCACATCAGGTCCTTGGCATCGACACAATTTGTGCTGAAGCCTCTCCTTTTCAGAGAAGGAAGGCGAGATGAGCGGTGGCGCTGAGACTGAGACTGCCGATGTCAGTGGGATCGGCTGGACCGAGACGATGTCCGAGACTGAGATCCTCGGCGTTTCCAAGGATGGGTCTGGGAAGGGGCTGGGGACACCTGCTCTTCCCTCGGCTCGGAAGCCTTAACCGGGGAATGCGGCACCAGAGGCGCGGCAGTGTCCTCAGTCTCCACCGGGGAACTGGTGAAGAAGGGTTGTCAACTTCACCAGTCGACAGCAGCCGTCCGACGGGTCGAGAAAAATCTTGACTGTCTTGGCCAGCTGGCCTGGCAGGGACGCCGTGAAGCCAGTGGCCTTAGCCACAACCTCGACCGGGTTGAAAGTCGAATGTCCGGGAAGGGACCTCTCCGCTCCCACGAATGCCGATGATGGGACTTACCCTTTGAGTCCTTCTTTTTGGACCGAGAGGAATGTCCCGATGGCCCCTCTCCCTTCATGGAAAGGGATTGGCAAAGCTCCTTGAAAGAAGCTGAATACGAGGTACCCAAAGAGAGCGGGATAAATGCCGCGACCGAGGAAGAGGCAGCCTGAGCCGCCTCCTCCTCGAGGGCGATCATCTGCTCGAGTTGCTCAGCTGAGCCAGCCGCCGCGGTAACCACCCAACGGGCCTCCTTCGACTTAACCGGAGGGTAGCACTTCTCGGGGCGCAAAAGCTGTAACTGGGCAGCGCGGTCTTCCAGGACATTGGCCAAAAACGAACAGCATAACTCGTAGGCCTGCGGGTCATGTTCTAGGCCGAGGCAGTAGATGCATGTGGAGTGCGGGTCCGTCCTGGACATCTTCTGCCCACAAGGGCACCGCCGAAATCTGGGAGTCGATCTGTCCATCTCAGCCGCGAGGGGGAAAGTTGACCGAAGTCTTGAAAATTTTAAAATAAGTTTCATGAACCAAGAATTAGGATCCAGCTCCATATGCAGAGCGTTAAGAGGGAAACTTGAGCCTCCAAGCGGTAAGGAAGATCTGGTGTCATGGGCGGAGCTAAGAGTTTTACCACCGGGTGGGTGGAGGAGCCAGCTTGAAGACCTTCCGCAATATTTAAGCGGCAAGGAACCTCTAGTCACAGTGTGGATGAACAACATATCCATGTCCCTACAACCTGCTTTTCCTAGGGACATGGATATGTTGTTCATCCACAGACTCCTAGTAGTTCTTGGGAGGAGGGAGGCAAGGCGCACACCCCCTACTTTGGGAACAGAGACTGGAGAACTGAGGCCCCAAAACCAGCATCCCTGTGTGTCAATGTCGATGTGGTAGTGGGTGATGAAGGTGTTTGCTGTCTTCCAGGTGGAAGCCCAGCAGAGTTCCTGGATAAGGATGTCCCTGGAAGCAGTCACCGATGCAGCAGTATGGCAGGGGGAATAAGCCCGTAGCCCTACAGGAGGCTCCCTACCCACCAACCTATTGCAGAGATCAATGCAAGATGTAATCCATCTGCCAATCGTCCGCTTTGCTGCAGGTCTGCCAGGAGCGGCTTCAGTGCAGGTGACAAACATCTGGCAACCTCTCCCTGAATTTCCGCTGTTCTCTCCTTGTAATAGGAGAGAGTTTCTCTCAGGTCAAAGTATGGAGCCTGTACTGCATCTGAGGTGTAGTTCGGGCAGAACACAGGCAGGGTCAATACCTGACTAAGGAGAAACTCTGACACGACCTTCCTGAGGAATTTCGAGTGGGGATGCAGGACAACCTTGTCCCTGTGGAAGATCAGATAAGGAGACTCCACCGAAAGCTCCTGGTGCTTCCCAGTCCTTCTGGCTGACATGACAGCCACCAGGAAGGCAGTCTTCCACGACAAGTGTGATAGCTCACACTTGTGCATTGGATTCAAATGGCTTGAACATGAGTTTTGCCAAAACCAGCAGTAAATAAGTGGGATAAGTGATTTAGACCCTTGAAAAAGCATGAGACCACCTTCTCCTGTGCCGCCTGCTGACTGGCCCATGCCCAGTAGGGAGAGATGGCTCCCAGGTGCACCTTAAGGGTTCTAGACCAAGATCCCCTTTGAACAGAGACCAAAGGTAGTCTAAAGTGCTAGCCACAGGACAGGACAGGACAGAGGTTCCAGGCCTCTGCCCTGACACCAAATGGAAAACCTTTTCCATTTGAAGGTGTAGCACTTCCTGGTCAGCTCCTTTCTGGATGATTCCACTACTGTGAGTACATCCTCTGAAAGACCCAAAGCCTGGAATTCTAGCCACTTAGGTACCTGGCTGTCAGGTGCAGGGATTGAAGGTCCAGATGGAATACTTTCCCCTGATTGACTGAGATCAGGTCCGGGCATGCTGGAAGATGCCTCAGGAGCCTACTGCTGAGGCTGAGGAGATCTGGATACCAGAACTGGCGGGGCCAGTCTGGAGCTACCAGGATCACCTGCACCCTGTCCCTCTTCACTTTGAGAAGCACCTTGAGGATCAAGGGAAATGGAGGGAAGGTGCAGAAGAGGCCTGGGTCCACGGCCCGAGAAGGTATCCCCCTGCAGCAAACCCTGCTGATGGAGTGGGAATGAAACAGCCTCAGCTTGGTGTTTTCCCTGGAGCCAAACAGGTCCACCATCAGTTTGCCCCAGTGGGAGAACAGGCTGTGTCCTACCTCTGGATGGAGAGACCACTCGTGAGATGTCTCACCTACATGGCTGAGAGCATGAATGCTTGCCGCCCTGTTTGTTGAGGTAGTACATGGTCATGCTATTATCCTTCTGGACCTGAACCACTTGACCCCGAAGCTGCTGAGTGAATGCTGGCAGCGTCAGTCGGAACTGCTCTGACCTCCAACAGGTTGATATGATATTGTGATTCCTCTGGGGTCCAGAACCCATGGGCTCTAATGTTCCCCATGTGGGCTCCCTAGACCATGAGAGGGGCATCGGTCATGAGGACGACTGTTGGCTCGGTGCGGACAAACGGGATCCCTTCCTGCAGATGGTCTAGGATGGTTCACCACTGGAGAGCGTCCCACATCTTCTGGGTCACACTGATTAGATGGTTGATGTGACTGTGGCACTTAGTCCACTGGGCAGCCAGCTCCCATTGAAGGAGGCACATATGCCACCGGCCCATCGGACCATGTGCTGCAGGCCACTATGTACCCCAGAAGGCGAGAAAGTCCCAGGCAGGCGCAGTACCAACCAGAAATGACTGGGCAAAGAAAGAAAGAACCTCCACCCTGTCCGCCAGGAGCTGTGCTCTGGCTCGGCAAGAGTCAAGCTCTGCTCCGATGAAGCATATCACCTGTCATGGCACGAGTTCCAACTTGGCCTCAGGAGGCCAAGTTGAGAGCAGGTCTGGAGGGCCAGGTCTCTGGACCTCTCCACCTCTTGTTGGGTGGAACCTGCTAAGAGCCAATCGTCGAGGTAAGGGTATACTCTGACCCCTCGACACCTGAGATGGGCTGTCATCACTGCAATGCATCTGGTGAAGACCCGTGCGGCTGATGACAGGCCAAATGGCATGGCTCGGAAATGGTATAGGGTTCCCACTGCTCTGAAGCAGAGGAATCGCTGGTGAGACAGATTGGGATGTGAAAAAACGCGTCCTGGAGATCCAGTGAGCAGTACCAAGTTCCACTACAAGGATGGTATGATCTGAGACAGAGTTACCATCCTGAAGGTGCGCGTGGCCTGAGAAAGTGATTTCAGGTCATGCAGATCTAGAATGGGGCGCCAGCCCCCCATCCACTTTGGGGCCAGAAAGTATCTGGAAACAAACCCTGGGTTGACTGGAGGATCTGCCACTCGAACCACTGCCTCCTTGTGGAGGAGTTGGGCTATATTGTCTCTCAGAGCCGACCGAGTGTGGACTGATAATCCTACTTCCCGTGGTATGCGGGATCGGCAGGGAGGGTACTGCGTGAACTCTAGAGGCAGACGCTGGCCGACCACTTCTAAGACCCACCTGTCCGTGGTAACAGCAGACCAGGCAGAAAGAAAGTGGTGGAACTGCCCCCCCCACAGGAGGACCCAGACCTGGCGTGATGGAAACGGGTGGCAGCCTCTATCCTGTCACTAGGCAGGCTTGGAGGAAGAGGGTCCAGACTGGAAACCAGCTGAACCCCAGCCTCCTGTCTGGGGCAGCTGGAGGCCCAGACTTGGGCCGAGGGCACCAAGTTGTACCTGCTGTTGCTGCCCCTGGAAGGATGGCTGCTTGGCCGCAGGAGCAGGGTGCCCAAAGGCTTTCTTCTTCTGCTGTTTCTGCCAGGGGTGTCCTTTTGAGCAGAAGTAGCTGAGTCCAAGGTGGCACTGGACTGCTCGATTCGCTGAAGGTGATCATCCACACCTGGGCCGAAGAGATCGGTACCCAGGAAAGGAACATCAGTGAGTTTGTGCTGGGTATCCACCATAAAGGTGGAAAGCCTTAGCTAAGCCCTGCGGTGCAGGGCAAACGCGGCTGCCACCAAACGGGCGCAAGAGTCCCCGAGGTCAAAGGGCATCTGAATTTGCTGCTTGGCAATGGCTGGGCCCTGGTCCCAGACCTGCCTGACCGTAGTCTGAAGGTCTGCGGGGAGGTGCAGGAGAACTTCATCCAAGGAGCCCAGGAGGGCATGAGAGAAATGCACCATGATAATGGCCAAGCTGGCCTGATGGAGGCCTAGAGAGGAGGCTGCATAAACGTTTCTGGCAGAGTGGTCCAGTTTTTTAAACTCCTTGTCTGAAGGTCTACCAGTGTCAGCAGAGCTGCCTGTGTGTCTAAACACAGAAGTGGTCACTAACCCCTCCGCTGAGGGATGTTCTGTGATCCTTGAGAGGGACCCAAAGGGCACCGCATACTTGTGGGCCATCCGGGCAGACGGTGCTGGGCAGGAGGCAGGATGCTGCCAGAGCTCCAAAGCCAGGCCAACAATGGCCTCGGCCACTGGGAAGGCTTCCATACGGGTAAACCATCTTTATTTTTGTGTGTGTCTTATTTCTTTTCTCCCCAGCTTGCAGCCAGATTAGCCTCTCATTTGGGCGAGCCAAGGCTTCTACCGACCCATCCTGTCCCCCAAGCTTCCGCTCTCAAATGACAGCCACCCCAGGGTAACCTTGCATAACTCTTCACTGGGTGGGTCCCCCTCCTCCAAAGGGGAAGGCACCAGCCAGGGGGCTGCAGACCAGCACAATGTCTTGGCCCTGGAGTGCTGCTGAGGTGGAAGGCTTCAGGGCATCGACAGCCCGAGAGAGCCAGGCAGCCGCCATCTGGCATAAAGTGGAGCGTTTTCACGTTTTCTGATGTGTACGCCTCCTGCGCTGTCATGCAGTGCTTCTGGTCTCCACTAGAGGCCGCTGCTGACCGACATCTCCATAACCCACCCCCAGGAGAGAAGCAGTCCCTACGGACGCCAATCCTCACCCGTCCCCTGCCAGCCCCTAGCATCCCAAGTCCGCTCCTGAACCCACGCCGCCGGGCATGGGTCAAGGTAAGGCGCCTGCATCTCAACCCTCTATGAGACTGGGCCAGCCAATAACCCCTCTTTTAAGAATATTTGTAGAGGTACTCTGCCCGTTCTGGACAGGTTCAAGGGCATTCCGTGGATTCGGAGATAAGGCGAACACTACCGATTCATCGTTCAGCGGATGAGGTGGAGGTCGATGTCGTCAGAATCCGTGGTATCCCGATAATTCATCCAGCCATCAAGGTCCCTTCTACACGCCTGGGGCTGTCAGGCGTGAGGGTAATCATTATTCTGTGAGGAAGACCGGAACCATCTGAGATTCCTTTGTAGAGCCTCCCGAGGCTGTTTAGGTGGTGGCTCCACCACTATCGGTGGAGAAACTGATTTTGGCCAAACCAGGGCAGGTTTTACCAGCTCTGTGGGTGGAGGAAGACTTCACTGGTTCCAATGGAGTCAGCTTCGGCCTGGGAGGCGAAAGCCAAGTAATGGCCGGGGTGGAAACCGTAGAAGGCTTCTGACCAGACAGTATCAGCTGTTGCCACATTAGATTTTCACAGCATCAATGGAGTTTCTGCCGAAGCCTCTCCTTATCCGAGAAGGACAAAGATGAATGATGGCGTCGCCTCTTTTTAGAGGGCTTATGCACCTTCCTCGGCCTGTTGGTTGAGGGGGTCCGAGATCTCAACTTCTATCAGACTGGCCGACTGGGCCACTCGGGAGACACCATGGGAACCGGTGATTTTGCCGGATCAGGGACCGGTTCCTCAATGGGAAAGCCAGCAGGCCTGGGTCTTCTCATCGGGAAGAGGCAGGACTGGGGTCCTGTTGAGTGAGCTGTCGGCCTCGTCGGGCGACAACAGATAGACAGGGTCGAGAGTGGTCTCCACTGCATCATTGATCAAGACCTCGGCCGGCTGACCAGTCAGCAAAACAGAGAAGCCGGTGGCCGAATATGCAATCTCAACTGAAGTCGAGACTGGAGATTCCTGTGACTGAGATCGCTCTCAATCCCAAGAACATCTTCGCCGAGATGAAGAATTTCTCAGTTCCTTGTCCTTTTTACAGGACCGGGAGACATGCGAGCCCGATGGATCTTTGCTCTTGGTGGGGAAAGACTGGTACATCTCTCGAAAGGGGCCCCGAGAAGGTAGAGCCCAGACTGAGTGTAACAAAAATTGTCAGAGGAGAGCTCTACAGCCCATGCTGCCTCTTCCTCGGAGGCCTGAATTTGCTCTAACTGCTCAGCGGACCCTGCAGCCGCAGAGACCGCCCAACGAGCCTCCTTCGATTTTACCAGTGGATTCCATGTTTTGGGCCTGCCCAACTTGAGTCATGCAAGACTATCTTCAAGGACGTTCGGTGGAAAGTGAGACATCTCGCATGCCTGGGTGTCATGGCCGACATTCAAGCAGTAGAAGCACGCAGTATGCGGGTCAGTGTGAGGCATTTTCTAGCCACGCGGGCACCGGCGAAAACCAGGGGAAGATTTATCTTCCATAACTGAATAGCAAAATTCGCAATCGCTAGCTTGAATGAGCTTAATCTTCTGAGTATCAGAAGAAGTTGAAGCCAGGGACTACAAAACGCAGTAGTGAAGAGGAGGCAACCTGAATCTTCCAACGGAGAGGAAGATCTGGCATCATGGGGCAGAGCCGAGGGTTATACCACCTGGGTGGGTGGGAGAAGCCAGCCTGAAGACCTTCTGGCAAGAATTAAAGGGGAAAGGGACATGCCAGAAAGTGTGGATGAGCGACATATCCACATCCCTAGAAAGAGCAGTCATGTAAGAACTTATCGTAACAGTAGATCATCGAAGAGATCTCAGTCATCAGGTAAAACCGTAGGAACCTTCACTGTCAGAGAAGGGGAATCCACACTGAAGATTTTCAGCAGTACAACTGGTGCCGCCCACACCATCAACATACGTCTATGTCACCAACCCTACAAAATGGTGAGCGGCCCTGCTCCCTCCTCAGTTCTTTCCCTCCAGAGACTAAGAGAGCCAGGCTTTTGCTCTGGGACACCGAGGAAAGAGGCACCCAAACCTAAATGAAAAGCTGGATACACCAAATAGCCAGTTCCTAGACAGGAGCCCAAATTTGTTATACTACAGAAGTATAGAACACAGTTGTTACAGATAGCACATGATAGTCCTAAGGCTGGTTACTCAGGGAGGGATCACACCCTTGCCAGATTGCTGTGTAGATTTTACTGGCCTGGAACTCATGAAGATGTTGCTACCTATTGTAATTCCTGTGCTGAGTGTCAGAAAGTAGCCCCAGTCACTAGAAAAAAAGATAAGGTGCCCCCCACCCTTGATAGATGTGCCTTTTGAGAGAACTGCAATGGATGTGGTTGGTCCTTTAGACAAAAGTGATAAGGTTAATAGATTTATTCCTGGTAGTATGCGACTGTGCTACTCGATACCCAGAAGCAGTTCCAATGCATACTGTCGCAGCTTCAAAAGTGGCAGCAGAGCTTGCAAACATTTTTAGCAGAGTGGGCATACCTAAAGAAATTCTTACTGATCAGGGTAGTAATTTTGGTGCTGCATTACTTAAGGAGCTGTACAGACCACTAGGTGTTACTGCCATAAGAACCTCCTTTCTATCACCCTCAGACAGATGGTCTTGTTGAGCGTTTTAATCAAACCCTAAAACACGTTAAAAAGGTTTGTAAAAGGAGAAGGGAAAGATTGGGACCAGTACTTGCCTTACCTACTTTTTGCTTACAGAGACGGGCCACAGGCATCAACCGGGTGGGTTTTCACCATTTGAAATGCTGTATGGTAGGCAGCCAAGAGGGCCACTGGATGTGATAAAAGAAACGTAGGAAGATAACCCCATTCAGAAACAATCTATAACATTTATATGTGTGCCCTAAGAAAGAAGTTGGCAAAATATGTTGAAATTGCTCACAGTAATCAGGAGGAGGCCGAAAACCATCAGAAGCTATATTATGACCATGGGGTAAAAGAAAAACCTTTTTGAGCCAGGTGAAATGGTTTTGCTACTGTTACCTACAACAGAAAATAAACTATTAATGAAGTGGCAAGGGCCTTATAAAGTGCTTAGACATACTGGCACTGTTAATTACGAGTCTGTGACCCCTGACAGGAAAAATCCTACTAAGATATACCATGCTAACCTCCTCAAGGAATGGGTTGAAAAAATGTCAAAAGCTTCTTTGCTAGTGTTACCAGAAACTGATAAGGAAGATATTGATATAGCTTATGACAGACTGGAACAAACTGTAACTGCTGATGCTGTAAAGGTGAATGTTTCCTTAACCTCTGAACAAACTGCAGAAGTCTGTAATGTGCTAAAGACATTTAACAGTACTTTTACCACTGTACCAGGCAGAGCAAAGGGGTTGAGCATGTAACAGCACCAAGAAATGCTCACCCTGTTAGGCAAACGACATACAGGTTGCGGGTGTTAGAATCTGCCTTGATTTTAGGAAACTTAATCAAGTGTCAGAATTTGACAGTTATCCTATTCCCAGAATAGATGATTTGGTGGACAGACTGGAGAGTGCAAAGTATATCAGTACCCTCGATTTCGCCAAGGGTTACTGGCAAATACCTTTAGCTAAAGAATGCAGAGAAAAACTGCATTTGCCACCCCTGTAGGATTCTATCAGTTCACCACTATGCCATTTGGTTTACATGGTGTGTCAGCTACATTCCAGCGGTACATGGATGTAATTTTATCCCCTGACACTGGTTATTGTGCTGCATACCTGGATGATGTCGTGGTGTACAGTCCAGACTGGAAAAGCCACCTGGAACACCTACGAGCAGTTATCCAAGATATCAAAAATGCAGGTCTGACTATTAATCCTATCAAATGTGCATTGAGCATGCAGGAAACCAGATATTTGGGCTATGTGCTGGGAAACAGAGAAGTTAAGCAGACATTTCTAAAATAGGAGCTGTAGCTAACAGTCCTGTCCCTAAAACAAAGAAAGACGTCAGGTCATTTTTAGAGCTGGCTGGTTATTATCAAAGATTTGTTCTCAACTTTGCTGAGTTAGCTAGCCTCACTGAATTCAGGAAAAAACGGTACCCAAATAATGTAAAATGGACCCTAGAGTGTCATGAAGCATTTAAGGCTGCATTATGTTCATCCCTGTTTTAAGAAGCCCAGATTCTGAGAAACCATTTTGTTACAAACAGGTGCATCAGAGGTAGGCCTAAGTGCAGTCCTGAGTCAAAATATATATGGGACGGAACACCCTATTCTGTACAGAAGTAGGAAGTTGCATGACAGAGAGAGAAAGGTACTCCACCATTGAAAAGCAATGTCTAACAGCAAGTGGGCCATGGAGTCCCTTAAGTTTTATTTGCCAGGCACTGACTTTGTGCTTATAACAGATCACAATCCTCTCTGTTGGCTTAACCAAATGAAAGATAAAATTCCAGAATCACAGGTGGTACCTGGCACTACAGCCATTTAAATTCAAGGTGATACACAAATCTGGTAAAGAGAATAGCAGTACTGATTTTCTGTCAAAGGTTCTGAAGGTTGAAAAACAAATATGCGAGTTTAAACTTTACTGTTTGCTGTACTGTTATAGAAAAAAGGATCCTGCACTGCTTAATTTCTTTAAAAATTTTTTCAATTTGCTTCCTTTTCCTGCCTGTGGCCACTGGAGCATCTGCCTGTCACGGACCCTTGCTCTTCCACTTCCATATCGACTCGGGCTCTCCCCCCTCCCCGACACCCCCCTTACCCCCAGGGTGTTGGGTTGCGCACCAACTATGCTGCAATCGTGGAACTGATCAGGAGCCGCCTGGAAGCTAATCAGCCAAGGGCAGGCTTCATTCATGACAGCCGGAAGCTTGATTTTTGATTGCCCCAGGGCAGGGACGAGAATGACTTCCTGTGTCTGCCCCGCTCCTCTTAGATCTGATGCTGGCGCTTGCAATCCCCCCCGGCCTCTGCCAGGAGTCATACGTGTGCTGGACATTCACCGACCCTCCCCAGAGAAAGAGAGCGCCTAAGGGTGCTCGATCCTTCTCCCCAGCCAGCCCTCCGCTCCCCAGATCCATTCCCAACCTGGGTCGCTCCACGTTGCAAAGCGGAACTAACCTCACAGCCGATGGTCCGCAATTTCTGAAGGTTAGAGCACAGTTAGTAGAGAATTAATAGAAAGTTTTGGAAACCTCTTTGATAAAACAGGTTCCTCTTAATCAACAATCAATCAAAACTATTTAACCAGGCAGATTCATCACTGAGCAAGCTCATTTTAAGATGGTTCTGGCAGAAGGGAACAGAGCAAGGAATAATACAATTGGACACTTAATGCAGGCTGGTACATACAGTAAAAAAAAAAAAAAAAAAATAGCAACAACAAGATTGGATAATACAGAGTGTACAGATTCTTAAATTAAATTAAGGTACACCAACGTCTGGGGTGGATACTAAACAAAGCAATAAAGTAACAGGATGTGGTAAGAAGATTATATTAACAACAGAACAAAAAAGCAAGAACGGACCGACTAAGTGGGTGACCCTTTGCAGGGAAGGATGGGGGGAGTGGGGTTTCAGGAAGAGGATGTCAACACCAGAGGGAGAGATGACACAAACATAGTAAGGCCACAGGGTAAAAACAGTATACAGAGGGAGATGTGCAGAGAAGTGCTGGAGTTGTAAGTGCTAAGTAAATGGAGAGCAGGGCAGTAGGAGAATCACCTGTGGCAGGTACATATGACCTTCAGGATGCATGTGCTAGACCGCTTAAAGTATGGGGACCCGGCAGGGATGAAAACCTTAGTGTCTTTTGCATGTTGTTCCAAGGGGAAGGGAAGGAGAAATTGATAGAAGCCTTACCATATTGGAACCTTATTCTTGGCACCTTGAAACATACAAGGGATGTACTTCTTAGGCCATACGCTTTGTTGCGCATACAAAGAGAACACAGATATAACCTGGTAGCTTATCGGTTAAGGCCCTGTAGAACTTCAGCTGTAGAACCACAGGAGGGCATTTCTTTGCCTCCTCAATGTAAGAGATGGCCAGGCAAGCTTTTGGTAGAGCAAGCAGTGGTAGGTACGACTGGGCATATCCAGAATAAACCGCAAGGCACGGTGATAGAGGGTGTCTAATTTACATAATGCCTGATTTGAACAGTGGCTGTAAAGAATGTCTGCATAATCGAGCAGAGGAATAAAAGTTGTAAGGACCAGTGTCTTTCTGGCTTCTAATATGAGGAGGTGTCTTATGCGATAAAAGGATACCTAGACGTTATCTTAGCTTTTTTGATAGCTCATTCAGATGTACCGCAAAATTAAGCCGGTTATCCAACCAGACACCCAGGTACTTAAACTTATCCACTAATTCCAGAGGTTCGCCTAATAGGGTGTAAATCATGCGGTTCGATGGTGGCCCCTGGGTATGAGCGGCAAGTGGAAAGAAGATCACTGCCTTGTTTGTTTTTTTTTGCATAAAGCAGTAGCTTGTGCTTAAGTAAACTGTGTTGGAGGATGACAAATTCGTGTTGTACCTCGTCATAAGCGATGTCCAGGGAGGTGTTAATAGTGTAGAGAACCGTATCATCAGCGAATAGATGTATGTAGCCCCAGGGTATGTGAGAGTCGATATCGTTTATGTATAAAGTGAATAGGATGGGGCCCAGGATGGAACGTTATGGCACACCTCGAGGAAGGGTTTTGAGCAGAGACAGTTCTCTTTGAGCTTAAATCTGTTGCAGTCTCTTGGAGAGATAACATTCAAACCACTTATGGGCAGTATTGTCTAGGCTGAACCTGTTCAGGACGTTATGCAGAAGGCTACGATCCATGGTATCAAAGGCCTTACTAAGGTCCAGAAAGAGGGCACAGATGTGTTCTTTCATATCCAAAGTATTTTTCCAGTCATTGGAGACTTTGTCGAGGGCAGTTATAGTGCTGTGCTTGGGCCTAAAACCTGATTGGGTCGGGTTCAGGAGGTTCTTGGATTCTAGATAATCCCTAAGTTGGTAATTGACAATTTTCTCCAGGATTTTTGACAGGATAGGAAGCAGCGAAATAGGACAGTAGTTGTTCAGATCAGCTGGATCTCCAGACTTGAAAAGGGGAATGGCATGCGTGGTTTTCCAAAGAGGAGGTAATGCAACCTGAATCAGGGAACTATTAAATAGGTGGGTGATTTGGGCAGTCAGATGGTAAGAGCCTGTTTTCAAGAAAAATGGTTCTATAAGATCAGCACCGCCACACTTTTTTGTGTCCAGAGATATTAGAAGGTCCTCCACCTGTTCGAATGTAACTGGTTGAAAGCAGAAGGAGGAGTGTCTCGGGTTTGTGGCAGTGTCACAGGATAAGCCATCAGTGGCATTATAGCAGACATTTAGCTTGCTGAGGGGTGAATCATCGAAAGCAAGGCCTGCTGTGGCAAAATGATTGTGCTGGTGCACCCTGAAACTCTTGCTTCTACTACTACTATTTCTGTCTGGCAATATTCACTCTAACCCTGGCCCCACAATCCCAAGCTCCTACATCCAGCGGAGTCACTCTGGGGACTCACCTTGCAACGATTAACATCTGTAGCCTTCTACCCAAACTTGATGCCCTACAATTATTTGCACAACACAACCCTGATGTTCTTGTGACTGTTGAAACCTGGCTCACTCCCAAAATACCCTACAGTGCAATTACCCTACCAGGATATAACATATTCAGAACTGACAGGACCACTAAAAGGCGGTGGATGTGCGTTTGCCTCAAAGACTCTCTCTGCTGGAGTCAGTGTTCAACCCCCCGCCTCAGTCTCTACCGCCCAGACACTACCCATCAAAATTCTACTTGGGGTTCACAACAAGGTACTGACTATTGCTGCTGTCTACATCCCTCCCAAGGATCAAGGTCAAGGTCTCAACTCCGTCCTTGACCTTGTCCGTTCCCAACCACCAGGCACCAAGATAATCCTAATGGGCGATTTTAACATAAATTGGTTTGGATCAGATACAGGTGGCTACAAGGATGCCATCTCAGCTGCCACCTCGCTCAGCTGGTTGTCTTCCCCACTAGACTCAACTATAAGACTGCGAGTGTGACAAGCACCCTCCTAGACTGGATACTGACCAGCCACCCATCCTGCATCTCAGAAGTTTCCGTTCTCCCAGATACGCTAAGTGACCACTCCCCAGTCGCATGTGAATGGTCTAACAAATTCAGTCCACCACCAGCCAAACTAATAAACAGCAGACTCCTTCCACATGGTCAACTGAAGCACATCAAATTACTCCTTAGACAAAAAGACTGGTCACCTATCTTTCATGCATCAGATGTCAACTCTGCGCTTGACTTCTTCATCAGCTACTTCAATACTGCCTGTGACGTTTACGCCCCCTTCAAAAAGAGGAAAGTAAAAGGCCTTAGCAATCCATGGCTCACTGCTGATCTCCTTACATTGCTGAAAGCTAGGGACCACATCTGGTTTCAGGCCCAGGCCACTGGTGGGCAAGTAGATATACAAAACTACAAACATGCCCGAAATGACTGCACCAAAGAAATGCACCTGAAGAAAAGTAACTATTATAAAGATGCCCCCACAAACACCTGGGGAAAGAGGAAGTCCTTCTTGAATAATATCAAGGAAGTTACAGGAATACTGCCCAAAACATCACCTTCCATGTTGGACGTGGATGGGACTATAACTCTTGACCCTTCCACTATAGCCAACATGTTCAATAACGCATTCACTGACCTCAGTAGTGTTCATCCTCCAGACTTCCTTGATGAAGACCTCGCTCCTGCACCCTCCCCCACCCCCTTTTTCAAGTCGCCCCCCTCCCCCCCTTTTTTTAACTTCAGAGCAGTCAGGACACATGAAGTCCATCGATATGTCTGTAAAGCAATTGCTGGATCTAGAATAAGTGGCGACTCACTCAACCTCAAACTGCTGTCCCTTACTCTTCATGAAGTGCTATCTCTTCTAACATGGATTTTCAACCTCTCCTCACCCTTGGCCAATTCCCAGACAGATGGAAATCTGCCACCGTGACACAAGTCCACAAGAGTGGGGACAAGGCCCTTCATGGAAATTATAGGCCTATATATCCTTACTACCCCCAAAGCCACTGAACGTCTGGTATCTTACCAGCTAATGGAATATCTGAACAAGTACAACATCCTTTTAAACAACAGCACTGCTTCAGAAAGGCCACAGCACCACATCTGCCCTCCTTGAATTCACAGGAGCAATTCACAACTCCCAACAACAATTACCTCGCTGGTTCGGTCTTCATAGACCTGACCAAGGCTTCTGACACCATCCATCATCAATACTCCTCACAAAACTGCTAAAAGCTGGGTTCTCCCCGAGTCTCACAACTTGGTTTAAGAGCTACCTGGAAAACTGTTCTCAAAGGGTAAAATTGCTGATGTCCTCTCAGATGCTAGACCAGTATGCTCAGGAGTCCCCAGAGATCCATTCTCGCGCCAGTCCTATTCAGCCTGTTTTGAACAATCTTCCACAATCCTGTCCAGAACAAATACTACTCTATGCTGACAATGCTGTCATTCACACCACCAAAAGGATTCCACCTACTCCAAAACAAGCTTCAGAAGGGTTTCACTCCATTGAAACATGGTTTAGTAGTCAAAAGCTGGTTCTCAACTATAAGAAAATCAAGTCAATGCTTTTATGTGGCTCCCACAACAAACATAGGCTTTACCCCCCTAATATTACAACCTGCCTTGGTGCTGTCCTCGAACAGATTCACTCCTTTAAATATCTGGGGATCATAGACAGCAACCTATCCTACAGCATCCACATAGATAGCATCGCCAAAGCTGCAAACACACGCATTGGTCTCCTCTCACAGGCAATGCCTACTGGATGCCTTAAAGACAGCAGTAGAGATTGGTGGTCTCTGACTATGGTCGGATTATTTATGGCTCTGCAACTGACACAGCCCTCAGGCGCTTATCCTGGCCATAGACCCTTAACAAAGCTTGCCGACTCATCAAAGGATCCCACCAACTCACCCATACAAGTGACCTCTATGCTCACACAGGGTGGCTCAGTTATCAAACCGTGTCAAGTACCAAACTGGTCTAATGGCTAAGAAAATTATGCACATCTTGCTCCCCCAAAGTCCAAAGTCTTCCATACAGCACACAAACCCCACCTCACCAGGGCTTCGAAAATGAATGCTGCACATTCCTCGGTGCATCACCACACAGGCCAAAGATCCTTTATGCATCGAGCTCCTAGCTAGATTAATGGACTCAACCAAGACATCTCCTCTCTGCAAAAGCCAGGCACGTTCAAAGCCAACCTTCATCTCCACTTAGCTGCCTCTAGCTCCTGTGACTGTCCCTCATAATCTGATCTCCCTCCTAGCACTTCTACTCCTACATCTTCTCTTCCTCTTCCTACAGCCTACCCTCTCCTTCTGGTTTTGCCCCCCTACCCCCAAGCACTTTTTGAGGCCTGACAAATGCCCAGGGCTGCACCGCTCTTTCTGTGTCCATTCCAAGCCTCAGTTGCCTCTGGCTACCCTGCCCCCTGGTGCTCACTTTCCCTCAATGTAATGTATTTCAGCTGCTTAAAAATGTGCACAATTTCTGCATTGTTGCTCAACTCTATGTAATGTTTGTATTATACCTCAATTGATGTGGAACCTTTGTAGAAGAGCCTTGGCTCAAAGGTACTTGTAATCCTAGACTCTAAATAAAGAATAAAGAAAAAGAATGTCAGCTCTAGTCATGTAAAGTGTCCGACCACTGTCTCCTGTGCCAGTGTTTGCTGACGGCCGGCCCGGCGAGAAAGCAAAGTATTTCAGGTGCACCCTAAGTCGATGACAGTAAACCCCTTTGGAGAGAGACCAAGGTAGTCGAGAATGTTAGCTACAGAACAGGATAAGGGGTCCAGATCCTTACCCTGACACCAAATGGAAATCTTTTTCATTTGAAGTTGTAGCATTTCCTGGTCGATTCCTTTCTAGATGACTCCACCACGGTGTAGTCATCTTCAGAAAGACCCAAAGCCTGGAACTCTAGCTGCTCAGGTACCAGGCTGTGAGGTGCAGGGACTGAAGGTCTGGATGGAAGACCTTTCCCTGGTTCAGAGATATCAGGTCCGGGTGTGTACAAAGCCGCTCCAGGGGCCTGCAGCTGAGGCTGAGGAGATCTGGATACCAGAACTGGCGCAGCCAGTCTGGAGCTACCAGAATCACCTTCGCCTTGCCCTCCTCATCTTAAGTAACACCTTGTGGATCAAGGGAAATGGAGGGAAGGCACAGAGGAGACCTGGGGTCCATGGCCTCGAGAAGGCATCCCCCTGCAGCAAGCCCTGCTGAGGGGGCCGGGCATGAAACAGCCTCAGCTTGGTGTTTTCCTTGGAGGCAAACAGGTCCAGATTTGCCCCAATGGGAGAACAGGCTGTAAGCTACCTCTGGATGGAGAAACCACTCATAGGATGTCTGGTCTATGAGGCTGAGAGTATTGGCCAGCTGGTTCAAGACTTCTGCCACATGGGTGGCTAGGAGATCTGCCTCCAAGCGGTTCATGAGGGTCCAGCTGTGGAGCGCCTGCTTGCACAGCAGACGGGTGTGCGTGCCGCCCTGTCTGTTGAGGTAGTACATGGTCATGGTATTGTCCATCTGGACTTGAACCACTTGACCCCGGAGCTGAGGAGTGAAATCTGACAGTGCCAGTCTGACTGCTCTGAGCTCTAACAGGTTGATGTGGCATCAGGATTCCTCAGGGGTCCAGAGTCCATGGGCCCTGTTGTCCCCTCTGTGGGCTCCCCAGCCCATGAGAGAGGCATCGGTCGTGAGGACGGCCGACAGCTCGGGTGGACAAATGGGATCCCTTCCTGCAACCGGTCTGGGGTGGTCCACCACTGGAGAGTGTCCCACATCTTCTGGGTTACAGTGATCAGCTGGTCGAAATGACCATGGTGCTGAGTCCACTGGGCTGCCAGCTCCCACTGGAGGGGGCACATGTGCAAAGGGAGTCCAACGGACCACCAAGGTGCACGCCGCCAGGTAACCCAGAAGGCACAGAAAGTCTCAGCCAGGGCGCAAGTGCCCAATCAGAAATGAATTGGCAAAGGAGGAGAGAACCTCCACCCTGTCTGCCGGGAGCCAAGCTCTGGCTTGACAAGAGTCAAGCTCTGCCCCGATGAAGCCCGTCACCTGAGAAGGCACGAGTTCCGACTTGGCCTCGTTGATCAGGAGGCTGAGTTGGGAGCAG
This sequence comes from Neoceratodus forsteri, assembly GCA_016271365.2. Taxonomy (NCBI): domain Eukaryota; kingdom Metazoa; phylum Chordata; order Ceratodontiformes; family Ceratodontidae; genus Neoceratodus; species Neoceratodus forsteri. The sequence goes on along the minus strand of CM057455.1, from coordinate 1,317,782,407 downwards.
GTTTGGAGGGCCAGATCCCTGGACCTCTCCACCTCCTGCTGGGTGGAACCTGCGAGGAGCCAATCATCGAATTAGGGGTACATTCTGACCCCCCGATGCCAGAGATGGGCCGCCACCACGGCAATGCATTTGGTGAAGACCCATGGGGACGATGACAGGCCGAACGGCATGGCTCGGAACTCGTACAGGGTCCCCTCGACCCTGAAGCGGAGGAACCGTTGATGGGACGGACGATTGGGATGTGAAAGAACGCTGTCCCTGCAGATCCGGTGAACAGAACCACATGTTTCGCTCCAAGGATGGTATGATATGGGACAGAGTGACCATCCGAAAGGTGCGTGACCTGAGATATTGATTCAGATCGTGGAGATCTAGAATGGGGCGCCAGCCCCCCGTCCACTTGCGCACCAGGAAGTACCTGGAGACAAAGCCTGGGTCTGCAGACGGATCCGCCATGAGTGCTACTGCCTCCTTGAGGAGGAGCTGAGCAATGTCATCTCGAAGAGCTGACTGGGCGCATGCGGAAATCCATTCTTCCCGAGGGGCGTGGGCTTGGCTGGGAAGGTACTGCTCGAATTCTACAGGCAGTCCCTGACCCGACCACTTCAAGAACTCATGTGTCCAAAGTAATAGCGACCAGGCGAAAAGGAAGTGGTAGAGCCTGCCTCCACAGGAAGACCCAGAGCTGGCATGACGGGAATAGGGTGGCAGTCCCCACCCGCACTAGGCAGGCTTGGAGGAGGAAGCACCAGGACCTGAGCCCTCGGCCTCCTCTGTGGGCCTGTTAGGTCCAGGCTTAGCCGAGGTGCCAAGCTTGAGCCTGCTGCTGATGCTGATGCTGCTTTCTCCCTGGAAGGAGGACTGCTGAACCGCAGAGGAAGAGTGCGAAAGGCTTCTTCTATTTCTTCTGCGGTTCTTGCCCTAAGAACTCTTAGCAGAAGTGGCGTCCAAGGTGGCATTGGACTGCTCTATGCTGTAAGTGACGCCACTCCTGGGCTGGAACAAGTCAGTCCCAAGGAAAGGCACATCAGCTAACTTGTGCTGAGTATCCGCTGGAAGGAGGAGAGCCTCAGCCAAGCCCTGTGGCAAGATCTCAGACCTGCTTGACCGTGGTCTACATGTCCGTATGGGAAATGTGGAGGACTTCATCCAATGAACCAAGAAGGGCATGGGAGAAGTGTGCCATGATGACGCCCCGAACTTGCCTGACGGGCGTCTAAGGAGGACGCTTGACAGACCTTCCACCCCAAGTGGTCCAAATACTTGGACTCCTTGTCAGTAGGGTCGGTCACTGTTGGCAGAACTACCAGTATGCCTGGAACACAGAGGCGGTCACAGGGATCTTGGCCAAAGGGTGCTCTGTGAACCTGCAAGGGACACCATGGGCACCGCATACCTGCGGGCCATGTGGGCAGACAGTGCTGGACATGAGGCAGGATGCTGCCAAAGTTCAAGTGCCGGACCAACAGTGGCCTCAGCCACAGAAAAGGCCTCCATCAGGGTATCTCCTCTCTTGAGGATGCCCATGAGCGGGTACTCTGCCTTTTTCTGGATGGGTTCCAGGGGCATCCCTGTGGAATCAGAGATGAGATGAAGGATCCCTTGGAAGGAGGAAGGGCCTTCCTCCATCTCTGTGCCAACTGACGACTCATCATCCCCAGGATGAGAGTGAAGCCTGGTGACATCAGAGTCTGAAGAGTCAGGGTACAGCGGCCTGCCACCCAAATCACCCTTGACCCGCTGAGAGCAGTCCGGGGTGACCATGACCGACAGACGTCAGGGAAGCCCGATATCTGGTTGGTCCTCTTTGGAAGAAGCCTCTCCCACAGGCTGCTTAGGTGGCGGCTCCACCACTATCGGTGAAGAGACCGAATAGGCCAAACTGAGGGGATGGGCCGGCTTCAAGGGTGGGGAACCCGGCTTCTGGTTCCGAGGGAATCGGCTTTGGCCCAGGAGGTGAGCACCAAGTAATAGCCAGGGTAGGCGGCAGAGCCGGCTTCTGCCTGACAAAATCAGCTGTTGCCAACAAGTCCTCGTGAGCGCCAACCAAGTTTCTGTCAGAGCCTCTCCTCATCATAGGAGGACGAGGACAACCTGTGGTGTCGCCTCTTTTTGGAGCATTTATGGCTCTTCTTGGTCGATTGACCAAGGGGGTTCTAGACCTCGACCAGGATCAGGCAGGCTGACTCGGTGGTTTGGGAGACACTGGAGGGATCGGTGAAACCCGAGGGTCCGGAATCGGGACCTCGATGAGGACACCAGTGGGCTGGGTCTCCTCATCTGGGAACACAAGGACCGGAGTCCTCTCCAAAGAGTCATCGGCTACGGCCAGCGACAGAGGGGTGATTGGATGAACAATCAACCTCATGACCCATCCTTGGCGTCTGGTCAGACAGAAGGTCCGTAGAAGCCTGCGGCAGAGGAAGCGATCTCGACCAAAGTCGAGAAACACATGTTCCTGGGACTGAGACCTCTCTCGGTCCCAAGAGCACCTCGCTGAGACAGACATGCCAGGTTCCTTGTCTCTTACGATAGCGGGAGGAATGCGAGCCCGTGGGCGCCACCCCGGGTGGGAGAGACTGGTACAACTCTGAAGGAACCTGTGCAGGTGGAGCCCAGGTTGAGTGGAACGAGGTTGAGTGGAACAAAAAAGCTCCGATTAGCAGAAGCGCGGGCGGCTTCTTCTTCGAATGCCTTCATGCATTCCAGCTGCTTGGCGGAACCCGCAGCTGTGGAAACTGCCCACCTAGCCTCCTTGGACTTCACCAGAGGATTCCTTTTCTACGGTCTCCTCAACGTCAAACATGCCAGGCGGTCATCCAGGACATTGAAATGGAAGGCCAAGCAATAGCTGCAGGATGAGGTGTCATGGCCGACACCTAGGCAGTAGGCACATGTTAGATGAGGATCGGTGCGCAACATCTTCTGGCCACAAGGACACCGGCGAAATCCTGGAGAAGATTTCTCTTCCATGATCGAGGACGCAAAAGTGCGATCGCTAACTCGAACGAGTTTTAATTTCGGTAAAACCGAAGTTTTGAAAGCCAGAGCCTACAAAATGCATGAGCATGAGGGAGGCAGCCTGTATCTTCCAGCGGAAAGGAAGATCTGGCGTCATGGGGTGGAGCCGAGGTATATACCACCCAGGTGGGAGAAGCCAGCTTGAAGACTTCCAGCAAAATTTAAAGGGGGAAAGGGACATGCCAATAAGTGTGGATGAACAACATATCCACGATCCTAGAAATAACGTGGTTTTTCTGCCCTTATTAACTTGGTGCAGGCATTCCTAGACACCTGAAAGGCAAGCCAGTTGGCTTCTAATCTTGTTTTCTTGGCTCTTTTCCACAGTACATCCCTGTCCCGAGGGCTTCTTCAAGGTAGGCTTGAAACAGTCGGGATCTTTTCTTGTTTTGATTCTCCTAAGTGGAGCATATTTATCAGTCCCACTAGGAAAATATTGAAGGCCTCAGTAACAGAGGGGGCCAGACATAAATTCTGTCAGTTGTTGTTACCAAGGTCTGTCAGGAAGGCGGTCTGGCAGAAGTGTTTTAGACTTCTTTTCAGCTTGAAGGTAGAAGTAGACAGCTTGTTATGGGACCGGCGAAAACAGGCAGTGGCACAGTGATCATAGAAGTCACTGTGAAAAACTAAAAAACAGGATGCTTGTTAAGAAGGGGGGTTGCAAGGACTTCTAAAAATAAAGCTGCAATTCTTAGAAGATATACAGAGATTGAAGGAAAACTCAGACTCTCTCTTCTGTTTATTCTGCCTTTGTAAATAGTTATTCTGAACATTTTTTTATGTTACTGCTAGTACTAATAAATATTTTTGTGAATTCTACAATTGCTCCTGGTTTTTCCCATGCTTCCTGACCTGTGCCTCAACGACATAATGGAGGAGCAGCCCAAGTCTTGATTTAACAAGCATTTGTCAATGCCGAATGTTTGCTTGCTGGCATTGGCAGTGGTAGTGTAGAAGTTACAGAGCTGCGTAACAGGAATGGCAGTGAAGTACTGAACTGAAACCAACCCCACCACCACCCTGCAGAGAGTGACAGGCATTGGGGTGTGCCTTTGGGTCGTCAGTCATGACCCGCCATTTCACCACACCCCACCCTGCAGACACTAACAAGTGTCACGGTGCTCCCTTGGGGTCTTTGGCCCTTATCACACCCATTTCATTAGGAAATATGGTGAGATGGAAAGCGATATAGGAGAATGGGGTGAACTTTAAATAAAGAGTCGGGGAGCATACCGATGCCTCTCACTGGCTGCAGGGTGTGGAATGGTATGAGCATTACAGGCAAGAATCCCAAGTCACACCCTGATGCCTGTCATTCTCTACAGGGTTGGCGTTATGGTTGGAAACCCTAATACCTCAGGCATTAGTTGGTTCACTCCAAATTTTCAACATGTTTTTTGTGACCCCACCTCATGAACAGGCGGAATATCAGTTTGTTAGCCGAAAGCTGCTTTATGCACAGCGACTACGGCATTTAGCACCACAGGTACAAAACATTCCAAACAGGATGTAAAATGACAGCTGTATTGTTCATGGGGAGGTGTAAAAATGGCAATGTTGCAAATCTGCAACAAAAATATTTAAAAAATGGTGAAATCATGACGTACATAGAAACTGTGCAACACACACCGTATATAATTAGGTTGGGGATTTTTCAGCAGATTGTCAACTCAGGCATTTTGGTGCCTCCGATCATGAACAGTGTCACTGTGATTTTCTTTATCTGTCCCGAACAATGATTTCCCACAGCGACCACGCATCTCTGCGCTGAAAGTGTGAAAACACACTTCAGCCATGCTGTGAAAAATGACAGCTGTACTGTTCATAAGGAAGTGTGGAAAAATGCCACTGGTGAAAATCTGGACTGAAAATATTACAAAGTCATGAACTTACGAGGGTGCGTGGAAACTGCGCAATGCTCACTCACACAGTCATTTTATGGACTTTTGTCACCAAATTTTCAACATAGCCATTTTAAGACCTCTGCTCATGAACAGTGTAACTGTGATTTTCTTAATCTGTCCTAAACATTGCTTTCGCACACCAACAGCACCATTGTGCGCTACATGTGCGAAAACACATTTTGGACGACATATGAAAAATGGCAGCTGTACTGTTCATAAGGAAGTGTAATAAAATGGCAATGTTGAAAATCTGGAATGAAAATATTAAATTGCAAACTTACTTGTTACTTTATGAACTGGCGCAACGCACGCCGTAAAACAGGAATTTTTTAGGAATTTTTTCACCAAATTTTCAACATAGCCACTTTAAGACCTCTGCTCATGAACAGTGTCACTGTGATTTTCTTAATTTGTCCCGTATATTGATTTCGCAGATAACGACCGCGCCATTGTGCGCCATGCGGTGGAAACACGCTTTGGGTGAGATGTGAAAAATGACAGCTGTACTGCTCATAAGAAGGTGTGGTAAAATGGCAATGTTTAAAATCTGGAGTGAAAATATTGAAAATTGCTGAACCACGAGCCTGCGAGGAACCGCGCAACGACGCCAGAAAACAGTTCATTTTGATTGATTAATTAACATGAGCTGACCTTGATAAACACAGACAGCACTGGTTCGGCGTGATTTCGCAGTGACTGCGAAATCACCCTTCGGGCCCAAATAACGCCATGACAGTGACATCATTCATGAGAAGGGGTCCCAAAAACCCCATGTTGAAAATTTGGTGCAAAAATTCCAAAAAATGCCTGAGATATGCAATAAAGTTGAAACCCCTATCTAGCCCATTATACAGCTTACTGGCATTTCCTCAGTTCGCGGTCAGCTTTGAAGAGTGCAGACGTGTTCCCGGTCCACGAAGATCGTTGCGCCGAGCTCGGGAGGTAAGTATGGGGTGAGGGGTGTGGGAGGCAGGTGCGGGTTGTGGGGCTGGGAGTCACATGGGACAGTTTTATTTTCAGGTTGAAAAAAAAAAAGACGATCGTGGGACATTTGCCACGCTGGGGTGGGATCCCAGCATGACACAAGGACGGCTTGGGGAGGCCGTGGAACCGATGAGGATTGGGCACCCCGGCCACATGATTAGTTGCCGCGTGGCACCAGTACTCGGGGGTGGGGGTGAGGACAGTGGAGCTGACGGGGGATTGGGCACCCCCATCGGCTAGTATATCAGTTGCCACGCTGGGGTGGGCACCTAGCGTGGCATGTGGAAGGCTTGGGGGAGCGGAGCGCAGCACAACCCGTCAGCTATACGTGTGTGTGTGTGTGGGGGGGGCAGCACACAGTATGTGTGCGTTTGTGTGTGTGTGTGTAGGGGGAGCTGCGCATGAGCAGGCGATATCTTATCGCTGCTCACTCAAGCGTAGCTCCCCCTTTCAACTATATGCCACTGCATTTTGGAGCTTGTCATAGACAGCTCCAACATGCATTGGCTTAGGCCGCGCTCACAACACACACTGACTGAACTGGAGGAGGAGCTGACACACCCCAACTCGATGATGGCATCACGCTTTTGCACATGCAAGCAAACATAAAAAGGAGAGAAGATGCTCTAAAATCTAGTTCACTGAACAGGTAAGTGGGTCCAAGTGATGGGGTGAAGCCCACAGGCAAAATCTTTCCCACTTCATGAGCATAAGTGGATCTAGTTGAGGACTGTCTCTGCTACGAGAATGTCCGCCACCTCCTGGGAGACCCCATACCTAGATTTGACTAAGTATGCAGGAGCCAGACATGAAGATGCAGGGATGTGAGGTCCAAGTGGACCAGAGTTCCCTGATCCTGTGATAGCAAGTGCGAGCTCAGCAGCAGCTGTATTGAAGGGCTCCACTGCCAGCTGCTAAAGTAGTGGGAACCAAATCTGCTGAGGTCAAAATGGAGAGATGAGGATCATCTCTGCTCCTTCGGCCTGTAACTTCAGAAGAACCCTCTGAAGAATGGGAAAGGGAGGGAAGGCATACACAAACCTCCCTGTCCAACAGAGGGACAAAGCGTCTGGCCAGAAAACACCAGGCGTGGGCTCTAGCGAGCAGAAACTGTGCAGTTTGGGGTTGAGTGGAGACCCAAAGAGGTCCAACTCTGGGCGGCCCCACCAGTTAAATAGTTGATCTGCTACCGACTAGAGGAGCTCCCACACATGAGCCCTGGACCGAGACCAGCTTAGGCTGTCGGCCAAGACACTGTGGATGCCTGGAACATGAACAGTGGTGAGGTCTAGGAGGAGTTCCAGTGCCAAATAGCAGACTCTCATCGCCTCCCAGCAAAGGGAGTAAGAATGTGTGCCCCTTCCTTGTTGATGTAAAACATTACCGAAGTGCTGTCCATCTGAAATGCCTGCAAGGTGTTCAGGACCGCACATCTCTAGGACACTGATGTGGAGCATCTGCTTGTCTGGAGACAATGACCCCTGGGTTTGTCGGTCTTCAAGATGAGCATCCCAGCGAGACAGGATGCTTCTCATGTTAAAATCCGCCTCAGGGCTCCTGCCGAAGGGACCCTTGTACCAGGTTGGAGGGGTCTAACCACCAGGAAAGAGTCCTTCAGACTGGGTCTGACACCCTGACTGGCTGGTCCAGGTCGTCTGACCTCTGGTCCCACTGTACCCTGAGCATCCACTGTGGGACTCTCATGTGGAGGCAGGCCAAGGGAACTGTGGGGATGGTCACCACCATATGCTCCAGAAGTCTGAGGAAGGTCCTGGCTGGGACCTGTTGAGCCATGAATACCGTCTGGGCTACTACCCTTAGACGATCCCCTGTCCTCCGGGAGGAAGGCCATGCCCTGAACTGTGTCCAGGACCACTCCGATAAAAAGGAGTCACTGACTGGGCCATGGGGATGACTTTGGATGGTTCAGTGTGATCCCCAGCTCTCGGAAGAGTGTAAAGGTGTCTCAAGAGTGCGAAGCAGTTGAGCTCTGGAAGGAGCTGCCAGGAACGGTCATCTAGCTAGGGGAAGATGTAATGGCCCTGGTGTTGGAGAGCCGCAGCCACCACCGCTAGGCACTGGTGAAGACTCGAGGAGTGGAGGAGAGGCCGAACACAGGACTTGAAACTGATCATGTCTCCACTGAAAGTGGAACCTCAGGAAATTCTGGTGGAGAGGAAGACCATTATGTGCAGGTAGGCATCCTGCATGTTCAGGGAACAGAGCCAGTCCCCCTGGTGCAAGAGGGGAATGAGGCCTGGCAGAGTGACCACTCTGAACCGCTGGTACTCTATTAAGAGATTTAGAGAGCTGTGGTCCAGAATGGGCAGAAAGTCGCCGGTCTTTTTCGGGACCAAGAAAAGTGAGAATAATAGCCCTGCCCCTGTTGATCAGGGGGGACCTGCTCTGTTGCCCGCTTCTGCAGAAGGGCTTGGATTTCTCCTTCTATCAGAGGAATATGTGAAGGAGGAGAATGGGAGGATCCTGGTGGCATGTCCAGAGGGATCTAAAGGAATTTGAGAGTATGTCCTCTCCTGATAAGGTATAAAACCCAGAGATCTGTGGTGATGCTTCTCCATCCCTCTAAGTAGAGGGAGAAGTGACTCCCTACTGCCTCCCCCATCACCTCCGCCGGAGAAGGGGGGGGGCAAGTAGAGAGTCATTGAGCAGATCTGGGTACTGGCAGAGAGGGCTGGGAGGTCTTGGGGTCTCTAGAGAAGCAGAGCTCCCACGAGTTTGGGCTGGTGCTTTTCTCTTGAAGCCTTCCCTCTGCTTAAATTGGTCACAGGTGTTTTGCCTTATGACTTATGAAAAGGCCATTTGCGAAAGGGTTTCTGGTCCCCCATATACATCTTTCAGATGGACCAGATAGATTTCTTGTACTCTTGGAGGCGAGAAATCAGTTTCTCCATCTCCTCCCCAAAAAGAACGGAACCCTGGAAGGGAAGGTCCAGGATCCCGGACTGCAGATCCTGGGAGAATCCTGCGACTCTGAGCCAGGTGTGACATCTACGACAAATGCCGGATGCCACTGCCCTAGAGGCCGTGTCTGCAGTGTCGTACAAGGCCCTCAGGACATGAGAGCCTATGTCCGAAGCTGACTTCAGGATATCTAGAAGCTCAGTCTTATGTGCAGAGTCTGTCAATGCCTGAGCAACCTCTAAGCCTTTCTCCCACATCGCATTCTGGTACTGGACCATATGTGTGAGAAAGTTCAACCGATCGAATAGATCAGGCAGATGCAGAATACACTTTCTCATCACCTGATCCAAGAATCTGGACTCTATGTCAGGAGGCTGCGAACTGAGGCGCTTCGCTTCTTTAACTTGTCGTGAGCAGTCTAGAATTACCATTGAGTGTGTCTGAGGGTGTTTGCCAAAAAGGCCTCCATCGGCACCCATACAGCACATCCTTTTTTTTTTTTTTTTAAGAGATCGTTGGAGTGGTGGAGGGATGCTTCCAAGTGATCTGGGTGAGATCCTGGAACATATCCACTAAAGGAGGAATGACCAAGGGCTTTGGCTCCTTCTGCCTCAGGAACTTGGCCAACCTCTGGTGTTCTGGATCCAGATCCTCCATCTCCCATCCATTGGAGGGCTGGATGTACCTCATGAAATCCATAAAAGCAGGATCATCAGGAGATCTAGGGGTGTCCTTTTTGTCTGGGGACACATGCCTTTCTCTTAAAGGAGAACGGTCAGAATCCGATGTGTTGGAATCTAGAGCCTGAGGAAGATCTGCACCTCTCAGAGGAATGCTGCCCACTAGAAGACCGGTGATGGCTATAGGACCAGCGACAGCTGTGGGACCAGCGGCAGCTGGTAGAGCACTGATGACGGCTATCCAACCGACATCAGCTGACTGACCGCCTTTGGCTAGAGAAGTGATGGCAGGTAAAGCTTGACGAATGGGAGTGACGTCAGTGATGTTGTTCTTTATGTGAAGTCCTGCCACTGAAGTCGGCAGAACTGTGTGAGTGGGACTTCGGTTTAGGCACGGGAGAGGAAGGTTTGTCTCCCTGACCTTGGTCCTTGTCTGTACCCGCAGTCAGATTAGCATCCGGCTGTGGTGAAAGGATGTCCTTTTCATTTGGCCCCACCAAAACTGGTAAAGTTCCATCAGCTCTTCTTTTGAGAACCGAGAAGCCGCAGGGGGTGAGGTTTATCTGGCATAGTGTAAGAGGACACAAGGTGGGGTACAGAAGGACTCTGACACAGTCTGTATTCTTCAGCTGGATTTCAGGCAGTTTTACTTGAAGAGCTCCAGACAAAATATATCAAACGAAATTAAAGGCGGACTTATTCCAGCAGAAATCAAAGAACAAAATAAAATAGCACAAACATGTAGGCATAAATCATGAGTAGTAGTACCCACATTAAACTAGAGCACTAGTTCTGGATGCATACACTTCACCATCCCCTACTGCTACTACTTTTTACTTGTCACTGCTGGCAATATATACCCAAAACTGAGCTCTCATTGGATGAATTATCCATCAATCAAATGTACTAATGGATTTATTTTACAAACAGCTTGTTTATAAATTTTAAACATAAAGGAATTCATTTTGATACCTTTTAAGCTCATATAAAAGTTGTGGAAACATTAATATTTTGATTAAACCTTCTTTTGGTATGTTTGCACAGTAAGTCCCTCCCCTTTAGTATAAGGATAAGAACACTATGGCCGGCCGGCTCCTAGAGAAAAGGCATACAAAAAGATTTGCAACACATACCAGGTAATACAGCATATTCTTCAATTCTCTATACACACACCTACTTATATATTTTACTTAGTTTATCTTTATACCATTATTTTGGTGTATATTTACAAGGCTGACTAGCACAGAACTCCAGCACTTTCATATCAGGAAGTAAAAACAACACTCGGTGTTGCATATTTACATACAGCCTTCTTAGCTGTTTTCACATGAAGCTCATTCTCTTATGTCAGTAAAACAGCGCTTTAGCGCTATCAAGGGTAATGCAACAGCTTTCTTAATCCTGTTCAGAAACGAAAAACGTCTTTACTTAGTGTTCGCGGCGTTTGCGAGCTGCACGACAATGCGCATATTCATGCAGATCGCAAAGACGCCGCCAAGGGCTTAATAAACCAAACGCTACTTCCTAACATACAAAAACCCCAGGAAAAGCTGCTCTGGAAGGAAAAGTGTTTTTGAAGTCTTGTTTGAACAAAGAAGGACACTGAAGTGGCTTTCAACATTTTGGCCATTTAAAGGGCCATACCTATTTAAGCTCTAGTCTCTTTGGAATCCCATCTTCTAACCTAACAGACATCTAGTGGATAGCCAGAAAAGGGAGGAAAGACTAAAAGACAAAAAAAAATTAACCAAAGAAAATCGCATAGGTGGCCAGTCTATGCACAACAAAACATAAAAACAAGGGTTTGACACATGGGGGGGGGGTGGGTTCTGGCTACTACAACAACATCTGTCAGGTATGAGATGTTATCCCTGGAGACCCTTTGACACATAGGTGGTGCAACAGGGGAAGAGGTGAAGTCTGGTGGGTCCCTGGGAGAGGGAGCAGACCCCTTGGTCATCGAGTGTACAAGCCTTACGGACCAGCGAATGTTCAAGACCTGGAGGGGCTTAGCCTGATGGGCGACCCTTGTCTGGTACCGACAACAGTCTGGAGTGGGCAGACTGGGAGACAGTTGTCGGTTTGGCCATAGGCACCCGAGAGGCCGAGGTACGGTGAGCCGAGGTTAGCTTATAGACCAGCTCCCAACCTTGGTGCTCAGCAGTCTTACCCAGAGCCCCGGGAAAGACCAATGTCTGGACTTTTCGTGACAGGAGCAAGGTCCCCATGGAAGACAAGGAGGAGGTCCCTACCCCTGAGGTGGAGGGTGAACACAAGGGTGTGGCCTTTGCCTTCAGGGTACTCAAGGCCAGTGTAGAACCCAAGCCTTGCTTTCCACTCCCCGACATCAGTGTTTTGGCAGGAGTGGAGGAATACTGCCGCCCATTAGATTGCTGCAAATGGCGGGAGAAGTGGTCAGAGCCCCCCGAGCTGGAACCAGAGGAGGTCTTCTTATGGTGTGGGGACCAGCAGCATGAATGGCCCTTGGACCAAACCTGGTCCTTTTCTCTGGACTTAAGCTGGTCAGAGTCCTTTTTCTTGTCCTTATGCTTCGAGGAGCGAGAAGAAAGAAATTAAAATTACGTACCTACTGTAATATGACCTTTCTGTGTATCTTCACCATTCATCACTGTTGGGTATCTGGCGGGGTCAGGACCTTGAGGTTTTTTTTTTTTTTGGGTAGGTGGAGCTAGCCTTTTCGCCGACACCGCCTCTGGGCCAATGGCCGACCGCGTGGTGCTCATGGGTTGGCTAGTAGGTTGCGCCTGACTGCCAGCCTGCCAGTTCTGGAGTCGCCGGAGAGGTAAGAGGAAGGGAACAGAAGGTGGGACAAGGAAGTCCAAGGGACAGAAAAAGGAAAAGATATATGAACCAAAAGGAGAAATAACGACTGAGAGGACAGAAAAGGAGAAGAGACAGAAATCAAAGGGATTGGGAGGGGGCCCCAATCTCTGGAAAAGGAAGAAGGCGATAGAGTGGGTAAAGAATTTAGAAGAGAGGGGAGAAGATTAACACATCCCAGACCCTGGTCTGTCTCCAGATTGTAAAGGAACTGCAAGGAGTAGCCAAAGGCTTTCTGCCCGAATTCAAAGCACAGAATAGCTGGCAAACACTCCAGATAAGCAGAGTTGGCTATTCTGGAAGAAGGACAGGGTTCAGAGAATTAACACCCTCTCAAGGAAAGATTATTGGTGAAAAAAAGGGAATTTTTTTTTTTTTAATAAACAAGGAGAAATAGGTTGGATGGGAACTGGGGAGGAGGAGATAGAGGAGGGCAACTGTCAACTCTCACCGCAGACGGGTGGAGCCAAAGCACTGGAGAAGGAGTGCCCCCATGCTGTCCACTCTCCCCGGAATATTATCCCCATGTGCCCGTGTTTTACCCCACTCCTAAGAAAGGAAAGAGGGAAGAATGGGCACAGAGAGGGAGGGGGACCCAGAGAATGAGGGCCCCAAGGGGATGGAAGGTGGGATTGTGATGAACAGTGAAGATACACAGAAAGATCATAGGTACGTAATTTTCATATCTTATCTGTGTCAATCTTCACCATTCATCACTGTTGGGTGAGTACCGAGCCCCCCCCCGAAGGGGATTTCTTTTACACCCTAAGGGTCAAAGTCCCTTAGCTCTTAGTGGGTGACACACTAAGAGGGAGAACCTTCAGGGCCTGGAGATGCCGAGAGTGGGGAAAGTGAGATGGGGTCCCTCCAGAGGGGGAAGGAAGTTGCCCCAACAAGCGCCTTCTTACTCTATGGGGGAAGAAATAGGTTCTCTGGTGAACGGAGTTAATCACCCAACACCGGGCCAAGGGTGACAACCGGGAAAGACGCAGCCATGCTGTCCACTTAGTACAGATCGCTGTCCTTATGACCCTGATAGCTACCTCGTTGGCATCATAGGATGCCCTCGCTTGGTGCCTTGCTAGCACCAGGCCACACGCAGAGAGTGCAATGGCTTGTCTGGTTTGCTCTGTATCAGGCAACGAGGCTAGGAGCTGACCCAGCCTGGACCACAAGTACCTGTCACAGGCTGCATAGTGGGCCTGATGTGCAGAAATGGAAAGTAATAACCGTGCCCAGTAGAAAGTCCTCCTACCCCAGAAGTCAAAATCCGAGGAGTCTTGATCTGGGGGCCGGTCACGGTGAAGGGCGCAAAGCCCATCAGGAGTATCCAACTGAATCAATCCAGACTGTGGATGAGGCATGGAACCTGGAGACTCCGGGGGTGCTCAATACCTCTGGCTGAGATCCTTTGGGGCAGGAACTCCGGAGAAGGGCCTCTGTCAGGAACGCAACAACGCCTCCCGAAAGGGAGCAGACCAGGGCGGCACCACAAGGTTGGCCTCGCCAAAATCACCTAGAAAGGCATGCGCCGAGTGCTCTGGATTGCTGATAGTGGTAGGAGTGAGGTGCAAGTCCTCCAACATCCTCAAGAGGAAGCGCTGGTACTCAGCGAGATCAGCAGCTGGAGAGATGTGGACAGAAGGTTCCTCTCCCCCAGAAGAGGGGGACGAGGAGCTGGAGTGCACTGGCTGTTCAGTGGGTGGCTGCACGGGGGGGGGGGTTGAAAAACCTGGCTGTCCATCGCCCTAACGTAAGCAGGGAACCGAGCAGTCACCACTCTGAACTGCTCCCAGGAGAGAGGCCCGCTAGGACCAAGGATGCCTGGGAGCACAGGAGAACGTGACAGTGGGATGGGGACAGAGCCGAGAAGAGATGTCGGCTGACCTCCACCTGGGCTAAGAAGCGGACTGGGAACACCCACGGAAGAAGGTGCCCCGGAAGACCCCACAGCAGACAGCTGAACAACCATTTCGGTACTGCCTTGGCTGCACTTGAAAGAATCCCCCCTGTGAGGTGACCGGGGCCATATAGGTCCAGAAGGACAGTCCCCTACCTCAAAAGAATGGGGCTCTCACAAAGAGACTTAGGAGGAAGAGCGGAGAGCCACACTACGGCTTCTCCCAGAGCCCAGGTGGACCCCGAAAAAGGCTGCCGTGCCGACCCCACACCCCTCGACCCCTCGGAGTCTGAAAGAGCCCTCCCCCGAGAAGGCCAGCGTAGGTGGCTGGCAGCCTGGGCAGCACCTCAAGGAGCTATCCAGGGCTCAGTACCTTCCCCTCCTGTAGGTGCTCTGATCAGCCCCAAAGTCGGGCGATCTAGGCACACCACAGGTGGGGGTACCACTACTGAGGGGTCAGTGAACCCACCAAGACCAGGCTGCAGACCTATGGTGGCCTGCACCACTGCCCGCTGGTCAGCACCCCTGACCCCAGTCTCGGCAGCCACCGAATCCACCTCAGAAGGGGGCTGACTCCAGCTTGTCAAGGAGACTACTGGGCTGCCAACCGCAACAGCCAACCACAAAGGGTCAGACTGTCTGTCTGACTCAGAGCTCGACTCCGCCTCTGAGGAGGTAGAGGCTGAGGCCCTGTGCCAAACCGTAGGAGGGCGCCCTCTGCCATCTTTGCCAAAGGGCCCAGAAACCAAAGCTGTGCCCGAGCCGGTACCAGTGCCCCCTACAGCACAGCGAGCGGAATCTGCAGGGAGCATGGCTCCAGCCTGAACAGGAGCTCCAGAGTCAGGACCAGTCACGGCGCCATCCAGCCCCACAAGCGGTGCAGAGGACGGCCCCAATGGCACCATCGGTGCCAAGGATGGCGCCACCTGGCTCCATGGTGCCGTGAATGGTGCCGAGGGCAGAGGCGGCGCTGCCAACAGCACTGACAGACGATTCCGATGGCCCCACGGCACCGAGCCCTGAGGACACGGCACCGTGCTCAACCTCGGCGCCAAGGCGAGACACTGACAAAGATGGCGCCGTAGCAGCTCCCACTGCACCGCTAGCAGTGTTGGCTCTGCGAATGGCTCTGACAGAAGCCACAGCACCATGCAACAACTCTGTGCTGACGACAACTCCGTCTGGCCCCACGGCGCGCCTGCAACGGCACCGACCCAGGCCTTGCAAACCGCGGGTCCGACACCGGGGAGCCTTAACTCTCAAAGGGACGACTCCCATGGTGGAGCCTCCCGCCCGCCTCCTGGGAGGAGCAGGACGGGCCTCTGGCGCCGCAGAAGAAGCCTCAGCAATGGCTAGGCTACTAGTAGCTGAGGCTCCCTCCTCCTCCTTGGTCCATATAGAACTGGGAGGGAACCCAGAAGAAAGGCAGAGAGAGCGTGGCTTGGCCCGACAAGTGCGTGTCCGACCCCCGAAAGTCGGCAGAGCTTGCCCCCACTTTCCACGCACGTTGCTCGATGACCCAGCGGTCCATGGAGAAACAGGCGTCGCATGTCGTGAAGCGGACCAAGACACAAAAGACACCAGTCATGCTGGTCGGTGACGGAATACTTTCGGCCGCAAGGGCACCATCGCATGGGGGGCTGACCCGTCTTAGAAGATTTCTTGCCCTCTGACCGAGACATGACCTATGGGGGGAAAAAAACCCACCAAAAACAGACTCGACGTCATGGAAAATATAAAGATACGGAAAGATCTTACCGGGGGCGACGTCGAGTATGGCAAAGCACAACCGGCAGGAACCGACGGACTTCGGCACCGAAGTAAAACAGAAAGCAGCGTCAAAGGTTTTTCGGCGTCAACTAGGCCTCAATCAGCAGCTTCCACATGAGATGCAACCTCTATGGCGGGAGACAAAGAACTGGCAGGCAGGTGGAGTCGACGCAGCCTAACGGCCAACCCGAGAGCGCCACTCAGTGCTTCGGCCTCGAGGGCGGAGCCGATGGTGCGTCGGCTCCACCTTAAAAAAAAAAAAAAAAAAGCTCCCGCAGGGTTCTGACCTCCGGCCAGATACCCAACCGTGATGAATGCTGAAAACTGACATAGATAAGATCAGGTTACTCACCTGTAACAGTAGTTCTAGGAGTGGTATATGTTGTTCATCCACACACTCTGGCATGTCCCTTTCCCCTTTAAATCTGTTCGGAAGTCTTCAAGCTGGCTCCTGCCAGCCACCCGGTGGTCAGTACCTTAGCTCCCCCCCACATGACGCCACATCTTAGCCTGCTGGAAGCAAGGTTGTGCGCCTAAAGCCGGGTGGGTGCATGTGGATGAACAACATATGCCACTCCTAGAACTACTTTTACAGGCAAGTAACCTGTTCTTCTAGGAGTGTAGATATGTTGTTCATCCACACTCTCTGGCAGACTCCAAGCAGTTCTCCGGGAGGAGGGAGGCAAGACGTGCACCCCCTACTTGGGAAATAGAGATCGGAGAACCGAGACCCCAAAAATAGCATCCCAGCATGACTCTAGGTCGATGTGGTACTGGGTAATAAAGGTGTTTGCTGACTTCCAGGTAGCAGCCAGACAGATTTTCTGGATAGGGATGTCCCTGGAAGCAGCCACTGATGCAGCAGTATGGCGGGTAAAATGAGCTCTTATTCCTCTGGGAGGCTCCTTGCCCGCCAACTCATAGCACAGACCTAAGCATGATGTAATCCACCTTGCAATGGTCCATTTGACGGCAAGTCTGCCAGAAGCGGCTTCAGCGTAGGTGACAAACAGCTGGCGAACCTCTCCACGAATTTCCGCCATTCTCTCCTTATAACAGGAGACAGCATGTCTCAGGTCAAAAGTATGGAGCCTGTACTCGGCATCAGAGATGTAATTAGGGTAGTATACCGGCAGAGTTAACACCTGGTTAAGGTGAAACTGTGACACCACCTTCAGAAGGAATTTCAGGTGGGGGCGCAGGACAACATTGTCCCTGTGGAAGACCAGATAAGGGGAGTCCACCGAAAGCGCCTGGAGCTCTCCTGTCCTTCTGGCTGATGTGATAGCCACCAGGAAGGCCATCTTCCACAAGTGTGAAAGCTCACACTTGTGCATGGGTTCGAATGGCTTGCCCATGAGCTTTGCCGAAACCAGCAAGAGATCCCACGGAGGTGGAGGTTCACGCACCGGAGAGGATATGTGATCCAGGCATTTAAAGAAGTGCCAGGCCACTGTCTCCTGTGCCAATGTCGGCTGACCGGCCCATGCCCGGTAAGCAGAAATGGTTACCAGGTGCACCCTAAGGGTCGATGACCATAGACCCCCTTTGGAGAGAGACCAAAGGTAGTCCAGAATGTTAGCCACAGAGCAGGATAAAGGGTCCAGACTCTTACCGTGACACCAAATGGAAAATCTCTTCCATTTGAAGGCATAACATTTCCTGGTCGATTCCTTACGAGATGCCTCCACCATGGTGTAGACATCCTCGGAAAGTCCCAAAGTCTGGAACTCTAGGCGCTCAGGTACCAGGCTGTGACGTGCAGGATTGAAGGTCCAGATGGAATACCTTCCCCTGGTTTAGAGATATCAGGTCCAGGTGTGTACAGAGCTGCTCCGGGGCCTGCAGCTGAGGCTGAGGAGATCTGGGTACCTGAACTGGCGTGGCCAGTCTGGGGCTACCAGAATCATCTTTGCCTTGTCCCTCCTCACCTTGAGTAACACCTTGTGGATCAAGGGAAACAGAGGGATGGTGTAGAGGAGGCCTGGGGTCCCCGATCTCGAGAAGGCATCCCCTGCAGCGAACCCTGCTGAGGGGGGGCGGGCATGAAACAGCCTCAGCTTGGTGTTTTCCTTGGAGGCAAACAGGTCCACCAACGGTTTGCCCAGTGGGAGAACAAGTTGTGAGCTACCTGAGAGCATCCGCCAGCTGGTTCGAGACTCCTGCCACATGAACGGCTAGGAGATCTGCCTCCAACCAGATGACGAAGGTCCAGATACGGAGCACCTCCTTGCAAAGCAGATGGAAGTGCGTGCCGCCCTGTTTTTTGAGGTAGTACATGGTTGTGGTATTGTCCGTCTCGACTTGAACCCGGAGCTGAGGAAAGAAAGCTGACAGTGCCAGTCTGACTGCTCTGAGCTCCAACAGGTTGCTGTGGCATCGGGACTCCTCAAGGGTTCAGATCCCGTGGGCTCTGCTGTCCCCCATGTGGGCTCCCCAGCCCATGAGAGAGGCATTGGTCGTAAGAACGACCGTCGGCTCAGGGCAGACAAACGGGATCCCTTCCTGCAACCGGTCTGGGGCGGTCCACCACTGAAGAGCATCCCACATCTTCTGGGTCACAGTGATCAGCTGATCGAAATGACCGTGGCGCTGAGTCCACTAAGCGGCCAGCTCCCACTGGAGGGGGCACATGTGCCATCTAGCCCAATGGACCACTGAGGTGCATGCCGCCATGTAACCCAGAAGGCGCAGGAAGTCCTGGGCAGGGCGCAAGTGCCCAACCAGAAATGACTGGGCAAAGGAGGAAAGAACCTCCACCCTGTCCACCAGGAGCCGAGCTCTGGCTTGACGAGGGTTGAGCTCTGTCCTGATGAAGCCCATCACCTGAGAGGGCATGAGTTCTGACTTGGCCTCATTGATCAGGAGGCCTAGTTGGGAGCAGGCTCGAAGAGCCAGATCCCTGGATCTCTCCACCTCCTGGAGGGAGGAACCTGCCAAGAGCCAGTCGTCGAGATAAGGCTAAATTCGAACTCTTTGACGCTGGAGATGGGCAGCCACCACTGCGATGCACTAGGTGAAGACCCTCGGGGCCGCTGACAGGTCGAATGTCATGGCTTGGAACTTGTACAGGGTGTCCTCGACCCTGAACCGCTGATGGGATGCACAGACTGGGACATGGAAGAACGTGTCCTGTAGGTCCAGTGAACAGAACCACATGTTTCGTTCCAGGAATCGTATGATCTGGTTCAGAGTTACCATCCGTAAGGTGCGGGACCTGAGATATTGATTCAGGTCATGGAGATCTAGGATGGGGCGCCAATCCCCCGTCCGCTTGGGCACCAGGAAATACCCGAACACAAAGCCTGGGTCTGTAGGAGGATCTGGCACTGGAGCTACCACCTCCTTGCAGAGGAGCTGAGCAATGTCATCTCGAAGAGCCGACTGAATGCAAGCTGAGATCCTTTCCTCCAGAGGGGCATGGGCTCGGCTGGGAGGGAACTGCTCGAATTCCAGAGGCAGTCCCTGACCGACCACGTCTAGAACCCACCTGTCCGGAGTGATATTGGACCAGGCGGAAAGAAAATGGCAGAGCCGGCCCCCCACAGGAGGACCCAGAGCTGGCGTGACAGGTGTAGGGGTGGCAACCCCCAACCAGTCACTGATCAGGCTTAGAGGAGGAGGAGGATCCTGGACCGGCACCTCAGCCTCCTTTATGGGGCTGTTGAGGACCCTGCTTGGTCCTGGGGTGTCAAGCTTGAGCCTGCTGTTGCTGCTGGCCTCCTTGACAGGAGGGCTGCCTAACTGCAGGAGAACAGTGCCGAAAAGGCTTCTTCTTACGCTTCTGCTGGTTCTTACCTGAAGAACCCTTCACAGAGGCAGCATCCAAGGTGGCACTGAACTGCTGTATGTGCTGGAGGTGACCACCCACTCCTGGACCAAAGAGGTCGGTGCCTAGGAAGGGCACGTCAGCCAACTTGTGCTAGGTATCCGCCGGAAAGGAGGATAGCCTCAGCCAAGCCCTGCGTCAAGTGGTCACTGTGACTGCCAAAGAGTGGGCACAGGAATCCCCAATGTCCAGGGCCATCTGGAGCTGCTGTTTTGCGAAAGCACAGCCCTGATCACGGACCTGCTTCACTGTGGTCTGCATGTCCGCCGGGAGATGAGGGAGGACTTCATTCAATGACCCTAGGAGGGCATGAGAGAAGTGTGCCGTGATAACAGCCGAGCTGGCCTGACGAAGGCCTAAAGAGGAGGCCACATAGACCTTACGGGCTGAATGGTCCATATTCTTGGACTCCTTGTCCGGGGGTCGGTCAGTGTCGGCTGAGCTACCAGTACATTTGAACACAGAAGCAGTCTCTGTGAACCCCTTCAGGGACCCCATGGACACCGTATATTTGCGGGCCATGCAGGCAGACGGAGCTGGGCAGGAAGCAGGACGCTGCCAAAGCTCTAGGGTAGGGCCAACGATGGCTTCGGCCACTGGAAAGGCCTCCGTCGGTATATCCCCTTTGAGGTTATCTGTAAGAGGGTACTCCGCCTTTTTCTGGATGGGCTCCAGGGGCATTCCGGTGGATATGGAGATCAGGCGGAGAATGCCCTGAAAGGAGGAAGGGCCTTCCTCCAGTCCTGCCATGGATGACATCATCAGCCCCCGGATGAGTGTGTAATCCAGTGTTGTCTGAGTCCGAAGAGTCAGGGTACAATGGTCTCCTGCCTAGGTCTCCCTCGATACGCCAAGGGTGATTGGGGTCGACCGTAATTGACAGATGTCGGGGAAGCCCGGTGTCTGGTCGGTCCTCTTTCGAGGTAGCCCCTCCCTGAGGCTGCTTAGGTGGTGGCTCCACCAAAATCAGTGGAGAGACCGGAATAGGCTGAGCCGGGATACAGGCTGGCCCCAAGGGCGGTGGGGTTGGTGTCGGTCTTGGAGGCGGAAGCCAAGTGATGGCCAGGGCAGCCAGTGGAGCTGGCTTCTGCCCAGTCAGAATCAGCTGTTGCCACATCAGATCCTTATAGCGTCAACGGAGTTTCCGTTGAAGCCTCTCCTCATCTGAGGAGGAGGATGAGGATCTGTGGCGGCGCCTCTCTGAGTGTTTGTGGTCCTTTGTCGGCCGTTCGACCGAACGGGTCCTGGTCCTCGATCGAGACCGACAGGGTCAGTTCGGTCGATCGGGAGACACCGGAGTCAGTGAAAACTGTGGTTCCGGCACATTTTCCCCAATCAGAACACCCGAGAGCAGTGTCTTCTCATCGGGAAAGGAAAGGACATGAGTCCTTTCTAAGGAATCATCGACTGGAGTCGGCAATAAAGGCTCGATTGGGTCGAGAGTAATCTCGACCGGTTCAGCCGTTTCCTCTGTCTTGGTCCCTTGGCCAGATGGAAGGTCCGTAAAGCCGGTGGCCGAGGAAGCGATCTCAACCGAAGTCAAGACTGCATGTTCCTGGGACTCAGACCTCTCCTAGTCCCAGGAGCGTCTCCTTCTGGAAGAAGACTTGGGGTCCTTATTGGTGGGGAGAGACTGGCAAAACTCCTTGAAGGAGCCCGTAAAAGTAGAGCCAAGGTTGAGTGGAACGAAAGAGCTTCGACTGGCAGAAGCTTGAGCCGCTTCCTCCTCAAAAGCCTTCATCTTCTCCAGCTGCTCTTTCGATTTCACCAGCGGGTTTCTAAGCTCCGGTCTCCCCAATTTTAGGTCGCCTTGCGGTCATCCAGAACATTGGGATGGAAGGCCAGACAAAGGTACAAGACATGGTGTCATGTCAGAGCACCTAGTCAATAGACACCACGAGAGATGGGATCGGTCGGTATCTTCTGGCACGCAGGTACCAGCGAAAATCAGGGGACAATTTGTCCTCCATGTCCGGCGCGCTGTAATCGAGTCGTTAATCACAGTAAAACAGACATTGGTAATCCAGGGCCTAATTGCTAAAGTAGCACGAAGGAACCTGAATCTTCCAGCGGAAAGGAAGATCTGGCGTCATGGGGCGGAGCCGAGGTATTTACCACCCGAGTGGATGGGAGGAGCCAGCTTGAAGACTTCTGGCCAGATTTACAGGGGAAAGGGACATGCCAGAGAGTGTGGATGAACAGCATATCCATGCTCCTAGAAAGGAAGATTTTGCTGGTGAGCTCTGCATAACAGCCACCTGCTGTTCTAAAATGTGGGCTTTTTAGTGCCTTAAGGTGGTGAATCAGAGTCTGGCCAGTAAAACCACTGCAAATAGAGCAGGCCTTGGTGTCATGGTCACGCCCCAGGCAGAAGACACAGGCCTCGTGCTTGCCCTTGGCCGGAATCTGGCAACCGCAGGCACACTCTGTCCTCTTCTTGGGGGGAGAAACCGATGACAGGGAAGACGACATACAGACAAGTAATTCAGATGAAAAGTGGACTTTTCTACGAAAAAGTTAGAAAAACTACAAATAAATTTGCTGGAAACTACCAAAAACATTCTAAAAGGCAAGTGAAGAGCTGAAGTAGATGGGTCTGTCGTGGGAAAAGAAATGAGGTAGGGCTGGGGACCTTCACCCTGATATACCATTACCCGATGTCGGGGGTAGTCCCCACTGGAGACTGCAAGCTAGAAGGTTTGCGTAGAGTCCTAGTGCCTGGCGGCATAGTCCTAAGGGTAACAGCCTGCTGCAAGAGCTCCACTCGAAGTAAGATCTTAGGTTGCCGCCCAGTGGCATGGAGGGCTGAGGCATCCATCGTTACCTTTTCATGCATGACCCGTGTTCGTGAAAAGCGAGCGGCCACCAGAGGTTGGCAGGGCAGAAAGAAGTCGAGTGTACAAAGGACTGCTCTCCTCTTCCAGGGAGGAAGGATTGGCACTTCTGCCAACAATTGCCCACGGGTGGAGGCCCGACAGTAGTGAGAGACTGTTGGGCGCCAAGGAAGCGAGGGTGCTGTGGGATGTCTGCAGACTTGCACGCACCCCCAGGAACGCATGTCCTGCGTGTGTGTCCCAGCAATGGCGAAGGGTGAAAATGGAGGAAAACACCCCTGTTCATGGATGACAACTGACCCGCCACAGGCTCCACACTTGGTGAACAGGCAGCACTCTGAAAAGTAAGCCTGGTGATACTGGAGTGGCGAGGCTTGGGGGCAGTCAGAAGGTGACAGGGTATGCATGGGATAAATTGCATGCATATATATATATATATATATATATATATATACACACACACACACACACATATATCTCTACACACACATATACATAAAAAGAAGAAACTTAGGTTAGTACACAAAGACATGCTGTCTTTGTGGAACATCAAATAAGGCTGCTCCCATGAGTGCCTGCAGCTCTGAAATTCTTCAAGCAGGAAGTAACAGTGACTAAAAATAACACTTTCCATGACAAAAAGCATAGCTCGCATGTCGTGGCCAGCTGAAAAGGAGTCAACGTTTTTCTAACATCAAATTCAAGTCCTGGGGGGGGGAATGGATTGCGGAAGGAGGCTTTCAGGTGAAGGATGCCTCTCAGAAAAGTACAGGACACCTCCAGGTGTGCCACTGTATAGCCACTAGTAGGCACATGGAAGCAGGGCTGCAGCTAGGAATTTGGGGGCCCCTGACAGGTAGTCTGATTAGGGCCCCTGCATCCCTAGTGAAATAAGCCAGGGGTCTGGAGTTTTTGATGCTCTCTGGACAGTTTGGGGGCTTTTATTGAAGCTAAAAACAAGATTTTGTGGAGCTTTCACTAACCCATAATAATCCATTAAATATTTTTTTTTTTTTTTTCCCGGCTCCCCGGCTTCAGAGGGGGCCTCATACCCCCTCCTACCCCATCTGCCAGGTCCTGCCACCAGGATCCCCCTGGTTTCATGTTGCCTGTTCAGCTGAGGGTGTATTCAATTTTCCCTCATTTCTCTATCCCCCTGAGAACGCCAGCGCAGAGGGTAGGGTATTTTTCCCCAATTACTCCCACTGCGCAGGCTCATCAACGTAATCCTTCAGGTGGTGATCCTTGATCTTCCCACCTGTTTAATGCTCTGCCTCTGTCAGCATCCTGCACCACAGTATATCAGAATCAGGACCTCCTCCAAGAGGCAGCAGGCTTTCCATCCCACAATGGAGGGTTTTCTATGGTATCAACATCTCCCTACACCAGCTGAAATGTGCTTAATTAAGGCAGCACTTTAACCACCAGAGTCACCCCACTCCAGCAACCCAGGTCCCCTGTAACATGGCAGCTGGACGGTCGACTCAGCTATAGTGGTACCACTCATGACATCTCTGAGCAGGGTTCGGCAGCGGGTTCTAGGGGCTGGATGGGGGGGGAAGATCGGGCTTAGGCAGCACTTTAACCACAATGGTCAACCCCAGTTCAGCAACCAGAGTCCCATCCCAAATCCAGATTGTCAACACGTAGTGATCACCCAGAAAACAATTTTTCACTATGTACTGGCTTGTGGCTGCAAGGCCAGTTTAAGGGTTGTTATAGTTTGGGCTGGTTTAATTTCTTGTACCATATGGTTACGTAACATGGGTGGAAGAGCGCTGCATCCTACTTCCAGAGAAAACTGCCCCATTATCGGACACAAAATTGAGATTGGGTTTGCCTTGCTCGACCTTTTGCCATCTTTACCAGTGCCTGTGTCACAATGTTTTACGCCCTGTTCTGCTACCCACCATGTAGCACAAAAGAAGAACACGATAGCCTGCTGCCAATTTTTAGGAAGCCTGTGACATGGTGCCCAGATGGCTGATGTAGTGATTCCGCACATGACAACAGTCAGCAGGGTTTGGCAGAAAACACTGGGTTCTAGCGGGCAGTGGGAGGGAGGAAGACCAAGCATCCCAGTGCTCAATCTTCCTCCGGTGCATTGGGGAGGCAGCCTCCGCTACATGACTGGCATCTGGATGACAACTGGTGGTACAGTGTGTGTGTGTGTGTGTGTGTGTGTCTGTCTGTCTGTCTGTCCTGCAGAAGCACTGCATGGCACTGGGATGGTTAGGGCAGGAAAAGGGGAGGAAAAAGAGGAAAATATCCACATGATCCCTGGCAGTCAATAATGACGGCAAGACAGTACTTGCCGACCCTTCCCTATGTGGATCCCTGCTGGTGTAACAATGGGGGGAGAGGTGACTGCGGGAACTGGAATCACTTGAAGCAGACATGAGGTGGTGATCAGGAGACCAAACCACTATAGATATACAGTATAAATAGAAAATATGAGGAAGAAAAACCCAGGAAATCTAGGAAAGACAACGGAAAGTATATGGAATTTCCAAAGTCTTTCCAGAGGTGGCACATGTTCATATATATATACCTATATATATATATATATATATATATATCTACCTATACATATATATATATATATATATATATATATATATGGGGAGTTTTCGACCAACACCACATTATCCCCTCCCTAGGGCTGACAAACATGCAGCTGCATCCTTCATAACCTGGCCATTCTACTGCTGCTTTTCCCTCGGCGTCCCTCCCCAATGGTAGGGTTCCAAAGCAGGGTAATTCTACCCGATCAGGAGCTTTAATTTCTGGTGACAGGCTGGTAGCAGGCTTCATGGCATGAGGTGGAGGCTGGTGTTTTCTTGCCTTGGTTTTCCTTCCCACCCTCCCACTAGATGGTACCACAGGTGACCTTGAACCCCACAGCAATGTCCCTGGGGGAGGCAAGCTCCCTTGCCAGCCACAGTCGCTGCTGTCATACCAGATGCAGCATCATCACCTCCACAGACTAAGAAGCTCACCTAGCCTTGGCCAACCACCTGCACCTCCTAAGTCTGCTGCTGAATCCAGCTCATCTACGTGGCTGCACACTGGACCCACAGGTGGCCCACGTCACTCACTTTTTTTCTTTTAAATTTGTACCTTTTCCATCATTGTCCATCTAGAGTCGACCCTACTTTGCCAAAACAGCTGACAGCAGGAACAGCCTATTATGTCCACATCCCTGATGATCCCTCTCCAATCTACTTGTCATTGAGTGAGAACTGGAACAGCTATGGCAGATGGAAAGGGGTTATAGCACTTAGCTTAGCTTTTTTTCCATTGTTTACCTGGATGATGGATGCAGATACTGGACTAGTCTGGAGGAGAGTGGAGATAGAGAACACAATGGAGACATGCACACTGCACGTTCGTTTTGGTTGTGAGAGAGAACTACTTGAGGAGTCTTTCTCGACGATGAGCCGCATTCCCTTACATCATCAGGCTGCAAGCGAGCCCACACGACTCAAGAATCGATGTCTGACCTGGTGACTCATAGTGACGGTGGCAAATCTGAACACGCATCAACTCCTGTACTCCTGCAGTGGCCAACGGCAGTTGCTTTGTGCCCACAGACTGCCCTCTTCATGCCATGATGTTTTCTACGCTAGTGTGCTACTACAGTGCTATGTTGACTCGAGGATATTTCAATTGATATTCGGGGGTGATGGCCAGTGAGCGAGACACAGCAGCATGCACTAAGCACTCTAAGGAGCAGCTCCCAATCCCGCCGACCTTACGAAATGCACCCACGTCACGTGATTGCAAGTAGTCTATGTGTAGACTCCCCCACCCCCGGCCCGGAAGGCAAACAAGGAAAATTACTCTGGCGTAGGCAGAGCAGCAATAAAAAAAAAAAAAAAAAAAAAAATTAAATAAAATAAAACAAACATATTAGCACAGGTGAGCCCCCCAGAGCTCAGGACCCGGGTTGTCCCCCCATAACGGTGGCCCTGCATGGAAGGCAGACACGTGCACCTTAAGAGAGGAATGCTTTAGGCCAGAGTCCAAAAGGGACAGTAAGTACTTCAGAATCTGATTCACTGGGCAGGTGACGGGATACAGATGATGTGAAGCAGCCCACAGTGCAAAGCATTTCCACTTCATAGAATAAATGGCCCATATGGAAGGCTTTCTAGCTCTCACCAGGATGTCAGCCACTTTGGGTGACACTGCTAACCTAGCCATGGCTATGTCACTCAGGAACCAGGCGTGAAGATGCAGGGATTTGAGGTCCACATAGATCAGGGTGCCCTGCATCTGGGACAGCAAGCTGGTGCACAAAGGAAGAGACACTGGAGGTTCCACTGCCAGCTGTTGCAGTAAGAGGAAAGTACAGTTACGTAAGAACTTACTGTAACAGTAGGTCTTCGAGAGAGGCTCTTGCAGTAGGTATTCACATAAAGGACTAAGCTGCCACGTGTCAGGACTCCATGGAAACATTTCTAGCTAGCAGTCTCTGGCGGGGGACCGCCCCCATGTCAGGCGACCGGTGTCATACGATGTCGGTATAAAGGGGCAGTCCCCCATGCCCGCCTTCCAGTTCCTTCCTGCCCAAGGCCATAAGAGGCAAGACGAGAGAAAAGAGGATATCCCCCCCCCCATGGAAATGAAGCAATGAAGCTTAGGGGGACAAAGGCTGGGAAGAAAATACCTACTGCAAGAGCTTCTCTCGAAGAGCTACTGTTACAGTATGTTCTTACGTGATTACTATCGTACTTCAAGAGGGCTCTTGCAGTAGGTATTCACATACAGGACTGAGTCCCAAGCAGTCTGGAACAAGGAAAAGCACTCGGGAGGAGGATTGTGATCCATAGCATAGAACCTCAGGGCTGAACAGGTCTCATGAATGGAGGCCACGTAGGACAGTCAACCCGAAGCCTGCTCTACGACAAGAGGCAATGTCCAAACTGTAGTGTTTCGTGAAGGTATAGACAGAAGTCCAAGTTGTGGTTGCGCAGATGTCTGCCGCTGACACATTCTTGAATCAAGCCGCAGAGGCAGCAACTCCTCTAGTGGAGTGACCTCTCTGACCTGACCCAGAAGGGTCTTGTTGTACTTGTCGTAACAGAAAGTGATACAATGTGCCAACCATTTTGATAGGCATTGCTTAGAAACAGCACTGTCTTCTCTTTTGTGAGCAAAAGAGACAAAAAGTTGATCAGTCTTCCTGAAATCCTTAGTCTGATTGGTGTAGTATCTCAGGATTCTGTGAACATCCAAAGTATGCAAGAGGTACTCCCCTACTCCTCTTGATTGGAGCGTTGCGTAAAGAACGCGGGTAGCTCAATAGATTGATTCAGCGTAGATTCAGCCACCACCTTAGGGAGAAACTTAGGGTTGGTGCGTAGAGCCACACGTTCCTTGTGAAATATCAGGTATGGTATTTTATATATTAAGGCCTGGAGCTCAGAAATTCGTCGAGCGGAAGTAATGGCCACTAGGAAGAGTGTCTTCCAAGAGAGGAACTTCAAATCAGCTGTTGCTGCTGGCTTGAAGGGATGTAGAGTAAGCTTCTCCAGGATGAAATTCAAGTCCCATGGAGGGGCAGGGATGCGGATGGAGGGTCTCAAATGGAGAACCCCTCTGAGGAAAGTCTTAGAGACATCCAGCTGAGCAAACGTCCTGTCTCCAAAGAGAGTATGGTAGGCTGAAACAGCGGTCATATGGACCTTCAACGAGGAATGTCTGAGACCCAGATCGAAGAGGTGATGCATGTAGTCCAGGACTTTATTGGCTGGGCATGAGAAAGGCTCGAAGTCCTTCGAATCTGCCCAAACAGAAAACCGTTTCCACTTCATGGCGTAGGTGGACCTGGTGGAAGGCTTCCTGGCCTCAACCAAAATGTCTGCTAAGAGAGGAGAGACTCCAAAGTGGGCTTTAGATACATCTACAGGAGCCACGCATGTAGATGAAGGGATTTGAGACCTGGATGAACAAGGGTACCCTGATCCTGGGTCAAGAACTGTTGCGACAGAGGAAGAGGAAGTGGAGGTTCCTCTGAAAACTGTTGCAGAACAGAGAACCAAACTTGCCTGGGCAAGAAGGGAGCGATGAGAATTATTTGAGCTCCCTCCAATCTGAGTTTGTTCAGGACCCTCAGAATTAAAGGAATGGGAGGGAAGGCATAAACAAATCTGTCCCCCCAAACAAGAGACAGTGCGTCCCGCTAAAAAATGTCTCACCCTGGAGCAAGCGAGCAGAAGGTGGGAAGCTTTATGTTTTGGGGAGAGGCAAATAGGTCTATCTGAGGTGCTCCCCATCACTGAAAGATGTCGTGAGCCAGACAGGAGGCGGCGCCTTCTTGGTAACCACCAGGCGGCCATCGTGGAAGCGATCCTCCGGAGGGGCGTTACAGCAGGTGTTGTGACTCTGGCCAAGTCGTGGCTGCTAATGAAGCCGGTTCCGCTCGGTGCTTCTCCTTGTCGCGCTTTTTTTTTTTGACCTTCAGGGGAAATAGACGCCTGCCTAAGTTTTTTTAACTCTTTTTCCATGGAGACCATTTTCTTCTTTAGGATATGGGCTTCCAACACCGGCCCGTCGGCGCAGCGGTTGGATTTCCGCTTGCAACGCTGGCGATCCGGGTTTGGAAGCGGACTCTGGTTGCTGGAGGACTGACCAGGGGAGAAGGCTCGAGCATCCCACAACAGCTCGCCTTCTCTGGGGGGAGGGAGGGGGCCAAAGCCGGGAACCTGTGCGACCCTAAGTGGAGGCTCGAGGTACGGCAAGCCCTGACTGCAGGGGAAGGCTGGCCATGACGTGTGGTGGACATCGGCGCGTTGCACCTAGTCGTCAAGGGCACACATCACACATAGGGAGAAAAACCAGGAGGATAACAACCCTCCCTCCCTCTCCAGGAAGACGGGACATCAGGAGTGTGCCCTTGATATGCCTTCACCCGCCTCGACCACCTTGCCCGACGAGACAAGTAAGCATTCGGGATGTACGGGTCCCACCTCGTTACCCACCCGGGGGTATAGCCGTGGCTCTATGGGGCTCAGAGTGGTTCGTAGGTGAGGTGACTGGCAGAGGGATGACTCGTAGGTGCCCCCAAAGAGTCGGGGACTGGGGGTGTAAGAGAAAAATAGAAAGTTTAAAAAAAAAAAAAAAAAAAGGATATGGGCTTCCAGGGTCTGCTGCCTTCTCTTGTGGGTAGCGGAGCTGGACTTCTGGTAGTGCTAGCACTTCTCCACAGGATGGTCTGGGCCCAGACAGAAGAGGCACAAGGAATGGCCATCCTTGTGTGGAAGTTGGGAACCACACGGGTCGCACTTGTTTTTTATGCGATTTGGATGACGTCAGGGACGACATATACAGCGAATTGCTTGAAAAAATCGAAAATTAATCGAAAAGTTCAAAAACTTTGAAACCAACGGATGACTGATGAGTGCTGTTCTACCGTGAGGAACTTTCACAAACCGATGGCGGGAAAGAACTGGAAGGTGGGCATGCCTTTATACTGATGTCGTATGATGCTGGTCATCTGATGTGGGGGGGGGGGGAGCGGTCCACCACCAGAGACAGCTAGTTAGAAATTTTTCCATGGGGACCTGATGCCTGGCGGCTTAGTCCTATATGTGAATACCTACTGCAAGAGCCCTCTCGAAGTAAGATCCAAATCTGATGAGGACAGAAGGAGGCGATGAGGATTATCATGGCCCCTTCCATCTATAGCTTGATCAAAACTCTGTGTAGCGGGGAAGGGATGAAATGCATAGATAAAACTCACACTCCAATTTAGGGCCAATGCATCTCGCCAGGAAACTCCAGGTCCTGGATTGAACGAGCAAAAAAGTGGCAGTTTTGCACTGAGTGGGGATGCAAAAAGGTCCAACACTGGATGACCCCACCTGTCAAACAGATCTTCTACGACTGAGGTCAGCAGCTCCCACTCATGTGTTTTTGACTGTGACCAACTTAGGCTGCCCACCAGGACATTTTGGATCCCTGGAACATGTATGGCTGACAGTTCTAGACAGTGTTCCAGAGCCCAGTACCAGATTCTCATCCCTTCCTGGTGGACTCAACTGGGAGCATGTCTCCCCCCCCTTTTTTTTTTTTTAACTTTGTTTATCTCCACTAACCCGGAGAACTTCTTCTGGCTTCCCTGGGGTTCCCAGCCTCTACCTCCCCATTGACCACTACCCCTCCTCTGAAATTAGCCCCAGACCCGCCTCGGGTCTGAACCCTCCGGAGGTAGGGCCACCCTATCTGCCCAGGATGCTCTATCTAAGGGCAAAGTGCCGGGCACATGAGCGGACCCATGGAGAGAAGATCAGTTCGGGATTGGGAGTGTGGACTAAGGAGGTTGAGGTGCCTTCATCTATCCCCAGGAGTGTTTTTTTTTTTTCCTTATTTTTGTAGGTCCTTCCTCCTCGGAGTGCAGCGTGGCAAGGCAATGTTATGCCACAACACAGCCCCTGCATCCGCTCGTCCACCACGCTGAAGCCCTGATTACCACTAGAGGCAGCTTCAGGAGCGATGGCTTCTCCCTACCCTCCCGAGAAGACAGAGCAGTTCTCCGACTCCTCTCCCCCCCCCCCAAGCGACCCCCAGTGGCCTGGGCTTGTTCCCAAACCCCTGCTTACCGTGTGGCACGAAGTGTGGTGTTCAGCGCCAACCCTCAGCGCCACCGGGCTGGCTGGGACAATGTCCCTTGAGTGTGATGAAACCCTAGATGGGCTCCCCATACCAACCCTGAAGCATCTGTTGCAAGGATTTGCTGAAGAGAAGGAATGAGAAAAGGAACCCCCCTTAACAGGTTGCTGGGTTCCATCCACCAGAGCAGAACCCTCTTCACCAGGGAAGAGACCAGGACCGGCTGTTTCAGATCATCGGCATGCTGGTCCCACTGGTTCCTCAGTGTTCACAGGGGAATCATCTGCAATCTGGCCAGAAGCACTGTGACTATGGCCACAGCCATCATGCCCAAGAGCCTGAGGAAGGTCCTGGCCGAGACATAGCGGCTGTTCTACAGCAGCCTGGCTTGAGCTACAAGGCAATCTGCACTGTACTGGGGCAGGAAGATCATGCCCTGAGACATATCCAGGACTAGCTCTATGAACTGGAGGTGCTGACATGGGGTCAGGATTGACTTGGGCAAGTTAACCGTGATTCCAAGATCCTGAAATAGGAGGGTGATATATTCCAGAGTCTGTAGTAGTAGATATTTCTTTTGGGTGCCCTTCCCTGCGCTGACATGGGGTGAGGACTGACTTGGGCAGGTTAACCCTGATTCCAAGATCCTGAAATAGGAGGGTGGTATATTCCAGAGTCTGTAGTAGTAGTAGTAGTAATAGATTTTATTTCTTTTGGGCGCCCTTTCCCAAAGGCTCAGGGCACCCTTACAAAATATAAAACTGAAACAGCATGCAAAATAAACAACCAACCCCCAAAAAATTTAAGTAAACAACATCCACTAATATATCAATAATTACTATCAATCAGAACACTAAAACTGCTTGTCACATTCAGATCAGTTATTACTTAGATCCCGAAGGCTTACTGGAAGTAAAAAGATTTCAATTGTCTTTTAAATATCTTTAAGGAGGGCACCTCCCACAGGTACCCCAGCAAAGAATTCCAAAGGATCAGGGCAGCAACTTCGAAAGTCCGATCCATAGAAGACTTTAATCTAATCTTGCTCTGGTCCCCTCCAGGAGGGCCTTTCCTGCTGACTGGACAGAGCAACCCAGAGTGTAGGGATGCAGAAGCATCCCCAGGTAGCTTGGACCTAACCCGTGCAGGGCCTTATAATTCAGCAGACTTATTTTAAAGGAGATGTACCAGTTCACTTGCAGTCAGTGCAGTTTGCGCAACACCAGTGTAATGTAACAGGACCTCAAAAGGCCTATCAACAGCCAAGCTGAAGCATTCTGCAACAGCTGCAGGCACCACATCGCACCCCCTCTGACCCTGAGGTACAGTACGTTGCAGCAGTCGAGCCTCAAGGTAACAAATGCATGTACTAGTGTGGCTAGATCGTTAGGGAATAAGGGATTTAATTTGGGCGATATTTCACAGACGGTAAAAACCATTCCAGACAGCAGCAGGCACCTGAGCGTCAACAAGTGTCAGCTCGCTGTCCAGAAAGACACCCTCACCTTAGTGGAGACCCCTAGTTTGGGCGAGCCAATAAAAAGCCCTAAATCATCTCCAGGGGCACCCACTCCCCCCTTTCGACCCAGCTCCATCACCAGTACTTCAGTCTTCCTGGGTTTAGCCCCAACCAGTTCGACGATGTCCATGTCCGGATCTCGGATAAGCACTTATTCAGCACACCAACTGCATAAGACAGCAGAATCAGGTATCATACCTGCCTTATGACAAAGAAGATACTCTTAAGTCTCGCCTCCCCACTCTCTCCGCTATTATTCGCCCAGCATCTCCAATCAGATCCACGCGTAACTCGAACAAGCCGTTACTATGGGTACCCCACCCTTGTACCTCCCAATTTCAAAGCTCCTTCAGCTACCAAGCCCCTTGTTGGACTAACTCTCTCCTGATCCAAATAGCCAATGAAACAAGGTTAGGTCCCTTTAAAGCTAGTCTAAGGGAGCACCTCCAGGACTCTAACATATGTGATTGCCCCTGACCCTGCCCTGCAGGATATTGTCCTACACCGCACCAAACTGTTCCTGAGCTCAGTTCAAAACCCACCTTAAAACTCTATTTGACTATCAGCCTGTTACAGTACTTCTACAACTATGTGGCTGCGCTAAAATACGTATCAATTACTATTCTTACTTACATCTCCTACTGATCAATCCTTGACTGCCTCGTACTGTAATGTAATGTACTGTATCTTACAGATCAATCCTGACCGTCATAAACTGTAATGTAATGTATCGTATCTTAATATGTACTACTCTGTACCGTCATCTCTGTTAACAAATGTTGTTCTGTTCCTTAATGTATGACGTGGAACCTTTGTAAACGAGTCTTCGACTCAAAGGTCTTTCTGAATATTCCCAATAAACCAATCTGATCTTCCCGGTGTGAAAGACAGGTAGAGCTGGGTATCATCGGCATAGCAATGAAACCCCAGCCCATACTGTCTTATGACTTCACTCAGGAGCAGCATATACACTGCAAATAACATGGGGGACAGGACAGAACTTAGGGGCACTCCACAGGACAGGGCCATCGGGCTTGAGGAGTAAATTCCCCAGAACCACTCTCTGGGAACTGTCCCGGAGGAAGGACTCAAACCAGCTGATGACCTTGCCAGTGAGTCCAACATATTCCCACAGCCTGTCCAACAACACCCCATGATCCACAGTGTCAAATGCTGATGAGAGATCAAGGAAGACGAGAATCAATCACTCTCCTCTAACCCTCACCCTGAGCAGGTCATTCAACATCCATACTAAAGCAGTCTTCCATGCTGTGCATAGCCCTAAACCCAGATTGGAATGACTTGTAACTCTGGAAATTTATGAGGCGACTCTCAAGCTGCTCTACAACCACCTTCTCAAGAACGTTCTCTAAAAAGGCAAGGTTCGAGACAGGTCAGTAATTGGCTAAGATGTCGCGGTCCAAATATGTTTTTTCAATAGGGGCTTCACCAGAGCCCGTTTAAGAGACCAAGGGAAAACCCCCATTGCTAAGGAACACCCGCCGATCTCAGAGAAAAACAGGCCCAGAGCTCCAATGCAGTCAGCAAGTAATCGTGCTGGGCCTGGGTCCAGGCTGTAGAAGATTGTTTTCAGCATCGAGATCACCCCACAGACCTCCTCTGTAGTCACCAATCGGAACTCTCCCCAGGGAGACCGAATGCACCCATCCACCCGAGGCCCAACCCTGTCAGATAACAATCTAATTGGAGAAATCCCAGCCCTAACAGGGGACACTCTGACGGAGGAGACCCAAGCAAACTCCTCACAGTTTTGAGCTGAAAATCCTCTAATGGGTTCCAGACAGGCTGGATGTAAAAGCCTGTCCACAACCTGAAAGAGATGACCCGGTCAGTTCTTCCCAGCTGCAATCATCCTAGACATCAAAGCTGCCTTTTTCGGGTGATTGCACTCTGATACTCATCATAATGAGTCATCGGAACCAGCCTGTCCTCCTGGGTCCTGGTTTTCTTCCAACGCCTCTCTAACCTACGCCCGCTGGTTCTCAGTGCTCTCAGCTCACCGTCAAACCAAGGCGAGCCAAGATGGGAAACCAGCATCAGATAGTCCAAGGCCCCCGCGACAGCCCTACAGTACATCACCACAGCCTCCCCCGGACCCTCCTGGCAAGCCTCCAGCACAGACTAAATGTCCAGTTCCGCCATCAGTCCCTCCAGCCGTAACCCTTTTAAAGGGCGGAACTGTACCATTTCCACAGCAGAAGGGACAATGGGGGGGGGAGGGTTCTGAAGCTGAACCTGATGGTGCAGTGATCCAACCAAGCAACCGGATCAATCTCGCGCCCCAAGGAGAACACCAGGTCAAGCGTGTGTCCAGAGTGGTGAGTCCCAGCCGTGGTTTCAAAAGTTAAGCCTCCGTATTAGACAAGAAGTCCCTGGCACCAGACAAAGCCTCGTCTAGCCAGGTGTTGAAATCGCCAAGAACAAGCCATCTCAGCAATTCCAACACCCTTTCAGCAACAAAGGCCATCACCATCTTGTAGGAAACTCCTGTCCCAACTCAGCTGGCAACAGAGAAGGAGAGTCCTACAATCCACCCGGGTGATCCCCCACACACCGCCACGCACTCAAAGTACTGGGTAGCCCTCACTGGGTGCACAGTCAGGCCCATCTCCAATCTAAAACAGATGGCCACCCCCCTCCCCTGCATTCCTGCCTTGGGCAGTGAACCACCGAAAAAATGGCGGGACCGATGCCTCCAACATGGGACCAGAGGTGTCCCCCAGCCAGGTCTCAGTGATGCATGCCAAGTCAACTAACGCCACAAGACCAGCCATTATGGCGGTCTTGTTCACCATCGACCTGGCACTGCACAACACTGCTCAAAGAGGACGAAAGGTGAAGGCTGGTCCCTCAGCTACCTGCCTCCTCAGTCCGGCAGATTCCCTGGTCAGAGAGACAAGGCACGGGGACCCCGTTCTGTATGCTTGCTTGTCCCAGGGTATCTCCTGGTCCCCAACATCCAAAATGGTCTCCCTCCGATCCAATCCAATCCCCTTTAAAACGTCCCCCCTTCCACCTCTCCTCACAATTCCCAACTCCCTACACCGCTGATATGACTGTGGCCAAAAGGGGATCATGGAAGGGGTGCAAGGAGCTCCCTGTACAGGGCTTTGAGAAGTCAGTCATCCAAGTAGGAAAAGACACAGAATCTCTCCTGCCTGAGGGCAGCTGCTACAACTACCAAGCATTTGGTAAAGACCCGCGGGGCCAAGGACAAGCCAAAGATCAGGATCCTGAGCTGGAAATGTTCCCCCTGAAAATGGAACCTTAGGTACTGTGTGTGTGTGGGAGGCATGTACCTGAATATGGAGCAGGCATCCTTTATGTTGAGGGAGCAAATCCAATCTCCCCTGGTGCAGAAGGGGCAGCAGACCCTGACGTGTCACCATCTGGAATTTTTTGTACTAAATGAACAAACTGAGCTCCAAGAGGTCTAGAACGGGCCTGAAATCCCCTGTACATTTGGGGACCAGGAAGAAGAGAAAATAGAACCCACTGCCCCTCTTTCTCTGGGACAGGTTCTGTGGCCCTTTTTTACAACAAGGAGTTGATTTCCTCCCAGAGGACTTGAATGTAGTCTACAGGATTAAGAGGACAGAACTGAAGTTTTTCTGGTGACCACTCCAAAGGTTCCAGAGTGTGGCCACTTTCTATGAGCTACAGCACCCAGCATCTCTGGTTATTTCCCTCCACTTGTCCAAGTTCAGGGAGAAATGACTACTTACTACCACCTCCTGCCTTGTTGCCTTGTGTGTGTGTGGGGGCGGTTGGGAAAGGAGTCAGGCTGAATTGAAAGGTACAGCCAGGGCCAGACCACCTCTTCTGGGGTTTTTTCCCCCCGTGGAGGAAGAGGGGGTGGACATGGCAGGGGCAGCCCGGCACTCATCCTGTGGCTTGTAGGAGGGTTTGGGTCTGTGGGTAGACCGATAAAAAGGCACTCTGACTGCTTTTGAGCTGGTTGGTGTGGTACATAGAGTGGACTGACCTCAGGGTGCAGCCAAAGGCCTGCAGTTGAGACACTATGTTCTGTACATCTGTGCCAAACAGTTTGTAGCCTCTGAAGGGGGCATTCAGGATGGACAGCTGAACATCCTGAGCAAAGCCTGACACCCTCAGCCAAAAGTGTCTACACAGGCAAATGGCTGCTGTGGCCACCTTGGCCGCGGCATCTACGGCACTATAGGTAGTCCTAAGGAGGTGAGTGCTGTCGCTGGAGCCCACTTTGAGAAACTGCAGCAGCTGCTGTATTTGGGGGTCCTCCAGAAAGGCCCCGGCAGTTTCCAGGGCCTGGTCCCAGAACTAGACCACATGGGCAATGTAGTTCAGCACCCTGATGGTCAAAGTGGCAGAGGCAAAGGTTCTCTTGCCAATATGATCCAGCCTCTGGGACACCTTATCAAGGGGCAAAGAACTGAGATGTTTGGGCCGCTTGGTGTGGTTGTGGGCAGCACTGATGACCACTGAATCCGCCTGAGGCTAGTCAGTGAAGAAAGGCCTCCCTGCTGGAGCCTGATATAACTTATCCGCCTTCTTGGGCATGGCAGGTATTAAGTTTGGCCCGTGCCAGGCCACCATGGTGGCATCCTCGAAGCATTCCATTAAGGGTGGGATGACCAGAGGAGTAGTGTTCGGGAACCTCAAATAAGTAGCCAGTTGATGACGAGCAGGATCTTGCTCCTTGGTGTCTAAGCCCAAGGCCGTTTGTAACTGTCTCATAACCAAGACATAGGAAGGGTCATGTGGGGGAGACTGCAGGATGTACCTCGTGGTCTCGTCACCATCGGACAGGATCATGGAGAAGAAGTTGTAAGGAGTAACTCCTCTGTTGTCGCCACCGTCGCCCTCATCCAGAGGAACGAAATCCGGATGGCCCCCATCCTCGTCCTCAGAATCCTGAGAGGGAAGCGAGGGACCCAGGCCCTGAGAGGTTTGTCGTGGCCCCCCTGGAAAAGAAGGAGGCCACTGTGGGGATGGACCTTGGGAAGGGGCAAGCTTAGACTGCATGAAGTCCCACGGGGTGCTAAGCATAGAATGAAAGTCCACCACTATCGGCATTGGGCCCATCAGCATCACCTGAGGGAATAGGGGCCAGCACCAGGGAGGGTGGCCAAACAGGCTGGGGCCTGTCGGGAAGCTCCCCGGCATGGGTAGTCATCAGGAAAGGTGATGGCGACTGGGGCTCGGGTGACTCTGGAGAGGACAGAGGCTCCTGGCCTGAAACAGCAGCTAAAGATATATCCGAGGTCAGCAGCAGAGGAGTAGGTTGTGTCCTTGTGACCACCGAAGCTAGGCCCATCGACAACAAGCCAGCTGAACCGCCAGACTGTGTGCCCACTGTAAACAAGTGCCTGAACAGCAGGGTCTGAGAGATCGGTAGGATGCCCAAGCACCTGGAACCGCCACCCACCACTGAGAGAATGGTGGGTGAGCTGCCAACAGTAGTGCATGGGAAAGTGTGTGTGAGGCAGAAGGGGCTGCCCCCAATGATGAGGATGGCCCAGCCATGGGCGGCATTCAAAGCAGCGACCAGGAACAAGACGAGAAGGATTGGGTTTTCTCCTTAGGGTGGTCCTTCTCTCAGAGCTTGTACTTCTCTGCCAACTTGTCCCAGGCCTTGGAGGATTGTGAGCCTGAGGACATCATGGGGGAAGCGGAGGAACTTCTGGCCTGAAGCTCCTTCTCCAGCAGGGCGACATTCTGCTTCAGAAAAGTTTCCAAGGTCTGCACTCGGCACTTCTTTGTAGCATGATTGAAGCTGCAGCACGTCACGCAAGCTTGGGTGTTGTGTTCTGGGTCTAGGCAGCAGACACAGGCCTCGTGGTCATCCTCTGGAATCTTCTGCCCACAGGCACACTTTTTGAAGAGATTCCCAGAAGTAGATCTTGGCATAAACAGAGCTGGAAAATAAAAAAGAAAAGTTTTGACAAAGGTTTTCAGCATAAAGGCAATTGACTGAAGCTGGTGCATCGCCATGAAGTCAGTCATGTGATGGTAGATGGTGGGAAAAGAACTGAGGAGAGCACAGGGCCACCCACTCTTCTAAGATTGGCCGATGTTGGTGTATGACGTTGAAGTGGACGGCCCCTGGTAGACTGCTAGCTAGAAAAGTTTCGGTGGTCCTAGTACCTGGCGGCTGTAGTTCCATAGTTGTGGCCTGCTGCAAGAGATAAAGTCCTATCTGCGTATTCTATGTACATCTACAGTATGGAGCAATGCTTCCTCTGGATTGGCATGCTCAGGAAAATAAAAACTGGCAGGTGAATGGTTTGATTTCAAGTAAATTCAGGCACCACCGTTGGTAAAAACTTAGGATTAACATGCAAAGTTACCCTGTCTTTGTGGAAAATCAAATAAGGAGGCTCACATTTTACAGCCTGTATCTCTGAAACCCTTCAAGCAGAAGCAATGGCAACTAAAAATATCGCTTTCCAATACAGAAAGTGTAAGCTACAAGTCATGGCTGGCTCCAAAGGAGCCCAAGTAAGCTTTTCCAAAACAAAATTCAGGTCCCAAGCCAGGACTAGATTGCAGATAGGAAGCTTCAAATGTAGAATGCCTCTCAAGAACGTACAGGCCACCTTCAGCTGGGCAACCGTATAACTCTCGATAGGCATATGGAAAGCTGAAATTAAAGCCAAGTGCACTCTGACTGACGAATGCTGCAGGCCTATGTCCAGTAAGGACAGCAGATACTCTGGAACCTGGTTAACTGGAAAGGTAAATGGATCCAAGTGAGGAGAAGCGGCCCACAAAGCAAACCGCTTCCACTTCATGGAATCACTGGGTCTAGTGGAAGGCTTTCTGGCAGCCGCCAGGACATCAGCCACCTTTTGGGAAACCCCAAACCATGCAATGGCTATGTTTTCAGTAGCCATGCATGAAGATGAAGCAAGATGAGGTACAGATGGACCAGGGGTTCCCTGTCCCTGTGACAGTAGGCCCTTGCATAAGGGCAGAAGCCTGGTGGTTCCACTGCCAGCTGTTGCAGTAGAGGGAATCGGATCTGACGAAGCCATGGGGAGCAATAAGGATCAGAGTTGCCCCCTCCATGTGCAGCTTGAGTAGCACTCTCTGAATCAGAAGGAAGTGAGGAAAGGCATATAGGAACCTCCCCTTTCAAGAAAGGGACAACACATCTCACCAGAAAACCCCAGGCCCTGGAGAAAGCGAGCAGAAAAGTGGCAGTTTTGCATTGTGTGGAGATGCAAAAAAGGTCCAACTCTGGAAGACTGCTTCTACCACTGAGGCCAGCAGATCTCACTTGTGCATTATGGACTGTGACCTGCTTAGCCTATCTGCCAAGACATTTTGGGTGCCTGGAACATGCACTGCTGACAGTTCTAGACTGTGTTCCAGAGCCCAATACCAGACTCTTATTGCTTCCCTGCACGCGAGGTAAGCACGAGTGCTCTCTTGCTTGTTGATGTAATGTATCACACTGATGTTGTCCATCTGTACTAAGAGAGGACCTAGGGACAGATAAGCCTGGAAGGCTTGCAGCCCATACAGGACTGCTCACATTTCTAGAACATTTAAGTGCAAGGTGCTCTCCACTGTGTTCCATGTACCTTGTGTCTGATGGAGTCATACGCATGCACCCCAGCCCATCCCGAGGCATCTGTGTTAAAATCTGGTGTGGGGAGGGTATCGGGAAGGGAACCCCTTTAACAGGTTGCTGGGTTTCATCCACCACTTGAGCACTTCACATACAGGAGAGGTTACTAGAACCCTATGTTCTAGATCATCTGAGAGTTGGTTCCACTGGACTCTTAGGATCCTCTGAGGGATCTTCATGTGTAGTCTGACCAAAAGTACTGTGACAATGGCAGCTGCCAGGAGCTGAAGGAATGTCCTGGCTGAGACATATCAGCTGTCATGTACCAGGTGGGCCTGGGCAATCAAGACGTTCAGCCCTGTCCAGGGGTAGGAAAGCTGAGCACTGAGCTGTGTCCAAGACTGCTCCTATGTACTGCAGGCATTGACAAGGTGTCAAAACAGAATTGGGTACGATAATAGTAACCCTCACAGCATAGAACATCTGCCATGTTCGAGCTAGGATTTGCAAGAGCTGCTCCTTGGAGTGGGCTTTCAATAGTCACTCGTCAAGGTAAGGAACAACACAGAGGCTGAAGCTGAAGAAGTTCTGGCCCTGATGAGGACAGGAAGGAAAAGGCTGTGCTTCAACAGTGGAGAAAAAGGGAACTGATGCGACTGGAGTCAGGCATCACTGTATACCAGTGGACATGCACAGGTGGTGTGCTTGTGAGGAATACCCACGCCGCCAGCCCCCAAAAGTTCTGGTTCCCTTGGTATCCTAGTGCCTTTCAGATCAGACCCATAAGTAGGACTCTATGGATAAGATTGATTCTTGAAGATACAGCACTTCCCAGGTCAAGAAACCAAGTCACTTGTCATTAAAGGCTTACAAAGGCTTTTTCACGAGGACACGGTTCTACTATCATACAGGAGAAGGTTTGCAAAGAGGTGGTAACATATGGTCATGGCATTTAAAAAAGCAGCCAAACACCCACTATGATGTCACAGAATATATCCCCACTTTAGAACAGTATACTGAGACGGCAGCCAAATGCACCTTCAACAGACTTGCAAGGAGACCTCAGGGGGACAGCGTCCAAAGGTAGTTGAGCACAGACCCGAAGGGGCACTCCTTGTGTGCCAGGCCACACTCCTGTCACCATTCTGAGAACCCCTCCCCTTAAAATAGTAGTAGTAGTAATTTTATTTATTTAGCGCCCAATCTCACAGGCTCTGAGCGCTGTACAACATAATAAAATATCAAACCAAATGAAACTTAGCAAATGACCATAACTAAAGAGAGCTAAAACATTAAGCGCAAATTAGTAATAAGGGTAACTTAGATACTAACACCAGTGGCATTAAATCAAACTGAAAGCTTGACTGAAGAGGTGGGTCTTTAAGCCCCTCTTAAAGGCATCCACCTAATAAGCCGCTCTGGAAGACCTGGGAAGCAAGATCCACAGGGTTGGATCAGCTACCTCAAACGTGCAGTCGCTCGATGTCTTAAACCTGGTCCTGGGAACCGCACGAAGGCTCCCCTCAGAGGAGAAGAGAGGGCAAGCTGGGCAGTAAGGAGACAGGAGCTCACTCCGATAACATGGGCCCAGTCTTGTACAAAGCTTTCTTGGTCAGCATTCTAACTTTGAAGGAGATTCACCACTTCACTGGCAGCCAGTACAAATCATGCAGGACCACAGTCACATAACATGGTCTCAGAAGGTCGCCAGTAATATGGCAGCTGCATTCTGCACTAGCTGCAGGCATCGTAGAACCCCTCCATTCACCTCCAGATAAACAGCATTACAGTAGTCAAGCCAGGAGGTCATAAAGGTGTGCACCAGTGAGGGTAGGTCTTCTGATGGGATCAAGGATTCAGTCTGGGAGAAGTTACAAAGATGGTAAAAGTCATTACAGACTATGGAAGATACCCAAGCATTAGATGTCGGTCTTTCATCCAGAATGACACTCAGATTCTTCACTTCAGTAGAAGCCACCAGACTAGAGGAACCGAGTACCAGACTGGTCCTCTCCAATGTTGGCCCCACACCCTGCCATCCACCAGGCTAAATCACTAGTACTTCCATCTTGTCCAGATTGAACTGCAGCCAGGTAGAGCACATCCAATCTTGGATCCTGACCAGACATAAATACATCGGCCATGCCAGGCATCCTGGGAACAGGTGACAGGTACAACTGGGTATCATCTGCACAGCAGCAAAAATTCAAGCAATGCCATCTGAAGATACTGCCCAGGGACAGCATGTATACTACAAACAACTCACGTGACAGAACAGAGCCCTGAGGCACACCATAGTGCAGGGGCTTCGGGGGTGAGGAAAAACTTCACATCACCACCCTTGTGGTTTTGGCATAGGTTTGTCAAGAGGAACCTTTTTAAGAAGCCTCCAACACTGAAAACCTGTGAGAGGCTGACGGATGCAAATGATAGCATTTCAGGACCCATGCCCTCAGATGCAACGACTCAAGGTCAGTGTGCTGAATTCTTCCCACTGGACCAAGTGAGAAGGTCCAGCCTGAATAGGACCTTGATCAGCTGCTCAGCAATGAGGCAAAGAAGTTCCTGATAGCAGAACTGGCAAGACCATGCAAGAGCTATGAATATCATTCAAGCTTCTTCGAGATGTGACTTTAGCAAGAACTTGTATATCATGGGAAAGGGTAGGAAGCCATACAAAAATGTTCCGGTCCACTTCAGGGCAAAGCACTCATCCTGAACTGTGCCTTGACACAGAAGACTGGCAGTCTGTGGTTCTCCCAAGACGCAAACAGGTTGATGCAGAGAGTCCCCCAAGCATCTAAACAGATCACACTCCACATCCTGGGTGAAGACAGCACTCATGGCACACATCTTCCAGGCAACTCAGGCTGTCAGCTACCTTGCTGTGCATATTAGCAACATGGGTGGTAAACGGTGAGGCACAAAGACTGGAGACCAGTAACCATGCCTCCAGAGCTCCCTCACACACAGTCTGGAGAATGGGCTTTGCCCTGCTTCTTTCTGTTTACATGGATTCCCCTACAATGAAGCTAGGCTACCACCACTGCCAACACCTTGGTAAACACCAGTGCTACAGAAGAGATGCTAAATGGCATTGCTATGAACTGCTACAGAACATTCTTATGTCAGAATTCCAGGAACCTGTGATGGGAATGCCTGCCTGGGATATGAAAATATGCCATTAGGTCAAGGTGCAGAACCAGTCCCCATACTCGAGAGAGGGGATCACCTGTCACAAGATAACCATCCTGAACTTCTGTCATCTGATATGGTGGTTCAGACTGCAGAGATCCAGGATCGGTCTCCAGTCATCCATTCTATTCATGACCATGAAGTATCTGGATATGAACCCCCTGATGGCTTCCACCAGCCAAATGTGCTCAACTGCTTCTGTCATAGGAAGTGAAGACACCTCTTATCTAGGCGCCAGAAGGTAGTCCAGAGGGTGTGGTCTGTGGGGAAGTCTGACCAGCTGGGGCAGCCATGACAGAAATTCAAAAGAGAGACCAAGTTTAATGAGCTCAAGTATTCACTGCTCAGTTGTGACCTCGGACTGTTGGGGCAGAAACTGTATCATGCAGCCCATCGACTGGGAGGCTGAGAAAGGGGTGAGGGGATGGCAGACAGCATCCTGCTAAAAGTCGCATAGTACAG
Source organism: Neoceratodus forsteri (assembly GCA_016271365.2). NCBI lineage: Eukaryota > Metazoa > Chordata > Ceratodontiformes > Ceratodontidae > Neoceratodus > Neoceratodus forsteri. The sequence goes on along the minus strand of CM057455.1, from coordinate 1,317,738,354 downwards.
GGACAGAATTTGTCAACCTCTTCACTGGTGCCGGAGCCACCATAATCCCACTTTTGCTTCAGCTTTAGTGTTTGTCATATCACCTATTCTTGTCAACGTGCTTGATTTCTGCCTTGAAAGGATGGTGATGAAAAGGTCTGTCCCTGTTGCTGGGGACACCTACTGCTGTTAAGGCAGCCACTGACCAGACCACCTTTCATGGTCTTTTCCGACTCCTGTATGTCCTTCAGGATGCCCTCCACCTGAGATGCCCTCCAACTTGGGGCTGAACAGCAAGAACCTATCAAAGGAGAGATCTAGAACTTTGTGCAGGATATCCTAGTAAAAGAATCAAAGAAACAAAGAATTTGCAGAAAAATATGGACCACTAGGACCACCTAGTCTAACCCATTTCTCCCTGCCTACAGTATCACTGGAAATCCTACTCAATCTCTGAACCATTCTCCCACCCTTCCGTTCTTTTTCCAGAGATTCCCTCACACCTATCTCATGCATTCTTGAAACCCAGCACTGTTTTTGCCCCAAACACTTCCACTGGAAGACTGTTCCAGGAATTCACCACTCTTTCTGTGAAGAAGTACGTCATCACATCTCTCCTTAATCTACCCCCACCAGCTTCACCGCATGTCCCCTTGTTTTTGAGCACCTTTTCTTCTGAAAACACTTTTCTTCTGTACCTTATTTACCCCCGTGAGGTATTTAAAGCTCTCTATTCATATTCTCCCTCTCCCTCCTCTGATTCAGGATGTACGTTTAGATGTTAAATTCTCTTCCTGTAGGTCTTCTGATGCAGACCATGCACCAATTTAACTGCCCTCCTCTGGACTGCCTCCACTGTCTATATCCTTCCAGAGATGTGATCTCCAGAACTGGACACAGTACTCTAGGTGGGGTCTTACCGGCAATCTACATAAAGGCAACACCCCTTCCCTTGTTCTGCTGGTGATGCCCCTCCCAATGCACCCCAGGATCCCACTAGCCCTCTCAACTGTTCTGTCACACTGCCTGGCCAGCTTCCTATATGATTACCCCAGTCTCTCTCCTGCTTGGTTGTTATCAGTACCACTCCTTCCATTTTGTACTCCACCCAAGGTTTCTGTGCCCCAAGTGCAATACTCTGCCAACAGACAGAAGTCTGCAGGTAGGTACAAAAATCCATAAATGATAAAATGCATATCAGAGATAAATAAGGACACTCCCATGTGCTGCTCTGTTCCAAATACAGTTGGGCAACTACGGAGGGAAACAGAAGCCCCATGGAACTCAATCAAATCGGACTAATCCTGCATTTTTGTTTGCTGTGCATAATGTATGCTGACAATGTCATGATATTTTGCTGATGTGGTTATTGCTAGTACTGTTTAGCTAGTCCTCTGCCACACAAGACCTACCTGAATTCTCTGTATATGTTGTTGAAGGCAAGAGCTGCTCCCAGTCTCTTGAAGGGATTAGGGTGGAGAGCAAGACTGTACAGCCTCTTGAAAAGTGATTTGGCGTTTGCTGGACTCTTCTCCTGCTGCTTTGGGGTTGTCTGTTTGATGGACCATTTTAGAAATTCCTGAATGCACTGACCGCAGAAGTCTCGCAACGTGCTGTCAACTGGGTCCACCATTCCGTTCTTCACAAAAATACAAAAAACATGTGCAACAATAATTGTCTTCAGAGCATGAAGTGGTGACAATAAAATGTATGTAAAGGATTTCATGAATATCAGAACTCGATTATTCTCTACAAGTTGGGTCTTCCCTTCTCTTTACTTCTGCTAGGATATTATGAAAATGCTGCCAGTGGTATGCACGTGTGACCCGCACCATACACTGAAATATCATAATAAATGTTAAATACTGTATTTAGAAAATACATTTATGTATGTTATTTGTGTTATGTGAAACTTATAGTGAAAGTCAAACAAACTGTAACCCCTGGTTTCTTGGGTTACTGGAACCCAGTTAGTCCATGGGCTTTTGGGTAAGCATCCTGGGCAGCCAAGAGTTAAACTTCTAGGGCTCCCATGGCAGCTTCTGTCAGTCATGCTGGGCAGAGGTTCCAAGTGGGAGTGGCTTTCGCAGCAGTATAAGCCACGATAGAATGCTGCTGTGTTAGTTTCTGCCTCGGAGCAGTGCAGTACAGCCTGAGATGCTGACTAAGGAGAGCCTCAGGAGAGGTGCCAATGCTCGCCTGACACTTTTTAGCCCCGAGTCAGTTCTCATTGAGATCTGCATCATCATGGTGGCAGCCATCTCCTGATTGGAGTCCTGGGGGTGAAAAACCTGAAGGTCAATGGGTCCTTTAACCATGAGTAACATATGGGGTCTTCCCCCATTTCTGAGAGACTTTTGGTTGGAAAAGTGCTGCCCAGTTTCTGGAATGGCCAGGTTTTGCCCTCCCACTGAGGGAATTCTTGCATGTCTGGACAATTTTATCTCATGAACCGTCAGAGAACTGTTTTACTACTCAAATGGTGCCTTAACAGTTATAAATTCATTTGGAAAAGGGTTGCCTGCCCTCTATCTAGAAATTGGAACTACACTCGCTTCTGTCTGGGACAGGAGGAGTAAACCTTTTCTCATTTTGCTGAAATGGTATTGGAACTGTTTCTCCCAGATTGGAGGACATGTTCTGTCCTGAAAAGACTTTGAGGAGATGGGACTTTGGGAAAAGGGGAGCCCAGCATTGCCTACCCCCAGGGCATGTGAATCCCATGTTACTCACTTTCTGGAAAAGAATGGAACCTGGTAAATTGTGAGCCCAGCACTGTTCACATTTATTTGGACAAGCTCTCTCCTGTGTCCTTTACTCAGAAGAGGGATGGACAGGAATCTTGTTTCTTGTACCCTCTAAGAAGGAGGGAACCTGAACAAATGGACTTGTAGTTAATCATTACTGTGGAGTTTTTGGACTTTGTGTACCTTTCTGCACCTGCAGGCCCAGTGGGCTAATGTCTGTCAGTCCATCATGCACAGAATAAAACCTACTACTTGGCTCTAGTTCTGCTTATTGACATTCATCTGTGTGTGAACTATGTGATTTAATGGTGCCCTCAGTGCCATGGCCCACCCTGGCTCCCAGTAAAAACTACAGATGTTTTTTGTGAGCCCTTCCTTCTGAGAGCAGAGCCAGGTAAACATCCTGCAAGGGGAGTGTTGGACTGTCTGCCAAAGTAAGAAATGGTTACAAAACTAACTGAACAAAAGTCATACAGGGTTTCACGTATAGCCATAACACTACTTACTGTAATATAATCTGTGACAAACCATCAAATATTCTTAAGGCAGGAGCTGCACAATCAGTACTCAGTCTTAGTAGTACAATGGAACTGATGACAGACAAACTGGAGCTCCATTACACACTGCTCTCAACTGAATCTCCCATGACTGACAGTAGCGGGGGGGGGGATTCTGGGATGCACCAAGATGGCATGCCTTAAAAAATGTTAGGCAAGTGCGTAGCAGACTAAACCAGATTGCTTTCAATCATCAACATTAAGAAAAATATTTGATTTTACTCCTAATCACTAAACACAGAAAGGTGTTCACAGAAAAAGACGCGAGAGTCCATTTTGTCTGCCCATTTTCCTATCCCAGTCATTCCAACCTAACACTGGATGTGCCTAGGACAAACGCCTCAGTGGCAGTTCAGCCCATTCTCCATCCCCCCTGTCCCTACCTCCCACTTCCCTGTCTTTGTTTTCACCAACCCCTTATAGTAGTCCCACACAATCCTGAAACCCATCACCATCCTGGTGTGAACCACCTCCCTTGGCAAACCGTTCCATCTATCCACTACTCTTTCAAATGAAGTTCTTCCTCACATTCTTCTAGAATGTACCCCATACCAGTTTATGCTCATACCTCATGGTTGATGATCTCTCACCATGTGTGAGCAGGTCATGACACTCTACCCTGTTTTATTCCTCTCGGGTATTTTAAGGTTTCTGTCGCATACCTCCCACTCTGCTGGCCTCCAGCAAGCACATGTTCAGACTGGCTAGGTGATAATGATATGATTTTCCCTGATAACCCTTTATTATCTTTGTAGCCAGCCTTTTGACAGACTCTACATGGCCCTTATCATGTTCGTGGTGAGGGCTCCAGAACTGGACACAGTACTCAAGGTGTGGCCTCACTAAGGACCCAGAGATGGGAAACAGTATCTCCTTTGTCGTACTGTAAAACCCTCTCTGTACAGTATAAATCCTGGCATCCTATTTGCCTTCCTGAGGGTCCTGGTGCATTGGGCACCTGAGTTAAGGACACCACTGATGATGACTCCTAACTCCCCTTCCTCAGTGGTCTAATGTTTCAGCACTCATCCAGTAACCCATTTTCAGGTTTCCCTTGCATAGGTTCATGACTTTGCACTTCTTAGCATTAACCTTAAGTTGCTAAGCGGCCTGGAGGCGCTGAGGGTTGAGGTGTTGGACGCCACACCTTGCACCACACTGGCGACCTGGGTTCGAGAACGAGCCCGAGTCACCAGGGGTCGGCGGGGGGAGAGGGTCAAGCGTCTGGCAGACTGCTCTCCTCTCTCGGGGGTAAGGGGGAATCCAGGCTACTGCCTGGCACCACAGCGGCCCCGGTGGAGACTGGAGGCACTGCAATGCTGAGGGGCTAGAACAGGGGTTGCAGAGCCCACGACAGGTGTGCCTGGCGCCATTGCACGCTCGGGCTCTGTTGGGGGGGGGTAGGGGATGGGCGAAAAACAAGGTAAAACCCATCCCACTGACAGGTGTAGGCGGGTTCAGGAGCTACGGCCCCACGCCCAATGCCGGGCCTTCCGGAGGTGCTCCTCAGGTCCTCCGTCAAGCCAGTGTCACCCACCAATACTGTAGTAAGGGCACTGGAGTGGCAGGCCTTCTCCTGAGGACTCAGACCCGGGGAGGGTTAGGGCGGCACTGGAGGAGGCAGGGAGTCTGATGACCGACGGAACACCGACGGGGCTTCAGGCGAGCGGGCAGAGCTGTAAGCTGAGTGACCTCTCTGGAGAGAGGTTAGCGGAGGTGAGAAAATAGAAAAAAAAAAAAACTTCAGTTGCTATACAATTAGGCAACCCATCCAGTTCTTCTACATCTCTTTTCATGTCCCTGACTCCCTCTTCGGTTATCTACCCTGCCACACATTTAAATTCATCTGCAAAGAGGCAAATTTTTCCTTTGATCATTTCACCTATGTTGCAGATAAACACATTAAACAGTACTGGTCTCAGCATCGATCCCTGTAGTACCCAATGTGTGACCTCTCTGACCTCTGAGGGTTCCCCATTCACTACTACCCTGTGGGTCCTCCCTCCAAACCAATTTGGTACCCACCTGACTAGTTATGCACCTACTCCTAGACCCCCCTGCTTCTTAACAAGCCTTTCACGTGGCACCTTGCTGAGAGCCTTGTTGAAATCCAGATGCAGCCACGCCCTGGTCCACAGCACTTGTTACTGAAGCGAAGAACTCTATCAGGTTAGTTTGGCATGAGCTTCCTTCACAAAGCCAAGCTGTCTTTTTGTCCACCAGCTGCTCCTTAATGATCATCTCCAAGAGTTTTCCAACTACAGAGGCAAAGCTAATCAGCCTGTTGTTTCCTGGGTCCTGGTGAAGCTAACCAGCATGTAGTTTCCAGAGTCCTCCTTCTCAGACTCCTGTGCAAGGTGACACATTTGTCCTCTTCCAGCCCACCTTGATTGCCCCAGTCTCCAGACAGCAGTTAAATAGGGACAGCATCACACATAGGGTTTTACATACGAGTATTACCCTTTAATTCTCTGGCTGAGCAAACATTAGTGGTAACATACGTGTGTTATTTTTGTATACAAAAATCTATTCCAATCATTGTGCTTTTGTCTAAATGCTTTATTCACTGACAGGGACACTAAGCCAAACTTTGGAACTGGAATATGTGAGAAAAGGGCAGCTAAGATAAACTGCCTGTCTGGTCCCACAGGGTTTCTTGCCTTGTATGGGAGCACTGTGTTTCTGGACAAGACATGTATCAAAAAGAGCAAGTTTTCAGTAACAAGCCATAATTCTTAAGAGAGGACCTTCTTTCTTCTGTATTTCTCTACTGGGTCACCCTTGCTAGCCCCCTTCTGGTCTCAACCCCTTGCCATTTCCTGACAGGCCACATGGATGTTTTCCCACAACAAGAGAATCCAGCAACAGGACCACAGAAAGTGCACGCACAAACCCCATTTGTACCACATCTCCAGCACTTTTTATTATCAAACACCCCAAAGAAGTGCAACACCTGCAGGGTCCTGTACCACCAGTGTAATACCTTGTTTCGCATCAACCAACAGTGATTGTTGTGACAGTCCACATGTGCCAGTCGCCAGCAGGGTACCCAGTCATCCTCAGAGAGGAGCTCCCCAGCTGAATCTCCCAGGACTCTGCACAGTTAATGTTTGAGAGGGATAGGAGCCCCAATAATGAAGTATCGTATACTATCCTACTCTACCCTTTTGACCTCGAGCCTACAAAATGAGCTTTTATGCACTCAAAAGCAGGTATGCAGCGGTCACAGTCAGATGTATGTAGAGTATGCTGCACAAGTGCATAATAATGTTTGCATTTCCTACCTCCTCTTGTTTTTAACTCTTCCTGTTAACCATTTATTGTACTCCTTTACCCCATCTCTCTGTATATTTATTTTAGTCATTGTTCTTTTGTGTAATTATGTAAATTCCTGTTTGACATTTTAATTCCCTTTGATACAGCCCGTTACTATTGCTCAATAACCTTGATAATTCACATATGCCCGTATACTGCATTTTTACCATTGACTGAAGATTACCTTTTCAATGTACTTTTTCCTTCCCAATATCCTTTTTCCCAGGTCACATCTGGAAACAAGCCTTGGTGCACTGTGCCTTTCCCGGATATCAAATTTCAATTAATACATAAGTCAGTAAATAAATTACTCCAGAGATCACGTGGTGAAAGGGAGAACTGTACCTCCAAGGCATTCATTAGAGTCTAGAAGTCCTGACCCCCAAACCCTAAGTGCCCTAAAGCCGAATCCCTCAGGCCCTGCACCACCACCCCAATGGATTAATTAGCTCCCAATTCTAAAAGTCAGGTTGTCCCATAGGGAGAAAAAGGAAAGTTACTTACCTACCATAACTGTTGCTCTCCCAGAATATCTTCACCATTGATTACCACTTGTGGGTCTGAGTCGGAGGTGCTACAACCTCGGAGCCAAAACTAACAAATCTCAGTGGTTCCATCTACAAACCTTGCAAGTAATGCACCTTGCCAACCCCAAAAGCTTTTGGACTCAAATCAATGCTCACCTTAAGGGCAGCGAGCGTAGCATCCCAAACTATGATCTCAAAAGGCTCTTTACTATCCTCACCCTCCGAGATCGCCACCGAAGAAATCTCTTCTTCACAGACCTTGATGTATACAAGACAGATCTACCTGTTACCCACCCTGTTCTGCAAGTTTCTCATCCTGAAGCCCCCACCCCTCTTCCATACAAAAATCACCTCGCGGAAAGAAGTCCTTAAACTCTCAATGGGTCTCAACCCGACAGTTCTCCAGGATTTGACATCCTGCTGCCAAAATTCCTCAGTATAGGTGCATCAGCACTTGCCCACCCGATTGCACAGCTGATTAACAGATCTTTCCTCACACAATCCAATCCTGACAAATGGAAAACTGTGATTGTTGTCCCCGTACACAAAAATGGCCCAACTAACCTCGTTGAGAACTACAGATCTATATCCATCTTGTGCCCTATTGTTAAAATTCAAGAAAGAATCTTATACAATCAGCTATACTCCTTTATAGAACAGAACGCCGCTGGCCGGCCCGCCGGTGCAGTGGTTGGATTTCCGCTTGGGATGCCGGCAACCCGGGTTCAGGAACGGACCAAGGTCATCAGAGGGCCGGTCGGGAGGAGATGGATTGAGCGTCCTACAGACTGTTCTCCTTCTCTGGGGGGGATGTTGCCGGAGCATGAGGGACCCCTAGCAGAGGACAGGGATACCACAGCAACCGGTGCCAGCGAGGTTTCAAGGGAGGATGGACACTGGCGTCATTGCACATTCCGCCCCCAGCCTAAGGGAAAAACTACACCTGCCCGCTGCCTCTATGATGCCCACCCCTTGGCTGCAAAATTGGCTCCCCGGGCCGATTCCCACCTATCAGTGTTTGTGGCACCTTGGGGCTAGGTGCCATGTCCCGCCCTGGGGGAGACAATCCAGGGGTCCGGGAGAGTGGCTCATGTGGAATACCGCTGCTGAGGGTCCATGACTGGGCGGATGGCCCGGCAGTGGAACGGGCACCAAAACAGCTTAATAAAAAATGGAAAAAAGAACAGAACAATGCCCTCACCATACATCAACATGGTTTTCGGAAATCGCACGGACTGAAGCTGCTCTTTGAAGGCCACTCAGACATCTTTCAGGCCATGAACCAGGGCTGTGCCATGGGGCTGTCTTCATAGACCTCACAAAGGCCTTCAACCTTGTAAACCATCCACTCATTTCCAAACTCCATTGTCTTGGCCCTGATTCCAACTCTCTCTTGGATCACTAACTACTTATCAAACTGATTTCAGTGTGTCAAATGGGCTGATGCCTATTCCTTCTTATCCCCATTACGGACTGGGTCCCCCAAGGATCAATTTTTGGGCCTCTTTTATTCTCGATCATCAATGAACTGCTGCTAAACTGTGGAAGGGCATCAATCCAGTTCTATGCAGACGATGCCATACTATGCAGATCCAGCAGAGACGTCTCCTATATTAAGTCGGACCTGGAAAAAGACTTCCAGCAGTTGGAAGCCTGGTTCAAGAAGAACCTGCTGGTGTTCAATACAAAGAAAACTAAAACCATGTTGTTTCATCATACCTCCTTCGACTTAACCCACCAGCCTCCCCTGGTAATCAATACCTCCTGCGGTGTACCTTTAGAAGGGATGGGTTCCTTCAAATACCTGGGCATGACTCCTGACAAGTATCTGTAACCCCCCTGCAAATGGGGGTTCCCAAAAGACTTCCAGGAGCTTGCTTGAATGCTCCAAGCCTGAATGGTGTTTGGCATTTAAGCCATTTACCAGTGAGTGTTTTTAGAACCTCTGGTACTGTCTCTTTAAGAGCTGTCTGCTTGCAGACATAATTAGTTTGTATGGGGGACTGTGTGTTTCTTTGATTGAGTACCACTCAAGCTGCTGCTAATTCACTTCATTTTGCAGTCACTAGGAGTGCAAAGGGAACCTATCTGAAAGTTGTAACTGTTTGCCAGAAATTATTTAGAGTAATAATGAAATTACAGTTTGTCTAACCTGCTTTCTTTGCAGTCAGAACTGTGTCTGCTAGTTCCCCATTCTAGTTTTGAACTGCTGAACTGGACCAATCAGTGTGGGTAAGCTAGCTCTAAAATGGTGCCTTGGACTAATCAGAACTTGGACTCATAATCTGAGCCAGCCACAAGAGGATTGTATGGGCAGTGACTCTGGGAGATGTAGTTTAGACTTCAGTGCCTTTTTGGACCAACAGCAGCAGTCTATTGTGAGTGACAGCCAATCCAGTCAAGAACTGGGAGGAACTCAAAGGAAGTGCCCGTTTTGTCGGTTGGAGTTTTGAGTTGAGCTTTGGCAGTGAAGAAGAAGGAGCCCTGTGCTTTTTCAGTGTGCAGTTTTAGTCAAAAAGCGTGTGTAAGGCCCAGAGTTCGGTCTGCAGCTTGTGTAACAGCTTGTTAGGACTGAATCAGATCCTGTGAAAAGAATCAAAGGATCTCTGAAGAGTAGAAACCAGGCTCACCCTGTAGAAGACTGGAAGAATTGCTGAAAATTGCACTCGGTCTGTCAGGAACTGAATCTGCTGTGTGTTCTCCGGGTATTGTGCAGTAATTGCGATCGGGATACAGATGCAGCCTGCCTGGTATAGTGCTTTTTTTTTTATATGGATGTGTGAAGAGGTTTGTGTACCTCAAGTGAGCCCTGCTGACATTGAAGGACCCTATCTTATTTGGAGGTCGTGAGTACTAATTCAGGGTTGCTCCCTGTTGAATTGCCACATTAAATCCAAATGGAATTACTGTACTGCTGACTGTTTAATTCTCCTTTTCTCTGTGTGAAAGGGCCCCTACCAGCTGCCACGGTTTGGACTAGTCACTAGGGCTTGGGTACCCAGGGACAGTAACTGATAGGGATAGGCCTGTGCACAGAGCCATAGGTAGATTATTAGAGTGATAAGCTAATTAACCTGATTTCCCCCTGTCCTTGTTATATCCCCCTAAATAAATCAGAGCTGCTTGTTTCAGCAAAGTTATACTGCCTGAAGTATTTGTCTATGTTAAAGTACTGTACTGATTGCACTGTATCTCATTTCTAGGAGGTCCCAGTGCGGAGACCAGACCTGGGGGAGTAGTGTATACTGTGAAGGTAATTCTGATATATTGTGTGGGCCACTAGTGGGAAGAAAGGGGTTGCAGTGTCCCAGAGGGCTGTGACCAAGTTAGTTTAACTATTGCAAACCCTGACCTCTGGGTGGAGGCACCCGCCATTGGATCCAGGCCCTCAACCTGTTAGTGGCAAATCAGGCAGGGGTAGTAGCCCCTGGGATAGCGCCATCTAGGGGTTACATATCTATCCTTTGAAGCGCGTGCAAACAATTTTATTAAGACTACTAATCAGAAACTTGTCCTCCTATGCCATACTGCCCCTAGCTTACTCCTCATGAAAGGAAGATTTTTGCCTTGGCTACCTTCTCCCAGGCCTATTTTATGGTGCCCCAATAATTCACTCTGCCAAGACCTTTATTCTGGCCAAACTCAAGCAGGTCTATCACAGAAGTGCTCGATTTGCTGCCATGGCACTTGCTCAGACCCACCACTGTGACATGCTTAACACCCTAGGCTGGCTGTCCTTTGAGGACAAAATAGACTTCCTGTTCTATGCACAGTCTTCAAACTCATCCACCTTCCTTCCTCACCATCCTCTCCGATCTGCTCATGCTGAAATCCTTCCCTAGGACCCTTCCACCTCCCTATACTACATATACCCAAACTTGCCTAGCCATGGGTAGAGAGCCTTCTCTTCGCAGCACCTCATAAATGGAATATCCTCCCTACGGTTTACTTTCATGTAAATCTCTTCCCAGTTTAGAGTTGATTCAAGAAATCTTCTTTCCACCTCCAACTTATACTTGATAACACTTAATCCCCTTCTGTCTTTCTGTGTCAACTCCCCTCCTTCCCTTTTCTCTCCTCGCCCTTCACTACTTGATACTCGATCTTCTCCACACCTCCCCCCAACTTCACCTTTTTCCACTTTTGTATCTGTACATATGTAATATACTGTATTATATGAATGTATAATCTGTAACTGCTACATGGCTAAGCATGCCCTGCACTTGTAACTTGCTTCACGACCCAGCGATGGATTTTTATGGATCTGTAGGAATCGATGATTGCTATGGAATTTCACGGATTTGATGTCTCTATTATTATACCTTTGTACTTATATATTTGTTCCTGGCTACCAATTACACACTGCATTATCTCTCTGTGTATGGAATGTCTCTGTTCCCCAGGTCGCCACTGAAAAAGGGACATATCTATCTCAGTGGGCCCACCAGTCATCAAAATTCAAATAAATAAACAGAACCCTGCAGGAGCTAGAAATTTTCTGGTGGTAGAAGGAAGGGAAGCCAGTCAGAATAGCAAAGACCCAAACCAAGGAAAAGATAGCCAACTCGGTTAAGAAGGGGGATAAAACCTTTTATAGGTACATTAGGGAGCGTAGAAATACAAAGGGAGGGATAGTGAGGCTGAATCAAGGGAACGGTGGGTGGGCAGAGAGGGACAGTGAAAATCAGGGATACCGAATGAATACTTATGCTCAGTATTCACAAATGAGAGGAGGGGGAGGTACCTAATCCAATCAGTAGAAGCACTCTGGATAGAGGGGTTGATCCCAGTCCTTTCACAGAAGAAAGGGTTCTGAAAAACTCCTAAAACTGAAGGTAGACAAAGCAATGGGACCTGATGAGATTCACCCCAGAATCCTAAAAGAATTAAGGGGAGAACTAGTGACACCACTGACTTGCCTTTTTAACAAATCATGGGAGCATGGTGTGGTACCTGTGGACTGGAGGAGGATGGATGTGATTCCCCTCCACAAAAGTGGGAGCAAGACAGAGGCAGGAAACTACAGACATGTCAGTTTGACTTCAGTGGTAGGGAAAATGATGGAATCACTTCTGAAGGAAAGAATTGCTGAGTACCTAGAGGCCAGCGTGGCACAGGACCCAAGGCAGCATGGATTCACAGCGGGAAGGTCATGTCAGACGAATCTAATTGATTTCTTTGACTGGGTGACCAAAGTAGTAGACCAGAAAGGGGCTGTGGACATGGCCTTCCTAGTCTTTAGCAAGGCATTTGACACAGTCCCATACAAAAGATTAGAAACAAATTAGCCAGCCTGGGAGTGGGTCCCAGGGTGGTAGCCTGGATAAACATTGGCTGGACAACAGGACACAGAAGGTACTAGTAAACGGAGTCCACTGTGAAGAAGGGGGTTACTAGTTGGGTACTGCAGGGTCTGGTCCTTTTAATGTCTATAGGTGACATTGCTGTGGGACTGGAAGGAAAAGTATGCCTCTTTGCAGATGACACAAAGATCTGCAACAAAGTTGATACACGGGGGTGGAAAGGATGAGCAGGGAATTGGCAAGGTTGGAGGAATGGTCAGAAGTATGGCAGCTTGGATTCAATGCAAAGAAGTGCAGAGTAATGCACCTGGAAACAAAACCCAGGGGAGTACACAATGGGGAGGTAGTAACAACAACAAAATGGACAGAGACCTGGGGTAATCATATCAGATGACCTAAAGGTAAGCAAGCAATGTGAGAAGGCAGTAGGGATGGCTGGGGTGGGGGTGGGGATACTGGGATGAATAGAGAGAGGGCTCACCAGTAGAAAACAGGAAGTTGTTATCCCTCCATGCAGACAGTTGGTGAGACCCCATCTGGAGTGCTGCGTCCAGTTCTGGAGACCCATCTCCGCAAGGACATAGACAGGATGGAGATAGTCTAGAGGAGGTAAACCAAAATGGTGCACGGTCTGCAGCAGAAGCCATACGAAGAGAGAGTAAAGGAGCTTAATATGTATACCCTCGAGGAAAGGAGGGAGAGAGGAGACATGATAGAAACTTTCAAGTACCTCAAGGGAATCAACAAGGTCCAGGAGGGTAACATCTTTCAGAAAAGAGATGCTAAGAACAAGGGGACACAATTTGAAGATAGAGGGTGTAGCTCAGGGCTTATGTGAGGAAGTATTTTTCACAGAGAGGGTGGTGGATGCATGGAACGGCCTTCCTGAGGAGGTTGTGGGGTCAAAAACAGTGGGGGAATTCAAGAATGCATGGGACAGACGTAGGGCAGTTCTTATGGGAGGTAGGACGAAATAGGCTGTTGATTAACTAGGATCTGCAGCTTACCCAGTAGGTACGGAAATGGGCAGACTAGGTGGGCCAAGCGGTCCTTAGCTGCCGTCAAACTCTATGTTTCTGTGTTTCAGGTCTTTCAGTCATTCTTCAGGGATAGCATCCCGCTCTCCCTCTAGACTTTGTTGTGATTTCTGGAGATCTGACTGCCTGTTTCCCTACATCTTAAGGTTTGATAAAAACAAAGACTGTCCTGGTGCACAATACAAAGTTTAGCAGGAAACAAAAGTGCATATGAGACTCCCAGGTCTTTGAGCTCGCTCCTAACGCATCATATTTCTCTACCCTGACGAAGTTATTTGTTTATTGAAATGTTTTACCAGGAAGGCGCTGAGCAACAGGTTGCTTGTCTCCTGAGTGCGACCTGGAGGAAGGGAACATGAGAATGGTATACAGAGGTTTGGTGCACAATATAAGATTTACAATTGATTATATTCAAATAAAGTGAGTAGACTGAACAGAAGTAGTGAAATAGCGGAAATGCAAACCACTCTAACCAGATAAATACAATGCTAACAGTTTTGAACTAGATAGATACAATAGCATAAAATAACATTAAGGCAAACACTAAGTGACACATAACTATGTAGCTAGGGAATGGTTGACTAGAATAATAGTGGATAACACAGACAGAACTAGTTAGCTAAGGTGTATCAGAAGTGAAAGTTGTCTACAAGTGCAATAGAGATTAGGGTAAGCCATATCTATGGCTAAGTAATGAGAAGAGGGAGGGGAGAAATGAAGGTTGGCAGAAAAGCGGATTTGGAATGGAAGGAGGAGGAGAGAAGAGGAGAGGAGTCTGCTGGGGCCTGACCCCACCAGTATGTTGGGAACCCTGCCTGCGAAGGCAGAGGTAGAGCACGACAGGAGGGAAGCAGGTTGTAGACAGTAGGAGGAGTAGGCTTCAGAAGGCGAAGAGAGGCAAGGTCAGATCCCAGCCCATTCAGGATGCAGAGAAACCCTGCAATGGGCTGGGATGACAAGAGGAGTGGAGGGGAGTTGGGTTTACTATTAAGTGAATACCGTTAGAAGAGAGAAGATGGGGAGGATGGGTGGAAGTAACGAGGTGTGGAGGAAACAATTTTGCCTAAAGCTAGCCCCTCCTGGATGCTAAGAACCCAGCAGAAAAGGGAAAGATGAGGCTTATCTAGATTAGGCCCCTGCAGGATGTGGGGAGCCCTGCAAGGAACCGTAAGACACAAGGACATAATTGATGATAGAGAGGGGGGGATAGGAGAACAGAGGAAGAGACAGCCTATTCTAGCCCCCTTGAGGATGCAAAGAACCCTGCGAGGGGGTAGGACTGTGCTAAAAGGAAGAGGGTGAGAGGGGGTAAGGGGATGGAGGTAAAGAAAGGGAGGTATGCAGGAGGGGGGGAGAGGTGCTGGATAAACAAGCTCTTAGGGAGTGAAAAGATGCGGAGTGGGTGCATTTAGCAGTGCAGACTCATAGGAAAAAGTTAAGGCAGATTAAAACAGGAGCAGCTAGGGGAGAGAAAGTTACATAGGGCAGAGTAGGGGGAGGAGGAGTGATAAATTTGAGTGGGGGGAGTTCCAGAGTTTTGGGAAACAATGGGAGAAACCAGACTGTCCAGTCAGAGTGGATCTGCAAGGGACCTGTATGGTATGAGTCTCAGAGAAGCGAAGGGAGGGAGAAGGAGGGAGGCGGGAACATGAGAGGTATGGTGGAAGTTCCCCAGGCCAAAATTTGAAGTGAATCGGCACAGTCCGCTAGTCACCTGTTCTGACAGGGGAAAGGATAAGACTTGATAGAGGTCACACTGGTGAGTGCAGGAAGGAGCATCAAGGGCAAAATGTCAGGAGGAGTTGAAAAGAGTGTCCGATCTGGTTAGGGAGGATTTGGGAGTGGCACCATAGACTATGTCACAGTAGTAAAAGAAATGAGGAGGATCATCATCTGGACTGTTTCATGCCAGGCCGTAGGAGGGCTACAACTATGGTTCCTTCATAAGGCACCAAGCTTGGGGCACAGTTTTTTCAGGATAGCATTGATGTGACCAGAGAAGTTGAGGTTTTGGTCTAACCAGACCCCAAGGTATCTGAATGAGGAGGTGTCCTCGACAATAGTCCCATCAAAGGTGTGCAAAATGGGCAAGGGATGTAGCTTAGAGAGTTGAGTGGCAAAGAAAGGAAACTGGAGAATAGTGGTGCCCTCATACAATAAAGGATGGTGCCATTGAGCTAATTGTAGCAGTTGGTCACGGGTAGCCATTGAGTCCCAAACTGCCATTACAATACGAGGTATGTCGCCATCCTGCCATGCTCGTGGTCAAATTCTGTAGGCTTTGAATATAGGCCACTCTGTGGGTATGGAGGAATCCTGCAATTGTTCTTTGAGCCAAACTTCAAGGAACATTGTCAGATGGTCACCCTCTGCTCCCTCCGGAAGACCCAGAAATCGAACATTTGCAGATCTGATTTGACTTTCCAAGATTTCCAGTCTGATTTGGGTAAGTTTTGAATCCTTGGCATATTGAGCCGAAGCAGTACTATGCCAGTCTGACTACCTCTTGACATCGTTCACCTCTGTTTTCAGGGCATCCACGGTAGTTTCCACTGTCGCTATTCATGAAGTACAATTGAGGGCATAATTTGACTCCAGCGAAGATGCCTGGCTCCAGACTGATAGGAACCGCAGTCTTTATTCGACGGACGGCGTGACTTTGCCTTTTCCAACTGGCACCTTTGGCCTTGTGTAAGGTGCTAAATTTGCACTTACAAGAGCTCACTTCTTCTCCCATAGGGTCCTGCTCCTGTGCTGCAGGATTACCCACAAGGCCTAACCAGTCCCCAGATCTCGTCAGACCTGTAAGAGCCCCCTTCTTCAGGTGTTCTCTCCACACAGAGGGCTGAGAGTATTGTTGTACTTTGAGGGTGAGCCAGCTCATCCTCATAAATAGGTAAAGCTTAATACTGGACCCATTACTTGGACTCAGTGGAGAAGATTGATTCAAGAAAGAGACTTAACTGGTGATCTTCCTGAATATCTTCTCCATTAAATACCACATTGCACACCATCACCGTCTCTCAGGAGCCAGGGTGGGCCTCTGGGAAACTCACCCTGTGATATGCACCTTGTGATGCTTGTATTTTATACCACTTTCCTGTTGTTTGTTGGGACATACACACGCACACACACACACACACACACACACACACACACACACACTGCATTCATCAAACAAACAAAATAAAATGTTGTTTATCTTCCAAGAATCAGTGTTCACTATTGACTGCTACTTATGGGTCTAGATCAGAGGCTTTAGGACCCACAGGGCAAAACTTTGACCATGTGACCAACCGCAGCTACTAGTCATGGCACCTGCACACCCCACTGTGATACCTTGCGCTGACCATTAACCACTGCTGGCTCTCTCACCAACTTCTGTTCTGTTCTTCCCATCATTGAAAGCACACTGTGGGAGCGATCCTCAGTTTGGCATATTGCAGCCGAAGTTCTTTACTGCATCACTGCACTGTTACCGTGTTTTTTATCGGTTAATGGTGCTGCTTTTGTTCTATTTGTTTTCCAAATAATGCCAAAAGCCGAGTTAAATGGGACTGTGTTGGGGGAAGAGTCCCAAAGCCACCCAACATGGTTGGTACCCGTGGGTACAAAATGCTATGACAGACTGGTATTAGACTTGTGCAGCCTGCGTTGGACTGGAACATGACAAGGATGCCTGCAACACCTGCTTCTCCATGTAGCGTCTTATGTTGGAGAGCGTGTGTTGAAGTGGTGTCACCGATCCCCACTTTTGGTTTCAGGCATTGCATGTGTGCATCAAGGTAAGGTCCTTAGGCCTTTCCCCAGTCCTTTTCTTGGGACCTCTGGTTCCCTTGAAGTTCAGAGGTCTCCTTGACCTCACTAAACTGGCATGGGGTCATAATGTCGCAGAAAATAGTAGTGCAGCAATCAGTGCCTCAAGCAAAATGTCATGTGCTGAAATAATGTCAGGAAAAACACTGACCTTACAAAAAAAAGCACACACCCATTGAAAACAATGGGTCTTCTTTGTTTGTGAGGGGGCAATGACCGCCACACCCCCCCAGACTAAAAATAATAATCTCCAAAGGGGGGGGACTTCGGGGATGGGAGAAATACTTTTTTTTTTTTGTTTATAAAAAAAGCAGCAACATTAGGAGACCTGGGGGGAACTGAACCATGGTCCCAGGTCTCCAGTTCTGCCGTGTGTTGGTGCCTTAGCCACTCCACCTCCCGAGCAGCTTGACCAAGCACCACACTACATAGATTAACCTTCAGTGTTTAAGTGTACAGGGACAGGGGTAGCGGTAAATCCCTTCCACTATTATACTCCTGCCGCTCTAAATGCTTTCACGCTTTACACAACGTGGGTTCTTGCAGCACTATTCTTGTAGCACTATATTGACTCTGTATCATTAAACTGAAGTGTTAGAGACTCTGGTGGTTGGATCTGGTGGATAGCCGACTGCATCTTGGTGGCTGGCTGAGAACCCTTCACAGTCTGCCTGCCCAACACAGCAGCTGTCCCAGTTGTGAGCCCGTAGCTATGTGCTCGGTCTGCATTGGTGGACACCTCAACATCGTCTTTTGGGTTACCAGTGCTCCTGTCACCATTGTGGTGACCACGAGTGGTGACCCTAAGGATGATGCTGGGCTTCCCAAACAGTTTGCTTTGTCGGGAGGGACGGCACCAAGGATGTTGGCCCTGCTGATGCCAGTTTGGAGACTGTCCCTGACCATGATGGCAACATTGAGGAAAGGAACAGCTCTGTATGTGGTGATAGTGATGGACATGGTATCAATCTTGGACTGGACTCCAAATGAGGTGCCAACAACAATGATGGCATGGATGCCATCCTTGACTTCAGTATATCCTCTACACTGAGGAGGTGACAGCAGCAAGCACAGTGTCTATGTTAGCACTAGAGCAGGGGTGAGAGCGGTGTCGACCATGGTAGCAGGGAGGCCTTCCTTTGAGGATGTCACCACTCCTGAGCAAGGTGCTAGGGTGACACCAATTTGGAGTCTGGCGATGACCTAGAGACAGGCTTCTTGCTGGAGCTGCTGGAAGACATAGTCACCAGTGTGGACCAGTGTGCATCCCGTGGAACCTCTGTGACTCTGGTGTCTCACCTGGGAGTTCTGTCTAAGGGCACCAGTTGGGTCACTCATTAGATGTAAGAGGACACCATTTGGTGACTCTGCTAGGCCCTTCCCTCAGGCAAGGCCCCTATGCATTTCTGCAGCCCAGGCCAAGGGTCCCCGAGACCTGGAATCTCAACCTCTTGTAGAGGGCCTCTCCGATTCTTTGATAGGATGCCCTCTTTAATAGGCCCTATGAGGCCACTTACATGGGATCAGCACCAGGCGTGGGTTGTTGCCTTTGAAGACTTGCACAGGCCGGCCCAGTGGTGTGGAAAGCTGAGGCATCATGCCTTACCTCCTGCCACACTGGCGACCCGAGGTTGAAGGCGAATTCAGGTTGCTGGGGGTTGGCCGAGGAGGGAGAGGATTGAACGTCTGGAGGACAGCTCTCTTCTTCCAGGAGGGTGCACTTGGCAGTCCCGCCGAATGATTACCCCCAGGAGGAGGCCTGAGGTAGTGCAGATCGAAGAAGCAAATGACAGGAGGTGCTGCAGGACCCCACAGCATGCAAGTGCATCCATTTGCACATGCTGATGTGCGCTCCAGCAACAGGGAGAAAAGAGGAGAATGGGAGTGCTGGCGGGCTGCATGATGCCGGACCCGTTCCTGACCCACAGCTCAGCCCTGGCAAAACTGGATTTGTGTGCAGGGGGAGGATGGCCCTCCTCCTGGCCCCAACATGGGGGAGTCTGAGGGGCTTCACCAGAATCTGGACTGGGGTTGGGAGAGAGCAAAGTGGCTGCTAAGGTAGATGCGAGCCCCCTCGAGGAGAGAGCCGAAAGCCCGCCTGCCAGTAACCCCAGGAGGAAAAATTGAAGGGAAAAAAAAAAGACGACATGCAGAGGGAATCCGATAGGGCCCAGTACAGACCCTTCTCCCTGGTATTGACCTACCCAGAGATGAAGTGTCTCCATCGATGTCCTTTTCATAAGGCAACAAATCATCTGTACACTGTCCTTTTGCTGCTGAGTTCTCTCTGTACCAGTATTTTGTGGTAGAGATGGTCCAGGAACTTGACCTTGAAGCCTACAGCAATGGAGGAGGCATGCAGGACCTTGTGGAGGCATCCCTTTTTCCAATCCAGCCATCCGTAGGAACCTTCTCATACTGTATCACACACCCACAAGGTCTGTAGGTAACATACCCCACCCCCATTTTGGGGCTCTAGGTGCTGCCACAGAGCCTTATGTGTGACCAACCTCAAGAGGCAGTTTCCATCCACACAAATACTTTTGGAAGGAAGCTATTTAACTTGGCACATACCCTCATGTGTATCTCTGCACATCAGGCACATCTGGTAACCTATAACTGTCACCTGTTGTTGCAGTTCCACAGTCAGCTGACTGCATTTCCACAGAGTGAGACAGTCAGGCAAGCCATCAACCTCTCCACCCAGGGTTTGGAGGTAGTACAGCATCAATTGAGGGCATCTTATGATGCTAAAGAAGTGACCTCAAGACTGATGGGAACAGCGGTCTGTTTTCGACAGACGTTTTGGCTTCGGCCGATCACGACTGATACGTTTGGCCCAGCATATGGTGCTTAACTTGCCTTTCCAGGGGGCTAATTTCTTCTCCTCTAGGGTCAGGTGAAAACTGTCAGGTTACCCTCCTCTTCCTGTCACAGGAGCTCCCACCTGGCCCTGGCCCAGTCTCAGGCCTCACCAAACCTGTAAGGAGACCCTATCCTCAGTTCTGCTCCACGCAAAGGGTTGCAGTTATCTCTTGCCCTCAGAGTGAACCAGCTCCTCACTAACAAAGGGATGTTTGGTAGTCTGACCCATAACTAGGATTCAGTGGTGAAGAACTGATTCTTGGAAGATCTGAAAGTTACGTACGTACTGTAACTCTTGATCTTCCAGAATATCTTTACTATTGATTACCTCACCCACCCAACATCTCCCACACTAGCAGAGCCAGGACCTCGGGGCAGCTCACCCTGTTTTACTGGCAGTGCATAGCTGCTGCTGTATGCCTTTCCCCATTTGCTCCCTTCATTGTAGAGGGAGCCTACTTTTAAAAAAATGCCAGCCACAAAAAGGGAGGTGACTTCTCTTTTCATTTTCTTTCCTTTTCCTTTTCAGTGCTATACCTTTTCCTGCCAAGGGTGTATCCCTATTAATTGCAAAATGCAACCTATACCCACTGGGAACTATTCAAATCTAATTCCACTTGACAGTAGCCGTGTCTGTGGACATGTGTTTAGTTAGATTGGATCAACTTGAACTAGCCTTCACACGTTACATCACTGTTGCTTACAGGAAAGGCAGGTCAGTTTTCTTTTCTAGTTTTCTTCTGGCTGTGCCAGGCAGTTTTCTTACTCTTGACTGGCATCGTTTTTGCTCATTTGCCAGGTTGACTGTCAAGTCCAGCAGTCTTAGTGATAGCTAGGGAGATGAATGCATCTCAACTCCTTGGGGCTCAGTAGCCCTACAATGCCCTATGCACAAGGGGGTTTTCCCTGCCCCATTCCTCCTGGAGGGGCATAGTATATCTGTTTACAAAAAAAAACACAGTTCCCTAATCGGTGGCATGTTAATTGCTTATAAGGATTCATTTTGCAGTGTACAAGGGTTCCCATTCTTGTATATCCTTTTTAACCTGACTGCCGGAGTCACATGTTTACAGGGCTACTGCCTTGGTTTCACTACCCAATTTGCTGTCTGGCTAGTGGTGTCATGGCTCCGGCTCCATACCGAACTAGCTATCTGTGCCACATTAAAGGTGACAGGCAAAAGTATGTAGCACAGGGCTGGCCTTGTTATATCAGGTACCCTGCCAGCTGAGGTCTTCAGCTGCTAATTTTAGACCTAAACTAGCTGTGAGTATAATTTTAAACATGAACTCTCACACTGACATTGTGAAAACTTAAAACTAATACCCACTCCCTGCTTTGTTCAGTGCAGCAACAGTGGAATCTAAATCACTAAAATGGGAAGTTTCCCGCAATTCTTAGTGCCACTTGATTGAACTTTCGGGAACCACCTCTGCCTCCGCGTTTGCTGAAACTTTGTAAAGGAAAGTTAAATATTAAGGACTTAACAAATTGCTATAATTAGCAGTATGAAGACCTCAGCTGGCAGGGTACGTGATATTACAAGGACGGCCCTGTGCTACATACCTTGCCTGTCACCTTTAATGTGCCCCTTCTCCTCTGTCTAGAAGTTGGTAGCCAGGATTTATATTGTTTATTTTTCTATATCCTTTTCCCAATCCCTTTGGGATAGGGAGTTTCCCAAGCCCTCTTTCATTTTTCCCCACTTGTTTCTCACTCCTGGCAAACAACTAAGGTTGGTGAGGGAGCCAGCAATGGTTATTGGCTAGCGTGCGGCATCATGTCCGGGTGTGCAGGCACTGTGCCTAGTACAGTGAAGCTCGCCAGGATGAAACCCACTTGTAAAGCATTCTGCAGTATGCTGCAGCAGAGTTACTGCAGTAAACAATGTAATTTCAATGGGAATTAATCTAATTGAAATTCCCACAGTAACATGCTGCAGCATGTGGCAGGCGCTGTAAAATGCTGCAGAATTGAGTTTCTCTATGCTGAGCTTCACTGTTATCGGTTGTTAGCCTGCTAACAAAGCCTTGCTCCGCATGGTCCTAGTGCCTCCGGTCTTGACAGATCAGCAGTTACGGTAAGTATGTAATTTTAATTTCCTTCCCTTCTCTTGCCCAAGGTACAGCCCCTTTACCTTGGCTATATCCCTATTAGTTGGTAAATGTGACATGCACCTGGATGCCATCCAGTTTTCATTCCACCTGACAGTAGCCATATCTGTGGAATTGTGCACATAATTGGATCTAACTGAAGTAGCCACTTTCAGCTCAGGGCACACCCTGTTGCTTGCAGGACACGGCGGATTAGTCTCTTCTGGCTGTTTTGCTACTGTAGTGTTTGTTTTTTTCCTTGCCACATCTCTCAAAACATTTTTTATGTGCTGTGTTCAGCTGGCGTGTTTTCCTGAAGCTGAACTTTTGTCGTCATGTCCAGCAGATTTAGTGGCAACTTGGGAAATTGGCATTTCTGCTCTTTCAACTTGGTAACCCTGCAGTTTCAAATGCACCAGTAGGTTTCTTTACCCCAAAAAAAAAATAACTATAGGGTAGCAGCTTGCTTTGTTAAAAAAGTTTTATCTCTCGTGTCATTCTTTGGTGGTTACTTGTAACTTGCTGTTGTGGCATACTCTGTGCCATCTTATTTACATAGGGGTCTCGCCTTAGGCTAAACCCCTTCTTAACTGTTACTGAAGACCACATGCACACAGGGCTGCTACCTAATTCTCACTACTCTTTACCAGTCTAGACTTGCTGTTGGTTAGTGGGGTGACTCTTGAGGCTGTGGCTCAGTAAACTGGACTACCTTTTGCCAGTGGCATCTTAGGTGTGTCTTCCATCTTTTTTCCCCCTCTCTGGGAGTCGGTAGTCAAGTTTATTGGTTTGTTTGGTTTTCCTATATCCCTTTCCATATCACTTCGGGTTAGTCATCCTCAAACCCATGCTTGTCCTTTCCCATGTTTTGCTTCTCCCCTGGAAAACAGAACTGAAGTAGATGAAGGTGCCAGTAATGGTTATTGGCATGCATGTGGCACCACATAGGGGTACTCAGGTGCCATGACCAGTAACCATTGCTGGCCTCCTAGCCAAAAGATTTGCTTTCACAGAGTCCTACTGCTTCTGGCCCAGATCCATTAGTAGTACTCAATGGAGAAGATTTTCAGGAAGGTCACCAGTTACAGAAAGTATGTAACTTTCATTAGTGTGGTCCTCCATACATTATTCTGTATATAATTACTGCTGACTCCTTGTTACACAGAAAAACAAGTGTATGATGATAGATTACTCACCTGGTAAAGGTGATTGGCGAGTTCATCTCTGAGGCATTTCAGAATCCTTACAGGCTGGGTAACGTTCACCTGAAAGGCTATTGATGCACATGTGAGTTCAAAAGCAAAATCTGAGCTCCCTCATGCCCTGCCCTTCCCCAGCAAGACCAATTTCGATGTCTTCCAAAGCTGTATGACCTGTATCTGGGAAAAGTTTGTTAAGTAACAAGGCTTTATTTTTATTTTATTTATTTATGTATTCGGAAACAGCCTTTGAGCATGAGCTCTTTTACAAGGTTCCACATGTAACCCCTAGGTGGCACTATCCCAAGGGCTGCTACCCTGCCTGCTTGGCTAGTAGCAGGTTAAGGGGCCTGGGTACTGAAACGGGTGCCTCCATCTTGAGGTCAGGGTTGTTAGTGGTCAAGCTAACCTGGGCACAGCCCTCCAGGACACTGTAACCCCCCTCTTTCCCTTCTAGAGGCCTGAACATTATACAATAATCACTTTCACAATGACCCTTACTCACCATGCAATTACCCGCACTGTTTGTACTTACCACCAGGGCTGGTTCCTCTAGCTCGACCCTGGGGACCCCCTGTAAAACAAGATTATGCACAGCAAATAGCAACAGTACAGTACTCTTGGCACAAACTGGAACCACAGTCAGGTTAAATGCAAAAGAGTTAGATCTGATTTATTCAGGGGACTTGAACAAGGGAGGGCATGATCAGGTTAATTTGCTTAAAGGCTGTATCATTCAGACAGTTATGTAAGCACTTCAAGTCCCTACACAGTCACACTCTGGGTACCCAGGTAGGAAGATGGTGGGCTAGCCAGGAATGTTGCCGGGGTAGGCGAGCGTCAGCTGGTTGCAGCCCCTGTGATGGAAGAAAGTAACATGCACAACACACACTGTTTGTAATCCGGAGCCGAAGGCTCAGTTTGTGACAGAAAAGACAACAAAACAATCAGATGACAACACTTTAGATTTAGCTGTTGTTGCAGGGAGCTACCCTGATGTTTACTCACGATACCCACTACAGGACACAGGCAGGACGAAATCAAGCCTGCAGGTTGTTGAACTGGAGTGCCAGGATAAGCAGGGCCCACACAAATCACAGAGGCATCGTTCCTTTTCAAAGCGTGAGCAGGGGGCTGAGCCCCAGGCAGGTATCTCATGGATGGCTTTCTCTGTGCAGCGGGTAGTCTGGCTGGGCCAGTGTGGCAAAGCCCAGGCCCAATGTAGATGAATACGGATTCAGTCCATGGGAGATGGATGCAGCTTCCAGCAGGCAGAACACAGTTCAGCACACAGTGGGGAACCAAATAATGATCCACTAACAGCACACAGCACATTTACATGTAAGAAATTCTACTGTACCAGGCAGATTGCTATCCGGTCTAATTACAGAGTCTCTGCACAAACTGGGAGTTCAGAGGTGGCTGGAAATCTTGACAGGCCGATCGCATTTAGCAAATCTTCTGTTTTCTTCAGGTTAAAGCCTGGTCACAGTCCAGTGGCTTAAATCATTCTCACAACTTCGGTTCAGTCCGAATCAACTCTGTTTTCCCTCTCAGGAACAGCAGGCAGGCAGACAGGCAAGTCAAAACTCAGCCCTTTCACAGTTCTCCCATTAGATCTGTGCAGGATTACTGCTTGACTATCTCGAGCTTTACTTCTTTCACTTTCCAACTCAAACTGAACTGAAACTGCAAGTAGTCTGGGACTTTCCCCAGGATCCAAAAGATTTGGTTGGCTGATTCCTCTGTCAGTCACAAAAAGGGCTTCCCCTCCAGGTTCATTTAGGCGCCAAAAGCTCAAAGCTACAATTCCTACAGAATTTTGCTCCCATAAAGCCCCTGGGGACAGGCTCCATTTTAGAGTCCCCAAAGGTACTGATAGGCCCATTTCAGCAGTCCAGGACCAAGATGGTCGAGATAAACAGAAATGTCCATGCTGCAAAGAAGGCAGGTTAGACAAACTACAATATTATTACTATTTTAATAAATGATCAGCAAACAAGTACATCTTCTAACAGAGCTCCACTGTCCTAATAGCGATGGCAGAGCGGCGCGGTTGTTGGCAGCCAGGGCAGGACTCGAGCATAGAAACACTCAGCCCCCTCCCAGATTAATTATGACTGCAACCCAGGCTGCTCTTAAAGAGACAGTACACAGAGGCTATACAGGCACTCTCTGGCAATACATTTAAACTGCTAAAACACAGGACACCAGTCTGGCAGTGAGCATTTTAGACCAGCTCAAGGAAGACTTTTCGGGAACCCCCATTTGGGGGGGGGTTACACAAGTCTTGAGGCAGAATACAAAGATACAGACACAGTGTTATACATTTAGGCGGTACAAGTGAAACCACCAAAAGCATCTAGTTAATTTCATCCAGCTAGGGAAAAAGGGTAGCCAGTACATATCTATACACTAATATTTACAATTCCGTACTAGAGAAAACCTGAAACAGTTGAAAAGAGGTAAACAACTACTGGGTTCCTGAGGAGCCAGAAAAGTAGGGGGAGGTGGAAAAAGTGGAAGGGAGCAGCCAACACAGGTGGCCTTGTCAGAAGGAGAGGAGTGGTGGGGGTGTGTGGGGGCTGCCTACACAGATGGCCTTGTCGAAGGAGAGGAGGCGGTGGGGGTGTGTGGGAGGAAAACTGGGGGATGACTGGAGTTGGGATGGGGTAGGGAGGGAGGAGGAGATGGGGAAGGAACACAGCAGAAGGGGATGGAGAGATGGGGGAAGCCTGAACAATGTGGCACTTTGGAGGGAGAACCAGAACTTCAGGGTGGGTAGACAGGAGAAGTGAGGGCTTGTGACTAATATAAACAACCCATAAAGACTGTGTTATGATCTACTTTTATCCACCACTAGCTACAATTGAATGAAACCAGGCTGTATGGCATGCTAGGTAAATCATTTATCTTACCAAGCAAAGCGTGTTATTCCATGCATGACCTGTCTATATAGGGTGGACCTGGGTGCCTTAAAGATGTTCTCCACAGTCATTAGGTGAGTAAACTGCCATTGTGGTGAGTAGTCTGTGAGGCACTCAGAATCTGACAGACAGGGTACTAAAAAGCAGTACTTGTTATTCCTCGGTGGAAGAGACAGGTGGGTGTCCAGTAGAGATAGGAAATAGGGTATTAGTACAAAATGCCGACAGAAAAATCCCAAATCCCAAAAAGCCCGACACGATATCCTGACAGGCAGGTGCTTGATGAGCATAAAATCCTGAACAGCGCTCTGCCTGACACTGGAACTTGCACCAATGTGGAGTTGATTACATTATTTTATGGGAGGTGCAGTGGGTAGAGCCCCCGCCCACCACAAACAATAATCAACTCACGCCTCAAGTTCAGTCTTGGGCAGTCCATTGTTCAGGATTTATGTCAGTCGACCACCTGCCTGTCGGATATCGGCGTCAGACTTTTGGGACTCAGGATTTTCTGTGTCGGCATTTTGTACTATATCCAGGAAATAGCTGCCCGTAGCACTGAACATCCAAAATTAGTATTTGGTCTGGATGAAACATCCAGTCAGTAATACCTAATAAAAGTATGTATGGTGGTCCAAGTAGCAGCCGCACTTATCTGTTCTGCCGAGGACAGGCTTCTTTTAGCCCATAAGGTGGCCACTGCCCTTGTGGAATGGGCTTTTAAGTCTGTTGGAGGAGCTATTGAACTTGCCTTACACGCGTCTTTTTTTTTTTTCAACTATGTATTTATGCCCCTACTTGCCTCCCTTCTCCACTCTCTCCAGCATCCTACTACCCGCAGGCCCCACTCCCTATCGAGATCTGCCCCTAGAGCATCCGACATCACGCACAATCTTACCCCCGGTATACCCCTCGGGTAGGGGTGAGGAGGAATGCCCCTTACCTCCCCAAACCAGCACACTGAAGCTTGTGGGATCAAAGTAGCGGAGTCTGTTCGATGGGCCTGGAGACCTGCCAGCAAGGTGCCATCGCCTATGAGAAGCTGAGGTGTTTTTTCCAGTTTTTCTTTCCCCCCGATGTCGGCGTGCAATGAGGGGCTATGAGTCAGGAGGCACACTGAGACATACCTCTTTGCTCCGCACCTCTGCCGACATCCACCCAATCCACTTGCAGCTGCTCCACCTACCGCGTTATCCACCTGGGCTCCCCTAGGTGGTAGCATTGCAGTGGGAGCCTGCAGTTACCCCGGAGAGGAGAGCTGCCGTTGGGCGCTCTATCCTTCCCTGCCTCGGCCGACTCCGGCGACCGAGCTTGCACCAACCTGGTCGCCGTGTGGCGCCCAGCACCAACCCTCAGCGCCACCAGGCCGGCTCCGCCTTACATCTTCTTAAATGGCAGTTTTTATCCAAGCTGCCCTTGTGGACTTGGAGCCAGGAAAGCTCTTTCAGTGACCTTGGAGAAGGACAAAGAGTCTATCTGACTTCCTGAAGTCCTTTCTCCTATGGATGTATGTGGCAATAACTCTTTTCATGCCCAGGGACTACAGTGGAAGACCATCAGAGTCCTCCGGTTCTGACAGAATGTCTGGGAGTTCAGTAGTTTGGCTCATGTGAAAGTCTGAGGATATTTTCAGGATGAAAGATGGACTAGTCCTCATAGTTACTCTGTCCTTGTGAAATAATAAAAATGGTCCCATACACAGTAATGTTTGCAGCTTGCATATTCCCCCAGCTGTGGAAATCAGCAGTGGCACCCATTCATAAAAGTGGTGATGGTCTCTTCTCTCAACTACTGCCTATCTCTATCCTCCCACCGTTTTCCAAGGCGCTGGAACGAATTGTAGCTGACCTGTTGTCTGAACACCTCAACAAATATAACTTACTTTGCCCACAACAACATGGCTTTAGAAAAGACCATAGTACTACCTCTGCCCCGTTTGACTTCACCAGCCATATTCATAAGGTGATTGACACTGGCCACCTACTGGGTGCGGTGTTCATTGATTTGAACAATGCATTTGACACTGTGAACCACCAGCTCCTGCTTCACTCACTCTCTTCCCTTGGACTATCTAATGATGTAACCAAATGGTTTGAAAGCTACCTCTCGGCAAGGAGCCAAAAAGTCAAAATCGTTGTCTCTCTCTCAAGTGCCCTTCCTGTCCGCTCTGGTGTACCCCAGGGTTCCATCCTTGGCCCTCTACTTTTCAGCCTTTTCATCAATACTCTTCCTGCAGCTTGCAGTAATAACGTAATACTCTATGCCGATGATGCAGTCCTCTGTTCCTCCCATACTGACCCAGTCTCGCTCTCCAAGGTGCTACAGCCGAACTTCAGTCTAGTTGAAACCTGGCTTCTCCAACATAAACTGTTGATGAATTACAAAAAAACAAAGTCCATGCTGTTCCATAGTTATCACAGCAAATACAGATCCATAAACTTCACCATACATAATGAACTTGAACAGCCACTTGAGCAAGTGCAGGAGTTTAAATACCTTGGTATTACCCTTGATTGCACAATGTCTTTCAGCTCACATGTTCAACACATCTCAAAATCAGTCAACTCAAGAATTGGGGTCCTCTACTGCTACTGTCTCACCAAAGAAGCTATGCACACAGCCATAACTGCCTCAGTCCTACCCGTCATTGATTACGGGCTTGTCTTTTATGGGGCTGTCATTGATACCACCCTAAAACAGGTCAAGACAGCTCTTAACAAATGCTGTAGACTTCTCACTGGTGCAGGGAAGCATACGCATACCTGAGATCTCTACAAGCAATCAAACTGGCTCAATCTAAATAGTAGACTTATCTACCAGACCTCCCTACTGGCTAAGAAAATTTGTCTTAACCGCACGCCCCCTGCAACTCATTCCTTAATGTTGCCCGCAGTCACTGCACATTTTACGCACAGTTCATTCAAACCAACATTTATCGTTACATTCTGTTGTACCAAACAGGCTCAACGTGCTTTCCACACCAGGGCCCCCCTGCTGCTAAACAACCTTCCCCCCTGAAATTGCTGCTGAAAACAAGCTTGGCCCATTCAAACGTAAACTCCGCCAGCACCTCACTGACCTCAGCAGTTGTGACTGCTCTGCCTAGGCTTGCGGCTTTGTTTCACCTCTCCCTCCTCTTCTTCTCTCCTCCCTTGCTACCCTCCCCACTTCTCTCCACCAATCCGTCCCCTGCTACTCCCCGTCTCTCTCCCACCCCCACCTACCATTCTACCACCTCTCACTTACTATTCCACCCCCTCTCCTGCTCCTCTCCTCCTGTCTCCCGCTCCCTATCACCCTATCTCTTGTTGCTCCACCCCCAGACTACCTAGCACTTTACTTTCTGTTCTTGCACTTATGACAATGTCAAATCCTCAACTGCCTACCCCCCTTTTCCCCAGCCCTCCCCTCCCCCTCTTATCCTCCCCCACTCCACTTATGTCACCCCTAGGATGGTTTTATTTGTGTCTTGCTATATATACACACCCGTCTTGTTAATTGCACATTGATCTTTGCCACTGACTGTTTGCTACTATGCTAGTCTATACACTTGTACTGTCTTTTGCTACTAAGTCAACCTCCTGACCTGTATTGTATCTTACCTCTGCTTTATATTTCTGGCATCAAGCTTTTAACAACTGAGCCTCTTGTTTTAGTTTATGGATATCTGTATGATTTTATTGAAGTTTGTTATATTTTATGTTGTCATTGTTATTTTAAAATGTGAGTCGCCTTGGCTTTGGATAAGGTGCCATACAAATAAATGTTATTATTATTACTTCTGTGTTAACCTCCTGACCCTGTATTGTATCTTACCACTGTTTTGCTTGTACCCATTGCTGACATGGAACCTTTGCAAAAGAACCCTTGTTTCAAAGGTATTTGTAAACCTAGTAATAAATAATTAAAAATAAAAAAATAAATACAATTCTTCTGGCTGAACAAATAGCCACCAGGAGTACAGTCTTTAAGGAAAGCCGTTTCAACTCTACGGATGCCAGTGACTCACATGGGGCTGTCGTCATGGCTTGAAGGACCAGATTGAGGTCCCAGGGTGCAATCATGTGTTTTAGGTTAGGGGGGAATATTATTTATGATTTGCTACTTTTAGGAATCGTAGCATGTCTGGGTATGCCTCTGGATTGATTTTCTCCATTTGGCCCCTTGCTACCCCAGTTGCTACTATTTGTATTCTGAGTAATGATGGTGAGAGTCCTTTCTCTAGACCTTCTTGCAGGAAAAAGAGAATGTCAATGATAGTTGCATGTTCTGGTATTATAGCTTTGTGGGTGCAGCAGTTGTTGAATATTGACCACTTATTTTTATTTCTTTATTTAGTTTTTGTTAACCGGGTAGGTGCACTAGCCATAAAATGACCATTTTCAGGCACGACCGGGAGAGTACAACAAAAAGAGAACAGTTGAACAACAGCAACATGGGTACAATGATACAAATAGAGGAACAGTACAGCAGTGCTACAAAAATACAATGGGTAGAAACAACAAAAAAAAATGGCAAGCATTATACAGATAATGGCAGTAAGATATATAATTAAGTGCAGAAACCTCGGACCCGACCTGTGGAATGAAAGGGTTAATAAGAGAGTAACGTTATATAGAGAGAAATGTGAGGAATGTTCAAACATAACAAGAAAGACTGACAGAAGGAAGGTCAGGGGTGGTAATTGGCAAAACAACAGTGGAAGGTCAGCAACAAGGTTCGAGAAGGAAGAAAGCTAGTAGTCAAGAAGTTATTTACAAAGAGAAGGAAAAATATGGGAAGGGGAAGAGGAGACAGTCTTGGAGCCGGATTAGAGCAGGAGTGACATTACTGGTAAGTCTCAGGAGCTTCAGACTGGGTCAAAGGATGTACAAGTATCAGCTAAGGATAGATAATGACGATATTCACTTTTAAATCCAAAGTGAGACTGAGACAGCTGGAGGCTGAATGGAAGAGAATTCCATAGCCTGGGAGCAGAGAATGGAAAGCCCCTGTGCCTTTAGTCATCCAACATCTCGGAACATAGAGCAAGGATTTGTCAGCTGATCATGAGCCATGGGAAGATGGTTGAGGGACCAGCAATGCCGCCAGCTGGGATTTTTTTTTCCCTGGATGATCGAGTCCATTAGTGATCCAAGGTAGTATTGTCTACTGGCAGAGGGTGAGAGCCAGTTCAGATCCTTATAAAGAAGGCAGTGATGTTTGAGTCGAGACAACGAAAAGGCAAATCGACATATATTGTTAAAAGTTACGTCCCATTTTATTAGGGAGGTTTTACGGGCAGAGGTAAGAATAGAGGCACCATAAATAAGGGTTGGGAGCAGAATACCTCGGGCAGTTGCTAATTTGGCTGAGGGTGTAAGCATGTAGCTCATTTTATAGCTACTCCCAGTTTCGAGGTTACAGCTTTGCATGAGGACTGAATGTGAAGATTAAAATCCAGGGACTGGTCCAGCAGGATCCCAAGGTACTTGAAGGAAGTAACATTTTCAAGTGGAAATCCTCCTGGGTGAAGAACCTCCAACAAACTAGAACAGGCCTTAATCTTTGGTGCGGAACCTAGGAGCATAGCTTTCATTTTCTTTTCATTTAGTACAAGCTTACAGTCTAGTAGCCAGTCTAAGATCTTATTGAAGTCTGAAGTAAGTAATGTGTTTATGCAGGCAATACTAGAAGAACTAGTATAGATGATCAGGTCAATAGCTAGAGAATAGCTGAGTAGGATTCTAGGACCTCAGCTGCATTGCTGAAAAAATTGAGAACAGAAGGGCCCAAGGATGAGCCTGGGGGACCCAAGGTTGATCATAGATGTGTTGGACAGGAAGGAATTAAATTTGACAGCTTGCAACCTGTTTGACAGGTAGCTACAGAACCAGTCCACAACAGGGGTAGAGAAATGGAATTTATGGAGAGTGGAGAGAAGCAGGGGATGGTCTACAAGGTTGAAAGCCTTAGTGAGGTCAATGAAGATGACACCTGTGAGTTTTTCAGAACCCATGTTGGACAGAATATCAGTAGTTAGTTGAAGAAGAGCCGTGGTGGTGCTATGACCTTTTCTGAAACCATGCTGGGTGTCTGAGAGGAGATTGTAGC
This sequence comes from Neoceratodus forsteri, assembly GCA_016271365.2. Lineage (NCBI taxonomy): Eukaryota > Metazoa > Chordata > Ceratodontiformes > Ceratodontidae > Neoceratodus > Neoceratodus forsteri. The sequence goes on along the minus strand of CM057455.1, from coordinate 1,317,705,896 downwards.
GTGTAAGGTAGTCAGTGGTCTGTGATGCAACTATTTTCTCTAGGATCTTGCTAAGGACAGAGAGAATTGCTATAGGTCTGTAATTGGCCATGTTCTTTGGGTCACCTTTTTTAAAAGCCAGGTGTTACTCTTGCAGATTTCCATAGGTCCGGTCCAGTGCTATGGATAAGGGATAAAGTGTAGATTCTGGAAATCGGAAAGGCAATGAGTGGAGCAGCCAGCTTAAGAAGACGAGGTTCCAATGAGTCGGAACCAGAGTTGGTATTGGCAGATATGGATCTCAGTAATTTCAGAACTTCTGGTCTTGATATAGCCTTGAAATAGAGTGGTGGCACTGGAGGAGCATCATATCATAGGACAGTATGTTTGTCTGATGGTAGCATGGTAGGTAGATTGGAGTGCAATCCACTAGGTTGTAAAGCCAAGGTATAGTATGACAGATCAGAGAAAAGATTGTTAAAACTGTTTGAGATGGTACTAGGATCATTTCAATGTGCCCCATTTATGATCTTTTCATCAGGAGTGACCGACTGCGAGGTACCCAGAAATGTTTTGACATGGGCCCAGAATTTCCTCGGGTCACAGTCTGAGCTTTATAGAAGGTCCTTGCAGTATTTGCTTTTAGCAGCTCTAACATGTCTCTTACATCTGTTCCTTAGTTCACGATAGACAACAAGATCTGACTGTAGCCCACTTTGTTTGTAGCAAATCCAGAGCTTGTCTCCCTGGCGCAGATTAGCAAGGAGGTCTTTATGCAGCCACCTCGTCTGTTTTCCTCTGACCCTCTTAGAAGTCTTGGGGGCATGTTTATCTTGCATGGCAAGAAATTCATTTATGAATATCTGTAGAGCAACCTCCATCCTTTGTTTGATAGATACCTGTCAGTCAATATTGGAGACATCATGAGAAATGCATCCTGGTCAATATGAGCTAGATTTGTAAACGTGATTAGTCTTGATGGCGGTGCAACCATAGATAGGATACAAAAAGTGGGTGAGTGGTCTGTTAGTGCATCTGCAAGGATTCCTGCTTCCGGCACATGTTTCATGCAGTTAACCATCACCCAGTCTAGGAGTGTATCCGTTTGGTGGGATGACGTGGCTTTAGTTGCTTCAGAGATCAACTGGTGACAATTATAACTAAGCGTGAGTAATTGCAAGGATATTTGAGCTGACCCTAACCAATTGAGGTTAAGATCACCTAGGATGACAGCCTCATTATGATTTACAGTCTGGGAGGTGATGTCAAGGAGTTCTTGAAGACCTACTATTCCCCAGCAGGGGATTATAGCACAGAATAATGAAGCTTCTTTTCCCCAATACAATAGTTGCTTGTATGAATTCGCACACTGCAGGAGAGGCAGATGCTGGACAGTAGAGATGTTGAGGTGGTTTTTGAAGAATAGGGCAACTCCACCTCCACGCTTGGATGAGGATCTATCCACGGAACAGGGAATAGTTAGTCGAGCATACGTCATCAGGTATACCGGGTTTTAGCCAAGTTTCTGTGAGACAGAGTACATCAGGATTGTAGAGTTTTACCCAGGCCTTGAGTTCCACATGATGACAGATAAGACTTCTAATATTGATATGGGCAATTAATAATCCTTTCTTGGACATGCCAGATAACTCATTTAGGGAAAAGAAACAGGTAGGTAAACCTGGATTTAGTTTGACGTCCCCAGATAACAGAATAATGATCATGGCTAGGAACCAAAGCCTTGCACAGTGGCAGGTTATGGTGAAAGTACATCTCCATGGCAGCTTCCTCCTGGCATGTAGAGGGTAATAGATGCTGCCTTTAACAAGGAGGATAGGGTTAGGCTGAAGATCAGGCTTTGTCTCTGCAATCAAGTTAGAGAAACTATAGTTGTGGTAAGCCTCTGAGAAGTCTTTTGCCATTTGGTTACATGGGAGAGCCCATGTGGCAGTATCCAGGCTGAGTAAAAGGACAAATGACAGGAGTACCCATAGCAGACTGTACTTCACCATAGTGTTACTAATTGACTTGGGAAGGAAGGCTAGTGGTATACTAAGAGAATTAGCTCTTAGGGATAAAGAGATAGTGTGTGTAAAATTAAGACTGCCAAGGGTGACCGTGTTACACCGTTTTAACCCTTGGCCAAAATTAGAGATGGAGCAAAAACAACAAAGTGTTTCCTGCTAGCATAGCAATTATTTAGAAGAAGTGGATCAGTGAAGCAGAAAGTAAATCCCAGCAAAGGTTAATTAGGAAAGCAGACCAGCCGGAGGCTTTACTTGTGGTAAAGATTACAGTGAGGAAATGAAGACCTATTCAAGATATGTTAGAAGGCACCCCCAGTGGCGGAATTTTATAAGGAACCAATGGGAGACAAGACAGATAGCAGTAATGTTCGGCAAAGTCAATGCAAAGCAGAGGCGTTGAGCTAGAGACTGATAATCCGACAGAGAAAAGGCAGGGCTAAACAGTAGCGAGCAGAGTGCAACAGTCAATTAGAGGAAGGTAGCAGCAGGTGGCGCCTACCAAACCCACACAATGCTACCCCAGAGCAGCGGTACACTAACCGGTTTTGAAGGTGTCCTATTCGTCAGGAGAATGGATGTACGGGCAGCTGGCAGGATTAGCCGCGCCGCTCACTGGGAGCCCAATCAGGCACAGTGGATCTATTTTAAGATATAAAATGTAGGTTAAGATAGGATGTTATTAGCTAGGGCAGGGGGTACCAAGGCAACTGGAAAATTACTCTGGGTAGCAAGGGATGAAGCTCAGGTGTGGAACTGCACAGTAGATAGCAGAGCAGCGCTAAGCAGAGCTGACAGGCAAGCAGATGGTGAAAATAGGAAGATGTCTTTAAAGGGAAGACAGGACAAGTGTTAGGCCTAATAGCTGCACTCTGTATCTTTAAGAGGAGTTGCAATATTAGTGAGAGGGGAGGATGAACATTGCTGGGGTGGTGCAGGGAGGAGAGTATTTAATAAAGGCTGGAGGTGGGGATGGCAGGGTGGGCGTAAAATTCAAGCAGCAAGGAGAAAGAAGGACAGAAAGTGAAAGAGAAATTCAATTATTTGCAGGGCAAAGCTTACAACTATGACCCAAATGGAATCTGGTCTAAACAGAAAAACTATATAGCTTTAAACTTACTTTCTGATCCAGGGTAGCTTACCACTGGACCTTAAAACAAAAGAGAACTGTAATATTTTACAATCTACAAACCTGCAGGCTAAATGAACTTGCACTTCAAACTACCCTTGGAGTGCAAAATTGCTGCAAACAGGCTTAGGTTCGTGTTTAAGTTACGATTAACAAGACAATTTGGAGAGACTTAACTAGTACCACAATCGGAATATAACATTAGCTTAAGGTCCAGAGGAAACAGCAGTAGCAAAGAATTAAAGAACTGCAGCAGCCTGTCAGCAGAGAGAGTTGATGGTTCTGGACAGTCCAGTTTCTGCAACGTACCTTCGGTCTGGTGATCGGCGGGCAGTACAGCAAGGATGGCAGCCGGCGGACAGAAGGGGTCCGCCCGGCTGCTTGCAGCAGCAGAGGCACCTGTGTCAAGGGTGAAGCTTCGGTATGGTGATTGGCGGGCAGTAAAGCGAGGAAGGCAGCCTCTGGCATACACGGACATGGTGGATCCTCTTCTTGAGAGTATTGTAGTGTCTTTGACTGAAGTGTGATAACCATCCCTGAACACTCTTTCCCTGTCAGAAGCCAGACTGAGTTTTAGGTTCTTAGGACTGGGGTGTGTCACTGACCCTTGTTTCAGTATGTGTGGCCAAGTAAGGAACCTCTGGGGATCCAGTGCCATCAACACCACTGTGTCAGACCAAGATCTGCAAGGTCATTACAGTATTATTAGTATGATTCTCACTCTGGATGAATGGGTTTTCTTCAGGACTTGGGAGCAGTGGAAATGGTGAGAATATGAACAAGATATTGAAGAACTAGTTCATTGACCGAGCATCCACCCCCTTCGATTGTGTCTCCCAGAGCCGGGAGTAGAACTGCAGGAGTTGTGTGTTCTTCTTTGCAGTCATTAGAGCTACTTGGGCTTGTCCCTATTGTCTGTTCATTGTCTCAAATACTTGAGGATGAAGTTACCAGTCTCGTGGATAAATCTGTTGTGTGTTGAGCCAGGCAGCAGTTGTGTTGAGTTTGCTCGCCAGATGAATCACTATGATGTAGTCCAGATTTCTCTGTGACCAGCTGAACACTTTCGTGGCTTCCAGTTGCATGGCCTTGCTTTCTTGCTTTACTATATTCACTACCATTGCCCCGTTGTTGGAGTGAATTAGTATGTTCTTGCCTCTGCTTCTGAGGTGGAGTGGAGGAGAGTGAGATAGACTTGTCCGCATCTGTAGTACATTGATTGCCTAGCTTTTGTCTTGGCTCGGGACCACTTCCTTTGTGCTGTCTGTGAGCCTGTTGCTGCTCCCCATCTTGTTAGGCTGGTGTCGTTGTTGAGTACATGTCATGTTGAACATCTGGTGCCATGCTCTTGGTCAGATCGGCCCTGTTTGTCCACCACTGCAGTGATGTTTTGACTCCAGGAGGGATGTTCACAGTCACCGATAGGTCATAGTCCAGTATTGCCATTTTTTGTATGGCTAGTGGGAGTAATGGCCTCATGTTTCACTTCTCCTATAGAAGGAGATCTGTGCAAGAGGCCGTGGTACCTAGCATTTGAAACATCTTTTCCAGTGTTGGTTGTGAATTCTTTCTCAGATTGTCAGCTTGAGAGATTAAATTGCTGACCTGCTTTTCTAATGGCAAACCATTCTTGTCACTGTGTTGATCAGTGTCTCATGATATATTCTCTGCAGCGAACCAGACCCACTACCCAACCATATTGTTCCAAGTAGTGTAACACTGTTTGTGTCTCTAATGGATTGTGTGAGTGATCAGATCCCGATGAGCCAGTCATATTGTTAGGGAATGACTTGAATGCCCAGTTTCCTCATTTTGCTGCTAGGATCTTTCAGGCCATCTGTAAAGACTCTCAGTGCTGATGCTAGGTGAGCAGGAGGGCCTGGTACTAGTAGTGGAGTCCCAGAATGTGGAACCAGAGATATTACTTCAAGAGGTTCTTTCAGTAGGTCATCACATAAAGGACTAGCACCACCTGGTGTCTGGGCATGGCAGACTTTCTGGCAATACCTGACGGGGACCGCACTCCGACGCCACGCGGACTGATGTTAACATGACCATATATAGTCTACGGTCCCCACACCAGCCCCCCAGTTCTTTCCCGCCGTTGCCTCATGTCAGTTGCATTGCAGACTTCCATTAGTGATTATCATGTAAGTTCTTGCGTCAGATTTATTCCATCGCCTTTTTTCGACAAATTCTCTATTTTTTTTTTCTCTCTTATGTCTTCACCTTAGAAGAAGTGCTTGTTCTGCAGCACACAGATACCACACAAGGATGGCCACGTTAAGTGTGTGACCTGCCTGGGCCCAGACCATCTTGTTTCATCCTGCCCGGAGTGCCAGTCTTTCAACCAAGCCACCAGGAAAAGGAGACAGAAGGCTTTGGAAGCCCACCTTTCAAAAGTCCATCTTGCTTCATTGGAAAAGTAAATGGACCGGATCTGTGAGTCCTCTTCAGAAAAATCTTCTCCTTCTAGAAAAGAGCACGAAAGGAGAAACCTGGAGGCGGGAGTGTTCCTCTGAGGCCTCTCAGCCCCGGCAAACAGAGCCACTTCTCAGCCACTGCCTGAAAGGAAGACTTCTTATAGTAAATTTGGCAAAACTTCCACAGGTAAGTTGGCCGCCCCTCTAACAACTGCACCGCCACTGCCATTAAGTCATCCCTGGCTCTCTGGGGACCACCCAGCTGCGGTAAATGCGGCTCCCAGACCATAGGGACCTGCACGGCTGTAGCCAATAAGTCGGCTGGGGACTCTTCCCCCGCCTGCTTGGCTCCGTCTGGTAAGACACCCGTCGCTGACGGCCGCTCGGGCGTGGTTCTCCCATCGGGGCCTGACGGCACCTCACCCGACGTCCGGAAGAGCCAGGGGGAGACTGTCCTCTCCCTCCCCCGCCGGTACCTTCCCCTTCTCAGGTGGGTACTTCAGGCGAGGACAGTGCAGAGCCCCTCGACGTACAAGACCATTCCTCGGGGTCCGTTCCGCACTCCTCTGATGGGGTCACTGGGAAGAAGGCTCTTCCTCAGCCGTCCGGCCTTGTTGTGGAGGCCCCTCCTCTCCCTTCGGGTGGGATCTCTCTATATCCGGTGACTATCCTGGTCCCAGTCCCACTGTCGGATCTGGCTGTTGTTCACCTGACGCCGGAACCTCCGATGACATCTCAGAGCCTGGGCCCAGCCGTCTGCCCCAGCCTTTGGCTCCGGCGCCAAACACGGTCCCTCCATCGGGCCCCCTTCATCTGGTCCTGAAGCTGGCTGCTCTGACACCAGATCCTTTTTCAGTGCCGTATCGGGTGGTGCTGGTTCCAACATCAGTACCCCAGACAATGGCTATCCCGATGCCAGACCTGACGCTGATCTATATGATGGCATGCCAGACGTGTGTCTCCCCCGTCAGACCCCTGATGTTGAGAATTTATTCCAGACCCCAGACTGTCCCTCACTACCCCTGGGGTATCCTGGGACCACTACCCAGCTGGTCCACCTCCTGATTGTACACTTCAGGACAGTACTACCCTGGTACAATCCCTGAGAGCTATCACTTTTCTGGTTACCAGGGTACCACTACCACCTACCCGGTAATCCCCCTGCTCCTCCTTCCCCAGCCTCAACCTCCTGCCCCTCCTCCTTCACAAGCTCTGGCCACGCCGGACTTCAAGACCCTAATTCAGTCTTGGTGGTGGGGGCACGCTCAGAGCTGGTGTTGGATCTGGAAAGCAGGCTCCCACTTCCGCGCTCTCGTAGATCTCCGTCCCGAGAGCACTTCTCCCTCCATCCACAGTACACGTCTTAGGGATGGTCTTCAAAACCGTTGTTCTCACGGACCTTGGAGACTGTCTAGATGAGGGGTGACGATGGTGATGAGGAGGAGGAGGATAGCCATGAGTCGCCGGAGGAGCCCTCGGATGAACCCGAGGTTCAGAAGGAATGGTTTTCCCCACCCCCCGGAGGACCCTGTCTTTTCAGACCTCTTGAGGTCCATACAAGACTGTTTTGACTGGGAGTTGGAGGAACAGGACCCAATGCGACAGAGACTCACCAAACATCTGGACTTAGAGTCTCTGTCCCCGGTACTGCTTCCTCCATGGATTGGACTTCACCAGGATCTCACCTCTATGGTCTGGCAGATGCCTCATTGCATCCCGGCTGTCCCCAAGAGGGCAGACAGGGTGTACCGGGCACCTAAGGAGGCTCCATTTCTCAGTGCCCATCCGAAGGCAGACTCCGTCATTATTTCGGCTGCTCATGATCGCTCATCTGCACCCAAGCACATCTTCTCCAGATAAGGAGTCGAGGCAGATGGACCAGTTCAATAGAAAGGCCTGTTCTTCAGCCACATGTGTGCTCCGGTCCCTAAACTATGTGGCCCATATGGTGTCGCACCAGAAAGCTGCCTTGGCCAGGCTAGAGGCCCGAGTCCAGGCTATGGACCCATTGAGCCTCAAGGAGGAGTGTGTCAAGTATCTCTACCTCTCATGTTTTCCTGTAGGCATGCTATGCGAGCTCACGTACAACTCTATCGACACTGTAGCCCGCGCCTCAGCGGCCATCACGTTAAGATGGCACACCTGGCTTTGCATTTCTGGCCTCGCCAACAAGGTGCAGTCTGCAATTCATGATGCACCTTTCTGGGGCTCAGTGCTTTTTGGTGGTGAAACCAAAGACATCATCACTGACCTTCAGGATAGAGGCCTCACCTTGAGGCCACTGAGGTCCATGCACCAACTGGGCACTTAACAGCAGCAGCAGCACTTTCGGGAAAGGACCCGGAGGCAGAGGAAGCAGGCCCCGACTCGACGGCAGTGGAAACGCAAAGCCACGGGTTCCGCCACTCCTCCTGCCTCCAAGAACCAGAGACGCTCAGGAGGACCTCCTCCTGACCACACTGCCACCTCTTGACTCCCTAGCCCCACCACCTCCTCAGCCTCATGGCAAGGAGCCGGTGGGAGTTCACCTGCCACGCACAGGAGTTATTACTTTTGGGAGTTCCAGACACACCATAGAGTTTCTGGAACTTCCTCCAGAATCTCTGCCAAAAAGGTCTACTTTCTGCAGAGATCAGGCTCTTCTCGTCTGAGAAGAAGTTCAAAGCCTTTTGCTCAAAGAAGCAATAGAACGCGTTCGCTTCCGGCAAAGGGGAAGGGGGTTTTACTCCCATTTTTTCCTGGTTCCAAAAAAGACAGGAGACTTGAGACCCATCCTTGACTTGAGCAGTCTCAACCTGTTCATCGAGTACAAAAAGGTCTGAATGCTGACACTCCAGAGCCTTCTCCCACTTCTTCTGGAGAACCATTGACTTTGCACTCTGGATATGCAGGATGCTTACCTGCACATTCCGATCTTCCCAGCCACTGCCAATTCCTGCGGTTCCTATTCCAGGGGGCTTCCAGGTCAGGCCCTCCCTTTGGTGTGTCCTTGGCACTTTGGGTGTTTACAAAGTGCCCGGTGATGGTGGTGGCGGCCTTTCTGTGCTGCCTGGCTGCTGTGGTTTTCCCTTACCTGGACAATTGGCTGATTTCGGCCCCTTCCAGGGTTTCCGTACTGGAGGCTCTGTCCTTTACTCTGAACCTTTTTGTCAAACTAGGGATCACTGTCAGTATCCCCAAATCATCCCTGATCCCATCCCAGAGACTTCAATTCATTGGGGTGGTTTTGGATGTGGTCCAATGAAAAGCCTTCCTTCCTCCTGACAGGGTGGAGACCCTGGTCCATCAGGCTTCTTTGGTGGCTTCATCCAGGACCATCCCGGCCTGGGAGGTCCTCTGTCTACTTGGCCTGATGGCAGCCTCCATCACTACCATTCCCCTGGCGAGGCTCCACATGAGAGTTACTCAGTGGTCCTTGCGGGTTCAGTGTGATCAACTTCTGGATGACCTGGACCATCCGGTCCTGGTGTTGTCAGCAGTTCAGAAAGAATTTCTGTGGTGGAGAGACCCCTACAGCCTTTCCTTGGGTCTTCCTTTCAGGAGCCCAGCCCCCCTCTGCATCCCTGACTCCGGATGCATCAGATATGGGATAGGGAACACCAAGCACAAGGACTGTAGTCCAGCTTGGAAGCATCGTTACACATCAGTGTTCTGGAGATGAGGGCGGTCTTGTATGCCTTACAGGCCTTCCAGATCCTCCTTCCCAAGGGATCACTGCTTGTCCAGATGGACAATATGTCTGTAGTTTGGTACCTCAACAAACAACGAGGAACTCGCTTGTACTCCATTTGCAGGGAGGCAATGGGGGTGTGGAACTGGGCGGTCCAGCACAATCTGGCATAGTGGCCGTGCATGTTCCAGGCATTTAAAATGTCCTGGTGGACAGTCTCAGCAGGTCTCGGACCCTGGGTCACAAATGGGAACTAAATCAGGAAGTGGCAGAGTCTCTCTTCCTAAAGTGTTGGCGTCTGGAACCCGACCTCTTCACCTCCACTCCAATGCAAAACTTCCCGTTTTTGCTCAGCTTGTTCCTGGGCATGGTGCTTTCTGGCATGATCACTGTCTCTCTCTTGGACAGGAAATTTTGTATGCCTTCCCTCCATTTCCCATTCTCCAGAGGTTCTCCTAAAGTTTCAGAAGAGAAGGCGTGGATGATTCTCATCGCCCCTCTCTGGCCGAGACAGATTTGGTTCCTGCTGCTGCAGCAGTTAGCAAGAGAACCACCGGTTCCACTTCCAGTGACTCACAACTTCTAAACCCAGAATCAAGGTTGTCTTGTTCATCCGGGGCTCAGGACACTGCATCTTCATGCGTGGCTCCTGCAGACATGGCGGTTTCTCGCTTTGGGGTTTCCTATCGAGTTGCTCAAGTCTTAGTAGAGGCACGAAAGCCCTCTATTCGTTCCACTTATGCCATGAAGTGGAAACGTTTTTCTATTTGGGCAGCTTACAGAGATTGGAACCCATTTTCTTGTTCTGCCCCACAAGTCATGGAATACCTCCTCCATCTTTCAGACTCAAGTCTGTCGTATTCCTCTTTGAAGGTCCACCTTTCGGCAATTTCGGTGTACCACGAGCTGGTGGATGGTAAACCCGTGCCACAGTTGGAAGTCTCAAAAACCTTTCTGAAAGGGATTCTCCCATCTGAAACCCCTCATCCGCAGCCCTACACCCCCTTGGGATTTGAATTTCGTGTTGGAGAAGCTTACTCTCCCTCCCTTTGAACCAACAATGAGCTGTGATTTACGCTTCCTCTCTTGGAAGATGTTATTTTTGGGTGCTCTTACTTCAGCTCGAAGGATTTCAGAGCTTCAGGCTGTAGCGTGTAAAGAGCCCTATCTAATTTTCCACAGGGTCTGGGTGGTCCTCAGGACAAATCCTAAATTTTTACCCGAGATGATGTCAGAAGTCACACTGAACCAATCAGTGGAGCTTCCAGTTTTCTTTCCGTCCCCTGCGAACAGAGGCAGTCCTGCACACCATGGCTGTCCATCAGATCCTTCTGTGTTACACACACCGAATAAAGGCTATCCATAACAGTGATCAACTATTTGTTTCCTTTGCTCCCAGGTCGGTGGGCAAAGCTGTTTCTAAGCAGTGAATTTCCAGTTGGTTAGGGAACTGTATTCACTACTGTTACTAAAAATATGACAAACCTCTGCTAGGTCCCATTAGAGGTCACTCTACCAGGGGCATGGTTGCTTCCATTGCCTTTTTGCGGAACGTTTCTGCAGCTGATATCTGCGCTGCAGCAACTTGCAGTTCTGTCCATACCTTTACCAGACACTACAGTCTGGACATTGCTTCTAGGCAAAGGGCAGGTTTTGGCCTAGCTGTTTTGCAGGGCCTTCTGTCCTAGGCTGGGTCCATTCTAGTTCCCAGTTTTTTTGGAGTTTGTTTCACTCCTCCTCTCTTGTTTCTCTCTGTCTCTTCTCTGAAGGACTGCTTGGGATTCAGTCCTGTACGTGATGACGTACTGAAGGAACCCTCTCGAAGTAAGATAGTTACAGTTACGTAGGCACTTACCGTAACAGTAGATCGAGAGAGGTTCCTTCTGTAGGTCATATTTTTCCCTCCCTCCTTCCCCCTTTTATTTTATATACAGAGACTCCAAATCCTGTTTACTCCTCCTGTCAGGCCTCTTCCAGGCTCCGGTGGGAGAACTGGAGGGCGGGCGTGGGGACCGTCCACTATATATGGTTACGCTGACGTCAGTCACGTGACATCGGGTGGGCTGTCCCCCATCAGGTATTGCTAGAAAAGTCTGCTGTGTGGCCCAGACGCCAGGTAGTGCTAGTCCTATATGTGATGATCTACTGAAGGAACCTTTCTCGAAGATCTACTGTTACAGTAAGTTCCTACTTAACTGTACTGTACTTGTGGTGAGCCAGTCTGATAGGAATGTGAAGACAGGCGTCGTTCTTATCTATGTAGGTTAGATAATCCCTGCACACATGGCTTTCAGTGTGGACCTTATTGTTTCCAGCTTGAATTTCTTGTACTTTACAATGTGATTAAGAATTTTATACTTAGAATGGGCTGTATGGGCGTAAGTTGCCTATCTTTTGGGAATCATAAAGAATATAGAATATATTCTTTTCCATCATTTTCTGGTGGAGCCTCCCTAAGACCTTGTTTGCTACCAGGTTATTTAGAATTTGTCTCACGTGATGTGTTTGTGCTTTTCTTTTGAGATTGGTGAAATGATCATTTGTTTTTTATATACTTTCTATTTTTCCCCCTTCTCACCACCTCGAAGAAACTTCTTCGGGGATCCCTAGGCTGGAGGTCCCCTAATCCCGGGTACCTCTCGCAGTGCCATGTGGACCTGCCCCCATCGTGTCTCGGCCTACCCCCCGGGGGGGGAGGAGGGGAGCTCCCCCAATTCCCCCCTCCAGTTCCATTAGTGTGCATCAGGAGGTCCATGAGGTCCATGTGTGGCATCCGCCAAGAGCCATAGGTTATCTGGGGCAGCCGGGTCCCATCTACATCCTCCTCGGCAGGGTTTTTCCTTGTGTTTCTGGCCTGCCCCTCAAGACGTCAACACGCTTTGAGAGCGAAGGGGCGGGGCACATCACGACATGCCGACACTCTGGCTCCTGGCCGACCTCCCCCTCCCTTTTTTATTGCTTGTTTTCCTCGCCGCACCTCCACCGTGGTCACCCAGGTGGCAGCATAACACCGGGACAACCACCCCCCCCCCGGAGGAGCAGAGCAGCCATTGGGCACGCTATCCTCCTCCCCCTGGCTGGCCCTCTAGCTACCTGAGTCCGTTCCTGAACCTTTGTAGCTGGTGCCGTGAGTGGTAGTCCTATCGCTGCGCTGGCGGGCCAGCTTAGTGATAGGATCATTTTGAGACTGGTTATAGGATCAGTCGATTCCTTGATGAAATCTGTGCTAGCTCTGTTGTGTAGCCATTGTTTACTATTTCCAGTACCCGCTTGTCCTGGGCGGCCCTTCTCCCTTCGTGTGCAAATTGCATTAAGCATGAGCCAATTGATGAGTGTGTCTGATGTGGGCAGGGGTGAGTGTAGTCATTGGTTAGATCACTTGTTGTTTTAAATGTCTTGTGGAATCTTACCCACTTTCAGTTGTTTCTTCCTCTGAATCTATTGTAGTAGCTGGAGGGCGTATGAGGAATGAAAATTGTTGCCTCTGTTTTCATTGTAAGAGTGGCGTCTGTCATGAAAATTGTTATTTCTCCAAAAGCGCCCCCTGGATGAGAGATAAGTTGACCTGGTGCTCCTATCCTTCCCCATGAATTTTGCATCCTCCTTGGTCTTTAGGGATTTCTGCAGGCCCTCTCCGAATAATTGCACCCCTTTGGCCATTTATCTAGCGTTGCTTTAGACTCATTAACGGATTTCCAAATTTTTAGCCAAACTGACTATGGCTGCTGCTCTGGCATTAATTTTGGTGAGTCAACTGCCATGTCTACCAGGTACTTTGCTGACTGGATTGATTGTTCCATCAGTTGGGCCTCCACCAATTTAGGGGTGAGGGCCTTTTGGACATCAATAATTCACTCTAATGTAGCTCTCTTGGCATAGAAGGCTGTAGTTGCTGCTTTGCTCCCAACCTGGCTAACTCAAAGCTCTTTTTGAGTGTATCCTCCATCTTATGGTCTGCCGGATCCTTGAGCCATGTGTTACCCTCAGATGGAAGCACTGTCATTTTGCTAAGGGTCATGATTTGGGCATCGAACACCAGACCAGTGCACCATAATTTCACTTTATCCTCCTGAAGAGGGTACATTTTGTACCATGAACACCTCTTTGGGATATGTGCTGGGTCCGCTGCCTTCCATTCCTTAGCTATCAACTTCTTGATGGCCTCACAGATGGGGAAGATGTTTTGAGTTTTTGCTGTTGGAGGTAGGAAGGGAATTAACTTGCTTTCTGGTGGGGGAGACTGCGCTTCAAATTCCACCACTGCTTTAACGTTACGGACTAAGTTTTGAATTTGGTCAGGATAGCAGTTGGCAGATAAAGGTTGTGGATCTTGTTCCAGCTCTGAGTCATCCCTGGACTCTGAATTGTCACTATTTGGTTGAGGAGACTTTGAGGAGATAGGCAACATTGGTTGTGGAGCAGGCGTGGGATCCACTGGGATGGACCCTCTAGGACTGACTATTTCTGCCAGCTTTTCCATGATTGCCACCATGAATAAATGTTGTGCCATAATAAGGGCTGTTGTAGCCTGCTGATTCTGTAAAAGTAGTGTAGTGGTATGACTTGAGAATGCAGGAGTAGCAAGCAGCATGTACAGACTTGTTGGCTCTAATCATCTTGCCTGCAGTGAGACACAATGGGTAAGGACTAAACGTGTGTGGACCCATGTGCCACAACAGTGAGTTATCATTGTGAAATATGAGTTAAGCTTGCTTAAAGCTGCAAAGAGTAGCCCCTTTAACAGCAGCACATTCCAACCGTGTGGTCATGAATATGTCCTGTGAATCGTTGTGCAGAAATATAAGTATGGCTTTCGGCAAGGCTGCTGGAAGTAACATGAAATGGGCCACTACGGGTGACTGAAAGCCTTTTTTATAAGTTTTCCATAGTAAAGGGCTTTTAGTAGAATTTCAACATGGCCACCAGATGTGACGCGAAATGGGTCACTTCGGTGACCTGCAAGTCTTGTATGTACAGTATCTCATGGTAGTACTTCAGTATGACCACTGACCAAGATGGTGCCCTCCATCCACGCATGTGCTAATTGAGCATCATGACGTCCATGGAGTGTGGGGACGTCGGACGTGAGCTCACCAAGACAGGTCGCGCATGATCTGAAAGCGCATTCCCAAAGGACTGTGTGAGCATGCCTTCTCGGGTGTCCTGAAGTAAACTAAGCACATGCTATTGTGGGGCAGATGTTTGTGGAAGCGCAGATATGCAGGGAATGGTGTCTGAGAATACCAGATGGCTGATAATCGCCACACAGCTGGAAAAGCTGTATAACACCTTTTAAAAAAAAAAAAAAAGGCACTGAGCCCAGGAACTGCGCTGGCAGCCACAGAGTATTACTACCCAGCTGAGAGAAGCTCAGGCTTCTCCACCTTACCCATCTGAGTCAACAACAAGGGAGGATGCAAGTGACTGATCTTAGAGTCAGTCACTAACAGGGGCTCCAGGACATCATTCAGCTCGTTTTACATTTCAGTGACCATTCCGCTCCCAGAGGAGAGCACTATGCTGGTCAGAGATGCGAAGCACATCAGACGACTGGTTTTGGGTCAAAAGTGTGCACAGGCACATAGAGCAACTGTAGGGCACCAAAAATAAACACAGCTGGGTGCTCCATTCAAGATGCTAGAAACAGCATGCAGGCATGTAAAGGATTTAAAGGCACAGAGCTTAATTATTTTACAAACTGATCAACTCTGTTTCCAATGTGGTGCCAGCTCTTACTAGAACAAGAGACCAGTAAAGGATACTTAGCACGCCTAAAATTAATAACAATTTGAAAGAAAGCTAATTCCACAGAGAATGTTAGTCACAGGTCATAAAAATTGCCTGAAGAGCTGTGAGTCAAATTCTGAAAGTAGCACAAACAAATTATGCTGAATCTCAAGAATTGTGATCCTGTGGTGCAGCCTGAGCAGATGCATATGTCAAACTGGGCTTTCTGGGAAAGGGCAGAGCATGAAGGATCCTGGATTTTGTCTCTGAAGTCACATGTGCATCAACAGCCTATCAGGTGACATAACCCTCTCTGTAAGGATTCTGGAGTACCTCAGAGATTACTTCCCGTAATCTCTTGTTATAACTGATTTTCCATGTATAGCGACACTGCCTGTCAATCAAAACATCTCGATATCCAAACCTGCTGTCAACTATATATATATATATATATATATATATATATATTCCTCTGTAAAACCCCAACCCAGTATTCAAGCCAACCCAACACCACTCCTTTTTATGTATATTTTTTACTTATCTGATTGTTTGCTATTTTCTTTGTTTTAAGTTGAACAGAATCAGTAACTCACACCACACTCCGTTTCTGCCAGACAAGTTCTCAAGCTGCATGCCCTTTATTACTCAGCTTACAGAAACTGAGCGCAGTGCCAGTTCCTGATGCATTTAAACTTCAAGAAATAAAAGGCATGATCAACCAGATAACTTTAAAAAATGTAAACAAGAAGTAGTGGTCATGTAGAGGGTGGGGAACAGGGTGTTTCATGTATTTTTTTTACCTTAAACATTTGGAGGATCCATTCACTTCAGTCTCTGGAAAAAAAAACAGCAATTAAAAAATTAAAAAGAATTTGCATTTATATTTCGCTTTTAAAGATCTATTGTATTCTAAAGCTTTTTACAAGCAGTGAGAGAGACTGGTAGTGACATGACCATAAATGTGTAGTGGTAGCCATTCTGCTCATTAGCCCCCATAACACAGCCAGGGTCAGTTGCCTGAATCAGTTTTTTGGGAAGGACAATGTTGGCCAGGATATTGTGTGTGTGGGGTGGGGTGGAGGATTTCATATTCATATTTAAAAAAGTGTAAACTATTTCAAGTCATTTCCTGGACAGTTGCTGACAGACACCAGGAAGAAAGAGACTAGGATCATTATCACAGGTGACCTGAAAGCCACAAAGTAGACCGCCAAAGGCAGTGTGGAATGCCAGGGGATGTTGGGGTGTATTGGCAGGGGTAGCACAAGCCACAGGAGGGAGGTAATGATTTTGGAATACTGCGTGCAGTACTGGAAGCCGCATCTGTGCAAAGACATTGACAGGATAGACAGTCAGAGGAGGGCAACTAAAATGGTGCAGGGTCCGCAACACAAGGCATATGAGGACAGATTAAAGGACCTCAATATGTATACACAAGAGCAAGGAGGGAGTGGGGTGATATGCTCAAAACATTCAAATATCTCAAAGGCATTATAAGGTGAAAGGGAAAAACATTTTCCAGTATAAAGTATAAGAGTACTAGGACAAGAGGACATGACATGAGATTGGAGGGAGGCCGTTTAAGGGGAAATGTGAGAAAGTTATTTTTTACTGAGAGGGTAGTGGAAGCATTGAATAGCTTGCCCCAGGAGGTGGTGAGAACATGCACGGTGGCGGGATTCAAACATGCATGGGATAGGCACATGGAAAACCGCAGAGATGGGAAGGAGTATCTAAGGCTGATGACTAGGTAGAGTCAACACGCACTAATACAGGTAGGGTAAATGGGCAGACTGGATGGGCCTGGTGTTCCTTATCTGCCATCAGCTTCTATGTTTCTATGATGATAACCCTGGCCCTTTGATAAATCGGAGTACATATTATTATATTGTGCTGTGTTTTTTTTTTATACCAAGGAAAGTGCTATGTTTACTGGAAGATGAATTTCAAGGAGGAGACATCAATAGCAAGCCAGGCAATCAGATCTGTCAACAAAACGGCCAGCTCTGTTGTACTTGGGTCACTCATAGTTGACTGCTCTCTGTTTTTTTTCTCTCTCCTTCTAAAGGGGAATCGTTTTATGAGGATCTGTGCCCTTGCACAGTACGGTGAGATCCAGAAACTTGATATGGTGCTGACAGCCTGAATTTAAACAAGCCACAGCAGTGCCAAGACTCAAACTTGTGACCTGCAGTATCAGAGGAATATTCTCTTGGATATATGGAGCTAACAGCAGGGGCCCTGATCTGCCTCAGAGACACCACATTACTTTTGCATTTATTCTTTCTCACATTTATCTCCCTTTTCCTATACATTGTAAATGTACTATTCTAACGCCATGCTGCTATGGATTACCAGTCTAGTGAACATCTGAAAATAAAAAACTGAGGGGGATTTGCCTGAATTCAAACCCATGGTCTCTTGTTTATCAGGCTGTGAATCTAGAAAACTACAATACATGTAAATGGACCAAAATGGAATTTACTCTGAGGAAATTAAACAACGTGTTAAAAGTTTAAACCCTAATATATTCCTGGGTCCAGACAAAATATCCGCATGCATGTTGCAAATCATGATGGAATTCTAGCACTTCCATTAAAAATTCTCTTTGAAGCCTCAGTAAATACTGGGACCATTCCATCAGACTGAAATTAGCTCATGTGGTCCCCATCCATAAAATGGGTAATAAGGCCAATGTCTCTAGTTATTGTCCAATCAGTCTCACTAGTGTAACTGGCAAAATCCTTGAAAGCCTAGTCAAAGAGGCCCTTATTTGCAATATAGAACACAATGACCTTGATCCGCTTGGTTTTGTCAAAGGCAGACGCTGCACTATTTTATTTATTTCAGTTTGAAAATTGATACCTTTGAGCCAACATGGCTCTTTTACAAAGGCTCCAAGTCGAAGGCAAACAGCATTACAAAACAAGAACATACAGTGAAGAGGTTGCACTTAATAATGCAGTTACAAAATTGTTAAATTGAGCTAAGGATTATCAACATAAACTGTGGACTATAAGACATCAAAATCTGGTAAACCGGTTTCATGAAATAACCAGCAGACAGAAAGTTTTGTAACCAAGTGCTAGATCAGTTAGATAGCAGCCAGAGAAGGCTTTGTCAAGAATAAGTGTGTGTGTGGGGGGTTGGGAGGAGTAGCTACCAGAGAAGGATAAGTCAAGGAGAAGAAGAAATAAATGAGGGGAAGGGAGAGGGAGAGGTGTGGCATGGGGGCGTGAGTAAACGAGAGAGAAGGCCTCAGCCATAGAGTATGGTTAGGCAACATTTATGCATTGCAGTCACAGTGGTTGAGTTCAACCAGTAGTTCCCTAAGCTTTTTAAAGGGGCCAAGTTTTTCTTGTTGTAGGAGGGAGGGGTGGAGAGTTCATCCATTGTGGGTCACAATAAGTGAGGGACCACTGGGCAAAGGAGGCTCGTTTAAAGAGACATGCAGTACTCCCGTAATTGAGCTCCTGGTGGTCTTTGAGTTTGGTTGGTGTAGGAAAAGGGTAGTAGTGATCTGGTGGGAGTCCCAGTAGGGCTTTTTGCCAATTTAGACATGCTTGGTACCTGGCCTTTAGGTGTAGGGAAGCCAGCCAGTAGAGGCTACATATGTGGGTATAGTAATTAGCTCCAAGTACAAGCCATCAGGCCTTGTTGAATAGTAACTTTACCCGTTTTAGCCCAGTTTCGGTGGCTGCGCTATATATTGTTAGGCCGTAGTCTACAGTTGACAGTATGGAGCACTACAAATCTAGTATGTTTTTTATGAGAATATTAGTAAGGCTCTGGATGAAGGGGCACCTTGTGATGTTGTTTATTTGGATTTTAGCAAAGCTTTTGATTTGATACCACATTGGGCAATTTTGGAAAAATTAGAAACTTTACAAATAGACCCTCGGATTGTCATCTGGATTAGAGAATGGTTAATGAATGGAACACAGCGAGCAATAATAAATGGCCACTTATCTGCGACCTGTGAAGTCAGGAGTGGGGTGCCCCAGGGTTCAGTACTGGAGCAGGTCCTTTATCAAATGTTCGTATCAGACCTCACAAAAAAACATAAACTGCTGGAGAACCAAGTATGCTGTTGATATGAAAATTGGTGGCACCTGTCAAACCAAAATGGACACAATGTCTATCCAACATGACCTAGACTCTGTATCCAACTGGGTCCAGAAATGGGACATGAAGTTTAATTTTGATAAGTATAAAGTAATGCATTTAGGCAAGAAAAACAACAATGCACTATACACTTTATGTGGAAAACCATTAACTACATGCACTGTGGAAAGAGATCTGGATTTTGTGGTGTATAATAAATTCGATCAGTTACTAGGATATAAAGTTCAAGCAGACTCGATAGACTATAAGTCCTAATCTGCTGGCAAATAGTATGTTAGTATATGGGACAAAAGGAGCAGTCGCTGTCTGTAGTATTGTCCCCTGCATCATGCAGGCAATTTAAACCATAATACCATCTTTTGAATATAATCTATTTAGAGAGTGTTTGAATTGACCAAAATCTTCAATTTCCACTGCTGTCGTGTGAGTCTATTCCAAGTCCTAGCACTCCTAACTGTGTACAATTGATCTTTGTAGCCATTTCCCTTGGCATTGTTGATTTCTTACCGTGGATCTAAGATTTTCTCGAGATTTACTGAATTCAGTACTGCAAAGTCAAATAAATCAGGTGAATGCATTATTTTATGGAGCAAAAGCAAGTTCTCTCTCTGCCTTCTAAGTTCCAGGAATACAGTCCAGTTTCTTTAACCTAGAGTCATAAGGTAGTCCTTTAAGTGATAAAGCAGTTTGGTCTCTGTGCGTTATACCCTTTAATTTTGATATCCTTATAATAGTAAGGTGACCCAAAATCAAGCATGGGCCTGATATAACCATTATACAATGGTGTAATATACTGCTCAGATCTACTTACAAAGAAACATTTGATCCTTTTAATGAGGACCCCTGCTGTAAAAGAAACCTGTCTACAATGTTCAATAGAAGTAAAAGAGGTAGCTAGTATAACCCCTAGGTCACATTGTGATGATATTGCCTGTAAGATCTGATCTCCCAATATGTATTTATAGTTTGGATTTTTATGTCCAAAATGCAGAACTATACATTTTTCAGTATTAAACTGCATTCCATTTTCGTTAGCCCATTTCATGATTTTATTTAGATCATTGACCATAGATATATGCTTTTGAAAGGTGTCTGCCTCCCCACCATGTTTTAAATCATTCACAAATTTAACCATTTTATTATTACTATTATGTTGGATGTCACAAATGTAGATACCCAAGAGGACCAGGCCCAAAACCGACCCAGACTCATGCTGCAATAAAAAAAGTAACTCAGTTATTTGGTCTATTAAAAGAAATAATAAGAACAAGAGAAAAATCTGTACTTGCACCATTGTATCATGCTTATGTGAGACCACGGTTGGAATATGCATCTCAAGTATGATTCCCTCACAGGATACTAGAAAGAGACAAAATTGAAAAGGTACAAAGAAAATATACAAGAAGTATTGCTGACATGGAAGATTAGGAATATAAGGACAGGTTGGACCAATTGAACTTACTGTCTATAGAAAATAGGAGAATGCGTTCTGATTTGTTATTCATGTTTGACATTATGCAAGATCCGATTTTACTGACTGATCTCGACATCTCCCTTAAACCTGATAGTAAGAATACTAGCGGTCATCCCTTACAAATAATAGGGACATTTTTCAAGTATACACAAAGGAAATATTTTTTTACCATCAGAATTGCTAATCTTTGGAACTCTTTTCGAGGAAAATGTTATGTTAAGTAAAAATAAAACTCAATTTAAATTGAGATTGGACAGATATATTGTATCTAGAGCTAAATTATGTTATTTTAGGGATTAATATATGCGGAGCAAAATGGGCTATACCTACTTGTTCATACACATTTCAGTATGAACCTATCACCGTGCTGTCAAGTTGGCACAGCGATGAAGTTCAGCTTTTTAGACGTAGAGGTTAAAGCCCTTCCTGGAGGCTACCCTTTCTGTAATGTCTGTCTCATTAGGGTTGCCTTAAGGGCAGAGCTGCCTTGGAGGCAACTTTCATTGCAGAACTTTATATATTTATTTACCTAATTGTTGACCAGCTAAGGCACACTAAGCTGAGTTACAAGGAGCAATTTTATTGATGGGGAAACAGAAAACTGGTGATTTTTCCTGGATTTAAACCCACAGTCTCTTGTTTATCAGACTGCAGACCATTCATTATGCCATCAAGTTCCTGGTTAGAAAATATGTTTCTTAGGATGAGGCTAACACACACACACACATACCTGTTTAGACCCAGAATCCGTGGCATAGTATGCGAAATAGGCGGTCCTGCATTTTTCACCTTGAGTTTGTTTATGGTTCTGCTTTGCTGTGTATCAACCATAGAAAGATTAGATTCAGTTGGACTCAATTTCTGGATCTCCTAGATGGGTTTGACTTTTTCTTGTAATCCCAGACAGATTTCCTGTATATAACACAGCCCTGGTCCTAACTATTCTGGGGCGCTGTGCAAACCTCATGCTGGGGCCCCATATCCAAGTCGTGAAGCCTCTAGGGGAAGCTTCATTTTACTGGTTTTGGGCCATTTTGCACTTTACTTAGAATTAGTCCAAACCGGACTAGGAAGAAGGAGGCCAACCGGACAGCTGAGTTTTTTTTGGGTCTTCTCTGGTCTTGGGGCCCTGTTTGAATGCACAGGTCGCAACCCCCTTAAGGCTGGCTCTTATATATCATGTGGAACTTGAAGTGCATTTTTCTTGTACTAGTAACACGAGTCTGTGGAAACAGATTTCCTGTAAAGTGTAAGATCTTCTGTAGAACTGGGAACCCTACTCTTCTAAGAAGAAATGGAGTCTGAAAACAAAAATTCAGCTAGGTCTACCATGGATCGGCATGCTGCAAGCCTTAGCTGAAATTAAGGGATTAGACACCTTGGAGGAGTCAGTGCGACACAAGTTATCCAATGTTAGAAATTAAATGAGTTTGAACAGGCACAGAGCTAAACATCCAGCAGTGTGGCAGCACAGTCGCAGAGCTCCTGCCTGTGGGATTCAAATTTGTATATTTGACTCCTACAATGAAAGCATCTTTGACTGTTGCCATTGCATTGCTAGAAATATCTGGAAGAGATCAATCACTTACTTTTGCAATTTGAAGATGGGAAACCCTCAAAAAGCAACAGCCCAGTCTTAGAGCTCACAGAACGTCTTCCAGCTGTGTGTTGAGCAGCACGATGGAACTAAGGCCTCGAGGTCTGGTGGAGCGGAGGACCTTATGGGGGCAACACTTGCAGCCTTGGAAAAGACCTTGGCTCAGCTGTGTGCATCTACTGGTTCTCTATGATGGGCAAAAAGTTGGACTCTATAACAAACTGGCTGACATCAGTAGAGCAGCAGATCAATGCTGCCAAAATGAATACAGCAGATGCCAATTAATCAGCCAACAGAGCCATGGCTACAAAAGACACTCTTCTGAAGGAAAATATCAATCTCTGCATATGCCCAGATAATTTATTATGGGCCAGAAACTTCAAGTCCTCAGACAGCCAGAAGGCATTGAAGGAGAAAATATCCTGGTGTTTATGGAGACATGGCTGGAGAGAACTGCAGCTCATGGAGGAGGTGGAGCTGAGGCGGGCCTACAGGATTACACTTCGGAGGCTGTTATCAGAATGGAGCTTCCTCGGGCAGTGCTTATTTCCTTCCGATTTTTGGAGGACAAAGATCAAGTTTTCCAAGTGGCAGAAAGAATGTAGTTAACGGTTGAGGACCAAAGACTTGTTATTTTTGAAGCTTCTTCTTATGCCATGCAGCAGAAGTGCAAGGCTTTCGATGGAGTAAAATAAGAACTCCACTTGAAACAGATCCCTTTTGTTTTGTTGCCCACTGCCAGACTTCATATTACAGTCTGAAATATACCCTACACTTTATCGGATCCCAAAGACATGGTAAAGCTGCTAGTACACTTTGAGAAAGGTACTACAGATGATGTGGCAGCAGTCCAGGAGAAGAATGAAGATGAAGAAACCATCAGGATGGGGACTCCTGAAATACAAGTGGGAATCTCTTTTCAGTCTTTCTAAGTTTTAGAGCTTAATCCAGAATTTAGCTCACATGGGAACTGTCTCTGTTGGGGAGCTCGGGCTGTTTTGGAACTGGGCACATATCACTATGAATGTTTACTTTAGCCTTAATGTTTCACTCAGGGCATGGTACATAATTATGATACCGTATGTGGTGATGTTAGAGTGTAACCCCTAGATGGCGCTATCCCAGGGGCTACTACCCCTGCCTGATTTGCCACTAACAGGTTGAGGGGCCTGGATCCAATGGCGGGTGCCTCCACCCAGAGGTCAGGGTTTGCAATAGTTAAACTAACTTGGTCACAGCCCTCTGGGGACACTGCAACCCCTTTCTTCCCACTAGTGGCCCACACAATATATCAGAATTACCTCACAGTATACACTTACCCCAGGTCTGGTTCCGCACTGGGACCTCCTGTGAAATGAGATACAGTGCAACAATCACAGAACAGTACTTTAACATAGACAAATACCTCAGGCAGTATAACTTTGCTGAAACAAGCAGCTCTGATTTATTTAGGGGATATAACAAGGACAGGGGAAATCAGGTTAATTAGCTTATCACTCTAATAATCTACCTATGGCTCTGTGCACAGGCCTATCCCTATCAGTTACTGTCCCTGGGTACCCAAGCCTAGTGGCTAGTCCAAACCGTGGCAGCTGGTAGGGGCCCTTTCACACAGAAAAGGAGAATTAAACAGTCAGCAGTACAGTAATTCCATTTGGATTTAATGTGGCAATTCAACAGGGAGCGACCACTGAATTAGTACTCGACCTCTCCAAATAAGATAGGGTCCTTCAATGTCAGCCGGGCTCACTTGAGGTACACAAACCTCTTCACACATCCATATAAAAGAAAGCACTATACCAGGCAGGCTGCATCTGTATCCCGATCGCAATTACTGCACAATACCCGGGAGAACACACAGCAGATTCAGTTCCTGACAGACCGAGTGTAATTTTCAGCAATTCCTCCAGTCTTCTACAGGGTGAGCCTGGTTTCTACTCTTCAGAGATCCTTTGATTCTTTTCACAGGACGGATTCAGTCCTAACAAGCTGCAGACCGGAACTCTGGGCCTTACACACGTTTTTTGACTAAAACTGCACACTGAAAAAGTACAGGGCTCCTTCCTTCTTCACTGCCAAAGCTCAACTGAACTCCAACCGACAAAAACCGGCACTTCCTTTGAGTTCCTCCCAGTTCTTGACTGGATTGGCTGTCACTCACAATAGACTGCTGCTGTTGGTCCAAAAGGCACTGAAGTCTAAACTACATCTCCCAGAGTCACTGCCCATACAATCCTCTTGTGGCTGGCTCAGACTATGAGTCCAAGTTCTGATTCGTCAAGGCACCATTTTAGAGCTAGCTTACCCCACACTGATTGGTCCAGTTCAGCAGTTCAAAACTAGAATGGGGACTAGCAGACACAGTTCTGACTGCAAAGAAAGCAGGTTAGACAAACTGTAATTTCATTATTACTCTAAATAATTTCTGGCAAACAGTTACATCTTTCAGATAGGTTCCTTTGCACTCCTAGTGACTGCAAAATGAAGTGAATTACAGCAGCTTGAGTGGTACTCAATCAAAGAAACACACAGTCCCCCATACAATCTAATTATGTCTGCAAGCAGACAGCTCTTAAAGAGACAGTACCAGAGGTTCTAAAACACTCACTGATAAATGGCTTAAATGCCAAACACCATTCAGGCTTGGAGCATTCAAACGAAGCTCCTGAAGTCTTTTGGGAACCCCCATTTGCAGGGGGGTTACACCCTTCCTGGCCTGGGAAAGCTTGACGTCCGCGTCAAGCAAGTACCCCCATAAGTTTCAACTGCAACCATATACATTTGCATTAGGCTCGCACATGTAATCATCAGTCAATATATCATTTTACCAAGAACACATTTCTGAAACATTGCAGTACGTCACTCTTTACACAGTATTACATACACATTGTACCATAACTCAGGTTATTACCTCTTGTACATGAAACCTGAAGAGAGGGGCCCTTCCTATCAGTTACCTTGGGGCTGGATGGGGCAAGGCACCATATTAGAGGGCAACACAAAGTAACTTGGAGTTAGCACTGATGCTCAGTTTGGGCAGTGAGCTCGGGGACACATACACTCCTTTATGGACAACATTGAGAGGCAAGTCCCAGGCCCCCAAGTGAATCATAACTGAGGGTGCACCACAGGCTTTACAGCTCAAGCCAGTCTTTCTAGGGGGAACTGTTATAGTCTCTGCACTCTGAGCCTCATTTTCAGCATTGTCCTCACTTGTCAGGGAGTCTCCATGGGGGTAGAGAGGCTAGAACTTGGGGCACTTTCAGCTCCAGGAGTTACAGTTTCTGAGTCCACAACATTTGGCTCGATGGAGAGCTTTCGACACTGGCAGTGGACTGTCGGGGCACTCAAAATACTCTTCTTGTTCGGTGTATCACCAGTCTGCCCCAATCTATCATTTTCCTCCCTGAAAGCTCAAACAGTTCAACCATGCACAATGATTCCATTTCATCTGATCTGATGCTTTGCACTTCACTTTCTGGGAGCATTGGCTCCAGGGACGAAGCTGGGGGCTTAGACAGTCCAGAAGGCCCAGCTTTGTCTCCAGTATTGACTAGGGATTGCCCGAAACAATTGACTCAGTTCGTAAGAAGGATAGTATTCAAAGTCACTCTCACTTTCTTCCGATATGGACTGACAGTCATGCTCAACTGGGACTTGTGGAGGGAACACTTAACTTTGCTTCTGTAGGTGCAGACTTTCTTGATCTTTTCTTAGCAGCTCTAGTCACTGGTCCAGAGGGGCATCTTCTAGGGCTCAGACTCAATTAAGATTTGTCCAATGGGCAGTAAATGATTTCTATGTATTGTTTTTACATCTTTGAATTATTCTCAGGCCTTACTTTGTACACTGGCAGATCATCTAGTTTGCCCACTACAATGTGAGGGAGATGGTGCCATCGGTCAGCAATCTTGTGCTTGCCATGCAGTCCCAGATTTCTTAGCAATACCCGATCTCCCTCCTGGAGTTCCTGTGCTTTCACCTTTTATCATGCCTTTCTTTGTTGGCCAGATTTCTTTTGGCAGCCATGGTTTGAGCCAGTTAGTGCATGAGTTAGCTGGGCCTTTAACTTTTGCATACTGTAAATAGTTGTCAGCTTGAACCCCATCAGAGAGACCCCAAAACACACATCTACTGGTAGTCGACTTCTCTTCCAAACATCAGGCGGTGGGGAGAATCCAGTGGCATCACTTTGGTGCAGTTATAAGCATGTACCAGGGTGCTAATTTGTTGGCTCCATCTAGGCTTGTCCTTTGGGTGCAGGGTGCCTAGCATATCTAGCAAAGTGCGGTTGAAGCGTTCAGGCTGTGGGTCCCCGGGGTGGTAAGGAGTGGTTCTGGACTTTCGCACTCCCACAGAGAAAGCATCTCTTTGATCAGGCGACTCTCAAAGTCTCTCCTTGATCAGAATGGATTCTTTGTGAGCCCCATAGTGAACAAAAAGTTTTCTACAAGTACTTTGGCCACAGTGGATGCTTTCTGGTCTTTTGGTGGGGAAAGCTTGGGCATATCTCAGTGAAATGGTCAGTGACCACCAGCACATTACTGATATTTCTTTGATCTGACTCCAAACTCAGAGAAATCAATACAGACCAGCTCCATGGGTGCACTGGTGGTGATGTTAACAAGGGGCAGCCCTCTGGGGCAAAGCTTTCCTCTGTAAGCAGCGACTACAAGTTCGAATGTGTTGCTCCACATCAGCCCCCATCTTAGGCCAATAGAATCTGGATCTCACCAAGTCAAGTGTTCTGTCTATACAAGGTGCCCCATGTGGTTGTGCAAGGACCTCAGTACTGAGTCTCGAAAAGGCAGTGGGCAGCACTAGTTGTTGTTTGTCTACTTCCCCCTCTGTCTACTGTTTCTCTGTATAACAGTTTATTGATCAGTTTCAACTTAGGACCTTCTTTGTATAACAGTGCAGTTCTCAAATCAGTGAGCGTACTTGGACACATCTTTTCCTGCATAGAGGGCTTCTAAAGCTGCTTTGATCATGGGATCGCGGATTGAGCCACGAATACTGTCATTGTCCAGCTGAGGCAGTGCACCAATGTCTATTGCAGAAAAGTGGGAACAAGCAGCAGGTATGCTTCTCAGAGGGTCCCAAGCAACCACCATGCAGTCCACTGCGCTCCGTGGACATTTGTTCCTCCCTGTCAAACTTCCGCAGAGTGCCCGAATGTCAGGTTCTGCCAATCGGACCCAATCATTCTGGGGAACAGGCCTCCGGAAGAGCATCAGCATCTATGTGGTTCAGACCTGCTCTGGTATTGAGAGCATAGTCATATGTAGATAATGCAGAAAGCCACCTATGGCCAGTGGCATCCAACTTAGCTGAGGTCTGCACATAGGTCAAAGGATTATTGTCAGTTTTACTAGTATTTTAGCCCCATACAAGTACTCATGGAATTGGTCAACAATAGCCCACTTCAAAGCTAGGAACTCTAACTTATGTACAGATAGTTCTTTTCGGATGGGGTCAGGCTTCTACTGGCAAAGGCCACTGGTCTCAGGCCATTCTCGTGTTCTTGGTACAACACAGCCCCCAACCCTTGCAAGCTAGCATCAGTGTGCAGGACGTAAGGTTTTCTTGGATCGGCATAGGCCAGCACTGGAGCATGGGTAAGTTGATATATGATCTCATGAAAAGCAGTCTCACAATCAGGAGTCCAGCGGGCCCCAAATACTTCACTCGGATGAAAATACACTCTTTCAGTCTTGAGGACGCTGACTTTTGGTATTTTTGTGGGTTGGGGATACCCTTGAGTAAGGTTAAGTAAAGGCGGATCACTCTTGAATAGTCCTTGATGAGCGCCGATAATAACCACAGAATCCCAGGAATCTTTGCAGTTCTTTTAGATTTTGGGCTGTGCCAGGTGGTCAAGGCCTCAACTTTACTTGGTCGGTCTCTATTCCTCGGTGGATACTATGTGTCCTACATACTTTACTGATGTTTGAAAGAATTGACACTTATCAATGGACAGTTTAAGTCAAAGTCCTCCAGTCGGTCCAATACCTTAAATAATCTGCTCTCATGTTCCTCCAGTGAGCTGCCAAACACAATAACATCATCTAGGTATACCAGGCACTCTAGTAAGTTCATGTCCCCACTGCACGCCCATCAATCGCTGAAAAGTGGCTGGGGCACCTGAAATCCCTTGGAGGCATCCCTCATGGAATCATAGAAGCCAAGCGACAGATAAAGGCCGCCTTCACGGTCCTCTGGGGCCATCGATCTGGTAGTACCCACGCGGAGATCCAGCACGAGAGAACCACTTGCTCCGCTTAGGCAGTCCAAAGCATCCTGAATGCGGGCATTGTGTACTGATCAGGATAGTCCGCCGGTTTAAGGTGCGATAATCCACACACATCCTTACTGTTCCATTCTTTTCCTCACTACCACAATGGGAAGCATAAGGGCTTCTGGATTCTTGTATTACCAGCAGCTAACATCTTTCAGATGCCGCCTCACATCATCTATGTCAGCAGGTGCCAGGCGCCGAGACCTCTCACGAAATGGTCTTTCTCATGCAGCCGGATATTGTGCTCAGCTCCTTGCACGCATCCTACATCCCATTCCTTTAAAGAAAACACCTGGTCTCTCTGGGCAAGCTTCTCACTGATCCTCACTTTCCATTCAGCTGGCAGCGGGGTCGCCGAAATCAAACAAGTTGCATGCTACTCTGTCATTCTTCCTTGAACTCTTGCTGCTGGGTAGCACTGCAGTGTCTGCACAATGCACATTAGCCAGGATGCAACCTCTGTTTACCGAATGTCTCTTTCAGACATTATGAACTTGGACCATTACCCTTCTGGCATAAGCTGGGCTCTAGCGGGCAAAATACTAGGCTTGACCAGCAGTCCCTCTGGTAATTTTCACTCGCCTGGTGCATCCAACATTAATATTTTATTCTTAACATCCTTTCTGATAGGACCTCTCCCTGTAAGGTACACTGGGCATTTGGCGCAGGATCAGAGACTCAGGATCCTTCTTCCATACACCTCGACCGTTCTTCTGGTTCTGTTTTTTCAGCATCTCTCTGTGCCTCATAGGCCTCTTTAATTAAAGCCGGAACTCTTAAAGCTCTACTAGTCTTTGACCCCGTTTTTCATAACACAACTGTGCCAGCCTTCCGAACATATGAGCATTTGTTCCAATCAACAAAGGGACACCATCATACAGTCCAGTGGGGACACACTAAGGCTAGGTCTCTACTTGTTCGGCCACTCCAGCCACGGAGGTGGGGAAAGACAGCCAAATTCGGATATACCCGGAATAGGGTAGGCCTTTCCACTTAACCCCCATACATGCAGTCCTTCTAATGGTTGTAAGGGTACTTCTGACAAATGCTTCTGATACCAATCCTGGAACATAATTGTCACTTGGGAGCCACTGTCTAATACAGCTCTTGTAGACACTCCATTCACCTTTACAGTGGTCTCCATGGAGGGACCCACTATTCTGGACCAGTCTGGAGAGGCGGTAGTAGGGGCCTGGGCAACTGACCTTGCCACAAAAGGACGGAATTAGCATTTTTGGTGCCCTCACTGGGACATGTCGGCACCTCTAACCACTGATTTCTTCTCCAAGCTCTCCTTGTAGCCTATATGCAACTTTGTCAGTGTCTTTGGGACTGCATTCCTTTCATGTGCCCATCTTTCCCACAATTATAGTAAAACATACTTTCTGGAGTTTGAGCTGGCCGAGGCGCCACACTGGGAGCCAGGGCGGGGTATTACTAACTGAAACCTGGGTGCCATCTCTGTCTCGCGTGATAAGCATTTGGAGACATCTCGTCAGTTTCTGCACTTCCATGGTTAAGGAATTGAGTTTGGAGCTGTTATCAGCAGAGATACATGGGTGGGTACCCCACCCCATAGCAGATGCAGTCGGATATAGGTCAGGCCCTGCTTTGCAGGCGTGGCCTTCATAAAGGACTGTTTTGAATTCCCGATCTCTCTCAACAGTTGCTTCCATTGTGGCATATCTTTTTCCTTGTCAGAGCACCTCATTGACTGTCAACCTCTGCCCTGAACTTCACTTGATGGGTCACCCTCAGTCACTCGGGTCGTAGCCACAGCTGTTGGTGCAGGTACCTCCCAGGTCGCCTTTTCTCAACTCCTCGAATTTCTCTCATTAACTCATCATAGGAGGGTGGGATTCCAGTCGATTTGCCAGGCGTAACTTGAAGCAACAGCAGTTCTGAGAAGGGGCAGACTTAAGGATTCTGTCCAGTCTGGTTCGGTCTAGTTCAATCGCTGGCAAACTACCCTTTCTGAGGCATTCTTGCAACAATTTTTCCAGCCGAGACATACACAGACAAAACTCCCTTGGTACTGTTGTGCATTTCTCTCCACCACAGGTCCTCATCAGAATCTGGGCTCCCATACACATTCTCCAAGGCCTCAAGATAGGCCTGTGCAGTCGGCCAGGGTTACTGGGCCCGCTAGGCACGGATGGTGCCAGGGCAGGACCTCGGAGGCTCTACTAACCCTCTTCGCTGCCCGAGCACTGCCATTCTAGCACTTGGGGGCAACATAGTCTATCCAGGTCTCCCAGTCATCCTCCCTTGGGGTGGGGAGGGTGCCAGAGAAGATCCTCAACCTTCGCTAAGAGTTGTGACTAATGGCAGGCAGAAATAGAGTCTGCATTGGTTCAGCCACCATACGGGCACTGGAGCAGAGAGGGTGTTGGGGAGGAACACCCCAGGTGGCAAGAATAGTTTCTTCAAGTCCTCCACAGTTTTCCCTCTCCCAGCAACCATTCAGCAAATTTCTCCTCAAAAGTTTCAGATAGTGGTGGGGCTGATTCCCCGCCGGTCTTTACTGTCCTTAGTTATCATCTCAAGCAGTGAGGGCTCCTCTGGGGTAATGGGTCTGTGGCACTTTGGAGCTATCTATGGGATCCTTAAACTCTACTAGGCCAGGAAAGTGTGGGTGAGCAGATTAGCATGCCGACCCACCACCACAGGGTTTTGTAAACCTTCCACCTTGGAAAGTACTCCTGCACAGTGTCCTGATGATACCCAGGGATGTCCAGGATAAGCATAGCATTTTGGGGTCGATCTCTCCTCCCCAGTACACCACTCCACCAGCCGGGTGCAGCCACTTCAGTCGGGCACCCATTTTTTCTTAACAGTGGTCCAGAATATGGCCACCAGAGGACACACAATCCCAGCGTGTGAGCCTCCAAGATGTAACCCCTAGATGGCGCTCATCCAGGGCTACTACCCCTGCCTGATTTGCCACTAACAGGTTGGGGGCCTGGATCCAATGCGTGGTGCCTCCACCCAGAGGTCAGGGTTTGCAATAGTTAAACTAACTTGGTCACAGCCCTCTGGGACACTGCAACCCTTTCTTCCCACTAGTTGGCCCACACAATATATCAGAATTACCTTCACAGTATACACTTACCCCCAGGTCTGGTTCCGGCACTGGGACCTCCTGTGAAATGAGATACAGTGCAACAATCACAGAACAGTACTTTAACATAGACAAATACCTCAGGCAGTATAACTTTGCTGAAACAAAGCAGCTCTGATTTATTTAGGGGATATAACAAGGACAGGGAAATCAGGTTAATTAGCTTATCACTCTAATAATCTACCTATGGCTCTGTGCACAGGCCTATCCCTATCAGTTACTGTCCCTGGGTACCCAAGCCCTAGTGGCTAGTCCAAACCGTGGCAGCTGGTAGGGGCCCTTTCACACAGAGAAAAGGAGAATTAAACAGTCAGCAGTACAGTAATTCCATTTGGATTTAATGTGGCAATCCAACAGGGAGCGACCCTGAATTAGTACTCACGACCTCCAAATAAGATAGGGTCCTTCAATGTCAGCCGGGCTCACTTGAGGTACAAACCTCTTCACACATCCATATAAAAGAAAGCACTATACCAGGCAGGCTGCATCTGTATCCCGATCGCAATTACTGCACAATACCCGGAAAACACACAGCAGATTCAGTTCTGACAGACCGAGTGTAATTTTCAGCAATTCCTCCAGTCTTCTACAGGGTGAGCCTGGTTTCTACTCTTCAGAGATCCTTTGATTCTTTTCACAGGACGGATTCAGTCCTAACAAGCTGCAGACGAACTCTGGGCCTTACACACGTTTTTGACTAAAACTGCACACTGAAAAGTACAGGGCTCCTTCCTTCTTCACTGCCAAAGCTCAACTGAACTCCAACCGACAAAAACGGGCACTTCCTTTGAGTTCCTCCCAGTTCTTGACTGGATTGGCTGTCACTCACAATAGACTGCTGCTGTTGGTCCAAAAGGCACTGAAGTCTAAACTACATCTCCCAGAGTCACTGCCCATACAATCCTCTTGTGGCTGGCTCAGACTATGAGTCCAAGTTCTGATTCGTCCAAGGCACCATTTTAGAGCTAGCTTACTCCCACACTGATTGGTCCAGTTCAGCAGTTCAAAACTAGAATGGGGAACTAGACACAGTTCTGACTGCAAAGAAAGCAGGTTAGACAAACTGTAATTTCATTATTACTCTAAATAATTTCTGGCAAACAGTTACATCTTTCAGATAGGTTCCCTTTGCACTCCTAGTGACTGCAAAATGAAGTGAATTGGCAGCAGCTTGAGTGGTACTCAATCAAAGAAACACACAGTCCCCATACAAACTAATTATGTCTGCAAGCAGACAGCTCTTAAAGAGACAGTACCAGAGGTTCTAAAAACACTCACTGATAAATGGCTTAAATGCCAAACACCATTCAGGCTTGGAGCATTCAAGCAAGCTCCTGGAAGTCTTTTGGGAACCCCCATTTGCAGGGGGGGTTACAAGAGTTTTACAGAGTTGGACACTGAAAAAATGGCATTCACCAAAGGGCCCCTGTTGGGGTGAGGTGGCTCATTGGGAGGATCCTTAACTTCAGGGTAGTCACGATACAGCCATTGAACGTCATACCTGCCCTTGTAATTGACAGCAAGGTAATGATCAAACCAGGTAAATCTCAAGGGGCAGACAGGATACACCCCAGGATCCTAGTGGAGCTAAAGAAACAGTTGGTGCTACTTGCATTTGTCTTTCAGGAGTCTTTCTAGACAGGTGGGGTTCCAAAGCACTAGAAATTGGCCAGTATGGTCTCAGGATTCAAGAAGGGAGCAAGGTGAGACCCAGACAACTACATACTGGTCAGCCTGACGTAAGTGCTGTGCAAGGTCTGGAGGCTATTATAGAGGGCAGCAGCACATGACTGAGGCCAAGGTTCTTGTCCAGTCTCAGTATGGCTTTATGAGGGGGTAGATCATGCCAAACCAGCCTAGTCACTTACTGTACTTTGAGGGTTGACCAGGGGTGGACTGGGGCAGGCCTATGGATGTAGTCTGTCTGACTCCTGCAAGGCTGTTGATACTGTGGTACATGACAGACTTCTGGGCAAAGCAAACCAGTGAGGTATACAAGAGACATACACACAGAGTGGACTGCTAAAAGGCATGGGGGCAGGAAGCGGAGGGTGGTGGAGGATCTGCATTACTCTGAGTGAAGAGGAGTGTTTGGTATCCCTCAGGGACTGGTGCTGGAGTCACTGCTCTTCAACATCTGTCTGGAGGTTGGGGTCTTCAGCACGCTGCTTAAGTTTGTAAATCACACTAAGCTGGACTTGGTTGTGGACTCGCTTGAGGATGGGGACAAACTTCAGGAGGACCTGGACAAGTTGGGCCTCAAATTCAATGTAACCAACTGTAGGTGCTAGACTTGGGAAGAAAAACAACATTAGGACTTGATGTGGTGTTCCTCTTTGCTACAGTTGAGGAGGAAAAGGACCTGGAATCATCTCGTAACTTCAGTTGTGAAAGTGGTTTATCAACTATGTATTCCTGATGTGGAAAGGTACAGTAGGTGAATCGAATGGTTTTGTGTCCTTAGAAGAAAGCAATAGGAATGCACAATCTTACTTTGAGAGGGCTCTTGCAGTAGGTAATTACATATAGGACTGACGCCAGCAGGCGGCAGGACCCCTCAGAAAAATTTCTAGCTAGCAGTTCCTGGCGGGGACCCTTCATGTCAGGCGTGCCCGGCTCAGAGCGTCGGTATAAAGGCGGTCCTGGGCGCCCGCCTTCAAGTTCTTTCCGCCCGTTAGCTCGTCAGCTCTCGCGGTAAAGTTCGTCTTCATCAGCCCTGTCTTCTGTTGGCTTTTACGAAAAATAGTTATTCTTATTTCAAGCGTCAGGTATATCGTCAGTGTATGTAGATCCATTACCTCCGAGCACAAAGCAAGTCGCGACTGTGCGCAGTCAACTGCCACACAAGGGCCATTTCGCAGTGCCTCTTCTGCCAGGCCCTGATCACCCGTCGAGCAAGTGCCAGCATTGCCTCAACTTCAACGCTGGCTACCCGTAAACGGCACCAACAGTCCCTGGAAGCCCATCCCTTAAGAAAAGATGTCTTCGATGGAGAAAGAGTTGAAAAAGTTGAGGCAGGCATCCACTTCCGAGGACATCGGAAAAGAAGGACAAGGAGAGGCACGGGGAAGTCCTCCTCTACCACGTCTCCCGCTGGGCGCGACTCAAATAACGTCCCCGGGGGACCGTTCGATAAAGCCTCAAGGTTTTGGAGGGCGTCGGCCTGCCCGTCTGGCTCCGCTCAGGCCTTGCGGCGCCTCTGGGTGAAGAGGCCTCTGTCCCGTGCGGCCTACTGGTGTGCGACTCCACTAAGTCGGACGTCAGCTCCTCAGGCGTCCGCATGGAGAGGGTCGATAAGATGCCCGACCCTCGGGCGGCACGACTGCTTCCCCGGACTGGGCCGATCCTTCCCTCAGCCGCCTCCGGAAAGGATCCCGTAAGCGGACGCTGGCTCCTCCGGCGCCTGCTGGGAACTGGCCCCTAAGCCTCGTTGGCTCCTCCAATGTCGTGGGCAGAACGGCGCGACCCCCACATCTGTCATACCCGGTTCCCGCAGCTTTCGCTGCCATCTGAGGAGCCTGAGTCAACCCAGCCTGAACCGAGTTTCTCCCTCCATCCCGGGTGATGCAGGGATCTTCCTCCTCCGTCAGACCCTCCTCCGATGGAACGGATCTGACGTCGGACCCCGGATGCCCGGCTCCGGCCGGTACCGCCGACGCCTGCACCACCGACGCTGGCAGGGATATCCCCCTTCCGTCGGGCGCCATCTCCGGGCCCATTAATATGGACCGCCCGTGAGGCTGCCGACCGGGTCATCTGCTCCGCAGCTCCCGGTACCCACCATCCTATCCAACGCCGCATACCTGGATCGGTAGTATCCAGCGCTACTGCACTGACGCTTGGTTCCTCCCAACGCCGCAGTACCACGCCACAATACCTGCAGCCGGGTTTCGATACTCGCTTCGGGTATAACCCGACGCCCTTTCCCCTCCTCCTCCACCTCCACCACCCCCACGGCCACCGGTGGACCTGCAGGAGACTCTGGCCTCTTGGTGGGCCGAGGCCAAGGCTCAACTCACCAAGGAGGTAGAGAGCTGCCTTACAACGACGGTGCTGCTACAGGCTCCCGTACGTCCGAGGCGGCACACTCCCTCACCACCTCCAGATTCCAGGGTTCTTCCCTCTGGATCCCGAGAGGGGCAAGACACGCGTTCCTGGGTACCACCCAAGGAACCCGTTCCTCCCCCTAGTCGTGTCAGGGAGTCTTTTTCTTCTTCTGCTTCTTCTTCTTCCTTCTCGGACTCTTCCGGCGGATGCTCGAGAAAGATGACGAGCCCGCTCTCTGTCTAAGCCCGGCCAAGGACCCCTCCGAAGTCTCCTCTGGAGGACCCATCCTTCACGAAGTTGCTTAGAAAAATCCAGCAAGTTCACCAGTGGCGCTCTTTGGAACCAGACCCTCAGCGGGTGAAACTCGCCGAGCATCTGGACCTGCCTGTGACAGCTCCAACCCTAGTGCCACCCTGGATAGAGCCTCACACCCACCTTGTCTCCACAATTTGGAAACAACTGTCGGCATTAGCCCCACTTCCTAGGAAGTCTAATAGGCTATACCAGGCTCCTGAGGGTGTAGATTATCTCGATTCTCACCCTCGTGCCAACTCAGTCGTGATTAGCGCTGCTCATGGCCGGTCGGCACATCCAAAGCATCTGAGCTCGTCTCCTCCGGATAAGGAATCTCGCCTTCTGGACCAGTTTTTTTTAAACTACTTTATTATTAATGATCAGCAATAGGAAGTACACATTTGGTATCATAGATAAATCATGCTGTTACAATAAATATGGAATCTCCACAAATATATTCTTCTTGACCTTCATATAAACTACAGTTCTATAAAAGCAAATCTTGATAAAGGAAAAATGCTTAAAAATAAAAACTTGATGGCATTTTCTCTTCTCTTTTTCTTTTGTTGAAATATAAAAGGAAGAAAAATTAAAATATTTTATAAATTATCCACTGTCTTTGTTACTTCTATGTATACCTGTGTGTGGTTCCGGTCTCACCTAGCCCTTGTTCTAACCCTTGGTATTAATTCAGTACCCCCTGGGTCTGTTGGGTTAAAATAGATGTTTCTTCTGTTTCCTCAGCCAGCTCCATGAAGGAAGCCACGTACCTTTAAGTTTATCGGATTGGAGTTTAAGATCAGCTGTCATTTTCTCCATCCGATATATTTGTTTTACTTGAACCGTCCACTCTTCCAATGTTGGTGGGTCAGTTAAGAGCCATTTATTTGTTATGGCCTTTCCTGCGGCTGCAAGGAGAATGCCCAGGAAGGATCTCTGTCTGTTATTGCTTTTCCTTTGGGGTCTTCCAACACAAGATGTGTGAAGTCAGGGTCTTCTGTCATATTGGCTAGTTTTTAAATCTGAGACCTAGCTCTGACCAGAATGGACTGATGATGGACAATCCCAAAAATATGATAATGGGTACCCATCCCCCACATCCATGCCAGCATCTATCTGAACTCTGTGTAGAGTAATGTTTTGTCGTGGTAGGGTTAAGAAAGTAGCAGGAGAGCACCTTCCATCAAAATTCTTTCAGTTGTTCGAGGCAGATGTATGAAAGTCACCTGACCAAACCAGATTCCATTCCTTAGGTGTAAGGTGGGTGCCTAATCCCTGTCCTCCTGATAGGCTGGGGGCCTCGTGTTTCTGTACATAGACCTGGGTCAGCCTAGATATAAATTTATTAGGGATTAGGCCCTCTGCTGCCTGATATATGGTCTGGACTATTGGGTGTGGCACCTGGTGTACCTCTTGTGGGTGTGACCCCTGTCTGAGAAATGACGTTACCTGGAGGTATTGAAAGAAATCTGTTCTTAGTATATTGAATTCTGTGGTCATTTGGGGCAAATGATTTAATAATTCCCTGACTGGTAAACTGAGAAAAGTATTTTAAGCTATGTAGTCTCCATTTATGAAAACTAATATCCAACCTAGGGGGCTGGAAGTTAGTACAATATGTTATCTGAGTTTTGTTGGTAAGGGAACCTTCAATCCTAATTCCCTTTTAACTTGTGCCCAGGTCCTATAAAGTTGTTTAGTCCATGGGTTGGTCACTGTCAGAGCAGAAGTATCTGTGAATGCTGTCTCAAAACCTGCCCTTGGGTGGGGGGACCCTGTCCACCCCTCAGTTCTTGGGATACCCAGATGTTCTTCGCATCCTGTTTTAACAACGGGATTCAAGGGGTAATCTGAGCCATTGGTAATATAATTTCAGGTTAGGCAAACCAAGCCCTACATTTTCTTTGGGCCTTTGTAGATCTGACCACCGTATTCTAGCTCGCTCACTCCCCCCATATAAATTGATGATGTGCCTTACATAACTGTGCCCAATCAGATCTGGATACTTTAAGAAGTAGGACCTGAACTAAAAATAAAGAATGGAGTAGAATGTTCATTCTCACTGTATCAAGTTTGACCCATGAGGGATAACGGAGCATCTCCCATCTTTTAGATCCGTTTGTACATTTTCAGCAGTGTCCCATAATTTAGTGAACATAGCTTGCTCAAGTGTAGTGGATATGTACTTCCAAATAGCGAATAGAGGTGGTTGTCCATTTAAATGGTACTAAGTTTGTCAATTCTGGTGTCCTAGTGCCACTGATCAGAACTACTACTACTTATTTTTTAACCAGGAGACACACTAAGCTGAAAGCTTGTTTACAGATGTGACCTGGGAGCACAAGAAAGTCAAGTGACTTGCTCAGGGTCGCACAATATGAAAGTGGGGCTGTGGGATTCAAACCCAGGTCTCCACCTCAGAGCCTTAAACCACTGTGCTATACTGCCTCCAACTATTCCTCCAGAACTACTTGTTTTTCCTTTGTTTATTTTGAAACCTGAGATGCGCCCATATCATTGTAGGATCTGGTATAGAGGCGGGTATATGCGTAGTGGGACCCCTCAAGTATAACATAGAGTCATGTGCATATAACTAGATGTGATTTTCTCCCCTCCCCACCTGAATCCCCAGCAGATCTGGGTGTGACCTAACCAGCGCTGCCAGGGGCTCAATGCTCAGGGTAAATAGAATTCGGGGACAGAGGGCATCCTTGTCTTGTACCACGTTTACTTAAAAAAGGTTCTGATGCGGCCCCATTAACCTTTACCCTAGCCGTTGAGGTTCAGTATAGAGATTTCAGCTAAGTGAGGAATTGGTCCTCAAAGCCATACTTCTGTACGATTGAAAACAAAAAGTCCCGTCCCAAGCAGTCGAAGGCCTTCTCTGCGTTGATTGTTATTGCAATTTGGGTCTCTTTCATTTGGGTGCCGTAATGTACTATATTTAGGTGGCCTTGAATACTATCTATTATCTAACGTGTTGGCATGAACCCCGTTTAATCTGGGTGAATTAAATCTAGGATAAACGTGTTATTTCTATTTGCTAACATTTTTATTAGTATTTTTGGGTCTACATTTAGTAGAGATATAGGGCGGTAGGACCCACAGTTATCTTGTGGTTTATCTGTCTTTGGGATAACTGTTATGAATGCATTTTGCCAAGACTCCGGTAAATCACCCTCTTCCTTGCAGGAATTGAATACCTGGGCCAGCAAAGGGGCGAGCTAATTTCTAAATGTTCTGAAAAATTCCACGTTAAAACCATCTGGCCCGGGGATTTTCCACGGGTACCCCCTGGATGCAAAAGTTTTTTCTGCACGCTCTGTTCTCGTGATCCTCCAATTTGTTCTGGATCTCCCGTTCTCGAGCGAGGAGGAACAACAGAGTGCGGTCATGGTGGCCTACTGTGTCTGTGAGGTCTCTGATCACTTGTTCAGCCTCGGTGTTTTGCTTTTCGATTTTCTTTAAATCAGACCTGAGATCTGCTACTAAAGATTTAATACGGAGAACCGTTTTGTTGATTCCATCTAATTTAGTGAGAATTAGTGATTGTTCCTTTGGGGTCAAACCCTCCTCCCTGCCGTCAGAGCTCATTGCAGGCAAATCAGGATTTTCCAGTGAAGGTAGGGCCATCTGTTATCGCTGTCCATCAGGTTCTGTAACTTTGCTGCCTGAGTCTGGTGCCTTTTATTTCGGTTTGTCGCCATCCTCTATTCCTTATTTACTTGAAATCTCAAAATTAAATGGATTTTGGGGTCTTGTTTTACTGATTTATTTGCCCACTGCTCCCAGAGCTCAATATTCAAGTGGCCATCAGACCTGTGACGCCACCGAAGTCCTGTTTTAAATTGTTTTGTATTTATTAGCACTTTGTGCACATGGACACTGAGCATTTTGTATTCCATGCATTTTTAATACAGTTCAGGCAAGCAGTAGCCAATTGGGCAAGTTAAGATGAGTCACATGACCATGTTCAAACATGTATAAAACAGCTTTGCTTGTACTTTGACCTCTGATGAAGCACCTGGTTGAAGGTGTGAAATGTTAGATTATACCAGTGTCTGTGCCCCGTTGTCTTTACCACAGTTATATGCTGAACCTTGCACCTTAATAAAACAGGCACACACAGAACAGAGTTGGAGTGTGTTTTTGTACTGAGACTGGGGTGACTGCTATCTCTACCTTGTTTTTGTGAATCTACAGGCCTGGGATCATATTAGACAAGGAGCAAGACAAGCAGCTCATATCTATTGTTGATAGAACCGGCAGAATACAGTAGAATGCTGGGGTGCATCAGAAGTGAGATAACCAGAAGGAGAAGTGTGTTTTTGAGTGTCATGTGCAAGATTTCCATGGAACAATGTTTTTTACTTGGCACAAGGAATTGCGCTAAATGAGCCTTTAAAAGCAGCCAAAATGTGAGCACATCACATTTTTACGCTGCGTGGAACTCTGCAGACGGTTGCTATCATTCTTTGTATGAGCACTGTGGAAGCAAGTGACTGGATTGCTCTACAGTGTGCTTCCACAGTGCTGTGGCACAGTTCCAGTCCGTTGTGTTTTAGCGGCCCTTCCTGTCCGCTGGCCGCATAAACACACTCCCTTCGTGGGGCATTACTTTTTCTTCCACAACTGCAGAAGTGATGGCCGCCGTGACCAAAATGGCTGCTGAATCAAACTGCGCATGCATGAGTATCACGCATGCGCAATTCTGTCATGGCCACCATCTTGGGTACAGCAGACTTTGGCATGGCGAGAGCTCCGAGTATTCTTTTACTTGGTCTCATCGCTCTGATCAGTTGTACTGGCTCTGACCAGAACTTGTTCTTAGGGGTGTGAGTGAGCACTGCACTTTCTGTTTTGTGTAGGGCGAATTGCAGAGCAGGGGAAGTGATCTTACACTTTAAATGGCCTTTGTCAGACCCCATCTGGAGTATTGCATGCAGTTTTGGCTCCTCAATTAAAAAACAACATTTAGCATTTGTTGTTAGGATGCCAGAAGAATAGTATGCTGGGGTGGATAAAGGGTGAACAGCAAAGCAGGAAAATTGAATTTTGCATTTTACAGGCTTGGTCAGGCCCTGCCTTGAATTACTGCATGCAGTTTTGGTGTCCTCAATGCAAAAAAGAACACGGAGGCAGTCGAGAGGGTGGCATACATGGCCACTAACAAGAGTTCCTGTGCTGGGGGACAAAAACTCTGAGGAGAGGCTGGAGGCTGTTAAAATGTACACCTTGAAGAAAAGGAATCTGAAAGAGGACATGCTATTAGTCTTCCGCATATGCAAGGGTATTAACAAGATGGAAGCTGAAGATGTTTTGACCTGGTGCCCTCCTGCAGCAGGATGTGGGAAAATGCCCTGAAGCTCATAGGTGCTAAATTTAGACACAACATTAGGAGCCACAGTTTCTCCCAGAGAGCAGGAAACCAGTGGAACAACCTCCCAGTGGAGAAAGTTGACATGAAGACAGTACAGGCTAGCCAGCCCGGTGGGCGCTGAGGGTTGAGGCGCTGAATGTCACACTGCGCCACGCCAACGACCCGGTTCAGGGCGAGCCCAGGCCACCAGGGGAGAGAGGATCGGCATCCGAGGACTGCTCCTCCTCTCGGGAGGGGTCCAGGGTAGCCTGCACAGCAGCGCTCCCCGTGGAGACCGCGCCACTGCAGCATAGGGCTCACAAGCGGGAAGACTTAAGCAGCTGCCTTCTGGATGTGAGTGGAGCACCCACGTCACGGACTGGCAGCATGGTATGTCCCACGTCTGGGGTGTAAACTCTACATAAAAGCCCCACCAGCCCGGATAGGCGACGGCCATCCCAGTGCCGAACTGCCACATGCCCAGCACTGGAGCCCTGCCACTGCCCTTTCAGTCTCCTCGGGCCCTTCATCCCCCTCGGGGCTCGTGGAGAAAGTAACGCCCTTGAAGATGACAGGGTTCACAGTGGGCGGTAGAGCAGCATAGGTGAGCGGAGAAGCCCGAGAGAGTTCCGGTGCCTGGGGGAGATAAACAGAATTGAAAAAAAGAAAAAAAAAAAAAAACAGTACAGGCCTTTATGGTAAGCCTGGACAAATATCTTGTTTACCAAGGGAATCACCATGAAACCTGGGCAGCAGAGTGGGAAGTTAATTCCTTTAAACTGGTTCCAGTTTGCATAGCATACTTATTTTATCTCTGCTTGTGAAGTTTGGGGTGGGGGGGAACAGAAATGATAGACCTAGAGTCACTTCTGACCTTACGTCATGGTGTTTATGACTGGCAAACACACACAGACTGAAGTAGCACACTAGTACTGAACAGTACTGTGTGACTACTAAACGATGAGCTGCCCCATCCCACCACTGTGCTCCAGGGCACTCAGTGAGGATGTTTTTTGTAAGATGTTTTATTCTTGTTGCTGATTAATGTTTTTTACATTTGCACATGTTCATGTCTGTGTACTTTTTTGATTGAATATATACATGTTGTGATTATCTTGTAAATTTATATCTGCTGCTGTTCTGTACCATGGCCTGGGTCGTGACTGAAAAAGCAACCTACAATA
The DNA here is from genome assembly GCA_016271365.2 of Neoceratodus forsteri. Taxonomy (NCBI): domain Eukaryota; kingdom Metazoa; phylum Chordata; order Ceratodontiformes; family Ceratodontidae; genus Neoceratodus; species Neoceratodus forsteri. Next base: position 1,317,663,445 of record CM057455.1, on the reverse strand, counting down.
TGCCTCAGTGCACTTTACCCGGTAGCCAATCAAGAAATCAAAGGAAGCTCTACAGTCCCACAAGCTGTGTGCATTTGCTTGTGAGTGCAGGGCTAGTAATTACATTTTGCAGGTTGTGCATGTATAGATATAATTATGGGCCTGTGATGGTTTCTTTCTGAAGGTCCTACACATATAAACTCCTTCCGTTGCAACTGCAGAAAACTTTGCTATCTATAACACAATAAATTGCAGCCCCCTGGTCATGATGGTTAACCAGGGGTCAACCTTAACTTTTTTTTGCACTAGTCAGCTGGACAGGTTGATTAAAAATTACACTAGCCTGCAAATGGTTACACTAGCCACAATAATAATAGTAAATTGTGATCGGTTATACAGGAAAGATGCACGCCAAGAAATACTCTGATTATTTCATATTTATCCTGCTCCCACGCTGCTTCCTGCCACAGCAAAAAGACTGCAATCCAATCACACGCAGTGTGTACCCCCACTGTTTTTCATGTGCCCCTTGCTTCCTCTTCCTTCACCCCCTCCCCACCAAACCAGAGGATACAATAATAGCAAATGTTCAGTCGAGCAGTTCTAGCTGTGCACACACAATAACGATCATCATCATGCACCTCACCACAGTCCTAACCTGACCTGCAGGGCAATGTACAGAGTCAGGCAGATAAATACACTGTCATCCCCCACCTTGTGATTAACCAGACCTGCACTTCTGAAAGTTTTCTTACACTGCAAAGTGAGGCACAAAAGTATTAATTTAACATGCTCTGCCCTGGTGTAACCCCCCTGCAAATGGGGGTTCCCAAAAGACTTCCAGGAGCTTGCTTGAATGCTCCAAGCCTGAATGGTGTTTGGCATTTAAGCCATTTATCAGTGAGTGTTTTTAGAGCCTCTGGTACTGTCTCTTTAAGAGCTGTCTGCTTGCAGACATAATTAGTTTGTATGGGGGGACTGTGTGCTTCTCTGAGTACCACTTGAGCTGCTGCCAATTCACTTCATTTTGCAGTCACTAGGAGTGCAAAGGAACCTATCTGAAAGATGTAACTGTTTGCCAGAAATTATTTAGAGTAATAATGAAATTACAGTTTGTCTAACCTGCTTTCTTTGCAGTCAGAACTGTGTCTGCTAGTTCCCCATTCTAGTTTTGAACTGCTGAACTGGACCAATCAGTGTGGGGTAAGCTAGCTCTAAAATGGTGCCTTGGACGAATCAGAACTTGGACTCATAATCTGAGCCAGCCACAAGAGGATTGTGTATGGGCAGTGACTCTGGGAGATGTAGTTTAGACTTCAGTGCCTTTTTGGACCAACAGCAGCAGTCTATTGTGAGTGACAGCCAATCCAGTCAAGAACTGGGAGGAACTCAAAGGAAGTGCCCAGTTTTGTCGGTTGGAGCTTCAGTTGAGCTTTGGCAGTGAAGAAGGAAGGAGCCCTGTACTTTTCAGTGTGCAGTTTTAGTCAAAAACGGTGTAAGGCCCAGAGTTCCGTCTGCAGCTTGTTAGACTGAATCCTGTCCTGTGAAAAGAATCAAAGGATCTCTGAAGAGTAGAAACCAGGCTCACCCTGTAGAAGACTGGAGGAATTGCTGAAAATTACACTCGGTCTGTCAGGAACTGAATCTGCTGTGTGTTCTCCCGGTATTGTGCAGTAATTACATCGATACAGATGCAGCCTGCCTGGTATAGTGCTTTCTTTTATATGGATGTGTAAGAGGTTTGTGTACCTCAAGTGAGCCCGGCTGACATTGAAGGACCCTATCTTATTTGGAGGTCGGAGTACTAATTCAGGGTCGCTCCCTGTTGAATTGCCACATTAAATCAAAATGGAATTACTGTACTGCTGACTGTTTAATTCTCCTTTTCTCTGTGTGAAAGGGCCCCACCAGCTGCCACGGTTTGGACTAGCCACTAGGGCTTGGGTACCCAGGGACAGTAACTGATAGGGATAGGCCTGTGCACAGAGCCATAGGTAGATTATTAGAGTGATAAGCTAATTAACCTGATTTCCTGTCCTTGTTATATCCCCTAAATAAATCAGAGCTGCTTGTTTCAGCAAAGTTATACTGCCTGAGGTATTTGTCTATGTTAAAGTACTGTTCTGTGATTGTTGCACTGTATCTCATTTCACAGGAGGTCCCAGTGCCGGAACCAGACCTGGGGGTAAGTGTATACTGTGAAGGTAATTCTGATATATTGTGTGGGCCACTAGTGGGAAGAAAGAGTTGCAGTGTCCCAGAGGGCTGGCACCAGTTAGTTTAACTATTGCAAACCCTGACCTCTGGGTGGAGGCACCCGCCATTGGATCCAGGCCCCTCAACCTGTTAGTGGCAAATCAGGCAGGGTAGTAGCCCTGGGATAGCCATCTGGAGTTACATCTTGGAGGCTCACCGCTGGGATTGTGTGTCCTCTAGTGGCCATATTACGAACCACTGTTAAGAAAAAATGGGTACCTGAGCAGAAGTGGCTGTGCACCGGCTGGTGGAGTGTGTACTGGGAGGAGATCGAATTTCAAATGCTATGCTTATCCTGGACATCCCTGGGTATCAATACGGACACTGTGCAGGGAGTACTTTCAGGTGGAAGGTTTACAAAACCCTGTGGTGGTGGGTCGGGACATGCTAATCTGCTCCACCCACACTTTCCTGGCCCTAGTAGAGTTTAAGATCCCATAGATACTCCAAAGTGCCACAGACCATTACCCCAGAGGGAGCCCTCACTGCTTGGAGAGTGATAACTAAGGACAGTAAAGACCGAGGGAATCAGCCCCCACCACTATCTGAAACTTTTGAGGAGAAATTTGCTGAATGGTTGCTGGGAGAGGGAAACTGTGGAGGACTTGAAGAAACTATTCTTGCCACTAGGGTGTTCCTCCCCAACACCCTCTCTGCTCCAGTGCCCGATAATGGTGGCTGGAACCAATGCAGACTCTTATTTCTGCACCTGCCATTAGTCACTCTTCCACCAGGTTGAGGATCTTCTCTGGCACCTCCCCACCCCCCAGGGAGGATGACTGGAGACCTGGATAGACTATGTTGCCCCCCAAGTGCTAGAATGGCAATGCCTGGAGTAAAGCTAAGAGGGTTAGTGAGAGCCTCCGAGGTCCTGCCCTGGCTACCATCCGTGCTAAGCGGGCCAGTAACCCTGAAGCGACTGCACAGGCCTATCTTGAGGCCTTGGAGAATGTGTGTAAGGAGCCCAGATTCTGATGAGGACCTATGGTGGAGAGTAAGAAATGCACAACAGTACCAAGGGAGTTGTTGTCTGTATGTCTCTCGGCTGGAAAAATTGTTGCAAGAATGCCTCAGAGGGGTAGTTTGCCAGCCGATTGAACTAGACCCGAACCAGACTGACAGAAATCCTAAGTCTGCCCCTTCTCAGAACTGCTGTTGCTTGAAGTCACGCCTTGGCAAATCGACTGGAATCCTCCACCTCCTATGATGAGTTAATGAGAGAAATTCGAGGAGTTGAGAAAGGCGACCTCGGGAGGTACCTGCACCAACAGCTGTGGCTACGACCCGGTGACTGAGGGTGACCCATCAGAGTGAAGTTCAGGGGCAGGAGGTTGACAGTCAATATGGGTGCTCTGACAAGGAAAAGATATGCCACAATGGGGTAACTGTTGAGAGAGATCCGGGAATTCAAAACATAGTCCATGAAGGCCACGCCTTGCAAGTACGGGCTCCTGACCTATATCCCGACTGCATCTGCTATGGGGGTGGGGTACCCACCCATGTATCTCCTGCTGATAACAGCTCCAAACTCAATTCCTTAACCATGGAAGTGCAGAAACTGACGAGATGTCTCCAAATGCTTATCACGCACAGACAGAGATGGCACCCAGGTTTCCAGTTAGTAATACCCCGCCCTGGCTCCCAGTGTGGCGCCTCGGCCAGCTCAAACTCCAGAAAGTATGTTTTGTTATAATTGTGGGAAAGATGGGCACATGAAAGGAATGCCAGTCCCAAAAGACACTGACAAAGTTGCATATAGGCTGGCAAGGAGAGCTTCGGTATTAGAAATTCAGTGGTTAAGAGGTGCATCTACATGATCCCAGTGAGGCACCAAAAATGCTAATCATCGTCCTTTGTGGCAAGGTCAGTTGCCCAGGCCCCTCACTACCGCCTCTCCAGACTGGTCCAGAATAGTGGGTCCTCCATGGAGACCACTGTAAAGGTGAATGGAGTGTCTACAAGAGCTGTATTAGACAGTGGCCCCAAGTGACAATTATGTTCCAGGATTGGTATCAGAAGCATTTGTCAGAAGTCCTTTACAACCATTAGAGGACTGCATGTATGGGGGTTAAGTGAAGGCCTACCCCTATTCGGGTATATCCGAATTTGGCTGTCTTTCCCCACCTCCGTGGCTGGAGTGGCGAACAAGCAGAGACCCTAGCTCAGAGTGTGTCCCCACTGGACTGTAAGTGATGGTGTCCCTTTGTTGATTGGAACAAATGCTCATGTTCGGAAGGCTGGCACAGTTGTGTATGAAAACAGGGGTCAAAGACTAGTAGAGCTTAAGAGTTCCGCTTTAATTAAGAAGGCCTATGAGGCACAGAGAGATGCTAGAAAAACAGAACCAGAGGAACCGGCCGGAATTGTATGGAAGAAGGATCCTGAGTCTCTGATCCTGGCGCCAAATGCCCAGTGTACCTACAGGAGAGGTCCGATCAGAAAGGATGTTAAGAATAAAATATTAATGTTGATGCACCAGGCGTATGGAAAATTGCCAGAGGGACTGCTGGTCAAGCCTAGTATTTTGCCCGCTAGAGCCCTGCTTATGCCAGAAGGGTAATGGTCCAAGTTCATGTGTCTGAAAGCATTCGAGTAAACAGAGGTTGCATCCCACATGCATTGTGCAGACACTGCAGCTACCCAGCAGCAAGAGTTCAAGGAAGAATGACAGAGTAATTCTGACTTTGTTTGATTTCGCGACTCCCCCGCCAGCTGAATGAAAGTGAGGATCAGTGAGAAGCTTGCCCAGAGAGACCAGGTGTTTTCTTTAAAGGAATGGGATGTAGGATGCGTGCAAGGAGCTGAGCACAATATCCGCTGCATGACGAAGACCATTTTCATTAAGAGGTCTCACGCCTGGCACCTGCTGACATAGATGATGTGAGACAGCATCTGCAAGAAGATGTTAGCTGCTGGTGTAATACAAGAATCCAGAAAGCCCTTATGCTTCCCCATTGTGGTAGTGAGGAAAAAGAATGGAACAGTAAGGATGTGTGTGGATTATCGCACTTTAAACGGCGGGACTATCCCTGATCAGTACACAATGCCCCGCATTCAGGATGCTTTGGACTGCCTAAGCGGGAGCAAGTGGTCTCTGTGCTGGATCTCCGTAGTGGGTACTACCAGATCCCGATGGCCCCAGAGGACCGTGAGAGAAGACGGCCTTTATCTGTCCGCTTGGCTTCTATGAATTCATGAGGATGCCTCAAGGTTTCAGGTGCCCCAGCCACTTTTCAACGATTATGGAGCGTGCAGTGGGACATGAACTTACTAGAGTGCCTGGTATACCTAGATGATGTTATTTGTTTGGCAGCTCACTGGAGGAACATGAGAGCAGATTATTTAAGGTATTGGACCGATTGGAGGACTTTTTGGCCTTAAACTGTCCATTGATAAGTGTCAATTTTTCAAACATCAGGCAATAGGGACATAGTATCCACTGAGGGAATAGAGACCGACCCAAGTAAAGTTGAGGCCTTGACCACCTGGCCACAACCCAAAATCTAAAAAGAACTGCAAAGATTCCTGGGATTCTGTGGTTATTATCGGTCGCTCATCAAGGACTATTCAAGAGTGATCGCCCTTTACTTAACCTTACTCAAGGGTATCCTCAACCCACAAAAATACCAAAGTCAGAGGCCCCTCAAGACTGAAAGAGTATTTTCATCCGAGTGAAGTATTTAGTCTGCTGACTCCTTGATTGTGAGACTGCTTTTTCATGAGATCATCATATATCAACTTACCCATGCTCCAGTGCTGGCCTATGCCGATCCAAGAAAACCTTACGCCCCGGCACACTGATGCTAGCTTGGTATGGTTAGCTGTATACCAAAAGGCCAGAATGGTTTTACATCAGTGGCCTGCCAGTAGAAGCCTGGACCCCATCCGAAAAGAACTATCCTGTACATAAGTTAGAGTTCCTAGCTTTGAAGTGGGCTATTGTTGACCAATCATGAGTACTTGTATGGGCTAAAATACTAGTAAAACTGACAATAATCCTTTGACCTATGTGCAGAGACTCAGCTAAGTTGGATGCCACGGCCATAGGTGGCTTTCTACGTATCTACATATGACTATGCTCTATGAATACCGAGCAGGTCTGAACCACATAGATGCTGATGCTCTCTCCGGGGCCTGTTCCCCAGAATGATTGGGTCCGACTGGTGAACCTGATATTCTGCACTCTGTCGAAGTTTGACAGGGAGGAACAAATGTCCACGACGCAGTGGACTGTACAGTGGATTGCTTGGACCCTCTGAGAATTGCATACCTGCTGCTTGATTGCCACTTTTCTGCAATGGACATTTGGTGCACTCGCCTCAGCTGGACAATGTATTGGTGGGCTCAACTCGCTGATCCTAAGGATCAAAGCAGCTTAGAAGCCCTCATGCAGGAAAAGATGTCCAAATTACTCCACTGATTTGAGAACTGCACTGTTATACAAAGAAGGTCCCAAGTTGAAACTGATCAATAAACTGTTATACAGAGAAACAGTAGACAGAGGGGGAGTAGACAAACAACAACTAGTGCTGCCCACTGCCTTCGAGACTCAGTACTGAGGTCCTTGCACAACCACATGGGCACCTTGGCAGGACAGAACACTTGACTTGGTGGGAGATCCAGGACTCTATTGGCCTAAGATGGGGCCGATGTGGAGCAACACATTCAATCCTAGAATGCTGCTTTTACAGAGGAAAAGCTTTTGTCTCTGAGGGCTGCCCTCAACATCACCACTAGTGCAACTTCCATGGAGCTGGTCTGTATTGATTTTCTGAGTTTGGAGTCAGATCAAAGCAGTATCAGTAATGTGCTGGTGGTCACTGACCATTTCACGAGATATGCCCAAGCTTTCCCACCAAAGACCAGAAAGCATCCACTGTAGGCCAAAGTACTTTAGAAAACTTTTTGTTCACTATGGGCTCCACAAAGAATCCATTCTGATCAAGGGAGAGAGACTTCTGGAGAGTCGCCTGATGTAAGAGATGCTTTCTGGGGAGTGCAAAGTCCAGAACCACTCCTTTTACTACTCCTGGGACCTACAGCCTGGAACGTTTAACCAAGACTACAGATATGCTAGGCACTTGCACCCAAAGGACAAGCCTAGATGGAGCCAATAAATTAGCACTTCTGGTACATGCTTATAACTGCAATTAAAAGTGATGCTACTGGATTCCTCCCCACTTGATGTTTGGAAGAGAAGCTCGACTACCAGTAGATGTGTGTTTTGGGGTCTCTCCTGATGGGGTTCAAGCTGACAAATTATTTATAGTATGTGCAAAAGTTAAAGGGTCTGCTAACTCACAAGGCACTAATCCGGCTCTCAAAACCATATTATTGCCAAAAGAAATCTGGCCAACAAAGAAAGGCATGATAAAAAGGTGAAAGCACGGAACTCCAGGAGGGAGATCGGCATTGCTAAGAAATCTGGGACTGCATGGCAAGCACAAGATTGCTGACCGATGAGCACCATTCCTCACATTGTAGTGGGCAAACTAGATGATCTGCCACAGTGTACAAAGTAAGGCCTGAGAATAATTCAAAAGATGTAAAACAATACATAGAAATCATTTACTGCCCATTGGACAAATCTTAATTGAGTCTGGATCCCTAGAAGATGCCCCTCTGACCCAGTGACTAGAGCTGCTCAAGAAAAGATCAAGAAAGTCTGCACCTACAGAAGCAAAGTTAAAGTGTTCCTCCACAAGTCCCAGTTGAGCATGACTGTCCAGTCCATATCGGAAGAAAGTGAGAGTGACTTGAAATACTATCCTTCTTACTAACTGAGTCAATTGTTCGGGCAATCCCCAGTCAATACTGGAGACAAAGCTGGGCCTTCTGGACTGTCTAAGCTCCCAGCTTCGGCTCCTGGAGCTAATGCTTCCCAGAAAGTGAAGTGCAAAGCATCAGATCAGATGAAATGGAACATGTGCATGGTTGAACTGTTTGAGCTTTCAGGGAGGAAAATGATAGATTGGGGCAGACTGAGATACACCTGAACAAGAAGAGTATTTTGAGTGCCCGACAGTCCACTGCCAGTGTCCGAAGCTCATACGAGCCAAATGTTGTGGACTCAGAAACTGTAACTCCTGAGCTGACAGTGCCCCATGTTCTAGCCTCTACCCCCATGGGAGACTCTGACAAGTGAGGATAATGCTGAAAATGAGGCTCAGAGTGCAGAGACTATATAAATAGTTCCCCAGAAAGACTGGTCGGCTGTAAAGCCTGTGGGTGCACCTCGAAGCAGTGATTCACTTGGGGCCTTGTGGACTATTTCCTCATCGTTGTCCATAAATATGTATGTGTCCCCGAGCTCACTGCCCAAACTGAGCATCAGTGCTCAACTCAAGTTACTTGTGTTCCCTTTCTATATGGTGCCTTGCCCCATCCAGCCTCCAAGGTAACTGATAGGGAAGGCCTCTCCAGGTAAGGTTTCATGCACAAGAGGTACAACTTGAGTTATGGGTACAATGTGTATGTAATACTGTGTAAAGAGTGACGACTGCAATACCAGCACGTGTTCTTGGTAAAAATGATATATTGACTGATGATTACATGTGCGAGCCTAATGCAAATGTATATGGTTGCAGTTGAACTTATGGGATTACTGCTTGACGCGGACGCTAGCTTTCCCAGGCTAGGAGGGTGTAACTTCGCAAATGGGGGTTCCCAAAGACTTCCAGGGAGCTGCTTGAATGCTCCAAGCCTGAATGGTGTTTGCACTTAGCCATTTATCAGTGAGTGTTTTAGAGCCTCTGGTACTGTCTCTTTAAGAGCTGTCTGCTTGCAGACATAATTAGTTTGTATGGGGGACTGTGTGCTTCTCTGAGTACCACTTGAGCTGCTGCCAATTCACTTCATTTTGCAGTCACTAGGAGTGCAAAGGGAACCTATCTGAAAGATGTAACTGTTTGCCAGAAATTATTTAGAGTAATAATGAAATTACAGTTTGTCTAACCTGCTTTTTTGCAGTCAGAACTGTGTCTGCTAGTTCCCCATTCTAGTTTTGAACTGCTGAACTGGACCAATCAGTGTGGGGTAAGCTAGCTCTAAAATGGTGCCTTGACGAATCAGAACTTGGACTCATAATCTGAGCCAGCCACAAGAGGATTGTGTATGGGCAGTGACTCTGGGAGATGTAGTTTAGACTTCAGTGCCTTTTTGGACCAACAGCAGCAGTCTATTGTGAGTGACAGCCAATCCAGTCAAGAACTGGGAGGAACTCAAAGAAGTGCCCAGTTTTGTCGGTTGGAGCTTCAGTTGAGCTTTGGCAGTGAAGAAGGAAGGAGCCCTGTACTTTTCAGTGTGCAGTTTTAGTCAAAAACGTGTAAGGCCCAGAGTTCCGTCTGCAGCTTGTTAGGACTGAATCCGTCCTGTGAAAAGAATCAAAGGATCTCTGAAGAGTAGAAACCAGGCTCACCCTGTAGAAGACTGGAGGAATTGCTGAAAATTACACTCGGTCTGTCAGGAACTGAATCTGCTGTGTGTTCTCCCGGTATTGTGCAGTAATTGCATCGGATACAGATGCAGCCTGCCTGGTATAGTGCTTTCTTTTATATGGATGAAGAGGTTTGTGTACCTCAAGGAGCCCGGTTGACATTGAAGGACCCTATCTTATTTGAGGTCGTGAGTACTAATTCAGGTCGCTCCCTGTTGAATTGCCACATTAAATCAAATGGAATTACTGTACTGCTGACTGTTTAATTCTCCTTTTCTCTGTGTGAAAGGGCCCACCAGCTGCCACGGTTTGGACCAGCCACTAGGGCTTGGGTACCCAGGGACAGTAACTGATAGGGATAGGCCTGTGCACAGAGCCATAGGTAGATTATTAGAGTGATAAGCTAATTAACCTGATTTCCCTGTCCTTGTTATATCCCCTAAATAAATCAGAGCTGCTTGTTTCAGCAAAGTTATACTGCCTGAGGTATTTGTCTATGTTAAAGTACTGTTCTGTGATTGTTGCACTGTATCTCATTTCACAGGAGGTCCCAGTGCCGGAACCAGACCTGGGGGTAAGTGTATACTGTGAAGGTAATTTGATATATTGTGGGCCACTAGTGGGAAGAAAGGTGCAGTGTCCCAGAGGGCTGTGACCAAGTTAGTTTAACTATTGCAAACCCTGACCTCTGGGTGGAGGCACCCGCCATTGGATCCAGGCCCCTCAACCTGTTAGTGGCAAATCAGGCAGGGGTAGTAGCCCTGGGATAGCGCCATCTAGGGTTACACTAACAACAGATTTTTCATAACAGTGTCCTTCATCAGTCAAGGGAAGCAGTATACAGTCATGATGCTGTACTACCTGTCTTTCCATATAGGATGATCTATGCACACCAGGAATACCTTTTAACCTTTCAAATTATATATTTTACCAAGGTTTTGTACCATACATGCTCCAGAGCATTGTTTTTAGGGTGAAATGACATGCTGGGTGGTATAAGGTGGGACTGCATGGATGGCATTGACTGGTGTGATCCATTAAGAGGGCTGTGGACCCCTACACCAGTCAGTAATGGCAGCTACAGTATGGGTCTATGGATGGCCATTTCAGAATCTACCTAGTCTGCAGTGGTGTTCAGAGAAAGTATAGAGTGGACAGACCACCTGGCTGGGCAGACTGTGTATATATCATAGCATTCTGTCATTGCAGTGCTGGATACGGACACTCAGAAGGTTGGGAGATGAGGCACACTGGTCTTAATATTGTGGGACAAATCAAAGACAAGTTCAGCAGACTGGAAGCTAGTGACTTAACCACTCTACCTTTGATCTAGCTGAATGTCCTAACAACTGAGGCCCTGTCCGCACTACACTGCTCAGACCCCATAACGGAGAGAAATCGTTACAGCCGGGGAGCGGTACAGTGTGTCCACACTGCAGCAGTGACTGGTACGAGACCGGTACCGCCAGTCCACACCTCGGGAACCGGCGACTGTTACCGTGGCGCCCAGTCCCACAGTGCAACTTGCGCTGCGCTATGGGCCCTGCAGGGGACCGTTACCACCTGTCCACACTACCGCCGGTAACGTTACCGAGGCGGGACCAGTTTCATATTCATTGTTGAAACCACCCTTTGTGTGGTTTCATCAACGTAGGTGAAAACGCCTTCTGTAACGCTACAGGTGAAACGCAAACCATTGCAGTAACAGTTTGGGCACTCTGTAATGTCACAGAGGCGAGGTGGACAGGGCCTGAGTGATAATGACTCACATCAAGTCTTTGTTGGACCCCTCTTGAACTGCCAGATAACTGCAGCTCTTAATGAGCTGCTAATCACACCAGGCCACCTGGAACACTGAGGAAGATTAGCAAAAGGACTATACCCTGTTAAAGCAGGGACTTTTTTAACTTCATTAACAGCCATGAAAAACCTGCACTAGTCAAGATGGACAAGTAGAAGGTTAGTTGCACTAGCCCTGGCCAATTTGCACTAGGTTCAGGGCTAGTAAAACAATGTTAAGGTTGAACCTTGTGGTGAACAGAGATTTTATAACATGTAGAGATATGTTAGTAAATCTGTAATCCCCTGATTTTTACAGCCATGTAATATATGAATAAGCCTCAATAATACCATATGAAGTTATACAAAAAAGTCCCAGTAATACGTCACTACTCTCAATAATACTATCTTGAAAAGTGGTATCGTTTTTGCTGATACTACTACAGTTCTAAGGTAATCTCCAGCTGTAGTATTATCAATGGATCCATATAGTACAAAAAATAACAGAAAGATAAGTGTTTTACAAGGCAGTAATACCATCTCGAGGTTTTGGGGACTTATGGACCTCTCAAGCTTCACTCTCGAGAAAGGACTGCTGTGTGACTGAACTTCTCTGCTGGGACTAAAGTAGAAGCACTTTTGTATCTGGACCTTTAATTTAGGGTGAAAAACTAACATACAAAAACAAAAAAAAAAAGTGTGTGTTTGGGTTAACTGAACTGAATGGGTAACTGAAAAGTCATCTAGGTGTAAATCTCAGGTGACTGAAAGGACTTAACTGCTGTGAGGTTTAAATTACTTGTAGAAAGATCTGGTAAGTAGGGGAGGGCTTAGCTAGAAGGAAGCTACATTTAAAGACTGCCTTAGAAAGATTCTGCTAAGAGCCTTGCAGAAGACAACAGGAGAAAGGACTGCTGTGCGACTGAACTTCTCTACTGGGACTATATTGCCCTCCTTCCCTCCCTCCACTCAAAGCTAGTTCTATTTTTATAGGCACAGGATTTGACTGACAACAGGAACTTCCTGTTTAGGGGCAGGAAGTGAGTGAGCACAGAACCACCAAGGACCCACCATCCTAGAAGGGCAAGAGTAGCTTTCTGACCCCCTGCTGCTGGAGGTCTGCCTCTGAACAAGTAAGTGGTCTACTGAGAAATGTAGGATATTCTTGTCTCAGAACAGGACAATCAGGAGCTTAAAGGGCCACAGGCAGAAAGTAAGGAGAGAGAGAGAAAAAACAGAGGCAAGAGTAAGGATTGCAAACAGTTAAGGGGCCAGAAATAAGACATGATTGGAGTGGTAGCAGTGCAGTGGCTGTGGAGCAGCAGTCTTCCGGGAGATGTTCTGAGGATGCGGTGTTGTCCCATCTGCAGGCACCTCTGGGCTGAGGGGAGGTTGCTCATCTCCAGGCTGAGTTGGCCAGGATTGTGGGACCTCCTCTTCCATCCAGGGACCACCAGTGCCACTGCCGTTGCCTCAGAGGTTGCCAAGAAAGAGCGGCTGGACCACAGTGGGTTCAGGAGGGTGAGGGTGGTGGAACAGAGGCACATCCCTCCAGCTGTACCTCTCCACAATTCCTATGCCATTCTGGCAAAGTGTGGTTCCTCTATGGAGGCACCTACAGTGGAGACCAAGGAGGATGTTGGGAACCTCCACAAGGAGACCCACAGGAGGGTGGCAGGGGACCCTGCAGGGAAGAGCAACTCCTGGTGGGGACTCCATTGTTAGGAAAGGTAGAACTGGGGCAAGAAGGGAGAGGAGGTAGGTGCCTGGCCGCCATGGCTTGGAGGGACAGGGAGCTTAATCCTCAGGATTCGCGAGCAGCTGCACAGGGAGGGAGCTGGATGTCATGTCCACCTAGGGACAAATGACCTGGCTAAGAAAGGGATTAGAGAAGTGCAGGAAGAGTTTGTGGAATTGGGAGGGGCCTTAGTCATAGCACGACGGTAACCTTCTTCGGAGGTGCTACCCATCTGTGGAATAGGAGAGGCTAGGTGTTCAGTACCATGGGATTCAATCAGTGGTTGAAAACTGGTGTGGAGCTCAGAGTTTGGCTTCTTTGGGGACTGGGGTCCACCTGGAGTGATGCAAGCCTATACTGGCATGATGGGCTGCATCTGTCCGGGAGGGAACCAGGATCCTAGGTGATAGGTTTAAATGCTTCATTGGCAAACTTTAAACTAGCCAAGGGGGAGGCACTGGAAAGGAGCAGGAAAATCCTAGCCCCCCAAACAATCACGGGTAGGTGTGGCAAACACCAACATGGAGGTGTCGATAGGAGAAGGGCAGGGTAAATGGAGAAAGGACAAAGGCAAGAAGGACAGAGGATGGGGCAAAAGGGTAAGACCATCAGGAAATGGAGGGTAATGAGTACCAATGCTCGTAGTCTGGGCAACAAGCTCCCTGAGCTGGTGGCCTTAATGGAGAGGGATGCCTGGATATTGTAGATCACAGAAACATGGTACACAGAACCATGACTGGAGATGTTAACATACCAGGGCACATAACTTACAGGAGAGACAGGCAGGGGAGAAGAGGGGAGGAGTAGCCTCTATGTAAGGAAGGGATAAAAGCAACTGAACAAAAGAGTAAACAGGGAGGAGAGGAGGCACTGTGGGTCACCTTGGAGACTGGAAAGGCACCACAATCCGCACAGGGTTGTGTACAGACCCCATGTCAGGGAAGGAATGGACAAGGATATGATGGAAGGCATTCTTAGAATGGCAGAGAAAGGGGAGATACTGTTGATGGGAGACCTGAATATGCCAGATGTTAACTGGAGCACATTTGCTGCAGCCACATCCAAAAGCAGGGCCATTCTTGATGCCCTACAAGTGGCAGGCATTAGACAGCTAGTTTGAACCCACTTTCGTGAGGAGCAATCTTAGACCTCATATTCTCAAGCGGGGCAGTGAGAGGATCTCAAGATCTAGAAGTGGGTTGCCATCTGGGGACAAGTGACCATCAAACAGTGTGGTTCACGTTAAACTCAGCTACAGAGTCAAGCCATACAAAGTGAGGGTACTGGACTAAGAGGGCTGACTTTGGCAAGATGGGAGAGTGCCTCAGAAAAGCACTAGCAAACAGGCTAGAAGGAGGTGTGGAGCAACAATGGGAATTATCAGAACTGCCATCACAGAGGCAACAAGCCTTTGTGTGAAGCAAATAAACAAATCAAAACGAAAGAAAAGCCACTATGGTTCTCAAGAGAGGTGGCTGTGAAAGTCAGGAAGAAAAAGATAGCATTCGGAAGTGTAAGGAAACACAGAAGGAGAGGACAGAGAGCTGTACCAGTTAAGGCAAGAAGAAGCAGGGAGGGAGGGAAGGCAGAATAGCAAAGGCCCAAACTGAGGAAAAAGATAGCCAACTCAGTTAAGAAGGGGGATAAAACCTTTTATAGGTATATCAGCGGCGTAGAAAGACAAAGGGAGGATAGTGAGGCTGAATAGAATGAACGGTGGGTGGGCAGAGGGGACAGTGAAAAGCAGGAATACTGAACGAATATTTCTGCTCAGTATTCACAAAGAGGAGGGGAGTGCCTCAATCCAATTAACAGAAGCACTCTTGATAGGGGGTCGAATTCCAGTCCTTTCATTAGAAGAAAGGGTTCTGCAAGAACTCCTAAACTGAAGGTGGACAAAGCAATGGGTCCTGATGGAATTCACCCCAGAATTCTAAAAGAATTAAGGAAGGAACTAGTGAAACCACTGGCTACTCTTTTAATAAATCATGGGAGGATGGTGTGGTACCCGAGGACTGGAGGAAGGCAGATGTGATTCCCTTCACAAAAGTGGGAACAAGACAGAGGCAGGAAACTACAGACCTGTCAGTCTGACCTCTGTGGTAGGGAAAGTGTAGAGTCACTCTGAAGGAAAGAATAATTGAGTACCTAGAGGTCAGTGGAGCACAGGATCCAAGGCAGCATGGGTTCTGGCCGGAAGGTCATGTCAGGCAGATCTAATAGATTTCTTTGACTGGGTGACCAAAGTAGTAGACCAGGGAGGGCTGTGGACATGGCTTACCTAGACTTTTAGCAAGGCATTTGACACAGTCCACACAAAAGATTATTAGTCAAATTAACCAGCCTGGGAGTGGGTCCCAGGGTGGTAGCCTAGGTAAAACATTGGCTGCACAACAGGACACAGAAGGTAATTGTAAATGGAGTCCACTCTGAAGAAAGAGGCCGGTTACCAGTGGGTACGCAGGTTCAACATTGGGTCCAGTCCTTTTAATGTCTTCATCAGTGACATTGCAGAGGACTGGAAGGAAAAGTATCCTTTTGCAGATGATACAAAGATCTGCAACAGGGTTGATACACAAGGAGGCTGAAAAGGATGAAAAGGACTTGGCAAGGTTGGAGGAATGGGTCAGACGATATGGCAGCTAAGATTCAATGCAAAAAGTGCAAAATAACGCACCTGGGAAACAAGAACCCAGGGGAAGAATACACAATGGGTGGGAGGTAGTAACAACAACAAAACAGGAAAGGGACCTCAGGGTAATCATATCAGATGACCTTAAGGTTAGCAAGCAATGTGAGAAGGCAGTAGGGAGGCCGGGGTATACTGGGATGTATAGGGAGAGGCATCAGCAGCAGAAAACAGGAAGTTGTATCCTCTGTACAGACAGTTGAGTGAGACCCATCTGAATACTGTGTCCAGTTCTGGAGACCCCATCTCCCGCAAGGACATAGACAGGATAGAGGCAGTCCAGAGGAGGGCAACTAAATGGTGCAGGGTCTGCAAGAGAAGCCGTATGAGGAGAGACTAAAGGAGCTTAATATGTCTACCTTTGAGGAAAGAAGGAGAGGGGACATGATAGAAACTTTCAAGTACCTCAAGGGAATCAACAAAGTCCAAGACGGTAGCATCTTTCAGAAAAAGAGACTTGCAAGAACAAGGGACACAATTTAAAAGATAGAAGGAGGGCGGTTCAGGGGCAATGTGAGGAAGTATTATTTCACAGAGAGGGTAGTGGATGGATGGAACAGCCTTCCTGAGGAAGTTGTGGGGTCTAAAACTGTGGGAGAATTCAAGAATGCATGGGACAGACATAAGGCAATTCTTGTGGGGGCAGGAAGATATAGGCTGTTGGTTAACTAGGACTCATGGCCTGTCCTGGTAGGAAATGGGCAGACTAGATGGGTCTAGCGGTCCTTATCTGCCATCAAAGTCTATGTTTCTATGTTTCTATGTTATCTCTAACACAACAACGTCCTCTGAGTTAAATAAACTACAGTTACAAACTGAACTATCATTTTGCAAATACCCTACAAACATCCCTATATCTCCTTTGTTAACAATACATCTTTGCGATTTACATTCACAGTAATCTAGAACATTATAGTAAGATATCTGTTTACATTGACAATAAAGCGTCCATATTTCCGCCGGTTTGAACGAGGACCTTTCGATGAAGCGACGTGATAACCACCACTACAGGCTTCGGATGCCAAGTGACTCTGATAGTCGAAAGCAATCTTGTGGCATGTCGCCAGGGGCAGTGCATATCATTTAACCGGAATCTCGGTTGTTAAATAATTCTACACAATTTAAAATGCAGTGCATTCCACGTGAGCACAACGGATGTATGCAGCTTTTGGTATATGCACAAAATATATCCGTACCCAATCCCAAATACTCAGTATTGATTGATGCTTCTAGCACAACATATTTTGATTCTATGACAGCTTCTTCAAGACCTGGGCTCAAGACACTATACTGTCAACGCACCTCGAAAAAAGTCTGAATCGTACTGCCAGTGGTTTAATAAGTGTACATTTTAATCAGGTTAGCACTGTCTGTTTGTCAAAAGCAGCTGTGGAATAACAAATACATGAAATAGGTCAGACTGCAATATTTCCTTAATTGTCATGTTCTCAATGTGTTGATACATTCAGTAGGGGTAATGAGGTTAATGATGTTTTCAAGTGCTGCAAGTGGTTCACAAAAAAATATTTCAATGCCATTCACATCTATACAAAACTCTGACGTCCATGAGCGAATATACCGAATGATGACTGTAAAGATTATATTGCCCTTAGATAAATGTTTCACCCAGTTTGAACTGGGACCTTTCGCGTGTTAGCGACGTGATAACCACTACACTATGGGCACCATACCGGTTCTTCATGTTTTCCACACAGGCAGGCAGGGGACCACAGCATCCACATGCAAGTCAAGTGCAAACGTTTCGGACTTCGACTCCTCCTCCTCCTCCTCCTCATTACGTGCCTCTGGATCATTATAATGCAGCCTTCTTCTCCGGAAATATTGCACTACCACCTTCACCAACAGCTTTCTACTTTCTAACTCCATTCAGTGTTTAAACATATAATAGCCCTAGTTTGATATCACACCTAACATAATATACCTCTTGCAAATAATCTATCTCATTTTAAACATCACCTAATAAGCTCAATATCTTAAATCTCTGTTTGAATGACTATGTAATCTCCGGACTTTATAGCTAGACATTGTGGTGCTAAGCGTCACGGAGAAAAGAACAGCAGCTCATGATACTGGAGCACAAAACAACAGCACCCTGTTAAAGCTGTAGGTAAGGCAAAAAAAGCAGGGTTGCATAAGGAGCAGTAAACAGCAGGAGTGATCCCCATTGCACAGGTCACTCGCTGGGACCACACCTGGAATGCCACTACTTCGAGACCTGTGCCCTTCGGCTGTTTCTCACAAACTGCATCTGCGGTTTGATAACCTAAAGAAAGCGAAGCTCACCCTCCAAGCGAGGACTACTGGCCCATCGGGCAGTTCCTCTCAAACAACTGCATTCTGCACTTGATAACCTGCCTGGTGAAACTGCCGCAAACCCTGCAAACAAAGTACAGGTTAGACGCCGGAATTCAGCATCACCCTGGAGAATCTCACTTGTCCTGTTGGCCGCATTCCTCACATATATGCAGCAATCGACTTCTAGGAACTGCTGCCAAGACTAATGCTAGGACGACCTCTGCTTCTGATTTCTCACTAAAAATATTTAGTCTGATGCAGAGATTTCTTACACTTGATTAAGTTTTGAGAGTTTTTTTTTTTTTTTGGTGCGTTTTCACACAGTTAACACTGATCTGCCACTAGTGGCATCTTACTTTCCTATTAATCTCCAACCCACTTGTCAGCTGCCTCTTACTTTTCCTGTTCTAGTCACATTATCCTCCTTGTTTCTCACTTTTAACATATTGCTCTGAAGAAAAAAAAAACACACACACACACAAAACAAAACAAAAAAAAACACGGTTTACTAACCTTACACTGTACTCGGGACCTTGCGTGTGCCCATATAGCTCGCTCCTTGATATCAACGTCTCTTGTACTCTCTTTCCTAAGGCATTATATTGCTCTCTCTACTGACATTCTGACCTTGCTGTGATAAGTTTCTAACATTTACCTTGCCAACTTTGGACAATCGTTATATGTTTGGTACTATCACCTTATCCCAATGCCGCGACTCTCTTACTGTGCCATGGAACCTGCATTCCCTAATGTCTGGGGTTGCCATCTGTTTGTCTACTTCTGTGCAAACAGGTGAGACTCAAGTTCTCTCAACAATGCAGGTGTCTACTTATCCACACCTTCAATTTTAGTATTCAATTACATTTTTTCTTTCAATATCTATTTCTTCTTTTTGTTGGCGTGAGAGGCTATGTAGTGCTGCCTACTTTCAGGCTCATCAGGGAGATTGGGAGCAGATGTAAACCACCTCATACTGAAACAGATTATATGTGGTGTATTTCAGTGAAAAGGAGAATTTGGAAAGTACACTGGAAGTCCTACTCGTCTTGCAAATACATGGAATCTGCATCCATCCACCTGAACAGTCATCAGAACAGGCAGACAGGACCTCAAAATACTGTCTCATCAGAGCAACACCTCTGAATAGAACACAACCTCATGTTCACTACAGTATCAGTACTGAGTTTACTCCAAGTCTGCTCTGGGCCAGAACCCCACTACTCAATCCGGTGCCATCAAGGAAATCCAACTGAGAACAAATAGCTAACACAACAACGCCCTTAGTTGGTAGCGTCCAGTTACAAACTATCATTGCAAAATACCCATAACAAACACCTAACATTTTCACTTTAACAATACATCTTTACGATTTGTCACAGTAATCTAGAACATTAGTAAGATATCTGTTTTCACATTCGGCAATATTAGAAAGGCGTCCATGTTTTCCGCCGGTTCCGAACGGGGACCTTTTCGGCGAGGAGAACGTATAACCACTACACCACGGAAACCGATGCCAGTGACTCTGATAATGAAAGCAATCTGTGGCATCCTTGTGAGGCAATACTCATTTAACCAGGAATCACCAGTTGTTAAGTAATTCTGCTACACAATTCACCAAATGCAGTACATTCACGTGAAGGCACAAGCGGATGTATGCAGCTTTTGGGTATATGCACAAAATAACATATCATTCCCAATCCCAAATACTCAGTGATTAAAACGATGCTTCTATACAACATATTTTGATTCTATACAGCTTCTTCAAGACCTGGAGCTCAAGACACTAATACTGTCAATACCTCTTGAAAAAGTCTGAATCGTACTGCAGTGGTTTAATGCGTGTACATTTAATCAGGTTCGCCCATCATTTGTCAAGCAAACAGCTGTGGAATACAAATACATGAAATAAGTCGAACTGCAATATTTCCTTAATTGTCATATTCTCAATGTGTTTGATACATTCGTAGGGGTGAAAATAAGTTAAAGAAAGTGTTTTCATAGTGCTACAATTGATTTCCACAAAAAATATTTCAATGCCATTTCTGATCTATACACAAAACTCTGACGTCCCATGTGACGAATAAGGTGACTGTAAAACGATTTGTACATGATAAATGTTTCCCCAGTTTCGAACTGGGGACCTTCAGCGTGTTAAGCGTAATATACTACACTATGGAAGCGCCATGTAGGATTCTTCCATGTTTTCACACACAGGCGAACAGGGACACAGCATCCACACATGCAGTCAGTGCAAACGTTTCGGACTTCATACTCCTCCTCTCCCTCCTCCTCATTCCCTCTGGGATCATTATAATACAGGCCTTCTCCGAAATGTTACATACCCTTCCTGCCATACAGCTTTCTACTACCCAACTCCATTCCGTGTTTAAATATATAATAATAGCCCTTTCGTTTGATACATCACACTTACATAATGTACCATCTTGCAAATAATCTATCTCATTTAAAACATCACTAATAGCGCTCAATATCTAAATCTCTCTGTTGACTTTAATATTAATCCTACGGACTTTATAGCTAGACATGTGGTGCTGGAAAGCGTCACGGAAAAGAACTAGCAGCTCATGATACTGGAAGCCAAAACAACACCCCACAAGAGCTGTAGGCAAAAAGAAAGTAGCCAAGGCATAAGGAGGGCAGTAAACAGCAGAAACCGGGAAGTGATCCTCCATTACAAGTCACTGGTGTGACCACACCTGGAATGCTACTACACTTCAGGGACACTGTGCCCTTAGGCTGTTTCCTCTCAAGCAAACCGCATTCTGCAGTTTGATAACCTACTAAAACAAAAGCACCACGACTCACCCTCAAGCAAGGGACTCTGTGCCCTGTCGGACAGTTCTCTCAAACAAACTGCATTCTGCATGATAACCACCTAAGGTGAAGGCCCTGGCTACCCTGCAAGCAGTCAGGTTAGAACTCGTTAGCATCTACCCTGGAGAATCTCACTTGCTCCGGCAGCCCCATTCCTCACGCTATATGCAACAATCAAGCCTTCGGAACTGCCAAGAAATTAATGTAGGACTGACCTCTGCTTCAAATGTTTTGATTTCTCACTTTAAGTAATGTTTAGTCTGATGCAGATTTCTTACATGATTTAGATTTGAAGAGTTTTTTTTTTTTTTTTTTTTGGTGCCGTTTCCATTTGCAGTTTATACTGATTCACTAGTGGCATCTTACTTTCCTATTAATCCTCCAACCCACTTGTCCAGCTTGCCTCTACTTTTTCTGTTCTGACACCATCCCTCATGACTCTCACTTGCAACATGTTGTACTCTGAAAGAAGAAAAAAAAACACACACACACACACAAAAACAAAACAAAAAAAACACGGTTTAACTCCTTGCACAATAACAGGACATGCTTGTGCCCATATAGCTGCGGCTCGCCAGTATCATGCGTCTCTTATGTAGCTCTGTTTCTAAGGCATTCTTGCTCTCTATTGACCCATTCTGACTTGCCTGCAGGATAAGTTCTAACATTTAACTTGCCAACTTTGGATAGCAATCATTTATATGTATGGTACTATCACCTTACCCAATGCTGTGACTCTTACTGTGCCATGAACCCATTCCCCTGGTGTCAGGGTTGCCATCTGTTTATCTGCACCAATGCGACAGGTGAGACTCAAGTTCTCAGCAATGCAGGTGTCTCTTTATCCACACCTTCATTTCGTATTCAATACATTTTTTCTTTCAATCTACTTCTTCTTTTGTTGGCAGTAAAGGAGGCTGTAGTACTGCCCTACTTTCAAGCTCATCAGGGAGATTGGGGGAGGTAAAACCACCTCATACTGAAACGAATTATGCTGTTGTGCTATTTTCAGTGAACAGGAGAATTTGGAAAGTACACTGGGAAGGTAGCCTACTGCGTCTTGCAAAATGCCGCGATCCCCACATCATCCACCTGAACAGTCATCAGAACAGGCAGAACCAGAAATGCTGTCTCATCAAGAGACGACACCTCTGGAACAGAACACAACCTCATGTTCCTACAGTATCAGTACTGAGGTTCTCCAAGTCCCTGCTCTGGGCCCAGAACCACAACTACTCATCAGGTGCCATCAAACAGTATCAACTGAGAACAAATAGCTAACACAAAAGTCCTCTGAGTTAGTAACTTCACATTCAACTGAACTATCATTTTGCAATACCCACAAACATCACCTAATATCTCACTTTGTAACAATACATCTTTGCGTTACATGCAGTAATCCTAGAGAACATTATAGTAAATATCTGTTTTCACATTCGCAAATAACAGAGCGCCCATGTTTCCGCCGCTCTCGAACGGACCTTTCGTGAGGCAACGTGATAACCACCACACTAAACTCGAGATGCCAGTGACTCTGATAATCAGAAAAGCAATCTTGTGGCATCACGAGGGCAGTGCATATCATTTACCAGGAATCTCAGTTATTAGTATTCTCCTAATTTAAAATGCAGTGCATTCCCGTGAAGGCACAACGGTGTATGCAGCTTTTGGGTATATGCCAAAAATAGCATATCCATTCCCAATCAAAATATCAGTGATTAAAACGATGCTTCTGCACAACATATTTTGATTCTATACCAGCTTCTTCAAGACCGCAGACTCAAGACACTATACTGTCCATACCTCTTGAAAAATCTGAATCATACCAGTGGTTTAATAGTGTACATTTAATCAGGTTCGCCCTGTCTGTTTATCAAAGCAAGCAGCTGTGGAGATAACAAATACATGAAATAGGTCGACTCTACTATTTCCTTAATTGTCATTTCTCAATGTGTTTGATACATTCGGTAAGGGTGAAAATGGGGTTAGTGAAAGTGTTTTCATAAGTGCTACAATTGATTTCACCACAAAAAATATCAATGCCATTTCTGATCTACACAAAACTCTAGAGCGTCACATGAAAGCGAATATAGCGTTATTGACTGTAAAACGATTGTATTGCCCTTAGATAAATGTTTCCACCCAGTTTCGAACTGGGGACCTTTCGCGTGTTAGGCGAACGTGATAACCACTACACTATGGAAACGCCATGTCGCAGTTCTTCCATGTTTTCCACACACAGGCAGAGCAGGGGACCACAGCATCCACACATGCAAGTCAAGTGCAAGCGTTTCAGACTTCATACTCCTCCTCCTCCTCCTCCTCATTCCACGGCCCTCTAGGATCCATTATAATGCAGGCCTTCTTCTCCGAAATGTTGCACTTCTACCCTTCCTGCCATACAGCTTTCTACTTTTCACCAACTCCATTTCCGTGTTTAAATATATAATAATGGCCTTTCAGTTTGATATGTCACACTTACAACATAATGTACCATCTTGCAAATAATCTATCTCAGTCAAAACATCACCTAATAGCTCAATATCTTAAAATCTCTCTGTTTGAATGACTTTTATTAATAATACCGGACTTTATAGCTAGAACAATTGTGGTGCTGGAAAGCGTCACGGAGGAAAAGAACCTGCAGCTCATGATACTGAGCCACAAAACAACAGCACCCTGTTAAAGAGCTGTAGGTAAGGCAAAAGTAGCAGGTTTGCATAAGGAGGCAGTAAAACAGGAAACCGTGATGATCCTCCATTGCACAGGTCACTCTGGTGTGACCACACCTGGAATGCTGCCACCACACTTCAGGGAATCACTGTGCCCTTTTCGGATGTTCCTCAAGCAAACTGCATTCTGCAGTTTGATAACCTGCCCAAGAGCAAAGCTGCCCGAAGCTCACCACTCAAGCAAGGGGACTACTGTGCCCTGTCAGGAGGATTTCCTCTCAAGCAAACTGCATTCTGCACTTTGATAACCTGCCTAAGGTGAAGCTGCCTGAAGCTCACCCTGCAAGCAAGAATGAGGTTGGAACTCTGAATTCTGGCATCTACCCCTGGAGGAATCTTACTTGCTCCTGTTGGCCAGCATTCTCTCACTATGTGCAGCAATCCAGAAAGCCTTCTAGGAACTGCTGCCAAGAAATTAATGCTAGGACTGACCTGCTTCAAATGTTTTGATTTCTCACTTAAGTAATGTTTGGTCTGATGCAGAGATTTCTTACACTTGATTTAAGTTTGAAAGAGTTTTTTTTTTTTTTTTTAGGTTACCCGTTTTCCCATTGCAGTTTATACTGATCTGCCACTAGTGGCATCTTACTTTCTAATAATCCTCAACCCACTTGTCCAGCTTGCCTCTTACTTTTTCCTGTTCTAGTCACGTTATCCCTCCTTGTTTCTCACTTTTAACATATTGTACTCTGAAGAAAGAAAAAACACACACACACACACAAAACAAAACAAAAAAAAACCACGGTTTAACTAACCTTGCACTGTGCTCGGGACCTTGCGTGTGCCCTTATAGCTGCGCTCCTTGATATCATAACGTCTCTTGTAACAGCTCTGTTTCCTAAAGGCATTATATTGCTCTCTCTATTGACCCGTTTCTGACCTTGCCTGTGATAAGTTTCTAACATTTACCTTGCCAACTTTGGATAGCAATCATTTATATGTTTATGGTACTATCACCTTATCCCAATGCTGTGACTCTCTTACTGTACCATGGAACCTGCATTCCCTAATTGTCTGAGGGGTTTGCCATCTGTTTGTCTGCCACTTCTGTACCAAACAGGTGAGACTCAAGTTCTCTCAACAATACAGGGTGTCTACTTTATCCACACCTTCATTTTCGTATTCAATTACATTTTTTTCTTTCACGTATCTATTTCTTCTTTTGTTGGCGTAAAGAGAGGCTATGTAGTGCTGCCTACTTTCAGGCTCATCCAGGGAGAATTGGGGAGCAGATGTAAACCACCTCATACGGAAACAGATTATGCTGTTGGTGCTATTTTTCAGTGAATAGGGAGAATTTGGAAAGTACACTGGGAAGGTCGCCTACTCGTCTTGCAAAATGCCTGAGATCCCTTGCATCCATCCACCGAACAGTCATCAGAACGAGGCAGACAGGACCTCGAAATACTGTCTCATCCAAGAGACGACACCTCTGGAATAGAACACAACCCTCATGTTCCACTACAGTATCAGTACTGGGGTTTACTCAAGTCCCTGCTCTGGGCCCAGAACCCCTTCTCAATCCGGTGCCATCAGAGCCCAAGTGTCCAACTGAGACAAATAGCCTAACACAACAACGTCCTCTGAAGTTAGGTAAACTTCTAGTTACAAACTGAACTATCATTTGCAAATACCCATAACAAACATCACCTAATATCTCTCTATGTTAACAATACATCTTTGCGAGTACATTCCACAGTAATCCTAGAGAACATTATAGTAAGATATCTGTTTTCCTGATCCGGCAATATTAAGAGGCGTCCGCTTGGCCGCGGTTTCGAACAAGGGACCTTTCAGCGTGAAGCGTGATACTACTACCTCACAGGAAACTTCAAGATGCCAAGTGACTCTGATAGTCAGAAAGCAATCTTGTGGCATGTCCCCGCCAGAGACAGTACATATCATTTAGCCAGGAATCTCAGTTGTTAAGTAATTCTGCTACACGATTTAAAATGCAGTGCATTTCACGTGAAAACTGTGATTCTTAATGCATAGCTTTTGGGTATATGCACAAAAACTAGCATATCCATTCCAATCCCAAATACTCAGTGATTAAACGATGCTTCTATGCACAACATATTTGATTCTATGCACACAGCTTCTTCCAAGACCTGGGGCTCAAGACACTAATACTGTCAACATACACCTCTTGAAAAAAGTCTGAATCGTGCTGCCAGTGGTTTAATCACGTGTACATTTTAATCAGGTTCGCCCTGTCTGTTTGTCAAAGCAAGCAGCTGTGGAGATAACAAATACATGAAATAGGTCAGACTCTGCAATATTTCCTTAATTGTCATGTTCTCAGTATGTTGATACATTCAGTAGGGGTGAAAATGGGGTTAGTGAGAAAGTGTTTTCACTAGTGCTACAATTGATTTCACCACAAAAATATTTCAATGCCATTTCTGATCTATACACAAAACTCTGACGTCCCATGTAAGCCAGATATATCAGGTATTGACTGTAAACGATTGTATTTGCCCATAGATAAATGTTTCCACCCAGTTTCGAACTGGGGACCTTTTAGTGTCGTTAGATGACGTGATATACTACACTATGGAAGCATATCGCAGTTCTTCCATGTTTTCCACACAGGCAGAGCAGGGGACCACAGCATCCACACATGCAAGTCAAGTGCAAGCGTTTGGACTTCATACTCCTCCTCCTCCTCCTCATTCGTGCCTCTAGGATCCATTATAATGCAGGCCTTCTTCTCCCCGAATGTTGCACTACACCTTCCATACATACAACTTTCTACTTTTTCACCAACTCCATTTCCGTGTTTAAATATATAATAATGGCCCTTTCAGTTTGATATAACACCTCACAACATAATGTACCATCTTGCAAATAATCTATCTCATTTAAAACATCACCTAATAGCGCTCAATATCTTAAAATCTCTCTGTTTGAATGACTTTAATAATAATCCTACCGGACTTTATAGCTAGACAATTGTGGTGCTGGAAGGCGTCACCGGAGGAAAAAGAACCTAGCGAACTCTTGATACTGGAGAGCCTAAAAACAACAGCACCCTGTTAAAGAGCTGTAGGTAAGGCAAAGTAGCCGGGTTGCATAAGGAGGGCAGTAAACAGCAGAAACCGGGAAGTGATCCTCCCATTGCACAGGTCACTCTGGCGTGACCACACCTGGAATCACTGCCACCACTGCAGGGACTACTGTGCCCTTTGAACTGTTTTCCTCTCAAGCAAACTGCATTCTGCGGTTGATGTACCACCTAAAAACAAAAGCTGCCGAAACTTTCACCCTCCAAGCAAGGGGACTACTGAGCCCTGTCAGACAGTTTCACTCTCAAACAAACCCATTCTGCACTTTGACAACCTGCCCTAGTGAAGCTGCCTAAAGCTCACCCTGCAAGCAAGGTGCGGGTTGGAACTCTGAATTCTGGCATCTACCCCTGGAGAGTCTCACTTGCTCCTGTTGGCCAGCATTCCTCACGCTATGTGCAGCAATCCAACCTTCTAGGAACTGGCCAAGAAATTAATGCTAGACTGACCTCTGCTTCAAATGTTTTGATTTCTCACTTTAAGTAATGTTTAGTCTGATGCAGAATTTCTTACACTTGATTTAAGTTTTGAGAGAGTTTTTTTTTTTTTTTTTTAGGTGCCCGTTTTTCCCATTTGCAGTTTATACTGATCTGCCACTAGTGGCATCTTACTTTCCTATTAATCCTCCAACCCACTTGTCCAGCTTGCCTCTTACTTTTCCTGTTCTAGTCACCGTTATCCCCTCCTTGTTTCTCACTTTTAACATATTGTACTCTGAAGAAAGAAAAAAAAACACACACACACACACACAAAAACAAAACAAAAAAAAACACCGGTTTAACTAACCTTGCACTGTGCTCGGGACCTTGCGTGTGCCCTTATAGCTGCGCTCCTTGATATCATAACGTCTCTTGTAACGGCTCTGTTTCCTAAAGGCATTATATTGCTCTCTCTATTGACCCGTTCTGACCTTGCCTGTGATAAGTTTCTAACATTTACCTTGCCAACTTTGGATAGCAATCATTTATATGTTTATGGTACTATCACCTTATCCCAATGCTGTGACTCTCTTACTGTGCCATGGAACCTGCATTCCCCTGGTGTCTGGGGGTTGCCATCTGTTTGTCTGCCACTTCTGTGCCAAACAGGTGAGACTCAAGTTCTCTCAGCAATGCAGGTGTCTACTTTATCCACACCTTCATTTTTGTATTCAATTACATTTTTTTCTTTAAACGTATCTATTTCTTCTTTTGTTGGCAGTAAAGGAGGCTGGTAAAGCGCCTACTTTCAGGCTCATCCAGGGAGATTGGGAGCAGATGTAAACCACCTCATACTGAAACAGATTATGCTGTTGGTGCTATTTCAGTGAATAGGGAGAATTTGGAAAGTACACTGGAAGGTCGCCTACTGTCTTTGCAAAATGCCATGGAATCCCGCATCCATCCACCCTGAACAGTCATCAGAACAGGCAGACAGGACTCGAAATACTGTCTCATCCAAGAGACCGACACCTCTGGAATAGAACACAACCCTCATGTTCCACTACAGTATCAGTACTGGGTTTACTCCAAGTCCCTGCTCTGGGCCCAGAACCCACAACTACTCAATCCGTGCCATCAGAGGCAAGTGTCCAACTGAGAACAAATAGCTAACACAACAACGTCCTCTGAAGTTCGTCGCTTCACAGTTACAAACTGAACTATCATTTTGCAAATACCCCATAACAAACATCACCTAATATCTCTCACTTTGTTAACAATACATCTTTGCCGATTTACATTCACAGTAATCCTAGAGAACATTATAGTAAGATATCTGTTTTCACATTCGGCAATATTAAGAGAGAGCATCCCATGTTTCCGCCCGGTTTCGAACCGGGGACCTTTCGCGTGTTAGGCGAACGTGATAACCACTACACTACGGAATCGAGATGCCAAGTGACTCTGATAGTCAGAAAGCAATCTTGTGGCATGTCCTTGTGAGGGCAGTGCATATCATTTAGCCAGGAATCTCAGTTGTTAAGTAATTCTGCTACACAATTTAAAATGCAGTGCATTCCACGTGAAGGCAGCGGATACATCACAGCTTTTGGGTATATGCACAAAATAGCATATCATTCCCAATCCCAAATACTCAGTGATTAAAACGATGCTTCTATGCACAACATATTTTGATTCTATGCACACAGCTTCTTCAAGACCTGGGGCTCAAGACACTAATACTGTCAACATACACCTCTTGAAAAAAGTCTGAATCGTACTGCCAGTGGTTTAATGCGTGTACATTTTAATCAGGTTCGCCCTGTCTGTTTGTCAAAGCAAGCAGCTGTGGAGATAACAAATACATGAAATAGGTCAGACTCTGCAATATTTCCTTAATTGTCATGTTCTCAATGTGTTTGATACATTCAGTAGGGGTGAAAATGGGGGTTAGTGAGAAAGTGTTTTTCACTTAGTGCTACAATTGATTTCACCACAAAAAATATTTCAATGCCATTTCTGATCTATACACAAAACTCTGACGTCCCATGTAGACGAATATATCGGGTATTGACTGTAAAACGATTGAACTGTCTCTTTAGATAAATGTTTCCACCCAGTTTGAACTGGGACCTTTAGCGTGTTAGCGAACGTGATAACCACACACTATGGAAAGCGCCATGTCGCAGTTCTTCCATGTTTTCCACACACAGGCACAGGGGACCACAGCATCCACACATGCAAGTCAAGTGCAAACGTTTCGACTTCATACTCCTCCTCCTCCTCCTCCTCATTACGTGCCTCTAGGATCCATTATAATGCAGGCCTTTCTTCCGGAAATGTTGCACTTCTACCCTTCCTGCCATACAGCTTTCTACTTTTTCACCAACTCCATTTCCGTGTTTAAATATATAATAATGGCCCTTTCAGTTTGATATGTCACACTTACAACATAATGTACCATCTTGCAAATAATCTATCTCATTTTAAAACATCACCTAATAGCGCTCAATATCTTAAAATCTCTCTGTTTGAATGACTTTAATATTAATCCTACCGGACTTTATAGCTAGACAATTGTGGTGCTGGAAAGCGTCACGGAGGAAAAGAACCTAGCAGCTCATGATACTGGAGAGCCTGAAAACAACAGCACCCTGTTAAAGAGCTGTAGGTAAGGCAAAGAAGTAGCCGGGTTGCATAAGGAGGGCAGTAAACAGCAGAAACCGGGAAGTGATCCTCCCATTGCACAGGTCACTCTGGTGTGACCACACCTGGAATGCTGCCACTACACTTCAGGGGACTACTGTGCCCTTTCGGGCTGTTTCCTCTCAAGCAAACTGCATTCTGCAGTTTGATAACCTGCCTAAGGCAAAGCTGCCCGAAGCTCACCCTCAAAGCAAGGGACTACTGTGCCCTGTCGGCAGTTTCCTCTCAAGCCAACTGCATTCTGCACTTTGATAACCTGCCTAAGGTGAAGCTGCCTGAAGCTCACCCTGCAAGCAAGGTACGGGTTGGAACTCTGAATTCTGGCATCTACCCCTGGAGGAATCTCACTTGCTCCTGTTGGCCAGCATTCCTCACGCTATGTGCAGCAATCCAGAAGCCTTCTAGGAACTGCTGCAAGAAATTAATGCTAGGACTGACCTCTGCTTCAAATGTTTTGATTTCTCACTTTAAGTAATGTTTAGTCTGATGCAGAGATTTCTTACACTTGATTTAAGTTTGAGAGAGTTTTTTTTTTTTTTTTTAGGTGCCGTTTCCATTTGCAGTTTATACTGATCTGCCACTAGTGGCATCTTACTTTCCTATTAATCCTCCAACCCACTTGTCCAGCTTGCTCTTACTTTTTCCTGTTCTAGTCACCGTTATCCCTCCTTGTTTCTCACTTTTAACATATTGTACTCTGAAGAAAGAAAAACACACACACACAACAAAACAAAAAAACACGGTTTAACTAACCTTGCACTGTGCTCGGGACCTTGCGTGTGCCCTTATAGCTGCGCTCTTGATATCATAACGCTCTTGTAACGGCTCTGTTTCCTAAAAGGCATTATATTGCTCTCTATTGACCCGTTCTGACCTTGCCTGTGATAAGTTTCTAACATTTACCTTGCCAACTTTGGATAGCAATCATTTATATGTTTATGGTACTATCACCTTATCCCAATGCTGTGACTCTCTTACTGTGCCATGGAACCTGCATTCCCCTGGTGTCTGGGGGTTGCCATCTGTTTGTCTGCCACTTCTGTGCCAAACAGGTGAGACTCAAGTTCTCTCAGCAATGCAGGTGTCTACTTTATCCACACCTTCATTTTCGTATTCAATTACATTTTTTTCTTTCAACGTATCTATTTCTTCTTTTGTTGGCAGTAAAGGAGGGCTATGTAGTGCTGCCTACTTTCAGGCTCATCCAGGGGAGATTGGGGAGCAGATGTAAACCACCTCATACTGAAACAGATTATGCTGTTGGTGCTATTTTCAGTGAATAGGGAGAATTTGGAAAGTACACTGGGAAGGTCGCCTACTCGTCTTGCAAAATGCCATGGAATCCCTTGCATCCATCCACCTGAACAGTCATCAGAACAGGCAGACAGGACCTCGAAATACTGTCTCATCCAAGAGACGACACCTCTGGAATAGAACACAACCCTCATGTTCCACTACAGTATCAGTACTGGGGTTTACTCCAAGTCCCTGCTCTGGGCCCAGAACCCACAACTACTCAATCCGGTGCCATCAGAGGCAAGTGTCCAACTGAGAACAAATAGCTAACACAACAACGTCCTCTGAAGTTCGCCGCTTCACAGTTACAAACCGAACTATCATCATTTGCAAAAATTCTATAACAAACATCACTAATATCTCTCACCTTGTTAACAATACATCTTTGCCGATTTACATTCCCAGTAATCCTAGAAACATTATAGTAAAATATCTGTTTCCTATTCGGCAATATTAAGAAGGCGTAGTCCCATGTTTCCGCCCGGTTTCGAACCGGGGACCTTTCGCGTGTGAGGCGAACGTGATAACCACTACACTACGGAAACTCGAGATGCCAAGTGACTCTGATAGTCAGAAAGCAATCTTGTGGCATGTCCTTGTGAGGGCAGTGCATATCATTTAGCCAGGAATCTCAGTTGTTAAGTAATTCTGCTACACAATTTAAAATGCAGTGCATTCCACGTGAAGGCACAACGGATGTATGCAGCTTTTGGTTATATGCACAAAAATAGCATATCCCATTCCCAATCCCAAATACTCAGTGATTAAAACGATGCTTCTATGCACAACATATTTTGATTCTATGCACACAGCTTCTTCAAGACCTGGGGCTCAAGACACTAATACTGTCAACATACACCTCTTGAAAAAAGTCTGAATCGTACTGCCAGTGGTTTAATGCGTGTACATTTTAATCAGGTTCGCCCTGTCTGTTTGTCAAAGCAAGCAGCTGTGGAGATAACAAATACATGAAATAGGTCAGACTCTGCAATATTTCAATTGTCATGTTCTCAATGTGTTTGATACATTCAGTAGGGGTGAAAATGGGGTTAGTGAGAAAGTGTTTTTCACTTAGTGCTACAATTGATTTCACCACAAAAAATATTTCAATGCCATTTCTGATCTATACACAAAACTCTGACGTCCCATGTAGACGAATATATCGGGTATTGACTGTAAAACGATTGTATTGCCCTTAGATAAATGTTTCCACCCAGTTTCGAACTGGGGACCTTTTAGCTGTTAGGCGAACGTGATAACCACTACACTATGGAAACGCCATGTCGCAGTTCTTCCATGTTTTCCACACACAGGCAGAGCAGGGGACCACAGCATCCACACATGCAAGTCAAGTGCAAACGTTTCGGACTTCATACTCCTCCTCCTCCTCCTCCTCATTACGTGCCCTCTAGGATCCATTATAATGCAGGCCTTCTTCTCCGGAAATGTTGCACTTCTACCCTTCCTGCCATACAGCTTTCTACTTTTTCACCAACTCCATTTCCGTGTTTAAATATATAATAATGGCCCTTTCAGTTTGATATGTCACACTTACAACATAATGTACCATCTTGCAAATAATCTATCTCATTTTAAAACAT
Organism: Neoceratodus forsteri; assembly: GCA_016271365.2. Classification (NCBI taxonomy): domain Eukaryota; kingdom Metazoa; phylum Chordata; order Ceratodontiformes; family Ceratodontidae; genus Neoceratodus; species Neoceratodus forsteri. Next base: position 1,317,630,596 of record CM057455.1, on the reverse strand, counting down.
CACCTAATAGCGCCAATATCTTAAAATCTCTCTGTTTGAATGACAATATTAATCCTACCGGACTTTATAGCTAGACAATTGTGGTGCTGGAAAGCGTCACGGAGGAAAAGAACCTAGCAGCTCATGATACTGGAGCCTGAAAACAACAGCACCCCTGTTAAAGAGCTGTAGGTAAGGCAAAGAAGTAGCCGGGCTGCATATAGGAGGGCAGTAAACAGCAGCAGAACCGGAAGTGATCCTCCCATTGCACAGGTCACTCTTAATGTGACCACACCTGGAATGCTGCACCACACACTTCAGGGGACTCACCAGCCCTTTCGGGCTGTTTCTCTCAAGCAAACTGCATTCTGCAGTTTGATAACCTGCCTAACGAAAGCTGCCCGACTCACCCTCCAAGCAAGGGACTACTGTGCCCTGTCGGGCAGTTTCCTCTCAAACAAACTGCATTCTGCACTTTGATAACCTGCTAAGGTGAAGCTGCTAAGCTCACCCTGCAAGCAAAGTGAGGGTTGGAACTCTGAATTCTGGCATCTACCCCTGGAGGAATCTCACTTGCTCCTGTTGGCCAACAGTCCTCACGCTTATGTGCAGCAATCCAGAAGCCTTCTAGAACTGCTGCCAAGAAATTAATGCTAGGACTGACCTCTGCTTCAAATGTTTTGATTTCTCACTTTAAGTAATGTTTAGTCTGATGCAGAGTTTCTTACTTGATTTAAATTTTGAGAGAGTTTTTTTTTTTTTTTTTTTTTTAGGTGCCCGTTTTCCCATTTGCAGTTTATACTGATCTGCCACTAGTGGCATCTTACTTTTCCTATTAATCCTCCAACCCACTTGTCCAGCTTGCCTCTTACTTTTTCCTGTTCTAGTCACCGTTATCCCCTCCTTGTTTCTCACTTTTAACATATTGTACTCTGAAGAAAGAAAAAACACACACACACACACAAAACAAAACAAAAAAAAACACCGGTTTAACTAACCTTGCACTGTGCTCGAGACCCAGTGTGCCCTTATAGCTGCACCCTTGATATCATAACGTCTCTTGTAACGGCTCTGTTTCCTAAAGGCATTATATTGCTCTTCTATTGACCCGTTCTGACCTTGCCTGTGATAAGTTTCTAACATTTACCAACTTTGGATAGCAATCATTTATATGTTTATGGTACTATCACCTTATCCCAATGCTGTGACTCTCTTACTGTGCCATGGAACCTGCATTCCCCTGGTGTCTGGGGGTTGCCATCTGTTTGTCTGCCACTTCTGTGCCAAACAGGTGAGACTCAAGTTCTCTCAGCAATGCAGGTGTCTACTTTATCCACACCTTCATTTTCGTATTCAATTACATTTTTTCTTTCAACGTATCTTCTTCTTCTTTGTTGGCAGTAAAGGAGGGCTATGTAGTGCTGCCTACTTTCAGGCTCATCCAGGGGAGATTGGGGAGCAGATGTAAACCACCTCATACTGAAACAGATTATGCTGTTGGTGCTATTTTCAGTGAATAGGGAGAATTTGGAAAGTACACTGGGAAGGTCGCCTACTCGTCTTGCAAAATGCCATGGAATCCCTTGCATCCATCCACCTGAACAGTCATCAGAACAGGCAGACAGGACCTCGAAATACTGTCTCATCCAAGAGACGACACCTCTGGAATAGAACACAACCCTCATGTTCCACTACAGTATCAGTACTGGGGTTTACTCCAAGTCCCTGCTCTGGGCCCAGAACCCACAACTACTCAATCCGGTGCCATCAGAGGCAAGTGTCCAACTGAGAACAAATAGCTAACACAACAACGTCCTCTGAAGTTCGTCGCTTCACAGTTACAAACTGAACTATCATTTTGCAAATACCCCATAACAAACATCACCTAATATCTCTCACTTTGTTAACAATACATCTTTGCCGATTTACATTCACAGTAATCCTAGAGAACATTATAGTAAGATATCTGTTTTCACATTCGGCAATATTAAGAGAGAGCGTCCCATGTTTCCGCCCGGTTTCGAACCGGGGACCTTTCGCGTGTGAGGCGAACGTGATAACCACTACACTACGGAAACTCGAGATGCCAAGTGACTCTGATAGTCAGAAAGCAATCTTGTGGCATGTCCTTGTGAGGGCAGTGCATATCATTTAGCCAGGAATCTCAGTTGTTAAGTAATTCTGCTACACAATTTAAAATGCAGTGCATTCCACGTGAAGGCACAACGGATGTATGCAGCTTTTGGTTATATGCACAAAAATAGCATATCCCATTCCCAATCCCAAATACTCAGTGATTAAAACGATGCTTCTATGCACAACATATTTTGATTCTATGCACACAGCTTCTTCAAGACCTGGGGCTCAAGACACTAATACTGTCAACATACACCTCTTGAAAAAAGTCTGAATCGTACTGCCAGTGGTTTAATGCGTGTACATTTTAATCAGGTTCGCCCTGTCTGTTTGTCAAAGCAAGCAGCTGTGGAGATAACAAATACATGAAATAGGTCAGACTCTGCAATATTTCCTTAATTGTCATGTTCTCAATGTGTTTGATACATTCAGTAGGGGTGAAAATGGGGGTTAGTGAGAAAGTGTTTTTCACTTAGTGCTACAATTGATTTCACCACAAAAAATATTTCAATGCCATTTCTGATCTATACACAAAACTCTGACGTCCCATGTAGACGAATATATCGGGTATTGACTGTAAAACGATTGTATTGCCCTTAGATAAATGTTTCCACCCAGTTTCGAACTGGGGACCTTTCGCGTGTTAGGCGAACGTGATAACCACTACACTATGGAAACGCCATGTCGCAGTTCTTCCATGTTTTCCACACACAGGCAGAGCAGGGGACCACAGCATCCACACATGCAAGTCAAGTGCAAACGTTTCGGACTTCATACTCCTCCTCCTCCTCCTCCTCATTACGTGCCCTCTAGGATCCATTATAATGCAGGCCTTCTTCTCCGGAAATGTTGCACTTCTACCCTTCCTGCCATACAGCTTTCTACTTTTTCACCAACTCCATTTCCGTGTTTAAATATATAATAATGGCCCTTTCAGTTTGATATGTCACACTTACAACATAATGTACCATCTTGCAAATAATCTATCTCATTTTAAAACATCACCTAATAGCGCTCAATATCTTAAAATCTCTCTGTTTGAATGACTTTAATATTAATCCTACCCGGACTTTATAGCTAGACAATTGTGGTGCTGGAAAGCGTCACGGAGGAAAAGAACCTAGCAGCTCATGATACTGGAGAGCCTGAAAACAACAGCACCCTGTTAAAGAGCTGTAGGTAAGGCAAAGAAGTAGCCGGGTTGCATAAGGAGGGCAGTAAACAGCAGAAACCGGGAAGTGATCCTCCCATTGCACAGGTCACTCTGGTGTGACCACACCTGGAATGCTGCCACTACACTTCAGGGGACTACTGTGCCCTTTCGGGCTGTTTCCTCTCAAGCAAACTGCATTCTGCAGTTTGATAACCTGCCTAAGGCAAAGCTGCCCGAAGCTCACCCTCCAAGCAAGGGGACTACTGTGCCCTGTCGGGCAGTTTCCTCTCAAGCAAACTGCATTCTGCACTTTGATAACCTGCCTAGGTGAAGCTGCCTGAAGCTCACCCTGCAAGCAAGGTACGGGTTGGAACTCTGAATTCTGGCATCTACCCCTGGAGGAATCTCACTTGCTCCTGTTGGCCAGCATTCCTCACGCTATGTGCAGCAATCCAGAAGCCTTCTAGGAACTGCTGCCAAGAAATTAATGCTAGGACTGACCTCTGCTTCAAATGTTTTGATTTCTCACTTTAAGTAATGTTTAGTCTGATGCAGAGATTTCTTACACTTGATTTAAGTTTTGAGAGAGTTTTTTTTTTTTTTTTTTTTGTGCCCGTTTTCCCATGTGCAGTTTATACTGATCTGCCACTAGTGGCATCTTACTTTTCCTATTAATCCTCCAACCCACTTGTCCAGCTTGCCTCTTACTTTTTCCTGTTCTAGTCACCGTTATCCCCTCCTTGTTTCTCACTTTTAACATATTGTACTCTGAAGAAGAAAAAAACACACACACACACAAAACAAAACAAAAAAAAACACCGGTTTAACTAACCTTGCACTGTGCTCGGGACCTTGCGTGTGCCCTTATAGCTGCGCTCCTTGATATCATAACGTCTCTTGTAACGGCTCTGTTTCCTAAAGGCATTATATTGCTCTCTCTATTGACCCGTTCTGACCTTGCCTGTGATAAGTTTCTAACATTTACCTTGCCAACTTTGGATAGCAATCATTTATATGTTTATGGTACTATCACCTTATCCCAATGCTGTGACTCTCTTACTGTGCCATGGAACCTGCATTCCCCTGGTGTCTGGGGGTTGCCATCTGTTTGTCTGCCACTTCTGTGCCAAACAGGTGAGACTCAAGTTCTCTCAGCAATGCAGGTGTCTACTTTATCCACACTTCATTTTCGTATTCAATTACATTTTTTCTTTCAACGTATCTATTTCTTCTTTTGTTGGCAGTAAAGGAGGGCTATGTAGTGCTGCCTACTTTCAGGCTCATCCAGGGAGATTGGGAGCAGATGTAAACCACCTCATACTGAAACAGATTATGCTGTTGGTGCTATTTTCAGTGAATAGGAAGAATTTGGAAAGTACACTGGGAAGGTCGCCTACTCGCCTTGCAAAATGCCATGGAATCCCTTGCATCCATCCACCTGAACAGTCATCAGAACAGGCAGACAGGACCTCGAAATACTGTCTCATCCAAGAGACGACACCTCTGGAATAGAACACAACCCTCATGTTCCACTACAGTATCAGTACTGGGGTTTACTCCAAGTCCCTGCTCTGGGCCCAGAACCCACAACTACTCAATCCGGTGCCATCAGAGGCAAGTGTCCAACTGAGAACAAATAGCTAACACAACAACGTCCTCTGAAGTTCATCGCTTCACAGTTACAAACTGAACTATCATTTTGCAAATACCCCATAACAAACATCACCTAATATCTCTCACTTTGTTAACAATACATCTTTGCCGATTTACATTCACAGTAATCCTAGAGAACATTATAGTAAGATATCTGTTTTCACATTCGGCAAGATTAAGAGAGAGCGCCCCATGTTTCCGAATCGGGGACCTTTCGCGTGTGAGGCGAACGTGATAACCACTACACTACGGAAACTCGAGATGCCAAGTGACTCTGATAGTCAGAAAGCAATCTTGTGGCATGTCCTTGTGAGGGCAGTGCATATCATTTAGCCAGGAATCTCAGTTGTTAAGTAATTCTGCTACACAATTTAAAATGCAGTGCATTCCACGTGAAGGCACAACGGATGTATGCAGCTTTTGGTTATATGCACAAAAATAGCATATCCCATTCCCAATCCCAAATACTCAGTGATTAAAACTATGCTTCTATGCACAACATATTTTGATTCTATGCACACAGCTTCTTCAAGACCTGGGGCTCAAGACACTAATACTGTCAACATACACCTCTTGAAAAAAGTCTGAATCATACTGCCAGTGGTTTAATACGTGTACATTTTAATCAGGTTCACCCTGTCTGTTTGTCAAAGCAAGCAGCTGTGGAGATAACAAATACATGAAATAGGTCAGACTCTGCAATATTTCCTTAATTGTCATGTTCTCAATGTGTTTGATACATTCAGTAGGGGTGAAAATGGGGGTTAGTGAGAAAGTGTTTTTCACTTAGTGCTACAATTGATTTCACCACAAAAAATATTTCAATGCCATTTCTGATCTATACACAAAACTGTGACGTCCCATGTAGACGAATATATCGGGTATTGACTGTAAAACGATTGTATTGCCCTTAGATAAATGTTTCCACCCAGTTTCGAACTAGGGACTTTTCGCGTGTTAGGCGAACATGATAACCACTACACTATGGAAGCGCCATGTCACAGATTTTCCATGTTTTCCACATACAGGCAGAGCAGGGGACCACAGCATCCACACATGCAAGTCAAGTGCAAACGTTTCAGACTTCATACTCCTCCTCCTCCTCATTACGTGGCCTCTAGGATTCATTATAATGCAGGCCTTCTTCTCCAGAAATGTTGCACTTCTACCCTTCCTGCCATACAGCTTTCTACTTTTTCACCAACTCCATTTCCGTGTTTAAATATATAATAATGGCCCTTTCAGTTTGATATGTCACACTTACAACATAATGTACCATCTTGCAAATAATCTATCTCATTTTAAAACATCACCTAATAGCGCTCAATATCTTAAAATCTCTCTGTTTGAATGACTTTAATATTAATCCTACCGGACTTTATAGCTAGACAATTGTGGTGCTGGAAAGCGTCACGGAGGAAAAGAACCTAGGAGCTCATGATACTTGAGAGCCTGAAAACAACAGCACCCTGTTAAAGAGCTGTAGGTAAGGCAAAGAAGTAGCTGGGTTGCATAAGGAGGGCAGTAAACAGCAGAAACCGGGAAGTGATCCTCCCATTGCACATTTCACTCTGGTGTGACCACACCTGGAATGCTGCCACTACACTTCAGGGGACTACTGTGCCCTTTTGGGCTGTTTCCTCTCAAGCAAACTGCATTCTGCAGTTTGATAACCTGCCTAAGGCAAAGCTGCCCGAAGCTCACCCTCCAAGCAAGGGGACTACTGTGCCCTGTCGGGCAGTTTCCTCTCAAGCAAACTGCATTCTGCACTTTGATAACCTGCCTAAGGTGAAGCTGCCTGAAGCTCACCCTGCAAGCAAGGTACGGGTTGGAACTCTGAATTCTGGCATCTACCCCTGGAGGAATCTCACTTGCTCCTGTTGGCCAGCGTTCGTCACGCTATGTGCAGCAATCCAGAAGCCTTCTAGGAACTGCTGCCAAGAAATTAATGATAGGACTGACCTCTGCTTCAAATGTTTTGATTTCTCACTTTAAGTAATGTTTAGTCTGATGCAGAGATTTTTTACAGTTGATTTAAGTTTTGAGAGAGTTTTTTTTTTTTAAGTGCCCATTTTCCCATTTGCAGTTTATACTGATCTGCCACTACAGGCATCTTACTTTTCCTATTAATCTTCCAACCCACTTGTCCAGCTTGTCTCTTACTTTTTCCTGTTCTAGTCACCGTTATCCCCTCCTTGTTTCTCACTTTTAACATAGTGTACTCTGAAGAAAAACACCACACACACACACACACACACACACACACACACACAAAACAAAACAAAAAAAAACACCGGTTTAACTAACCTTGCACTGCGCTTGGGACCTTTCGTGTGCCCTTACAGCTGCACTCCATGATATCATAATGTGTCTTGTAATGGCTCTGTTTCCTAAAGGCATTATATTGCTCTCTCTATTGACCCATTCTGACCTTGCCTGTGATAAGTTTCTAACATTTACCTTGCCAACTTTGGATAGTAATCATTTATATGTTTATAGTACTATCACCTTATCCCAATGCTGTGACTCTCTTACTGTGCCATGGAACCTGCATTCCCTTGGTGTCTGGGGGTTGCCATCTGTTTGTCTGCCACTTCTGTGCCAAACAGGTAGACTCAAGTTCTCTCAGCAATGCAGGTGTCTACTTTATCCACACTTTCATTTTCGTATTCAATTACATTTTTTCTTTAAATGTTTCTATTTCTTCTTTTGTTGGCAGTAAAGGAGGGCTATGTAGTGCTGCCTACTTTCATGCTCATCCAGGGGAGATTGGGGAGCAGATGTAAACCACCTCATACTGAAACAGATTATGCTGTTGGTGCTATTTTCAGTGAATAGGGAGAATTTGGAAAGTACACTGGGAAGGTCGCCTACTCGTCTTGCAAAATGCCATGGAATCCCTTGCATCCATCCACCTGAACAGTCATCAAAACAGGCAGACAGGACCTCGAAATGCTGTCTCATCCAAGAGACGACACCTCTGGAATAGAGCACAACCCTCATGTTCCACTACGGTATTGGTACTGGGGTTTACTCCAAGTCCCTGCTCTGGGCCCAGAACCCACAACTATTCAATCTGGTGCCTTCAAAGGCAAGTGTCCAACTGAGAACAAATAGCTAACACAACAATGTCCTCTGAAGTTCGTCGCTTCACAGTTAAAAAATGAACTATCATTTTGCAAATACCTCTTAACAAACATCACCTAATATCTCTCACTTTGTTAACAATACATCTTTGCTGATTTACATTCACAGTAATCCTAGAGAACATTATAGTAAGATATCTGTTTTCACATTTGGCAATGTTAATAGAGAGTGCCCCATGTTTCCGCCAGGTTTTGAACTGGGGACTTCTTGCGTGTGAGACAGACGTGATAACCACTGCACTACAGAAACTCGAGATGCCAAGTGACTCTGATAGTCAGAAAGCAATCGTGTGGCATGTCCTTGTGAGGGCAATGCATATAATTTAGCCAGGAATCTCAGTTGTTAAGTAATTCTGCTACACAATTTAAAATGCAGTGTATTCCACATGAAGGCACAATGGATGCATGCAGCTTTTGGTTATATGCACAAAAATAGCATATCCCATTCCCAATCCTAAATACTCAGTGATTAAAACTATGCTTCTACGCACAACATATTTTGATTCTATTCACACAGCTTCTTCAAGACCTGGGGCTCAAGACACTAATACTGTCAACATACACCTCTTGAAAAAGTCTGAATCAATACTGCCAGTGGTTTAATACGTGTACATTTTAATCAGGTTCACCCTGTCTGTTTGTCAAAGTAAGCAGCTGTGGAGATAACAAATACATGAAATTGCTCAGACTCTGCAATATTTCCTTAATTGTCATGTTCTCAATGTGTTTGATACATTCAGTCGGGGTAAAAGTGGGGGTTAGTGAGAAAGTGTTTTTCACTTAGTGCTACAATTGATTTCACCACAAAAAATATTTCAATGCCATTTCTGATCTATACACAAAACTGTGATGTCCCATGTAGACGAATATATCAGGTATTGACTGTAAAACGATTGTATTGCCCTTATATAAATGTTTCCACCCAGTTTTGAAATGGGGACCTTTCGCGTGTTAGTTTCTAACATTTTTCTTGTCTGGCCTGAAATGCTGCCACTACGTGTATGAAAACTACATGTTTGTGTTATTCTTTATTTTCCACATACAGACAACGCTAGTTAACACAGCAGCCACACATCAACCGCAACTGTTTGGGACTTCATACACATCCTTTTACATAGCTAGAAGGATCCATTGTAATGTCGACCGTCTTCTCCAGAAATCTGCAAGTTCTGCCAACTCTGCCATATAGCCTTCTACTTTTGCACCACCTCGATTTCAGCATTTAATACATAATAATGGCACTTCAACTTCAATATGTCACACCTACAACATAAAGTACCAACTTGCATGTACTGGATCTCATTTAAAACATCACCTTATTTTCTAAATATGTTAAAATGTCTTTCATTTATGTGAATAATAATCCTACAGGACTTTTTACCTGGACTATGGTTGAACTGCAAAGCACCACAGAGTAAAAGGACCTAGGCATCTGTTTGTCTGCCACTTCTGTGCCAAACAGGTTAGACTCAAGTTTTCTCAGTCATGCAGGTGTCTTCTTTATCCACACCTTCATTTTCATATTCAATTACATTTTTTCTTTAAATTCATCTATTTAATTTTTTGTTGGTAGTAATTGAGGGCTATGTAGTTCTGCCTTCTTTCAGCCTCATCCGGGGGAGTTGAGGGAGCAGATGTAAACCACCTCAATATTTCACACTACAACATAAAGTACAGTCTTGCATGCACTGTATATCATTTTAAAACATCACCTTATATTTCTAAATAAGTTAAAATGTCTTTGATTTACATGGATAATAATACTACAGGACATTTTAGCTAGACTACAATGGAACTGCAAAGCATCACAGAGGAAGCGGACCTAGGCATCTGTTTGTCTGCTACTTCTGTGCCAAACATGTTAGACTCAAGTTCTGTCAGCCATGTAGGTGTCTAGTTTATCCATGCCTTCATTTTCGTGTTAAATTACATTTTTCTGTAAATTTATCTATTTAAGTTTTTGACAGGAAAGGAGGACTATGTAGTTCTGCCTACTTTCAGCCTCATCCCAGGGATCGGGAGTACAGGTGGAAATCAACTTATATTGAACCAGATTATGCTGTTGGTATTTTTAAGGAATGGGAGAATCTGGACAGGACACTGGGAAGTCCCTGCACTTTTCAAAACATGCCATGGGGTCCTTAATGTCCAGCTGAACAGTCATCAGGACAGATAGATGGGACCTCAGTATAATGTCTAATCCAAAAGACAGCACTTGAGGAGTAGAGCACCTCCCTCATGCTGCATTATACTATCAGTACTGGGGTTTACTCCAAGTTCCTGATGTGGGGTCAGAACTCACAGCCTTCCAATCTGGCGGCATCAGAGGCAAGTGTGCAATCGACAGCGACTAACATAATAATGGCCTCTCGACTTTGGTGTTTCCTAGTTACAAAATGAACTATCATTTTGCAAATACCTCATTAAAAAACATCACCTAACATCTTTCAGTATGTTAACAATATGTCTTTGCTTGATTTACAGTCGTAGTAATCCTATGGAACTTTATATCTGTTTTCAGATTCAGCAATGTTAAGAAAAAGTGCCGTCATGTTTCAACCCCGTTTCAAACTATAATAACCACTACACTAGAGAAACAGAAGACACCAATTAACTCTTTTTTTAGTTTATTTTTGCCTTACCTCCTCAGCTGGGGTGATCCTATGGTCTCCCAATCTGGTCCCCTGGTGGCTCCTGTACCGGGAACCATGCCCAAACTACAGCCTCCTTCTGTCTTCCTCTCTAAGGCCACTTCACAGACCCCAATGCCCCAAAGTGGATGACCAAGGGGACAGGGCCAGAGGGGAGCTCCTGGAGTGCTGCTGCAGCACCACAGGAGACAATCATGAGCTGGAGGATTCAGCAGATTTCTCCCTTAGGTCCCCCTTTCAGTGCAGGCACGCGGGGACAGTCGGCATGTGCTCCACATGCACAGAATCAGACGTTCACTGGCACTGACCTTTCATTGCTCCATGAGCTGCACTACCCCAGCCTCTGCCAGTAGACAGCTCCTACATGGTAGTCCCTCCCAGAGGAGGAGAGCAGTCCCAGGGTGCTCAATCCTCCTCCTGCCGGCTGACCCCTTGATCTGAATCCACATCTGAACCCGGGCCACCAGTGTGGCGTGAGGTGTGGCGTCCAGTGCCTCAGCCCTCAGCATGACCAGTTAACTCTGATGGTCAGAAAGCAAGGTTGTGGCAAATCCTTGTGAAGACAGTAGATATCATTTAACCAGGATCTCAATTGTAAAGTAATTTTGGTATACACTTTAAAATACAGTGTATTCCACTTGTATACAGATTTTGGTTATATGTACAGAAATATCTTATCTCATTCTGAACATTATGCAGTTAGTGATAAAAAATCTGGTTGTATGCACACCAAATTTTGGTTCTGTGCACAGTTTCCTCAAGACAGGGGCTCCAGATATTAATACTGTCAATCACACCTGTTAATAAGGTGTGAACTGTGCTGCCAGTGATTATATATGTGTAGATTTTTATCAGTTTCACCCTGTCTGTCAAAGCAAGCAGCCATGGAGAAAAATAAATTGTTCAGATTCTGCAATATTTCCTTAACTATAATGTTGTCAATGAGTTTGATACATTCAATACAGGAAAAAGTGGGAGTATGTGAGAAAGTGTGTTTACTGAGCGGTTTCATTGATTTGATTACAATTCTGTTGTATACCATTTCAGATTTATACCCTAGAACTGGATGTCCCAAGTATGCACATATATCAGGAATTGCATGTAAACACTGTCTTATCCTCATATAATTTTTCCACCCACTTCTGACCTGGGGTTCTTCGCGTGTTAGACAAATGTGATCACCACTACACTATGGAAACTCTGTGTTGCTTTTGTTCCTTATTTTCCACATACAGGCAAAACCGGTGATCACAGCATCCACACATGCAAGTCAAGTGCAACCGTTTCGGACTTCATACTCCTCCTCCTCTTTACATGACCTCTAGAATCCATTATAATGCAGGCCTTCTTCTCCAGAAATTTTACACTTCTACCCTCTCTACCATACAGCTATTTTTGCACTACATCTATTTCAGTATTTAACACATAATAATCACCCTTCTACTTCAATATTCAAAATAAATAAACAACTAAATTAAAAAAAACGCATATGGGGCAATAAAGAAGGATAATAGCCTTTATACCATAGACAATTGCAAAAAACAACTAAGGAAAAGTAAATATATGATAAGAACTGAAAAAAAATAAATGTAGGCAGGCCCGTATTAAGGACAATAGCAAGTCGTTATATACATAATCAACAATAAAACTACAGACAGAACAGTAGGCCCAATGAAAGAAGGCACTAGTGAAATCTCAGACCCAGAAGGGCAAGCTAAATTTTTTGTTTGTATTATTTATTTATAAACTTTAGTAAGATATATGTGCAAAAATATAAATCCCCAGGTGAATCCATAACATTTTTAATGAATATGTCTGTTCGGTATACATAAAAACAGTATACAAACAGAGCAACTGTAGTGGGATAGATCACAAACCACTTAAAATACGTACTGGGTTAACAAATATTAGGATTATGCAAAATGAAATAGTAAATATGTTGGCAAGAATTGACCCATCAAAATCAGCTGGCCCAGATATGCTACACCCAAGGCTGTTAAAAGAAATAAGCCACTGGCTGGTTGACTCACTATTAAAATTATTCAATATGTCCATTGTGTGAGGGTGGTTCCAGATGACTGGAAGTCCCGGTTGTTGTCCCAATATTTAAGAAAGGGGACAAGAATGCAGTGACCAATTAGAGACCCGTAAGTTTAACATCTGTGTTGGGTAAAATAATGGACTCAATCATAAAAGACAAATTAAATGAGGAACTAAATTATATAAACCTCCTTGATGTAACACAGCATGGATTCAAAAAACAAATATCATGCCTGACTAATACACTAGTCTTTTATGATAAGAGGAGCAGAGCTCTGGACAACAGACCAGTGGATGTAGTCTTTCTGGACTTTAAAAAGGCCTTTGACAAGGTTCTTCATAGCACCTTCATACAAAAGTTCGCCAACTTTGATATTAACATCAGTTTATTGAAGTGGGTTACACATTGGTTGATAGGAAGGCCTCAGCATATCAGAAAAAGGGAAGTACTATCAGATACAGGTGCAGGAACAAGTGGCGTGCTGCAGGGCTTAGTTCTAGGACCGGTGCTGTCCTCGCTATTTGTTACTGATATGAACCAAGGCATCAATAACTCGCAAGTAAAATTCGCTGATGATTAGAAATTAGGAGATGATGTGGGAAGTGACAGTCAGGTGGACAACCTAAGAAAGGATACAAAAACATTGAAGAATTGGGCATACAGGAATGGTATGACATTCAATATAGAGAAATGTGTGGTAATGCACCTTGGTGCAAACAATAGTCAAACTAATTATACTTTAAATGGCATACACTTAAAGGCAGTGGAAAGTGAAAGGGATCTGGGGATTTTAATCAACCAAGACCTCAGCTTCAGCTAGCACCGTAGTGAAGTTGTAAAGAAAGCCAACAAAATTCTGGGCTGCATAAAGAAGGTATTTATACCAAGGCATAAATTAGTGTCAGTGACTTGATTAGCAGCCTTCTCTAATCAAAGTAAAAAATGATTAGCAATTGACCGAAGTTGATTAGCAATTACCAAAAATTTATATTTTTGCTCAAAACCCCATAACATCTATGTATCTTTGATGTATATCGATAAATACACATTGTACACAAGTTTCTGAGACTGATACTGTTTTATTTAGCCATCAGAGTCACAATACAGCAATTGTGCAGCAGCAAATACATTTAAGAGCCATGAAGGATAATGTCTGCCAAAGCAGACCGTGAATTCATGAATTATGCTACGTGATTGTGAGTCGTGACAATAATGAACTGCCCCTGCCCCATAAAACTACTCCACCTGGGACAGTCATTGACCATAAACTCCAACATAGGACTGTTTTGCTACTGTTCTCCACCAGGCATATAGCCAGTTATTCTGGCCTGTTTTTTTGGGGGGGGGACGGTCCACCATCCACAGTTGCCAAATTACCAGGATGTCTTGGTTTAGCACTAAAATACATGTCTACAGCCCTGTCTGGGTTGAATTCATCTGGAGGGGGGCCCTGTTTTTTTTTAATGTGAATCAATGTTTCTAGAGTATCCTCTGCCAGTCTTGCTCTCCAGTCAGTTGTTACCTTGTTTATACTTGAAAAACATCTTTCTACTGTTGCATTAGACACAAAAAATACTCTCAACACATTGACAAGCTTCAACAGATTTGGATAAGAATTTTGGAAATCACATGCCAGCTTTGACTAGATAGCTGAAGCAGACATATCATTGATGAAACTGGTTTGAGCAAAAATCTTTAATTCTTGCCATTCTGAAAACACTTGAGTGGTGTCACAATCAGGCTGCAAAAAAGCTGAAAAATGGTCAGCTACTTCAGTGATGTCACTGCTACCATACAGCTCCAGTTCCTTTCAGTCTGCTGGCCAAAGTCTGGTATCTAACACTTCTGTACGGTTATAGATACTACTTTCATTATTAAAACTGAACCTTTGTTCGCAACAGTTCTCAATATTTGTAATGTATTTCTTACATTGCTGTTTTTAAAAGTTTTAATAGATTGAGCACTTAGATATGTTAATTTTACACCCTTGTAAGTGGCTTCAGGACATGCTCCTGAAAGAACGTCAAACCCATTTTTTAAGAGAATGTCAAGTTCACTGCCACCTATGGGGCCACTCTGCTCAGCATGGTCAAGCACGTTTCTCAAAGTTTCAACAGAGCTAAATAGCTCTGGCATTTCAACAAGTTCTTTTTGAAGTGCTAGTGAGAACCTGGCAAGTGGCTGAAGCAATTGTTCAAAATATAAAAGGTGTGCAACCATTTGGAATTTAGTCACAATTTGCAACACTTCCTTCGCTTTGGTCTGATCCTGAGTTGGATCTGTGGCCGTAGATTCTAAATGGGCAGTGATTACGGGGAATGATTTGGTAACAGCCTGGAATGCAAGAAGTTTATGCTGCACTTGTGTGCCATGGGCCTTCTTGGGCTTTTCAACTGACAACTCCATGGCCTGAGCAAGGGACCGCAACTCTTTAAATTGCTTAGGACTTTTCTTATAGAGATAAAACAGCTGGGTCAGAAAGTTTGAAACTTCACTGAAATAGGTATTATCCAAAGCATCTTTCATGGCCAGTTCTAATCTGTGAGAGAAACAAAGAACAGCAACCAACCACTGTAGCTCTTCCCTTAAAAGTGCAGCAAGACCCGTCTTACACCCATGTTGACAGCTGCCCCATCAGCCCCAAACCCAACCATTTTTTTCACATTAACTCATTGAGTCCTGGTGGCCATTTTGGGTTAGGTTCTGTAATGGAAGGTTCAACACCATACGGGTGTCTACTGGACTCGATGAGTTAAGGCCACTCTCTGCAAATATGTCTAAGATAAGATTTTAGAGTCCCTCACTTGTGCCATCTGATACTGTTTTCATTCATAAAAATCTAGTCTCCACGTGACCATTGCTGGGATTAACATGTATTATATAACCCACTTCCTTTTCAATTACACCACAATCAGTACTACCATACATAAGAACTGAAAAATAATTAGCATTTTTACAGTTGACAGCAGGTTTTGTCTAGGTTCTTGCCAATACACATCGTCAGTTCTTTCCCACTAACAGCGTTAATGTATTTATTGCCCAAATGAACTTCATGGCACTTCTCTTGTTCTGCTATAGCTTCAAACTTTTTAATAGGGATGTCCTCTTTGGCCATCATATACAGGATCTCCATCAGCCTGCCTAGAACCATTCTATGCTGTTCCTTTGCATTACTGAAAGCTCTCCCTGCAAATAAATTAAAATTATTTAACTCTGGGTCCAATCCTCCTACTCCCCCCGATTACTTTAAAATTACCAATTGTGATATGGCAATATATTTCAAGTGGTGACCATGTTTTACCAAATTTCAAAATGTTAAGAGCTTTGTTGTGCTGCTTTGTCTGAAGATGTTTCCAGATGGTGTCAACTTATGGCTGGGGCCTGTTATCCCTGCAGTTAATGCCTCACTGAAGTTCCTCAACCCACACAGCTCATCTATATACTGACAGCACAATTTGCAACTAGCACACACTGCACAGTCTCCCTCACTGCTTATCTGTAGCCAGTTTTTGTCTGGATTATATTTTCTGCACCATCCTTCTGCAGTTGCTAATTTTACTCCACCAGCCATATTGGACTGCAATTATTAAAAAGTTCGAAGTTAGCAAAACAAGACTGTGTCAAGCTGTGCACTTAACACATTAAGTACTGTAATCCGGCTAACTCTCTGTACTGAAAAAGAAAAGATAATGGCAGCTGCAGATTTGCTTGTGATCCCGTGAGCCCCCCCCAAGTTAAACTGTTTACTTGTCCCCAATCTCTGCCATAGGCAGGGCACACACTTGAAAGTTTCAGAGTTGTGAACTGAACACTTCCCAAAGTTCACTGCTGCAACAAAGCTGGCACTGGCAGCAGGGCATAATCTTACTTGTCCCGATCTCTGCCATAGGCAGGGCACACACTTGAACATTTCCAGAACACCAAGTTCCCCAAAGTTCACTGCTGCAGCAAAGCTGGCACTAGCAGCAGGGCTAGTGTCTTAATTTGTTACTTGTCCCCTCAGGTCCGATGGGCAGAGCACACTCAAGAGTTACAACTTCCCCAGTGCAACAGAGCAAGCAGGTGTATTTTGGTTTTTGTCCCCTTCATCTCTGCCAAGGCAGGGCACTTGATACAATCTTTTTACTGCTGTTTCTTCTCCTCTGAGAACTCTGGAAAAACCAGGACACAATTCTTATCATCAGTGCTGCTAAAAAAGGGCTGACTGGGTACAAAATAAAGCAGGCAGGGTGGGCATGACCACTGTTGTCCCCTTCATCTCTGCCAAAAGTAGGGTACATTTATTTAACTGTCACACAAAGGAGTTTTTCTTTTGGTTTCCTCCCCATCATAGAACTCTCTGGAGTAAACCAGGGCACAATTCTTAGTCTGTTCTGTTCCCAAAAATGTTCTGCTACTTGCAAGTCAAAAGACACAGTCTGTTTGCTTATTCCCCCATCATCACTGCTGCAATAAGGGCTGGGCACATTTTAAAGCTGGGCATGACTGTTTAACCACTGTTGTCCCTTCACCTCTGCCAAAAGCAGGCCACATTTAGTCACACAAGTTACTTCTCCTTTTGTTTCATCTCGTCCCATAACGCTCTGAAAAAAAAAGGGCAAAATTCTTATTTGTTTTCTGTTCCCAAACAGTTTGCAAGAGCACAGTAAAGTTTGATATTTTTCCTCCATCAGATCAGTCATTCGCATTGGGCTGGGCACAAAATAAAGACTTTTTACACCACTCTGTTCATCTCTGCCAGGCAGGGTAATTACTTAGTTCACATTTACTTTCTTGTCATTTCCTCCCCCTGATTCCTCTCTGTTTTGCCCACCAGTTCAGACCCATCCCACGAGGTGCCTGCCTTGCCCTGACCGCCCCCCCAGTCATGCCACTGCCCTGCCATGTACCCTCCCATTGAGGTTACTCCCCCAGGCTCCCCGGACAATAAACCGAAAGGTTTGTACTTGTTTGTTTGTTTCTGTTGACACTCCCGATTGTCTGCTCATCTGCGCGTTGCTCCTCCGCTTCAGTTACTCGGCCAAATCTACGCCACATAGCCTGCTCACCCCACCACGTTGCTTCACGTGGCTCTCCATTGGTCCCGGTCCCCTCTCGCACCATCTCAGCCTCCTTGGCTCCCCTGCTTCTCAGTGCGTTCCTCCCTGCAACAGAAATAAAGAAATTAATTACCAGACACCACCAACAAGCTAAAATATACTATTTTAAAAAGAAAAGGAAACCGGAACTTATCTTGCTTAAGTTTTGCTCTGGCTGGAGCTTCCGAACCTGCTTGCTCTTCTACTGGGGTCATGCTGCAAGAGGTCGCTGTAACATTTCTCCCACACAGAGACTGGGTGGGGGGGAGCAGGAACATCACTGGCCAATCAGGAGGAGCTCGGGGGAGGAGGAGGACAGAAAAACCGGAACAAAAAAACAATTTAAACATGGCCCAAAATGTCAAAAAGGGTATTTTTAAAGGACCCATGGTCAGTTCAGAATGATTAGCAATGACTGTTAATCACTCCACAAGTTGACTCACTTTTCTCCAATCTTGGGTCACAAATTGCAATGTGAACCTGCTTATTTTATGCCTTGTATACCCAGGAACTTAAACTGTATATTACCCCTTTACAAGGCCTACATTTGACCCCAGCTGGACTACTGTACCCCACTGTGGTGTCCTTATTTGAGAAAAGATAAAGATAATTTGGAGAGGGTCCAGCGGAGAGTAACTAAAATAATACATGAATTAAAAGATGTACCATATGAATCAAGACTGAACCCGCTGCGCCTATACCCTCTAGAACTAAGACGTAGGTGTGGTGATACACTAGAAATGTTCAAAATAATAGGGGACAGTCACCTTATGGACAGTTTAGGGTTGGAAATAATCAGAAATACCAACCCAAGGAGCCTTAAGTACCAATTTAAATTAACCTTCCCAAAAAAGAATGGCAAGAGAAATATCTTTACTCAAAGAATAATACCACTGTGGAACAGTCTACCTGGTAAGGTTATAAATGCTGAATCCTTCAACATCTTTAAAAAAAGGTTGGACGAACATCTTCCAGTTAACAAAAATCCTAAATGGCCCCGCTTATGCGGGAGACAGACAAAATGGGCAATAGCCTTCTGCCTGTCTTAACCACCAAGTATAGTACCAAGTATAATGTTTCACACTTACAACATAATGTACCATCTTGCAAATAGTGTGTCTCATTTTAAAACATCACCTTACATTTCTCAATATGTTAGAATGTCTTTGACTTACATTAATAATAATCCTACAGACCTTTACAGCTAGACAGTGGTGGTGCTGGAAAGCATCACAGAGGAAAAGGACCGAAGAGCTCATGATACTGGAGAGTCTGAAAACAACAGCACACTGTAAAATATTTGTAGATAAAGCAAATAACTTGGCTTGCATAAGGAGGGCAATAAACAGCAGAAACTGGGAAGTGACTCTGCAGATTTCTTTCCTACCCTTAGTACTAAACTGGCCAAACTTACAGACCCCTCTTGCCCCATACTCCTGGGAGGGGACTTCACTACTGATCCCCTCCTGGATTGCTCTTCCCTAAAGCTACCATAGCGCCTGCTTCATGATGCAAGAATTTGCACTATCCAATATCTGACACTTTTGCATCCAACAGAAGGGAGTGATATTTACTATTCAGGGTTCACAACACTTCCAGTAGGAATGACATTTAGCTCACCTCTCCCCATCTGACCAGATTGGTTACTGGATCAGATATTAACCCCTTAGTTGTATCAGACCATGCTTCTATAACACAGACCCTCCAGTGGGGTCCCCAATCCCAAAGAACCCCAATTTGGTGACATGACCCAGATACACAGGATAACTGAAGGGAGACAGATAAGGACCATGTGGCCCACCTAGTCTGCCCCTTTTCTCTACCTAATGCATTACACGCAGACTCTAGCTGATCTCGCTACACCTCTCTTCCCTATTGTGAGAGTACTCTTATGTCTATCCATGCATTCTTGAATTTCTCTACTGTTTTGTCCTCACCACCTCTGCAGGGAGGCTGTTCAAAGCATCTACTACTCTTTCTGTGAAAAAGTACTTCCTCACATTGCCCCTGAGCCTACCTCCCTCTAGCCTCATATCATGCTCCCTTGCTCTTGTACACCTTCTTTTCTGAAAGATGCTACCCTGCTGTATCTTCCTTATACCCCTGATGTACTTGAATGCCTCTATCATATCCCCCTCTCTCTCTCCTCCAGGGAATACATATTGAGGTCCTCTAGTCTTTCCTCATATGAGTTTTGGTGCAGTTCTTGAACCATTTTTGTTGCCTTTCTCTGGACTGCCTCTATCTTGTCTATGTCCTTCCGGAGATGTGACCTCCAGAACTGGACACAGTACTCCAGATGAGGTCTCCCTAGTGATCTGTACAGTGGCCTAATCACCTACTTTTTTCAGCTGGTGGTACCTAGGGCTCTCAGGGACGTGGGCACCTGCATCCTTTACACATATTTTGTGCTTCAGGACACTCATCTGCCAGCCCTGAGAAACCCCCAAGACACTCAGCAGTACAGGCCCAGGAGTCCTGAGTGGGCCACTGTACTGCGCATGTGCGAAATGTGAGAGTCTGTTTATTTTTTCCCTTCCCCCCCTTTGTCACCTGGTGATTTTGGCACCTTGGAGAGCCACGCAGACCACAGGTGAAGCAGGGAGTGGGGAGAAACGATGTGGAACATGATGCAAGGATGAGGATTGAGTGTGGGGTCGGATCGGTTCCTCCTTTTGGCTGAACAATCAGTGGTTCATCCCATGAGGACGATTGGGAAGGAGAGAAGCCATTTGCAAGAGGCACCGACAGCTGGAGAAACACAGGGAGAAAGAGTGTTTAAAAAGTGAGTTTACATTTAAAAAAATAAAATAAAATCATGAGGACAGTCCGCTCTACTCACCTGAGGACAAGGCAGAGGCATATTGTGCAGCCAGTAGGCTGCACACATCACTGGAGGCACCAGTTACTGTACTTTTTTGTGGACACGGAGGTAAAAATTTTACATTTCAATTATTTTAGGCAGTTTAGGGCATCGTACGACTATTTGGCTGATGGTTTTTAGTGAGCTTAGGGTTTATAGTGTGTTATGTCTTGTATTTCTGTGCAGGGCCCAAGATGTCGGTGCAGCAGCAAATTGCAGCCAGGAGAAGACTGAAGAGCTGGGTGGGGGAAAGGCGAGACTGCCTCGTGAGTGGCACGCAGCAATGTCTCAACGAAGTCTTACTGATTATTTTGCTGGAGGAGAATCTTCAGCAGCAAAGGACAAGGAACAAACAACATCATTATCCTCCAAGAGTGACTTAAACAAATCTCAGGAGAATGAGATTATAACGTTGAAATTGAAAATGATAAGCAGTCTGAACAGATTGCATCTGCTAAATGCAGCAAGAAATTAAGGTTGTGGAGGGACAGCTGGACAAAGTTATTTGCATGGCTTGTAAAGGAGAAAGTAAAGGGGAATATTGTTGGGAAGTGCAGTTGGTGTAAAAAGGTGAAAGCAATCCATTTGCCAGAATTGGCACAACCAATCTGCAAGTGTCTGCTTTCTACAGACATGAAAGAAACAGAGAACATTTGCTCGTCACTGGTGCACACAGGAAAGAAAACAGCAGAAAAACTGTCTCTGCCAGTGGCATTTGAGAAGCAGATCTCAGGTCCTGAGGCAAAGGATGACAGTAAAGTTGTTCAGTTAATGACAATGTACTACCGTACCAAACAAGGGCACTCACTGAACCAGTTTGAAACACTGATATCTCTACAGGTGAGGAATGGAATCTTTTGGGCCAGGGCGCTCAGGCTGGGCTGTTGCTTGTAGAATGACACTGATGGTGGTGTTTCATGTCCACAGAAACGAAATGTCTGTCCAACCTTGCAAGACAGTGGCACAATCTACTCTGGTTGGGATGCAAGATATGACATGCTGGACTCCATAAATGAAGTCCTACAGGAAGAAATCAAAGCTCACAAAGCAGGTTCTCAGTTTCTCAGGGTAATAGCGGATGAAACCACTGATGTAACCATTCATAAAAAGCTGAACGTATATATCAAATGCATACACAATGCACAGGCCAAAATTAATTTCATTGACTGTACTGCAATACCTGATGGGAGGGCAGAGACAACTGTGGCAGAACTGTTTAAGTGACACTGTCAGCTTTTCAGCTCTTTCCAAGCGTCCTTGCGTTTTTATGTCTGTTTAACTGAGCTTCAATCAGTGTTAGCTTGATTCTGCCATGGTGAATAATACCGTTTAAATTTTTTATTTTACTAAAAATGACTGTCAGGTGGTCCAACGAAATTCTGCAGTCCGCTCCATTACCCAGCGTCCCGACATTGAAACGCTGGTGCATGATGTGGACTCGTGCATATATGGGGTTATAAATTACGGAGGTGTATAAAAGAAAGAGAATGTTCAACACTGGTGAATCTACAGAGTTCCACAATATGAATGTTTTACAAAACCAAGGGCTATTTTGTACATAATCGCTACTTGAAAACGAGACCCTGCGCATGTGCATGTTATTCGCCATGGGCAGAATCGGAGCTAACACTGAGTGAAGCTCAGTTAAACTGACATAAAAAGGCAAGAGCACCAGAAAGAGCTGAAAATACTGACAGTGTCCCTTAAAATGTGTGTTCTGTTAATGCATTTGACCCTATCAAGATCATCACACTAGCAAGTGATAGTGCCAGTGTCATGACTAGAGTGCACAATGGGGTAGGTGCAAAGTTAAGACAGCAAGTTAACCCCAGGCTGATTCAGATCCATTGTGTTGCCCACAGACTGGCACTGGCAGGAGGACAAGCATGTCAGGACAACCCTGTATTCAATGACTATCAAGTAACCATCAAAAATATGTATAGATACTACAGCAACTCTGCAGTATGGTACAATGCCTTGCGTTTCATCCAAGAAACACTCAATGGAGATAGTATCAGATATCTATCCCTAAAAGAACCTGCATGTTTAAGGTGGCTGTCACTGCATACTGCAGCTCAACCAATTTACAGATTATACCCTGCACTTTTACAAGCCCCACAGTATGATGCAGCAAAAGGTGCCCAAGAAGCAAAGGGCCTTCACAGAAAACTGAAATCAGTCTGCTTTATCTTATGCACTCCTTTCTTCATGGATTTCTTAGATGTGGTGAATAAACTGTCTTTAGTCATGCAGTGGGACAGTGTCGACATTTTGGTGGCCAGCAGCATGACAGAGGCCACAGTTACTAGACTGCAACACTTTAAAGAGCAGAATGGGGTAGAGCTACAGAAGACATTTCAGGAACTTCACCAACGTCCTGGCATGCGGCATGATCAAAACGTGAATGACAAGCCAGCACTGCGTATGCAGTTCCAGACAGTATCTTAGGAATATCTGACACAACTCATTGGAAACATTCACACAAGATTTGAGTCAACTTCAATGGAGCTGCTGCGTAACTTAAATGTTCTTCTAAATCCTAAGTGTCTCCCCTGATGACTCCAAGATAATGGACCATGGACTGCAGGAACTCAAGGATGTTTGCACTTATTTCCAAGAAACAACTTTCAAAGAAGAAACATTGCCAGCAGTTATTGACCAAGACAGGCTGAGAAAGATTATGGACAATTCAAACTTGTTCTGAAATCTAACAAAGGACTGACTTTGCTCACCAGTGTCTGACAAGACTTAATTGAGAGCTATACAGATGTATTCCCAGATTTTGTCACACTGGCCAAGATTTTAATGTGTCACCTGTTACATCACTGGCATGTGAAAGAGCGGTTTCTGTACAAAACAAAATAAAAACTAAAGGTTGATTTTCCCAAAAGGCTGACACTGTGAGCAAACTCATGTAGATTGCCCATGAAGGAGCTGAACTTGAAGACTATGACCATCCAACACTTAAGAAATTTAAGGCCATAAGACTGCA
The DNA here is from genome assembly GCA_016271365.2 of Neoceratodus forsteri. Taxonomy (NCBI): domain Eukaryota; kingdom Metazoa; phylum Chordata; order Ceratodontiformes; family Ceratodontidae; genus Neoceratodus; species Neoceratodus forsteri. The sequence continues at coordinate 1,317,606,904 of CM057455.1, read as the reverse complement.
CAGAAAATAATTATGTTTTAAAATAGTCTTAATTGTGATTGTGTTTTTTAGTTTCAGACACAGCAGGCTGACATGAACAAGAGACAGATGACTGGATGGCAAGTTGGGCACAGGAGAGAAGATAAGTATTAAATTACAGCTGCTCCAATTACAAAGGGGATGGGGGGGGAAGTAATTTATATTTCAGCCCCAAGACCAATTTGTGCTCTGTTTGGTGGGGGAAATTGGGGAGGATCAAGATTTCAATATTATTTATACACTACCCAGGGGTGTGGGGGTGGCTTGCCATATAAATTTAACATTATTATAACCCCATTCTGCTTATAATTTTATTTGTGTCTTTGTTTACTGGGTAAGTGCACTGATCCAAAGGACTGTTTTCAGTCATAACCCGGGCCACTGAGTTGCAAACAACACAGAAACACAGCAGCACATACAGGTTAATAAAGTTAATACCATTAATTGCTTCATCATGTTATTTTTTTTGGTGGGGGAGGATCATAGTCTATCAAGTTCAGTACCCAAGGGGGTGGGGGGTGGCATAAAATAAGTAATTAGCCCTATATTGCGTCTGGTCCTTTTTATCTGGTTAGTGGGAGGACTGGTTTAATTGTCTAATGTAACCCTAACCCTCTGCTCTTTCCACAGTCTGTCTGCAACAGTGGCTTCAGGAGGGTGTTTATGAGAAGTTAATGGGCAGGAGGGTGTTTAGGAGGAAGTTCTGGGCAGCAGGGTGTTTAGGAGAAGGTAATGGGCAGGAGGGTGTTTAGGAGAAATTAATGGGCAGGAGGGTGTTGGGAGAGATTATTGCACCACACAATGCCATGCCATGAAAAAAGTATGAAGAAAAGCAAGACATGCAGTTCCATGCCACCAACCACCAGATTTAGACTGTGCCACTGTCTTAAACCTGACAGATTTGAGCCTAAAGGCCAGGTTGGGTAGAGTAAGTGGGTGGGAAGGCTTTTAGTCACAATAATCCCACTGTGCTTTTCAGTCTCTGGAATACTGGTAAGTTTTTAGCTGTCACATACACAATTTAAGAAATGTGCAGGAGAGCAGGCAAGAGAGAGAAGTTATGGGCAGGAGGGTGTTTAGGAAAAGTTATGGGAGGGAGGGTGTTAGGAGACTCACTCGATTATGCCAGATCAGTCATGACACGTGTAGCCCAGAGTATGGGGCACAACAGAAAGGTTTAGTTAAATAGAGTGCCTCAAGGTCCCCTATGTTATGGGCATTAGGGGGCAGAAAGAGAGCAGAGTGTTGGGGCCCCTGTCAGTGTTGCCAGTGTCCCCCCTTCCTCCAAACACAAGGCAGGGCAGTGTTTTTAAAATAAAGAAAAACATTTTTCTTTTCTACCTGCTGCCTGCTCTGCTCCATTCCATGCCCCCCCAGGCAGGCAGCATGAGGGGTGGGCACCCATGTGCTGGGACTGCTGTCCCTGGCTGGCGCGTGGTGCCCAGTTTAAACAAGCATTTGTCAATGCCAAATGTTTGCTTGCTGGCATTAGGAGTGGAAGTGCAGGAGTTAGACAGATGCAGAACAGGAATGGCACTGAATTACTGAACTGATGCCAACTCCACCCTCACCCTGCAGAGATGGACAGGCATTGGGGTGTGCCTTTGGGTCATTGCCCATGACGGTCACAACATTTCACCTCACCCTACCCTTTAGACACTGACAAGTGTCAAGGTGTGCCTTGGGGTGTTTGGGCTTTACATTCACCTCATTCCATAAGGAAATATGCTGAAATGGGAGCAGTATAGGAGAATAGGGTGAACTCTGGGGGCAAAGGATTCAAGGCACACCTCGATGCCTGTCACTGGCTTCAGGGTGGGGGTGGGGTTGGAATAGGCATGAACATTACTGTCGACAATCCCAAGTCACACCCTGGCGCTGTCAGTCCCTACAGGGTAGGGCGTTATGGTCGAAATCCCTAATGCCCTGGGCGTTTCTTGGTATTTTTACTCCAAGTTTTCCACATGGGCTTTTTGTGACCCCACCGCACGAACAGTGACACTATCAGTTTGTTAGGCAAAAGGTGATTTTGCACAGTGACTGTGCCATTTGGCGCCACAGGTGCGAAAACACATTTCGAACAGGATATAAAAAAATGACAGATGTACTGTTCATGAGGAGGTGTAAAAAATGGCATTGTTGAAAATCTGAAGTTAAAATATAAAAGAACTGGTGAAGTCATGAGCATGCATAGAAACTGCGCAATGTACACCCATAATGTAATTCATTTTGGGATTTTTTACAGCAGATTTTCAACATAGGCATTTATGGACCTCCGCTCAAGAACAGTGTTACTGTGATTTTCTTAATCTGTCCTGAACACTAATTTCCCACAGCAACTGTGCTATTCTGCGCCAGAAGTGCGAAAACACATTTCGGTCAGGGTATGAAAAATGACAGCTGTACTGTTCATAAGGGGGTGTAGAAAAATGTCAATGTTGAATATCTGGACTGAAAATACTACAAATTCATCAAATCTCGCATCACACCGGCGACCCGTGTTCGGGAGCGGACTCGGGTCACTGGTGGGTTGGCAGGGGGGAGATAGGCTTGAGCATCCTATGACAGCTCACCTTCTCTGGGGAGGGTACAGGCTGATGCCCGCATACTTGCCTGACTCAGAGCAGAGGCTCGGAGTGCTGCAAGCCCTTTGAGGGATGGCTGGCTGCGGTACAGCATGGACGTCGGAGCTCAGCACCATGCCGTCAGGGGAATTGCATGCTGCACGGGGAGGGTGAAAATGGAAAACTGAGCCTGCCACCACAGGGAAGATGGGGAACTGTGCTGTGCCCACGTTGTGCCTCTGCCTGCCTGATGGACCCAAAGACCAATGAAACATAAGTTAGGGGCATCCAGCCCATGCCTGGTCCTGTCCCGGGGGGGTACAACAGCGGCTCCATGGGGATCTGGGGTCCGTCTGGGTAGGGTGGAAGGCAATGGGGTGTCAGCGGTCTCCCCGAAGGGTAGGGTGGCAGGCTGGGAAAGGAGGTAGAAAAAAATGTAATTTCAAAATTAAAGAAATTATTACAAATTCATGAACTTACGAGGGTGAGTGGAAATTGTGCAATGCACGCTCATAACACAGTCATTTTATCGACTTTTGTCACCAAATTTTCAACATAGCCATTTTAACACCTCTGCTCATGAACAGTGTCACTGTGATTTTCTTAATGTGTCCCGAACACTGATTTCGCAAACCGACTGTGCCAATGTACACTACGTGTGTGAAAACACATTTTGAGCATGATGTGAAAAATAACAGCTGTACTGTTCATAAGGAGGTGTGGTAAAATGGCAATGTTGAAAATCTGGAGTGAAAATATTAAAAATTCTCAAAGTTACGAGCATGCATAAGAACTGCACAATGCACGCTCATAAAACAGTCATTTTGGGGTATTTTTTCACCAAATTTTTAACATAGGGTTTTTGGGGGCCTACCTCATGAACTGTGACACTTTCATTTCATTACTCAGTCCCAAAAGGTGGTTCTGTGCAGTGACTGGAGAAATCACCATTCGGGACTGAATAACAAAATGACAGTGACTGAGTTCATGAGGTGGGGTCCCAAGAACCCCATGTTGAAAATTTGGTGCCAAAAATTCCCAAAAATGGCAGAGATATGCACCAAAGTTGAAAAAAAAAACATTTATGCCATTATACAGCTTACCGTCATTTCTTCAGTTCGCGGTTGACTTTGAAGAGTGCAGACGTGTTCCCAGTCCACCGAAGATAGTCGTGCCAGCCTCCATAGATAAGTATGGGGTGAGGCGGGGTACACAAAGAGTGGGCGTGGGTTGGGGAGGGAGGCAAGACAGTCAACGAGGGACCGTTTTTTCTTGCAGGTATTTTTTTTCTTTCTTTTAGGAAGACGACGCAGAACTTTTGCCATGCTGGAGTGGGCTCCCAGCGTGGCACCTGGAAGTCTGTTGGGGGGGGGCAGTGGAGCAGACGGGGATTGGGCAACCCTGTCGACCATATGGAATTTTGCCATGCTGGGGTGGGCTCCCATTGTGGCACCTGGAAGTCTGTCTTTGGGGGGTACAGTGGAGCCAATGGGGGATTGGCACCCCCATTGGCCATATGGACTTTTGCCATGCTGGGGTGGTCTCCCAGCGTGGCACCTGGAAGTCTGTTTGGGGGGGCAGTGGAGCCGATGGGAACTGGGCACCCCGTCAGCCATACAGACTTTGCCACGCTGGGGCAGGCTCCCAGCGTGGCACCTGGAAAGACTGTTTGGGGGTGCAGTGGAGCCGGCCAGGGGATTGGGCACCCCGTCCGGACCTCCCACAATGTGGGGAGCGCATAAGCACGCTGGGGTGGGCTCCCAGCATGCTACTTGGGTGTTTGTTGGGAGGGCAAGAAAAAAATGGAGCTGTCTATGACAGCTGCTCAGATGCAGTGCTGACGTGTAGGCACTTTGCATACTGCCGATGGCAGTATGTAAATTGCCTGCCAACAGCAATATGCAAATTGCCTACACGTTACCACCGCTGATTGTAGCAGTGTTTTGCTTTGAACTGTACGCCCACTGCATCTGAACTGCTGTCACAGACAGCTCAGACATTTATTGGTGCGGTGAGGCCGCGCCTGCAAGAAGGAGCAGGGCACTGGAAGCGAGGTGGCACACCTATGAAAATTTGTATGGTGGCATTATGTTTCTTGCACATGCACTGGTGACTTGAGCTTGGGGTTCTAGAACGAGAGCCCCGAGCATCCATTTTGTGAAAGAAGACCATTTCTCCTGGTAGTTTGGGCCGGTGTTAAGAGGAGGAGGATGCCAGAAACTGAGTGGGGAACATGGAGGGCTTACCTGAGAGTTTAAAGCCGTTACCTGTGGTTGACTGGGCACCTCGGCTCCTGCTCCACCAGCAAAGACTGTCCCTGCTCCGTGTTCTGATCCTGCTATTGTGGCGACGGTCAGTGTGTGGTGGTTGAAGGAAAAGAAAGAAGACCCCGTCCCGTGCTCTGGTGTGGGCTCTGCTTGGCCCGGTTTTTTATTTTCTCTGTGCCCAGCTAAAAGTTTAACGATCTGGTCCCTCGTCAGCGGCACTGAAGAACCGCGTTACTTCCTAGAGTCAGCCGGCCCTCCCGAGGCCCCATGCCATCCGCCGCTCCACCTGTCCTTTTGCTGCAACTTCTTCCCTCTGCCAGAAGAACATCCTGCCTTCCTCAGTAGCATCTTCACCCCGTGCCAGGGCGGTGAGTCAGCAGCAGCACAGTAAGATTGCTGACTGCCCACAGACTGTTACAAAAGAAAATAAAATTGTAAATGTTTTAATAGCACTCCAAGCACTACCAGAGAGGTGGGCTAGAGGGCCAAGTTGAATTTAAATATTTGGATATTCAGGGCGCAGCAACACCAAAAGGGGAGGGGCCCAACCTACAGGCCCATAGGGGGACCTGTTAGATATTCATTACAGGGCAAAGCAAGGGCGGGGGTGCCGGAGAGGACTGACAGAAGGGCCCTAAACAGGCCTAAAAGAGTTGAAGGGACAACGTCCTGGCATGAAGGTTTAAAGGGGCAACGTCAGGCCCAAAAGATTTAAAGGGGCAAAAGAAAGCCCCACTTTATTGAAAGGGCAGGTCCCACAGCAGAATAGGTCCAGCAAGGTAGACCCATCAGGAAAATGGGGCCCATCTGAAGGAGACCCAATACGGAAGGTCCGCTAGGCAAAAGGGGCTCAGTCAGGAGGAGGCCCACCAGTTAAAGGGGCCCAGCAAAGTAAAGTTAGAGGACTGAGTAAGCCCAGGTGCCCTGCACCTCCCCTGTTACATCCTAGTCCTAGTCACTAGGTGTGGGGTTTGATTAGCAATTAATCTTAGGGACCCCTAGCTGTTGTTTGTGTATTGGGACAGTGACTGCAGTCGCACAGGTGGGAAAGGGGTTTTAAAATATTTCCCACCTTCGGACCACTCCAAAGGAACGGCCGAGACAGGAGTTGGCTATCAGGTCCTTAAATAGGCTAGTACCTCTCATTGAGCAGCAAGGCACATGAAAAGGGCAACTGGGCATCCAGTGGGCAATGATCATACAACTACTTGTACTGTTTACTGACTGTTGATTTATTGACTTGTTTACTGCATGCAAGCATCTGTATTGTTCTGCCAATTGCAAAGTACCAAGACTGTTTATTGTTTGCAATTTTCTAGACTGCCTTACTGCTTAATTGCCCCAAACTGTATTATTTTCTCTTGCCTCTGCTCCTGGAAAATTACCCCTGCAACAGAACAACTGCCCAAGGTACTGTTAAACTGCCCCAGAGCAGATCCCAAGTGTATCAAATAGTCTCGATTGCTAAAGACTTGTGTGTATGGTGGACTCAGTGTTCCCATTCACGCACAGATGTACGTGAATCACGTAAGAAATGCAAACTTCACTTACATCTATGTGAGTAGGGAGTACGCAGCACGTAAAGAAGCCTAGGTGAGTTTTTTGTATGCAGGCTTGCGAGTTCTTTATGTGCAAATTGCTGCAGACTGTGCCGATTTTTTACGTGGTTTTTTTTTCCACTCATTTGGAGCCACCATACAATTGGTCCACATCCTCTTCCTCCAGCTGGTAATGGGTGTGCACTTGGAGTGGTTCCTAGAATCTGTGAGCTTCATGTGCAGACTGCAGAGAGAGAGAGATAGAGTACAGTGGGAAAAGCTAGAGGCATTTTGGGATCCCAGCATCTTGAGACGGACCTGGAGAACAAGAAGTTGAATCCCTAAATAATTCAGGTAACTATTTTTGTTTTCTTTGCAGACGGAGTGGCTCGAGCGGTGACGATATGAGTAACTGAGCTTCAGGAGTTTTCTTATATCCGACGTGTTCCCGCCACTCAGCTCATCCATCCCCGCCTGCAGCTGCGCCCAAGTCCATCACGTAACCCTGGCCTAAGAGCAACTGCCACCTGATCCAATTACCTTTCTATTTTTTAAGTAGATCAAGATTCGTCAGATGATAGTGCAGATTCCTGAATCCAGGCTGTCGGGACCACTAACTCGGGTCAGGGGTCTCTCTCTCTCTCTGTCTGTCTCAGTTGGGGGGAAGAGGATTGAAAAAAAACAGCCGTGCAGTTGTAATGTGTTTTCTCCAACTTAAGTAGTCCCCCAAGTCAAGACTAGTATTAAAAAATAAATGTGGCAGTGTGTGTGACAGGCTGTGTGTGTGGCAGACAGTGTGTGTGTGTGTCTGTGACACTCACCGACTGCTTTGCTGGTGTGCCTGGCTGTGGTCTACTCTGGACTTGTCATAATTCTGCTGCAGCCTGCCAAACTGTGTACATACACAGTACAATGAAATTAAATGTTGCTGCCTGCTTTGAATCAGATTTGATTCAGAGAATGTGTGTGTATGTGATTGTGAATGCAATGCATGCATTATCCTGGCTGCATTCATCTGATCCTTCCCTATCATGAAACTCATTCACTGTGTGTTGTCTGGTGTGTGCACTCTGCTCTTAGCTCTCTATTTATTTGCAATATTTAATGTGTGCTGTTGTGCATAATGAGATTACATTATTTATGTGGTACTACTACTGTAACTGTTACTGTAGTATTAGTTGATTAGCTCTGCCTCAGTATATGAGCTACTAATTATATAAAATATTACTCATACTGGTATACTACTACAGTTAAATACTCAATTACTCATGCACACTATTATTATACTCAATAGTGTGTCTGTGTGTGTGACCTGGTCGGTTTGATTACAGCTTCCTGCAGCTGGCAGCTGCTGTACTGTAAGAAACTAATTAATATTTTGTTTGTTGTTGTGATTTGATTGAATTAAATTAATAAACTAACTGTGTGACTGTGTGTGTTGTTCTGTCAGTCGGTGTGTCAGTCTTGATGCTTATAGATGTGGACTGGAAATAATTGATTTGGAATCATTTACAAAATGTACAGTTCATGTATGTATTTTTTATATCCTGCCTATTCCTATTTTATCTGTAAAGAGAACAAATCATTAAATAGCTCTGCAGATAGCAATTACATATCATTTTATATATTTTTTTAAATAACAAAATAAAATACAGTAAAGTACATATAACATGGTTTTCTGCTTATGTTGAGTCACTGTTTGTGGCTGTGTGGTATCCCCCTTTAAAACAATGCGTAACTCCATGATTTTCCGCAAGGGGTGTGGCGTACCCCCAAAATATGATTTGTACCCCTGAAACATTTGGAGGAGGGTACGCTGTACCCCCTGTTACGTGCCTCCAGTGGGAACACTGGGTGGACTCAATCTTCTGCCAGTTTACTGCACTGCAAGTACTGTCTGCAGCCGTAGTTCCATGGAATCAGTCTCTATCCATCCATAAAGAGATCCTCCAGCTTCATTCTTCACCACCATCTTCCAGTTTCCATGCCTGTGGTCTTGGTCAGAATCTTCTTCACCCAGAGTGTGCTCATCCTCAAAGAACTACAGCAACGTCCCTTCATTGTCCACCGCTGGCCGTAGTCCGTCGAAGCCCAGTGTGAGCCGTGGTAGTCGTTTTCTTGTTTTTCTTGTTCTTGTTCTAGACTTTCCAAGATCTTTCATCTTCCTCCATCATGCAGCACCCTATTTGCTATTTTCCTTCTCTTTTATGTGTCCCTCGCTTCATCCTGCTGCCTTACTCCTTCTTGCATGCACAAGACCTTATCTCCAGCAGCTTGTCTTGTCCTTGGCAGCCCCCCAGGGGTTTGATGCTGAAGAATCTCCAGTGGCTCATCTTGTCCTTGGGAGCCCCCAAGGGGGTTTGATGCTGAAGAATCTCCAGTGGCTCATCTTGTCCTTGGGAGCCCTCCAGTGGGTTTGGTGCCGAAGAATCTTCAGCAGCTTGTTTTGTAATTGGCAGCCCTCCAGTGGGTTTCGTGCCCATGTATCTCCTACAGCTCGTCTTGTCCTTTGCAGCACCAGCATGTTTGTGCCAGATTCTTGTTTCATTTGGATCTTCTGTTTCTGGCAGCCCACCAGTGGGTTTGTGCCAGAATCTTGTTCCATTTAGCCCTCTTCTTGCAGCCTACCAGTGGACTGTGCCAGGAACTCCCTCAGTTCGCTATTCTATACCAGCAGCCTGTGAGAGTGGGTTTTATGCCGATGAACCTATGATCTGTTTACAAGTCTCTCATAATCCCAGTGGCCTCCTCTAGGCTGGCACTATGGTGTCAGTGTTGAGCTTGTAGGATTTCCCATCTTCAGTCTTTTTCCTCTCTTCATTTCATCCTCTGCTGTGTGCTTGAAGATTCTTGCTGGAAGTGGACTTTAATGTTCCCTATTGACTTTAACTGTTGCAACTGTACTGTACAATCCAAAGCTGCAAGAGCCACGTGAGGGTTAAAAATTGTTCTATGATGATACAATAGAAGTGCTAGGGGTAAAATTGACATATACTGGCCTTAGGCTGAGATGCACCTCTTAGAGCTACAGGATCTTTGTTTAGTGACTGTTTAGCTGATGTGATTACAGCGCATAGAACTAAGAATTATTGTTTTGCTTATCTGTTTACAATTTTACTACCCCTTTTCCTGTGTCAGCCTCCCCCTGTTGTTTGAATAAAGCTCTCAGGCATCAAACTCAAAGGATGACTTCCGCTTCTCCTTGTCAGGTAATTCCATCCAACCATCTCTTTTTTAATTTAAATTCTTTGTGGTGTTGTTACTCTCAGGTTTCCTCCCAATGCCCTGAGCCCCGAGTGTGCATGCGCATGTGGAGGCATGCACACACCACACTTTGGGGCACCCTCCCAGTACACTGCCACCCCCTCCCACCTACACTACCCACCAGGCCTCCTTCCAGTGGGAGCAGAACTACAGGGAGGGGGTGACATCCACCCCAGGAGAGGAAAGCTGCCTTTCAGTAGCTCAAATCCTGCTCCATTCCTCCCCCTGTACCAGGTCTCCGATGACTCAAGGTCATTCCCAAACCCTGACCGCCAGCATAGTGCAAGGTACAGCAAGAAAGCCTCAGCCCTTAGCACCACCAGGCCAGCTTTCCATCCACCCATCTAAAGAACCTTTAGCTTTCCCTCGCCATCATACTGCTGAGGGTGACGTTTGTGAAACAGATTCCTGGTAATTCCACTCATCTCCAGGGTATAAGATAACAGTTTATTATACAATGACAAGAAAGAATGATGCTCTCTGATTGGTCAGACAGTGACTAGAACCTGGATGTTATCCCAGCATAACATCCCGGGTTTAGTCCGAGCACACTAAGGACCGCATGAAATATTTAAAAAAAAACATTCCGCAGCTGTTCCTATGGTCGTCTTCACCACTCCAACCCCACTCAGAATTGGCACTCCGTGCCCAAGGAAAACACAGTACATGTGTTGTACTAACCTTTTTATCTCCTGGTACAAAACACAAAACAAATGTACTGGAAGAACCACAACGCAACTCAAAGCAAGAGCGGAGCGCTGAAAGGCATGCACCTGACTGCATGACTTTGCAACAGAAACCATAGACGAGCACAATGGAAACCAAAAACAAGCATGACGGACAACTGGCTATGTGGTTTTCCCAACACAAAAAACGACTTTTTCATCACGTTCTCTTCAGTCTTCCCCCCCCCCCCAAAGAAAAGTCATGTGAGAAAGAACAACAGCCACAAGGAGCGGCGGGGGGGGGGGGCATATACTTCCAGTTTCATGGACAAATATTGAAAGTAACAAAGTCCCCTTCCTCAAATAAAAACAAATACAGAGCAGATGGTCTCCGTTTCCTTCTATCAACTGTACAGGAGAACAACAAGGTGGAAGTGGATAGCAGAGCCACAGACTCACACTGACATCACAGCAGCTCCACCTATTTGCCAAAACAAATGTTACGCACTATTTATTTACTAAATATTCCTACCCTTTCAAAAAATGACAGAAAAATCCACTTTAACCCCTTATACCCATTAGCGCCATATGGTGTTAGAACCATCCATTGTTTAACCCGACCCAAAATGGCGGCATCAGAGAGAATGAGTTAATAAGCCTTTTAATACGTTTTTCTTCTTTCTTTTAATTCAAGCCATTGTATAATAAGAATAATGCCCTCAAGGGTGGGTGTTATGCTGTGATAACATCCCTTCTCGGGTGTTGGATGCCCTCCACCACCCAAGGTGGGATGTGATCCAAGCATAACACCCACCCTGTCGGGCATTATTCCATTAGTATTTGCACTTTAAGCCTCTGATTTTACAACGTACTGCCACTGTCACAGGAGGGTGTTAGGAGACGTTAATGGGCAGGAGGGTGTGATGAGACTGGTTATACCAGGTCAAACATGAAAAAGAGCAATATTGCACTACTCAGACCAATGCTACACTGTCTAGCCTGAGTCAGAAAATGGTGCTGGTGGTGGGGGGAGGTAGTAAAATGTTTTAGCAACACTGATTCTGCTGCAAAGTGGGAGAGCCAAACTTGATGTGTGCCACAGTGGCACACTTTGCTCTTATTCCATGAAGTGGGTGGGTGGGCGGCAAGACAGGGCTGTTTTTAGTCAAATTTCTTGTAATTGCAACTAAGAATGTGCAGGATAGAAGATATGAGAAGTACTGGGCAGGTGAGGTAACTGGGAGACATAGGTGACTGTCAGCATGACTCTTCGTTCTGAAAATAAATGTTAACATATTTTCTTATACAGTAACCTAATGGCCGGCTTTGTTTGTAGCCAGGCTGAGTTTTGACACATAAATCTGGTGTGCCAGGGAAGACTGCAGTAAGATAGAATTCCCAATGTTAGAACAGAACTGACTGCAAAACTGTAAGTGCATTTTTTTCCTCATATTGTGAACCAACATGAATGAACAAGTTACAACACACAGGTTTATCAGGTGAATTCTATTTATTTCTGAATGTGATCATACTGCTGTGGTTTTTAGCCATCACTTATAGGGCTAAGGCACCTCTGTATGACTTTGCAACCCTGCTGAGAAAAAAACACACTAATGTATGACAATGTTGTCATTATATCTGCATAATTTGACTCAGAAATGTAAACAATACATGGGGATATAAATAAACGACACTGAAATGCACTTTACAGACTACTTCCATTCATTTCAATGTGGACCCCCAAAAATTTCATTGGGACTCTCAAATTTTAGCTCAGGACCCACATTTTTTTTCAAGAAAGTCCAGGACTCCCCAACAGAAAAAATCTACCGACAGCACTGGATACCTCTCCCTATGCACCCTAGCATCCCACTAGCTCTCCTCACAGCCTTCTCACATTGTTTGGTTATCTTTAAGTCATCTGATATGATTACCTCCAGGTCCCTTTCTTGATTGTTGGCTATCAGTATTCCCCCTTCCCTTCTTGTACTCCTCCCTTTGATTTCTGTGACCCACGGGCATGATTTTACACTTCTTTGCATTGAATCTTAGCTGCCAAACTCTCAACCACTCCTCAAGCATGTCTAGGACCTTTTTCCACTCCCCTGGAGTGTCAACCCTGTTGCAGATCTTCGTGTCATCTGCAAAGAGGCATACCTATGTGGGACGGTATCGAAGGCCTTGCTGAAATCTAGGTAGGCCACATGCACCGCCCATCCCTCCCCTATCTGCCTCCCTGGTCACCCAGTCAAAGAAATCTATCAGATTTATTTGACAAGACCTCTCAGCTGTGAATCCATGTTGCCTCAGATCCTGTGCTCCGCTGGATTCAAGAAATATCACAATTCTTTCCTTTAGCAGTGACTACGTTCACTTCCCCACCACGGAGGTCAGGCTGACTGGCCCGTAGTTGCCAGCCTCTTCCCTGTTCCTACTTTTGTGGAGAGGAATAACATTTGCTCTCCTCCAGTCCCTTGGAACCACCCCTGTCTCTACTGATTTGCTGAACAGGGCTGTTAGTGGTGCTGCCAGCACCTCTCTAAGTTCTTTTAATATTTTGGGATGTATCCCATCTGGCCCCATAGCCTTGTCCCCTATCAGTTTCTCAAGTTCTTTAGGACTCTTTCAATCCATAAGTGGGCTCGTGTCCACCTCTCTCCCACTGGTGCTCCTATACCCCAACAGTGGCACTTCTCCTTCCTCTTCTTCTGTAAATACTGAACAAAAATATTTGTTCAGGATTGTTGCTTTTTATAGGTCCACTTCCTCACACCTCCCTTCCTCCCTTTTTAACCTCACAATACCACCCCTGGTCTTCTTTCTATGACTAATGTACCTGAAAAAGGTCTTGTCTCCTTTCTTAATTGCCTGGGCTATTTTTTCCTCAGTTTGCACTTTTGCGCTCATGACTGCTTTCCCCGCCTCCTTCTGCTTTTCCAGATGTAGTTCCCTGTCTTCCCGTCATGTTTCCTTGTACCTCCTGAAAGCTAGCCTTTTCTCTCTTACCTTTCTGGGCACGTCCTTTGAAAACCATAGTGTTTTTTTTACTTTTTCTTTGTTTTGCTTCTTTGCCTAACACAAAGCCTTGTTGCCTCTGCTATGGCTCCCTTAAGGTTAACCCATTGTTTCTCTACATTCCCCCTTCTTCTTCCCCTACCAGGGCTTCTTTGAGACATTTCCCCAATTTTTAAAGTCAACCCGTCTGAAATCCAGGACCCTTGCTTTCATGTGGTTTGACTCCTCCACTGTTCTCACATTGAACCACACCATACGATGATCACTGTGCCCCAGGTGGCTACCCATCATTACACTGGTGACTCAGTCTTCATTGGTGAGTTCCAGGTCCAATATTGCTCCTTCTCTGGTGGGTTCCACTACAAGCTGCTTGAAGCATGCCCCATGCAGGGCATCCATGATGCCCCTTCTCCTGGCTGTGAATGCAGCCTGGATGCTCCAATCCACATCAGGCAACTGTAACTCTCCCACCAGCAGCACTTCACCTTCGGCTGTCCTTTTGTGAATGGCTTCCACTAGCAACCCATCCATCTCCTCCTCTTGTGCTGGAGGTCTGTAGATCACACCTGTGTGAATGGTAGTGCCATTTCCTGTCTCCAGGGTGACCTACAGTGCTTCCATTCCCTTCTGCATTCCCTGGACTTCAGTTGCTTTCCCTCCCAGATAGCCACCCCTCCACCCTTTTTTCCCCACCCTGCCTTTTCTAAATAGAGTGTAACCTGGTATGGCTATATCCCATTTATGGTTCCCCGTGTACCATGTCTCGGTAACAGCGACACTGTCCAGGTCTGCCTCTGCAATCAAGGCCACTAGGTCTGGAATTTTACTTCCCTGGCTTTACCCCCCTTTACTTTTTCATGACCCAGACTTCACTCCTTGAGCCAAAAAGAAATTGCGGAACACTTAGCACATAACAATTATAATGAAGTCCTTATTAAGACTCTTTGGGAAGCCTTAAAAGTCTATCTTAGAGGTCGAGTCATATGTCATGTGACACACAGAAGAAGGCTCGGGAACAGGCAGTTGCCTCTCTTGAGCCCCAAGTCAAAGATCTAGAAAAGACGTTCAAAGAAAACCTGAAATGGGATCCCTCACCTTTGATCAAAATCTGATTGCAACTTGACGTCTACGATATAAGAAAGGCAGAATTAGCATTCCTGCACCTCCAATATAATTATTGAGAAGGAGAGGGGGAAGGATGAGCAAAGTCCTGGCTTATTGACTCAGAAAACATCAAGCACAGCACTACATTCCTAGCCTTAGAGACCCCCAAAGATCTATTCACATGCCAACCACAGATATTAATATTATGAAAGCCTTTTATACCAAGCTATATAACTCCCACCCCCCATCTCAATCTCTACTAACAGCTTTTCTAAACTCTGTGCCTCTCCCCCACATTCTCCCCACAAGCCTGCCAGAAACTCAAGGCCCCCATAACTCTGGAGGAAATTAAACAAGCCATAAGGAATATGAAGAAACACAAATCACTTTAAAGTGACGACTTTTGTTCAGACTTTTATCAAGCTCTGCAGGAATCCATCTCCCCACTCTTACATAGAGTTCTTCTTTTCTGACTACAAAATCTGACCCTGCCCCCACAGCTGCAGAAGCAATAATCAAGATACTGCCTAAGAAGCATAAGGACGCTTACTTCCCAGGAAGCTGTCGACCAATCTCCCTCATTAATGTTGACGCTAAGATTCTAGCCATAGTAATAGCCATCAGGCTTGAACATGTAATTTCTCACCTTATTCACCCCTCTCAGGTCAGTTTTATTAAAGGTCACCTGAGTTCAGATCATTTCTGTACCTTGGTTAATTTAATATATTGGGCTAAGTCAACTCCTACCCCTGCGGCAGCACTCACCATTGATTTAAAAAAGCCTTAGACATTACTGAATGGGACTATCTATTCAAGTCCTGCAGAGCATGGAGTTTTGACTGTATTTTCTTTCAGTGGTTTGCACTCTTTATTCCTGTCCCGTGGCAAAAATATTTACTAATGAATTCTTATCTGCTCCCTTCCCCCTTCGTAGAGGCACTCGACAGGGTTGTCATCTGTCTCCATTGCTTTTCCTTTTAGCCATGGAGCCCCTAACAATAGCCCTTAGAGAACATCCAGACATAGCCGGTATTAACCTTGGAGATGCCCGCTATAGCTCATTGTCTTATTCAGATGATCTCCTTATCCTAATAGCTGATGCCCCTACAGCAATCCCACCTATAAAGCAACTTCTAAATATTTTTTCAGAGGTTTCTGGCCTTATGGTTAATCATACTAAATCGGAGTTTCTCCCACTGAGTTCTAAATGTTCTTGTACTCTTGTACAAGACACCAAATGGACCTTGGCCAGCTCTGGTGTTACATATTTAGATAATAAAATGACTCCATCCCTAGCCAAATTGTGTCAGGTGAACTTTGACACCCTCCTAGCTAACCTGCAGGTGGAAATTAATAGGTAGAAGTCCCTCCACCACTACTTTAAGGGGAAGATCAATGCCATAAAGATAATGCTGGCCCACAAGGTATTGTAAATCATAGCTCACCTCCCTTTCCGGATACCTGATATGTGGTTTGCCAAAATTGACAAACTGGTCAGTAATTTCCTTTGGTAGGGAGCATCTTCTTGCTTAAGTAGGAATAAGCTACATCAACATTGCTCCAAAGGGGGGGCATGGCCAAGCCTTTCTACAAGATGGATGCCTGATTCCTCAGCTCTGTCTAACCCATCCAATACCAACGCCATCCATACTTTCAAATTGCAATTTTCACGAAAATTAGCAAACCATTTGCTTCCTAATGGCACCAACTACTAAATCTTCAAAAAAGCTGGCTCAGCTCAACTTTAAGCCATAGTTAGATGACGGTAAGGCTTTGGGCCTGGAGCCCACGGCAAATGTGAGCAGTCTCTCATGCTGTCTCAGAAGAACAACTCTGCCCCGACACCCATATGGATTCTCAGACTGTGGCCTTACAGGCCTGGCTAGAAGGGCTCATCAAAAACCTATGTTACGATTTGACAACTCAGATAAGGGCCGGCTTTGATAACATTAATGCTCAATTAACTCACCTGCAGCAATCCAGAAATACGATGCATGATACCCTCAACCAGCACACACCCATCTAGATGAGTTGTAATATTGAGTGAGTGCCCAAGAGGATGTACACCAATAAGTAAACCCAAAATTATCTCAAGCGTTGAAAGAGATAGAATTTTTGAAATCTGTGCTGGGTGACCAAGAAAACCGCTAACGGTGTAATGATCGCATCACTGGATTGCCAGAAGGTACGGAAAAGAAAACTGTGGATCATTCATGGGCCCCTGGCTAATTAGGGTGTTCTGAAACTTCAAAGTTCAACCACCCTGGAAATTCAGCGGGCCCACTGTTCACCAGGAAGGAAGCCAAGCCCAGGAGAATGGCCCCGTCACATCATTGTGAAATTCCTGAGGTACCAGGACAGACAATTAGTATTAGAAGCAGCAAGAAAGCATAGTCCAGTTTTAATAAATAACATTAAAGTCATCTTCTTTCTGGACTACTTTAGAAGACTACAAATGGAGCATCATGCTTTCAGCACTGTAAAGAAATCTCTCCACTTAATTAACTGTCCTTTTACAATGGTCTATCCCACCCGCCTCTTCATTCGCACGCAAGGGAAGGAATAAAGAGCTTTCACAGATCACAATGCGGCTCTGAATTACGTTCATCATGAACTCAGCCACAGCAAAGACAGCACGGCTTTGGAGGTCTCTACAAATGAAAGAGACAATGAGGTACTAGCAATGCTGAAGCTCTGATCTTGGCGGTGATTTTAGCAGCCTGAACAGGATGAGGGGCATTGTAATCCTGACCCACAATGGACATAGTCCAGCCCACAGTGGCGGGTCATTGGAAACTCTCCCTGTGAAGTCTGCTGCGTGTTCAAGCCGTGCTCATTTTATGTTTCAGGGCCGAGAACTCAGAACTGTCCGGAGATGATTTAACACCTACTGGAGAGCTCGGCCTTTAGTAACTGTGTTTTTTGTGTTCTCCAGCCTTGTTTTGGTATGGGACGGGTGCTGATTAGAGAAACTCTCCTAGCAATACTATAAAACTAATGTCCTGCTACTCTCACCACCTTATTATCGGTGGGACTCGTGCACAAAGTTATCAAGGTGTTTCCACATCTCCATATGGGAATTTCTCTCTGGAGGCTAGGAGACTTTTTGAAAGATGGACTCCAAGAAAGTTTAAAGTTTGCTTTATAATTTAAAAGTTTGAGGAAAGTTTACATGATGTGATATTATTCAATGGAACCTGTTGTGTGCCCTCAAGCATAAATGGCAAGATGCCAGTAATGGGGCTTTTCTTTAGATGGTTAAATACTTCATTTGGTGGAAAACAAATCTAGAGGAGCACTATGATTGTTGGGGCTGGGGGAGGCCGTCCCTTCCTTGCTGGGGCTGGGTAGTTGGGGGGGAGAGCTCAGGAGTGCTGGCTTCTAGAACGGGGGTGGGGTGGGGGGTTGACCAGGCTTGAGAAAGGTTGAGCAATGTGTGTCAATCTGTGCTAAGCATTTGGGCTGGGGGATGGACACTGAATGCGCTGACCTGGGTGGTATAGATTTGGTGCTCCCCCATCAGCAACACGCTTGGGGATCCCTCACTTCATTTCCTCTGTTGGCCCCTAATATGGCAACCTGGCCTGGGGAATCACCTAGGGTGCATGTGCTTCTCAGGGTCATTCTCTCTGGCTTTTTCCTCCCTAGGCCTCTCACTGCCTGGGTCCTGGGGCAGGCTTCAGTCCCCTGTGCTGACCCTTTGCAGAATGGATTTAAATTTATACTCCAAAACATCTATAAGCGGAAGGCAGCAACCAAGGATATTATTTCTCTCCATTTACTTAACTGGATGGGTTGAGGAATGTGTCCATAGGCTCATCCATGAAAAGAAGAAGGAATGTGGGGTGTCTTCCCTAGGAATGAAGATGCCAACAGTTGGGAGGATTGTATCAAAGGGTGTTTGACTATGTGGGGAATGTTAGTTATGTGAGTATGGGTGGGAGGTTTGATGGGGTTTTTGGTTAAAGTTTGTTCTGTTTTTACAGTTGTAGTTTTGGGGGAAAATAGAGGGATGGGGGAAATATTGCAAAGCTCCTGGAATTTTTTCCTGAATTTTGCTATATTTAGACATGGGCTTTATATTGCTTGGATGGGGAAGGGAACCAAGGGGTGGGATCTAATATGCTCCTTAGTAAGGACTGCGAGGAGCATAAGGGGGAACAAGGGGGAAAGTTCTAAAATTGTAATTTTGTTATGACAGTTTCAATTTATAAAAGTGAATGGGACAGCAACTGCCTGTTATGCAAATAGGGTGATGAAATATTTGCAGGTACATATTATGGTATGCCTAAATGTATAGGATAGTGTATGGGAGCCCATACACAACCATGCTATTCTGTTACTGAGTGGTTTCCATGATAAGCGGACCTCGTGGGGCGAAGCACGAGAGACCCTGTTGCTCCATAGAGCCACGAGAATAACTGAATAGCGCTGTTGTGTATGTGGGCTCCTACACTTTTCTTTATTGTGTATGGTGCCCAAAAATAAGAGCCTGCTTACTTTTTAGCCCCTTTTTGCCGTCCTTGGTCATCCGGAAATGGCTTTTGTCTTCTGTCAGAGCACCATCCAGCTTGCGCACGCAACAAGTCAACCGGCCCCTGTGCTATGAACTGCGCTGGTAGGGGCGGTTGCATTGTGACATCCTCACTAATGCAGAATGAAAAGTCGTTCTGCGTTAGTGAGGGCGTCACTACTGAAGCAGAACTACTTTTGCAGTATATGGATTTCCATACACAACTGCATTCCACCATACACTATAATCAGCTTTCTTTTTATGAATAACCTAAAGTTCTTGTCTTGGAATGTCAACAGCCTAAAAACTGTGGTAAAGAGGAAGAAAGTTGGGTCATATATTAAGAAGATGAAGGGGGATGTCATTTTTCTTCAGGAGAGTCATTTAACAGGGCAAAAATCTGACAAGCTGATGGGGTCGTGGGGAGGTACATGGTTGGTGGCCCCTTTTACATCTAGGGCCAGGGGGTGGCCATATGGCTTATGCCTTCCTTGTGGGTAAAGGTTCATTCCTCACTCTCTGACCTCCAAGGTAGCTATGTAATAGAAGATGTAACCATACAGGAGGGGAGGTATACTTTGGTTTCACTGTACGGCCCCAATTTTGACAACCCTGATTTTTTTCACTATTTATTGGTGGTCCTGGTTCCCTTCCCTGAAAATGTCATTATTGGGGGAGATTTTAACACATTCTGGGATCCTATTCTGGACCACTCAGATCACAGGAGATGCCCCAACCCTCCCCCACAGAATGTGAAGGCACTCTTGAACTTGGCAAGAAAAGCCTGGTGGAGGTATAGAGGTACCACCACCCAAACACACAGGAGTACTTCTTCTTCTACTCACATGCGCATAAGGTGTACACTACAAAAGACTACATTTTTATGTCTACCAGGTTGTTACAAGATGGGATGATGGTAGCCTATGGCCTGATTGCTATATCAGACCATGCTCCTCTTGAGGTGACCATACTAGTGGGATGGGGAGTACCTCAGGGTAGGCATCGGAGGCCGGACCATAATTTGCTCCAGGACAAAGAATATACTGACCAAATGTCCTTGGCGATTAGGGAGTTTTTAATTGTAAAGAAGATTGATGATAACTCTGCCACAAATACCCAGGAGACCTTGAAGGCCTACATTAGGGGCCACACTATATCATATGCTGCCTATCAGTGCAAGGTGGAACTCAAGGGGGAGAAAGAAATAGACAGAAAGGTGGGAGAATTGGAGAGGAAAGCAATGGGGGAGACCCGGCCGTGGATATGGGGGAGCTAAAATGACTAAAAGGCACATTAAATCAATTGGTGACTCGATGAAAAGAATGGAATTTGATGCTAATTAATTCAAATAACTATTTTGAAGGGGATAAAGCCAGTAAATGGTTAGCCTGGCAGCTAAAGAATAAAGAGGCTGATAGAACCATAATGGAAACAGAAATACCGGATGGTAAATTAACTTCTGACCAATGTTCCATTAATGATGTCTTCCGGGGATTTTATACATTTTGTTTACTCTTCCCAGGTTCCCCAGGGGTCTTCCCCACTGACCTTCCTGGGAGATGTCTCCCACCCCGGTCTTGGTCCCACTCTATCTGAAAGCTTGGACCAACCAGGGGACCTAAAAGAACTAAAATGGGCCATTTGGTCCTCTAGAGCTGGAAAGGCTCCTGGCCCTGACAGGATACCCATTGAGTTCTACAGGACGTTTTGGGTCAGCCTGAGTCATCTTATGTACTCTATGGTGAAGGAGGTATTGGAAATGGGTAGCCTGCCTCCATCCCAGACATTAGCAACTATTACAGTACTGCCTAATCTGGGGAAGGACCCCACCAAGTGTGGGTCTTAAAGAACCTTATCATTACTAAACGTGGACTGCAAAATAACAGTGAAAATATTAGCAGCTAGGCTGGAGGTGGTTCTCCCTGGTATAGTGCATTGTGGCCAGGGTGGTTTCATGAAGGGTGGACAGGCAAAATATAACATCAGGTGTACCCTAAACATAATGCTACAATGGGTGAGGGAGAGAGGGGGTGGTACCCAAGGCCTTCTCGCACTAGATACAGAGAAGGCATTCAACCGTGTCGAATGGCCCTTCATGTTTGCAGTTTTGGAAAAATTCTAGTTCGGGTCCCACTTTCGGTCTGGGATCTCAGCTCTCTATCAAGCTTCTAGGCCCCAGGTCCTAACAAACGACACCACCTCTCCACCCTTTCACCTCACCCATAGGACGAGGCAGTGGTGCTCCTGTCCAACAACCTCTAAGGGTGATGTGGTGGGAGTGTGTGAGAGCACAGGACCTCGCTTCTCCTGGAGTTCCTTTTGTCGACCTGAGTTCATGGATATTATGAGGATCATCCACAGTGTGCGCCCTACAAGCTGCGGCTTGGATCCTGGACCTACTACCCTAATTTTGGGTTGTGTAGACATCATAGGTCCAGTTCTGGCACAAATTGTCTGGTGCTCCTTGGAGTCGGGTGAGTTTCTTAGCTCCCTGAAAGAGGCGGTGGTGACACCTCTCTTGAAGAAAGCTTCCTTGGACCCAGATTGTTTTTCCAGCTATCGACTCCATCTCTAACCTTCCCTTTATTGGGAAGGTTATTGAAAAGACCAGTAGGCTCAATTGGATGACCATTTAACCATCCATAATATCTACGAATCCTTCCAGTCTGGTTTCCGTAAAAGACACAGTACCGAGACTGCGGTGGTTCGGGTGCTAAATGATCTTCTGAGGGCGAGAGATCAAAGGAGACGTTCTATCTTGGTTCTCCTTGATCTCTCCTCAGCTTTTGACACTGTGGATCACATGGTGTTGCTAGCAGGCCTGAGGCAAATTTGTGGAATGTCTGGAACCGTTCTTAAATGGTTCGAGTCATTCCTCACTGGGAGATCACAAAGAGTTGTGTCGGGAATTTTTTCCTCCGGCCCAGTCTCTTTGTTGTGTGGAGTGCCTCAGGATTCTGTGCTGTCGCCCATGTTATTTGCAGTGTACATGCTGCCCCTCGGAAACATTATAAGACGGTATGGGCTGAGGTTTCACTGCTATGCAGATGATACCCAGCTATACCTGTCTTTTGCACCCGACCAGGATGGAGCTCTCTCGGTATTTAATAACTGTCTGGGGGAGATCCAAGACTGGATGGATTCTAGTTGGCTAAAGTTGAACTTGGAGAAAACTGAGGTTTTGATCGTGGACCCGGGTGGTCAGATTGAGAGGTCGTCTGCTGGCTCGCCGTCTGGAATTTTTCTCAGCGGTGTGTCGCTTCCGGCCTCTGAACGGGTGCACAACCTTGGGGTGATTCTTGACGATAGGCTGACTTTTCAATCCCAAGTGTCAGCCGTCGTCAAGACTTCCTTTTACCATCTTAGGAATATTGCCCGGGTTAAGCACCTTGTTCCGTCTGACTCTCTGCCAACATTGGTCCACGCTTTTGTGTCCTCGTGCCTCGACTACTGCAATGCCTTTTACTTTGGGCTTTCTGGGGTTGAAATCCGCCACCTACAGCTCGTGCAGAACACGGCAGCCGGGTTTTGACTGGGACAAGTAGGTCTGGTCACACATTACTCGGTGCCAAAGAAAGCTGCACCGGTCTCATGGTGTGGCAGGATCACCTTTTAAAGTAATTTTATTAACTTTCAAAGCTCTTCACGATCAGGTCCGTCCCATCGAAAGACCTCTGGTTCCTTACTGCCCTGGCCGATCACTCCGCTCGTCGACATGGGGTTGTTAGAGATTCCAAGAGTGAGTTTGAAATCTTCTGGCAGTAGAGCATTTTTTCATGCTGCACCCACTCTTTGGAATTCTCTACCATGCCGGTTACGGGAATGCTCCTCCGTGGAGATTTTTAAGAAGGAGCTGAAAACCTATCTTTGGAGAATGACCTTCTCGGAAAGTTAAACGCACTGTCTAGTGTGTGAAATTTTATTGTAATTTATTATGCTTTTAGAACATATTTTATAATCTTTATGGTTTTGATGTTTGTATTGTGTGTTGAAGTTTTTATTGATCTGTTCAGTGCCTTGATATAGTGAAAGGCGCTATATAAATAAAATTATTATTATTATTTACATACTTACTATGGAGGCCTTGGTGGTCGCTATTCGCAACCAGCCTGGCATTAAGGGTTTTGATCTTTTAGTGACTAATCATGTCATTTCACTCTTCATGGATGATGTGCTATTATTTATTTCAAACCCAGAAGAGGTGTTTCCGGCTCTTACATCTCTTTTTAATACCTATGGCCCACTGTCTTGGCATAAAATAAATTGGTCAAAATGTGAATGGTTGCCTGTGACAGGAGGGTCAAAGCCCATTCAGATAGCAGGAGCTACAATATCCCCAGTTATAGAAATTAAACATCTTGGCATGTGTCTGCCCCTTAAACTCTCCAAGCTGACAGACTTAAATTATAAGTCTCTCCTAACCAAAATCTGAGATGATTATTCATGATGGAGTTCTCTACCCCTCACACTCCTGGGGAGGGTCAATTTCGTTAAGATGTGTGTTCTTCCTCAGTGTTTATATCTATTTCAGACTTTGCCTGTCCATGTGCCCCATAAAGTTTTCAGATCATTCGATGGTTTTGGCACCAATCTTCTCTGGCAAAATTGAAGACCTAAAATTAAAAGGAAGATTTTGTGGAGGCCCACAGGAAGAGGCAGCCTGTGTCTGCTGAATTTTCACCTAAATTATTTGGCTGCTCAACTTACTTCTTTAATTGGCGTGGCCCCGGGTGCCCAGAACTGAAAGGCCTGGGTAGAACTAGAGGAAAGAGGTTGGACAGCCTCCTTAAATTACTCCATATTTGCTGCTGCCCTGGCAAAACATGTGGTCAAGCAAGTCAAAAACCCAATTACGAGAGCCTCGCTGCGGGCCTGGTTGACAGCCCACAAGATCATGACTCATCTGGTTGCTCTGCCTCCTGAGGCTTCAATACAGCATGCCCTATGGGAGGATACTAAGTTGCCAAACTCCGTCCGACATATCAACATGACAGAAAAAGGGCATATACATGCTGCCCCATCTGCTGTATACAGGTGGGGAGGGTTCATGTCCTTACAGCAGCTCCTGAGACAATATTACCTAAACCAGACCATTTTTTTTAACGTATCTCCAAATCAGATCCAGGATAATATCTTTGGAAGGGACCCACAACATCTTACCCTCCCTAGTTCGCGCCCCACTGGAGGAGATTTTTATGGGAACTCTGGGGGGTCAGACAGTGAAACCATAAACCAAATTTTATAGAACCTTGCTGGGAGTGCTGCCAGACCCCCTTGCTAGACTGAGGAGCAGTTGGGAGGTGGAACTAATGCTTTATCCCTTACCTTGGGATATTGGGAAATCATTTTTAAGAAAGGGTTACAATGTTCCATGAACAATAGGTTGAAAGCGGTGCACATTAATGTCCTAAATAGGACGTATTTCACACCCGTATTTCAAATCAGACTTATGCCCTAAGTGCCAAGCCCAAACAGGGACCTTTTTTCATATGATTTGGTCTTGTCCCAAAATCTTTTTATTCTGGCAAGAAGTTACCAATATACTATCAAAGGTTTTGGGTCAGAGTGGGTCTCTGGATCCTGTGGACATTCTCCTGGGCTTGTCCGTGGGTCATCGAGGAGGGGGTCGGGTTGACCATCTGCTATGGTAGTTGGGTACAGTGGCAGGGAAGCAGGTTCTGGCCTGTCACTGGTGGATGGAATCCATTCCAACCGTGGCGCAGTGGCTGGCCTCTCTTTCTTCATGTATGAAGCTGAACACATGCAGTATGTGACCAGGGACCAAATTCAAAAACATTATCAGCTCTGGGATTCTTTGGCAACAACACTTAGTGACCCATGGTTCTCATCTTTCTAGGCTGAATAGGGTAGAATGTGGTTGAGGCAACGTTGACATCCTACAAAGAGTAATCAATAAATGTTGATTTATACCAATACCAGAGATTGTATACCTTGGAAGTACCATATCTACTTAATATTACAATTGTCACCCTTTATTTGCAAGTGGATCTATTAGATACTATATGCTTTTTGCTTGCTGTAACCTTTCTTTGCTTATAAATAAAGTTTACAAAAAAACATTGCTCCAAAGGGGGGATGGGTCTCCCCAAGTTTAGAAATTATCATATGGATTTTCTTTGCACTCAAGTCCTGAAATGGTTCTTCCCGCATGATGCCCAAGATCCCCTTTGGAAATTATTTTAATCTGAGGGCTCATTAAACATTAGTCCTGCTTTATATCTGTGCTGGACACCTTCACCATCCCTTAAAGACCACCCAGTCATCTCTATTTCTCTATCTTACTGGTGTAAGGTTGCCACCTTTTTAAATATGGCTAACTGTCCTCTTATTTACTGGCTCTTGTGCCTTAATTCTTCCCTACTAATTGATTGTAACTCCTTTATATGGTGCTCATGGGCCATCACAGGCATACTTCAAGTTCCAGATTTATGTGTAGAAGATCATTCCACCCTTAATTCATCTGAAGATCTGTATTCATCCTATCAATTACTCCCACCAGGATTTCTGGCGCTACTTACATATCAGAGCCCTATTGATGCCCTTACTTAAATCATTCAATGAACATACTATAAGCTGTTCCAGTGGTGCTGAGGGTTGAGGTGCTGGATGTCACACCTCGCACCACGCCGGCGACCCAGGTTTGGGAGAGGACTTGGGCTGCTGGGGGTCGACCGAGAGAAGGAGGATCGAGCATCCTAAGGACTGACCTCCACCTTCAGGGAGGGTGGGGTGGGAGGATCACTAAGACACTGATCCCTGGCGGTGGCAGGGGCAGGTGTAGCTTGACAATCAGACTGTGGGCTGGCGCAGGCAGGTGTCAGGCATACTGTGGATGTTCTGCGTGCACAGCAGCGATCTTGATGCCATTGCACGCCCAGGCCAGGGGGAGAAAACAGGGTCCAAAACAAGCAATCCTCCGGCGTGATGACGGCCAACTCCATCAGAGCCACAATGGTCCTACTCAAGCCAGCTCCCCTCCAGCCCCTGGCCTCCAGGTTTCCACAGTGCGTGGGATAAATCCTCACTGCGAAGCAACCTGGGATGGCAGGGCTTTAGGGTCGGAGCTCTAACTGGGTCCGGGGCAGCAACTGAGGCAAGGAAGCCAAAAACGGGGGATCCAAAAGAACAACCCCCCAGCCGAGGAGATATAAAGTATAGAAAAAAAAAATAAACATACTATATCTCCTTGGGTTCCTCAGATATCTTCTTTGCTTAAGATCTCCAGGAGTAACGCAAGTATCATTTATAAGAATTTAAGGGACACGAGGCAACTTATCACAGTCTCCTCTACTGCAAATGGGACACTGACCTGAACATACAGATCTCAGATTCAGACTGGAACAGATACTGACTTTAGGCAGACACTGCATGTATGGATCTCAAGCAGGATGGGACAAATCAGTTTGTGAGCTGGTGGTCAGTATAGCCACTAGATATCAAAATTTGGTAGCCAAATCAATATTTTAAGCTGGCCTGGTGGTGCTAAGGGTTGAGGCATTGAATGCCACACCTTGCACCACGCCAGCGACCCGGGTTCGGTGATGGACTCAGGTTGCCGAGGGTTGGCTGGGGAGGCAGAGGGTAGAGCGTCCGGAGGACAGCTCTCATCTGCCTGGGGAGGGATTCAGGGATTGTTCGGTGTCCTGGTGGCCCCAATGGAGATCGGGGGTACTGCAGGTACACCAGCCAGTGTAAGGGGTGGAGTGCAGCAGACGCCAGCAGGGCAGCCATGCTCAGATGTCACTGCACACCGCACTCCAAAGGCTAAAATACGAAGAAAATCCCTGTCCTCGGGGATAGGCTATGGCACTTCTGCCCCATCGAGCCACACTCCAGCACCAGGCTTCTCTCCTCTCCAGGGCCGGCATATTAGATTTCAAGACAGAATGCCCAGGGCAGATAGGGCGGCCCCACCTCGGGGGATGCAGAGCTCAGGGATCTGCCAGGCTGGTGTGGGGTGAGGAGAGAGCTTCAGGTGGGAGGTACAGCTCGCGGTGTGTGGTGGATGCCGGAGAGAGTTCCCTGAAGGTAAGGAGCAGAAAATAAATATGCAAAAAAAAAATCAACATTTTTGTGCCCATCATTTTTAACAGGTCAAAAATCACTTTGTGATCTGTTAGCCAGTTGACCAGTAACTTTCAAAATCTGGTAGCCAAACCAATTTGTTTGTGCGGCCATTGGCCACCTGATTTGTCTGACCCTGATCTCAAGACCCAACTTATTCAAGTAAAAACACTACATAGGTGATACATCCCCACCCCCCACCCCCAGCTCAGCTCTTAAAGAGTTAGGAGTAATCTCATCTAATCTGTGCTGGAGATGTAGGCATATGAGGTATCCCTTTATTTTTATTTATAAGCACATCAGAATTACAACCCTTTGAGTCATAGACTCGTTTCCAAAGGCTCCACGTCATGATACAAAGAGAAAAAATACAGATGGTAATGAAAATTGAAGGAACATATCCTATGGGACCGCCCCCAGATTTGACCATTCTAGAATCAGATCACACAACTCTGTTTTCAACTGGTCCCTAATTGCCCCATCATAGATGGCCACATGGCCCTTCTGGGTCATACCACATCCCCTATGCATAAATTTCACCCACACTTCAAGCGGCTAGTGGTTGCCACAGTGACAGCCAGAAGCTTACTGCTGCGTAGATGGCATTCGCCCTCTATTGCCACATTTCATGAATGGCAACAGCTAATGGGTTATGCAGCAACACAAGCAGCATGCACTTGTCATGCAGTGCTATGCTAGATATCTGGACATCTGGTCCCTGTATTTACAGTATCTCTCATCTTCATCCCCTCCTTAGGTTGATGATCCCCAACTTCATTTTTGACTTTTTATTGTCCCTTGGGGTACAAGGAACAGTCATACGAGGAACTGTCGTACTCCCTGTTAAAGTCCCAATTTAGTTCATATTGTCATTGTTACTCAAACAGTATTTTTCTGTTTTAGATAGCATACCATTTACTGTTACTGAATACATTGTGCAGTGCTGTTTTTGTCTGTTACTAAAATCTTTTTTTTAATACTGTTTTTATTATAAGTTCACAGCAGAAGATTCACATAGCACATACAAATCATGTTATTACCTTAAGGCGTTAAAAAATGCTTAACTGTGATATACAGAATTTAAAATACAAAAGTAAAAGTATTAGTAGTCAATACACATTGCAGTTGATGCATCCAACAATTGATAAGGAAAGTTACTATAATCGTATGTGACCACGTAATGAATATGAAAAACAAAACATTCTTTGGGTATGAAAATTACATTCACTTAAATTAAGAACTATAAAACGACAGCCTAAGTACTGGGTTTGGAATTTCTGTAGAATTAATCTGATGGATTGTATAGGTGAGGGAGAAAGTAATGACTTAGCTTGCTACACTAGGAGCATTATTGAATTAAAGGATTTAAAGATGACAGGTTTTTCTTGAAAACCATTTTCAGAAATGTTTTATTTGTCCTATCCTTCTGAATTATGGTGGAGCTCCCATCTGGTCCACCTGGGGACAAAGGATTCTGTTCTATTGTGGAGGGAGAAGGTCAATTGTTCAAAATGCTGTATATGTAGCATTCCTGATGTCCATTCCTCAATGGAGGGAGGGTCCTTCTGGAGCCATTTCCTGGTAATTACTTTGTAAGTGAAATGCATACTTACCTGTTTAGATAGTAATTACAGTCTTTTGGGTCAATTTTGTGTTGGGCTAGGCGGCTCAGGCCTAACCCCCACCCTCCCAGTCTTTGTTGTGCAAAGTTTTACAATCTAGCACCTCTAGCAAGCCACTGCCTGCAAGTGCTTCTTCTGATTGCCCTCTCCTCTGTCCCCTCCTTCCTAGCCGGCCTGCCCTCGAGGGACACACACACCAGAGGGGCTCCGAGGCACATGGCCAGTGACCACCACTTATAGCGAAGAGAACCAGGAGGCGGAGAAAGCCAGAAAGGTGGAAAGCCGCCAAAATTTTTGCCCGCCCCCACCCCCTTCAGGGTGTTTCTTTATACACACCTTCCCTCAAATCTCATCCCCTATAGCTATTCTCCCAGCCAATTCCCGAGCTCATTTTCTTCACATCATCTTACTTTCTTTAACCTCTCCTACCCTCCACCATGCTACTACTACTGCTGCTTTGCTTCTCACCTTCCTTAGATCCAGATGAGATAACTGTTGGAACCCACCCGAGGTGCTTAGGGCGACCACTCAACACTGCCCCC
The DNA here is from genome assembly GCA_016271365.2 of Neoceratodus forsteri. NCBI lineage: Eukaryota > Metazoa > Chordata > Ceratodontiformes > Ceratodontidae > Neoceratodus > Neoceratodus forsteri. The sequence continues at coordinate 1,317,577,707 of CM057455.1, read as the reverse complement.
TCTACTGTCCCCAGCGGATACCCCTAAACTATACATACTTATACTACCGCTTCTGCACAATAATCCTTGGGGAATCCCAAAAAAAGGCTCACAACCAGTTTGGAACTCCTCTATCCCCCTGCTACCATTCTGGCACTACAATTACTCCCTACGCCTGTCCATTAAGCTGGCAATCTATGATAATCTCGATAACCATGCAGCAGGATCATCACCCACTATATATTGGATCCCAAGAAAGAAGAAAAAACTGCCTGACTGCTCACTACTCCTATCACTTGGTGCTCTCATCAAGTTAATCTTCTTTCTGCTGGTCTGTGTTGGCACTGTGGAAATCAACCCTGGACCCACTGAAAGCTCGATCTCTCCAACTGACCTAACCTCCATAAATGGATTGAGTTTTCTTCACTTCAATGCCTGCAGCCTCCTAAAAAAGTTCTCATCAATACAGGCCTGGGTTGCACACACCCTACCGGACTGTCTGCAACAAAAGATAGTGAAATAAACCTTCCCAACTATCAGCTCTTCAGATCTGACCGTCTATCCAGGGGCGGTGGGGTAGCCATCTATGTCAAAGCAAATATCTCTGCATCCTGCCTCAATTCTACATCTCAACCAAAGGAATTCGAATGCTTGTCTATTAAAATAACCCTTCCCAACACATCTTCCTTTCAACTGGTTGGTTGCTATAGGCCCCCCTCTGCAGGCCTCAAACTCCTATCCCATTTAGGATCCATATTTAATCTGGGCCCTGAAGACACCATCATCTTAGGAGACATGAACTTAAATTGGCTGACTAATGCATCTGCACCCCTGGTAACCTTCTGTGACACCTATGGATTCTCTCAATTAATCAAAGAACCAACAAGGATCAACCCAAAGAATACTCTCAACAGCACACTCCTGGATATTATATTGGTAAATAAACCTCATCATTATCCCTGTGCAGGAGTACTTCTCAGTGACATAAGTGACCACTGTCCCATAGCTGCCATTAGATCAACAATCAAGCCACCCAATCCTGCAAAATTCCTCCACGAAGGTCAAAAGAACTTTAATATTACAGGATATCTCCATGATCTGTGCCACACCACACGTTGGCAAGAATTCTATCTCACAGCCTCAATAGAGTCAGCTCTTCATCCTAAATGATATAATCATAAGTGCCCTCAATTCACATGCACCCTCACCAGTGTCAGAACCAAACTCAAATCCTGTCGCTGGTTCTCTGCCGACCTTAAATCCGCACTGCTTGCCAGAGACAAACTCTGGAAAAGGGCAAGAAAGACAAAGGACCCAAATGACTGGCTCCAATTCAGAAAAGCCAGAAACTCCTGCACAAAACAAGTAAGAAAAGCCAAGGCAACCTTCTACACAGCTGAACTAGATGCCTCCTATAACAACCCTTCCAGGTTCTGGGGTACCATAAAGGGCATCCTAGGTCAAACCTCTACCCCTGTCTTACCATCCAAAATTCAATTAAATAATATTGAAATCACCGACAAGCAAAATATCTTGAATGCCTTCAATGACCATTTCACCACAGCTGGCCTGGCTTGACTCCTCTCCTGCAAACCTATTAAGATCATCTCTAAACCTACAATCTACTGAGAGTCAAAAGGTTGCTTCCACATTCTCATTCAAACCAATATTGTTCAAAGAAAGAAGACCTCCTACTCCAACTAGATACCACCAAAAGTGCAGGTGCAGACTCCTGGATCCCTACTTTCTAAAAGTAGCACTGTATGCCTTAACACCCCCTCACCCACCTCTTCAATCTATCACTTGTCACTGGTACTATCCTCAATATGGAAAACAGCTCAAGTGTTTCCATTACTTAAGGCAGGTGATCCCATGGACCTCAATAATTATAGGCCCATCTCCATCTTACCAATACTATCCAAGATGCTTGAGAAGCTGGTAAACTCTCAGTTAACTGCCTACCTCGATACCAACAATCTCCTAAATCCAGCTCAATCTGGGTTTAGATCTATGCATAGCACCATCTCTGCACTAGCAAAAGTCACAAATGACTGGCAGACTGCCCTAGACAAAAAGAATAATACCTGTGCTGTGTTTCTGGATCTAAGCAAAGCCTTTGACACTGTGGATCATGATCGTCTAATCACCTCACTAAACTCCATAGCCTTGACTCACTCTCTATTAAATGGTTCAGATGCTATCTCTCTGGAAGGCTGCAACTGGTAAAGAATGATGGTGATCTATCTACCCTAAGCCACTCCTAAGAGGTGTACCGCAAGGCTCCATCCTGGGTCCCATCCTTTTGCCATTTACATCAACAATATTGACTCCAATCTCTCTTTCTAATATCCACCTTTTGCAGATGACACTGTACTTTATGTGAGTGATCCTCACCATCAAAAGCCTGTGAGCTCCTACAGTCTCAATTCTCCTCCTCCAGCATAACCTATTAAAAAGAAATTATTACTAAATGCTAAGAAAACCAAAGCTATGTTCTTGCCCACAAGAACTGTTCTTCCACTATCCCATCATTCACCCTCCCACAACTCTCTACCATCCTTGGTGAAAATCTGGAATATGTTGACAAATTCAAATACCTAGGAGTATGGATAGACAATAAACTAGACTATACTACCCACGTTGAAGAGCTCCTGAAAAAGCTAAGACAAAGACTTGGTCTATTCTATAGAATCAAACACTACCTGACCAAAGATTCCAAACAAAGATTAATCCTTGCATCATTCATGTCCCTCATTGATTATGCTGACTTCCTCTATGGTCATTGCTCCTCTCCCATCTAAACAAACTAGACACCCTGTATCATAGAGCTATTAGATTCATTACTGACCTTCCCTCTAGCACCCATCATTGCTCTCTCTACAATGCAGTCAGCTGGACATCCCTGCAACATAGAAGAAGAAAATGCTGCTACCTGGATCTACAAAGCTCTGACAAACAAACTCCCTTCCTACATCTCAGACTGCTTCAACCAGATCACATCCAGGCTCTACACCTTGAGGATCAACAAACTGATCCTGCTGAAGATTCCTATCACCTGCACCGGTATGGAAGAGCTGCAATCAGTTATTCCCTGGCACTTATCTGGAATTCTATCCAAAGACATTGAAAATGGAAACACTGATCCCCCTTACATCCTTCAAAAGCTGTACACCGCCTAATCCCAGATTCATGCAATTGCTTCCACAAGGCCTAGTCCTCCCACACCCCACACCCCACACCTCTCTCTCCCCACCCCCTTCTAAAGCTCCTCCCTATTCTTCTATCATTCCTCTGGTCCTTTCACATCAAACCTCAAACATATATGCCCACCCATGTACCATTATCCAAGCCTTATCCCTACCAGACTGTTTGTTTCTCACCTTTAATAGGTTTTTGGTTTACTGTCCTTTGCCTTGTATATATGTAAATAATTGTACATCTATCTCACTCATAAATGTTTGTATTTGTGCTATTTCAATATCATGTTTTTGTATACACTCTGTAACCTTTTTTGTTATGACCACTCAGGTCCATCTTGTAAATGAGCTATGCTCAATGATGTTCGCCTGAATAAATAAAGATTTTGATTGATTGATTGATTGATTGATTGAAGTGGCTACCAAACATATTGCCCATAAGTAAAGGAAGTCCTTACCACGGATTCCCTCCAGTGGGGTACCCAAGACAAGTTGTGGTGGGGAGGGAGATTGAGAGAGACTGAACAAGCTAGAAATCTGCTGGGTGAGTACAGTCCAGAAGTTAATCAGAATAGGGCTGTTATAAAAGATATGCATTTGGTCTGGTACCTGGGACCCACAACCACGCCAATATGCTGAGGGGGAGCCCGGAGATCTCTTGGCCTCAACGGTCGGGACAAGGAAGAATCTGGCACAGACTTTCCAAGTGAATTCCCGCCAGATAGGGGATGTAGTGGTGGATCAGATTCCTTGTCATATTCTTGACCATGTTAGATCATCTATTGCCAGAGAGGGGTCTCTCTCCCATCTAGCCTTTAAGTGGTCAGATATATGTGAAAAGGATGCACTAGGGATTTATATATGATGGAAATAGCTCACTCCCCCATGACAAAAGACCATACTTTAACATAAGGGGTATCGTCTACAAATAGCCATCTACGTAGGTCTTCCTTCCTTAGCGGACAACCTATAAAATCTTTTAACTGATAAAAGTGTAATCTGTCCCGTTTAGTCCAGGAGAAGATTTTCTTGGCTTCTTCAAAGGGGAGGGTTGTGCCCTTACGAAGCAGCTGCCATAGAGCTACCAGACCTTTTGTAGCTTGTATGGAGTACCAGGGATCCCGAAGAGATGGACCGAATTGTGGGTTCCATAACAGCCATTTATATTTCCAGAAATGTGGTTGTAAGGTTTTATCTAGAGTACCTCTCCTCCATCCTTCCAATATCATTGCGCTTCCACTGGGCAGCATCTGAAGGGCTTGTTTCAGATGGGGCGGGTTAAACAAACTAGCTGAAGTGGAAATAGAAGTTCTCTGCAGATATCTATTGCCTTCCAGCGGGCCATGTATCCTTTATGTCCCCATAGGAGTGCCAGACTCATTTGGGCTGCAGCCCAGTAGACAGGAAGAGAGGGTAGGGCAATTTCCCTAGATTTTTCAGTTGGTGCAGTAATTGTTGTCTAATTCATAGCCATTTATAGTTCCACAAAAAAGAGTTTAACAATTTCTGCCAGCTCAGCAATTCTCTTACAGTAATAGAGCAGGGTACACATTGGAACAGGTACATGAGGCAGGGAAGAACATTTATTTTTAAAGTTAAGTTGCGTGTGTAGAATGAGAGGGGAAGAATGTTCCACCGTCTCATGTCCTGCCTCAGGGTATTGATCAAAGGGGTATAATTGCTAGCAAAAAGTTGAGACAGATCCCGAGGGATTCTGATACTGAGATATTTGAGAGAGGGGAGGTCCCATTTCACATCAAACATACTCTTAGTCATAGATGAAGCAGAGTAGTAAAATGGGAGGGCTTCTGTTTTATAGGTGTTGAGGGTATAACCAGAGAGTGTTGAAAAGTGTGCGAGACTGTGAAAGAGAGCTGGAAGAGAGGAGTCTGGGTCAGCTAGGCAGATAAGCACATCATCGGCAAATAAAGCCAGTTTGTGCTCCGTGCCAGCTATGGACATTCCCTTTATCTCATGTGCTAGGCAGATGTACTGTGCCAGGGGCTCAATATAAAACACAAAGAGAAGAGGAGAGAGGAGGCACCCCTGACTTGTGCCCCTTCGCAGGGGAAAGCTGGGAGATATATGGCCATTTGCCCTGATGTAACCCTGAGGAACATTATAAAATTTAAAAATAAGATGAATAAATTGTGTAGGGAAATCGAAGGAGGCAAGAACCCCACGTAAAAATGGCCATGATACTTTATCGAAAGCCTTTTCTATGTCTAAACTCAGAAAAAGCGATGGGATATTCTGGGAATGAATATGTTCCATAAGTTAAATAGTTCTACGAATATTGTCTTGGGCTTGTCTTCCTGGGATAAAGCCACACTGGTCCAAGAGGATCAACTGGGGGACAAATTTTTTAATGCATTGGGCTAATATGATGCCAGAATCTGACAGACCGTGTTAAGACCTGAAATGGGCCTATATGAGGAGCAAAATGTGGGGTCCTTGCCTGGCTTCAGGATCACCGACACAATAGCATAATTCCAGGAAGGAGGAATTGTCCCCTTTGAGGAGAACACAAAGGAAAAGACTCTGTGCAGCATGGGGGACGGTGTTTTTTTAAAAGTTTTATAGAATTCCTCTGGGATTCCGTCAGATCCAGGGCATTTTCCAGATTTTAATAGTCCAATCTCCGATTCTCTTTCTGACTGAGATGTAGGGGCCTTTATTTGGGACTTTTGTTCCCTGGACATGGTAGGGAGACGGACACCAGAGAGAAAATCAGACATAGCCTCCAATTAACTTCTGGGGGGGGAGTAGAGTTGGGTATAGAAATCGAGGAAGGCCTTTGAGATGCCTGACATGGTCTGCTGCAGGATATTAGAAAGGGGGTCCCTGACACCGGTTATAGTTGCTTTTGCCCTCTGAGCTCTTAATCAGCCTGCAAGGAGCCTTAAAGATCTGGGGCCCTCATCATAATATTTCTGCCTAAGAAAGAGAAGCTTCTGTTACACATAATAGTCTAGCGGGGAATTTAACTCCTTCTTAAGGATGCTCAACTCTTTAGCACGATCTCTGTAAAAGGGATTCCCGTCTACACTCCCTAAGTCATTTCTTCCGCACTGACATCTCTATCAGCTTACCCCTGACTATAGCCTTGAGGGTGTCCAACAACATGGAAGGTTTTATATCTGGGGAATCATTATCATTCAAGGCCTGCTGCATTGAGTGTTCGATTTGTTCAATATCATCTTGGTTCTTTAACAGTGAGAGGTTAAGCCTCCAAAAAGTGTTTTTCTTACAATCCCCAAATTGTATTAAAAAAAAAAAATTTGGTGCATGGTCAGACAATATGAAGTCCCCCTTCCATGAGCTGAGGGACACCCCAAATATTCCCGCATTGAAAATATATAATCTAAACATGAGTAACAAGTGGGCCTGCAAATAATAAGAATTATAAACTGAACTCCTGTTTAAGAATCTCCATATGTCCTTGTATCCCAACTCCTTTAAGAGTTTGGCTAGTTCTCTGGCTATCATCTTTGTCCAACCATGCTTTAAGTCACCTTGGGGCCCACTTACTGGGAGGGTTAAGTTAAGGTCTCCTCCATACAAGATGTGTCCCTCCCCCCACTGTGCTAATTGTAAGAAAAAGGTTTTATAAAAATTCAGATCAGTATTTGGAGGGAAGTACACTGATGCTAACGTGAGCAGCTGACTATTCAGATTACCTTTCACCATTGAATATCTTCCTTCTTTATCTGTCAATTTAGCTTTAATTTCAAAAGGGACTCTGTGCGGAATGAGAATGGCTGTTCCCCTCCTCCTCCCACCCTTATATGCTGAGGCAATCACATGGGCAAATCCCATACGTTCAACTTTTTTGTGCTCAGAAATGGATAGGTGAGTTTCTTGTAGCATATGGATATCCCCCGAGTGTTTTAGGTAGGATATACTGTTAATACGCTTTACAGGGCTCGAAAACCCATGCACGTTATAGGTGCAAAACGTATACGTAAGAGCCATAATAAGCAAGCAGTTTATACCTATATGTGTAGTGGGGACTAGTTTTGCTACCCCATTGAAATTGAATCTTCCACTCACCAGTCCATGCTATAAATCTATATCCTTCAGAAGTACTCAGAGAAAACTCTGGCCCAACAAAAAAACAATAGAAATTTTGCCAACATGGCTAACTGTAAGAACTTTTTAACTATTTCTATTTGCTTCCAAGGTAGGAGGCCTGGAACAATGTCAGGCCTCTGTGTCCACCCTATAGAGAGCAGAGTGAAGAGGTATACGTGACCCCCCATCTCTGGGAAACCTCTTCTGGAGCCAGAGCAAAAAGCAGCTCCTAAACAGATGGAACAAAAAAGGTACACGTCACAGGAGCGGGCTCATAATTTCCCACAAGTCTCCCACCCCATTTGCAGAGATTATAGAAAGTGAAAAATACATAAAAGCATTTCTATTTAAATCTGTCGCACCACTGAAACAAAGTTAGGTAGTGTAGCCAGGAGATGTTGGTATCTTAAGCTGTATTTTACAGAGGGAAATTTAAGAACCTGTGTACTTTGAAAAACATTTGAGAAACATTCCTTATTGTCTACAAAAAAAAACCAGCCTATCCGGTTGTTTTCGGAAATGACAAATGTTTGGATGAGAGGGAAGTGGGGTGATGTAGTGTCTCAATAGTCCCAGCCATCTCCAAAGTCTATCTAAATGGTGGCTTGATGCACATATTATCGATGAGTACATCACCTGCGGTGGAATGGCAGTTTATTTCAATTGTAAGTACCAAAAAGGACAAGCCGAGGGGCAGTAATGCCCAACAGCATACATGTTAGTTCTGGTGTTACCTTTAGACAGAGAGATGTATCCCACTGCGGTCCTACAGGGGAACTGTATGCACTCGAGAGGGCTTTCAGCGTAGTCGCCCTCAGTGAAGAAAAAGCTTTTTACCCATGAGCTGGCAGCAAAGAGAAGAGAGGGAGCTTCTCAGGTCAAGTTGTTCGATCGAGAAATCTTCCTGGTGGAGAGCTGTTTAAGCTGCTGGTATGCTTCATTGGGCTTCAGCATTCCATGTCCAGGTCACTTCCTGTTCACCACCCTCTGCCATTCGGGTTCCCAATTACTCGACCCCTGGTCCCAGATATCTGGTATCAGGAGGCTCTTTCCCCTGAAGGTCTCCAAGGCCTCTTCAACTGTTGAGTAGATTTTGACCCCATCCTCCCAGAAGACATGGAGCTTCACTGGGAAAGGTGTTTGAAATCGTATGGTTTTCTCTCTGAGGATCTTTAGAAGAGGGAGATATCCGAGGCACTGTGTCTGGATTTCCTGGGGGTAGTTATGATCTAAATAAAGGTGATTTGTAAGAAGTCATGTCTTTCGCCCATGTCCTGCGAAAGAAACCTTCTTTTGTGCGGAATGAGCTCAGCTTAAAAATTATAGAACTCGGGCATGCTGTTGGATCAGTTGGTTTAGGCTGAAGAGAGCGGTGGGCTTACTCTATATAGAGCTCGAGGTGGGGGGAAGATCCAGAACATCTTTGAGAAGATTTTTGATGAATGGGACCATCTATGTTATTTCAAGCCCCTCTGGCAAGCCATATAATCATAGGTTTTCTCTTCTTGATCTCCCCTCCAAGTCTAGGAATTTCAGCTGCAATTCTCCCGTGTGGACCAGCAATGATTGCACAATTTGAGATAGCTGGGTAGTGTTGTCTTCGTTCGCTGAGACTCGTTCCTCCATCTGACCAAAGCGGGCTTCCAAAGATGAGAGTTGTTGTTGCACCATCTTGAAGTCCTTTTTGTTTTCCTGTCTGGACTGATTAATTTCTTTTAAAAGAATCCTGAACCGGTTGCGGGAAAGTTGTTCAGATTCCCCATTGGTATCATAGTCCATCCCGTGTGCGCTAGCCAGACAGGACGATCTGCTCGAGGGTTCTTCTTGCAATCTGTTAAGATCCTTGCTCTTCAAGCATCCTCTGGGTTTAAAATTTGCCCTTATTTAATTCTTGAGATGATCCTCCTCATTATTTTTACATTTTTCTTGGTTTAGAAGGCTTTTGGAGGTATTTTTGCAAAACAGGGTGAGAGAAAGCACGCTTTAGGCTGCTAGGCACTCTGTGACATCACAGGAAGTCTTGTTACTAAAATCTTAATAAAAAGTTTAACATTAAAAATAAAGTAAGGGGGCCGGCCCGGTGGTGCTGAGGGTTGAGGCGTTGGGCGCCACACCTCGCACCACACCAATGCTTCCAGGTTTGGGAATGGATTCAGACTCCCGGGGTCGGAGGGGGGGGAGAAGGAGGATTGAGCGTCCCAACAGATGCTCTCTTCCTCCTGGGGGTGGGATCCCGGGGATGCTTTTGGGCACCCGACGCTCCTGTGCCTGTGGAGTCATGGGCATCGAGGCACTGGGCGGCTCTGCGGAGTAGGGGAGGGGAGGACGTTGTGGGCACTTGACAACAGCATGCGTCTGCATGTCGTCTGTCTGGACACCAGTCCTGTGTGCCAATGTCCTTAGGGGAGGAGGGGTTACGGGAGGGACAGGGAGAAAAATGGAAATATCCCCTCTTGGTCCTAGATGAGGACCGATCTGTACCTCCGATTACCTTCCCACTGGCAGACCCCGCTGTGTGCAGGCACTCCTAGAAGAGGAGTCAGGAAGGGAGAAAACTGGAGTTAGCCTGACACTTTAGGGGCAGACTCCATGACGGTGCTCTTGGGGGATTGATCAGTGGTCTGAAGGAGTGGACAGAGAGGGTAGCGAGGCGTAAAAAAAAAAATAAAAAAATAAGGAAGGGGACTGGGGAGGGAGATTAGGGTGGGGAGAATGAAATGGGCTTTTCTCCCATCCCTCTCTGGGCATTTTACTAGGTGGGGGGAGGTTGTTAAATGATGCTTTGGCAGTGCTAAGATGCAGAATCAGAATCCAATTACACATCAGAGAAGGGTCTCATATGCTGATTTTCGATCTTAAAGGAGCAGTATTTGTTAGTTGTCAAAAAATTTCATCATATAATTTTTTTAACAAAAGTGTATTTCTGACATCCTAAGATTTATGTTGTGTAATTTTTAAATTTTCTCAGATAATGTTAAAACAGCTTTTATAGTAAATTTTGTAATTGATTCACTTCCACTAAGGATGGCTGTTCAACGTACATGCTAAACTCATACCGTAAATGTATTAGGATGGTGCTACCACATGTTTGTGATGGTAAACAGCACAGCACTGTACCAAGGTTGTAATTTTTTCATGGTGGGCATGACACGGGAGTCGGAACATGGGAGTTCCTTATTCCCATCTCCAGACTATGCCTCGCCAGCTCCCTTCTCCTGCCCCTCCTTGATTATGGCTCTATTGTCTACTCCCCCCCCAACATATTCCCCCTTTTCTCCAAACTCAGGACTACATACAATAATATTGCACGCTCCCTGACCAGCCTCCCCTGGATGACCAATCACTGTACCCTCTATGCCTCCCTCAACTGACTCACCCTTGAAGGCAGGTTCCAACTTAAAATGCTCTCTTTCCTACAAAAGTTCACTGTAACCTGCTGCCATTCAGCGTTAATTCCTTTTTCCCCTTATCAGTTCCCAAGCGCAGTACAAGAGGGGGCTGCCTGTCATATCTTCGACACCCCTTTTTACTGCACCAGGCATGCGCAGAACTCCATCACATAAAAGGGCCCTAAGTTTTACAATAAACTGCCCCCTGAACGTCAGGCCTGTAGTTCAATTGGCTCATTCACCTCCTCCCTCAAGGACCACCTCCTCCAATTCTCCACTTGTGCCTGCAGGCAACCCCCCTGACTGTCCGCCAACCCTTGAGTTACCTTAGAGTTGATCTGTATCTGTTTACTGGCTCTTTTGTCGTGTGCTCTGTTTTTTTTTCTAATCTAGATGATCCTGTTATATACACTGTTCTTATTGTTAATACTGTAAAATTTTGTAAATTTTGTTTTACCTTTTTTTCTGTATTATCAAATTTTCTGTACCACTGGACGTTTGTGAAAACGGGCATTTTTGCTAACATACTTCCTAGAATAAAAATAAAAAATGAAAATTGAATTGAATTTTTAAATCCTGTAGCTTGGTTCAAGAATGAAAGAATATGATAAGAAAACTGTGTATCTTTATTATTTTGCCAAGCAAACATTATTGCTGAAAAAAAGAAGAACAACAAAAAACAACATGGTTACTAACAAACACTGCTGCTTTAAATAATGAAATTCCAAATACTGAGAAAAAAAAGCTCAGAATTCAGTTCCATTTGGCAGATTCTGAGCAACCCTGGGTTAGGGTTACAACCTTTTAAGAAACCCAAAATTGAACATTTCTTACCGAATCATGATTTTTCATGGGACATTGTGTAATCTAGACCAATGCAACAGATTTGTTTTCTCTAAACAATCAGAATTAAGACTAAGTGTACTAGTTTTTTAGTTGTTTATATTGTTTCTTATCATTTTAAGTTCTTTCAGTTAAGGTATTATAGTGTTCAGTAACATTTAGAAGAAGGTTATAAAATATTTTTCATACTATAAAGTCAGGACACGAATGGTCCCCACACCCTTCAGTTACCTACTAGTGAAATCCAGACTAGCCTGACCAGGAACATTTCTGCATACCATGTGCTGTCTAGCTTTTAACAATCTGGTCCAGTTCTGGCGGTCTTGTTTATATCCATGCCCGATTTTAGTATCACACACTGACCCGCCTATCCAGCTGTCTCTAATGACAACTTGTTTCTCATTTCTTTACCAGTAAAATGCAGGACACATGACATCCTCAAATCTTAGAGGCAGAAACAGAGTACTTTGGCAACTAAGCAATAAGGCATGACAGGGGGTGTGTTCTGTAAGCAATAACACACAACGAGGTGTGGTTCATTCTGGATAAACACACCTAGGGGTGTAGTGAGGCACGAAGTCGCAGGTTGAGTGCCTTATTGCTCCTAGAAGTGTGTTTATCTAGAATAAACCACACTGGAGTGTGTTATTGCGCTTATAAAATGGGTATATGTTGATACATATTGTAATTGTTTTTTAAATTAAGAAATATTAACAGTTCTCATGTTCTGAAGTAAAATAGTCCCACCGCTGCACTGACAGGAACTTTTGAAAGCCACACACAGGGTACAGAACATCAAAGGGAATGGCCAAACAATATTTTCCTCCCTGATTTATGTTTTCCACTCACAGAAAACAAGGCAAAACTAGAAAGCTCAGTTGCCTGCTGTTCAATACCCCACACTGTTTAGCAAGATTTCTTTTTGTTAGGTGATCACAAAGCAAGCACACATGGCAGCAGAACAGTGTGCAACAAAGGTTTTTAATAAATAGCATAAATAAATACCTTACAGTGTTGTGCAGATAATAAAGTGCAAGATGTACCAGTGCAGCGGCTGGGACAGACCCGACCTGGTTTCACCTCTAGGGCTTTATCAAAGGACAGAGAGTGTCAGGCATACTGGTCTGTTTAAATAGATATCCAGCTAAGGTCACATGGCACAAAAAAATCAGCGTTGTGCTAATTAATGCTTCTTAAAGTGCTACCAGTGAAACAGTAGGATAACTTCCTTATAGAACAAACCACTATTTAAAATACAAAACATACTGTTAGTCTGCCAATTCATGTAATAAATACCATAGATAAACAAGTTATTAAAGTTTACAAATAACAATCCTTTCCTAATAGTATAGTTACACCAGTATAATCTTCATATGTTGTTTAAGACCTAACAGGTTATAAACAACAACATATACATATATCACATTTCAAATGATAGATGTACTACGCTGTTTAAATTTAGTTGTCTAGAACAAACAAGCATTTGTCAATGTCGAATGTTTGCTTGCTGGCATTGGCAATGGTAGTGTAGAAGTTACAGAGCTGCATAATAGGAATGGCAGTGAAGTATTGAACTGAAGCCAACCCCACCACCACCCTGCAGAAAGTGACAGGCATTGGGGTGTGCCTTTGGGTCGTCAGGCATAACGGCCACGCCATTTCATCACACCCTACCCTGCAGGCACTGACAAGTGTCACGGTGTGCCTTGGGGTCTTTGGCCCTTATGCGCACCCCATTCCATCGGAAAATACAGTGAGATGGGTGCAGCATAGGAGAATGGGGTGAACTTCGGGGCCGAAGAGTCTAAGGCATACCTCGATGTCTCTCACTGGCTGCAGGGTGTAGAATGGTATGAGCATTACAGGCAAGAATCCCAAGTCACACCCCTGATGCCTGTCATTCTCTACAGGGTTGGGCGTTATAGTTGGAAACCCTAATATCTCAGGCATTCGTTGGTATTTTCACTCCAAATTTTCAACATGGTTTTGTGACCCCACCTCATGAATAGTGGCAATATCAGTTTGTTAGCGGAAAGCTGCTTATGTACAGCGACTACGGCATTTAGCACCACAGGTGCAAAAACATTCCGAACAGGATGTAAAAAATGACAGCTGTACTGTTCATGGGGAGGTGTTAAAAATGGCAATGTTGCAAATCTGCAGTAAAAATACTAAAAAACTGGTGAAGTCACGAGCGTGCATAGAAACTGTGCAACGCACACTCGTAATATAATTAGTTTGGGGATTTTTTACAGCAGATTGTCAACACAGGCATTTTGGGACCTCTGATCATGAACAGTGTCACTGTGATTTTCTTTATCTGTCCCGAACAATGATTTCCCACAGTGACCACGCGATCTCTGCGCTGCAAGTGTGAAAACACATTTAGCCATGTTGTGAAAATGACAGCTGTACTGTTCATAAGGAAGTGTGGAAAAATGCCACTGGTGAAAATCTGGACTGAAAATATTACAAAGTCATGAACTTATGAGGGTGCGTGGAAACTGCTCAATGCTCACTCGTAACACAGTCATTTTATGGACTTTTGTCACCAAATTTTCAACATAGCCATTTTAAGACCTCTGCTCATGAACAGTGTAACTGTGATTTTCTTAATCTGTCCCAAACATTGCTTTTCGCACACCGACTGCACCATTATGCGCTACGTATGCGAAAACACATTTAGACAGCGTATGAAAAATGGCAGCTGTACTGTTCATAAGGAAGTGTAATAAAATGGCAATGTTGAAAATCTGGAGTGAAAATATTGAAAATTCGCAAACTTACGATCGTGCGTAGGAACTGCGCAATGCACGCTCGTAAAACTGTCATTTTTAGGAATTTTTTCACCAAATTTTCAACATAGCCATTTTATGACCTCTGCTCATGAACAGCATCACTGTGATTTTCTTAATGTGTCTCATACATTGATTTCGCACATCGACTGAGCCATTGTACGCTACATGGGCGGAAACACATTTTGGGCAAGATGTGAAAAATACAGCTGTACTGCTCATAAGGAGGTGTGGTAAAATGGCAATGTTGAAAATCTGGAGTGAAAATATTGAAAATTCACGAACTTACGAGCGTGCGTAGGAACTACGCAACACACGCTCGTAAAACAGTCATTTTTAGGAATTTTTTCACCAAATTTTCAACATAGCCATTTTAAGATCTCTGCTCTTGAACAGTGTCACTGTGATTTTATTAATTTGTCCCGTACATTGATTTCGCACACCGACTGCGCCCATTATCGCTACATGGGTGGAAACACGTTCTGGGTGAGATGTGAAAAATGACAGCTGTACTACTCATAAGAAGGTGTGGTAAAATGGCAATGTTGAAAATCTGGGGTGAAAATATTATTGAATTCTGCGAACTTCTGACGTCTTGTGGGAACTGCATAGCATGCGGCAGTCATTTTTGATTTCTTCACCTAAATTTTCAAAATAGCTTCTTTGAGAGCCCACCTATGAACATTGGCAGTGTCGTTTGTTAATCAGTCCCGAAGGTGATTTGGCGCGGTGACTGCGAAATCACCCTTCGAGCCAGCTATCCCATGACAGTGACAGCATTCATGAAGGGTCCCAAACACCCTATGTTGAAAATTTGGTGCAAAATTCCAAAAATGCCGAGATATGCAGCAAAGTTGAAAAAAACCTATCTATCCCATTATACAGCCTACCGGCATTTCCTCAGTTCGCGGTCGGCTTTGAAGAGTGCAGGCGTGTTCCGGTCCACCGAAGATCGTTCGCCTGGTCGGAGAATAAGTATAGGATTAATGGGGGTGTGGGGAGGCAGGGGTGCACAGTGGGTGGGTGGGGTTGTGGGAGGGACAGGGAGAAGCGCCGAGGACAGTTTTTGTTTGCTGTTTTTGTTTTTAATGAGCAGGGGCGTTTGCACAAGGATGGCTGGTTGGGCGTGGAGCCGATGGGGGATTGGGCACAGCCGTCGGCCATAGCATCTGTTGCCACGCTGGGGTGGGCTCCCAGCGTGGCACCCTGTACTCTGGGGGAGGACAGTGGAGCCGACAGTGGATTGGACACCCCCATTGGCTATACCATGAGTAGCCACGCTGGGGTGGGCACCCAGCGTGGCATGTGGAAGGCTTTTGGGGGGGGAGCGCCGCACAGCCGATGGGGGATTGGGCACCCCCATCGGCTATACAGTGTGTGCGTGGGGGGGCAGCACGCAGTATGCATGCCTCTGTGTGTGTGTGTGTGTGTGTGTGTGTGTGTGTGTGTGTGTGTGTGTAGGGGGAGCGTGCATGAGCAGGCGATATCTTATCGCTGCTCACTGAAGCGTAGCTCCCACTTTCAACTGTACTCCGCTGCATTTTGGAGCTGTCATAGACAGCTCAAGCAGGCATTGGAGAGCTGCGGCCGCACCTGCAAACACACTGCGTGAATTGGAAGAGGGCTGCCACACCTCCGAAAACTCGGATGATGGCACTATGTTTCTTGCACATGCGTGCAAGCAAACATCAAACCTATCAAAAAGGTCTGACTAACAAGCAAGATTAGACAGTAGGTACACTTCTTAAAGCAAACCTGCTTTTCATTTCACAATACCAGTAATAGGAAAACTAGAGGCAGCAGGATTTACATAACAAAAATAATCAATAAAAGCCACATGCAGGGTACAGAACAGCAAAGGGAATGGCTAAAAATATTTTCCTCCCTGATTTATGTTTTCCACTCATGGAACGCAAGGCAGAACTAGATAGCTCAGCTGCCACTGCCCAATACCCCACACTGTTCAGCAAGATTTCTTTTTGTTAGGTGATGCAGTTCAGGGGATGGGGATCTGTCAAACACAGCATAATTCACCAGTCCAGGTGGGAGTCCTGCATACAGTACTTGTTTGAAGCCGGACATTGTCTGGACAGGGCAGCAATAAAAAACACAATATTCAAGCTTTCCCTGCCAACTCTGTGGTTCTGTTGTTGCCGTGGTGTCAGCCTCCTGTCCCGTAATCCCCACTCCCTTGCAACCCACCCCCAGTTGCTAACGGACAAAGAGACGTAACTGTGAGCACTTTTTCCAGTCACAGTTGGGGCACTGTGTGCCAACTGAAACCACATTACCCGATGTGTTGTCCCACCATGAGAAAATCTAGTTGTGTCTTCCCTGAAAGTGCCGATGGTGTCACTGTCTGCCAGATGGAAGCGAGAGACTGCTGGCGAGTTGATGAGGACCGCAGGACCAGGAGACCGATAACACATTGACATCTTTGTGGTGAGGTATCCTTTGTGTGTTTTTAATATGTTTCTTTTTTGCTACTAGTTTAAAACAAAGGTGGTGGACTTCCGGTTTCACCTTCAACTTATGAAGACGTGAGTGAAATCTGCTCTGTACCCTCGAGGAGAAAATTCATAAAAATCCACAGGAAGGAAGAAACCTCTCCATCCAGATCAAACAGATAGCATTAATACTAAAGAATGCCAGCAAAAAACTACTAAAAAGATATCCTATTAGGGTTCTTGAATCTGACTACCCGATCGAAGCTCTGAGACACCAGGGCCGCAAGTCGTAGCAGATCAGCCTCCAATGTATCAGGCTCACATAGCAAGGACAGTGAGGACGAGAATAATGAAAACTTCACTTTTACCTCCAACAGACTGTTCAAAGAAATATCTAAAATAAGCACCACTATGACTACCCTGAAGAAAGCGATCACTGAAAACACTAAAGGACTCCAAGCAGTAATCCCTAAAACAACAACAGAAATAGAAGAGGGGCTGACGGAGACCTCAGAAGCTGTTGAAAAACAGGAAGCACCATTAGTTTTCTTTTAAAAAGGGAAAGAGAAATCATGGAGAAGATGGACGACCATGAACTATTAGCCTGAAGAAACAATCTGAGATTGTATGGACCCCCGGAGGATACAGAGACTGGCACATGGAAACCTTTCTAGACTCCTTAAAAGAGCTGTTGGATCGCCACCCGAAACCAACTTGAGAATAGTAAGGGCGCATAGAGCTCTGGTGAAGAAGCACTCGGTCCCCAAGGGAAACCCGAGATCCATAGTAATGAAATCTATGGATTATAGGGTCAAAACCTTGGTACTCCAGAAGGCCCGGGTGAAAAAAAAGATTTGTTTTGGGGGACAGGCGCCTGTACCTTGACCAGGATTTCACACTACTGACTCAGCTAAAAAGGCACATACTCCTGGCAATCAAAAAACACCTGGGGAGCAAAGGCATTAAAATGCACTTAATAGCACCAGCCCAGCTGAAGATCTTTTTGCCAGAAGGGCCACTGTTTTTCCAAATCTTAAAAAGATTCCAAGGCAATGCTACAAAAGCTGGAGGTGCAACCGGAGCTCTACGCCAGGCCAGATGACTCCTACCTGGCAGAGCTCCTTAACTCCAGCCCCTGGAAGAGGGCCTCGGGACTGAACAAGAAGAGCTGGACCTCCAAGATCTGCAGGAACCAGGCAACAAGCCCAGAAATGGAACCCTGACCCAGGACCTCTAACATCTGAACCCCGTTAGACTTTTCTTTTTGGACACTCACGGACTGAGGGACACTGCAAGCTCGATTCAAGGGTCCATAGTCAGCTGGATTCCAAGTGGTGGTGTTAGGAGGAATATGGAGGTGCCATCTTGCAGATCTTCCTAATGGGGGATACCCTTGGTCTGAGGACGATATATAAAGAACTGGGGAACAAACAATTTTGGGAATGGTAGACGTGGAAAGGTTTGATTGGATGGGGGGCTTCCGGGGTAATGTAAGGATGCATCTCAGCTGGGGGGGGGCTAGGACAGGTATCTAAAGGTAAGATCCATTGTGCTGTGTGACAGGATGGTGATGTCACCCTTCTTCTTACTTCCCCTCTCCTAATGTTCTTAAAGCAATCCACTGAGGTGATTTTCTCTTCTTCATTTCAGGGACCATGATGCCTAGTAAAAAGGGTCCCATGGGAGGCACAGATCTGAGAAGAATAGGGAAAACCGGATGGCTGCAGGAAGGACTGTGGTTGCTTGGGAGGCCATAGGGGGAAGTGGAGAGGCCAGCAGTGTCCCATGGAACGCGATCTAGGCCAAGAGACTGAGCGAGAGGGGTCACAGCAATATAGACCCACATGGAGGAATTCTGCTCCATGGTTTGGTCATGACGCAAGGTAAGGCCTTCCCCATGTGGATCTTTGATATGGCTTGGGGGGAGGGGTGGCAACAGGCAACATCCAGCCTGGGGATTTAAAAGGGTGCCGTGATGTACAAGCCTAGAAAGGGGCTAAAAAGGACAAAGTGGTGCAACTGTGGGGGGAAGGGGGCTCTAGTGTGGGGACATTCTGAGCTCATTGTGCAGAGAAGGCTGCAAGGAAATGATGCTGCGGGCAGCCCTGGGGCTTGACTGAGTTACCTGCCTCCGTCATCCTCGAGCTCCCCCCTTGTCAGGAAAGTGACGGGGCCCCCCCCCCCATGCCGAGGAGCAAATAACTGCTTTTCCCTGCACCCCAAGCAAAGGTATGACTTGCAGTAAGGAGAGAAAGAGCCTTCTGGCCACAAGGCACTGAGGTATGGGGTGGCTCTGATCAGGGGAAATTATGGACACTGAGGTGGGTGTGGGGAGCTTGACTCCCTAAAGTCAGAGGGATATTTCGAAAAAGGTGTTGTTCCCCCCCACATACCACTAGCTCCAGGTCACCATAGTCAACCGACCCCCCCAGAATCTCCAGAACAGGACCTTAAAGTAGTCAAGAGACAGCAATTTGGTAATTAGACCAGACTAAGCATGATATACCAGCTCGGATACCCCCCTTTTGGGGAGATGCACATACGGGGAGCGGGAGGGGGAAGTGGGTATGTATAGGGATTACAGAGTTTTTGTACTAATTTGGTATAGCTCAAAGAAGATTCACACTGACTAGGAGCAAGGTGTGATTACTCAGAGCTACCCACAGTAGGGAAGAAGGAGATGAGAGCTCGAAAGCACACGTGAGACGCGCAAAGCCCCAGGGCAGAAGGCCTCACCCAGCCCTTCAAGTTACATCAAAAAGAAGGACTGGGTGTCCAGGATGCCTAGGGAAGTACTTGCACAGTTAAAGTTTTGAAAACATTTTGTAACTGTTATGGTAGTAAATAGTTATAGAAATTACACATTGGTGGAGAGAGTCATCTATTGTGCAATGATGGTCACTGTGAGAAATGGAGAATGGTAAGACAATTACTTGTAACATCAGGGGGTTTAACAGCTCTATCAAAAGAATTAGAATTTTTGAGGTAGCATTCTTACAAGAAACTCACCTGACCCTGGAGGAAGCAGGGAAATTAAAAAGGGAGTGGGTGGGTGAGGTGTACCATTCATCATGTCAGGTACACCCCCACAAAAGAGGAGTAGCAATTCTGATTCATAATAATTGCCCTGCTGGTGGTAAAAGAGTGTCACCCGGATCCTGCGGGCAGATACCTAATGTTAAGAGGAACTTATAGGAATATACCCTGATCTCTGCTCAATCTATATGCTCCCAACCCAGAAAAAAAGAGAGTACTGTTTCTAAAACAAGTGCTAACTAGGTATGCCCCCAACCGAGAGAGCTGTACATCCTGGGTGGGGGGGGGATTGTAACACAGCAATAAACCCAGCAGTAGATAGATCAGGTAAAGGGGCAGGTTTAAGAACACCCTCTGTGAAGTGTCTAGGAGGATCGGCTACAGAATTGGGCTTATTAGAGGCTTGGCACTACACACACACCAAAACTAGGGACTATACTTGCTGGTCAGCCCCACACCAGGTTTATTTAAGGATTGATCTCTTCTTCTTCTCCGTGGAGTGGGCTCATACCTTGGACTCCACTTTGATCCTCCCTAGAACCTTGTTGGACCATGGGGCAGTCAATATGTCTCTACCTCTGTCGCTCATCTTGAGGTCTTCCTCCTGGAGGCTTAATGTCTCGCTATTAAAAAACAAAGACTTTAAAAACCTGGTAAAGGCCAGCCAAGAGGAATACAAGGAGCTAAATGCCACTGCGGATTACTCTGAGGTGACATGGCGGGATGGCTATAAGGCAGTGCTGACAGGAGAAAATAATCAGTTTTGCAGCGGCAGTAAAGAAAGAGAGGTTGAAGGAACAGAGAGCCCTGGAGTAAAAAAATCTTTGACCTAGAAGTGGAGTACAAGATTGCCCTTGATGGGTGATAAAGAGGGAACTAGAGACACAAAGAGTCAAATTCAGCAAGCTGCTGGGTGATAAAATTGAGGGGACCCTCTGCTACTCAAGGCAGAGGTATTATGAAGCAGGGAACTGCGCAGGAAAACTACTAGCATGGCAGCTGTGCAAAGAGTCAGCAGGGTGGGTGGTATTAAAGATTCGACATAACCAGAGGTCAGCAGAGCAGGACTCAGACCCCAGGAAGATCTCTCAGCACTTCCTAGCTTTTTATTAGAACTTATACACAGCAGAAAAAATTGATCAGTGGGAAGAGAAATTGGACTTATTCTTTAGTAAAATGACCCTGCCAAAATTGAGTGAGAACCAAAGGGAGCATTTGGTTGCCTTGATATCTCAAGAAGAGATAGTAGGCTCGATAAGACGGCTAAAGGGAGGAAAGGCACCAGGCTCGGATGAACTCCCGGCAGAGCTGTATAAGACCTTTGAGAAACAGCTGACCCCACACTTGGGAGAGGTATGCAGAGCAGTCCAGAAAGGGAAAGCAGCTCCACCCTCAAGGCAGTATGCTCCACAAGGCAGGTAAGGACACCACCCTTTGCGTGTCATATCATCTGATCTCCCTGCTCAGTGTGGATCTGACAATATTCACCTCCATATTGGCTGGGAGACTTCAAGAGATAGTGGGCTCCCTAGTCCACCCGGACCAAACAGGGCTCATCAGGGGCCGACTGATACATGACAAGATACGTTGCATGCTGAACATGATGGAATGGCAACAAAAGAAAAGAGAATCCACGCTGGCAGTCTTAATGGATGCCGAGAGTGCGTGTGACCCGGGTGGACTGGAGATTCCTCTTTAGGATACTGGAGTTGGTGGGTCTGGGCAGCAAGTTTTGAGACAACATAAGGGCCTTGTATGCCTCCCATCAAGCCACAGTGAGAGTCAACGGGATAACCTCCCCTAGATTCTATCTACAGAGAGGTATGAGGCAGGGCTGCCCACTCTCCTCGCTCCATTTTGTCTTGTGTATTGAAACCCTGGCAGTGGCCATTAGAAATAGTGAGGCCATTAAAGGAATCCAGGTGGGGGGAAGGTAACACAAAATGTCTTTATATGCTGACGATTCCCTATTTTTTCTCACATCACCAGAGACCTCGGTGCCTGCACTCCTGGAGAATCTCGAGGAGTATGGCCAAATCTCAGGGTATAAGATTAACCTAGAGAAGTCGGAAGCCATAAAAGTGAGTGGGCATATTGCTAGGGATTTGCTCAACTTCCCATTTTAATAGGCTACCTATAATGTGGTGAGGTACCTTGGGGTTAAAATACCCCCCCCCCCATAAAAGTTCCCTTGAATTATTTGAGACTTCTGTTGGAGACACAGGCAGATATTAATAGATGGGATACCCTTCCCCTCTCATTAGGTGGAAGGTTAGACACCCTGAAAATGAATATCCTCTCCTGGCAACTTTTTCCGTTCCAGGCCCTTCCCACACCAATCCCGGGGTCGTTCTGGAAAATGGCAGACAAGACTACAAAGAAATTGATTTGGAAGGGGGGGAGGCACAGGACTGCAGCAAGGGGCTGTCTCTCCCAAGAGAGAGAGGGGGGTCTGACCTTGCTGGATCTGCAATTGTATTATCAAGAAGCACAACTGGCACCAGTGGTGACATGGCTCAAGCAGGGCAGAGATTCCGGATGGAGGAAAACTGAGGCATCACAGACGGGTAACACCCCCCCCCCTTTTGCATTACCTCATACCACCTTCACGGCGTAGGTCTGGAACAAGGTAGGTAACCCTTGGACCAAATAATCATTGAAGATCATTGCCAAAGCAAGATCTCTCACATGCACACAAAATGAAGTAGGCTCCTTAACACCCACAACAGGAGATCCAGAATTCCTCCCCGCTTGCACTGACTTAATACACCGTAGGTGGAACCAGCAAAATCCAATAAGGTATAGCTCCCTACTGCAAAATAAAAGAGTCATGGTGTTCAGTGACCTACAAAAGAAATACATTTTACCACATTCAGACTTCCATAGGTATCTACAAGTAAGACACTATATCATTTCAAATGAGACAGTCAAAAAGGTGGAAAGGGGCATGTCCCTGCTAGAAAACTTCTTATATTGAGCCACAAAACTCAGGGAACCTAAAGGTAGGGTAACTGGGGCCTATAATACTCTATTAGGAGCAGACGACATGACCTTAGAAGACCTCAGAAGAAATGGGTGGAAGATTCTGAAGAAGAGGTTCCCAGAAGAGGCTGGAAGAGAGCATGGGAAAGGGGGTGGAGGACCACAGCATCCCAGGGTGGAGGGAGTTTAAATGGAAATGTATGACAAAGTATTTTCATACCCCCTCAATCACTAGACCATTCGCAGCGCACAACTCAGCCAGGTGCTAGAGAGGATGTGGGCAGACTGGCACCCACTATCATATCTTCTGGGCATGTCCCGTGTTAGTGGGCTACTAGGGGAAGATACAGGCCAAGATCAACAGGATCTGGGGGAACCAGCTCTCAGTTGACTTCACACAGTTAGTCCTAGGTATGGAAGTACAGGAGATGAGAGACTCAAAGTCCCAAAGGTTATTGAGAATCCTGAGTCTACAAGCACTCAAAGAGATCACAGTAAACTGGCTAAAAACATCCCACCATCTTTTGAGTCATGTGTCCAGAGGGTATGGAATGTAGAGAGGATGGAACAACTTATAGCAAAGCTAAGGCTACAGACAGACAAACACAGTGAGATATGGAGTAGGTGACTCAGCACTAGAAACCCAGGAATTGGGGGATCCTAAGCTACAACTATCAAAAAGGGGGATAGTCACAGTATGGAGGAAACAGATACACAGAAAGCTGCGAGATACAGGGGTTTAAAGGAAAGCTGTCGTTATCAGGAACACCCCACACCCCAAAGCTTTAATCCCCCTTCCCATTCCCTGATCAGGCTTTTCGGCTGTAAAAAAAAAAAAAAAATGCTCATGTTAACTTACTTAGTTTTGACTTTTATCGGTTTCTTCAGCTCAGGCACTATGTTCAGGGGCTTCCGGAGGTAATTCGTTACCCCAAGAGATACCCTTCGCTGCTAGAGATCCAACTCCAATTAAATAAAGGAGGGGCAAGATCACGATTGCTTTCCCTTTATTATAAGGCTCAAAACACTCAGGGAGAAACTTATACAGAGAATATCCGAGCACAGTGGCAGGGGGAACTAGGAACACCCTTCACGTAGGTGGACTGGCGGAGAGCATGCGAGTACGCCACCCGAGTTACATGCTCCCATCAGTGGCGGGAATTTGCATGGAAGAATCTAATTAGATTCTTCAGAACACCAGTAGTAACGTGCTGGAGACAATGCGGTGAAACCAAAGCCACTCACACTCACATTATGTGGTCATGTGAGGCCCTCAAACCATTTAGGGACCTTTTACAGGATCATCTGAGAGAGATATTTGACCCTCAGCTCCAATTGACCAGAGAGATGTTCCTCTTTCTGGACACCCCGCAGGAGTTTAGGAATCCGAACACTAGATATCTTCTACACCTACTATTAACCGCAGCGAAAAAAACTATTACTAAGCTGTGGCTGACAGACAAAAAACCTACAATACCCGAATGGTGGGGCATAACCAAACAGATCTATCAGTTAGAACAAATCACACATAGACTGAATGAAAAGAAGTAGAAATTCGCAGATAGGTGGTCCCGCTGGCTAATATATTATATGCCCCATGATGACTCTTTCGTACCATAAGAGGGGGCTACTAGGGAGCAGTGATAACTTACAAACCATTAATGAGTAGGGACTACTCCTCTGAGTTGGAATTGGGTCCGTCACTGAGGGGAAATGGCCTAAAACTCACCTGGGACCCAATTAGGTCTAAAGCAAGTAAGAAATAGTCCTCACCCCCTCGAGCCCCCGAAAGCTTATAGTAACAATAACTCCATCTAGGGCTATTATCACGAGAGGAGGATTAATTATACTAAACTAGTCCGTTAAATTCTACAACAGACTGGTGAAGGTCAAGAAGTTTAGCCGGACACTCCCCACTTGCTTGGGAGGTATATACTTCTGACTCAGGGGAGCCCTACATGAAAGGATGAAATTATAGTAAGTTAAAAATTTAATAGCTCCTAAGTATTTAATGAATTGTACTGCACTATAATGCTTACTTATCCTGTAAGATTTCAATCAAACAATTGCACCTTTACAGACCTGTCAAAGTTTGTATGTAGATCTGTATTTAGAGCTATTACGGAACAGTGAAAGCTCACAAGTCCCCTGATGAGTCGGGGTTACCCCCCCCGGATTAGAAAGGGGAATATGACTGAGGTGGGGGGGGGGGCAAAACTCTCCTGGGATCCAATCGGGCCTAAGCAAATTAGAATCACACTTCATCCCCATGGGCCCTGAAAATCCCATGGTAATAATAATCCCCTTATGGGCTATCATCTTGAGAAGAGGATTAAATATACTAAAATTGTCCTTTAATTCCAATAGCAGGCTGGTGAAGGCCAACAAAGTATAGCCAGGCGCCTTTCGTATGCCTGGGAGGCATATACCTCTGACTCAGGGGAACCCTAAAAATAACAAAAAGTATTGAAAACTTGCACTGGTGAAATTATAATAAGCTAAAAACCTCATAATGCCTAACCATTTTATGAACTGTATTGTACTATTCTGCATGCTTACTCTGTAAGATTCCAATCAAATAACTGTATCTATGCAGACCTGTCAATGTTTTGTATGTTGATGTGTACCTGTATGTTGGAAAAAATCATTTTTCCTTTTTAATAAAAATGAGATTAAAAAAAAAAACTTACTTAGTTTTACTTTTGAAAACTCCGCTATCCCCAAACATGGCACATGGTGCACAGCTCCATCTAGTGTGAAAGTGCAGTACTGCAACACTTGTCTCAATACATTTGTAATACATAATACGAATGTGAAATACAAATGTATATAATGTATTATATATGTAATGTGAAATAAGTAGGTATATACAATAAGTGCAATATATAGTGATAGTTACGTAACCAGAGTTCATAAATGTTGAGAGTGACTTGGAGAAAGTGGAGATTCTAAATACTTATTTTTGCTCTGTTTTCACAGTGGGGGGGACTGAGTTATAGAGGAAGGGAGGAGAACAATGTGGGATGAATCAAAGCCCATTAACTGAGGACAGAGTAAAGAAAGAACTTGGAAAATTAAAAGTAGATAAGGCAATGGGGCCTGATAGTTTGCATCGAAGAGTTCTTAGAGAGTTGAGGGATGAGCTGGCATCACATCTAACAAAGTTATTTAATTTATCCCTGGATACAGTGGGGGATTCCAAGTGACTGGAGGACAGCGAATGTAGCACCAATTTATGAGGGGGGCTGCAGGGAGGAGGCGGGGAATTACTGCTCTGTCAGCCTCACATCAGCGATGGGTAATCTGATGGAGGTGTTAATAAAGGAAAGAGTGGTAACATACTTACTGGACAATAAACTATTAGATGAAAAGCAACATGGCGTCACTAGTGGGAGATCTTGCCAGACAAATCTGATCAAATGTTCTGAATTGGTAACAAAGGTTATTAATCATGGTGGGGAGGGAGGCAGTTGATGAGGCTTACCTGGACTTCGGTAAGGTCTTTGACTTGTTCCTCACCGTAGGCTAGTAAATAAAACAGAGAGCCTGGGGGTGGGACTGAAAATAACTAGATGGGTGGAAAACTGGATGAAGGATGGAAGTCAGAGGGTGGTGGTAAATGGTGTACATTCTAGAATAATGAGGGTGATGAGTGGTGTTCCTCAGGGGTCAGTACTGGGATCAATCCTTTTTAACATATATATCAGTGGGACTTGAAGGGAAAGTGTGTCTTTTTGCGTATGATGCAAAGTTATATAATAAGGTTGACATAGCAGGATGGGTTGAGGCCATGAGGAGAGATCTCAGCACCTTAGAGAAGCGGCTGGACATTTGGCAGCTGAAGTTCAATGCTAAGAAGTGTGCAGTGATGCATGTGGGACGTAAAAGTCCACTGGGCTGAGTACTCACTCAGGGGAGAACTGATAAAGCAAACAAATCAGGAAAGGGACCTAGGGATTATAATCTCAAACAACCTTAAAATAGTAGACCAAAGCAATAAGGCAGTAGGTAAAGCTAATAGAATGATGGCTTGCATAGGAAAGGGTATAATAAGTAGGAAAAGGGAGGTGCTGATGCCTTTATATAAGACCATAGTCAGACCGCACCTGGAGTATGGGGTACAGTTCTGGAGGCCTCATTTAAGAAAGACTATAGATGCGTTGGAGAGGGTTCAGAGAAGGGCAACAAAGATGGTGCAAGGTATGCAAGAGAAGTCATATGAGACTAGATGGAGAGAATTAAATCTATACTTGCTGGAGGTTAGAAGAGATAGAGGTGACATGATAGAGACTTTTAAGTATATGAAGGGAATAAACAAAGTGAATGAAGGTAGCTTATTCAAAAGGAAAGTAGAAGATAAAACAAGGGATCATAATTTAAGATTGGAAGTGGGAAGATTTAAGAGCAATGTAAGGAGATATTACTTCACTGAGAGGGTGGTGAAACCCTGGCACAGATTACCTAATGAGGTGGTATGTGCAGAAACAGTGGAGGAATTCAAGAGGGTATGGGACAGACACAAGGGGTTGGCTAGTGGGCAGAGGAAAATATCTCTGGGACATGGAGACAAGTAAGGTGGTGGGAAATGGGCAGACTAGATGGACCAGGATGGTCCTTTTCTGCTGATACATTACTATGATATGATACAATCAATATTTACGTAGGTGAATACAAGAAGTGCAAAACAGAAGAAAAAATTACTCACCTTAGTAATGTTGTTTCTTCTAATGGAGTCTTGCTGTATTCTGACATATGCAGTGATATCCAACCTTTGAACTGCCCCGGAGAGGAAAGAGTTAACTTTCCATGCAAGGCATGGAACGCTGAGCTCGAGCTCGGTTGAGACTCTGTCTGTTGTTGTTTGAACCCAAACTGCCAGATCTTTACGAGCTATACTCACTGGGCGTCCTGTGTGGAAACTGTAAACTCACACTAGCCAACTGGCAACTAAATTTAATAAAAAGGTTTTTTGGTCCCAAGGCAAAGACTCAAGTCAGGAAACCCAAAAAACAAAAACACAACACCACCCAAAAATAAAAGGGTGAGAAAAAAGGAGGGGGGGCACCTCTAGTGTGCCAACACTGTGCCTGCCCACCCATATCCCAAAAACCCAGGTTCTGAGAGGGGAGGCGGGGGGAGGTCAGAATACAGCTAGACTCCATTAGAAGAAACAACATTACTAAGGTGAGTAATTTGTTCTTCAAACAACATGAAGTCTTGCTGTATTCTGACATATGCAGACTACCAAGCAGTACCTCCATGGAGGAGGGACAGAACCTACTTTGGAAACAGGCTCTGAAGCACTGCTGTGC
Organism: Neoceratodus forsteri; assembly: GCA_016271365.2. Lineage (NCBI taxonomy): Eukaryota > Metazoa > Chordata > Ceratodontiformes > Ceratodontidae > Neoceratodus > Neoceratodus forsteri. Next base: position 1,317,549,653 of record CM057455.1, on the reverse strand, counting down.
CAAACCGAGCATCACTCCTAGCCTAGCTATCCAGAGAGTAATGCTTGGTGAAAGTATGTACTGTTTTCCAGGTGGCTGCTAGACAAATCTCTAAGATAGGGACATCCCTGGCAGCAGCCAGGGAAGCAGCTGTACCTCTAGTAGAGTGAGCCCTCAGGCCTGAGGGTGGAATCCTACCTAATTTTTCATAGCAGAATTGTATACAAAAGACAATCCACCTTGCAATAGATCTCTTAGTGGCAGGTTTTCCCTCGCCAACCTCACCATAAGTGAGGAACAATTGGAGGGAGTCAAACCTGTGCCCCTTAGTCGCTCTATGTAGTAGCTAAGGGCCCTTTTCACATCCAGGCTGTGCAGCCTCCTCTCCCCAGAGGAGGAATGGTCAGTGAAGAAACCAGGAAGAGACATAGACTGATTAAGGTGGAAATCTGAAACCACTTTAGGCAAAAACTTCCTATTAGTCCTGAGGACCACCTTATCTCTATGGAAAGAGATAAAATCAGGCTCCACTGACAGGGCCTGTAACTCACTTATGCGTCTGGCAGAAGTAATGGCTACCAAGAACACAGTTTTCCAAGTCAAGTACTTAAGCTCTGCTGAGGACAAAGGCTCAAAAGGGGGTTGCATAAGCTGAGCTATGCAAACATTAAGGTCCCAAGCAGGGGCAGGGTCCCTGAAGGGAGGATTGGTATGCAGCAATCCCTTGAAGAATTTACAGAATACAGGATGAGCTGAAAGGGAAGAGTGCTTGCCTGCTGACAAGAAGGCAGAGACAGCTGCCAGATGCACTCTAAATGTAGCTGATCTGAGTCTCAAGCTACTGAGATGAACCATATAGTCCAAGACTGTAGGCAACCCAGCAGACTCTGGAGAAATATGCTTCCCAGAGCACCAAATAGTAAACCTTTTCCATTTGGAGTTGTAAGTATTTCTGGTGGAAGGCTTTCGAGAAGCCTTCAAAATATCCAGAACAGCTTGAGAGAGATGAAAATCAGCAAACTCTAACTCTTCAAGAGCCAGGCCTTGAGATTGAGAGATTTGAGATTCGGATACCAAACCCTCCCCTGAGAACATGTTAACAGGTTGTAATTCCTGGGAAGAGACAGGGGAAGGTGGACTGCTAAGGACAGCAAGAGAAGGTACCAGGGCTGTCTGGCCCAGTCTGGAGCAATCAGAATCACTTTGCAGGGTTGACACCTGATTTTGACTAGTACCTTGAACAGGAGAGGGAAGGGGGGAAAAGCATACAGGAACTTCCCTTCCCAATTGAGAAGTAGAGCATCCAGGGGGACTGAGCCCAACACTGGGGGTCTGCAGAAAAAAAGAGGAAGTTGGTGATTGTCTGGGGCTGCAAAAAGATCTATCTGTGGAGTGCCCCATCTGGAGAAGATCACCTTCAAAATCAGGGGATCCAGGGACCATTCGTGATGGCCCTGAGATATCCTGCTGAGAGCATCTGCCAGGACATTGTCCTTCCCTGGGAGGTGCACTGCTATCAGAGAAGTATTAAGGGAATAGGCCAGAGACCACAACTTCATTGCTTCTGTGCACAAGGCCGTAGACCGAGTGCCCCCTTGCTTGTTGATGTACCACATTGGGGTGGTATTGTCTGTCCTGATCTGAACTACGTTGTTCTGAACAGACTTGGAAAAAACTTAAAGTGCTAGAAACACTGCTCTGAGTTCTAAGAGATTGATGTGAAGCAGAGATTCTTGAGGTGACCACAGCCCTTGGGTGGTCAGATCCCCCAAGTGGGCTCCCCAGCCCAAGAGGGAGGCATCTGTGGTAAGGATTAGAGAATGAGATTGAGTGACAGAGGGGACTCCTTACCTTAGGTTCTCCTGATCCTGCCACCCTTGCAGGGCCTGGATCAGGGTTCAAGTCACTGGGATTAGCTTGGTCAGAGAATCCTTCCTCTGGGACCAGAAGGCTCTTAAGTGGAACTGAATGTCCCTCATCTGAAATCTTGCTCCTTGGACCACTGCTGTAGAGGTAGCCATGTGGCCCAGGAGCTGCAGAAAATGCTTTGCTGGTCGGGACACCTGAAGGGTGAATGAAGAGGCCAGTGTGACTTGACTCGGTCTGGAGACTGACCCACTATGAGCCAGTCGTCCAGGTATGGAAAGATGGAGATCTTTTTTCTCCTTAGGAAAGCAACCACTACTGCCAGGCATTTTGTGAACACCCTTGGAGCTGATGTTAGGCCAAAGGGCATTGCTCTGAATTGATAGTGGCCTGAGGGCAACTTGAACCTGAGGTACTTTCTGCGGGAGCATCTGATGAGAATGTGGAAATAGGCATCTTTGAAGTCCAGGGAGACTAGCCAGTCCCCTGGCCTTAGAGAGGGTAGAATTATTCCCAGAGTCACCATTTTGAACTTTGGCTTTAGAAGGTGTTTGTTTAAATATCTGAGATCCAGGATGGGCCGCCATTCTCCTGTCTTTTTGGGGTTAGGAAGTACCTGGAGTACAATCCTTTTCCCTTGTGTAGGGGTGGAACCCTTTCTATGGCTCTCAGAGCCAAGAGAGAAGAGACCTCTGCCTCTAGGGCAAGGGCCTCTGAAGGATTTGCAGGTGGAAAGGATCTGGTTCTCATCTAGGGAAATTGTTTGAAGCCGAGAACCAGTCCCTGGCTTACTACTTCCAGGACCCATTTGTCTGATGTTAAAGACCTCCAGTTCTGGACAAAGTAAGCCAGCCTGCCCCCTACTGGTAGTGGAGGATCGGCCCGGGCAAACCCATCAGGGTGCCTGTTTGGCAGGGGCTTTAGGCTGAGGGGTGGTAGCAGGCCTGTTTGTACCCCGTCTGCCTCTCCCTCTGAAGAACCCCCTCTGGGAAAAGGCGGAAGAGGAGGCCTGGCTTGGTAGAAAGGCCTATGAAAAGGCCTGCCCCTGCCCCTGGAATGCTGCCTCTGGGGAGTGGCTTGCCTTTCCTTGGCCTGAGCACTCCTATAGGTGGTCCTGTACTCGTCCATTTTCTTCATGTAGTTCTGTCTGCTCCCCAAACAGAGAATTACCAACAACAGGAAAACCCATGGCCTTAGTCTGGGTATCCTGCGATAGGCTAGTACATCTGAGCCAAGCCATCCTACGAAGGGCCACAGATGTAGCCATGACTCTAGACGAAACATCATTGGAGTCCACTGCAGCATGAAATTGCACCTTGGATGCCTCAATACCATCTGCAGCCACCTGCTCCAGCTCCTTGGCAAGCAGGCCAGGGACCTGTTTAGCTAGAGCCATCACAGTGTCCCATCTAGACTTCTGGTATCTAGCTGTGTAGACCATATAATTAGCCTGCCTGAGTCCCAAAGATGCTGCCATGTACTGTTTCTTTGCCATGGCATCAATCCTCCTGGAGTCCTTATCTGGGGGGTGTGAAGCCAAGGGTACATTTGCCTTATCACAGGCAGCAGCCTGCACTACCCCAACATGGCTGCATTGCTGGGAAAGGAACTCCGTATCTGAGCCTGAAAGAGTATACCTCTTGTCCATTCTTTTATCCACAGGAGATACAGAATTAGAAGTCATTAAAATTTTAAATGTCTGTTTCCCAAAAGACTTATGGAGGGGAATAGACAGCCTTCTAGAATCTGGGATGTCCATCATCTCAACATAATCAGGCTCCTCCTGATCCTCTACTGCTTCCTCCACAGGAAGCTGGAGAGTTTCAGCCACTTTTTTGTAAAACAAAAAGTGGGAGGGGGACTCAGAAAGCGTAGGAGGAGAAACACCTGAAGGTCTGTCTGGGGAGATGTCTGGGTCAATGGGCACATCCAGACTTTCATAATCACCATCACCATCACTATCCTCATACTCTCCCTCCTCCTCCTCCGGTTCATAAAAATCCTCTAAATTATAATCCGGAACCGGGTGAACCGACTGAACTGAGCCCCTAACCGATAGTGCCGGTTCGGTCGGAACCAGAGTTAGCGATTGAACAAACCTTATCGCTTTGGCTATTTCATCAGCGGTCGGAGAAAGAACTTGTGGCTCCGAACCGGCTGACTTATCACTTCTTTTTCTTTTAACCGGAACCGACTCCTCAGAGTCGGTTCTCCTTGTGCCCTAAGAAGTTTTGCCCTGGTCAGAGGGCACTCCTTCTGGTTCGGTTGAAACCGAACCGGGCTGGCCATCCGGGTCAGCGGACTTTTTGGCCTCCCTTTCCCTCAGCCTGCCTACTCTCTTTTCCAGGGTTGTGTAGAAAAACTTTTGCAAATCTGGCAGTCTGAATCGAGGTGGTCAAACCCCAGACAATAAACACAGGTGGTGCGTGGGTCAGCCTTAGCAAAGGCTTCCCCACACACACTACAGTGTTGAAACCCAGTGGGCCTGGTTTTTCTTTTGGGTTTCTCAGACATGGCCAGTCCTAACCAAACTTAACCTTTTTTCGGCAATCCTCCAGGCAAGACACCCTTATCGGTTCCTGACCGTGTTACGGGTTGTGGAAAAAACACGTAATGAAATCCGTTTTTTTTAGAACCGATAAGGACCAGTTACCACACTCTAAAAAGCAGAACAAACTTTTTTTACAAACTTGATCGGTTCAAACCAAACCGATCCGACGTTTACAAGTTCCACACAGAAGCTAATAATAATAAACCTATCTAGTACTCATGGTACCACAGAGACTGAACCGACAGGTTAGATGGAAGAAATTCGTTGAAACCGACCAAACTGAACCGAGCGAAGGAGAAATCTCCGGAGCGACTGTTCAGTGAGGCGGAGTAAAGAATCTGGTGGTTTGGGTTCAAACAACAACAGATAGAGTCTCAACCGAGCTCGAGCTCAGCGTTCCATGCCTTGCATGGAAAGTTAACTCTTACCTCTCCGGGGCAGTTCAAAGGTTGGATATCACTGCATATGTCAGAATACAGCAAGACTTCATGTTGTTTGAATCACTGTAGTCTGGACCCAGGGGAACGGAAGGAGGGTCAGCGTGCACTTACAAACAGTGGCAGGAGGGAAAGCGTGGGATCATAGAAGAGAGATTAGTGAGGGTTTTGAAGAGGCTGAGTGAATTTTTGAGGGGAGAGAATTCCAGAGTTTAGGAAAGCAGAAAGAGAAGGCTGACTGACCAGCGAGTTTTAAAGAGCCACCGATGCCTCAGGATGAACTTTGAAAAATATAATATTTAGAAGCAAAGCAGCTTGTATTTCTCATTAGCTCTGTATTTCTTATCCCTATCATTTATTACTGAGGTTATGCATGAAAACAGGATCTTTGTTCCTTGTGGGTTCACCAGCTCCTTTTGTATCTTCCCAACCTGTTATAATACTCTGCTTGTGACATCATAGTTATTCCCATGACAACATAATATGATGTCACAACAGAGCATTATAATTTCAAGTAGGGAATATGCTACAGAGGCAGATAAACTCTGAGGGATAAAATCTTGTTTTCGCGAAAATATCTTCAGTAATAAGTAATTGAGGGGAGAAATCTATAAGTGGTCTAAGGCTCTGAGCTGCAAATCTGGTGACATCCAGCAGACCAGACCTGGGTTTGAATCCCACAGCTTCCACTTGCATACTGTGTGACCTTGAGCAAGTCACTTAACCTCCTTGTGCTTCCAGGTCGCTCCTGCAAAAAAGCTTCCAGCTTAGTGTGCTATACCTAGTTAAACAACTAAATAAAAAAAAAAAAATACAAGCTGAATTGTGTCTAAATATTATGTTTTCCAAAGTTTCTCCAAAGGCGTCAGCTGCTCTTTCAGGGAAGGGAGCAATACCCAGAGTTTCGGAGGGAGTAGGAGGAGGAGTGGATGGAGAGAGTAGGGAGTTGAGACAGGGGAGTAGGAAGGATAGCCAGAGTTTGGAAATAAAGGAGGTACAGTGGGACAGACTGCACTCCTCCATTATCCCATCATAACACTAATACACTCCCTGGAGTGCCTTACTGAGATTATGAAATGGGTCCTTTTTAGTAAATTGGATGTAATGTTTATGTTTGCTTCCACACATGTGCAAGAAACACGGTGCCACCATATGAGTTTTCGTAGGTGTGCCACCCCCGCTTCCAGTGCCCTGCTCCTTTTTGTAGGCGCAGGCGCACCGCACCAATAAATGTCCTAGCTGTCTATGACAGCAGTTTAGATGCAGTGGCATACAGTTCAAAGTAAAAGACCGCTACAATCAGCAGTGGAAATGTGTAGGCAATTAGTATGCAAACTGCCTACACATCAGCACTGCATCTGAACTGCTGCCATAGACACCTCCATTTTTTTTCTTGGATCCCCCCCAAACAAACACCCAAGTAGCAAGCTGGGATGCGCTCCCCAACCCCCGCACACTGTATGGCTGGCGGGGGTTGCCAATCCCCCCTCGGTTCCATTGCCCCCAAACAGACTTCCACGTACACGCTGGGAGCACACCCCAGTGTGGCAAAGTCCGTATGGCCTACGGGCGTGCCCAATCCCCTGTTGGCTCCACTGCCCCTGCCAAACAGACTTTCAGGTGCCACACTGGGAGCCAACCCCAGCGTGGCAAAAGTCCTGCGTCATCTTTGTTAAAAAAACACCTATAAGAAAAGCAGTCCCTCGTTGACTCTCTTGCCCCCCTCCCCCAACCCGCGCCCACCCTCTGCATACACCACCTCCCGCCTCACCCCACACTTACCTCCGGAGGCTGGTGCAATGATCTTCTGTGGACCGGGAACATGTCTGCACTCTTCAAAGCCAACCTCGAACTGATGAAATGCCGGTACGCTGTATAATGGCATAAATGTTTTTTTTTCAACTTTGGTGCATATCTCAGCCTTTTTTGGGAATGTTTTCACCAAATGTTCAACATGGGGGTTTTAGGACCCCACCTCATGAACTCAGTCACTGTCATTTTGTTATTCGGTCCTGAAAGGTGATTTCATAATCACTGCGTGGAGAAACCTTTTGGGATCAATTAATGAAATGACAGTGTCACAGTTCATGAGGTAGGCCCCCAAAAACCCTATGTTGAAAAGTTGGTGAAACAATTCCCAAAAATGACTGTTTTGCGAGCGTGCGTTGCGCAGTTCCTACGCATACTTGTAACTGCAACTTTTTAATATTTTCACTCCAGATTTTCAATATTGCCATTTTACCACACCTCCTTATGAACAGTACAGCTGTCATTTTTCACATCTCACCCAAAATGTGTTTTCGCACATGTAGCACACAATGGTGCAGTCGATGTGCAAAATCAATGTTTGGGACAAATTAATAAAATCACAGTGACACTGTTAATGAGCAGAGGCGTTAAAATGGCTATGTTGAAAATTTGGTGACAAAAGTCCATAAAATGATTGTGTTACAAGCATGCACTGCGCAATTTCTACGCACCTTCATAAGTTTACGAATTTGTAATATTTTCAGTCCAGATTTTTGACATTGACATTTTTCCGCACCTCCTTATGAACAGTACAGCTGTCATTTTTCACACCCTGGCCGAAATGTGTTTTTGCACTTCCAGCGCAGAACAGCACGGTCGCTGTCGGAAATCAGTGTTCGGGACAGATTAAGAAAATCACTGTGACAGTGTTCATGAGCGGAGCTCCCAAAATGCCTATCTTGAAAATCTGCTGTAAAAAATCCCCAAACTAATTACATTATGGGTGTACGTTGCGCAGTTTCTATGCACGCTCGTGACTGCACCAGTTTTTTATATTTTCACTCCAGATTTTCAACGCCATTTTTTACACCTGCTCATGAACAGTACAGCTGTCATTTTTCACATCCTGTTCGAAATGTGTTTTCGCACCTGTGGCACCAAATGGCGCAGTCGCTGTGCAAAATCACCTTTTGCCTAACTGACAGTGCAACTGTTCATGCGGTGTGGTCACAAAAAGCCCATGTGGAAAACTTGGAGTAAAACTACCAAGAAACACCAAGGGCGTTAGAGTTTTCGACCATAACGCCCTACCCAGTAGGGCCTGACAGGCGTCAGGGGTGTGACTTCTGATTGTCGACAGTAATGCTCATACCATTCCCACCCCCACCCTGCAGCCAGTGACAGGCATCAAGGTGCGCCCTGGACCCTTTGGCCCCAGAGTTCACTTCATTCTCCTACACTGCAACCATTTCAGCGTATTTCCTTATGGAAAGAGGTGAATGTAAAGCCCAAACACCCCAAGGCACATCTTGACACTTGTCAATGTCTGAAGGGTAGGGTGATGTGAAATGTTGTGACCGTCATGGGCGATGACCCAAAGGCACACCCCAATGCCTGTCCATCTCTGCAGGGTGACGGTGGAGTTGGCGTCAGTTCAATACTTCAATGCCATTCCTATACTACAGCTGACTAACTCCTGCACTTCCACGGCTAATGTGAGCAAGCATTTGGCATTGACAAATGCTTGTTAAACATACTTTTGTTTAACTATTTTCAGTTGGTCTGTTGTGCTGGAATAAGGGACCTACTGAAAGTTCCTCTTGGCCAACCAGGAGCCAGCATTCGTTCTATTCATTTCCTAATACCTTCTTGCTCAGACTTTACTGTTCTTTATGCAACATGGATTGCTATGATTTTTTACTTAAATGTAGTGTGGGACAGAAACTCTTAACGTGGGCAGATGTGTTCGGGTGGGGAGGGGGGTGGGTGGCAATGATTTTATTGTACCTCCTGATGTAGTAAGACAGCTTAGAGCATCTCCCCCAAAACAAATCACCCTGGATAACCCCCTTCCAACAGAAACTGAAATGGGCAGAGCAGTTTGGGACTCAAAGGAACTCCGGTACTCTTACAACACTGTGTTAAGACTTCTTTATTTCTTAGAACCCTTTTCTCTTTTGAATACCGACAGACACACCTCTAAAGATGACAGTTCCCCCTTACTACAAATCTAGAGCTAACGCTTCTTTCACCAAAACAACTGCCTTCCGAATTCGACCTGCAGGTTCAGATGACATCTTCAAAAGCTAATACTCTTCCAGGTTCGGGACAACTGCGCTTTCCACTCGAGGTTACGTTTCCGGCGTCGCCGCTCTTTTAAGTTCAGAAAATACCTATTTCACTAGGTCTATCTTTCTACTCCTGTGAATCTCGCCCAGCGGGGTCCTAGGGACGATCTCAGTGACCAATCAGAGTGCCGCTTTCTCCCTTTTTCCCTTTACTAGGAACTCTGCTGTCGAATCAGTGTGCCGAAGTATGTAGCTGCTATCCAATCCGCGGACGGGGATATAGCGGCGCCAAGACACTACAGGAAGAGCATGTCTTGTTCAGGCTGCTGAGGAGGTGTCACGCGTACTCCGTACTGTCAATCTTCTGTGCAAATCAGCAGGGTAGTGTTGAACACTTAAAAAGAACGGAACGATCCCTGAAATGTCCGTCCACAGAAAGGTACCTTGATATGAAGCTGGGCACGCGCACATGTTTTGAATAAAACAACTTTTTGGGGGCGGGGAGTCTGCACTGTGTGTATGCCATTGCCATTTAACTAGTACTGTTCGGAACAGCCTGTTTACAAAGTTTATTTAACGCCTGCAGAAGCTGATGGGATCGTTGTTTTGATTTACACGATACAGTGCACACATTTTTCTCTCTTTTCCCCAAAGTTAATTGGTTCGGAGGTATGCATTTAACTACATAGAACGGGAAGCAACCATCCCATGCATATTTAGTAGTACCTGTTACAAGCTGTGTGCATTTTTATAACTTTATTCATGCTGATTTGGAATGACAATAATGGAGGACGCCATGCCGGTGATGCGTCCGAAAGCCGCAGATTAGCGGCTGTGGACGTTTAAATTAAAGCTTTCTTGTTTGGGACATGATGTGAGGATATCGCTATAGAGTATTTTTCTACCGTGTGTTTTAAAGCACATACCATGATGCATGACCAGACAGCACGTAAGGATAGGAGGTTGCAGCCCAATCAGTGTACATAAAACTGAAATGTCTGACTACATTCCTGATGAAGCTGTGATGATCCCATTTGTTTCTGTGGTCAGTCTGATGTCCTGCCCCCCTCTAGTAATGTGGCCTGGTTTCTTCGCATCTTGTGTGGGCACACCTCAGTCTCAATATTACTCCAGATTATGCTCCCTCTAGTTGTTTTATATAAGATCTCAGTGCTTGGAACAGAGTGGAAATAAGTGCTTTTGGCATTTTGTGCTAAGTTTGTGGATGACTGGCCTAGAAAGAGTCATATAAATGTGTATTTTAAAATGTCAGAGTACAGTGTGCAACAGAACCCTCTTTATGGTGGCCATATAGGGCTTCTAACCAGTAAAACGAAGGATGACCTATTTGTGACAATTGAGAAGTATTTATTTATTTTGTTTATTAATTTTGTTAACTGGGTTGGCCCTCGGAGCCCTGAAGGTCCCTTTCTCAGGGGTGATCTGGAATTACTCTCATTGGAGGAAACACAAGAAATAGTACATCACTTTGGGATACAGATAATAGAGCACAGCAGGAATTGGATACAGTTAAGTTAAGAAGCCGGATTACAGAGGTATCATTTCGATTACAACAAGCTTAGCGTTACAATTAGAGTTTACTAGAAAGGGGTTTGGTTGGTGTAGTCCTTGTCAAACCTTAGGCAGGCCTAGGTATTAGATTACAGTGGGAGGGGTGGCAGAGAAGAGAAAGGAATATGCCTCGGGGAAGTTATCTGCCAGCTCAGGAGCAGTGACTGAGGTCTGTCAGATATTCCTGCAGGCCCTTACGGAAAATCCCTAGAGAGTTAGCTTCCTGAAGGTGACCGGGCAGCATGGGTGAAGGATTTATCACCTGCTGAGGTTCGGGTGCTGGGTTCCTCAAGGAGCCATTGCCCAGTGGAACGGAGTGGCCTGCTGGTATGCTTTAGGGTTAGGAGTCCAGCTAGGCTGGCTGGGGGGAGGTTAGAGAGGAGCCTATAAGTGTTGCAAAGTAGAGGATGTTGGAGTCTGTGGCTGAAGGAGGGCCAGTTAAGCAAGGCAAGTGCATCACAATGGTGGCTCCGTGGTTTGGCTTTTGTGGCAAAGCGCACAATTTTATGGTAGAGGTTTTGTAAGCTGCTGAGACTCTGCTTTGCCATTCTATACAGGATTGGGGCAGCATAGGTAAGGGTAGGGAGGAGGATGCTCCTGACAATCGCTGCCCTGGTCTCAGGAATCATTTGGGCACTAAGCCGGTAGAGGAGGCCAAGTTTTTGGTGGATGTTTTTTGTTACGTGATCCACGTGGTATTTTAGGGTGAGGCCTTGGTCCAGCACTAGGCTGAGGTATTTGAAGGCTTGTTAGATTAGCGGATTTCCTCTAGAGCCAAGTCCCAGTCAGTGTTCTCTCTAAGCTCGTTACGCTCTATCACAGATCCCTAAGGTTTATATCAGATCTTCCACACTCCACCCACCACTGTTTGTTGTATTCTGCCATAGGTTGGACCTCCCTTATCCTAAGATATCACAGAAATGCCGCTATCTGGATTTATAAAGCTATTGCTAACAAATTGCCTGACTGCATCTCTGCCTGCTTACCACTTTGCACTTTAAGTAAATATGCCTTGAGAAGTGCCTCATATATTACCTTAAAGGTAACAAAGGCTAGATCCCAATTTGTCTGTGCTTCCATTAGCCACGCGCCTCCCATGCTATGGAACAACCTGCAAAAAACCCTGAAATGAAAGTATATAGTCAGCACCACAACCTTTAAAACACTCTACTTCCAGCATAATACAGAGTCCTGCGCATGCTACTCTTGATCAGTTGCCTCCCCCTCTTAAGGTGTTTCCCAGATCATTCTTGTATTGGCCTATCCCTGGATCCCGGCTCTGTTTTGTCCCCCATGTTGTTTGCGGTGTATATGCTTCCCTTCGGAGACATTGTGAGAAGGTATGGTCTGCAGTTTCATTGCTATGCCGATGATACCCAGCTATACCTGTCTTTTGCCCCTGACCAGGAAGGAGCCGTTTCGGTATTTAATAGCTGCCTCAATGAAATCCAGGATTGGCTGAGGTCCAGGTGGTTGAAGTTGAACTCAGGGAAGACGGAGGTGTTGGTTTTGGATCCGGATCGCTGGATAGGGGGTCCAGTGGCTGGCTCCCCATCTGGATTGTGTATTGGGGCTGTCAAGCTACTGGTCTCTGAACAGGTGCGAGACCTGGGGATGATATTGGATGCTGGGCTGACACTTCGACCTCAGGTGTCAGCTGTGGTTAAGACATCTCTTTACCATCTAAGAAACATCGCCAGGATCAAGCACCTTGTTCCGTCCAGTGATCTGCCAACTTTGATCCATGCCTTTGTGACCTTGCGCCTTGACTACTGCAACTCGCTTTACTTTGGGCTTCCGGGGGTTGATATCCGCCGCTTGCAGCTGGTGCAGAATTCCGCAGCACGGTTGTTGGTGGGATGGGTCGGACTGGCCCACCTGGATACCTGGAAATTTCCAGGTGGCCCCCCCTCAGTTGGGTAAGTGGTTACCTTCTGAACTTTGAAAACTTTTGCATTTATCTTCTTTTTTCTAATTAAATGGGGTATCCAGGACACTGCAGATAAATGTAAGATGCAAACACAAAGCTAGTGTATCAGATTGAAGTGGAATATTAATATGAGTGTGTCAACCTGGGCCCTCCTCTATTGATTTTCCAGGTGGGCCCTTGTATCTTCTTTCCAGGTGGGCCCTCTGCACCCCAGTCCGACCCTGGGAACTCCTAGATCCTCCCACATTACTCCGGTGCTGCGGGAACTGCACTGGCTGCCAGTTCAGTGGTGGATCACCTTCAAAGTTGGCTTATTGACTTTTAAAGCCCTACATGAACTGGGCCCTGATTACCTGAAAGAACTCCTGATTCCTTACCACCCTGTGAGACCACTCCGCTCTGCTGACGAGGGGTTGCTAGAGATTCCTAGGGTGACTTTAAAATCTGCTGGGGCCCGTGCTTTTATGTTTGCAGCCCCTTCCCTTTTGGAATTCTCGGATTAGGGAGTGCACGACTGTGGGGAGTTTTAAACAGGCTCTGAAATCTTTCCTTTGGGAAAAATCCTATGGATGTACTATTTATTGAATTGTATTTATTATGTGGCTGAATTTGTTGGATTTTATTCTTTTAGTGTATGACGCCTTGATGCCTGAAAGGCGCTTAATAAATAAAGCATATTATTATTATTATTATTATTATTATTATAACAGTTTCTGCGTGGTCACCTTCCTTCCTCCCTCCCCTCCCTCCTCCACGTCTCTCTACCTCGTCACCCCCCGCTTCTGTCATCCCGAACTCAGCCTCTGCCTGGTTCTCTCCCTTTCTCCTCCATCTACTCTCCTCTTCCCTTTATCTTCTTCTCTCCGCCCTATTCCTTATACTATACCCACTTTTACCTTCTCCCTCCCCCCAATCTAATTCCCCTCATCCGGTTCTCCACCTCTGCAACCCTGGTTCACATTCCCTCCCCTTAGGCCTCCAACCTATGCACACTCCATCTCTTCCCGACTCCTCTACACCTGTTCCATTCCCCCTACATGTGCCCAAGGACCTGGTTGACTTGTCACGGTGCTCCAGAGCACACTCTACTTGTCTCGGTATTCCAGGGTCCCTGTCGAGTCACCATGGCTCTTGTCACCCCCATCTCTTCACATTTGCTGACCCTTCTGAATTACTGTTGCTAGATTAGTTTACTATCTGCAAAATTATTGTGTTACTTACCCTGTATATCTACAAAATATTGTGTTACTTATCCAGTATCTGGTCACAGTGCTGACCTTACTGAATCACTGTTACTAGTTCAGTTCACTATCTGCTAAATATTGTGTTAGTTACTCTGTATCACTGCAAAATATTGTGTTAATTTTCCTGTATCTCCTTACAATTCATTGTCCATGTTTGTGTTGATCAAGCTTGTGTATTGCTATTCTTGTGTATTACCCTGTTATCTGTATTTTTGCCCTCCCAGGTCCACCTTGAAAAAGAGCTTTGCTCAGTAGTGTTCGCCTGGTTAAAAAAAGGTTTTGATTGATTGATTGTACCACTTCTGTGGTAGAGCCTGACGCTGTGGCTATTGGAAGTAAGAGGCTGTGATCCTGGCCTAGGGATCTAGGTCTGAACATGATAGCCTTTGTTTTTTTGGGGTTTAGGACCAGGCGGTTTTTTAATAGCCAGGATTCAACCAAAGCAAAGTCAGCCTGGAGATGCAGTCCCAGATCAACAGTCTTGTTCATTGATCTACAAAGGCCTCATTGTCTGCATACTGGACCACAGAGCAGCTCCCACAGTGGTTGTTGAGGTCATTGACAAACAGTGAGAACAACAGGGGGCCTAATATTGAGCCTTGCGGGACCCTCATAGTTATTGGGAGCCATCCAGAGAGGGAACCCCTCCACTTGACCTGCTGGAAGCAGTCAGGTAGTTGCTGAGCCAATTCATTGAGTGTTAATCAAGACCAATTTTACTTAATGTTGCTATCAATAGCGTGTGGTCAACTAGATCAAAGGCCTTGGTAAGGTCTATGAAGATTACCCCAGTTGGGGAGCCTTCATCTAGTGCCGAGAAGACATCTGTGGTGAATCTGATGAGAGCTGATTCAGTGCCATGTTTTTTTTCGGAAGCCGTGCTGGTTGGGAGCCAATAGCTGGTTTGCTTCCAGGTAGTCTTGAAGTTGGCAGTAGACTAACCTCTCTTGGATTTTTGCCAGAGTGCAGAGAAGGGACATAGGTCGATAGTTTTCTGTCGGCTCCCTGGGGCCACCCTTGTTGACTGGCACCATAGCCTGCTTCCAGGCGTTGTGGACATCTCCCTCCTGTAGCAACCGATTAATGAGCCAGGTTATAGGCAGGGCGATGGCTGGGGCTGTGGTCTTGAGTAGCCTTGGGTCCAGGCCATCGGGTCCCGCCATCCCGGTTGGTTTGATGGAGTGTAGGAGGGGAAGCACTTCTGAGGAACGTACCATCCTAAGGTGGAAGTGCGGGAAAGGGGGATCCCGGGCTTCGGTGATCACACTATCCTGTTTTTTGGGGGGTAGGCTTGCTTGATGGGTGACCAGGTCTGTGAAAAACCTGTTAAAGGCATTAGCAGCCTCCTCGCCTTCAGTTAGAGTTTGACCGTCACAGGTTATCTGGCCCTGGGGAGTCTTCTTTTTGTCTTTGATCAGGTCATTTATGCAGGACCAGAAGGTCCTGGGGTCTGCTAGGTTGGTCTGCTGTAGGTTTTTAATGTACTCCCGCTTTGCCTTTTGAGTGGCTATCTTACATTGATTCCTCAGGGATCTATAGTCGGCAAGGTCACCAGTGAGGGACGAGTTCCTATGTTTTTTTTCCAGGCCTTGTCTCTGCTTATCATGAGAAATTTTAACCCCCCCTTGTGATCCACCTGTAACATTGGCCTTTAGTGCATATTTTTCTTAGTGGGGCATGAAGGTTGGCAGCCGAGGAGAATGTGTGATGGAAAAACTCAGTAGCAGCATCCAGGCTAGGCAGGAGCTTAATTGGTGACCAGTCAGTCTGGCTCAGGTAGTTTTGGAAGGCGGCAGCTGAGAATTTTGAGAAATCTCTTGCTGCAGTGAGTCTGGTGGGGTGGGGGGGGGGATCTTGTTGGGCTTGTTTTTCCAAATGCAGAAAGTTGGGGAGTGGTCGCTCAAGGCATCAGACATCACGCTGGCTGCCTGGATATTTGCAGGATTGGTGGAAAGGATCCAGTCTAGGGTGGAGTGGTTCCCAGTCCTAGTATTGTGCCTTGTGATCTCAGTTATGACCTGCGCCAAATAAGCATCAAGGAACACTGCTCTCAATGCAGGATCATTTCCCGCTTCCCAGTTTAGGTTGAAGTCCCCTAGGATCAGTAGCTCCGTTTGTGGTTTTCTATTGGGAGATGGTTCATAACATGCTGGTGTGACATTTGGAAATCCTGTTTTTCTTTAGGATTGTAAAAAAACAAAAACAAGGATAACACTATAACTGAATGAACCCAGTTCTTTTGTGTCAGATTGAACTCCTAGTGGAATATGTTGTTCAACCACATCATGCATACCGGGTACCATATGGTCCAGAAGGTTTTGATGGGTGGGGACAGCAGGGTTTGTCCTTTTACTTATTGTGCCACTCTGCCTCAAATTAGTTGGGCGAGTACTGCAACTTCATGGCATTATGCCACTTTCAAAGTCTTTGCCCAGCCCAGTTATGCCCATTTTATGTGCTATGCTAGAGTGCCATGGGGTAGATGCTGGGTGCGCATGATGCTAGTAGTGGTAGCCACTTCATGATAGGGGTGTCACGATAATAAAATGCTGACGATTTGATAACCGTGATGAAGGTTATCGCAATAATTTTGCCACTCGTGCAACAATGTTGGCAAACTATTTAAATTCTATTTGTTTACATATTGTACTCTTTTTTTCAAGCAATGTTATGCGTTTATGCACATTATTTTGAAGTCTTTGTTGTAAAATAATGCAAAGTGTAAAATATAAATTTTTATTTTAATTTTTTCACAATAAAATCTCTGAACTTTATACTGAGAGGGTGGTGGACTCATGGAATGGCCTTCCTGAGGAGGTCGTGGGGTCAAAAACAGTGGTGGAATTCAAGAATGCATGGGACAGATATAAGGCAATTCTGGTAGGGGGGTAGGAGGAAGTAAGCTGTTGGTTAACTAGGCTCTGCAGCTTATCCAATAGGTAGGGAAATGGGCAGACTGGGTGGGCCAAGCGGTCCTTATCTGCCATCAGAGACTATGTTTCTATGTTCCTATAAAATTGCTCGCATTTTTTTACATAAAAATTCAAATACACAATTAATACATGTGTTATACACACAGAGTACAATACAGTTTAAAATATGAATGAGCAAATATTTTTACTTGTTTGTTTAAAGAGTGCCTTTCCTGGATTTTTCTCCTTGCCTGCAAAATCATCATTATACTCCCTTACCTGATTGGGAGTTCCTTTGTAGTAGTTGAAAAGTTTTCTCCTTAGCCCCGTAAGGAAGGGAAGGGATCGTATTTGCCCCTAGGGGGGTTAACTTTTCCATCCCTTCACTTCCTGCTTGCCAGTGCCCTCCCGCTCTTCCTGTTTTGTAGAGATCACTATGCTTAGGTGCGACGCAAGTGCTCCATGCAAGTCCACGGGGTGGCATTTTAAAACTTATTTTTATGATTTTAACCCAACTTGTACAAATTGGAGTCAGTGTTCAAGTAATACAAGCTTTGTTACTTTTGTTAGATCAGGGTGGAGCCCTGTATGTAGCCTGCCTAGATTTCAGTAAGGCTTCCAACACCATTCCACATAGGAGACTCGAACAAGTTGGGAAGCCTGGGAGTGGGTCCAAAGGTAGTAAACTGGGTAAGAAATTGGTTGGGGGATAGATGACAGAGAGTGGTGATAAACAGAGCTCTCTCCAAGGAAGAGAGGGTGACCAGCGGGATGCAGCAAGGATCAGTACTGGGACTGGTCCTCTTTTTCATATCTTTTATTAGCGGCATTGCAGAGGGGCTAGTCTTTTTTGCAGATGACTCAAAGATCTGCAGTAGGGTAGACACTCCGGGGCAGGTGTGTGTGTGTGGAAACAAATTAATAGAGATCGAAGAAAGCTTGAGGAGTGGTCAAAAGTGTGGCAACTAGATTCTATGCTAAGAAGTACAAAATCATGCACTTGGGGCAAAGAAACCCAGGGTGGAATACAAGATTGTGGGGGGTAGTGGTACTGATGACCACCAAGCAGGAAAGAGATGTGGGGTAATCATATGTGACAACCTAAAGGTGGCCAAACAGTGTGACAAGGCAGTGGGGAGAGCTAGTGGGGTGTCACCAGCAGAAAGAGGGAGGTGGTGATATTGCAGTTTAAATCATTGGTGAGACCTCGCCTAGAGAACTGTGTCCAGTTCTGGAGACCATATCTCCAGAAAGACACAGAGTAGAGGCAGTCAAGAGGAGAGCAACTAAAATGTTGCAGGGCCTGCATCAGAAGCCCTATAAGGGGAAGCTTAAGGACCTCAGTATGTGCACCCTGTAAAAGGGGGGGAGGTATAGAGACTTTCAAATGCCTGACGGATATAAATAGGGTACATGAGGGAAGTATTTTTCAGAAAAAAAGGTGCTCAAGAAAAGGGGGTCATGCTTTGATGCTGGAGGGGGTAGATTTGGGGAAATGTGAGGAAGTACTTCACAGAAAGAGTGGTGAATACCTGGAAAAGCCTCCCCATGGAGGTAGTTGGGGTAAAAACTGTAACGGGATTCAAGAAAGCATGGGACAGGCATAAGGGAACCCTATTGGTTAGTAAAGGGAGGGTAAAGCCGGAGATCAAGTAGGGCCTGTGATATCACATTAGGTAGGGAAAATGGGCAGACTAGATGGGCTAGCAGTCCTTATCTGCCAGTTTTATGTAAGTAAGTTGACTGGTGCACGTACCCCTCCCTCATTTATTTTTGCCTTCCCTTGGGCTGGCACATGTGCGATGGTGCGTGTATGGGACATACTTACTCGGCCCCTGAACCCAGTCAGAAGGCTGTTACTGCTGCTTCATCCAGTCTCCCCTAGATTGAAGTCAAGCGGTGGCTTGCTCTGTCTGCTCTCCTCAAAGAAGGAGAGCCATTGTCAGCCTGGTGGCACTGAGGGTTGAGGCGCTGGATGCCACCGTTGCGCCACGGGTTTGGGAACGAGCTCGTGTTGCTGGGGGTCGGCAGGGGTGTGAGAGGATCGAGCGTCCAGAGGACTGCTGTCCTCTCACGAGGGAGGGAGGATATGTCGTCCTGCTTGTTGACTGCCCTTTGGCAATGGCCGGAGGGCAGTACGGATCGGGAGGCACATGCCGATGTCGTAACATTGGAGGTAGGGGGGACGGGAGAAAACAGGAAAAATGGAGCCCTGGCAGGCTCAGTAATGACTCCCGGTGTTCGCGAGAGTTGGCCCCGGTGATTTGGATTGGGTCTCGGGTGGTGGGGGGGAGGGAGTGCCGGTCCCCTCTCCCCTGGCCCCACTTTGGGGGGCAATCCTCAGGGACTGGCCAGGGCCCACGATATGGGCACGTCAGGAGCCAGAGGGGTGAATCTCCTCATGAGGGGAGGCCACAGCTTCTGCCAGGGGCTCCCCGGAGGGATAAAAAAAATCTGAATGAAAAAGGAGAGCAGTCAATGGATGGTCAGCCCTCCTTCATGCAGTCAGCCCTCGAGTGACCCAGGTCTATTCCCGAACCTGTTTTACCAGCATGGCGACAGGTGAGGTGCTCAGGCCCTCAAAACTCCACGCCACAGGGCCAGCACTGCACTTCTTATTTTAAGTAAAAAATACTAAAAATCTGACAGGAAAATGGTGGGGAATCAGTAATCATGGTTGCACCTGGAAAGGGATGCGCTGCTGGCAAAGCAAGCTGAGTTGCTTTACCACTGTATATCGTGCTGCACAATAACCGCAATAACATTTTTTTACAGCAATAAGTTATTGTCCGTGGTAATTATCGTGATATATCGTCATATCGTGTTAACCCTACTTCATGACTGACTTAAGACATGTCACAGTGAGTAAAAAAAATAGGAATGAAAAAGAAAAGAATGATAGCCTCCCCCCTCCCCCAGCAGCTGCAGAGACTAGGTGAACACTAAGGATAGCCACAGTAAACAATGACTAACTCGAATGTAGTTGATAAAAAAATACAAAGCTGCTAATGAAATATACTGCAGTTAACTGTTATTTTGGTATCACAAATACTGTAGTTTGCAGTATGTGGCTAAAATAAGATGCTGCTGCCAGATTTCTTTTCTACCCAGGTTTTGCTCTGTTTCTTGGTGTTCGCGCCTGCCTTGTTTGTGTTTTTTGCTGTTCTTTTATTTCTAGTATTTGCACCTTTTTGTATGGTGTATAATTTTTCATTTTCCCATGTACCCCTTTCACAGGGCACCTCTGGAAACAAGCGGTCAGTGGGCCTTTCCTGGAAAACTCCTAAATAAATAAAAATTGGCAGCAGAGATGCGGAGGTGGTGGTAGGGCAAAAATGGACTTAAAGTAATTTCTAACTTGATGTGAACTGCAAATGGGCTTCATAGCCTGTTACCTCATTCCCATCACAAACTGTAATTCATTTCAGAGTCTATTATGGGAGGGAAGGCATCATAAATTGGCCCGAACCGACAGCCAGCCTGTCCCTTCCACTTTCCTTTTCACCGGACACCCCCCTTGTACTCTTATTAGTTGAGCTGTGGCTTTCTCTGACATAAAATATTGCTGTAACATATAAAAACTGCTTTGAAAATGCTCCCCATAGACTTACAATGGGTGCGCCCCACGCTTTCCGTGATTAGACAGCATTAAATGTCTGAACATGGGGGTGTGGCTGTCGGACTGGGAAGTGGAAGGATCGGCTGGATGTCGGTTTGGCCCAATTTGATCCATCTCACTCCTGAAGTGGACTTTAAAATAAGTTACCGTTTGTGCTGGGAATGACTACGCTGCACTAAAGTAATGGGCTATAAAGCCCATGCAGTATCTTTGAAGTTTCCTTTAAAGGCCGCCCTGTAGTACAGCAGTAGAGCTACACTCACTGTACCAGTGACCAGGGTTCAGGAGAGAACTTGAGTGGCAGGGTCAGCCATGGATAAGAGGATCAAATGTCAAGGGGACTACTCTCACAGTGTGGGGGGTTCGTGTTTCTTGCAGTGCGCATGATCTCTACTGAAGGCTGGGTGTCAGCACATTCAGGAGACCCAGAAGGATGTGGGATGTTGACACATGCTGTTCATTTATTGGACATTGACATTTTGGAGAAGGAATACCAGAAAAAAAATCCCTTGCTGGCAGGATGAAGGACCGGTCCTTGCAGGCCTGGCACCACAGCTGGGCCCTGGCTTGGATTCTGCTTGAGAGGGACATGGGCAAACCCTTCTGTCCTTGTCACGAAGGTGTAAGTAGTGGGAGAACAGGGATAAGTCCCAGAGATGGTGGGTGATTGAGCTGGGGGGTGTCCAGATGGGGCTGATAAGGAGGATACAAACAGTATAACAAAAAAAAATCGGAGTAAAAGGCTTCTGATTGGCACATGACATCATGATGTTCACCGGTATCACCCTCATCATGATGTTCACCGGTATCACCCTCATCATGATGTTCACCGGTATCACCCTCATCTTGATGTTCACCAGTATCATCCTCACCAGATTTTTCTTGACTCCTGCCTGGTGGAACCATGAACTTGAGTTGCAGTCAAAGGTAGGGATGGTCGTGCCGTGCTGTCCCTACTTTGGGCCGGGGCTCTCTGCGTGTTGGTCTTTTCAGATGGAGTGTGGTCCACTAGTTGGTCTGTTTAGAGTCAAAGGGAACAACCAATGAGGCTGATGGACAGACTTTCGAAATCTTTCCAAATAGCTGAAGGGACAGGAGTTCTGGTGAGCTATTGGAGGAGGAAAGAAGAAAAGAACAATTAAAAAAAAAAAAAAAAAAAAAACAAAACTGCAGTATGAATTTAAAAGGTAAGTTGCTAGGTGTAAAACAACCCAGAAAAGAGACTTGGGTTGGGGAGTAGATGAAAAGCTGAAGTAAAGGTTCAGAGGCCAGTGGCATCATCTGCTATGGATCACCTCTGACATAATTGAATTATTCCAGGGCCTGGGCTAAACATAAATTCACAGGTCTATCCTCAGACAGGCAAGCCTTCACCTTGCTATGCAACAACGGCACAAAGGTTTTATGTCAAGCCAAGGCTGCTTGCTTCCAAGGTAAGCTTGCGTGCAGTGACTTGGACCCATCCAAGTTTTAGAAAACTATCCACAGTCTCCTAACTTCTATTCACCTACAGGTGTGTCCTAGTCTGTCACTAGATCCCTGCTGTCTGCTGAGGAGCTAAATTGGCACTTCATTGAAAGCCCCAGGGCACTCATTCCCCAAATCCCCATTGATGACCAGTTTGCATCTCTTCTGGGCAAGTTCTGCTCTAAGTCAGTCCCAGCTGATGATGTACGGAAGGAGCTCTTGGCACTAAACACAGCCTCCAACTGTGGTGCAGATGGGCATTTCCCATAAATTCCTCACCCTCAGGGGCCCTGCTGTAGCTGCCTCCATTGCCACCATTCTTGGTTGGTCCCTCTGCACTGGCTCCTCCAACTGCTGTAAGCATGCCTTGATTGTCCCACTCACAAAGCCGGCCCCATGAATACACCATCCAACTACTGCCTGATATCACTTCTTCCCATCCTTTCCAAAGTTCTTGAGGGGCTAGTTAGTAAGCAAGGAACTTTCCAGTGCTGGCAGCCTGATACAATACCATTCTGGCTTCTGATCCAATCACTTCACGTCCACCTTCCTACTTAGAGTCACCAGCCATATTTACTTAAATATGGGCATGGGGGCCATATTCATAGACCTCACCAAGGCCTTTCCACAATGGGGACCATTGCCTACTCCTGAACAAGCCGGCAGCCTCGGGAGTCTCCTCCCAAGTGACAGATTGAGTCATATCCTACCATTCCAATCAAAGCAAGTCTGTTAAGCTAGGATCAGCTATGTCCCCTTCCCTCCCAGTAACACTCTGGGTTTCTCAGGGGTTCCATTCCTGGGCTTCTCCTCTTCACAGTCTTTATCAGTGATCACCCTTTGGCCCTCTCAAACTAACATCCACATGTATGCCGATGATACCTATACATCTGGCCTTTCCTCTCCCTCCATCAACAGACCCTGCAATATGACTTTTTAACTGTGCAGAAGTGGCTCCAAATGAAGAGGCTAACCATGAACACCAAGAAAACAGTTTGCATGGTGTTTGGTTCTAGTCAGTAGCTAAACTCCCCACCCATCTCATGGAACCCATGCACTCTTCAGGGTAACTGATTGACTCTGTATCCACCTACAAATACAAACTAGCCAGCAGAAAAAAAGTAATTTGGTCTAACTAGTCTACTTATAATTGCAGGGTCCATAGCTTGAGCTATTGACCCTGCACCCCCCCTCCCCAATCCTCCCAACCTTTCCACCTACCACTCTCATAACTTTTATTTTCCCCTTGTGTCTATCCAACCCCCTTTTGGAGCTGCCCACCATTTTCAACGAAACCTCTTCTTCCAGAAGTGCATTCTGTCATTGAGGCACAGGTCAGGAAGCATAGGAAAAACCAGGGGCAGTTGTAAAATTCGCAACAAGAGTTTTATTATGAAGAAAAATAAAATAAAAAAGTAAAATTGTTCAGTATAATTATTTACAAAGACAGAATAAATAGAGAAGATACATCTGAGTTTTCCTTCAATCTCTGTGACTCCAAAACATTGCAGCTGTCTTTCTCTTATAAGTCTTTGCAACCCCCACCTTAACAAGCATCCTGTTTTTTTTCCTCAGATGTTCTTGTATGTTTCAGGCAGGTGCTGCAAGAACACAATATCCCAGAAATGAGGCCCCTTTTCCACAACTTCTGCAAAAGGCTTAAAAATTGCATTTCAGGTTAACTCCTCGAGTTCCCAATAGCTTTTTGCAGTCATCTCAAATTATATACATTTCAACAGTAACACTATATAATATCTAAACAAAGGGATCCCAATATCGGTTACATTTTCACATAAAGTTTTGCATATATTTTTATACCAGCAGATATGCAAGAGAAGAAAAGACAGAACAGCAAGGGAAGACTGAGAGACAGTGAGAGGCAAAGAATTGCGAGACTGTCGGGGTGATCAAATCCTAGGTCCCACAGGAAGATTTGGTTGTGCAACCAGACAGACAAGAGACAGGAAAGGAAAGAATAGAACAGATCCCTGTATTCAAACTCTCTGTAACAACTGGGACAGGGTCTTGTTCAGCCCTGTCACATACACCCCCCTCCTTAAGAGGGAACCTGTTTTATCAAACAGGTTTCCAAAACTTTCTATTAATTCTCTACTAATATAAGCTTCTAACTTTCAGAAATTAAGCACATGTGCAGTATTCTTTTTTTCTATAACAGTACAGCAAACAGTAAAGTTTAAACTCATACATTTGTTTTTCAACCTTCAGAACCCTCAATTCCTGATCAATATCTTGACAGAAAATCAGCATTGCTCTTCTCTTGTATCAGATTTGTGCATTACATTGAATTTAAATGGCTGTAGTGCCAGGTACCACCTTGTGATTCTGGAATTTTTATCTTTCATTTGGTTAAGCCAACAGAGAGGATTGTGATCTGTTATAAGTACAAAGTAATTTCCTAGCAAATAAAACTTAAGGGGCTCCATGGCCCACTTTGCTGCTAAACATTCCTTTTCAATAGTGGAGTACCTTTTTTTCTCTGTTGTGCAGTTTCCTATTTATGTATAGAATAGGATGTTCCATCCCATGTATATGCTGACTCAATACTGCACCTACGCCTACTCCTGATGCATCTGTTTGTAACAAAATGGTTTCTCAGAGTCTGGGCTTCTTAAAACAGGGGCTGAAGATAATGCAGCCTTAATGGCCCGAAACGCTTCATCACACTCTGGGATCCATTTCACATTATTTGGTACCATTTCTTTGTGAGTTTAGAGAGGGGAAAACTCAGCAAAGCTGGGAACAAACCTCCGATAATAACCAGTTAGCCCTAAAAATGACCTGACGTGTTTGTTTTGAGGAGAGGGCTGTTAGCTACAGCTTCTATTTCAGAAATTTCTGGCATAACTTCTCCATTTCCCAACACATAACCCAAATATCTGGTTTCCTGTATGCCCAATGCACATTTGGTAGGATTAACAGTCAGACCTGCATTTTTGATAGCTTGGATAACTGCTTGTAGGTGTTCCAGGTGGCTTTTCCAGTCTGGACTGTACACCACGACATCATCCAGGTAGGCAGCACAATAACCAGTGTGAGGTGATAAAATTACATCCATGTACCACTGGAATGTAGCTGGCGCACCATGTAAATCAAAGGGCATGGTGGTGAACTGATAGAATCCTACCAGAGTGGCAAATGCAGTTTTGTCTCAGGATTCTTTAGCTAAAGGGATTTGCCAGTAACCCTTGGTGAGATCAAGGGTACTGATATACCTTGCACTTCCCATTCTGTCCACCAAATCATCTATTCTGAGCATAGGATAACTGTCAATTCTGACACTTGATTAAGTTTCCTAAAATCAAGGTAGATTCTAACACCCCCTTCTTTTTCGTTTACAATTACTATTGGAGATGACCAAGCACTCCTCAACTCCTTAATGATACTCAATTCTTTAATTTTTTGTATTTTCTTAACCACGTCAGCTCTTAACTGCTCTGGTAACCTTTATGTCTTTTGTCTGATAGGGTGAGCATTCCTTGGAACTATTACATGCTCGACCCCTTTTTGCTTGGCCTGATACTGTGGTAAAAGTACTGTTAAATGTCTTTAGCATACTACGAATTTCTGTAGTTTGTTCTGAGGTTAAGGAAACAGTCACCTTTACAGCATCAGCAGTTATAGTTTGTTCCAGTATATCATGAGCTACATCAATATCTTCTTAATCAGTTTCTGGTAAAACTAACAAAACCGCTTTTGGTGTTTTTTCAACCTATTTCTTGAGGAGGTTAGCATGGTATATCTTAGTAAGATTTTTGCTATCAGGGGTCTCAATCTTGTAGTTAACGGTGCCAGTATGTCTAAGCACTCTATAAGGACCTTGCCACTTCAGTAACAGTTTATTTTCTATTGTGGGTAACAGTAGCAAAACCTTTTCACCTGGCTCAAAAGCTTTTTCTTTTACCCCATGGTTATAATATATCTTCTGCTGGTTTTGGGCCTCTTCCTAATTACCATGGGCAATTTCAACATGTTTTGCCAGCTTCTTTCTTGGGGCACATATATAAGATGTTATAGCTTGTTTCTGAGTGGGGTTATCTTCCCACGTTTCTTTTATCACATCCAGTTGCCCTCTTGGCTGCCTACCATACAGCATTTAAAATGGTGAAAACCCTGTTGATGCCTGTGGCACTTCTCTGTAAGCAGAACGTAGGCAAGGCAAGAATTGCTCCCAATCTTTCCCTTCCCCTTTTACAAACCATTTTAACATGCATTTTACAGTTTGGTTAAAGCGCTCAACAAGACCGTCTATCTGGGGGTGATAGGGGGAGGTTCATGTGGCAGTGATACCTAGTAGTCTGTACAGCTCCTAAAGTAATGCAGCACCAAAATTACTACCCTGATCAGTAATAATTTCTTTAGGTATGCCCACTCTGCTGAAAAATTTTGCAAGCTCTGCTGCCACTTTTGAAGCTGTGACAGTACACTTTGAACTGCTTCTGGGTATCGAGTAGCATAGTCGCATACTACCAGGATAAATCTATTACCTTTTTACTTTTGTCTAAGGCCCAACCACATCCATTGCAATTCTCTCAAAAGGCACATCTGTCAAGAGTAGGGCACCTTGTCTTTTCTAGTGACTGGGGCTACTTTCTGACACTCAGCACTGGAATTACAATAGGTGGCAACATCTTCATGAATTCCAGGCCAGTAAAATCTATACAGCAGTCAGGCAAGGGTGCGATATCCCTCCCTGAGTGACTAGCCATAGGACTATCGTGTTATCTGTAACAACTCTGTTCTATACTTCTGTGGTATAATGAATTGTCCTGTCTGTTTCTGTGTCTGAGGTTTAACCCAAACTCTGTACAGTAACCCATTACATTTTTTAAATATTGGTCCACTCTGTTTTGGTTTCACCCCCCAGCTGCTTAAAATAACCCTGGAGAGAAACATTCTTAGCTTGTTCTGAAAGAAAATCACAATCAGTGATCAGTTTAGTTTCAACATTTTCATATTTTAACCCCTTATGTTCATCAGTCATTTGTTGCCACAGTTTCTTCAGGCATTGTCTTTCTTTCCTGGATTTCCAGATCTTAGAGCTGTGCTCAAGTCAGAATCAAATCACTGAAAGGAAAAGTGTCCCTACCGTTTTGAGATTTTCTTTGCCTGAGCTCTTGTTACCACTGCTGCTGAAACTGCAGGGTTCAGTTCCTCTGAGATTAACTCAGTAAATCCTGGACCATCATTTCCAATAATCACAGGTACAAGTAACTAAGGTACTACCCCCACTTTCATTTGGTGCGACACACCTTTAATGGTCAAAGTCACTTGGGTGATGGGATAGTATCGAGTGTCCCCGAGAATGCAGATGCCACCAGTACCTGGTCCTTTTGCACAGTGTTTTCCCAGCACTTCAACATGCATGAGAGTCTGTCTGCTTCCCGAATCAGTGAGTCCCTTTACAGTCTTATCCCCCACCTTCACATCTGTTAAGTACTTGCCACAATTTGCCAAGGACAAATCTGTTCCAGTGTCACTCTTCTTACGGCAATTTCTTGCAGTATGACTTGGTTTATTACAGTTATAGCAGATAATGTCTGTGGGCACATATTTGTTACCCCCACCAGAGTTCTTATCAAACTTGGAGATTAAATGGGAAAAAGAGTGTCTTACCAGTGCTTGGCTCACTGCTGTGGCATCTGTCTGGCCATTTGGTAGTCCTCGGCCAAAGAAACATCCTTTTCCTCACTTTCTGGTTGGTGTTCCTTTACCCAAAGCTGCACATCTGTAGGAAGGATGTTGATGAATTGCTCCATTGCAGATGTGTTGATGATCTGTGGGATTGTTTTGCCCTCTGGTTGGAGCCATTTTATCAGGAGTACTCCGAGTCGGGTGAAGGATTCTCAAAGATGGTCGACTGAGTTGTACTTCAGAGAGCGAAATCTCTTCCTGTAGGTCTCCCCTGAGATACTATACCTTTTCAGGATTTCGCTTTTCACCAGGTCATAGTTTTCTGACTGTGCAGTGTCCATATTTCTGGACTTTCGGATGAGACGTTAAACCGAGGTCCCATCTGCCTGGATTGATGGTAGTTCAGGTGGATGTTAAAGATCCCATGGCACTTATCGAAAAAGAGTAGTTTTTTTTTTATTGAATTCACATAAAGCATACTCAACATAAATCAAGAAATATTAACAAAATTCAGGGAAAATTAACATGATTATAAACCATAAAGGGAAAGAAAAAACACATCACTTATATTTAATAAAAATTTGAAAGCCCTTCCACCACCTATATATACTTTATCACTTGAATGATGTAATAAATCAGCATGATAGACAGAATTCATTGCTATGCAACTAAATAACTGTATACAGAATATGGCATAATTTTCTGGGAAAGAACCCACTGGCACCAGGCTTGCCACAATAAAACCTAAACAACATAGAAAATGAAATATGTTTCTAAATGAAATTCAACATTCCCAGTAGGTAAGAGACCAAGAACAAGAGTATTATAATCTAATTTAAGTAACAATCCATATTCCATTTATCTTTAAGAAAGGACCAAAGAGGTTTTGAATATGAACAAGTCAAGAAAAAGTGAGACATGGTTTCTCTAAATTGATGCATGATAAATATGGACAATTCCTTTCTGCCAAATTTTTATGTTTAGCATTACCTCTAATATTTAATCTACCATACACAGTGAGCCACAATATTTCCCACATTGTAGCAGGCACCCTTTGGTTAGTAAGTTGTTTTAGAACATGCCCGTGAAGGGCCGGAGGACAATTTTTAAAACTAGGTTCTAAAGGATATAAATGAGCCAATAAATGTTGATAAAAATTTTTCCTAGTATTATGCAAAATATCAGTTCTAG
This sequence comes from Neoceratodus forsteri, assembly GCA_016271365.2. Lineage (NCBI taxonomy): Eukaryota > Metazoa > Chordata > Ceratodontiformes > Ceratodontidae > Neoceratodus > Neoceratodus forsteri. The sequence goes on along the minus strand of CM057455.1, from coordinate 1,317,521,196 downwards.
AAATTTTCCATTTACATAATTTCTGAGCCATGGGATGGAAATAGTCAGGAAAATATAATCTTGAATGAATTTTTGGCACAATATCATGCCATCCATTTAAATAATGTTTCAATACTGCTTCACAGGACCTCTAACACCATCTGAAGAAGAGAAATACTATACAAAACAGTATGGTAGGTAAACAAAGAGGAAAAAAATACGGTTTGATCATACCCAGTCCCCTTTGGCTTTACTTAAATATGTATAACAACGTTTAACTGGGCTTAATCTTCCCCAAAGCATTTGGAAAACATCCATATAAAAGAGGTCTCCAAAGAAGAAGGTAGTGGAAAATATATGCAACATATTGTAACTGAGGAACAATAAACTGTTTCAAAATTTGAATTCTTAAGTTTAGACAGTTTCCAGAATTGCCATCTTGTAACTTTAATTCGGGATTTTGATAATGTTAATTCCAATTATCGAAGGGTAAATTTATTGTACCAAACTTAATACCCAAAATAACTATAGGTTTTGTAGAAAAAGTAATCCCTGATACCTGCCTTGAACTAAAATCCCAAGGGCCTATCAGCAATCCCTTACTTTTAGCAAAATTTAGTTTTGAATTAGAAACCATAGCATATCTGTCTAATTCCTGTAAAAACAAAGAATATGGTCATAATATGAAAAAAACCCACAAATGTCATCTGCATAGGCCAGCACCGAGAGGTTAGAAAATGCTCCACAACCTGACAGTCTATTCAAATTTAACTTAGTCAAAAATCGAAGCAAGGGGTCAATAGAAAATAAGTATAACAAAGGACTGAGAGGACATCCTTGCCTAACTCCGGTGGAAATAATGAATCCGTCCGTTATATGCCCTCTTAATAACACCTTAACGACAACATGAGAATATAACAATTGTATATTCTCAATAATAGATACAGAGCACCTCATATTTGGCTAATGGAAAATAGAAACACCTGTCAATCCGGTCAAAGCTTTCTTGATCTAAAGATAGAATACATCCTTTATTACCCATCATTTGCAATATTTCAATAAAATTTCTGATAATAACAAGTGCGTCTTGGATTTTTCCCAGGAAGTCCACAGAATTGTTCTACTGAAAGAACAGAGGAAGCGTAAATTTAAGTTTGGAATTAAGAATATGGGTTAAGATTTTATAATCAGAATTCAACAAAATAATTGGTCTCAATTTGAAATATCAGCTCTGTTTCCGGTTTAAATAAATAGACTAATAAACCTTCAGAGAAGGAAGTTGGAATCTTCTGATGTTGAAAAAAATAAATATACAGTATGCAAAATGACAGAAAGCTCTAATATAAAAACTTTATAAAATTGATTAGGCAGGCCATCCAAACCTGGCGAAGTGCCTATACTAAGATTCTTAATTGCTTCTATAACATCTGTTACAGTAATCTGTTGAAGCAATACAAGTGTGTCATTTGGGCACAATGGAGTCTCAATATTTTGTAAATAATCTGCAATTTTCTCATCAGAAGGGGCTACCATAGGTTCCATAGAGTGGTAATGTAATCTCAATTAACTTTCCATCTCTAAAATAGAATCTATCCTATTATCCTCTGCGTCCCCGCAAAATTCACAGTCATATCTGCATGGATTTTTTGCAGGCCTCATCATGGATCTCCTATAGGTGTTTTCTGTGTTCCACTAGAAAGCATTGCTGTAATTATAGAGGCTCGATTATATTGATAACTTAACATTTCCTTTTTTAAATTACTGATTTGTAATGAATAATCATATTTGGTAACATGATATAGTAAACAGATGTTGTAACTGACTTCGGAGGGACAGATATTTCAAAAAGTTTTTGTTACCTAAACTCTTGCTGTAGTTACTAAAGAAACACTGTAAATCCTGTTTGGTGTCCATCCACCATTCTCCAACGTCATCATATAAACAAATTACAGACAATCTAGCAGATAATAATGCTATAACATCTTTTCGGATATTAGAGGATTCTAACAAAGAAGGGTTCAGTTTCCATCTATTCTTGACTTTGGGTGTATAACTAACCCAGCAATAGTAAACCTTAATAATAAATGATCAGAGAATTCACTAGGACAATAAAAACTGACCCTGTGGAATATTCCTGAAAGAAAAATGATCAATAGTTGTTTTAAAATGCCCCAACATATGTGAATCTTGACCTCTATTATATATACTGCAATTTATGAACCCTGCTGTGTGAATAATAGATGATAACATGTTAGAATCACAATAGACTTTCTTATGCTTCTCCCTACATGATCTCTTACATATCACAGTTAAAGTCTCCACCTAAAACAATCTTATATGAGGAGACTAGGTAAGGCTGAACCAATTTTAACAAACCCAATCTCTATCAGCCTTAGTTTGAGGCCCATAAACATTAAGAAAACGGTGCAGACAGTTTCCATTTCCCATCTAACATTAATAAGCGCCCAGGAATTAAATCAACGAATTTTACTAAAGAAAAATCATATGAACCAAAAAGAATGCCCACCCCATCTGCACACTCGGGCCCAAAGGATCAATAAGTTGGCCCCCAAATCCAGTCCCTTTTAAATGACAACTGATCTATAGAACACATCCATGTTTCTTGTAAATAAAAAATATCATAACCTGAATCATGAATAAAAGAAAAAACAGCCTGACGTTTAACCGTATTTAATATACTGTGGATGTTTAAGGACCCAATAGAAAAGGAACCCATAAATTGTTTAGATAATTAAAACCAAAACCAGGGTCATATACTCTCTTTTTCATTTTTTCCTTTTTTTCTTTTTTTTATTTTTATCCCCTCGATCTGGCCCAATCGAAGGCTGACTACTTTCTACTGATTGGGTATCCATATCCCCATGTTCCATGTTGGAACCTTCATCTGGCAGGAACAATGCAGCATATGTATTATCAGTTTCCTCTAATACTGGAGTAATAAATTTAACCGGAGGTTTAATGTTCCGAGAGGAACGCCTTCTGGCCACAAGCTGAAAAGCCTTGCTGTTAGCCAAATCATCTCCTGGAAAAGCAGGTTCTTGATAACAAACTGGTGACAAAAGGGCAGCACAAATAGGGTTCTCTTGTTTAATGGCATGTGTAAGGGCCTTAGATTCAGGGAGTACCACTGGAGGGGGGGCTAGACCAAGGCCTTATCCTGTAAAGAAGCTGACTTGGGAATTGAAACAGTGGAGGTAAGGTTTCCCTTAACAGAAGTAAGGGCCCAGATTCAGGGAGTACCACGGGGCTGGACCAAGGCCTTATCCTGTAAAGGAGCTAACTTGGGAATCAAACAATGGAGGTAAGGTCTCCTGTAACAGAAGTAGAATCCTGGGTTTGCTGAATCAAGAGATCAGGACTAATACAAGAAGTTTTATTCCTAGCAGCCCAAGGACACTCACTAAAAACATGGCCATTATCCTCACATAAATCACACTTGGTAAGATTAGTACATTGCATAGCTATGTGTCCAATTTCCCCACAATTATCACATCTGGCCTTATCACAGGTACTGGATAAATGAGTTTTTGCACCACATTTATAGCAGGCCCTAGGTTGCCCTGCATAAAAACATACTCCCCTATCTCTCCCCAACAAAAAAGAATTAGGGATATGTTCCATTCCGGTGTCAGTGGCCCTTAATTTAACTTTGTATTTCCACCCCCCAGTCCAAAAAAATTCTGAGTCTAATAAGGCTTCTGGTTTACTTAAAATCTCACATTTCTGTGATAACCAAAAAGTGATGATATCAACGTGAACACCCTCGTTTCGAAACATGACTGTAACAAATTTAATTAAAGGTTTAGTTAAGGGAATAACTAAAAAAGGGGTCCAAATGGGGGAAAATTTAACTTGTGCATAGCGCTCCCAGAAAAGATCTAGTGCATGTGCTGTTCGAAAACTAATATCATAATTATTTTCCCCAGATATTTTAATTAGGGCAAAAACATCTCTAGGAGAAAAAGATAAGGATTCTTTCAATAAAGTACGACCGACATAGGTTCGGTCCGTCTGTCTTCTAAGCCACCCTTATAGCGGATACGAACAGCATTCCGTCTAGGTGCAGCCTCTCTTTTAATTTTAGCAAATAAATCTGATAATAATGGAGTTCGATCTGGAACAGAGTCTTGAGGAACTGCAGTCTGTTTCTCCTTAGTAGACAGTTTTATAGGATTATGTTCCTTGGAAACTTCCAATACTTCAGGACCTATCTGAGCTATAGAGGCAGAACAATCAGAATTATCATTGTCAATATTCTGCGTATCTTGTGTCAGGGAACCTGGGGTGGGATTCATAACCTTAACATCTGAAGGCTTCCACTCAGGAGATGAATGCAAAAAATTTAAGGAGGAATCCCAACTAGGGTCTGGAAGCCAGGTCCCCTTTTTAGTTTGAAGCCATCCTGCCCTTTGCAAGGCTGTTTGGGGCATCCAGTGTTCGTCAATGTTGGTAGTAATAAAGGGTCAGATGTTTGAGCAGGTAAAATTAGATTTTAGAGTGCTGGTTAAGGGTTCAACAGACTGCTTCATGGAAGATTGAGACTGAAAGGAGGATTTATTTTTCAGAGTCAAAAAAGAAAAAGTAGTAGCCCCCGTTTGTACTCCTGGGCTAGTTTGATATACTGTATCACATTTTGTATCATGCTGCAAATCTTTATCCGTATTATTAGTTGGGAATCGGAACACAAAGCCTGCATCAGATCAGTCATAATAGGGGAATCCACAGAAGCCACAGCGGGCTGCAGTAGCGTAGGAGAAGGAGCAAAGGCATTTGGTATGCAGTCAACGCCCTCAGGCGGAATTTCACTAGCCAGAGAGCAATTAGAATTGTTGGGCTTTTCGTACACACCTGACTCCAGTGTTAGAACTGCCAGCCCTTTACTAGACTGAAGTAGCTTATCGAAAAGAAACTAGGCTGTTGGCACAACACTCAGCCGTGGCTAGAACTGCCAGCCTTCAAACATGTTGCAAAGCAGAAAAGATTCATAGCCAACTCGCCAGTTATAGTAAACCCGCGTTGTTCTGTATTGCCTGTTAAAATCGGAACATTCTCCGTTGCTCCAAATGCAAAACAGTCGCCTCACTACTCATAGATTGGATAGAAAACTCCATGGGATTGTTTAATTCAGTAGAATTGCATTTTGCTGATGAATCCAGATTTGAAATAGATAAAGCTTTGTCGGGGGTTAACCTTAGCAAGGAATTAGACGTAGTTAAATCTTCCGTCGACAAAAAAATCTCATTCCCTTCCCCTTCCAATTCAGAATCCTGCTGATTTTCAGAAAAAGCCTCTTGCCTGATGAGATTAGGAGAGGAGGCTAGCTCTCCCAACTCCGCAGTGTCCCGCCGGTCCGACAACTCGCTCCGAGTGGCCATCGTGATGGCCAAAGGCTCCCCTACTGGCCACAGTGCAGAAGCATCAGCACAGCAGCATACGAGTAGGGGAATTTCCCCGGTGTCCTGGCCAAATTTCCCTCATTCACTAGAAATACCACCAACAGCTAAATTTGGTTCAATGGTCAGTTAGCATTCATCTGTATCCCCCTCCCCCGGGTCGTGCCTGAAAATAGGCAGGATTTGTCTAGTGCACTTACCCGGTCAGCAAAAACTAAATAAATAAATATTGCTGTAGGCAAGTTGGGCTTTCGCTGTCAGATAGGGTACCAGTCTGACTGTCCATTGCTAGGCTGCGGCAACTCTTTCAAAAGTTGTCAGGTATGCCACGATATCATCCGAGGGACACAACTTTGTAAGATTAATGGCTTTTAAGTTATTTATGTTTTGTTGCTCATCTGGATCTGTGCCAGATCCTCTGCCTTTGATAGCTTGCAAGGCATCCAGCTGTTGCTGGATCTCTTCTCTCATCTGCTGCTTCTCTCCTCGGTTTCTCCGTCTCTTTTTGTTGTATAGCCCACCGTTTGAAAAAGTCCATCAGGCTTTTAGGTTCTGTCACTGCTTGTGCTTTTTCCATAACTTGTACTGGCTGTACAGTTTGAGCTTGGACTTCTGTCTCTGCTGCTTTGGCTGCCATTCTCCTGGTAACCATTCCCAGACTTGCTGCTGCAGAATCCATACCTTTCTCTTTGCTTCCCTGGTACTAGGTCCAGTACCCAAGCACAAAGATCCTGACTTAGAGTATGCACAGTGTAAATCCCACTTAGGCTGACACAATCTGTCGTTGAGGCACAGGTCAGGAAGCCTAGGAAAAACCAGGTGCAGTTGTAAAATTCAAAGAGTTTTATTATAAATAACAATAAAATAAAAAATAAAATTGTTCAGTATAACTATTTACAAAGATAGAATAAATAGAGAAGATGCATGTGAATTTTCCTTCAATCTCTGTGACTCCAAAACATTGCAGCTGTCTCCCCTCTCTCTCTCTCTCTCTTAAGTCTTTGCAACCCCCCCTCCTTAACAAGCATCCTGTTTTTTTGTTTTTTCTAAAATGTTCTTGTATGTTTTAGGCAGGTGCTGCAGGAACACAATGTCCCAGAACTGAGGCCCCTTTTCTACAGTTTCTGCAAAAGGCTTAAAAAGTGTATTTCAGGTTAACCCCTTGAGTTCCCAATAGCTTTTTGCAATCATCTCAAACTATACTTATATACATTTTAACAGTAACACTATATAATATTTAAACAAAGGGATCCCAATATCAGTTACATTTCCACATAAAGATTTACATAGAAACATAGAATTTGACGGCAGGTAAGGACCGCTTGGCCCACCTAGTCTGCCCATTTCCCTACCTGATGGATAAGCTGCAGATTCTAGTTAATCAACAGCTTACTTCCTTCTACCCCCCCACTAAAATGGCCTTATGTCTGTCCCATGCATTCTTGAATTCTCACACTGTTCCTGACTCCACAACCTCCTCCGGAAGGCTGTTCCATGCATCCACAAACCTTTCTGTGAAAAAATACTTTCTAACATTACCTCTGAGCCGTCTCCCCACTATCTTCAAATTGTGTCCCCTTGTTCTTGCACATCTCTTTTTCTGAAAGATGCTACCCTCTTGTACTTTATTTGCATATATTTTTATACCAGCAGATATGCAAGGGAGGAAAAGACAGACCAGCAAAGGAAGACTGAGAGACAGTGACAGGCAAAGAGTTGTGAGACTGTCGGGGTGATCCCACAGGAAAATTTGGTTGTGCAACCAGACAAACAAGAGACAGGAAAGGAAAGAATAGAACAGATCCCTGTAGTCAAACTCTCCATAACAACTGGGTCAGGGTCCTATTCAACCCTGTCACACATTCCTGCTGTCAACGACCCTCAGTGAAGAACTGCCTTTTAAATTCCCTTCTAAATTTCCTGCCTTTAAGTGAAGACAGTGCCCCCTTGTATTATGGTTTCCACTTAGCCTAAAGAGAGCCTCCTTATGCACTCTATTTATTCCATTTAAGTATTTGAAAGTCCTTATCATATCCCCTCTCTCCCTTCTCTCCTATAGTGAGTACATGTTTAGGTCTCTCATCCTCTTTATTTATTTATTGAACTGTTTCACCAGGAAGGCACACTGAGCGACAGGTTGCTTGTCTCTCGGTATGACCTGGGGGGAGGGGTACAATGGGGATGTGGCATTATACAGCAGGTTACATAAATCAAAGTTAACATGACATACTTAAGGCAGGTGATACAAATTGTTACACGCACAGGTTACATAGATAAACAGTGAGAACTATTTATAAGTGCAATAGCAATAAGTGAACAAGTGCTAACGTGAAGGAAGGGTGAGGGAGAGAGGAGAAAAGAGAGATGGGAAGAGTCGTGGAGCAGAGAGACCCCAACAGGATACCGGGAACACTGTGAGGGGTCTGGGGATTGGAAATAAGGGAGGGAAGGCATAGGAGATAGGCGAGGGAAGAGAAGAGAAGAGAGTGAGTGAGTGAGTGTGAGACAGACCAGGAGGGAAAGAAAGGAAACCATTCAGGATGCGATAATACAGAATGGGATAGGGAAGGCCACCAGATTGAAGCTATGGGGAGAGGTGAGAGATGTGAAATAACATGTAGGCGGGGATAATGCCTGTAACAATGGACTCTTCAGGATGCTGGGGACCCTGCAAGTGGATGATGGTCAAGGATAGGAGTTGGGGGGGAAGGGATAAGGGAGTTAAGCCTATGTGCAGTAAGGCCCCTTCAGGATGCATAGAAATCTTGCAAGGGGGCTGCAAAGGCTAGGGAAGAAAAGGGGAGAAGGGAACAGGGGTAGCAATCCTAGGTATAGGAAGGCCCCTTCAGGATGCTGAGAATCCTGCAAGGGGGCTGTAAGTGCTAGGGAAAAATGTAGGAGAGGGTAGGGGAAAGGAGAAGGAGTGAGAACTAATATCTAGTAGAGCTAGAATCGTAAGAGGAAAAAAGGTCAGTAGAGGCAGTGGGTATGGGTATAAGGATTGAGTGTGTGATCCAGCGTCAGGACTTTGGGGCATGTGAAACAAAAAGGGAAAAGGCAGGGAGGAGGTAGGAGAAGGGAGGAAGGAAGGAAGGTCTGGAGTGGTGGTAAGATTAAAGAGGAGAGGAGGAATGGCGATTTAGATATAGGTACAGTTTACTGAAAGGAAGTTAACAAGGGCAGAGGTGATGGAGTTGGGAGAGGAAGAGTGGCGAATCTGGGTAGGGAGTGCATTCCATAATTTAGGGAAGCGATACAAGAAGGTTGATTGGCCACTGGCAGTAGTCCATCGAGGGATTAGCAGTAGACATGAGTCATATGAATGGAGCACATGGGCAGGTGGTGGTACATGAAGAAGCAAGATTGAGGGGAAGCGATCCAAACCAGAATTTAGATATAGGTTTTCCCTTCTTGATCTGCTGTCATCTTTGGTGCCCTCGTCCAGCGAAATAATTTCTTTTTAAGATAAGGACACCAGACTTGTACTTTGTATTCCATATGAGGCCTCACCAGTGACCTACACAAGGGCAGAATGACCTCCTTTCGCCTACTTCTGATCCCCCAGCAATGCAACCCAACATCTGGTTTGCCTTAGCTGCTGCTCTCCTATATTGCGTGGAGTGGTTTAGGTCGCTAGTTATCACATCCAGATCCTTTTTCCTCTTCTGTAAGAGAGAACCAGACTCCTCTTAGATTGTACTCTGATTTAGGATTCTTGGCTCCTAAATGCATCACCTTGGATTTTTTGACGTTGAATCCAAGTTGCCAAATACCTAGGTCTCCTGTTGGATCACCACCTCGACTACTCTGGGCATGTAACACATATGGTAACCAAGAGCTTTGCTAATCTAGGAACCCTCTAAAAGGTAAAGAGATGCCTGCCCTTAACTACCAAAAGCAGGTGACTGAGTACACACGTTCCCCATCACCCTAACTAAACTCACCACTCTGTTTAATACCCTATGCAGATTTTCTCTGTCCTGTCTGTACCCCCAATTGTTCTATGTACAGTAACCTGGGGTGGGCCCCAGGACTCACAATACATTTTCAAATTTACGTGGTTAGTCAAGGACAACTGGCATAGCTAAAATGGTAGTCCCAAGTGTTGAGAGTGGTAGTCCATGGTCAGAAAGCTATATTTTAAGGAACATTATAAAATTATTATGTAGCAACAAAGTATGCGGTCTAGCGTGGTTATGTTATTAATACTATGTAGATGTAGGCTATTGGAAAACAGGAAAAATTATGTATTTGTAAAGCGTTCTGTTAAATTAATACAGGTTAAAGTCAGTCATGTTTCTTCTTTTCTTTTCCACTTGCTCATCGAGTACTGAAGTGTGTTTCTTCTTTTGTGATGCTAATAAAACATATTTTGTTAGTCACTGTGTGGTGTCTCTTTCACTGGTGGTAGACTGCAGTGGAAGGGGACAGACACTAATAAAAAAAAATGGTGCTTAATTTACAGATTCAGGCTGGGTAGACTAAGCAAGGGAGGAGCAGGAAGGCAGTGGAATGGAAATAGGGTGGGAAGAAATAGCAATGTCTGTCTAGAAAGATTTACAAGACCATGTGGCTTTGATGCTTACTTTTTTATTTCTATTTTTTTTTTCACACTGCACTTTATCCTGTGCCATCCTCCACATCCTCACCCAACATGTCTGACAGTTCCCTTCCTACCACTCCACAGACCACAACACACTTTTATTTTTATTTCCTTAGGCAGTTTTTGCTGTAACATCAGTTCTGGTTTTTCACACTTTGCCTAACCCTCTTCCTCCTTTTCAGACTTTATTTAGCTCAAGTGCTACTGTGCTGCATGCAGCTTCTTTGCAGCTAGCACATAAATCATGGTGGCCCAATAGTAACAGGCTAACCTTTTGCCCATTTACTCTTAAGTACCCAATCCTTAATTTTTTTATTTTATTTCCAGACTGAACTTTTTTATTTTGCTTAATTGCCAGTATCGTCATGGCCAAGCAAGCAGTAACACACTGCCTTTTTCCCTCTACTCTTTAGTACACAGTCCTGCAGCCCAACACACTTTAGCAATTTGTTTTCTTTCCCTTTTGTTCCGTTTTTGTATCTTTTCCCTATTAATTCCAGCTGGAAACCAGTCTTCTGGGCTCTGTTTGCCTACCTGGTAGAATATGTTTCAAATAAAACAGAAGTGTTCCCTGCAGTGTGGAGCTGCAGTATGCAAGGCTGTCTGTCTGTGGGGCTGCATTAAAAGAGGAGGGACATCTACTCTGGTACTTTCAGGTCTGTGCATATATACAAAATGTAGGACAATGGCCCCAGAGTTTGCACTGCATAACTTTGAGAAGGTACTTCTGGAGGCCAGTGTAAGTTCCAAAGTTGTTATGGCTAAAATATATGCAGTCTTGCAGGAGGCCTCAGGCCCCACTGATTAGAAGGGCCATTGTGGTTTGATACTTCGTGCTATCCTCTGGTGTATAGGAGGGGGACTCGGAGAGCTTGGTCTTGAGGAATGGCCTTCACAGTCCCCCTTTTACCTCCCTGGGTTCATTCTTGAACTGTGGTGTTGTATGTCATACATGATTCATAATACTGTTAACTGAAGTTGAGTTCTTTGAAAAATTCCTGTGTGTAGTGGTGTTATGTTCTGAATGTGATTGTAATATCAATGAAACCCCCCCCCCAAAAAAAAAGTAACAAATAGGGTAAAGGCTTTGATAGCCCTGTTGCACAGGGCACTAGTGAGGCTGCATTTCAAATACTGCATGCAGGTTTTGTTTAGATTTAGATTTACTTTCTAGGCTCGTTGAAAGACCACCTGCCATCTGACTAGTGTCCTCATCCTGCTTGAGGAGCTCTTAAACACCTGCATTGCCAGGTGTCACAAATGCACTCTGCAGGTCAGGCCCTCTGCTCTCAGAGTGCAATAGTGTGAGCAGGTGACAGACGGGGTAACCCTGCTGTCTGTTTTTGGTCCAAATCACCTTCTAGCCTTGAGTTTTGGAGGGATTCAAACTGTGAACCTTATGCTAGCATACCCAATTAACAGACTCAGATAATACTCTCTTCGGGGGTGCAGTATTATTTTTTTATCCAAGGGCATCCAGCCAGGTATCCAAAATGAACCCTTACGACTCTATAAGAAACCTAGGTATTTCTTAACTTTTAAGTAAGCTCAGTAACACATTCAAGCTTTTAACAGCTATCAGACTTAAACACAGGTCCAGCATCACATGCAAAGGAAAACTGAGAAGACAGACAGGCAGTATGTCAAAGAAAAGGTTGTTTACTGAAAATGGTAAAAACAGGTAAAATCAGACACAGAACAATTCTATCACAAATTGTACAGTCATATAAAAAAATGGGAAGTTACAGAATATAAACTCCTACCACAAATACTTAAAGGTTTTCTTATTCTAGATGTTACCCTTTATGTGGTTTCAAAAGTGTCATTGAGTCCAGAAATAATATGTCACTGTTTCCCTTCTGTTAGTTGTTCATTTGAAACACCATCTCCCCATCTCTTTTGTGAGGTCACCTAGATCCTCCCTTGGAGTTGATTCTTAACAAAATTATCTACAAGGATGTATTTTTAAATAATGTGAACATCAGCAAAAATCCATTTCCCAAATATGACAGTCTGGGATCAGACATTTCTCTTTGAATTTAGCAATCCCACACTCTGTCACTACTTCTCGGCTATGTGCTAAAAATGAGGGGAACCAGTCCAATTACTTTTCTTCCTGCCAGGTCATAAAGACTTACAAGGGAATCAAATGCAAAGGCATGCGCAGGATATAAGTAAGCAATAATCCCTGAGACAGGAGGGCATTTCCCAGGAATTAATGCATTGTTTGGAGGGGGGCATGAGGCCGCAGACTGAGTGCTTCCCACCACCCAACCTTGCATTAATTCCTGGGAAATGCCCTCTTGTCGAGGGGATTAATGCACTTGTAACACAGCAAGTGCAACGTGGGAATTCCTCGCATCGGTGATGCGACTGCCGCAACTAGTGACATCGTTAACAGCGGTTTTGCCGACTGTGGAAAAAACACAGTACTGCCGCCCACACGTAGCCACTTCCTGTCATACTGCGTGGTTTTCTTACCTTTGAAATGTAGCCGTGCATATCTAGGGATTTAATGCACAGCTATGTTCGGGTCACGTTACCTGTTTCCAATCGGTGTGTAGTATTCACATCGTACTATTAATGCCATGTTACAAAGGATAATAAACTGTCTCTCTAGAAGTATGTCTTAATGAGTGGGTCCTCTAGTCAGTTTAATAACATCCTGTGGTTTCAGCCACTGACACCTTGAAAGTTAAAGGCCAAGTCTCTTACACTGCTGACTGGTGTGAGACAATTTCATACACAGACCATTTATTTATAATACCAATATCATACAGATATCCATAAACAGAGGGCAAAGCGTCACACCAGGTATTCAGCCTTTGCGGTTATAACTCTGTCCCAACTACCACTTTACCTTGTGGCTTATCCCCCACAAGCTGGACCCCAAGCTGGAGCTCAGGGGTGACCAACTCCAAATCCTGATTCGAAATGGAAGCTGTGTAGGAGGGGCCAGCACTTTAGAATATCTGGGCACTTCTTTGGCCAGTTCAGAGCCCTATCCTCGCCTAGGTAACCACCAACATCATCCAGCGTTGCTTCTGATGACCTCTTAAACCTCCTTGGGATGTCTAATTTGGAGTCTGTGCCATAGAAGTAGCTGGTGGGTGGGCATGTTGCTAGTAGTCACTTCATGACTGACAGAATACATGTCACAAGGCATGTCCTGTTCTGCAGAGGTGGGAGAGATGGCAGGAAAATATTAAGAGGAGCCACACGCGCCAGCATACATTTTTTTAATTTATATTTACAAATGCAGTGGCCACTACATTAAGCCTTGTTTGAAATTACATTTTTTGTTTCTAAAGAGGGGAAATGTGCATGTTGCTTCCAAGTAAAATTTTTCACAAGTATGCCTCATTTTAGTTACATTTTTAGCTAACATTTTGTCTTTTCTCTCCCCCCACCCTGGTCTTTCTCACACAAACTCACTCCAGAGAAAAAGACATCTGTGGGATGCAGGCGGTATACATTTTCCAGATGATGTGCCAGTGGAATTCCAGAAAGCTAACACTGCATCTACAAAAGCTGCATCTTCACTTTCCAAAGCTTGGCAGAGGTGTGGAGATGGATTTCAAGGCAGTTCCGGTACCGAGGTAAAATCATTCTTTAGGGTTTTGCATTATGTTTCAGTTTCTCTTTTGCTCTGTTGTGTTGTGAATATTTCTTGTATTAGAGTCAGGGTTCACAACGATCTGAGAATATAGGGTGATGGCAGTAATGACTGGTCAAAGGATGCGTTGTTCTTTAGACCTCCTGTGTGCATTGTACATGTGCATAATGGATTTTAAGTAAGCTATAGGGCACTAGTATCAAAACAGGGATAGTAGTGTAATAACTTATGGGGTTAAAAGTTAATTTTAGAATATTTTATAAAAGAAAAACAATGAGAGTAACAGCCAAAAAGTATAGGAATGTGGTAACAAAAATTTAAGGTGGGGTTAAAAAATATAGAGTGGTGGCCCACTGTGCTGCAGTAATGAATGGGGAACACAGAGAGAGCAGTGTGCTACCCTAGCTAATAAACAGATAAATAAGGTAGGTAGGTAACATTTATTTATATGGCGCCCAATCCCTGAGGCTCTGGGCGCAGCACACAATAACAGGCAGGGTAATACAGGAAAATAAAACAAACTGAGAAACACAAATACATTAAAATACAATGTATAATGCAGTTATAATAATAGATAAATACAATCTTAAAAATATAAAACAACTCTGTTACAACTAAATAATTACATTAAAAAAAGGTCCAGGCTGTCTATAGCAGTAGCCTTACTGCTTGGGCTGCTGGCGACTTGAGTTCAGGAGTAAGCTTGAGTGGCTGGGAACCAGCTGGGGAAGTAGGATTGAGCATCCCGTGGACAGCTGTCCTTCTTCAGGGAGGGTGGGAGCTCTGCCCCACATCACAACCACCAACCCGGGAAGGAGAGGGACGCTGCCAGACAGTATCACATAGCAGGCAGTCTGCATCCCTAAGGGAGAAAACCGTAGGGGAAAAAAGTTGTTAGGGTGTTGCCGGCTCCCCCCACAGGCTCACGCAGTACCGATCTGGCACTCGACTCACCTTTGAAGTGGTCCTGGGCAAGTGGTAGGCATGTGTTGGTCCAGAAGTTGGATGATAGGGTTTGGTCCAGAAGTTAGATGATGGGGCAGTGGGAAAAGCTGTCATGGGGATGGACTGATGGGCAGGAGGAGAAAAAGTTTGATTGGGGAGAAAAGTAATTTGGTTTTATACTGTCTTTTATACAAACTGTATTCCAAAACACTTTACAGTCCAGCAGTGGGACGTGAGAGAATGTTTTCAGCGCACAGGTAGATTCACACAGCACAGATAGAGAGTGCTTTGAACTAAGCACCGGGAGGTTAAAGAGATTGACCGAGCTGTCTCTAAATAAATGTGCACCACATCTTTCAGTGCCTTACCAGAGGGGAAAGCTGCCTGTGCATAGTTTCCCAAAAGATTTTCAGTCATTTTAGAGAAAAAAAACCTCGTAAAATCATATTTACCAGGGCTCCTGTACTTCCCGGTATTTAGATCCGCCCCTGCACGGCCCCGCGCTCTGGCATCTTGATGACGTGATGCCAGGGAGGGCGCGGCAACGCGATACATGATACAGTATGGGGGTTAAGATTGCAAGCAATTTTGTATATAATAATTATGTGGTGATGAAATAGGGCACGGATGACTAACAAGGCCCTTGTTAGTCATCTGTGCCCTTGTTTCATCACCACATAATATAATATAACAAACTGCGCGGGGGGAGGGGGGGACAAATCCCACTGTTGGGATTTTGAGTGTTGGGTTTCCTGGTGTTGGGGGATTTGGTTTCAGTAAAATGTAGTGATACCACTGCGGACACAGTACAGCGATCTTTCCAAAAGAGCAAACAATCCACGTCTTTTGTCACAGCTGAAATCCTTAGCTTTTAGATAGATTTATTTATTGATTGATTTTACCAGGAAAACTCCACTGAGCGATGCTCATTTGAAAGGAGGTCCTGGTTAGGACAGTAACTGTACAGGAAAAACACAGTGACTACAAAGGATGCATTGCAAAGGATAGTGCAAAATTTGCTAATAGTGGATACACAGTAGCAAAAATTAAGTATAATACAAGACTTAATAGCACAAGATCGCTAACCTATTAAAGGCAAGTCAGCTATTAGTAATAGCAGTCAAAAATACATTAAAAACAATGTAGCTTGTCTATTTGGAACTGGATCGTGGACTTGCTAGTTACCCCAGGTGATCTGTACCTTTAAAAAACACCCCAGGTTATCAGTACTTTTAAAAACACAGTTACAGAGAATGTGAAGTATATAAAAATAACATTTAATAACACACAATATTCACATATGGTATATGATTATACATTCTATAAAGACTAGAGGAATACAGTACACTACAGAAATGGAAAATAAAACATTTGAGCAAGATAGGGTTCACACACTATAACCTAAGATAACTATTAGGTGGATAGTTAAGCTTATCCAGCTGGGATCTAGTGAGTCTTAGTCGACTGGACTGCGATGGTGTGGCTTCCAAATCCTAAGATAAGACTGAGTTTCACAAGAGAAAATGGGTTGAAATACCCATAGCAGGGCAGCCCCTTTTCCCCTTGTCTGCCCTGCCTCTTTGACATCACACCCTGGACATACCTTTTGATTTGTGAGACCTCCTTCACAACAGAACCAGTGTGAGCTGGTTGAGTGTATTCGGACTATATTTCCTTTGTCCTGCATAGCCTCTAGCACCACAGGGAGCCTCTAGCTTGACCAGCCATGTGCTTACGCCCAAAACATAGGCTTTTTTAGATGAAAGCAGCTCAGCCCTTTTTGTTGTTGCCCAAAACAGTCTTTTAGATCAAAAGAGCTCTGTTTTCCACACCCTCAGTCTGTTCCCTTTTGTGAGAGCATAGGAAATGTAGTTTTCCTCTCTCCCCATACATTCCAGACCTGCATATTTATTTTACAGAGAAAATAGATAACATTTAAAAAAAAAAAATGGTTGTTACCTCTCCATTCCTCAGAGAAATGAAATGGTGTTTTTTATGTTGGCAGGTTTGTGCTATCTGCTACGCTTCGGTTCACTTACTTGTTTAACTATTCCTTTAATTCTTTAAGGCATCCCCCACTTTCTTTACTGAGCCATTGTTTCCTGCTCGGGCAACTAGTCTGCACTACCATTCTGTGACCCACTGTGGTGCCTAATGTCTGTGTTGTAGGGCTGCAGCCCCAGACTCCATGGAATTTTGCCCATTGATCCTGTGGAGCCATGTGAGGGAGTTATGGTCAGAGACTGGTATGAATGCTCTCTATACAAATATGGCTGCAGCGTCTGCAGAGCCAAGACGATACCCAGACACACTTTCTCAATTGTGGCATATGTTTCCTCTCTCGGCATCAGCTTCCTGCTGAGGTGCATGGCTGGGTGTTCCTCCCTGTGTGTATGATCTGATTCTGAACCACCCCTAGCCCATGACTGGATGCATCTGCATGCACAATAAACATTAGAGAATAGTAGTGCTTGTGAGCACAGGTGCCCAACACATATGCCAGATGTTAACTGGAGTTCATTTGCTGTAGCCACATCAAAGAGTGGGGTCTTTCTAGATGCCCTGCAGGGGGCATGCCTTAGACAACTAGTATTGGAACCCACTCGGAAGGGAGCAGTCTTAGACCTGGTACTCTCAAATGGAGATGGAGAGAGGATCACAGATGTAGAAGTGGGTATCCATTTGGGAACTAGCGACCATCGAACAGTCTGGTTCAGGATAAGCACAGCAATAGAGTCAAGCCATACAAAGGCAAAGGTCATGGACTTTAGGAGGGCTGACTTTGCCAAAATGAGTGAGTGCCTAAGCAGTGCACTAGCAAATGGGCAGGAAGGAGGAGTGGAAGAACAATGGGGACTAAAACTGCCATCAGAGAGGCAACAAGCCTTTGTGTGAAGCAAATAAACAAAACAAAACAATGTTAAAAAACAACTATGGTTCTTAAAGGAGATGGCAGGGAAGGTTAGGGAGAAAAATATAGAATTCAGGAAGTACAAGGAATCACAGAAGGAGCAGGACAGATAACTGTATCAGTTAAAGCAGAAGGAAGCAGGGAAGGCAGTCAGAACAGCAAAGGCCCAAACCGAGAAAAAGTTAGCCAACTCAGTAAAGGAGGATAAAACCTTTTATAGGTACATCAGGGAGCGAAGGAAGACCAAGGGAGGGATAGTGAGGCTTAATAAAGGGGAGTGGGGGTGGGCAGAGGGTGGCTATGAAGAGGCAGAGATACTAAACAAATATTTTTGCTCAGTATTCACAAGTGAAGCAGGGGAGGTACCTAAACTAAACGACAGAAACACTCTGGATAGGGGGGTTGATACCAGCCCATTCACAGAAGAAAGAGTTCTGAAAGAACTCTTAAAACTGAAGGTGGACAAACCAATTGGGCCTGATGGGATTCATCCCAGAATTCTGAAAGAACTACGGGTAGAACTAGTGACACCAGTGACTACCCTCTTTAACAAATCATGGGAGGATGGAGTGGTACCTGAGGACTGGAGGAGGGCAGATGTGATTCCCCTTCACAAAAGTGGAAGCAGGGCAGGGGCAGGAAACTACAGACCTGTTAGTTTGACCTCAGTGACAGGGAAAATGATGGAATCACTTCTGAAGGAAAGAATTGTTGAGTACCTAGAGGCCAGAGGGGCACAGGTCCCAAGGCAGCATGGATTCACAGCAGAAAGGTCCTGTCAGACGAATCTAATAGATTTCTTAGACTGGGTGACCAAAGTAGTAGATCAGGGCGGGGCTGTGGGCATGGCCTACCTAGCCTTTAGCAAGGCATTTGACACAGTCCCACACACAAGATTAATATACAAGTTAGCCAGCTTGGGAGTGGGTCCCAAGATGGTAACCTGGGTAAAACATTGGCTGGAGAACAGGACATATAGGGGTAATAGTAAATGGAGTCCACTCTGAAGAAGAGCTACAGGGTAAATCGTAGGTTCAGTTCTAGGACTGTCCTCTCTAATGTTCTTATAAGTGACATTGCATAGGACTGGAAGGAAAAGGTGTCTCTTTGTAGACGACACAAAGATCTGCAACAGGGTTGATACACAAGGTGGGATGGAAAGGATGAGAAGGGACTTGGCAAGATTGGAGGAATGGTCAAATGTATGGCAGCTTAGATTCAATGCTAAGAAGTGCAAAGTAATGCACCAGGGAAATAAAAACCCAGGGGAAGAGTACACTATGGGGGGGTGAGATACTAACAACAAAAATGGAAAGGGACCTGGGGGTAGTCATATCAGATGACCTAAAGGTGGGCAAGCAATGTGAGAGGGCAGTAAGGAGGGCTGGGGGGATACTGGGATGTATAGGAAGAGGCATCACCAGTAGAAAACAGGAGTTGTTATCCCTCTGTACAGACAGCTGGTGAGACCACATCAGGAGTGCTGCATGCAGTTCTGGAGACCCAGTCTCTGCAAGGACATAGACAGGATGGAGGCAGTCCAGAGGAGGGCAACCAAAATGGTGCAGGGTCTGCACCAGAAGGCGTATGAAGAGACTTAAAGAGCTTAATATGTATACCCTTGAGGAAAGGAGGACAGGGACATGATAGAAACTTTCAAGTACCTCAAGGGAATCGGCAAAGTTCAAGAGGGTAGCATCCTTCAGAAAAAGAGATGTGCAAGAACAAGGGGGCACAATTTGAAGATAGAAAGGGGACGGCTCAGAGGTAATGTGAGGAAGTATTTTTTCATGGAGAGGGTTGTGGATGAATGGAACGGCCTTCCTGTGGAGGTTGTGGAGTCAAAAACAGTGGGGGAATTCAAGGATGCATGGGACAGACAAAAGGCCATTCTAGGGGTTGGGGATAGGAGGAAGTAAGCTGTTGGTTAACTAGGATCTGCAGCTTATCCATTAGGTAGGGAAATGGGCAGGCTGGGTGGGCCAAGCGGTCCTTATCTGCTGTCAAATTCTATGTTTCTCCTTCAGTTGGCTGAACAGTGTCTCACAGTGATCTGTCCACCGAACGTTTTTTGGCATGGTCTTTCTAGTGAGATCTAACCTGGGTTTGGCCATACTACTAAAGTTTGGCACAAATTTTCAGCAATACCCTGCTGTCCCTATGTGTGCCCGTACCTTTCTCTTTGTGGTGGGTGTGGCACATCCCTGTATGGCCTCAATTTTTACTAGTTCAGGCCAGATGTACCCACTTCCTACCCACTGCCCAAGGTATTACACCTCTGCCATCTGTATTTTACACTCCTCCGTCTGGACTGTCAGACCTGCAGCTTTCAGTCAGGGGAGCACCTCTGTCACGTGCCTGAAGTAATCCTCCCATGTCTGGCTATAGATGGTGATCTCGTCCATGTACAAAAGTGCAAAGTCTTTTGCACCAGACAGAATGCACTCCACGAGCCATTGAAAGGTGACTGGTGCCTTTTTCATCTCAAATGGCATTACTCGAAACTCAAACAGCCCAAATAGAGTGATGAATGCCGACCCTTTTCTTGCTTCAGATATCAAGGGTACCTGCCAATAGCCCTTGATGAGGTCTGTAATGGTAAAGTATATGGCTCTCTCCTGCCAGTCTAGGATCTCATTTGTCCTGGGCATGGGGTATGCGTCCGACTCCATACAGCTGTTGAGCCTGCAGTAAAATCGAAACATAAACAATGATGGCAGAAAAAGACTGATGGTCCATCAGTCTGCCCCTGTTATACCCCAGGATCGATTGTCTCTATGGGGTCTTCGCTTACACTGTTCTTCCTTTTGTTATCTATGTTTCTGCCCCCCACTTTCTGCTAAGTAGTTGATATCCCCTTGAGTCTATCCCAGTCATGTTTGAAGCCATTTATAGTTTTGGCACCCACCGCTGGTGCTAGCAAACCATTCCATGGCTCAGTCACCCTTTCTGTAAAATAATACTTCCACACATCCTTTTTGAACCTTTCCCCCATTAATGTCCATTTGTGACACCTTGTCTTTTCTTCCCTGTTCTGGTAAATAGCTCCTCACAGTCCCCCTTGTTAATTCCTTTCAGGAACTTGTAGGTCTCTCTCTCATATCCCCCTTTTCTGTTCTGGTTTCAAGTGAATACATTTTCAGTGCCTTTTGCTGATCCTCATAGGATCTGCCTTCCTGGCTCTGAAACATCATGGTCATCCTATGTTGTACCTTCTTAGCATGTTCCTGTTCTTTATTAGGTGGGGATTCCAGAACTGGGCACAGTACTCCAGGTGTGGCCTCACCAGTGACCTAAAACGTTGCTAACAGTTTCTCCTGCCTTCTACTGTTGAACCCTCTCCTAATGCACCTCAGGAGATTCCTGTTAGCCTTGCCAAAGGCCTTGTTACATTTGTCTGAGGGAGTCACTAATGATTACTCTTAGGTCCCATTCCTCTGATGCTGTGTCTGATGTGCGCCCCCCCAATCCAGTACTCTGTTCTGGGGATTTTGTTCCCTAAGTGCATAAATTTGCATTTTCTGGCATTTGACTGCAGCTGCTAGACTTTGGACCAATTTTCTAGCCTTTGCTGGTCTCTCTGGAACTCTTTTATACCATCCGCATTGTCAACCCTACTAGAGTTTAGTCTGTTATGTGAATAGACACAGCCTGCCCTGGATCCCCTCTTACATGCTGCTGATGAACATATTAAAGAGAACTGGGCCTCTGAAACAGATCCATGAGGTCCTCTACTGGCAACCTCGCTTTCCTCTGATCTTTTTATGTATACTCAGGTTTATTGTTTGCAACATGGTCAATTCACGTACAGTTGAAAGAACTTCCAAAGCAGTTCATATATTACTTTTCGTTTACTTAAAAATGAAGTATGACAAAATAAGTACACAAATAGTTTTTGTGTAGAACAAAAAAAAAACTCACCAGCTTTAACTAATTAGGCCTTGGGGTACTGGGGAATCAAATTAAAGGACTGTTATGCTTCTAAAACAATAGGAGAACGTTACAAAATATGTTTTAAAATCTCACACCAGTTATCTACCATGTTACCTATTTAATCTGTGAGTCAGGAAAATCAACATTCTTTTAATGTATGGTGATATTTATGACTGCATCTACTTAGTTTCAGACAGTTTCAAGTTCAATCCAGTATTAGATACCTTGCCCTCCTACACAGGGGGGGCACTCCTAGTTTCCTATAGGTATAGTCTTCTCAATCTTAGCAAGCAAGACAGGATTTCAGATATGGGGAAGAAAGGAAACATCTGTAACTTTGGTTATTCCCGGGTAGTATCTCTCTTTCCTCTGATCTGACCCCATTCATCACAACTCTCTGCTGCCACCCCTCTAACCAATTCCCTTCCCACCTTTCTATTTCCTTAGCTGTTCCCCAGATCCCCATCTTCTTTAGCAGCCATCGACATGGCACTTAGTTGAATGCCTTGCTGAAGTCAAAGTAGGGTGTATCTACAGCATGGCCTGATCAACCACCTTGGTTACCCAGTTAAAGAATACTGTCAGGTTGGTCTGGCAAGACTTCCCCGTCACAAATCCATGCTGGTTACTATCCTGAAGTTTGTTTTTCTCCAGGTATTCCACTAGATCTTTGATAAGTGTCTTCATCAGTTTCTCTACCATGAAGGTGAGGTTAATGGATCTATAGTTTCCTAGCTGTTGTCTCCTCCATTGTGCAGCAGAACTGCATCAGCCATCCTCAAGTCCCTGGGAACCACCTTTTTTTTTTCTGTTATATATCTAAAGAAATGTTTTTCCCTTCCCTTGATCCCACCGCAATACACAACTTTGTGTCTGCCTTTGCAATTCTGACTGCCTTCTTGTCCTCTCTAGTTTTCTCCTGGTACTTGTCCCATTCTTTATCCCTCTGCTTTTCTTTGTGCGTTGTAAGACCCCCAGTGGTTCCCTGACCATATTCTATCTACTCTTTTCGAGTCCGTGAGTACCACATCCAGAATGGCTGACTGTCTAGTGGCATCATTAACCTGTTGTACCAACATGCAGTACTGCAAGACATTAAGCAGGGCTTGGCTTCTGGTGCACCTGGTCCCTGGGATGTCCTAGTCGATGTCTGGCAAGTTGAGATCTCCCACTGCACAACCTCACCCTTTGCCACCTCCTTCCACTTCAGCGCCCAGTTCTATTCTCTCTCTCTCTTTCCTGCCCTGGTGGCCTGTAAACCATACATGTGTGAATCTTTCTGCCTGTTGACTCTGTGAGCTGAAACCTACTGGATCAATCTGCCGTATGTAAGATGGTGCATGTCTAAACTGTGCAACACAGACAGCACGGGCGGGAATAGTGACAGGGTGCAAAACTGCTAAATGGTCTCTGTGCGGTTGTGCACCCTGTCACTGTTCTCTGGCAGAGGATAAGTTCTCTGCTGGGAGGAAGGTCTGCCAAGCAGCTGCCGTGGCTCGACAGGATGAGCCACAGGCAGCAATGCAGGTGGTGCATCTGTGGACTGGGTTGTAAATCCGGTCCCAGACGCTGATGTGTTTCTTTTATTTCTGCACTTTGTGCGATTTATGTACAACTCCAAAGTTGATTTGTTTGTTGGGGTGGTTCAATCACAGTGATTCTGACTCCCCTTTTTCTCCCAGTGGTAGCATCCTCTATTGCCTTGATCACATCTCTGATGTAGATGGCCACCCCTCTGGCTCTACCTCTCCTATCATGCCTGTATAAGGTGTAGCCAGGAATCGCTTTGTCCCAGTTGTTGTTGACACTTGCCCAAGTTTCTGTAACAGCCACTAGAGGCAGTCCAGAGTCTGCCACCAAAGCCTGGGGCTCACTAATGTTATTACACAGACTCCTGCGTTGAGGAATATCACCCTCCAACATGCACTCACACCTCTATTGGTTCTCACTTGCTCCATCACCCTTCTCTAATAACCTTGGTGTCTTGTGTTTTCTCCTTCCTTTCATGTCTTTTTTGTCTACCCTCCCCTGTCCCCAGAGTTATTCCTCTCATCTGTTATTCCCTGAACACCATACCCCCAACCTGTGTCTTGTTCAGGTTTCCCACTTTTCCTTCCTCCACAGTGGAATCCCTAGCCCCAGCCATCCCTGCAGCTAGTTTAACCATCTACCAATGTGGACATTAAACTTGTGCTAACTTGCTAGTCCCGTCTTATCAGGTGAAAGCCATCACCTTTGAAGAGTCTCCTGTCCCAGAAGCCCCCCTCTGTCCTCTATAAAGTGGTGCCCCTGTTCCTGACACCACCCTTACAACCACCTGTTGAACTCCTTGACTTCTTCCTCTGTTACTCTATTGTTCCAACCTCCAAAAAAGGCTAAGGAAGCCAAGTGCTTTTTCAGTCTGTCCCCCAGCCTCTGGAAGTCCCACTTCACTGTCTCCCCAGGCTGATTCACTAGATCATTGGTACCAACTTGTACCAGCACTCCTTGCTCCCCCCATCTCTGCTATCCTCCATATCATATCCCAATCTCCGATGGCTGATGCTCTAGGCAGGCATCTGACCACCCCTCGCCTTACCCAAGGCCCCCGTTCTCTGCAGCACTATAGACATAACTTCTGTGCTAAGGACTCACAGAACTGTGAGGTCAAGTTCTGCAGCAAGGTTTAAAGGAGATAGTAAATAAATGAGATATTGTAAAAAGTTTTCTTAAGCATTAGTAGTAGTTTTGTTCATATTTTATGATTCACTGTTATTTTATCAGTTTAATTGTTTCAAAATTGTTTTGTCTGCGCTGCTGAATTTCCTCATTTTGACCCAGCTGTAGGAGGCTGTTCTCACGCCAAGCACAAGCTACGAGGACTGTTTATGTCATTAAGTCCTGCAATCATTCACTTGTCCAAGCTGTCATGACTTCTACGGATTCATGTGAATCTAGTGCTGAGGATCACTCAAATTCTTAGGGACAGCTGTATGTCGTTCAGGTGGAGGAGTCATTCAACCATTTTTGTGTGAGCCTTATTTCAGAAGGTGGACGGTTTTAAACCAGTAGAATCAGCTGTAGTAGAGTGCTAGTTTAGTGGGTCTGACTGAGAAAACTGGTAGTTTCATTCAAGAAAACCAATCAAAGTGATTTGTATTACAGTAACTGTTACCCTTATCGTAATCCAAGAAATTTTTTCTATATCGTAGTGTCAGAATAATGTTCTGTTGTTTTATTATCCAGCCCCCCCCCCCAACCAAGCCAGTGACCATTTGACAGTTTATCTGGCTAGCCTGCCCAGAAGGGAGCATGATAAAGAAGATAGGAATTGGTGGCTCTTCTGGTTGTATCTTAAACAAGCTGTGATGGGTGGTGCTTACTCTGCCCCCCCCCGGTACACAACTAACTAGCTGCGATCAGCGGTGCTCCCACTCAGCAGCTACATGTTCTACAGTGCAGAAACAGTGATGTGGAGCAGGTGCAGGTTAGATGGCCTACTGCAGGAGAATGAGCCCACTAGTAGCTGAGGTGTGCGGCTTTTCTGAGAGGCCCAAATTGGTCTTGTAGTGATATTCCAGTGTGCTGCCTTTGACAAATTGTCTCCCTCTGTTGCCGAGCAGACATGATCTCTCGTTGGTTACATCTGCGTACACTAGCAGTCACACAGTTTCACACGAACAAGTGTTTTAAAAAAAAAATACAGATTACATAATGGTATAGGCATAAATAAAACCAAACTGTCTATAATACAAATCTAAGTTCCAAATAGTTTGTTTCTGTTCCTGCTGGCTTGTTTGAGGAGTTTATCTCCCTGACTCTGTGCTGGTCTTTTGTGGGTGGTCTGAGTGGAGTGGCTTTACTTTTACTGTCTTCCGCTCTGCTGTAGAATTGCTGGTGTCTCCGTTCCTGCTGATTGTTTTACAAAAAAAAAAAAAACCAATTCACATTGTCATGGTTTTTCCCCCCTATGTCTCTGCTGTCCTGGCTTTACTTTAATATTCAATGCCTTTGTATGAGCAGTATCGGTTGCTGCTTACCGGCAGCAGAGTGGGTCCACCACTACATTTCATGAGTTTCTTTTAATTGTAGAAAGCCAGTCTGATACTGTATTAAAGAGATGGTGTACTGCCTGGAATTAATAGTAATTTTCAGATGCAGTCAGCTATCACTTCCAGATCCAAAGTATTTTTTTTTTTATTTCTGTTTGCTAATTAGAAGATTTTCCACCTGGCAGTACTAGGCTGATTTGTGGAGCTGCACTCTGTTTGGAGGCTAAACAAAATCAATTCTGTTCCTCCCCCTACATCATTAGAAATATGACCAAACACATTGTGGCACCACAATCCTTGCAACCTAAACAGTGACTTTCACAAGTTACCAATCAAAATGCAGGAAATTGTGACATCACTAGTAACCAAGAAGATCCAGTCCCTGCTGCTTCATGTGAAAGAGAATAAGCTGGCTGTGAGAAATGACTGAGGGGCATGTCGCAAGCTGCATCCGACCAGCAGTAGGATGCAAGTGCCCCCCACACCTGGAAGCCCCGCAGGTCGAAGCCAGTCTCCCAAACTGAATGTAAAATGCCCGCGAAATGCCTAACCTGTTCCCCAGGTCCCATTCCCTGATCCCGAACCCAAGTCTTTGCAGTGCCATTATTGGTATGTATGAGTTAGATCCCCAATATCCCTGGTAGTCAAGTGGCCCACCCTTCCACCGGCAGCACCCTCCCACCGCTCTCTCCCAGACCCGTCAGAGGCGGCGACTGGCACACCCTTCTCACCACCATGACCAGCTGCCGACTGCGCTCTGTATGAATGCGTGCTGCTGTAAATAATGCAGCGCTCAGTGGAGTGAACTGTCATTCATTGAGCCAGTACTATTTACAATAGCAACTCTACAGAACACAGTTGGTGGCTGGTCGTGGTGGTGAGAGGTGGGTTGTGCCAGTTGCCGCCTCCGGCGGGTCTGGGGAGCGGTGAGGGCGCTGCCGGATGGGAGGGGTGGGTCACTTGACTACCAGGAATGCTCGGTGTATGGGTGAATTGTAGAAAATCTGGGATGAGGAGGGGCATTATCTCGGATTGCAGGTTGCGGGTTTTTTAAATGGCACTTTGGGTAGAGGCATGCAGCAGCCTTGCGGGGCTTTGAGCATGTACAGGGTCGGGGGCATGGGGTGGCCCTGTGGGGCATTTTGGTATGGGGGGGCAGAGGTCGCCCTGTGGGGCAATCAAGTGCTAGGGTCAGGGCAGTGTTGGGGGTAGGGTGGCATACCATGGCAGGGATGGGTGGGCTGCTCATGCAGGCAACCCCCGGGGACATATGTACAGTTACGCCAGCTATATGCTGGTGTAACTTACGTTGACGGTTCTCCCATGGGGGTTGTTGTAGAATAGTGCCCTGGGGGTCTTTGTTGCCACCCTTACTGAATAGGGTGCAACTGCTGCTGTAACCTCCCTAGCACCATTTTGCAGGGGCTTTAGGGCGTAACTGGTGGCGTAAGTCCACTTCGGTGCAAGCAGCCTGCGACATGTCCAAGCAGGCAGCTTTGCAGAATACCAATGTCGCGAACTGCCAAGCGCGAATCTTGCTATTTGGTAATTATTTTTTGTGTGCAAGTCAAGTTACGCCAGACGAAACGTTTTGAGAATCAGGCCCATATTGTCTGTTTAGATGTGCCCCTGTTTTTTTTTTTTTTTTATTCGTATACATATCCAGACTTTTTTTTAAATTATTTGTTCAGTTTCTGAGGTTACACTTGCCTCTGGCAAAGAGTTCTACACACCCACCACCCTAGAGGTGAAAAAATGTCTTCCTGTCTCCTTTTTAACTGGTGGGGGCTGTAGCCGTTGTTTATGCCTACTTAGATCATGATAGCTGTGTTTAAATTCTAGCCCTGATTTATTCATAGTATCTTCATTCCTTAATGTTTTGTACACATACAAATAAATCCCCACTCAGTCTTCTTCACTGTAAGCATATAGTCCCAAGTGGTCTAATCTCTCCTTGTAGGTCTTGTGTTAGAGATGAGGTATCAGATTTGTGACCCTATGCTGAACCTGTTCCACACTATCTGTGTCCTTACGCAAATGGGGGCTCCACACTGGGGAACAGTAATCTAGTTGTGGCCTCCCATAAGTCCTGTATAATAGCAGAATTACGCTTGCCGTTCTGTTGATGAATGACTTTCTTATACATCCTATTGTATGGTTTGCCTTACCTACTATGTGCTTGTAGTGACCCCCTGACTTAAGGTTGTTGTTTATTATTATACTCAAACCCCTTAATTGTTTACCGTGTTAAGCTCTGTCCAATTAATGTAGTATTTGTGACTCTTGTTGTTGAAACCAAGGCGCATTACCACACATTTTGCCGTGTTAAATTCCATTTTATTATCCACTGGCCAGTTGTCCAGTTGAAAGCTGAGTTCTGCAGTCCCCTGTAACGAGTGACCACTTTATATATGAATGGCAAGAAAGTGTGACAGGACTGTGGTGTGGGGGAGGGAGGGTGTTTAAACAGATGGTTCTCCTTGGCAGCAGCATTACTATACATGTGGGAGTTAAACGGGTCTTACAGAATGGGGAGAAAATCCTGCATAATTGGTTGATGGCCATGCATTAGAAGTGTCTAATGCACAGCTAAAAACAAATGCAGGCCAGCAGGACAGAGGACAGGGAAAGAGGTCTGCGAGCCAACGGAATTTTGAAAAACTGACATTAGCCATTTTTCACCCTGGCTTAGCCCACACATGTAAATAGATAGTATCACCAGTAGATATGGTGAAACCAGTATTTGAGTAATAGTTTCAAATGAAGAAAGTGAATTCAGATGAAACTAACATATTAAATTTCTATATGGCAAATACACTTCGATCTGCTGTACAGTTTGAGCCACGATTGACATTAAACCCACAATCTGCCAAGGCGAGCGGTCTGTTAGAGAGAAAAGGAAGTGTAAAAGAAGAAGGAAACCACTTTGGTTCTCAAAAACAGTAGCAGAAAAGGTCAGAGCCCAAAAGCTGGCCTTCAGGAAATATAAGGGAACGCAGCAGGATGAAGACAGGGAGGTATACCAAACTTCCCTAAGGGAAGCAGGGAAGGCAGTAAGGCAGGCAAAGGCCGAAACCGAGGAAACACTAGTACAAACAGTAAAAGAAGGTGGCAAGACTGTCTATAGAAACATTAGTCAAAGGAGAAAGTCCAGAAGGGGTATTGGTAAGATCAAAGGGGATAAGGGGGCATGTGAGGAGGAGGACCATGTAAAAGCATCTATCCTAAATAGATACTTCTGTTCAGTATTTACTGAAGAGAAGGTAGGGCAGGGCCCACAGCTCAGCACCATGGAGACGAGGGAGAGAGGTGTGCACTAGTTCCTTCACAAAAGAAAGGGTCTTACAAGAGCTCGATAAGCTCAGGGTGGACAGAGCAATGGGACCTGATGGCATACATCCCAGGGTAATAAAGGAGCTAAGGGTGGAACTAGCAGAGCCATTATCAGAACTGTTTAGTGAGTCTCTGAGCACAGTAGAGGTCCCAGAAGACTGGAGAAATGCTCATGTGTTCCCGTTCCACAAGAGTGGTAGCAGGGAGGAGGCAGGGAACTACAGACCAGTCAGTCTTTCCTCAGTAATGGTCAGGATTATGGAGGCACTCCTTAAGGAAAGGATAGCGCAGCACCTGGAATCCATAGGAGCACAGGATCCAAGACAGCATGGGTTTACAAAAGGAAGGTCCTGTCAAACTAATCTCATAGATTTCTTTGACTGGGTAGCAGAGTGGTGGACTAAGGGGGAGCAGTTGATGTCGTCTACCTTGACTTAAGCAAAGCTTTCGATACTGTTCCACATAGAAGATAGATTGATAAGCTGGGTAGGCTCGGGGTGGGTCAGAAGTTGGTCAACTGGGTGGCAAACTGGTTGACTGGCAGAAAACAGAGAGTGGCGGTAAACTGTATACAGTCAGAAGAGATGCAAGTCACAAGTGGGGTACCTCAGGGTTCAGTCCTGGGGCCAGTCCTCTTCAATATCTTCATCATTGACATTGCAGATGGACTGGAGGGTAAGGTTTGTCTGTTTGCAGATGACACCAAGATCTGCAACAGATTAGACGATCCAGATGGAGTGGGCAGAATGAGAAGAGATCTGGATAACCTAGCAAAATGGTCGAAAGAGTGGCAGCTGGAGTTTAATGCAAAGAAGTGCAAGATCATGCACATAGAAGAGAAACCCTGAAACCACGAATAGGCTGGGAGGGGAGTTGCTGGCAGTCAAAAGGGAAGAAAGAGCCTTGGGCATCATCATCACCGATGACCTGAAATCATCCAAGCAGATCACTAAAGCAGTAGGTGAGGCTAGGGGGATGTTGGGATGTATTAGTAGGGGTATCACAAGTTGGAAGAGGGAGTTAGTAATCCCTCTTTACAAGACACTGGTTAGGCCCCATCTGGAGTACTGCGTGCAGTACTGGAGGCGGCACCTGCACAAAGACATTAACAAAATGGAGGCAGTCCAGAGAAGGGCAGCAAAAACTGTGCAGGGACTGTATCAAAAAACATGAGGACAGATTAACAGAGCTCAATATGTATACCCAAGAGCAAAGGATGGAGAGAGGTGATATGATCGAAACATTCAAATATCCTAAGGGCAATAACAAGGTGAAAGAGTCTAACATGATTCAATATAAGAAAAGTAGCAGGACAAGAGGACACAGCATTAGATTAGAGGGAGGTCGATTAAGGGGTAATGTGAGGAAGTTCTTTTTAACAGAAAGGGTGGTGGATGCATGGAACGGCCTGCCTCAGGAGGTGATGACTATGAAAACAGTGCAGGGCTTCAAACAGGGATGGGATAGGCATAATGGAGCAATACAGACAAGTATGAATAGATAGGCCATTGTAAGAGCAAAGGCCGATGGCACATTCTTAAGGTAGGAAAAGAAATGGGCAGACTGGATGGGCCTTGCGGTCCTTATCTGCTGTCAACTTCTATGTTTCTATCTAGACCACAGCTGTAGCATTTAGTGCCCCCAACCCCCACACACATACACATACAATCGGTGTCTCATGGCCAGTCTGGCTTTGCTATTTAAGATTAATAGATTCATAGATATGTGTCAGCAGAAAAGGACCTACTTGGCCCATCTAGTCTGCCTATCCCCCCTTACTTGCCCCCCTCGCCCCTAGATTCCATATATTCCACCCTCCGCTCCCTAGATAACCCCTTGTGCTTGTCCCATACCCTCTTGAATCGTTCCAGAGTTCTGGCCTCCACCACTTTCTCCGGCAGACTGTTCCAGGGCACCACCACCCTCTCAGTGAAGTAATGCCCCCTCACATTATCCTTATACCTACTCCCCTCCAACCTCAGTTCATGCCCTCTTGTTCTAGTGCCTACCTTCCCTGTGAATAAGCTCTCCCCCACTTTTTTAATCCCCTTCACATATTGGAATGACTCTGTCATGTCCCTCCTCTCCCTCCAGGTTTCCAGTGGGTAGAAATCCAACACCCTCAACCTCTCTTCGTATGGCTTCCCACTTAGACCATGCACCATTCTTGGTGGCCCTTCTCTGTACTCTCTCCATGCTATCTATATCCTTGCATAGGTGAGGTCTCCAGAACTGGAAAAAAGCTCGGACCAAGCTTTCGGCAGACTGGAGTTTGTTTAGAAGGGCTAGGAACCATTGTACTAACTTGGTCAGAAAGGCCAAATATAGTTATTTCCTTTGGGGGGGGGGGGGTTGGTTGTTCATCCTGGAGTGTTTTTTCCTTCATTTTCTCCCTGGACCTTTCGACGTGATACCAGAGCCTTGCTTCCACAGAGATGGCCCCGGCGCCCTGAATGAAGCTTCCCTTCCCTGTGTGGGTGGCAGGCAAGTATCACACCACTCTAACCCTATCCTCCCAGAGGTAGGAAAGCTGTCTTGGGACACTTGACCATTCCTCACCTCGCCAGCCCCCGAGCAACCCGGTTCTGTTCTTGATCCTGGGTCCCTGGTGTAGCAGGAGGTAAGGCGCCCAGCGCCTCAGCCCTCAATGCCACTTGGCTGGTGGTTTGCATTAGACACTTTAATGCACAGCCAGGGGCTGAAGGCACCTGGCCTGCAGTCTTGTGCCTTAGTATGAACCCAGCCATGCGTTAGAAGGGTCTAATTTACAGCTTGTCATGTCTTATTGCGTACATCATCAGTCGGATGGATTACACAACATCTGCATTACTTTACTGATGGGCACCTTGAGTAATCAGAAATGCTGACGGCACTACCACAAAGTAACTGTCAGTGGTGAAAGTACTAATTACCATTCATAGAAACATAGAAGGTGATGGCAGATAAGGACCATGTGGCCCACCTACTGTAGTCTGCCCCTTTTCCCTACCTAGTGCAATACCACAGACCCTAGTTGATCTGCAGCTTACCCTCTCTTCCCTACTGTGAGAGTACTCTTATGTCTATTCCATGCATTCTTGAACTCCCCTACCATTTTTGCCCCCACCATCTCTGCTGGGATGCCATTTCAGAATCCACTACTCTTTTTGTGAAAAAGTACTTCCTCACGTTGCCCCTAAGTCTACCCCCCTCTAGCCTCATATCATTCCCCTTGTTCTTGTACACCGTCTTTTCTGAAAGATGCTACCATTCTGTACCTTGTTTAGGCCCCTGAGGTACTTGAATGTCTCTATCATAGCCTCCCTCTCTCTCCCTCCCTCCCCTCTCCTCCAGGGGATACATATTGAGGTCCTTTAGTCTTTCATCATATGACTTTTGGTGCAGTTCTTGCACAATTTTTTTTTTGCCCTTCTCTGAATTGCCTCTATTTGGTCTATGTCCTTCCAGAGATGCGGTCTCCAGAACTGGACACAGTACTCCAGATGAGGTCTCACTAGTGATCTGTACAGTGGCATAGCCACCTCCTTTTTTCTGCTAGTGATACCTCTTCCTATGCACCATAGCATCCCACTGGCTCTCCCCACAGCCTTCTCGCATTGTTTGGTTACCTTTAGGTCATAAGATATGATTACCCCCAGGTCCCTTTCTTGATTGGTGGCTGTCAGTACCTCTCCCCCTCCATCTTGAGCGCCTCCCTTGAATTTGTGTGCCCCAAATGCATGCTTTTGCACTTCTTTGCATTGAATCTTAGTTGCCAAGCTCTCTACCACTCCTCAAGCATGTTTAGGTCCTTTCTCAGTTTTTCCACCTCCTAGAGTGTCGACCCACTTTCTCCTCCAGCTCCTCTAAAATGTCACTTATGAAGACATTAAAGAAGACTGGCCCCAGCACGGATCCCTGTCTTTGTAACCCCCTCTCCTCGTATTGAACACCATTTACCACCATCCAATGTGTCCTGTCACTCAGCCAGTTTCTGACCCAGTTTACCACCCTGGTGCCCACTCCCAGGCTGACCACTTATTTATCAACCTCCTATGTGCAACGGTGTCGAAGACCTTGCCAAAATCTAGGTAGGCCACATCCACTGCCCCTCCCTGATCTACTTCCCTGGTCACCCAGTCAAAGAAATCTATCAGATTTGTTTGAGAAGACCTTCCCGCCGTGAATCCATGCTGCCTGGGATACTGTGCTCCACTGGATTCAAGAAATATCACAATCCTTTCCTTTAGTAGTGATTCCATTGATTCCCCACCATTGAGGTCAGGTTGACTGGCCTGTAGTTGCCAGCCTCCTCCCTGTTCCCACATTTGTGGAGAGGGACTAAATTTGCCCTCCTCCAGTCCCATGGAACCACCCGTCTCTATCGATTTGTTGAATAGGGCTGTTAGTGGTGCTGCCAGGAATAATTGTTTCCCCCAAGGGGGAGCCTCATATAGCGTAGCCATGGAACACTCAAGACTCCCCTCTTTTGAACACCTGTCAGAGGCTTCATCATACACTATTTCAGTTGGTATTGGTGGGTTTTGAGGGCACACACAGGCTTACCCATACTACCACCCCCAAAAACTGCCATACAATTAACTATTGGTTTCGTTCTTTTCTTGTTTAGTTTATATATATATATATATTTTTTTTTACTTTCTTTATACACTGACCCCTTGGGCATCCTTCAGAAGAGCCCACACAGATGTGCCTCTCACTTCTGGCCTGAAACCCCCCTCATGCCCCAGGCTCTCCCCTGAACGACTTGGCATGTCTGACCCCCAAATCACCTCCGGGGCTAGGTGCGCCCTCCCTTGACGGTTCTTTGTACCTATGTGTGAAGGACTTACCTCGCCGTCGGGTCAGGAATGGAGATACCCTGGGCATGCTGGGCTGGCATTGGGATGTGGGCGCTCCACTGGGTCCTCAGTCATCTTACCGGGTGGCCAGAGGATTTTCTTGTGAGTCCCTGAGTTTCCCCAACCTTCCCCTGCGGAGCGCGTCTAGCCAGCGCGTGTGATGCAGTTCCACCCCAGGCATCGCCCGATGCCATGTCGAGTTCCTCCTGGCTACCACCAGAGGTCGCTGCACGACCGAACGTTCCCCGAACACACCCTGGGAAGAGAGAGCAGTTCTCCGGACGCTCGATCTCTTCCCTCCCCTACTGACCCCCGGCTGCTCAGGCTCGTTCCTGAACCCGGGGTCGCCGGCATGGTGAGCTGTGTGGCATCCAGTACCTCAACCCTCAGCACCACCAGGCTGGCTAGTTTCCACATTTTGAATAAATAATCTTTAGCTTGGTTGTCTTTTTTTTTTTTTTTTACCGGGGCTTCATCTATTCTTCATTTGCTTTTATGTGCATCCCTCTTCCCTGGTCTGAAAGCTCTGGCATCTGCGTGGCCCCCTGATCACTGTCCCCTAACCATGGGTTATCCTAGAGCATTTGATCCCAGGATCCCACCTGAACATGTGTTGCCCTCATGGAGCCTTGATGTGTTACCACTGGCCTATCAAGGTGGCTTAGCTAGTTTTTTTATATTTTTATTTTTTTCTGTCTCTGTAGTCTCATTGTGTATGTTTCTGTGTTAGGCAAAGCCCCCAAAGAAAATAATGGCAGCAAAGTTCTCTCCTCTGCCCCAGACCAAAAGGCTGCAATGCTCTGTGCTCTCTTTTCCCACTCGCCAACCTAGTAAAAGTGAGAAAGAAAGGCTTTTTCCTCCCCCACCTGTACCTACTTAATGGCAGCAGTGCTGTCTTCCTCCCCCAATCCACATAATAGTAGTAGTGCTCTCTCCTCTCCATAGGTGCCGGAACAGGGGGGGCCACTAGGGCCATGGCCCTACCACTTTCATAAGTGGCCCTATCAGTTTTTGCAATTATGTTAATGTATTTAACAGGGGAGAATTTACCCCTTACATCCTTGGCCCTACCACTTTTCAAACCATTCCAGCACCACTGCTCCTCTCCTCTCCTCTCTTCCCCCATACCCAATGGCAGCAGTGCTGTCTCTCCTTCTTCTCCCTTTAATGGTAATAATGCTCTCTGCAACCTATACCCCACCTCAGGCTTAATGCAGCAATCTCTTGCATGATCCTGCCCACCCTACCAACAGCTTTGCATGATCCCAGCTTTTAAAATCCAGTGTAGCCCACTCCCACCCACCCCCGGAAGGAAAGGGATGGTATTTGCAGTGCTTTCCAAACAATTTCATCTCAGAACTTTGACACATTGGGGCTGGGTGTCAGACTAGGAAAGTGTAAGAGATAGGGTTGTCAGTTACACAAATCCATTATTCAAAGTCCCACACTCAGATAACTTGATTACTTTAATTACTGTATGGAATGTATGGAAAGATCAAGCTATTTGTGTAGTTAAAAAAAAAAAAACAAAAAAAAACATGAAAGTTGCATTGGTGCTTTTTACGTATAGCCATGTGTCCCTCAGTGGCATTTATAATTGAGATGCTGTGACCTTTTTTTTGGGGGGGGGGGTTAGTGTCTACTTGTCCGCTGATGTCCCCGTCATGAGGGACCTACCCCAGTTCCATTATCCTGGCCCCCCTGTGGACTTACCTTCACTCACCCATCATCTCCATGGCTTTCTCCTGTGACGGGGGCAGTCCTTCCCCCAGACTGCAGAATGGATCCTCAGATGGGAAACATGCCACAGTCTGGGTGCTGGGCCTGTGAGGGGTTGGTCCCATCATGCGGGCCATCCATGTTTTTCCACCTCCATTTTGTTGCTTGCCCCTGGTGGGACGGTGTGCAGTGTTGCCTGGATACTGCCCATGTATGATTCCACACGTGGGGATGTTGGCAACTGCCGTTCCTCCCACCTTTAATTGCCGTCCCGGGTGCCCAATCCCCCAGCTACTGCTAATGGTCAGAACTGCACCAAATGCAGTAGTCCACTGTCCCCAGAGGAGAGCAGTCCCAAAGACTCTCAGTCCTCCTTCCCCTGGTTGACCCTCTGACTCAAGTTTGTTCTGAACCTGGGGAGATGCAGTGAACCTGAAATCTGCCTTGCCCAAACATCCCTCTTCACCGTGCCTTGGACAGAGGGGAGTTTGCTAAGAGAGCAACTGAGGATAGAAAAAGATGGCGGCCACGCTGGGCTGCTGTCCATAACTGCGCTGAATACCTGCTGCAGATATTCAATAATTTTAAGTGTTTTTAATTTTAAAGTAGCAGTCTGTAGAGTTTGCAACGTTTGTTAATAAACTGTCTTATTTAGTGGGCGTGTTTAGGGATTGAGGAGTAGTTTACAGAGTCATAAGCATAGGGTAGGAGTTAGCTTTTTTTGTTTTCTAGGTAGGGAGCCCTAACCGCGGTGCACTTAGTTGTTATGGGCTATTTGAAAATGTTATCGGTACTGATGAGGCATTGAGTGAACTTATCTAAAGAGAGCTGTTTGCCCGAAGATATGGGGAGTTTGGATTTTTGACTGGCTGCTGGAGTTCGGTGTGTGGAGGAGTATGCGCTGGCTGAGATGAACGTGGCGGTGAATTTTCTGCAGCCTTGGAGCAGTTTGTCTGTTTGAAGTTCCCTACACTGAGGATGACTGGTGAAGAAGGCTTGTGCAGGGCCAGATCAAGCCTCTGGGGGGCCTAGGGCACTGGACCTCTGGGGGGGCCCAAGCGTACGCAGTGTTTATGACATGTCAAAATCTCCAACCAATCTAGGGGTGTCCGCATGCCTCCGTGAAATTTTGAAAATGGTTGAAAATGGTGCATTTTAGGGGTTTCTTACTGTTTTCTGATTTTTTTTTTTTTTTTGTCGCACTGTAAAAAGTGACATCTTTATGCTGAAAAAATACTGTACATGTCCCTGCCGCCAGAAGTCATATATTGTATGTTTCCATATTCACATATATGGATAGTGCAAATTTGTATGTGCTTTCAGGATATGAATATGTAAACATACGTTGGATATTACTACAAATATAATATTTGCAAAGTGAGACAGTGTAGGATAAGGGCAATGTTCAAGCTTTGGGGAGGTCTGGTGGTAGGGGGTTTGAGTCTGGAAGGTGTGTACTACTCTATTCGCAAAAGAAAGGGTCCTACAAGAGTTCGCTAAGCTCAGGGTGGACAAGGCAATAGGACCTGATGGCATACATACCAGGGTACTAAAGGAGCTAAGGGTGGAGCTAGGATAGCCATTATCAGAACTGTTTAGTGAGTCCCGGAAGACTGGAGAAGGGCTCATGTGATCGACAGAAACATTTGGAAAGGTCTCTTGCAGTTCTTCAGTATGAAGTAGTGGTGCTCGAGATAGTGGTGAATCACAGCCTCTTGCCTTTGCAAAGCTGATGAACTGAGACATTTCACCAGGGAAGACCTCAACAGACAAGTCTGATAGGTATTCTTGAGCTATTTCCTCAGCCTCAAGATGTATTGCCTCATCAGTTAAGATGTCACAGTCCACTATAACTTTGAAACGATCATAGACAGTTTGGTAAACCGAAATCCTGTAATTCAAAGCCATAATGAGGCAATCAATTATAACCAAGTAGGTCTCGGTCCGGAATTTCTCTCTGCCAGTTAGAACTCCCCCCTCAGATTGCACGTCGTCATACCGCATGTTTCTTTTCCTTTTCCTTGAGTGATCAGTCCTGTAATTAGAGAAGCCAGATAATTATTGTGCTCGCATTTCAAATATATTGAAACAATCACGTAATGTGTTGACATAGCTTCCTAGAGATGTTAGTAATTCAATAGCTGATTTAAGATCAATTTTGTTATGTTGCAAAGATTTGCTCGTCGCATTGAATCTGACAAGATGATATTCCACAGATCACAAAGAAATGCTGTTTCGACTAACTCCGTTGTTTGGGATAAGGAGTCTGCCTCATGTCTTGAGGTGCCGTTCTGATGTTCATCATCAGCGATTTCCTCCAGAGCAGCTTTGATGTCGACATCGCTGTCAAAGAGTGCGTTGGTTGCATCAGCACCTGCAGACCACCGTGCATCAGACAGTGACTTCAGTGTCAATCCGCCACCTTTCTCGTTTAAGTGTTTCATCAACACTGACCAACGGTGTGTAGACGCAGAGAAGAAAGTGTATAGTTTCTGCAGAAAGCCAAAGAAGCTGACTGCCTCGACTCAGCAATCGACAGAATAAGAACCAACTAGGTTCAGAGAATGGGCAGCGCAAGGTACGAATATTGCTAGGGGGTTCACTTGTCTGAGTCGTGCTTGCATGCCAGAGTATCGTCCAGCCATGTTATTTGCATTGTCTTAAGACTGGCCACGGCAATCCATGAAGTCAGTGGCTTCACTCTTCAAGTAGTCTAGCAGAGTATTTGCTAGGTCTTCAGCCATATGACTGCTGATTTGTAGGAAAGTCAAGAA
Source organism: Neoceratodus forsteri (assembly GCA_016271365.2). Classification (NCBI taxonomy): domain Eukaryota; kingdom Metazoa; phylum Chordata; order Ceratodontiformes; family Ceratodontidae; genus Neoceratodus; species Neoceratodus forsteri. The sequence goes on along the minus strand of CM057455.1, from coordinate 1,317,483,097 downwards.
CCGCTCAACTGCAACACCATTTAACACATACCGAGCAATCACAGTCAGCTGATCAACATGAGTTAAATCAGGCGTTGAATCAACAGATACTGAAAAAATACTTGCCCATTGAGATTTCTCTAACAATAGTGCCTCTAACATGGTTCGCCATTGATTTGAATGGGGTCAATGACAATTCGCTTCTGTTAATATGGGCCACGACAACTCACTCCCGACAACTCGTATACAAGTCAGTTGGCTCCTGTACTTACTGCTCTGCGTCTTTTCACTCCCCAATGCTCAGTGAAAAATTTACATGCCTAATAGCGGCTATCTGATCTTTCAATTTTTGATTGCACTGAACGTTATTTGCCTCTGTTTTGATAGATACATCATATGTCAGAATGCAAGTTTATTGAAAGACTTGTCTGCTGTTAATAATAATACAAATGTAACCATTATGGATCTCATCGCATGTAATGCAAACTTTGTAGTCTACCTGATATGGTGTAACTGTGGACTAGGATATGTGGGTCAAACCATTCCAAGTAAAAAATGTACATGCCTAATAGCAGCTTTCTGAGCTTTCAATTTGTGATTGCACTGAACGTCTGGGTCTTGCGTTCTTTGCCTCTCTCTTGGTCCTGTAACCATGGGAAATTTGATTGCTGCTGTCAATTACTGCTGTCTGTCACTATCAATTAGTAATCAGCATCATTTAAAAAAAGTGGTCTCTGAAGCGTAAACTCAATGCCAACACTTTGAAATGGAAGGGGGGTTTTTGGCACTGAGGATAATTTACAATACCTAGAGCACTATAAAAATTGGTTTGCTGATGGCACATTTAGCATTGCTCCCCCTCTGTTTCACTAAATATTTGTAATATTCGGTGAGCAACTTGGAAATGTTCAACCGGCAGTATATGCTCTACTGCCAGGCAAGAGAAGCGAGCATTATGAACAAGTTCTTACATCTATTAAGAAATTAAATTCATGTCTAGATCCTTTAGTAATAATGATAGACTTTGAGAAGACCACCATACAAGCTTTTAAAAATGTTTTTCAACAAGCACGGCAAGTGGGGTGCTTTTTTCTCTTTGCGCAGTGTAATTACCGTAAAATACAATCAGAGGGCCTGGGAATTAAGTACTCTCAGGACACTGAATTCAGCCTTAAATGCCGTTATCTACCAGCACTGGCATTCTATCCGCCTGACCAGGTAGTCACCCGATTCGAGGAGATTACTGACAAAGCACTAAATATTTTTCCTCCTGAACTCGAGTCAATAATTGACTATTTCAAAGACACTTGGATTGTGCGGAGAAACAGACGTGGCACTGGCAGAAGGCAACCACAGTATGCCGTCTCTCTCTGGAACCATAGTGACACTGTGGTTGAAAAACGTTCCAAAACTAATAATGCAGTCAAACTTTCCATGGAGGGATGCAGTTGATTCTGTGTATGACTCACCCCTCGATATGGAAATTCATTGATGGACTAAGGGACATTCAAAGAAAGAGGGAAGCCGAAATAGAGCAGCTGATTGCTGGAAATTCAAGAAATGTGCCTAAAAGACCATACAAGGACAGTGCTGTCAGATTGGAAAATGTCCTGGAGAAATGTGAAGAGCGCTCGACAGAGGAATTCCTCAGAGGAGTAGCACACTGCTTCCAGTATTAGTACTTAAATAAAGAATTTGTTTTGAATTTTTTTAACTTCTTTTAATTAAAGATTATGTTTTTAAACAACTTATTAACAACTGGATCTACTGGATACCTATCCCTGCAGCGATGAGACAGAGGTGGACCAGGTAGGAAGCTGCTCTATAAGTGTATTTGCAGTGGTGCAAATGCTGTTCTATATGCTATATTTTAATTGCATCAGTAAAAGACTGAGTGCTTTATCTGTTGCAGATCTTGCTTTGGTGCTGTAAGGTTCGAGCTGCAGTGAAGATTGGACTGCTTCAGTGCTGATGCTTGGCATTTGTATGCTAATGCCTGGTTTTGGATTAGGAATTTGAGAAACAAGGGGTTTGAAACACAGTATTAATTGGCTTGTGGGAGTGAATTGACAGGAGTGTATTGTCGGGAGCCGATTTTTCAGGGCGTGAATTGTCGGGAACGAATTGACGCGCTCCCAATCCATCTGTTTGCTGGGAAGTGAGAGTTGCTGAGCTGTGTGGACTAACTTAATTTTTGGCAGTGAGAGCCCTATTGCACTGTAGTGTGAACTGAATAATTATATGGACCGAAAGTGCACTGCAGACTTTTTAAGAGTTGCATTAATTGTGTAGGCTGCTTATAGTTGCTGTGTTGTGCTTGGGTGGATTGGGGTCATTTGGTGTGGTTTGTGTTGGTGTGAGTGGATGTATGAATGATGTCAGTCTTGTATGAGTGGTTGTGGTAACCTTTTGGGTTGACAAAGGTTATTTATAGTATTTTGTTTGGGGGGTTTAAATAGGGTTTTTTGGTTTAGTGGGATTGCTGTAATCAGTAGCCAGGATGTGTTGGAGGACATAAGTTTATATGGTGCTGCTACTCGAAAGCCCTCCTGCATGACTTTTTTCCCCTTTGAGCTCTCCCATTGCCTGCAGAAACTTATAGGAGATGCAGGGCTTTGGGGATTGCTCGCTGGAGGAGGAGGGGGCCACACGAGTGGTTGCTGGTGAGTCATCGATTCGGTGGTGAGGCCCGGATCTCGCCTCGGACCTAATGGGAGTTGCAGAGGAGTCCTCCTGTTCGACTCCCGTGCCCAAGGGCTCCATCTTTGATAGTGGGCTGGGGGCTGGTCCAGCAGTCTCCCCTTATCGTACTCGGGCTGTGCTTTGCAATGCCAGGTCGATAAGGAACAAATCTGTAGTAATAGCGGACTAGGTTTCCTCAGTAGACCTGGCTTGCATCACAGAAACCTGGCTGGATGAAAATGCTGCTCCCATTTTGGAGGTAGCGGTGCCAGCCAGATACCCTGTGATACACACCCTGAGGAAGGATCATAGATGTGGGGGTGTGGCCATTTGTTTTAAAGCCAACCTGGGCCTCACGGTGCTACCAGTGGGTTCTACCAGGTTATTTGAGTGTGTTGCCATGTGAAAGGGTCCTGGTGCAGGCTACAGGATCCTTCTGATCTACCGCCCACCGGGTGGGGAGAAGGAATTCCTGCGGGTGGTCGGAGACTTCATTGGCAGACTGGTATTGGAATTCCCCAGATGGTTAATTCTGGGGGATTTCAACGCCTGTGTTGACGACGGACTCTTGTCCTTTGTACATGACCTCCTGCGTGTATGGAAGCTCTGGGCCTGTCGCAAGTTGTCACCTCAGCAACCCACTTGTGCGGTCACACATTGGACCTGGTGTTCACTCTGGGTCTTGGGGTTGAGGGCCTCAAGATTGATCTGATCGTGTGGTTGGATCATAGCACTGTGAGGTTCACGTTTGGGGGGCCCCCCCCCCCGAGGGTCCATCCTCTGTGGAGATGGTCCGCTACCGCCCTTTATGAGGGCTTTCCCCATTAGGACTGCAGGTGGTGCTGGACCTATTGAGCGTGGAGGCTGTGTGTGCGACTGGCTGGAGGAGGCTGTGGTGGCCTCTAATAGGGCCATTGGTGCGGCCTTTGACTCGATGGCATCTGTCCGTGTCCGACCTTTTTCTATTCGCCGAAGGCCTCCCTGATTTTATGGGGAGCTTAGGGAGCTAAAGATAAAGGGTCAGACGTTGGAGTGGTGCTGGAGGAGATCTGGACTGATGGATGACAAATAGGCCTTGAAATCACATTATGGTGGCTGTCAGGGTGCAAGCTCCTGAAAGAAGGCAGATTTTTTTGTCAAGGGAGATTGCTACCAGCTCAGCTCTTCCACACAGTGGATGGGCTATTGCATCCAGCCTGTCTTCGTGCGGGAGGAGCAGGTGCAAGCACAAGGTGCAAAGAGTTTTCTCTGTTCTTTGCCAACAAAGTGTCCTCTGTCAGGACTGAAATCTCTTCCACCACCGCTCAAAGGGTTTGTGTGGTTCAGCCCGAGGGGTGCCGGAGCATTCCTGTTGTGTGGGCTGAGTTCGACCAGTTAGAATGGAGGAGGTGGCTGACATAGTCTTGAGGCTGCAACCAACATATTGTGATCTGGATCCAGGTCCAACCCGACTTTTGGTTGGATGTGTGGACCTGATAGGATCTGTGGTTTCTGGGATTGTCTGGAGCTGTGTTGAGTGTGGGGTCTTTCCTATGGCATTGAAAGAGGTCTTGATTAGACCCCTATTGAAAAAACCCTTGATGGACCCAGAGTGTCTTAGCAATTGTAGATCGGTCTTGAACCTCTGATTTTTAGGGAAGGTCCTAGAGAAGGTGGTGGCCGTCCAGCTCGAGACGCGCCTTGCCTCCTCTGCCACTTATGAGTGGTTCTAGTCCGGGTTTAAATCCGGGCATAGCACAGAGACTACCCTGGTGAAGGTGCTGAATGATCTCCTAATGGTGAGAGATTGGGGAGAGTCTACCATCTTACTCCTTCTCAATCTCTCGGCGGCATTTGACACCGTGGACCGTGAGGTGCTGCTGGACCAATTGCGGAACTGGTGTGGACTAACCAGAAGTGTCATCAACTGGTTTACGTCTTTTCTCACAGATGAAGTGCAAAGGGTGATGATGGGGTTAGCCTTATCTAGTCCGATGCTTCTGTCCTGTGGAGTCCCACAGTGTTCGGTCCTGTCACCTTGTTCACGGCGTATGTGCTGCCATTGGGAGACATTATCAGGCGATATGGGCTGGGTTTTCATTGTTATGATGATGATACCCAGCTATACCTGTCCTGTGCACCTGGTAACCAGATGTCAGCCTCAGTGTTTTAACACCTGCCTGGAGGAGATCAAGAACTGGATGACTCGCAACTGGCTACGACTCAACCCAGACAAGACGGAAGTACTAGTGGTGGATCCAGGCCGTCGTCATGATGGAGGGGGACGTAGACACCCCCCAGGGCTAGTTTTGGGAGTGTTCTCCTGGTCCTCCATCGGTTAAGGATCTGGCCGTGGTCCTTGATGACGGCTTGACATTTGATATACAGGTGTCCGCCATTGTCAGAAGTGGCTTTTACCACTTGAGGAACACTGCCAGGATCCAAGCCTCGATACCAACTGATGAACTGACCACTCTGCACGCCTTTTCACATCCAGGCTGGATCACTGCAATGCCCTTTACCTGGGGCACGTGTCACGCCTGTCCTTCGTGGACTGCACTGGCTGTCAATACAGTGGAGAATTGCCTTCAAGGTTAGATTACTAAAGTATAAATCCCTGCATGTGGGGGGCAGCCTACAAGCAAGACCTCCTGGTTCCTCATCGCTCATCTTGAGCTCTCCGCTCCTTCGAGGGCTCCCTCCTTGTAGTTCCCAGGGCCAAGTTGCGGCATTGTGGGGACCATGCATTCTCAGTTGCTGCATGGACCCTGTGGAGCTCTTTACCGAGACACCTAAGGGAGGCACTCTCGGTGGAATTATATATATATATATATATATATATATATATATATATATATACTGTGTGTATGTGTGTGTGTATGTATGTATATATGTGTGTGTATATATATATATATATATATATATATATATATATACGTATGTATATATATATATATATATATATATATACGTGTATGTAGTATGTATGTGTGTATATATATATATATATATATATATATATATATATATATATATATATATAGTGTGTGTGTATAAAAAAAAAAAAAAAAAAAAAGACTAAAAACGCATCATTTTAACCAGGCGTTTGATTTAAGATTAAAATGCAGTCACTTCTATTTTATTATTAAGCTGTTTTAATGTATGATAGAATTTTATATTGATTGCTGTATTATGTTTTTGAAGTATGTTATGTGTTATACAAGGATTGTTTTTAAAATATTCTTAAGCGCTAAGAGCCTTCAGAAAGTGGCGGTACATAAATAAAATTTCTATCTATCCTCTAGCTATCTGTTTGTCTGTCTGTCTATCTATCCACCCACCTTTCCATTTTCTTTCAATACCAATATAATATTGTCATAGAGCAACATATATATGTTAAAAAAATATTTAAAATGTATCATCTGTGCTGGCCAGTCGGTGCAGCAGTAGCACTATTGCACGTGACACTAGGGACCCTCTTCACTAATGAGTGCAGGTTGTCAAGGGCTGGCGGGGGAGAGAAGGATTGGGCATCTCAGAGGATGCTCTTCTCCTCCAGGGAGGGGAAGGGAGGGCAGCCAGCTCTGCTGCTACACTGCCACATGGATGACCACAGGTGACAATGCAACAGAGCGGCTTGGGGGAGGAAAGACGCAGGCTGGTGCTACACTATGCATGTTTGCTTGCATGCACATGTGCACCCAAGTCACCTGTGTCTTAAGAGATGGATCGGGTGAGAAAGCAGACCTCCCTGTGCAGCATGACAGCCGCACTGTATCCGCATGCCTTGCACTCACCAAACTGGGCACTCTCCTGATGGCTGGATGATGTGCACCCAAGGGACCTAGCCCTGTCCTGAGGGGTCTGCCATGGGAGGAACGTCGGGGGGGAACACAGGAGCAAGGTAAGACCTGGGTAAAGGTAAGGTGACGGGGCTGGGATATGGTGGGGGCTCGAGTGGGGGACAAGTGCCAAGGGAAGCAAGGAGCACAAACAGAATAAAAAAAAAAAATGTATCATCTGCAGTGTCATTGTGATTTTTTTTTCTGTTTGTTTCTCTGTTCCCTTATTTAGTTTCCACATTTTGCATAAATGATTTTTAGCTTTTGCTTTTCACTTTTATTACCTTGGCTTCATCTTTTTACTTTCTTCAGTCTATCCAGTATTCTCTCATTCTTGTTGTGCCCCAACAGTTTTATGTAGCTGTCCTTTCCCTTTGTTTTCTTTCTCCATAATTCACATTTTTCTCCCCCAGGCACCAGAGCTGACCCGTCAGGTTGGCAACCTCCCAGCTCCATCTCGTGCTGTACCCATAATGACTAGAAATTGCACGCTGCCGCAGCAAGCACTTTGCTCTCTCATGGTTTTAAAACAGGTAAAACTGACCACTGCACATCATCAGCCCCACCACTTTCCTAACCAGCCTTGAAACTGCTGCTGAGCAATCTTATAGTTTTAAATTTATGGCATTATCCAGTCCAACACTGTACACTAATCCTCTGCCTCTTCTGCACTCAATACCATTTTAAGGGTTTCCTCTTAGACATTACGCTGCCCTCCCTCACAAAACAATAAAAACTCATCCTGCATATCTTGACCACAAAACTTGCTTTAACCAGAGCTGCATTAATTCACTTTTTTTTTTTTTTTTTTTTTGTATAATGGGACCTTTGTTTGGTCCAGCACAGTAGGACAATCCTCTGCTGCTTCTTATTACTGCCGGGCCGAAATGCTTGATTCATGCCCTAGTATGGCTTTGTGTGGGCCTCAGAAAGCAATACTGGAATGAGGAACAAGCATTCTGGTCCACTAGCAGTGATAGGAAAAGGCAGTGGATAATCATGCAGCCTTCCACCAAAAGGGGAGGGCAGTATAAAAAAAAAATAGGGTGACTCAATGGGCCCTCAGTGCTGGGTAGGGAGGGTTTGAGGTGCTGAGATGGTTTAGTTCTTATACAGATAGAAACAGGTGGAGTATTTTGGGGAAGGAGTGGGGGTAGTCTTTGTGTAATTCCTGTGGCTAGCCCCAGATTCCTTGGCCAGCCCCTAATTCTGTGACTGGCCTTGATTTCTACGGCAACTGCCACAGAACCGCGGAAAAAAAGGGCTTTCCCTTAACCCCCCCTTACCTCCCACCCTCTCCACCCCTCTAACCAGAGAGTCTCCTGTCACTAGAATCCTTCTTGCTAACCTCTGCCCTTCCATTTCACCGGGTGTCACCACGTCTCCCTTCCTGTCAGCACAAACTAACCCCTGCCTGAGTCAGGCACCTGTGCCTCTACCAGGGGTATAAACTGGTCTACCATACCTCCTGGGAAGTGCTGTTGTTCAGTGTTAGTAATGCAGAACCTCATGATCCCATCCTTTTTGGGGATCAGTACTACCAAGAGCCCCAGGGACTACTGGACTCCTGGATTACCCCAAGAGCCAGCATTTCCTTGATCTCCCCCTCAATGACATGTTTCATTCCTGTGGGGACACTGTAGAGAGGCTGAGTGACAGGACACAGAGGGTGGTTGTAAATGGCGTTCAGTCTGGGGGGCGGTAACCAGCGAGGTGCCACAGGGATATGTGCTGGGGCCAGTCCTCTTTATTGTCTTCATAAGTGACACTGCAGAGGGGCTTGAGGGGAAGGTATGCCTCTTTGCATATGACACTAAGCTCTGCAACAGGGTTGACATTCCGGGGGTAGAAAAAAAAAATCAGAAAGGGCCTAAACATGCTTGAGGAGTGGTCGAGAGTTTGGCAGCTAACATTCAGTGCAAAGAAGTGTTAAATCATGCACTTGGTGTGCAGAAATCCAAGGGAGGAGTACAAGATGGGGGGCGGTACTGACAGCCACCAGTCAAGAAAATGACCTGAGGGTAATCATATCTGATGACCTAAAGGTAACCAAACAATGTGAGAAGGCTGTGGGGAGAGCCAGTGGGATGTTAGGGTGGATAGGGAGAGGTATCACCAGCAGAAAAAAGGAGGTGATTATGCCACTGTACTGATCACTAATGAGACTTCATTTGGAGTACTGTGTTCAGTTCTGGAGACCGCATCTCTGGAAGGACATAGACCAAATAGAGGCAGTCCAGAGAAGGGCAACAAAAATGGTGCGAGGTCTGCACCAAAAGTCATATGAACAAAGACTAGAGGACCTCAGTATGTATTCCCTGGAGGAAAGGAGAGAGAGAGGTGGGGATATGATAAGAGACATTCAAGTACATCAGATAATAAACAAGGTACAGGAGGGTAGCATCTTTCAGAAAGGAAGGTGTACGAGAACAAGGGGGCATGATATGCAGCTAGAGGGGGGGTATGCTCAGGAGCAACAAGAAGAAGCACTTTTCACAGAAAGAGTAGTGAATTGCTTGGAACAGCCTCCCTGTGGAGGTGGTGGGGGCAAAAACAATAGAGGAATTCAAGAATGCATAGGATAGACATGAGTATTCTCACAATAGGGAAGAGAGGGTAAGCCGCAGATCAACTAGGGTCTGCGGTAATGAATTAGGTAGGGAAAAGGGGCAGACTAGGTGGGCCATACGGTTCTTATCTGCCATCGCCTTCTGTGTATCTGTGTAATTCAATGGGGCCTGGGACCCTGCATCCACATGATGCTTCACCAACATGATATACCCTGCTTTCCCTGTAAACATTTCACCAAATGTGTGCAGCACCCCACCCATTTAGACAGCTTGGCTGATGTCAGGCACTCTGAGAAGGTGACAGGTCACACTGAGGATTCCCCCTTAAACCTCTCCCAGGAGATCCACCAGTGAGTGTTGTTCTGCCTCTTCCTCCAGATAGCTGTACACAGCCAGGACCATCTCTTCCCAATTATGATAGGGCTTCATCATGTTTACATGGTAGATTTGTTTCTTGCACCTCCTATTGGGTAGCTCCACCACATAATTAACAACATTTACCCTCCTCACTACCAAGTAAGGGCCCTCCCGAGCCGCCTGCAGTTTTATTTGGTCAGTCAGCGATGAGAACCATTATCTACTGCCTGACTTCGTACTCCTGAGCTCTAGCCTCATGGTTGTACCACATCTTCTGCCTCTGTTGTGCAGCAGCAGCTAGGTGCTCCTGGGTGAACCCCATGAGCTCCTTGAGCTGTGACCTGACGTTCAAAGTGTACTTCACAACAGATTCCCCTTGGGGAGCAAGCTCATCCTCCTTTTCATCACGTACCAAATCTAGGGGACCCATTACCCTATGGCCAAACAGGAGAGGAGCTCGAAGGGTGAGAACCCTATGGTCTCCTGGGGGACTTCCCTGTATGTCAATATCAGATGGTATAAGTACTTGTCCCAGTCTCTTACGTGCTGGTTGGCAAATGCCCGCAACATGGATTTTAGCAAGGTATTAAAATGCTCAAGTAGATCGTTAGTGTGGGGGTGGTGTGGGAAGGCCTTAAACTGCTGGACCCCATACTTCTGCTGTAGACTAGTCATTAGGGAGACATAAAATTGGTGCCCTGGCTAAACAGACTCTTCGGGGGAACCCCACTTGACTGAATATCCCCAGAGGTTTATCAGCCACTTTTTCGTCTCTGTGGAGGAAGAAGCCACGGCCCCTGGGCACCTCATGGCATAGTCCACTACCACCAAAATGTTTTTTTCCCTGTGCAACTTGGGGTTCTTAGGGGCCCACAATGTCCACAGCAGCTGTCAGAGATGGCTCTTCAATTATAAGCAGGGGAATCAAAGCTACAATAGCCTTGTCCTCAATGTTTCCCACTCTCTGGCACTACAGACAAGTCTGACAGAAGTTTGCAATGTCCTTAAAGATTAAAATCCAAAAGAAGTTACTGCACACTGCAGTGACAGAACTGGACATCAGTCTGGGTTTGTGGGGAAAAAAAATTATTTCAAAATTTGAGTGGTTATCTTTGGAGTAGCAGCCTTCTTGCTTTACCTGGACAACCACTCAATTTTTGAAATAAAAGTTTATTTTTTGTGAAAACCTGGATTGGAGTCCAGTTTTGTCACTGTACCGTGCAGCAACTTCTCTTGAATTTAACGTTTCAACCCAGGGCTGGCTATCCCTTTGTGTTGCTACACCTGCCCTGCACTGCATTAGTTTGTGGTTCCAACCCTGGACTTGCCCATGTCCTTAAAGATACTGGGCCAGAAAAATTGTTAGTTGGCTGTCGTTTTGTACGTCTGACCCCTAAGTATCTGAAAAAGGGTATATTATGGGCTAGGGCCAGAAGCTGTTTCCTGTTCAAGTACCCCTTCCTCCCGATCCTCCATTTGGAACCCAGTCTTGATACAGGAGCCCACTCTACCAGTATACTTCCCTTTTCTATGAACCCTGACAGTCACCTTCCACCCTGATGGCCAGCTCCCTTAATTTCTGTATGGATGGGTCAGCTTTCTGAGCTCTCTCCAGCTCCGCATGCCTGATCTTCCCTAAAACACAAACTCTTGTAGGAGAGCAGCCCATGGCTGGGCTCTCTCCAGTCTATAGGTGTGGCTCCCAGCTCATTCTTCAAACACAACTTCCCCTGCTGCTGAGGAATGGGTTGTTTGCTGCTGCACTGCCTCCTATGTGTCCTCAGGAGGGTGTTTCCTAGCTTTACTGTTGGTAGTAACACACAATGTTGGCCTTACTGTCAGTCATTAACAGTGACCCATATAATTTTGGAAGACAAGATTAATTTATTTTATTTCATTTTTATTTTTATACTAGAGAATAAGATGAGTTACATAGCCCTTTTTCACATGCAACCAGTTCTACAGAAAAGTACAGGGTACAGTGCAGACAACATCACAATAAATACTGGGTACAGTAATAAAATTAACAGAGGACTAAAAAGTACAGGTTTGGATATAGAGATAAGTCCTACTTACTCCCCATTTTCAGTCAATCAATCAAATCTTTATTTATTCAGGCGAGCATCATTGAGCAAGGCTCATTTACAAGATGGACCTGATAAGGTCAAGGTTCAACAGTTGATACACAACAGATACATCAATACACTTGTATAAACAGTTATACATACAGGGAAAAAAAAAAAAAACATTTATAAACACAGTGATATACAGTAACATTCACATGATAAAATGGGTTATAGGAAAGTTAAGCTAATATTTACAGTATATACAGTATATACATATCCCAGTGGAGGGGCCATGGCAAACACACAGCATAATGTAATACTAGGATGGTGGAAGGTATTACTGGGTGCCATAAGATGGAGTGTCTGCCTGGGAGGGAGAACTGAAGAACAAAGATTATGCCATATATGGTGAATTTTTGGGAGGGAGGGAGATTGTGAGATGACAAAGCTAGCTCTAGTGGTAGCAACTGCATTTCTCTGTGAAGAAAACTGTACAACGCTGTTTAAAGGATGCAATTGGTATAAGATTGGACAGTTTTAGGGATTTTTTGTAGGGTGTTCCATGCTATAGCTAGAGAATAGCTGATTGCTGCCCTCCCTAGCCGGGTGTTGAATTTGGGCAATTTGAACAGGATGATGTTGTTGCTTCTTAGGGCATAGGAACTAGGAATGGTCTGGGTGAAGCAGTCCAGAATATAGTTTGGAAGTTTTTTTGATAACTCTCTGTAAGTCCATAGAGCTGCATTTCTGTTCCTTCTGAGGTGTAGGGAAACCCATCCAACTGCAGCATAAAGAGAGCAATGATGGGTATTAGATGGCAGATCTGTTATGAATCTTATTGCTCTATGGTATAAGGTATCCAACTTGTGTAGGTAGGAGATGGGGCAGTGACTATAAAGAAAGTCTGCATAGTCAACAACTGAGAGAAAAATGGCCTGGACTAACCTCATCTTTGAATCTCTGTTTAGGAAGGGTTTTAATCTATAGAAAAGGCCAAGCCTTTGGCGAAGCTTTTTTTTTTAGCAGTTCTTCTAAATGATGAGTGAAGTCGAGTCTGCTGTCAATCCACACACCTAGGTATTTGAATTTTTCTACATACTCCAGATTTTCTCCAAGTATAGTGCATAGCTGGGGGAGAATGATTGAAGAGGAGGTGCTGGTGGAGCTTTGATTTGTGAACATCATTGCTTTAGTTTTCTTTGCATTTAACAGAAGCTTTTTCTCAAGTAACTGATATTGTAACAAGGAGAATTCTGTTTGTAGGATTTCACGGGCAGCTGCAGAAGAAGGGTTGTTGACATACTAAACAGTGTCATCAGCAAAGAGGTGTACAGAGGATTTGGTGAGGGTTGAATCAATATTATTTATATAGATGGCAAAAAGGATAGGACCCATGATAGAACCTTGGGGGACTCCTCTTAGCAGTGGTTTTAATGGGGATAGGTCACCTTCAGCTTTTACCTGCTGTGACCTACCCGGTAAGATAACACCTGAACCACTTAAGGGAGGGTGGATCTAGGCCAATGGAGTGCAAGGATGATAGTAGAAGCTCGTGGTCCACAGTGTTGAATGCTTTGCTCAGGTCAAGAAATACTGCACAGACATTATTCTTTTTATCTAATTCGGTTTGCCAGTCATTTGTGACCTTGGCTAGTGCAGTGATAGTGCTATGCTTGGCCCTGAATCCAGATTGAGCTGGATTCAGGAGGTTAGCATCGTCAAGATATTCCCTTAACTGGGTACTCACTAATTTCTCCAGCATCTTGGGTAGCACTGGTAGAATGGAAATGGGCCTGTAATTATTAAGGTCCGTAGGGTCCCCTGATTTTAGAAGGGGAACCACTTGGGTTGTCTTCCACAGTGTGGGAATAGAACCAGAGTTTAGAGATAGGTTAAAGAGATGTGTTAGGGGGATTGCAAGTACATGGGATGCAATCTTTAGAAAGTAGGGGTCCAGAGAGTCTGCCCCTGCGCTTTTTTTTGTAAATTAGATGAGTAAAAGTTCTTCAAATCTTGAAGAAAAATGCTACTTTGAAGCAGTAGTGGTGTTTTGAAGCACTCTTTTGCTTGGTATGGAGCATTTTCAGGTGTGGGGATGAGTATTTGTACTCATTAAAACATTTTTTGAAGAGTATTTCCTTAAAAATGGTGAGTAAAATAGTCTGGTACTCGCATTATCTGGAGCACTGATCATTTCCCATAATTATATCCACAGGATGGCCCGGTACAGCACCCATCTTGCGTATGCTGTGAACCCCGTCTCAGCTTACGGAGATACGAGCCATTGGTACTGAGACTACAGGCCCCATCACTCCTCTAATTCTGGAAAAACTGGCCCAGCAGGATCTGTTTATTGTGAATTAAATCCTGTTTTACAATTGAAGTGGTGGCCCCAGTGTCCCTGAATCCCTGGGTTACCATCCCATTAACTAACACAAGGTGCATGTGTGCAATGGAGTTAGTGGAAACTGCACTCTAGGTACAGGCCGCCAGCTCCTGGGAGCCTCCACCTCTACTCGCCCCATTGGCTATGATGGTTTTTTTTTTTTTTTTATTTAGTGTGCTTTATCTTTCCATCCGGAACAGCCCACATCAGCCCAACCCCCGCTCCTGGTCCCATCATCTGTCCCCTGGAACTTATCTCCGCAGTGTTCCTTCCTGGCTTACCCTTCCCCCAGGGCAGGGCCTTCGGGGGGGTGGGGGCTGCTTCCCCTGTCAGACCTTTAGCTCAGTGTCTGGGGAGCGCCACGGGGCAATGGTACAAGACCCGAGTGAGGCAGGTGGCATACTGCACAGTCAGCATTTTTCTTTGTTCTTCCCCCCGGGAGGTGTGGCATGCAGCGACGTTAGTGGCATACATGCCAGCATCTGCCCCGCCTCCCAGTCTAGCAAGCGCCAGCTGTCTGGCCAGGGGTCTGTTGAGCACTGGTAGCTAACCCACCCTCCTTCCGGAGGAGGAGAGCAGTCCTTGGGATGCTCAGTATTCCTCCTCTGGCCAGCCCTCCAACCCCCAGGCCTGTTTCCAAACCTAGGTCATTGTTGGCACAAGTGATAGCTCTGCTGATGCACTGGCGGGCCTGGTTATGTTTTTTTGGATAGTTATATGATAGGTGTCCCAGTTTTGGGCAGATATAGCACATGCATTCCCCCTGTCTTCTTAATTTTGAAACCATTTGACTTCCTTTATTTGGGGCAGAGGCTGGCTTTCCATAGGTTGCCTCCCCCACCCCCCAAACGGGTTCCCTCTCCCATTGTATTTGCTCTGAGTGTATGGTTGTCTGCCTCATATGTGGAGCTAGGAGTCTGATCCAGCAACCATATTCTCAACTCCTCTGGTATAGTTTTGAGAAACTTTTCCATGAGGAACAAAATCTTGATCTGTTCCACAGAGTTAGTCTTTGCAGTCTTTAACCAACGCCCTAACAAATGGCCTAATTAAACATACATTTCTGAATAGCTATCTCCCAGTGCCTTCCTTAACCCTTGAAATTTTTGTCTATAACGCCTCAGAAGTCAATTCAAAACGCATTTTGCACTTTAGTATAGTCCATACAGTCCTCATTGTCCATCCTTGCAAAGGCTTCTAATGCTCTGCCCATAAGGAGTGGCAAAAGGTGAGTTGACCAAGAAGCCCTGTCCAATTCAAAAGGCCTCTGAAGCAAAAATGATAGGAAAAATGCTATATGGAAGTGAAATTTGGGGTCTGAGATTAGCTAGACCGGCTGTGCAGAATATTAAAGTAATACAGAATACATTCATTTGAAATACATTACATCTCCCAAGAGATTGCCCAACTAGCTTCTTAAGATTAGAGGCAGGAATGTTACCGAGCAATACAAAGTAGAGCTATTATACTCTGGAAAAGAATAATGACAGTGAATAATGAACATTTACAACAATGTGTTGGCTCGAGACATTAATGTCGATAGAAATTGGTAAAAGAAAATGAGAATTGGTTCACCAGAATGAATAATATTCTTAAAAGTGCAAGTCTCACGGACATATTCTTGGCTATAAATGCTAACAATATTGACTCATTTAGTAGTGAAGCCATTGTTCGGCTACATGACAACGCTGTGCAGTTAGATAGGGGCGAGATCAATGAAATAGATACTGGAAGAATTTATTCTAGACTGAAGGAAGTTTGGGGAGTAGAAATATACTTAATGAAATGTGAGAATGCTTGGTATAGATACACATTAAGTGATGTAAGGATGGCATGTCTTAGTAATATGTATTTTAATTTAACATAGAAACATAGAATTTGACGGCAGATAAGGACCGCTTGGCCCACCCAGTCTGCCCATTTCCCTGCCTACTGGATAAGCTGCAGATCCTAGTTAACCAGCAGCCTACTTCTTTCTACCCCAACCCCCTAGAATTGCCTTATGACTGTCCAATGCATGCTTGAATTCCACCACTGTTTTTGACTCCACGACCTCCTCCGGAAGGCCGTTCCATGCATCCACAACCCTCTCTGTGAAAAAATGCTTCCTTAAATTACCTCTGAGCCGCCCTCTATCTTCAAATTGTGCCCCTTGTTCTTGCACACCTCTTTTTTTGAAAGATGCTACCCTCTTGGACTTTGTTGATTCCCTTGAGGTACTTGAAAGTTTCTATCATGTCCCCCCTCTCCCTCCTTTCCTCGAGGCTATACATATTAAGCTCCTTAAGTCTCTCTTCATATGTCTTCGGTGCAGACCCTGCACCATTTTAGTGCCTCCTCTGGACAGCTTCCATCCTGTCTATGTCTTTTTGAAGACTGGGTCTCCAGAACTGCACAGTGCTCCAGATGGGGTCTGACCAGCTGTCTGTACAGAGGGATAATAACTTCTGTTTTCTACTGGTGATGCCTCTCCCTATGCATCCCAGTATCCCCCAGCCCTCCTTGCTGCCCTCTCACATTGCTTGCCCACCTTTAGGTCATCTGCTATGACTACCCCCAGGTCCCTTTCCATTTTTGTTGTTGTTAGTATCTCACCCCCAACTGTGTACTCTTCCCCTGGGTTTTGTTTCCCAGGTGCATTACCTTGCACTTCTTAGCATTGAATCTAAGCTGCCATACATTTGACCATTCCTCTAACCTTGCCAAGTCCCTTTTCATCCTTTCCACCCCACCTTGTGCATCAACTCTGTTGCAGATCTTTGTGTCATCTGCAAAGAGACATACTTTTCCTTCCAGTCCCTCTGCAATGTCGCCTATAAAGACATTGAAGAGGACCGGTCCTAATACTGAACCCTGTGGTACCCCACTAGTAACCCCCCTTTCTTTAGAGAAATACTTGGGTCACAAGGCTATGGGACATTGCAATTGCAGCCACAACTCTGTCTTTATCGTACGTACCATATTTGAGTGTGATAGATGGACTATAGAAAGGAATTGCTGGTTAGCTCTATTATTACCGAAACATAAGACAAAGATGGATATGAATATGGTAATTACATTTTTAAAACTAGATAAAATTAAGAAAATATATGCGTTAGCCACATTTTTTGAGGCAATAAAAATTGCATAGTTCCATAAGGCATGATAGAAGATAAGATCTTGCCGAATACGATATTTTTGACAAAATTAATTACTGCACTGCACAAGAATATCTTGAATTGGTTTTTCATTTTTGTATTTCTATATAATTTTATGTGATGTCTTTGTGTTAAATATTAGATGTAATAAATTGTTATGATTTTATACGTTTCTAAAATAAAGAACTCTGAACTCTGAAATGGCCCACAAATTCCTTCAAATGATTTTTAAAACAAATCAAGATCATCCCCCTTCTGATACTTGGAAAACCTTTTGGAATTAATTTTGGCTTCTTGTGTCAAACAGCTAATGCCAGTACTTATGGTCTGTGATGGACCTTCTGGTGCAGAATCTCCATCTCCCTCTCATGTCGGCACTTTTACTCCTCTCAACTGGATCTCATGCTGACACTGCCTTTCTTAATCATCTTTCATCAGGATCTCATGCTGGTGCTGCTTCTCTCGCTCATCTGCCTTCAGTCTCACTTATTGTAGCTCTGCATTCACTTTCACCCTCTGCATCTTTGCATCTGCTTTTTGCTGCTCAGCATCTGCTTTCACCTTAACTGGGACATGCTCCAGCCCCGTCATTTCTATTCAGTCTGCTTGCACAGCTGCCCCAGTTATAGACTCTGGCTCACCTGCACTCTCACTAGCCTTCGTCTCACGACTAGCCAGCAGTGACCACTTTTGCACCTCTTCCCAGGTCACTTTTCTCAAAAAGTCTGTGAGGTCTGCCCATGGCTTTCATTCTTTAAAGACAAGCCCTCTCCTTCTGCACAGCTCCTCTAGGTTTGGCATTGTGTGTGTGTGTGTGTGTGTGTGTGTGTGTATGGCTCAGACATAGTGTCTTCTAGCTGTCTGTACAACAGAATAAAATGGTGGTATGCACAGTATCCCTTTTTGTATAACCTGTTCTGTGACTGGACAGATGACTTTTTTATTTACAATCCTTTTAAGATCCCAACGCCTGCCAACCAGTTTGTCACAGACTGGTTCTTAACCAGAACTCCGACTGCACTGCTACCAATTCTCACAACCCTTCAGATGCCTGAATGGTCATCTCGATATGCTACCATCACCCAGCTTGACTGTCGCTCGGGATATCTTTAGGTCAGAACCCCACCCCAGCCACTGCTCATACCTTGTGACCTTTCCCACAGGGAAACAACTCATCCCTTTGGTCACAGTTGAGAACCTTTGCTTTCCACAATGTAGTAGCCTGTCTGTTAGGAAACAGATCACAGACTTGCCAATAACCCCAGGTTATCTGAATTTTTAAAAACACAATAACAGAGAGCATGAAGTATATACAACTGTTTTAATATTCCACAATATTTTCACATAGTCCAGGATGATACACTAAAGATTAGGGTAATACAGTACACTACAGAAGTGGAAAACAAAACATTTGAACAAGGTAGGCTTTACACAGAATAACCTAAGATACTTATAGGTAGATAGTTAATCTTACTCCATTTGGGATCTAGTGAGTCTTAGCAGACTGGACTACGATCATGAGACATCCATATCCCAAGATAAGACTAATTTTTTTATTAATAGAAAACTACCAATGGCAGGCCAGCTCCTTTTCCTGCATCATCTGCTCTGCCTCTGTGACATCACACCCTGAACATTCCTTTTCATCTGTTAGACCTCCTCTACAACATAAGTGATACGAGCTAGTTGTGCTTATTCGAACTCTAGTTCGAACACACACCTTCAGGAGATATAAGGAAATGTGCAGGGAGGAAGACAGGGAAGTGTAGCAGATAAAAGAGGGGGAAGCAGGTAAGGCAGTGAGTGGAGCAAAGACATAGACAAAGGAAAGGACAGCCAAAGGGGTAGCAAATGGCCATAAGACTTTCTTCAGGTACATAAGTGAGAAAAGGTACATAAGTGAGAAGAGGAAAGCAAGGGAAGGGATAGTGAGGATATGGAGGGTGGCAGAGGGAAACTGTGCAGAAGAGGACCAAGAAAATAGCAGACATCTTAAACAGGCACTTCAGCTCAGTCTTCACAGTGGGGGGAGGGGGGCCACCACTGATCAGCAAGAACACGGGGAAGGGAGGCGCACTCAAGTCCATTTTCAGAGAAAAGAGCTCTGATAGTGGACAAGGCTATGGGACTGGATGGGTTACACCCAACGGTACTAGAATGACTCATGGAGGTTCTGACTGCCCGGCTGAAGACCTTATTCAGTAACTCACTGGAATTGGGCATGGTTCCAGAGCACTGAAGGAAAGCCGTCATAGTCCCTCTACATAAGAGCGGCAGCAGGGAAGAGGGTGGTAACTACAGGCCTGTCACCCGCACCTCATTGGTGGGAAATTAATGGAAATCCTGTTAAAGGAAAGGTTAGTAGAGTATTTTCAATCCAGTGGGCTGCAGGACCAAAGGCAGCATGGATTCATGGGGGTAGGTCATGCAAGATGACTCTGAGTTCTTTGACTGAGTGACCAGGGAAATAGATTGGGGAGGGCAGTGGATGTGGCCTGTCCAGGCTTTAGCAATGCCTTTGACACTGTGCCATACATGAGGCTGATTAAGAAATTGAGCAGCCTAGTTGTGGGATCAAAAGTGATGAATTGGGTTTAAAACTGGTTAACGAAGCCGGCCCGGTGGTGCAGAGGGCTGAGGTGCTGGATGTCTTACCTCACGCCACGCCGGCATGGTTTGGGAATGGACTCTGGTTGTCGGGGAGCCTGCACGGGGGAGGGAGGAGCAGGATTGAACAGCCGGAAGCAATACTCTCTCACCTAGGTGGTTGCATCTCCCCCTCTCAGTCCGCTGCCACTGGGTGGAGGGCCAGTGGTCAGCGTAAGCGGAGAGCGACACTAGTGGAAGGGACCTCGGGGCGTGGCGTCGCATGTCTCCACGTGTGCATGCACGTCCAAGGTACAGGGACTGGTTACGGGGAGAAAACGTGGAAAAAATACCTGGCTAACGGATAGACAACAGAGGGTGGTGGTTAGTGGCACTCATTCTCATGATAGTAGAGTGACCAGTGGTGTGCAGCAGAGCTCAGTACTGAGACCAGTCAAATTCAGTGTCTTCATAAGCGACACAGCAAATGAACTGGATGGGAAGGTATGCCTTTTTGCAGATGATACCAAAATCTGTAATAGGGTGGACGATAAAGAAGGGGTGGAAGGAATGCATAGGGATCTTGGGAAACTCAGGGAGTAGCCAAGAGCATGGCAGTTGGGGTTCAATGCCAAAAAGTGCAAAATCATGCACCTAAGACATCAGAAACCAAGAACTGAGTATAGGATGGGGGGATGTCCTTAAGGGACCTTGGGGTTATCACATTTGATGACCTCAAAGCGTCCGGGAATGTGACAAAGCAGTGGTTAGGGCCAGTGGGGTGCTGGGTTGCAGGGGTCGAAATAAGCCATCTGTAAGGTTGGGTAGTGGATGTCCCAACATCATGGTGTCACTTGCTAAGAGATGTCCATTCAACACAGTGTCCCGTGATAGGCTCATAACATAGAAACATAGAAGTTGACGGCAGATAAGGCCACAAGGCCCATGCAGTCTGCCCATTGTTTTCTACCTTACGAATGTGCCATAGACCTTGACTCTGTCAATGGCCTATCTATTCATACTCATCTGTATTGCTCCCTTATGCGTATCCCATGCCTGTTTGAAGCCCTGCACTGTATTCATATCCACCACTTCCTAAGGTAGGCCGTTACATGCATCCAACGCCCTTTCTGTGAAAAAGAACTTCCTCACATTACCCCTTAATCGGCCTACCTCTAATCTAATGCTGTGTCCTCTTGTCCTGCTGGTTTTCTTATATTAAAACATGTTAGACTCTTTCACCTTGTTAATGCCCTTAGGATGTTTGAATGTTTCGATCATATCACCTTGCTCCCTCCTTTGCTCTAGGGTATACATATTGAGCTCCATTAATCTGTCCTCATATGTTTTGTGATGCAGTCTCTGCACCGTTTTCGTTGCCCTTCTCTGGACTGCCTCAGTTTGGTTAATGTCCTTGTGAAGGTGTGGCCTCCAGTACTGCAGGCAGGACTCCAGATGGGGCCTAACCAGTGTCTTGTAAAGAGGGATTATTACCTCCCTCTTATGACTTATGAGACCCCTACTAATACACCCCAACATCCCCCTAATCTTACCTACTGCTTTAGTGGTCTGCTTGGATGATTTCAGGTCATCTGTGATGACGATGCCCAAGTCTCTTTTTTCCCTTGTGATTGTCAGCAACTCCCCTCCCAACCTATAGGTAACTTCAGAGTTTCTCTTCCCTATGTGCATGATCTTGCACTTCTTTGCGTTAAACTCCAGTTGCCACTGTTCCGACCATTTTGCCAGTTTATCCGATCTCTTCTCATTCTGCCCACCCCATCTGGATCATTTACTCTGTTGCAGATCTTGGTGCCATCTGCAAACAGATAAACCTTACCCTCCAATCCATCTGCAATGTCACTGATGAAGATATTGAAGAGGACTGGCTCCAGGACTGATCCCTGCGGTACTGCACTTGTGACTTGCGTCTCTTCTGACTGTATACCGTTTACCACACCACTGTATGTTTTCTGCCCGCCAATCACTTTGCCACCCAGTTGACCAACTTCTGACCCACCCCGAGCCTACCCAGCTTATTAATCAATCTTCTATATGGAACAGTATCGAAAGCTTTACTGAAGTCAAGGTAGGCGACATCAACTGCACCCCCTTGGTCCACCACTCTGGTTACCCAGTCAAAGAAATCTATGAGATTAGTTTGACAGGATCTTCCTGTTGTAAACCCATGCTGTCTTGGATCCTGTGCTTCTACGGATTCCAGGTATTGCACTATCCCTTCCTTAAGGAGTGTCTCCATAATCTTGCCCACTACTGAGGTAAGACTGACTGGTCTGTAGTTCCCTGCCTCCTCCCTGCTACCACTCTTGTGGAGCGGGATCACATGAGCCCTTCTCCAGTCTTCCGGGACTCACTAAACAGTTCTGATAATGGCTGTGCTAGTTCCACCCTTAGCTCCTTTAGTACCCTGGGATGTATGCCATCTGGTCCCATTGCCTTGTCCACCCTGAGCTTAGCGAGCTCTTGTAGGACCCTTTCTTTTGTGTCGGGACTTGCGCACACCTCCCTCCCCCCTGTGTCTATGATGTTGAGCTGTGGGCCCTGCCCTGCCTTCTTCTCAGTAAATACTGAGCAGAAGTATCTATTTAGGGTAGATGCTTTTCCTTGGTCCTCCTCCACACACTCCCCCTCTTCCCCCTTGATCTTAGCAATAACCCCTCTGGACTTTCTCCTTTCACTAATGTATCTATAGAAAGTCTTGTTCCTTTCTTTTATTGTTAGCGCTAGTGTTTCCTCGGGTTGGGTCTTTGCTTGCCTTACTGGCTTCCCTGCTTCCCTTAGGGAATTTTTGTATGCCTCCCTATCTTCATCCTGTTGTGTTCCCCTATATTTCCTGAAGGCCAACCTTTTGGCTCTGACCTCGTCTGCTACTGTTTTTGAGAACCAAAGTGGTTTCCTCCTTCTTACGCTCTTACTCTTGCTTTTCTCCCTAACACAATGGGATGTTGCTTCAAGTATTGCATCCTTAATGCTTGCCCACTTTGCCTGTACCTCATCACCTGTATTTCTTCTTGTCAGAGCTAGCTTAACTCTGTTGACCGTCTTATCAAAGTCAGCTCCTCTGAAGTCCCATATGTTTGCCTTGGAATGGGATGATTTAGTTCTAGTGGTCAAATTGAACCATACCATGTGATGGTCACTGGCACCCATGTGATCTTCTACCTGGAGATCTGTGATCCTTTCCCCATCAGTCAGTACTAGATCTAGGATAGCCCTGTCTCTTGTGGATTGTTGTACCAGTTGTTTGAAGCCCTCCCCCTGCAGGGAATCCGCTATGTGTCTAGTTCTGGCGGATGTTCCTGCTGGTATTGACCAATCTGTATCTGGCATGTTGAAGTCTCCCATTATCAGAACCTCCCCTTTAGCTGTCATGTTTTGTGTATCTTCTAACAGTACTGTGTCTGTGTCCTTCCCCCTGGTCTGGAGGCCTGTAGACAACCTCAAGTTCGTATGGCTGTCCCATTTCCTGTTTCCAGGATGACCCACAGTTCTTCTGGCTCCTTATGTGTATTCTGAATTTCTGTAGCTTTGATATTTTCATTGACATAAAGGGCTACTCCCCTCCCGCCTTTTTTTGCACCGCGGTCTCTTCTGAACAGTACATAGTCGAGTACTGAAGTCTCCCAAGTGTGGTTACTGGTGAACCCTGTCTTGCTAATGGCTACTGTCATTGTTGCCTGCAGGTCTTAGATCTTGTTTCCCAGACTACGGGCATTTGTGTACATGATTTTCCATTGCCCAGATTTCGGTGCGTTAGTTGTTGGACGAGGTCCAGCGTTTCCCCTGTGCGTCGTATGGGGAGCCGTGCCTTTTTCCTTACCTGGTGATGCAAATGAACTACAAACATGCTGAACTCCTGTTTGATCACTAGCTGAGGGGGGAGGGGTGGTGTTCTTCCCGTTCAGTGTATTGGGTGCTGCACCCCTTTCCATATTGGCTAGTTTAAATATTCTGCAAAGACATCAAATTTCTGCCACAATGCACTGACTCTCTCCTTAGTCAGATGCAGTCCATCAAATTTAAAGTACTTTCGCTCCTAAAACTATTGCCAGTTACCTACAGATTTGTGTCCTTTTTCCTGGCACCAGCCCTTAAGCCACATGTTTAGCTCCCCTAACTCCCTTTCTCTGATCTTCTGTCCATCTGTCCCCTCTCCCAGACCAGCAGGATCTCAGAGAAGGAAATGTCGGACAAAATGGATGACAGTCTATCTCCCAGCCTGGTCAGGTGTTCCTTGGTCTTCACAACTGACCGACTGGCAAGATGGTTAGTCCCTGTGTATACCAGGACATCGATGTTTTCTCCTACTCCCTGCTCGATTTTAGC
The DNA here is from genome assembly GCA_016271365.2 of Neoceratodus forsteri. Classification (NCBI taxonomy): domain Eukaryota; kingdom Metazoa; phylum Chordata; order Ceratodontiformes; family Ceratodontidae; genus Neoceratodus; species Neoceratodus forsteri. Next base: position 1,317,459,166 of record CM057455.1, on the reverse strand, counting down.
GATGTCTCTCCACGCTGATGTACCTGGGAAACATCTGACTATGAAGCCCGGCTGGAGTAGGTATCAACTCCCTGAATCATGGAGTCTCCTATGATCAGAAGTGTTTTGGATTTCCTTTTTGTCTTTTTTTTTTTTTTGTTTTGGTCCGTGTTTTGGTCGAGTTTTGTAGCGCTAGCTCCTGTGCAGCAGTGTCCTGCTGTGTAGTGTCCTCTACCCCTTTGTTTGATTTTGGAGCTGGAGGCAGATACCTGTTTGTAGTTCTTGTATGGTTTGTGGAGGTGATACGTTGGAGAGCACTGAGTGATGGGGCACCCGATTTGCCCTTCCTAACCACCTGCCAACCTCCTGGACCATCTGCCCTCTGCAGTCAAGGTGCTTCAGTTGGATATTGGGGAAATGGTAGACGGTTCTTATAATATATTTCCTCCTGAATATGCGATTTGAAGTGCGCAATCTCTGCCCATGCTACCTGGTGCTGAGCCCTTAGATCTCCAGTAGTCCAGCATGTAGGACAGCGTCCTAAATCCTGTATAACCACCCTTTGGAAAAGTGTCCCGCAGTGCCTGCAGTTAATATCCATTAAAGTTGAGCTGCTGTGTTTATAACCTGGTCCGAGTAATTAGAAGGAGGAAAATGAAAGCAAAGTTTGATTTTTTTTTTTTGTATAACTTGTTATAACTAGTAAAATTACTTATGCTCCTGTAAGTGAGGTCACTGTGTGGGTACCACTCTGATCCTCCCCTTCCTGCTTTGCTACTGGAAATGTCACGACTGTGCTACTCTATAAAAGGGATGGGGGTGGGTGGCTGGGCCCTTCCCCTGCTGAAAAAGAAGACCCACGGACAAAAGAAACAAGGAGGTAAGAGCAGAAACAATCAACCAACAACAAATGCAGTAGCCCTGAAAGCTTAGCCTAATGATAGATAAAACTGTAAACCCTGTAAGCACCACCTGTAACAATTTCACAGAAGATAATCCTGCAAAAAACGCTTTGCTACAGAGAAATATAAAGCAGTAATGGAAGATATACCTTGCAAAATATAATTTGAATCAGAGATGATTACAGCAGTAATCTGTAAGCATAAAACAGTAACAACGCTGTAGGCACACCCTGTAATAATGCTGCAGAAAGTAGACCCTGCAACAGCAATCTGAATCAGAGAAGATTACAGCTGTAAAATGTAAGCAAAAAACAGTATCAAACCTTGTGAGCACAAAATAAAATAGTAACACACAGAAAATCTGCCTAGCAAAAAGAAGCCTTAATCTTTTTCTTGCTCTGATAATGTTGTTCCTTGGTCTGTCCTTACAAACAAACCTAGTGTGGTCAGCATTTTTATCAAGCAGCAGAAATGAAAACAGTGCCGTGGTAGGTCTAGACTACTTGTGTTCCGTCTCATCATGTGCATGTCTTCCTTTTGCTTTCTGTACTGCATATCTCATTTCTCTGTGTGCTGTGCTTGCAGTAGCAGCCCAAGACCGCTGTTGTTCACGAGCAGCTGAGTTTTGGGGATGCAAAAAAGTGCTTTTCAGGGCTGTCTGATAACTAAGAGGGGCTTGGGTAAGGCTAATGAAAAGTCCTTGTAAGGGCTAGAAAACTGTATTTGAAAGCCCTTTTCAGGGCAGACAGTTGAGGCAGTAAGAGGGGGAGTCTCTGTATTTAGAGTTTAGGAGAGGAATTTAAGAGATGAGACAACCACTTAAAACCCCATGGCTTCTATCAGCTCCCAGACTGGCCCCTCAACCTATCCCATCGTCTTTGGCACTGCGGGGTATGGTTCCGTATCCCCGCCCTGGGGGGTAAGCCAGGGGGTATCGCGGGGTCAAGGCTAATATGGGAGTGGAAGTGGGGGTCTGTGAATGGGTGGATACACCAAGTGGCTGGCGGTGGCAAAAAAAAAAAAAAATCATAAAAAAAAAAAAGAGATGGGGAGGCTGGTTTATTTATTTATTAAAATGTTTCACCAGGAGAAACACACTGAACAACAAGTTGCTCGTCTCATGGTGCATTCTGGGGGAGAGGGGTATAGGGAATTACATATATGCATGCATTCATACATACATACATACAGTGAAGCCAGACATTTTACAATTTAAACAGTGGAATCTGGCATTGTAAACAGTGTTGAAATACAGAGGATAACAATGTATTATGCATATAGCATATATACCTACAGACAATCAAGCAAAACATTAGTACAGTATATACAGTTGAATCTGCGTGATAAACAGTGCTGAATTACAGAGGATAACAAAAGTAATGGCAAAAGTAACTTCCATTTGCAATAACTCAGTAGACGGTAAGTGCTACAAATCAGGATCAGATAGCTGATAGGACAGTTAACGTAGAGACCACCAGCAGGGGTAAAGAGGGGGAGCTTATCCACAGGTGCAGTTTACTGTGAGGTAGTTTTGTAGAGCTAAGGTTGTGAGTAAGGTGATGAGGAGGGGTGAATCTGGGAAGGAAGAGAGTTCCATAATTTAGGTAGCCTATGCGAGAAGGCCATTTGGCATATTGTAGTTGACGATGAGGAGCTGCCAGTAAGTGAGAGTCATAGGACCTGAAGGAATAATCAGGAGGGGGAGGGAGGAAAGAGAGGCAGTAAGATAAGAGGGAAGGGTGCCAAACCAAGATTTGCTCATGAATTTGGCACGGCGAAATTGACAGCGATTTTCTAAAGAGGGAAGAGTCAGGGAGTGGTACAGATTACAGTGATGTATGCGAGGGGAGGAGTTAAGAGCAAATCGACAGAAGGAGCTAAAAAGAGTGTCCGGTCAGGTAAGGGAAGACTTGGGAGTGGCACTGTGCACTACGTCACAGTTGTCAAAGATTGGTAGAATCATCTTCTGGATGGGTTCACGCCTGGCCAGTAGCGGGAGGCAGCTGCAGTTCCTGTATAAGGCACCAAGCTTGGGGCGCGGTTTCTTCAGGATGACGTCCACATGCCCAGAGCAATTGAAGTGTTGGTCTAGCCAAACCCCCAAGTACCTAAAAGATAAGGTGTCCTCAAGGATGGTCCCGTCAAGAGTATGAAAGGAGGGTAGGAAGGGGAGTCAAGTGAGTCTCTGCCTAGTGCCGAAGGTCATAGAGACTGTCTTCGTGGCATTGAGGGAGAACTGATGAGTGTTGAACCATTGCTGAACTTTATTGAAGTCATGCTGAAGTCTGGATTCAGCATCAACTGGGGCCTGTCCTGACGTGAAGAGGACAGTGTCATCAGCGTACATGTGAATAGTGGTGGAGGAGCAGGTGGAGGGAAAGTCATTTAGGAATGTGGAGAAAAGGATGGGACCCAGAACTGATCCCTGAAGTACGCCAGTGTTGATAACGATGGGCAGGGAATTGGAGTTGGCTATTCTTACCTACTGGGTCCTGTCTACCAGGTAGGCACTGAACCAGTTTGTGGCAGTGTCAGATAAGCCAGCCGCAGATAGTGAGTTTAGAAGAAGTGTGTGGGAGACCGTGTTGAAAGCCTTTGCTAGGTTGACAAAGATGACAGATGTGATAAGGCCATTGTCCATCCCAGAGAGGATGGAGTCAGTGAGCCTAATCAGGGTGGTGGTTGTGGAGCAATTCTTCTGGAAACCAGATTGGAAAGGGGTGAAAAAGTTAGACTCATAGAGATAGGAAGAGAGTTGGGAGAGAACTAGATGTTCTTGGATCTTTGCAAGTGTGGGAAGGAGCGAAACCAGGTGATAGTTAGGAGGTGAGGAGGGATCACGACCTTTGGTCAAAGGGAGAAAAGTGGCATGCTTCCATATAGAAGGAATAGAAGCTGTAGTGAAGCAGAGGGTGAGAAGGCCTGTTAGCAGGGTAGAAATGGCAGGTGCAAATAGATATAACAGTTTGGGGTCCAGGTCATCTGGCAAACTTCCTTTTGAGGGGTTAATTGCGTATAACATATCTAAGGTGTCAGTGGCTCAATAGGTAGCACACTTGCCTTTGAGGCCGGGAGATCAGAGGGCTGTGGGTTCAGTTCCCACATCTGGCACTTGGGTTAATATCCCAGTACTGACACTGTAGTGCAGCATGAGAGGGGTGCTGCACTTCTGAGGTGCTGTCTTTCAGATGAGATGTTAAACCGAGGTCCCATCTGCCTGGATTGGTGGCAGTTCAGGTGGATGTTAAAGACCCATGGCACTTATCGAAAAGAGTAAGGGAATTTTTTATTGGATAAAGCTTCATAAACAAAACAAGGGAAAATACAACACAAAAATCATAAAATACAGGAATCAATATATAACATCAGAGTCCAGAAAATAAGTAACCATTCATACCTTTCAAAAATCCGAAACACCAAAGACACACCCAAAATTCCAAGAACAAAACCCACTTAGAAAAACCTGTAATAACCAGAAGCAAAAAAAAACAGCTCTCCCAACAGCCCTTCCCATCCTAGTATATAATGGAAAACAAAAAACAGTTCATAGAATCACCCAGCGAGAATCCACTCGTCAATCAAAAACCCGTAAAAAGGGGAGAGAACCCCAGCCTTTCCACCAGTCTTGCATAAGAGCGCTAGAAAAGACATGTCTTTCCTTTTTAAATAACATTGTGATTTCAGACTCAATTTTATTTTGTAAGCCCAGCAAAGATAGCTGTTTTTGTTGCAACACAAATTGACATCTAGTTTGCCAAATTACCCATTTAATGAGAGCAAAAATTACTCGAGTTGTCCTAAATGGAATCCACTCCAAAGAATGTTATCATACTGACCATACACAAGGTATTATAATTCATAGACCTTAGATGAGGATATTCATGAACAGGCCAACATAGGCCATAAACCAGAAATATATGGGCATTGTAAAAAAAGATGTAACATTGTTTCAATCTCCAATCCACAACCCTCCCTTAGACAAGATCTTTCCTGAATAGATTTGTGAAAATGATCTCCTCTGACATTTAGTCTAGAATGACAGCTAAGCCATACAGAATCCCACACTTTAGGAGGGAGTCTGGTTTCTATTACTTGGCGAAGGACATCAGCAAGGACTACAGTGTCCGGTAATACCAGACAAGGGTCTTTAAAACAGATCTCCTATAACAGCTTACGATACTCCAATTTTCTGGTAGTATGCAAAAGGTCAGAAGTCAAGATATGCCAGAGTTTTAATTTTTTACAGATTTCCAAAAGATAGGGAGAAAAACCTTGTGGGATGTTCTGAAATACCCCCCCATTGCTGGGTTTCCCACTTCTGCCAAAAATAGCAGCATCTATCTTTAAACAAGGGAACCCAAGGCAATTTACTGAACAATAAAACAGCAATAAAATTTGCATAAAGAAAAACAGTAAAAAGAAAAATCACAGGATTGATCATGTTCAAACCACCATCACACACAGGCCAATAGGTACTATTTTGCTTTATGGGATTAAGCCGACTCCCCCATAATAATTGAAAAGCCACGCTATACATCCTAACCTCTAATTTGACAGGCAAAGGATACATATAACTAACATTCAGAAAAATAGGCAATAAAAAAAGTTTTAAACATAAAGACCCTTTTCTTTTCGTCATAGGAAAACCTTTCCATCTTGCAACTTTCTCCTCTGCTTTGGCCAAGGCTGTTTCCCATTTGTAACAGGCGGGTCAGGAGCTTTCAAACTAACACCCAAATTTTCATGATGAGATGCCCCCCCACTACCCCATAGCCTGCAGGGCTACTTCTAAAGTACTGAATCCCCACAGTCAGTATCTCTTCTGTCTGTTGATCCTTGGAACCAGAAACAACAGAAAAAGAGTCTACAACCTCCATAGCTCGCTCCCCAGATACTTGATCGGCCACTAGTATAGTAGCGTCATCTGCATAAGCCAGGGCAATCGGAAATGCACCATCCCCAAAACCCCGAAATGGTGCAATCCCTGTTGTCATATGTAATGTTCTTAATAAAGGATCTAAAGAAAAAACATAAAGAAGCGGACTCAGAGGACAGCCTTGTCTGACTCCTTGCTGAATCAGCACAGATCTCCCTAGCCTGCCATTTACCAAAGGCCGAGATGAGGCATGTCTGTAAATGATTTGAAGCCATTCTATAAACCCAACTGGAATACCATAATGTTTTAAAACCTGAAACAGGTAGACATGGGGAACCTCATCACAGGCCTTAGCTTGGTCAAGGGAGAGTAAATACTCAGAACCACTCGACCCATCAAAAGCTTCTCTTAGTAATTTGGTAATGTCTCCCATACCCCGGCGGGGAATGGCACAAGTCTGACCTGGTGAAATCACTTCCTGAGCTACCCAGGACAAATGTTTGCACAAAACTTTACATAGAATTTTCCAGTCGACTTTTAACAAACTAATGGGCCTCCAATTCCTAAGATCCAATCTATCCCCCTTTTTATAAAGAAAAATCAAAATACTGTCTGCCAAAGCTGCAGGAAAAGGAACTAAACCAGATAATATAGCATTATAAACTTTCACCAAATAGGGAATTAAGAGACTAACTGCTTTCTTATAGAGTTCCCCTGGTAAGCCATCCGGACCAGGAGAAGAACCAGACGGTAATCCAGCAATAACCTCCTCCACTTCTTTCTGGGAAATAGGAGAGGTCAATAGGGATTTATCCGATTCAAAAGATTAGGTATCTGTAATGTGCGTGAAACTCTTCCATCCCAACAGTAGGGAGAGTTGGAACAAAAGGAAGCTTCCACAAACTGATGAACCACTTCCTCAATACCGGTGCTAGAATTTACAGTCTGACCTGTATCAGACCTCAAGGCATCCATATATTTAGAGTCCACCCTTTGCGCACAACATTCATAAGGATTAACTCTTTGCACTTTCCCCTGAGTGCCAAACTTCTGTTCTAAAAAGAGAGAATGGGCCCTATCATACTGATACTTACACATCTCAGATTTAATTACAACAGTGTCATCCATGAGATCTTCTCCAGTCTCTACAGCTCGAGAAAGTAGCCTCTGGAGCCTGTCCCTGAACTGGAGGTAGGTTAGATATGTAGAATTTGCTGCCTGTTTTGCCAAAGAGCTACGTAAGGTTTTCAAATCTCGTTTCAAGTTTTGCCACCATAAAAGAGAATTATCATATAAAGCAAAAAAGAGAAAACCTGGACTCCAACTCATTATGAATGAGAGCCCAGGTATCTGTATCCGATAAAAGAGCCAAATTCAACCTCCAGACCAGATTCGGGCCAGGTTTATTTACAGGATACATCGATACATAGACAGTGTTGGCAGATAAGGGCCTATGGCCCACCCAGTCTGCCCATTTGAGCTTGTAAGTTCGGTTTATGTTTTCCTAGAAGTCTGTTGCCCCTTACCCCTGACCTCCAGAATTCCTTTATGTCTATCCCATACATTCTTAAATCCCGTGATTGTTTCAGCCCCCACCACTTCCTCTGGCAGGGTGTTCCACTTGTCCACCACCTGTTCTGTGAAGAAATTCTTCCTCACGCTTCCTCTGAATCGTCCTCCTCCAACTTCATCCCATGCCCTCTAGCCCTGGAACATCTTTTTCACTTAAAAATAGTGTATTCCTGCACCCTGTTCCTCCCTGTAAGATACTTGTATGTCTCTATCATATCCCCTCTCTCCCTCCTCTCCTCCAGGAAGTACATATTCAGTTCCTTCAACCTGTCCTCACAGGACTTGTGATGCAATCCATGTACCATCTTTGTTGCCCTCCTCTGAACCTTCTCTACCCTGTCTATGTCCTTACATAAGTAAGGTCTCCAGAACTGTACACTGTGCTCCAGGTGGGGCCTCACTAGTGTCTTGTATAGTGGAATTATGACTTCCCTTTTCCTGCTGGTGATGCCCCTGCCTGTGCATCACAGCATCATATTTGCTTTACCTGCTGCCTTGTCGCACTGTTTCCCTACCTTGAGATCATCAGAGATGATAACCCCAATATCCCTTTTCTGCTTGGTGCATGCTATATCCTCATCCCCCAACTGATACATTGTGCCAGGGTTTTTGTGCTCCATATGCATTATCTTGCACTTCTTTGCATTGAATTTCAACTGCCAAACCCCTGACCATTCTTCAAGTTTCTGCGGGTCCTTCTCATTCTGTCTACACCCTCTGGTGTGTCTACTCTGTTACAGAGCTTTGTGTCATCAGCGAACAGTGAAATTCTGCCTTCTAGGCCCTGCGCAATGTCACTGATGAAGATGTTGAATAGGACCGGTCCCAGCACTGATCCTTGGCACCCACTGGTCACTCTTCCCTCTGTGGAGTGACAGCCATTTACCACCACCCTCTGTGTCCTGACGCTCAGCCAGTTACCTACCCACCACACTATTGTCCTGCCCACACCCATATTCCCCAGTTTGTGTAATAGTCTTCTATGTGGCACAGTGTCAAAGGCCTTGCTGAAGTCCAGATAGGCCATGTCCACTGCCCTACCCTGATCCACCTCCCTAGTCAGCCAGTCAAAAAATTCAACGAGGTTGGTCTGACATGACCTCCCCCTGGTGAAACCGTGCTGCCTTGGGTCATGTAGCCATTGACAACCAGATGTTCCACCAGTCTCTCCTTCAGTAGTGCTTCCATGGTCTTCCCCACTACTGAGGTGAGGCTGACTGGTCTGTAGTTCCCCTGCTTCCTCTTTGTTCCCACTTTTGTATAAGGGGACTACATCTGCTGTCCTCCAGTCTTTGGGTACCTCCCCTGTTTCCAGTGATCGCTAAACAGGATAGCCAGAGGTTCAGCCACCACCTCTCTTAGGATGCACCCCAGGGTCCTTAAAGAACTATCTGGCCCCATTGCTTTATCAACTCTTATTACTTCCAGTTCCTTCAGGACCCTTTCTTGTGTAAAGGGACTTGTGTCCATTTCTGCACCATTCTCACCCCTTGTACTCCCTTCAGACCTATTACCCTCCTCTTCCTCAGTAAAAACTGAGCAGAAATACCTGTTCAATATGTCAGCTTTACTGTTGTCATCCTCCACATGCCCCCATCCTCCCCTTCAGTCTCACTATCCCTCCCTTTGCCTTTCTTTTTTCACTTATGTACCTGTAATGGTTTGTCCCTCTACCCACTGATTTTGCAATGTGTTCTTCTGTCTGAGCTTTGGATTCCTTACTGACCTCCCTGCCTCCCTTTGCTTCTCCTGGTACTTCTCCTATCCCTTCTGCCTGTCTTTTGTATTGCCTGAATGCAGTCTTTTTGGCTTTCACTTTCTTTGCTACCTCTTTGGAAAACCATAATGGTCTCCTCTTCCTTTTCCTCTTGCTAACCTGCTTAATGCATAATTTTGTTGCTCTTGTAATCCCCATTTTAAATGCTGCCTGTTCCTCAACCCTGATTCCTGCTCCATTCCCTTAATGCCTCTTTCAAGTATCTCCCCATTTTCCCAAAGTCCCCCCCAAAAATCCAGGATATGTGTTTTTGTGTGGTTTGGTTCTACTCTTTCTGTGATTTCAAACCACAATGACTGGTAGTCACTGTTCCCCAGGTGCTAACCCACTGTTACCCGATCACACTGTCCCTGTTTGTGAGCACAAGGTCCAGTATTGCCTTCTGCGAGTTGGTTCCATGACCAGTTGCTTGAGGAAGGCACCCTGAAGAGTCAGGATAAATCTGCTCCTAGTTATTTGCTGCTGCTGGGTGCTCCAGTCCACGTCTGGAATATTGAAGTCTCAACCAGTACTACCTCACCCTTGTCTGCCATCCTTTGGATGGCTAGCATCAACTCCTATCTGTTTCTTCCTCCTGGGCTGGTGGTCTATAGACCACACCTGTGCGGATGGCTGGCCCCATTTTCCTTTCCAGCTTAACCCACAGTATCTCTGCCCCATTTTGTTCCTCCTGAATCTCTGTGGCCCTTATGTCATTTTTCACATACAGTGCCACTCCTCCTCCCTTCCTACCTGCCCTGTCTCTTCTGAATATGTTGTTGCCAGGTATGACCATCTCCCAGTCGTGGTTATCATTACACCAGGATTCGGTGATGGCCACAGTGTCCAGGTCTGACTGCACCATGACAGCCTCCAGATCTTCCATCTTGTTGCTAAGGCTCCTGGCATTGGCACACATTGCTTTCCATGATTTGATCTCCCTAGACTGTTTCACTGTTCTACTCCAGCCCCTTCCTTGGTTGTCCTTTATCCCTGGTTCTCCTTGCTGTCTGGCCTTCTGCTGAATTTTGCCCCTTTTCTGCCTGTCCACCTCTTGGGTGCTAATCTCCATCTTTTGCACACTGCTTTGTAGAGATAGCCACTCCTCCGGTTCACTGGTTCCACTGCTAGCTGTGGGGGGTGAGCAAGTAGGTACCCTCCTTGCTGGCCTGCCACCCCCTTTGCTAGTTTAAATGCTTGTCAGTGTAGCATTTAAACTTATCATTGAGTGCTTGGATTCCCCTCCAGGATGGATGCAGGCCGTCAGGCTTGAACAAACCTCCATCCCTCCAGGTGGGTCCCCAGTCACCAATGAATCCAAACCTTTCCTCACAGCACCAGTTCTTCAACCATGAGACTAGGAGTGAGAGGGAGGGTCAGCGGGAGGAAGGGAAGATAGGAGAGCAGAGGCACAGGAGGTAAAGTAGAAGTTGAATTCGGTAGCAACACTAAGGTGATCAGAGATGTGAGAGCCATTTATTTTAAGGAGGGGGAGAAAAGAGAGTGACTTACCTTCCAGAATTTCGATGGATTATTAATGTTGGCCTGGAAGGTGGGGTGAAATATTCTGCCTTAGCTACCCGAGTAGCTTTAGTGCATTTGTTACAATGAGATTGGTAGATGGCATAGTCCTGGGGGAGCTTGGTAGTTTTGTGAGTCAACCAAGCTTGATCATAAGCTCTTGGGGCATGCCAGGGGTTATCCATGGTAGGTGGTTTCCTCTAACCCTGGCACAGTGGGGCATGCCTGTTCCAAATATCTAAGAATTTTTCATGAAAGTAATTGTAGGCATCATCAATAGAGTGGGAAGAGGTAATAGGTTCCCAGTAAGTGCTGGCCAATTTGTCAAGAAGGGGAGCCAAGTTCAGGGATTTGTATGAGCGAAACTGAAAGATTTTTTTGGGGGGGCCCTTGATCCTATGAATTTTGTGTACTAGATAGACCATGCAGTGGTCGCTTAGGGCGTCGGGTAGAACACCAGATTTTACAACCCTGTGGGGATGGGTAGTGAGGACCCAGTCAATTAGGGAGTGGTTTCCAGACTTAATATTCATGCGGGTTGGTTCTAGGATGAGTTAAGATTATGGGCACTGATATCACTATGTGCTTTGTTAAGGGAGGGAGATAGCCAATTGTGGTTAAAATTGCCTAGTATATATGTTTCACCTGATGGGGTAAGAGAAAGCATTGTATTAATTAAATCAGTGAAGGCAGAGGAGGAGAGACCAGAGCGACAGTAGGCGCCAACAATATAAATGGATATTAAGAAAGGAAGGGAAAATTTAAGGATGCAAAGCTTGTAGGCTTTTGGAACCGGTGTTGAGTGGATGGTGGTGAACTCTAAGGCCGATGAGACATAGATTGCCACGCCACCACCCCTGGTGGAGCAGTCTTGACGGATAATGTTACAACCAGGGACAGAGAGAGGGAGAGAGAGGAATCAGTAACTTTGGTATTTAGCCACATTTCAGAAAGGATGACTATATTGGGAGCAAGTGGTAAAATTTGGGGCTGAAGCAGATCTAATTTGGGAAGAAGACTAAGTATATTTAGATGTAAGATTTTCAGTCCATGGGGCAGGACCAGTGGATTATTTGGGGATGTATCAGCAGAAGCTGAAGCTGATACCGGAATGACTGGAGGACATGGCCCAGGTTTAGGATTGATGTCTCCTGCAGATAAAAGTAGGAGCGCAATAATCAAGAAATGAATTTTTATACCCTTGTACCAGGGTGCAGAGGTAAATAGGGATGACGTGGTAGGAGAGCAGCGGGGTGTGTGTGAAATTTAAATAGATGCAACAGGGTAAATAAGGATGGGATGGGTAGGAGGGCAGCCCTAGAACGAAAGGGGTAAGGAGACCACATTACTAGGGCTGGTGAGGGGGTCAGAGTAAGGTTAGGTAAAGGGATTAGGAGTAAGGAGGGATAGATGGGGTCAGCAGGGCTCCAGATAAGATTTTTTGGGATGAGTACTGCACTCATTTTCAAAGTGAGGTGAGTAAAACCAAATTCAGATGCGTACAAATGTCTGGACAGAGTGGAGTGAGGATCACATTTTTAAAAAGAATGACGTTTTTTTCTAGATAAGAATTGATCAGGTGCCAGCAATGCTCCTGATAATGTTGGCAGGTAGGAGTAATTTACTCACAAGTTTTAAAATATAGTGAGTAAAACAAAATTGAGATACATACAAGTGCTGTAAATCTGGAATAAAATGCTCCTTTTGAATCATCAGCTGTGTTATGAAGCACTATTCTATGGAGTGTGGAGCATTTACAAATGTTGGGTGAGTACTGGTACGCATTAAAAAACATTTCTGAAGAGTATTTCCTAAAATAAGGTGAGTAAGATAGGCTGGTACACACCTTATCCGAAGCCCTGGGGGTCAGATAACGTAGGGAAGGGGACTGGACTAAGAGTAAGTATAGGGAGGCAGAGAGCAGTGAGGATAGTAAGGGGGAGTCTTAAAAGAGATGGTGACATGATTAAATAGATTCAATAAAAGGGGACAAGTTCGAACTTCACTAAGCAGTGATAGTAGAAGCAGTTAGTAAGAGAGGTACAATACTGGTATTTGCTGACCTATTTGATATATTGTACCTCACTAAAGCGGCAGGAAATTATGCAGGGCGGTTGGCTTTCCACAATTAGGAGAAGTGGTAAGAGAAAAGATTATGCCTTAAATAGACTTATAAGGAGGAGGGGTTAAGTCTTAATCAGAATATAGGAAGGAGAGGATTTGCAGCATGATTGGACGAGCTGCAGTGCAGCGAGTAAACAGATAAAGTTTTGCTTATAAGTACCTGTATTTTTTTTTTTCTTGTATATGCTAGAGTGACACTCAGGAACCCGAGATTATAGACCCAAAGCCAGAATGGGGCTGGTGAATGCCTGCAAGTATAGCTATTGGGCGAGCTGCACTGCTAGGGAGGGTTTAAAAGCGCAGCAGGAGGATTTAAAGAATGCTGGGGGCAGGGGGGGGTGGGCGGAAGAAAAGTACAGTTGCGGTATTTAGGGAAGACACAGAAAGGAAGAGAATATAGGTTGTAGTATTCGGATTGAAGCCGTAGAGTCGGGCTGAGCATAGGAGCCAATCTGCAAGAGGGTTAGAAGGAAGGCAGCCAATCTGGTCAGCTTGAGCGGAGTGGCAGATTCAACTTCGGATTCTGCCGAGAGGCTGTACCTTAACTTGTGTCAGAGGATAGGATCAGACTGAAGAGGCGGGCGGCGGCGATCAGAAGTGTGCCGCACTGCTGGGAGCAGAGCACCTGGTCAGGGGGATAGGTCTGTGGAAAAAGGAGCAGAGGTTAGCTAGTTAAGTGATAGTTGGGGCGGGGGTAGATAAAGCTGAGAGACAGACGTGGAGCACAGAAGACAAAGGATACAAGAATTGGGGCGGGGAGGCAGAGCTGAAGATGGGCACTCTGCAGGGTGCCAGAGGTTGCAAAATTTCCTTAATAGTAGCAGGAGTTTGCGCAGGCAGGGAGAAGAAAGGAAGTTGCACAGAGGGCGACAAAGAGAGGCTGGGGGGTAGGGCTGGTCAGCGCCGAAGTTCGAGGAGAGGGGGTAGAAGAAGTGAGACAGCAGAGAGAGAGAGAGAGAGAGAGTGTGGAGAAATCGGAGTCAAATTTAGCATAGTTGCTAAATTAATGAGTACATTTCCTGTCTAAAATAAAGCATCAGAAACAGTACTGGCTTAGCGGTTTCAAGCAAAAACCAATGCAGTTACCATCAAATTAGGAGGTGTACAGTGGAAAAGAAATAAGCGAAGCACTAGCTCTTAACAGAAGACAACAATTAAATGCATCCACTAAATAAAATACAGTTGCAGTATTTAGGGAAGGCACAGAAAGGAAGAGAATACAGGCTGTAGGATTTGGATTGAAGCTGCTGAGTCAGGCTAAGCAGAGGAGCCAATCTGCGAGAGCGTTAGATAGAAGGCAGCCACTTTGGTGAGCTCGATTGGCATGCCAAACTCTACTTCAAATTCTTAAAAGCCCTTGTGAGGGTTATAAAGTAGGGGGAGACTTGTAGTGTCTGGACTATACACAGGAGGAGAGGAAGCTAATCGGCTTGTAAGACCAGAGCAGAACGTAGTTAATTAAGGGCCCTTGTCAGGGCTACTACTGAGCAGGAGGGCAAAGTAAATGAAATGCCTGTATCAGGGCAGTGAATTGGGCGCACACTTGTTAGGTCCTTTTCTGGGCTACGTGCCAGCTAGTGGGAAAATATTTAGTAGCCATTCCAGGTCACTTTATAATGGGCACATCAGTTATTAAGCCCTTTTCAGGGCACTGTACCAGCCAGGGGCACACTAGTTATTACTGACTCATATTTAGAAACAGAAATGTAAAATTTTTAAACAGAAATCAACAAGACAGGTACAAATTCTGTGGGACAGTCAAAAATGAACATTGCACCTGTCCCTTGGTCACTCATCCACAAAAAAATTATTACTAACTCTGCTGGGATGCCTAGGGAAAAGTATCTCCAACAGAGGAGGGAGGTGGTGTTGCCACTATGTCACTTGCTGGTAAGACCCCACCTAGAGTATTGTGTCCAGTTCTGGAGACTGCACCTTTGGAAGGACACAGGAGTGGAGTCTGTCTTAAATGAGGAAGAGCACCAGCACCAGAGGGCATGCAGTGAAACTGAGGGATGGGGTGGGGAGTTAAAAGGGATGTGAGGAAGTAGTACTTCACTGAAAGAGTGGTGGATACCTGGGGTACACTGCCAGCAGAAGTTGTTGAGGAGAAAACAGTAAGGGGGCTTCAAGCATGTATGGGATAGACACAATGGAATAATATGTATTTATTTACTTAAAAGTTTCACCAGGAGGACATACTGAGTAAAATTGCTCATTTTCAGATGCATCTTTGGGGGGGAGGGAAGGGCGAGAAATACAGCAACAGAGGATACAATGAATAACAATGCAATAAATACAAAGCAGAGGATACAATGATAACATAGTGCAAAAGGAATACAAAGCAGTGGATACAATGACATGAGCAGTGCATGTCAAGTGGCTAAAGCCATTGCAGAATTATAAGTGCTTACAGAACAGGTATAGCTAGGCTCCCAGTGTACGGTGTGGTAGAAATGAAACCATGCTGGTTGAGTACAAGGGGGATAACGAGTAGGAGAGTATCAAATAGGAGAAGGCGAAGGATGTTAGGAGCAGTTGCAGCCGGGGGCAGTGAAGGTTCGTAGAAAGGAGAAGATGGTGTGAAGAGAGGGGGCATTACGTATGGAGTAGGGGAGCGAGTTCCAGAGCTTGGGGAAGTGGTGGGAGAAGGATGCCTGGTTGGCGGAAGAGGTCCTGGACAGAGTGGCCAGGGTACGAGCATCACCACCACTCCTAAGAGAAAGCAAGGAGGAAGGTGGGGGGGAGAGAGGCAGGACAAGAGGTAAGAAGGGAGTGCGCTGAACCAGACTTTGCCAAGGAAGCTGGCGTAATGAGCCAGGCGACGAACATTGAGGGAAGGGAGTGCAAGAGATTGATACAAGGTGCAGCAGTGAGTAAGGGGAGGGAAGTCGAGAGTAAAGCGACAGAAAGAGTGGAAGGGGGGGTCCAATCTGGCTAGTGTGATTTTGGAGTTGGCACTATAGACCACATCACCGTAGTCAAATGTTGGAAGGGTCATTCTCGGGAGAATTTTTGGCAGGCTGGCAAATGGATGCAGTCGCAATTTCTGTATAAGGTACCCTGTTTTGGGAGCAGTTTTTTGTGAATAGTATCCAGGTGACCAGAGGGGTTGAGGTGGTTATTGAGCCAAACCCCGAGGTGCCTGAATGAGGTAGTATCTTCCAGCATGGTCCCATTTAGGGTGTGGAAAGAGGGAAGGGAGGGAAGCCTGAAGAGTCTCTGCGTTGTACCAGAGGTCATGGAGATGCTCTTCTGGCATTCAGAAATGGATGGTTGGAGCGAAGCCAGTGCTGGACATTGTTGAAATCCTGCTGAAGACTGGATGCCACCACAGGAGCAGTGGGGCCAGATGTGAACAAGACAGTGTCATCCACATACATATGAATGGATGCAGATGAGCAGACCCAGGGGAGATCAGTTAGGAAAATGGAGAATAAAATCATAGGAAATGGGCAGGGAGGAGGGAAGTTTGGCTGAGACCACTTAGAGTTTGCGGAGACAGACTAGATAGGTACCATCTGGACAGGTTGGGTGGGCCAAGCAGTCCTTTTCTGCTGACAAATTCCATGTTTCTACTTCCTTTGTTCTACATAGCATCTAGCACCATGGGTGCATCAGGCTTGGCCAACCATGTACTTACATGCCAAACTAGCCTCTTTTAGATGAAGAGATCAACCTCTTTTGTTGCTACCCAAAACAGTCTTTTAGATCAAAAGAGCTGTGCCGTCCACACCCCAACTTGTTCACCTCTGTGAGAGGCATAGGAAAATGCAGTATTCCACTTTCCCCATATTTCCCAAATATTCTTATTTATTTTACAGAGAAAAATGATAATATATATATTTTTTATAAATATGTTTTTATTAGTATTTTCAACCTTTATACACAGAACATCATCAGGTTATATTCAGTTCATTTGTGATATACATCACTACATATACAAAGGGAGAGAGTTCAGAATTACATCTTATTACATTGTAACTTCTTTGGCTTTTTTTTTTTAAATTAAGAATGAGATATACTACAGAGGTCAAATTTTCATAATCATTCATTCATAATGTTACTCATAGAAATTGTTGAACAGTCTATAATGATCGGTCCCCTATCATGTATGTTCACAGATTTTGTTTCTGTTAGTTTCTTTAAGATTGTGGACAGATTATAATATTCTCAATGCCAAACATTGAATAATTTTAATATCACATATCACCAAGTTCAGTGGTATCCACTTTTCTGAGTTGAAACCTGTGATAACTCAATGGTTCTGGATGAAATCTCCCATTTCGGGTTACAATCTATAGCTAGTGGGTGCTGAGTGTGTTGCTAGTCCTCCATCTTTCCCTTCCTATACCATGTGGGGAATCCTCTCTTTGAATAGTGTTATATCATGCCATCTATGTTCCGGAGAGTTTTTAGGCTGTTTGAACTATTTATTGGCACCTTCATATTCTTAGGGTACAAAAGTGTTATCCTTTAGCATACAATATATCTGCCATCAGGTCCATCTGGCTGTAAATTTTTCCTGCTGTTCGTTTAAGTTGTGAGTTATTCTTTCCATATTATAAATTTGACTTGTAATAACCCACCAGTTCTGAATCGTAGGGGTTTTGGTGGTTAGCCACAGTTTAGTAATTGCTTTCTTGGTTGCTATGATAAGCAGGAGGAGAAGGTACTGTATGTTTGGGGTTCTATATGCTTTAGGGAGTAAAAGGTACATAAACATCTCCATTGATAAATGAAGTTGAGGATCAGATATTTCCCGCAGTTGTACCTGAATTTGGAAGAGGAATGATTTAAGTGAAGGGCAGCCCCACGTTATATGCATGTGATCTGCTTTACTCTCACCACACTTTTGCCAGCAACTTGCGAGGTTGGTGGGAAAGTAATGTGAAGTGACCATAGGGGTTCTGAAGAATCTAGTTAGGTGTTTCCAGGCGTATTCCCGCCATTGGTGTGAACTAGTTACTTGGGTTGTATTTTCACATGCCCGACGCCAGTTCTCCAGGGTGAGCTCCTGTCCTGTTTCTTGCTCCCACTGCCTTCGAATTCTCTCAGTGAAAAAGTTTCTTTGATAATTCAATGTTTGGTAATAAAGGGAGATCAAATGGTCCTGTTTCAAATTAGTGTTAAGCTGCATTAGGGTATGAACTAAGTTTGGATAATGTTCCGGCTGCCAGAGTATCTCTGGTAGGTTCTCTATGTAGTGACGAAGTTGTAGATACCGGAAAAAGTCTGAGTGAGGCAGAGGGAACTTTCTCTGAATGTCTGCGTAGGTCCATATGCTGCCCTGTGATGATATCTGCGATATATATTTTAGTCCATGTTTTCCCCATATATGAAAACCTTTAAGCTATTTGGTGGAAAATCGGGTAGTCGTATGATGGGGCAAATAAGGGGATAGTAGAGGGTTAGTTGTTGCTTTGCTTTAATGGTGTGCCAAGTTTTAAACTGGGCGGTAAGCCAAGGGCTTTATGGAATGCTCCCCAGCTGTTTACTCATTATTTGGTATTGGGTGTGGTAATACTCCCTGTCCTTCATCAGCAGTCGTTCGATTTCCAACTAGTGTGGGCTAGCAGTCATATTTTGCCTAGCCATGACATGTGTCAAGGATGCCGCTTGAAAATATAATCGTGGGTCTGGTAATGCCAGTCCTCCCTCCCGGCAGGGAAGGGTCAAGATTTTAAAACTGACCCTGGGTTTCCGGTTGGCCCATATGAATTTGGTGGTCTGAGAGTTCCATTCTCTGAAGGTTTTTAGTGGTATATGGAGGGGTAGGTTTTGAAACCGATATAGAGCCGTTGGTAGAATGATCATTCTAATCAGTTCAATTCTCTTTGTCAAGCCGAGTGGTAAAGTTGCCCATGAGGCCAGATCTGCCTTTAATTGCAGAGTGAAAGGGATGTAATTATATTTATAACATGTGGTGTGAGAGTGGGACAACTGGACTCCCAAGTATTTTAATTTCTGCAATTTCCTTCTGCCAGGTATGGTGGCTTGAATGCGAGAAGAGGGTGTATAGTTAAAGGGTAACATCTCTGTTTTGGTTAGGTTTAATTTGTAGCCTGAAACTTGACTGAAGTTATCCAGGATTTGTTTCAATATTGGGAGAGAAGTTTCAGGGTCTTGTACATATAGTAAGATGTCATCTGCATTTAATGCAATTTGGTGTTCTGTATGTCCAATAGTAATGCATTTAATTGTTTGGGCTTCCCGTATTTGTTGGGCTAAGGGTTCTATAAACACCGCGAATAACAGTGGGGAGAGCGGGCAGCCTTGTTTGGTACCTCTTAGCAGATGGAAGTAGTTGGCACGATGACCGTCCGCCTTCAGTAAGGCGTAATCCTTACTTTTAACCCTTGACTATCAAGGGTCAATAGACACCTATAGTGTCTATAGGAAAACGTAAGTGGATTGGGTGACGTCACCAGTAAAACGTCAGGCTCCCTCTTATCTATAATAAAGAGAATTTTTAGACTTTGAGGGAAGGTTTCCATATTAAATTATGCCCTGGTCCCCCTCAGTTGAATTGGGGGTTTGCATTCTAATGTCTGCGAGTGTGAGGGTTCCACAGTTCCAGAATGAGGCGGGTAAGAGGGAACAGCCTTGTTGGGGGGATGAGCCCATACAGAAAGTGGTGCCTCCCATCCCCCGTGGTCCCACATTATTTGTTTGTGTATAGCAGAGTACTGTCCTGCCCTCAGAAAACCTCCCCCTCCGGGGGGGCCCATCTCCCATGATCAGAGAGAGAGAGAGAGAATAGAGCACCTAAAAGTCTCAGGGGACCCTCCAGTCCTAGCCCATTAAATCCTCTTCACCTATTATTCCCCTTGTACTGCTATCAGTGAAAGTTGTGTCGTCACAGAGCATCTCTGTACCTTTGATGGCGCGGCATTCATCCTGTCCTGTCATGTCATTGCCAAAAAATATGAGGTAGCTGTTTTTCCCTGGCACAAGGTACTTTGTTGTGGTAGCGTCGCAAGCAGGGCATGGGGCGATCACTTATGTGTCAAGAGGTCTGAACTCTTCCCCCTTCCTTCCTTCCCCTGTTCCTTCCAATCCCCCTAATCTGTTCGCTCCCATGTCTCCCTCCTTTCCTCTTTGTGACCACTTCTTTTACCTTGTGCAGTCAGGGAGGCATAATGGGTCCAGCACAATCTCCTGACAACAATGCCCCCGACCCCCCATTATAATTTTCCGATTCTCACCTTCCCGCTGATACAGTTTTCCTGGTGAAGATTCTCCGGGCAGAATACCGAAATCGGACACTACCTGAAATGTTTTGTATTAACTGCAGGCAGACAAATTAGTGCAGTGCAGTTGCAGACCAAGTGCTTCCTCTCGGTAGGTTGCAATAGTGATGTGAGTCTGGTCTTCGGGTCCTCAAGAAGACCTTCAATAAAATGTCTCCAGCCAAATAAGGGAGAGGGCAATGGCAGGATTTCAGTCAAAAGAGAGGGGCACGTTACAGTTTCATAGTGTGCGATCGTTAAAATTCACTACTCCAGTTCTCCACTAGAGGGTACCTACGCAGTGTATTTAGAGAGGCTGTCTGAACTGCACTATTTGCCTTATTTTATGTCTAGACTGTGTCAGCATCTTAACTGAATTCAGGGTTTTTCTTATTCAGTTTATCCAGGAGACTTAAGCTTACTGCAGTGGCACTTATAAACCGACAGCCAAAAAAGACACAGACAGGCAACATCACCCGTTGTCTGAATACGCAATGTCGGGGCATTACCTGTCAGCAACCCCCCTAGCCACCAGCCCGCGACGCCAGCAGACACATGTTCATCGGTCTGAAGTCGGGAAGTTGGCACTCGAGAGATCACACTGATCCCTGCATAATGATCACCCCCAGCACTGCAGCCTACCACAATCTGTATGCCTATCCCACTGCTTAATATCCTAGTAGAGATAACACCCCCCCCATGTACCATTGGCTAATCCTCAACTTTCTAATCTATAATAACAAGTTAAAGCAGTAGTACTTATCCTCAAATCCCTTATATGTCCATTAGGTAGAATAGTGTATACAACATAAAGTCCATCATATTTGTACTTGATGTGCTTCAGCCTTCTGCCACACGAGTGACCCCTTCAGATCCTGCCTTGTGGTTTTTCCTAGCCTGTAGTACGTCCACTGTCTTCCAGAAAGTCTCAGCTCCTTGCAGCGCCTTGAATTCTTTTGGTTGTTACGCCCAGACTCTCTGCGAGAGTTTGGAGGCAGTTAACGAGCCAGAACTGGGGCGCTGCTGCAAAACAGTGATGCCTCTGGATTTCATTTCAGCAGCTGCTGCTGCAGCATCGTTGAAGGTGAGTGAACCCTCTGGAAAGATCACCATCTTGGTGGGATAAGGGGTTCGGAAACGAATGCCTGCATCTCTAAGGGCTTTCATTACTGGGGCATATGCTCTCCTCTGGGCCATAATCTCAGACGCGTAATCGTTGTCAAGGTATAACCTCTGGCCATTTAGAAGTACTTTGCCTGCTTTCCATGCTGTGTGGAGCACCGTTCCTTTTTTCCTGATGTCTGAGGAATTTGGCTAAGATTGTGTGAGGGCGAGCTCCCTATGCTGACATAGGGCCCAGTGTGCGGTTCGCATGCTCCATTTCAAGTGTAATGTCTGGCAAATGGAGCAGCTCCTGAAGTGTTTTCTGCACAAATGGAATCATTTCTGTTCCCTCGGCCCCCTCGGGTATACCTGATATTCTGATGTTGTTTCTATGGTTCCGACTTTCAGCATCTGCAGCTCGTTCTTGCAGTGTTTGGAGGTTGCTATGAAGTTGTACGATGGCCCACTTAGTTTCGTCCACCCGCTTATCGATGTCCGTTGCCTGAATTTCGCTGGCCTCCTGTCTCTTTTCAAGTTTGCTTATATCGGTGCGCAGGGCTGTAACTGTTGATCACATCTCCTTGCGAAAGTCCCAGAGTTCGATTAATACTTGTGTCATTTGTCGCTGAAGTATGGTGTAGGGGATTTGATCGCTGGGTGCAGTACTGTCTCGGGAGGCTGAAGAGGCCCGCGATCCTTTACTCTCCGAGTCATCCCCTAGTGATCTCTCTCCATCTCGGCACTCCAGAAGTCTAATTTTTGCATCCCCTCTTTTTTTTAGGCATTTTCCTCTCCTGTTATACACTCAATTCGATATTTTCAAAAATAGTAGGCTGTTTTTAGGAGATATATTAACAGGGTTTAGCTGGAGGCTGGCGTCTTAGGCTGCAGGCTATTCCATGACGTCACCGGAAGTCAGTGATAATAAAATTAAAAGAAAAATGTTTTGAGTGTTACAGTGAGGAATAATAAAATGGCAAAGAAATGTTGCTCAGTAATTGCAGTTATATTTTATACCAGTTCCTGGGTGTGATTTGGGCTTTGGTGCCTCAACGCAGTATGGAGCTGCCCAGCTACAGTTTGGCTACCATAACATTGGGTATGATATGGTAGGATAAAGGCCCACCTCATGTGGATTGAAGCACAAGGCGAAGCTCAGTGCTTTCACCACCTAAGGACCATTACCTCACTATAACCTCCGAGTGCCTTATTGCGATTTTGAAATGGGTCCTTTTTAGCAAATTGGACGCATTTTTTTAAACATATTTTTGTTGAGCTACTTTCAGCTGGGCTTTTGTGCTGAGATAACAGCCCAACTGAAAATACCCCTTGGCCAGTCAGCAGCCAGCATTCTTTCTACCCATTTCATAATTTATGCTATAAAATGTACAAACGTCACAGCCATGATCTTACAGCATATCATAGAAACATAGAACTTAGACATTGTTGGCAGAAAAGGACCTTGTGGCCCACCTATTCTGTCCTAAAAATCTCCTATGTGCTATGTTACCTCAGGCCCTACTTGATCTCCGGTCTTCCTCAACCCCCAAACCCTGCTATTAAGGTTCCCTTGTGTCTGTCCCATGCATGCTTGAATCCTGATACCATTTTGGTATGCACCACCTCTGCTGGGAGTGTGTTCCAGACGTCCACCACTCTTTCCGTGAAGAAGTACTTCCTCGTATTCCCTCTGAGCTTCCCCACTTCCAGCTTCAATTCATGATCCCTTGTCCTTGCACATCTCTTATGTAAAATGCTACCTTCCTGCACCTTATTAACACCCTTGAGGTACTTGACTGACTGTTTCTGTCATGTCGTCCCTTTCCCATCTGTCCTCTAGAGAGTACATATTTAATTCTTTGAGTCTTTCCTCGTAGAACTTCTGATGCAGGCCATGCACCATTTTGGTTGTCCTCCTCTGTACTGCCTCCACCTGTCCAATGTCCTTTCTGAAATGGAGGTCTCCAGAACGGGACACAGTACTCCAGGTGAGGCCTTCCTCATTAATGTTCTATACAGGGTTAACACCACCTCCCTCTTTTTGCAGGTATCCCCCTCCCTATGCACCTCAGCATCCTACTAACTTTCCCACTGCTTTCTCACACTGGTTTGCTACCTTCAGGTCATCAAATACGATGACCCTCAGGTCTCTTTCCTGCTTTGTTGTTACCACCTCCCCCCGCTCCCCAATTGGTATGTTGCCCCTAGGTTCCTGTGCCCCATGTACATAATTTTGCACTTTTTGGCATTGAAGCCTAGTTGCCATACGCTTGACCATTCTTCCAGCTTTTTGAGATCCTCTCTCATGTTTTCCACCACCCTGGTGAGTCCACTCTTTTGCAGATTTTTGTGTAATCCATGAACAGGCATACGTTCCCTGCCAGTCCCTCTGCAGTGTCGCTAATGAAGACATTGAAGAGGATCTGTCCCAGAGCTGACCTCGTGGCACCCTGCTTGTCACTGTGCCTTCCTCCGAGTGAAACCTGTTTACCACCACCCTCTGGCTTCTGTTACTCAGCCAACATTGTACCCATTTAACCACCTTAGGATGCACCCCCAGTCTGCTCAGCTTGTTTACCGGTCGCTTGTGTGAGACAGTATTGAAGGCCTTACTGAAATCCAAGTAGGTCACATCCACCTCCAGTCCCTGATCCACTTCCCAGGCCACCCAGTCGAAGAACTCAATCAGGTTTGTCTGACAAGATCTCTCCCATATGAACCCATGCTGCCTCGGGTCCTGCAGTCCATTAAACGCAAGGTATTCCACAATCCTTTCTTTTAGTAGTGTTTCCATAACTTTGCCCACCACTGAAGTCAAGCTTATAGGTCTATAGTTTCCTGTCTTCTCTGTATTCCCACTCTTGTGAAGCGGGACCACATCCACGCTCCTCCAGTCTCCTGGGACTACCCTGTGTCCAAGGATAGGTTGAACAAAGCTGTCAGCGGTGCAGCGAGCTCCCTCTTTAGATCCCTCAGTATCCTGGGGTGAACCCCGTCTGGCCCCATTGCCTTACCAACCATCAGTTGCTCTAGTTCCTTGAGGACTGTCTCCTCCATAAAAGGACTAGTGTCCACCTCCTTTATATTTCTGCCCCTTACTCCTATATGTGGTCTGTCACCTCCCTCCTCCTTTGTAAATACTGAACAGAAGTATTTGTTCAGTATGTCTGCTTTCTTCTGGTCCTCTTCCACACTCTCCCCTCCTTTTAGCCTTACTATCCCTGCCTTGTTTTTCCTTTTTTGCTTATATATCAAAGAATGTCTTGTTCCCCTTTCTAACCGTTTTGGCAGTGTTCTCCTCTGTGCCGTGGCGCTCTTTACTGCTTTCGCTGCTTCCCTCTGTTTCTCCTGATAAGCCTCCCTGTCCTCCTCCTTCTGTGTTGTCTTGTACCTTCTGAATGCTAGCTTCTTTGTCTTCATTTTCCAAGCTACTTCCCTGGAGAACCGTAGAAGCTTCTTTTTTCGCCTGCTCTTTGTAATCTGCCTGACACAGAGCTTTACTTTTTCTATGGTCTTCTTTATTACTGCCCAGTTCTTCTCCACCCCTTCCATTTTCCCTATCCTTGCCAGTGCTTCCATAAGGCACTGTCCCATTTTCCTGAAATCAGCCCTCCTGAAATCCAGGACCCTCATTTTGGTGGTGTTTGATTCTGGCTCGGTTAGTATATCAAACCATGCCGTACAGTAATCGTGCGTCCCAAGGTTACTCCCCACTTTGACGTCCATGACATTCTCCCCATTTGACAGTACCACGTCCAGAATTGCCCCCCCTTCTCCCGAGTGGTCTCCAGCTAGTCGCCTCAGGAACACCCCCTGCAGAGAGTCTAGGATTGTCCTACTTCTACCTGTAGCTGCTGCTGGGATGCTCCAATCCACATCAGGCATATTGAAATCACCTGTCAGCAAAAATTCCCCCTTATTTGCCATCACTTGGATTTCCTCCATCATCTCCTTATCTACTTCCTCCCTCCGAGCTGGGGTCTGTAGGTCACCTCTGTTCGTGTAGCGGCCCCTTTCCTTGTTGTTTTTTTTTTTCTTTAATACAGGTTATTTTCCCTCCTGGGAATTTGGCAGGGGGCTCCAGTCGTTCCCTCGGAGGGAGCTTGGTCTCTGTTCCCACCTTTCCCTCATCCAACTGACCCAGTGATTCCCAACGGGTTGCCCCCCCCCCCGCCGTGACAGGGCTGAGGTGAAGGGTGCCGGCTTACCCCCCACCCCAGAGACCAACATCCAAATTCCGGGTGTCGGGATGAGGCGTTGGTGGGTCATCCCGGACCTGCCAGCTCCATTTTCCTCCTTGGTGTTTCTCCTCCCCTCCCCATCGGCGTACGTTGACAATGTGCCTCCCAACCTGTGTTCCCCTCCAGCCATTGGTAGAGGGCATTCAGCAGCGGGACAGCAATCCCACCCTCCCTGAGAGACAAGGCAGTCCTCTGGATGCTCAGTCCTCTCTCCCGCTGACCCTTGGCGGCCCAGGCTCATTCTTGAACCTGAATTGCCGGCATGGCACAGCACGGGATGTAGCGTCCAGCGCCTCAACCTCCAGTGCCACTGAGCTGGTTCCCCTTTCCTTGTTTCTAGGGTAACCCATAGTACCTCTGCTTCTCCCCATTTCCCTTGTATTTCCATGGCTTTTATGCTCTCCCTCACACAAAGAGCCACCCCTCCTCCCTTTTTACCTACCCTGTCCCCTCTGAATAGTGCATACCCAGGTATGGCAGCATCCCAGTCATGGTTAGCATCTTACTGGGTCTCTGCTACTGTGACTATGTCCAGGTCTGCTGCCGCCATGGTAGCCTCTAGGTCAACAACTTTGTTGCCCAGACTTCGAGTATTTGTACACATGGCTCTCCAGAGTTTGCTGCCACCTCTCCTCTTCCTGCTCATTTGCCCCCATTTTCTTTCCCCTCTCACCTTCCCTCTTCTCCCTAGATTCTTACTTTTATTTAGTCTTTTTGGGATTCCCACTGTCGAGCCTGTCTGCGTGTGGGGGTGGACAGTCTGTGTCTTTCTGCCTTAGCCTGCCCCCTGGCTAATTTAAATGCTTCCCAAAGTAGCATTTAAACTGTTTACTGAGGATCACAGTACCCCTCCTGGATGGATGTAGGCTGACACCTCTGTACAGACCTCTGTCCCTTGAGGTGGCGCCCCTGTCCCCATTGAATTTGAATCCCTCTTCTTCGCTCCATTTCTTCAACCATGTGTTGAAGTTCCTGGTGCGAAGACTCTTGTCATCCAAGTAGCACTTCCGAGAATGACACAGATTTTATTACTTGCTCAGACCCCTCACCAGTCTCCTGAACTCCTCCTGCACTGCTTCTGGCTCCTCCATAGTCAGGTCATTTGTCCCCAAATGGACAATGACATCCAGCTCTCCCTCCCTACTTCCCCAATGATCCCTATGATCCTCCTTCCATCCCATCTAGTTGTGGCACCTGGAAGGCACCTTACCTCCCTCTCCTCCTTCCTCCTTGTCCCTAACTGAATCCCCCTCATGATTGAGTCCCGCACCAGGATTTGCTTCCTCCTCCTCCTCTGCTCCCTCCCTTTGGGTGTCCCAACATATGGATGATCTCCACATCTGTCCCTGCCAGTACCTCTGGTGCTTCTGTGGGACAATCCCACCCTGCCAGTATGGCACAGGAGTTCTGTAGTGGTATGGGATGTGCCTACACTCCATCACCCTGACCCTCCCTGAGTCCACCGCTGTCCAGTCGCTCCTCCTTCTTGGCATCCTTTGAGGCAGCAGAGGTGGACTAGGTGGTCTTAGAATGGGGTGGAGGTCCTCCTAACCTAAGTCACCTCGTTTTTTTTTTTTGTTTGTTTGTTTGTTTTTATTTATACTTTATTCCTTTTTTTTTTTGTAAAAATATTACAAAATACAGACATATAATGTAAGGAACATCAGTCGATTTACATAGTAATTAGAACATAAATTCCATACAGATACAGTTTAGCAGTATCCCTTACTTAAAACACAATTGGAGAGGTCATCTATAATTTCAACTTCACATTGCAATAGCATTTTATACAAAATATTGCCGTGGAACTGTAGCCCGAGCACATGGCAAATATGCAAACAACGGTAGTCCAATAATGTAATACTATAGTCCAGTGCCCAAACAGGCATTCGATGCCATGTTTAGAACCACATGTGCTACATATTCATAATGTAGAACGGCAGTCGCAACGAAATACTTCAGCTGCGTAGGAGGGAACAACATTACTTAAATATAGACAGGCACAGTTATAAAATTGATTCCCCTGTATTACTGGAGAAGGAACCATTAAGTGAGAATGCTTCAATATATAACGATTGTAAGGAGTACTCACTCCTCCAGTATTTATGCTAGTAGTTGTCAAACTTATAACACTATATTTAATAACCAAAAACTTGAGAATGAGACACCCCTCAGGGAGGGGAACAACACAGATTAGTGGGCAGTCTTTTTTTTTTTTTTTAAACTTTGTTTATCTCCAACCCTGGAGAACTCCTTCTAGCGACCTCGGGAGCTCCCAGCCTCTACCTCCTGCCGTGACCACTCGTCTCCCCCCTCGTGCCACCAAGCACCACCTCCGGGTTTGAACCCTCCGGAGGTAGTGCCGCCCTATCCACCCAGGGCGCTCTGTCTTATAGGGCAAAGTGCCCAGCACACACGAGTCTGGCAGGAGAGGAGATGGCCCAGAGTTGGGAGTGTGGGCTGTAGAAGGTCGAGGCGCCTTCATCTATCCCCAGGATTGGGGTATTTCTTTTCCCATTCCCCCCACCGAGCTGACCAGCGAGGCAACGTAGGCCGCAGCACCGCCCACCCCTGGCACACGCCAAGACTGCTCAGTCGGGCGAACCTCCAGCCGCCAGAGGTCGCTCCATGGCCAGCGTCTCCCACCCTCCCAGGAAGAGAAGCAGTCCTCTGAACGCGACCTCCCAGCCACTCCTGGCTCATTCCTGAACCCGGTCGCCGCGTATGCCGAGGTGTGGCGTTCGTGCCGCCTCAACCTCAGTGCCACCGGGTCGGCTAGTGGCAGACTTAATAAGTAATATGCTAGCCATCAGTTCTTCATGTAGTATTTTCCATTTCCTCGGCTGCATGGGAGTTTGTGTCCTTGGTTGCCTGAGCCAGCTTTGCGGCCCATTTGCCTGCATCCACTGGATCTGTAAATATATATATTTTGCTCTCATTAACAATCCGCAGCTTTGCGGGGAACTGGATGGTATGGGGTATGTTATAGTTCCTCAGAATAGCTCTTACCCAATCAGGTTTCTTCCATCTCAGCCTGGTTGCATATGAAAGATCTGGGAATATATGCACTGTCGTACCTTCCACGCGGAGTGGCCTATATCTCCTTGCCAGATTCAGCATGATGTCTCGAGTACACATACTATCGAGAATCGCCATCAGAACTCATGGGAGCTCAACTGGCGGCTTGCCCCTATGTGGACTCCGGTAAGCTTTGACCACTGAAAATCCAGATTTGCCAGATGCGATCTAAATTGATCCTGGAGCCAATCCTTGACAAATAACTTAGCTGAGTCCCCCTCAATCCCTCAGGCAGGCCTGTCAGCCTCAGATTTTGGCTCGGACTTGATTTTCAAGAATCTCCAGATGAGTATCAGAATGCTGCCACTCTCTAGAATGCAGCGTCATGGCACTTTTACACACTTCTAAGCGCCGCTTCATCTCTTCCATCTCCCCTTGCATCTGATCTACGGTGTTCTCCACTGTAGTTATGCGGCCAATTAGTAAGCCAAGTTTCTGACTTACAGAAGTGGAAGATGCCAGGAGTTTTCATTTTTACCCCTAATGACTGAAGGATTTTCTCTGAGGTTTCTCCCTCTGCTGTGCCACTAAGTGTAGACTTGGTGTTGGGGCCTGCCACAAGGGCTTTTCCCATCTCTCTTCGGCTATCACTGGGTGGCAAATTTTTATTTGATTTGCCCATTTCTTTCCTTGTAGCGTTAGCTCCACAGGTAGGTAGCTCTTCCCAAGTATACTTCCAAAAATGAATTAAAATGTTAAGTTTGACAATATTTACCAGCAGAGCCGAGTACCATGGGACTTTCAAGCCCCGCCCCCAAAAGACACCTCAGTCTTGAGTCTGGCAGCCTCCTCCTGCAGTCTAGAGAGCTGCATGCAGATGAGGCAGCACCTCAAAGTCCAAAGGTCTGCTTGAAGACTGCTGCCCGCAGCCACTGCAGTGAACCACTCCCATCATAGCTACTACCTTTCCTAGTTCTTTTTTTTTGTTAATATATTCTTTATTCAGATTTTTAAACAATTGGGGGTACAGGCATAATGTCACAGTTCCTTTGAGTAGATCATACAGAAAAGTATAAAGGAGATATATAGATTATATTTCTTTCTATAGCAGCAAGTTTCTGAAATTAGATAGCATGGCAGTCCTTCATTTAGAGTTCCAGGTTCAGTTGATAATAAGCATACATATTATTTCAACAGAAGAAGTTCCTTATTGTCCGACACAAAAATTATTTTCCTCTAGGGTTACACATAGAGATTTTATGATCTGCTGTTTTCCCTTTTCCCAGGTGTCCCACTCCTTCATTCCCATGCGTTATTCCCTGGTCATCCTCTCTTAACAGTTTATCTCATTCAAAATAATAAGGTTTAATTTCCTAATTTATTTAAAATGCTGTTCATGGAATAAATGATGGGTCTTTCAGACTTAGAGAACCCATCTGGACCATTTCATAGTACACAGGTCTGACTTGTCATTTAGATGATATGAATTTTTTTCCGATCTGTATATGTTAGTCATTATCTCCTTTCACTCCACCCTGGTAGGGACCTTAGGGGTTAACCAGCATCGTGTTGGGGCTTTTTTAGCTGCTAGTAGGGCAATTCCCAGCAAGTATGTCAGATTTGAGTCATCCATGCCTTGTGGGAAATTATGTAGGATGAATAAATCTATGGTCAGATTAATTGGCATGTTACAAAGTTCCATCAATTCACTTTGTAAGGAATTCTTAAAGGGTTATAATTTGGGACATTGCCAGAATATATGGGCATGATGTGCCAAAGATTCTCCACACTGTCGCCAGCATTTCCCAAGACCTCCGGGTGTAAAATGTGCTGTTATAATTGGTGTTCGAAAATATCTAATCAGAATCTGCCATGCAAAAAGTCTCCAACTATGTGAGTAAGTGAGCCTAGACAGTGATAGGCAGCATCTATCCCACTGTTGTGGGGAGAGGTTCAGTCCGCATTCTTGACTCCATTTTGTGTTTATCTCGGTGGTATCTAGGCCTCGGATCTCGACCAATGCTGCGTATATGGCTGAGATTGTATGTGGTATCCCTCCAGCGACAATCCCTTGCTGCATGAGTACCACCAAGGAAGGGGTAGCCTCATTGCAGCGTTTCTCTTTTGGAATTGAGTAGTAAAAATGTTGTATTTGTAGAAACCAGAAGAAATCCTGATTTCTCAGCCCATATGACCTACACATATCTGGAAAGGTCTGCATTCTCCAGCAATGAGTAAGTGTGCAATATTAAAAAGCCCTACCATTTCCCAGGTAGCAAACGTGTGGTCTAGTTTGGCCAGGAAAAAACCCTCAAGCATGGCTATCTGGGTCAGTCTCCATAGATGTGGGACGAGGGTAAAATGTCTTTTAATTGCCTTCCAGGTTTTCAATTGGTTGGAGATCCATGGATTTTTGGGTTATTGTTGCAGGAGAGGGAAGGGGGAACAGTACATAGCTGTATCAGTTAGGCTCCGAGTGGAAATAAGGCCCTCTTTAATTGCATTCCAATGTGTAATGTGTGTCCATGATCAGTCGTTTCAACATAAGCGTTATATGTGTTGCCCATTGGTAGTAATTAAGGTCAGGGAGGGCCAGTCCTCCTAGTTTCTTGGGAAGGATCAAGGTGGGAAATTTTATTCTAGGGCGTTTCCCTGCCCAAACAAATCTACTAATTAATTTATTCCAGCAACGGAACGTCTTGGCTGGGATATATATGGGGATATTTTGAAATATATATAGGGCTCTGGGAAGAATTGCCATCCTAACGACCTCTATTCTCTGAGAGAGGTTTAGCGGGAGTACTTTCCATCCTTCTAGGTCTGATTGGAGTTGGGTATAAAACTGGGTATAGTTAATCCTCTCTATATGCCTCGCCTTATGTGTAAGGTAGACACCTAAATATTTTAGTTTGGTTAAGTCCCAGCGAAAGGGATAAGCCTGTATAAAGGTTATTGGAGGGGAAAAATTAAAAGTTTAATGCCTCAGTTTTAGTGGTACTCAATTTGTATCCTGAGCAAGCTCCAAATTGTTCCAATATTCTAAAAACAGTTTGGGTCGATTGTTCCGGGTTGGAAAGAAAAAGCAACACATCGTCCGCATATAGGGCTACTCTATGCTCTGACCCTCCCGCATGTATCCCTTCTATTTGGGAAGAACTCCTGATGGCTTGGGCCACTGGCTCAATGAAGAGAGCGAATAAGCTTGGTGACATAGGGCAGCCCTGCCTTGTACCCCTAAAAAGGGGAAAGTACGAAGAATGGTGTCCTGAGACCTTTACACAGGCATAAGGGTGGGAATACACATTTTTAATTAGGGAGATAAATGCTACAGGGAACCCCATCTTCACCATGGCGGAATACAGAAAGGGCCATGAAACCCTATCGAAAGCCTTCTCGGCATCAAGGCTGAGAAGGATTGAGGAGGTTGGTTGTGATTGCATATCATGCACCAGGTGCAGTGCTCTTCTTATATTGTCCGTAGTGGACTGGTCACTTACAAATCCAGTTTGGTCTATATTAATTATGCCTGGTAGTACTGCATCCAATCGTTTGGCCATAATAGACATGAAAAGTTTATAGTCCATATTTAAGACTGAAATTGGGCAGTAAGAAGAGCACTGCTGGGGGTCTTTGCCAGGTTTAGGGATCAGGGACATTACCGCATATGACCAACTGGGTGGGGGGTCTATCTGTCCTTGGAGAATTCCATTGTAGGCCTGGAAAAGAAGTGGGACAACCTGCAGTCTAAATTTTTTATAGAATTCAGCCCCATACCCATCTGGGCCTGGAGCCTTCATGGTTTTTGATCTAGAGATGGATAACATTATTTCAGTGTTAGAAATTGGGGAAACCAGGGCCTCCTGCTGGTCATTAGATAGTTGCGGGAGGTTCAGGGGTACAAGGAATACATTGATGTCCCCAGGATCTGAGGGGTGATCCGGAAAATATAATTTTTTATAATCACAAAAAGCCTGGGAAATTTGGTTGGTTTGCAAGTATCGGGATCCAGTGTTTGGGTCCTTAACTATGGCTATAGTAGTAAGGCGCTTCTGTTTGCATAGGCTATACGCCAGCAGGCATGTGGCTCTGGGGCCTGTTTCCCCATATCTTTGCCTGAGAAAAGTTAATTCGATCGCGGTGTTTTGAGTTATTAAGGCATCTAACTCCTGTCTAGTCCTTTTCAGCTGTGGCAGTATTGAGTTGTCCCCCTGCTGATGTACCAGTTGAAGAAAGCTGAGTACCTGCTCTAAGTGGGTTTGTTTTTCGTTACATTGTTTTTTCAACGTTGCCATGTACTTGATTAGGTGGCCACGGAGTACCGTTTTCACGGTATCCCATAACATTGAAGGGGAAATCTCGGGCTCAGAGTTATCCTGAAGGATCTCTTGAATTTTTTGTTCTATAAACTCCCTAAAGTGGGAGTCTCTGAGGTAAAATGGATTGAACCTCCAAATCATATTCCTCTTCTCCATACCCAGTTCCCATTTTGTAATCACCAGGGCATGATCTGAGCCCACTATATCTCCCATGGTAGCTTCAACTATGATCTCTAGATTTTCTTTTGGTGTATAACAATGATCCAGTCTAGAATAGGATCCATGTACCGTGGAATAAAAAGAGTGGAGGGTGCGCCATACGTCAATCCAGCCCATCTCTTGCACAGATCGTCTGAAAAATTTATATGGAGCTGGTTGTTTACCTTTTGCTCCTTTAGTGGTGTCTAGGTATAGATTTAAGGGGATAGTAAAGTCACTGGCCAGAATAAGGGTGCCTTTAGTTAGTTGGACCACTTTGTTTAATAAGTGTCTAATTGTTTGCAGGGTGGATCCCGGTGGAAAATAGGCGTTGGCCAGGGTAATTACTTTGTCTTGTAGAAGACCTTGAACTATTACCAAACATCTTTCTGAGTCTGCCCATTTATGGGTAGGTTGAAAGGGAGTATGGGCAGAAATTAGTATGGCGACCCTTCTTTTCCACCCTTTTGCATAGGCAGAGGAAAACACCTGTGTATACCCTCTCCTAGCTAGTTTCCTGTGCTCACATGCATTCATATGTGTCTCCTGCATATATACTATTCCAGCTTGTGTCTTCTTGAACATAGAAATCATTCTAGCCCTCTTTATCGGACTGCCTAGTCCGTTGACATTCAAAGAAAAAATCTGGAGAGGTATTTTGGTCATCAGACAAGATAATTCGTTAACATAAATAAAACAGGCCTTTCCTGGCCTTCAATTCTTTTAAAATACTGTCTGAACTCCTTCTCCCTTGTGTGAAATGTGACTGCCTGTATATAAGATAGTGAGGAACAATTCCCTCTAACTGGGTATAATCAACTTTTAACATTAATCGAAACATTTTACTATTGCAGTCCATTGCTAACAGGGCAAGGACTACCAAACTTCTGTGGGCTTCCGTGGAGCTGGTGGCAACCAAGCCGTCAGTTCCCAAAGGTGCCGCAGTGTGGCAGTGTCTATCCTTTGATAGACTACGTATCAAACGTTATCGTTTGGGTAGGGGTAGTAAGGGGTAGGTGGTCATGGCCCTTACTCCACCAAGGCCATGTATAAAAGTAGTCAGACCTCTTTATTATCCTCAGCAATATGAGGCAGTTAAGATGGGTATGAGTTGACTAAGAGTATCCTTGATAGCTAAATGTTTCATCAGTCCCATTTCCACTGCCCCAAAAAGGGGAATGCCCCCATCTAGGCATTTATCCTGCCGAGTCAGCCGGTAGTGGGGTCCTGCCCATGGTATGGTGTTAAGTTAAAACTTGCTTCTACGTAATTAATAATAATAACACCACCAAAGGGGTTCACCCAGATAGTATCTTAATAGCATCTTCAGTTCTGCCTTGTTATCCAAAAAGCATAGTGTGACCACACTCCGATGTAGCCTCACTTAGTGTTATTGGGAGGCGGGAAGGGGGAGAGAAGCTCCGCAGAAACACATGAGTGGATCTGGTCTAGTAAACTGGGGGAGGGCAAGGGTCAGCCAGAGGAAGTCTACCCATCAATTTTGGCATTCCATCAACCCAAAGGAATATCAAAAGGTTATGAAAAAACAAGATACATATCATAACAGTCATTTAGCCACTGATTCCGTGGGTTGAGTATCCTCCGTTTGTGATCTGGCCTTTTTCATGCCCGCGATGATCTGTTGGATTGCAAAGGATCCCTCTCTGCATCGTTGCTCCCTCTGGGGGATTCTGTTCCAGGCTGTCTGCACCAGTTTTGCTGCTAATGAAGCAGCAGGCTGTTTCTGTTCCAGAGTTACCTCTAAGCCATTTTTAGAGAGGTCTGAAGGTGCCTCCTCTGCCGTTTCGTATGATTTGGAGCCATCCTCAAAAAGAACCACCAGTCTCGAGGGTTAGGGTGTTCTGAATTTGATTTTCGCTTCCTTCATCCTTTTTAGAATCGGTGCGTAGGCCCTGCATCTTGCTGTAGTTGCAATGGGATAATCTTTGTCGACGTAAATCCTATGTCCTGAAAAAGTCAGATATCCTTGTTGCCATGACTTGTGTAGCACTAGTTCCTTCTCCTGATAGCGCAAGAATCTCACCAGAATTGCTCGAGGCCTGTTGTTAGATTGTGGACCTAACATGCGATGCACTCTATCCATCTCGAGTGTGCATGACTCTGGTAGGTCTAACTTTGATTTAAAGAATTGTTGTATGAAGACGATCGGGTCTTTACTTTCAGCGCCCTCAGGGAATCCGTTGATCCGTAGGTTATTTCGCCTGTTTCTGGCCTCGGCATCTTCAGCCCGGTCGTGTAGGTCTTTAATAGTTTGGTGAATTTGAACGATGGCTCGTTCGGTTGTATCTACTCGGGAGTCGGTGACCGTGACCTGCTCCTCCACACTTTTGAGTCGTTTTTCAATTTTCCCCAAATCAGTCCTAAGTGCTATTAAGGTAGAGCGTGTTTCCTTTCTAAAATCTCTCAATTCTTGCAATATAATATCCATTTGTCTGGATGACTGAGTTATTTTCAATCCGTCTTCTCTTAATTGTTTGCTTCTTTCTGAGAATTGTGAGCTATCGCTGTCGGAGCCGCCTCCGTCCATTTCTACTCCCTGTATTTGCAGTTGCGCTTTCTGAAGGTCAGGTTTTT
This sequence comes from Neoceratodus forsteri, assembly GCA_016271365.2. Taxonomy (NCBI): domain Eukaryota; kingdom Metazoa; phylum Chordata; order Ceratodontiformes; family Ceratodontidae; genus Neoceratodus; species Neoceratodus forsteri. The sequence goes on along the minus strand of CM057455.1, from coordinate 1,317,423,732 downwards.
ACCCCTAGGCATTCCAAAGTTATTCTGCTGTTAACCGAGTAGAAGTGAGGTCTATAATTGTTTATTGGCGTGTTTTAGGCCTTGGTGGAGACGGAGCTGGAGTTCCAGGCTGCTTCTTAGGGCATGACATCACCGGAAGTCCACCTTTCCTAGTTCTAACCATTTTACTACACCCAGATACAGTAATTACCTTATAGTCCCACTTTCTGTTACCGTTTTTCTTCTCTTCCCCTGGTAAATTCCCAGATGCACTATTTCCCTCTCAGTTTTAGAATATCAATCCTTATATCCTATACAGTCACCCTTAAAGAGTTGGTGACACATTCAGGAGAACTGTAACAAAACATAATATTTAGGCACTATTAAGCTTGTATTTCCCATCAGCTCTTTATTCCTCCTCTCCGTTGTTTAGTAGTGAGGTCATCAGCCTGAAAACTGGATCTTTGCTCCTGGACATTTCATCTATTCCTGCTGCTCCCTTCCTACCTGAAGTCATAGAGCACTGCTTATGACCTCACAGTTACTCCTGTGGCAACAGATTGTGATGTCACAACAGAGGATTATGACTTGAAGTAGGGAGTAAGCTGTAGAAGCAGATGAACTGAAAATGAACTGTAAGGGACAGCAATCATATATTTGTACACATTTCTTTAGTAATAAATTATGGGAAGGAGATATAAATAAAATATAAATGGAATGCAAGCAGAATTGTACCTAATTATTATGTTTTTTAAAGTTTTCTTTAAGGTGTCAGTAGCTCTTTAATCAGTTAACATTTTATACACTATTTACCCCCAACTTCGAGTTACAGGCCTAAGATGTAATATTACTCTGTCCAAAATATTTTCTCTCTCTTTCTCCCCCTTCTTCTCCTCTCTGTTTATACCTCACAACCTTAGGATACTAATCCCAAGAAGTAATTTTAAACCCTTCCCCTCCACAGATGCACAGCCTGTAGATGTGTATCCTAGTAGTTCCCACCTTACCTGCTAGGAAGCAGGAAGTTGCTTTTCTTCTCCGCCTTTGTCCCTATAATGGTTAATCAAACCTGGGTGGGAGGGAGAGTCTTGTGCTGCTGCTGCTCTTGTTCTGCGCCCAGAACAATCAACTACCTCAAGTAGGTTTTTTTTTTAAAGCTAGTACAACTCAATTTCTTCTGTTTAAACAAAGCAAACCACACTATGAAAAATATGATCACTCGCTTTGCTTGTTTGTTATGCCCACTCAGCTAAAGCAACCCACACACTATACAAAATATGTTAAAAACAAAAGTGGTGCTCCGAAATTAAGATGGAGTGAGTGAGTGGAACACCAAGGTCTGAATTATTGTGGATAAGATAAAAGTTATCCAGACAAGGAGAGGCAGGAGTTGTTCAAGAGATTCAGTGCCCGCAGGGCGTTTATTCAGTACCAGTGGGTAGGGAGACACAGTCACAAGAGAGGTAGGCACCACAACAACAGGGCGGTAGAGGGAACAGAATTACTTTTATCTAACACTGCTAAAATAATTACACGAAGTATTTTGAAATGCACCTTGGCCTACTGCCACTATACTTCTAAAATTCCTTAGCAGTAACCTATAAGTGAAAATACTTAGACGGAAATCAGGTGTTATTCATTACCCACAATTTCTGGTTTTACAATGACCACAGAATTATCACAAAGTTCAAATGTCTGACATCTTCATGCGCACCGTCGTTCTCCATAGGTAGCTACGAGAGTAGTAAAACAAAACTGCAGAACACTTAGACACAATTCCCAGCATGGACCTAGACAAGGCCACTGGGGTGGTGAGAGGTTTTGTGAACAGACCATAGGTTTCTCGGCAAAAGCCCACTCTCTCCAAGGCTGCCAGAAAGAACGAACCAGAGAACCTGGTTCCTGGAATGAACCCACTTACGGGCTGTCGGATTCCACACTGTATGCAAAGAATTCCGTGGCCAAAACCCACTTCTAGGGCTGCCAAGGATGAAGAAAAACCAGGAGATGTGTGGCGACTAATCCACTGGAGGACTACTACGACCGGGACGATGCTGCAGCACTCCAAGGGCCAGCAAAACTTTGAAGGATCTGAGGTGAAGATGCATCTCCGATGCAACCAGGAACCATAAGGATCTGAAGTGAAGATGGTTGACTCTGTAGTCTTGTCACAAGGAACTAGAACAAAATAAGGAAACGGCGGACGTGCCCCGAACTGGGCTTCGACGGACTCGACTTGAGGCGAACAACCAGGGAGCGCAGACCAGGTTCTTCCAGGATGTGCACACTCTTCTGCGGAGGACGACCAACTTCAGGACATCTGGATCAGGAACCATATGAAACGACACTGGCATGGCGGTCATGGTGCGCTTGAACGTCGGCGAACATAACTTCGAACTGTAGAGCAGAAGAAACGGCGAGTGCGACTTGTACGAACGGCGACAAACTCCACTTCAGTGGATGACACGGATGGAGTAGATGATCTGATGGTCAGACACTTTCTGGTGAAGAATGATGATGAAGACGCCCTCTTCTGGGTAGAGACTGATTCTGGATACATAGAACAGCAAACTACACCGTGGAACATCAATGTGGTAGAAGATTGAGACTGTCCCCATACGCTGGCAACAATGTAACTATTAGATACACATTCTCACCATACCAAGAGAACTGTGTGGTGACCAAATAAATTGCCAGGAGAAGGGGCAAATTATAACTTTTGGGGCAGTTGTTTACTTGTGGGGGGGGCAATTGTTCAGATGCCTGGGGCAATAGTTCAGAAGCACGGGCAACTGTTCATCCAACCGGGGCAAATAACCACAATCCTACTGTCACAATGCAGTCTTGGTGCTTTTAGCCAATACACAATCGTTCAGATGCTGGAGCAATAAACAGTGGCATAAATAGTACAGTTGTTAGTTACTTTGTAGCATATTGTGAGCTAAGCACCCTTGAATGAACCTTTTCTGACTGTAGGGCCTTCCTGAATAGGATTTGGCTACCCCTGAATGTTTTTGCTATGAATGCCTTCTTTGCTGTGGGGCTTATATGCTCTACTACCACTAGGCCGGGGCTGCCCTTACTACCACTGGGTCGGTTTGCCTTAACTCACTAGGCCGGGGCTGCCCTTACTACTACTGGGCTGACTTGCCCTAACTTCCTAGGCCGGGGCTGCCCTTACTACTGCTGGGCTGGCTTGCCCTAACTCACTAGGCCGGGGCTGCCCTTACTACTATTGGGCTAGCTTGCTGTAACTTGCTAGGTCTAAGCCCTTTATTTCCATGGGGCCTGGTGCCCTCAGTTACCACAGGCCTGGTGCCCTGATTTACTGTGGGCCTGGTGCCCTGCTTTACTGTGGGCCTGGTGTCCTGTTTATTAAGCTGGGCCTGGTAGCCCTCTCTAAAAATCCCGGGCCTGGTAGCCCTTTTAAAACCTGTGGCAGGGCTTCTTTTATTACCTTGGGCCTGGTGCCCACTTCACTTTGTTAAAATAAAATGAAACAGTGTTTCTCTCTTATAGGGCGGACAGCATGTATCAGCATGCTGCCTCCGACTCACCACACCACCACAGGATCGAGAAGGCGAACAGGAGGCAGGAGGTATTCTGGCAGTGGGAGGGATGATTCAGGCAGCAGGGAGGACATTTTCTTCTTCATGGTGCCCCGATGGCACCACCGACCGCACTATACAGCAGCAGGAGGAGTCTTCAGGCAGTGGAGGCAGAGCAGACGCACAGCTAAGTCCCAAGGGACGGCTTCAACCACCAGGTAAGCCCTATGTTGTCCCTTGGGACCTACTGTGTCCTCTCTCTTCTACAGCTGCCCAGGATCAACTGACTAAAAAACAGTTTAACTTTCAAACTTGAACCCACCAGGTTCTAGAATGGCTGGAGTGGAATGCTGTGCATGAGCAGCTCAGCACAGCATTCCATCCAGGCCATTGTTACCAGAGCTGCAACAAAATCTATTTTTTTACAATGTTTTAAGTGCACAGGGCACTTTTCTTTTATTATACACAGTGTTTTTCCACTATACAAGGATGGGGAATTAACTTAGGGACCCCTTTTGTCTATCCCCTGCAATCTACACCTGTAGCAGGCAACCTGGGCACCTGTAAACTCCTAATTGATTTATTTTTGTTTTTCTGGGATGCCCCAACTTTGGGGCATTACACAAATCAACCTCACAAATAAACAATATGTTCCTTCGCTTTATTCCCTCTGTGACATAAACCCTTCCAGCAAATCAAACTTTATCTGAACAGCAAATTTAAATCTGTTCACTCACTATACCTCTGCATCAATGGAAACTCCCCCAGCAAGTTAGCTTTGTGGAGCACTCTGATCCGCTCTGGTTTGATGGTGTTTCTGCTGTAAAGGTATTCCCTCAAACCCCTCGCTGCTCTTTCGGTATAAACCAGTATGATTTTTCAAGGCAGTAAAACCCTCTTCTCAGAGTCCTGCGACCCTTTTTGGTAAGGACTGCGATATGCAAATCTATACTGAAAAAATCTGCAAGTCTTCAAAGCCCTAAAACTTTACATGCATTTTAAACTTTGTGAGATAGAAACATTGTTGGCAGAAAAGGACTGTTTGGCCACCCACTCTGCCCAGATGTTCCCTGCCTAATCTGTCTTCGCAGACCCTAAATGGTTTACAGTGACCCCCCCTCGCCCATTTACTAATATACCCCTTTGTCTGTCCCACGCATGCCTGAAGCCTCTTGCTGTTTTTGCCTGTGGCAGTTCTTCTGGTAGTCTGGTTTAGGCATCTACAACCCTTTCAGTGAAATACTACATCCTCACATCCCTCTTAACCCCCCCCCCAGCTTCACTGCATGGCCTCTTGCCCTGGTGCTCTTTCTCATTCGAAAGAGACCCCCCTCCTGCACTCTCTTCACCCCTGTGAGGTACCTGTAGGTCTGTATCATGTCCCCTCTTGCTCTACTGTCTGTCGAGATGTACATGTTTAGATCCCTCAGTCTCTCCTGGTAGGGTTTCTTGTGCAACCCCTGCACCTTTATAGTTGCCCTCTTCTGGAATGTCTCTATCCTGCCTATGTCTTTTCTGAGGTGCAGCCTCCAAAACTGGACACAGTACTCTAGGTGGGGTCACACCAGCGAGCAATACAGTGGCAACACCACCTCCCGCCTCCTGCTGAAGATGCCTCTCCCTATGACCCCAGCATCCCACTAGCCCTACCCCTGCTTTGTTATACTGCCCTGCCACTTTGAGGTTGTCCATTATGATAACCCCAGGAGCACCACGAGGAAACACAAAAGAATTTAAATATGTACTCGCTAGAGGATAGAAGGGAAAGCCAAGACATGATAGAAACATTCAGATACCTCAAGAATGTTAATAAGGTACAGGAGAGAAGCATTTTACAGAGAAAGAGATGCTCAAGGACAAGGGGCCATAATTTGAAGCTGAAAGGGGCGAGTCTCAGAGGGGATGTAAGGAAGTACTTCTTCACAGAAAGGGTGGTGGATGTCTGGAACAAACTCCCAGCAGAGGTAGTGGGTATCAAAATGGTAGCAGGATTCAAACATGCATGGGATATACACAAGGGAACATTAATAACAGGGGAGGGGGTAAAGGCCAGAGATTGCGTAGGATCTGTGGAAACAAGCGGAAGGGAATTTTAAGGCAGAGTCGATGGACAGAGGTGTCCTTTTCTGCTGAATTTTCTATGCTTCTATGTAACTTAATGACTGTCAGTACCTCCTCCATCTTATACTCAGCTCCTGGTTCCTATGCCCTAGGTGCATGATTTTGCACTTTTTGGCATTGAACCCCAACTGCTATGCTCTAGACCACTCCTTGAGGTTTCCCAAGGTCCCCGAGCATTCTCTCCACTCTCTGCTGTGTGCTCACCCTATTGCAGATTTTAGTGTCATCTGCAAATTGCAAAAATGCCTACCTTCCCTACCAGTTCTTCTGCAGTGCCACGTTTGAAGACATTGAAGATTACTGGTCCCATTACAGAGCCCTGCGGCAACCCACTGAAACATTCTCACACCATTAGAGTGAGAGAGTGCTGTTGTCTACCAGTCTCTGACTGATATCCGTTAACCAGTTTCTAATCCAGTTCACAGCTTTGGATCCCACCCCTAGGTTGCTCAGTTTCTTTATCAGTCTCTCCTGTGTGGCACAGTATCAAAGGTCTTGCTAAAATCTAGGTAGGCCATGTCCACTGGCCTCCCCTAATCTGTTTCCCTGGTCACCCAGTCAAAGAAATCCATCAGTTTTATCTGGTGTGACACCCCCACCTTCCGGATTCGTGCTGCCTGTGGTCTTTCAGCCATTTGGATTCAAGATACTCTACCAGTCTTTCTTTTAGCAGGGTTTCCATTAATTTACCAAACACTGAAGTAAGACTGACTGGCCTGTAGTTGCTAGCCTCCTTCCTGCTGCCACTGTTATATAGAGGGACCACGTCAGCTCTTCTGCAGTCCTCTAAAACGTCACCTGTTTCCAGTGAACTGTTGAATAAGGCTGTCAGTGTGGCAGTTAGCACTTCCTTGATTTCCTTTAGTGCCCTTGCAGGGTTTTAAATAAGCTGCGAAAATTGATTAGCACGTTCTGCTAATCAATTGTGAAGATGCATAGCATTTGCCTCAATTTGATTATCAAAATTAAAAATACTAAAAAAGTGCTTATACATACAGTTTTTAAAAGAAATATTTTATCCTGAATAAAAATTCTCATTAAAATTAACCCTGTCTTTGTGTGATCTGTTTCAATACATAGACACACGCCTAATTGGCAGTAGAGCATAGGGTTAGAGTAATGAGCTGTGAATTAGCTTGGTACATCCAGTAGACTTGGGTTTGATTCCCATAACCTCCACTTGCATACTATGTGACTGAGCAAGTCACATACCTTCCCCTGAAACAGGCAGTTGTATCTGGGCACTACCTGGTTACCAAAGAATGAATAGACACCCCACTGACCCCCGCAGACCTAGGTTTGATTCCTACAACCTCCATTTGCATACTGTACTCTAAGCAAGTCACTTAACCTCCCCTGAAAACAGGCACTTACTTGTGTGGGCCATACCTGGGCACCAAAGAATTAAGACACCCTACTCCAGCAGACCTAGGTTTGATTCCTCCCACAACCTTCACTTGCATACTGTGTGACTCCAAGCAAATCACTTAACCTCCGTGCATGTGTGGGCCATACCTGAGTACTGACGATTAAGACGCCCCACTCACTAACAGACCTAGGTTTGATTCCTCCCACAATCTCCACTTGCATACTGTGGGATTCTGATAAAGTCACCCCCCCCCACCGCGTACTCAGGTCACCCCTGGAAATAGGCACTTGTATTTAGAAGTGTGCCATACCTGCAGCATTTTGCTCTGTTTGCTGTCTTCTCTGCTGTGCTGCCAAACAGCTGCTCCCATGGTCCCAGCAGCTGCGCTTGGCACCAAAACCCAGAACGAACAGGCACCGGGGCAGACTGGATGTGCAGCAGTGGGGAAGAGGGGGCGGCATAGTCAGATTGGAGGAATGACCACTTGAGAAGCCAGAGAGACTGGCTGTTTCCCCCTTGAGTGCCAGGTGTTTTGGTGCTGCTGCCGCCGAAAGTACACTGTAGTAGTCTCACCGCCGCAGCCATGAATGCCAGCAGTCGCTCCCAGTAGTGCTTTGTGATGTCACAAAGCACTAATGGGACTTCCAGTGACGTCACCCTACTGAATGGAAGCCTAAGAAGTGAGCTCCTGGGCCGCCCCATTAATAAAAGCTAAAAATAAGGGGATTTGAACTGAAAGGAAAAGGAAATACCCATCAGCGGCAAGCAAGAATGCCAAAGACAGGAGAAAGTGCGATCCCTAAACCAGGGGAGAAGCGAGATGGAACAGGATTTTCGGAAGGAGACTCGGAAAGCGAAGGTCACAGGCATCGGGGACAAGCGCCGCCAAGGCGAGATCACAACAACCTCCCTGTCAGCAATACAGAAGCAGATGTCAGCCATGCTCTCCGAAATAAGAGACTTTTGAAAAGAAATGAGGGTGACGGTAACAGCCCTCCACATGGATCTCACAGAATTGGACAAGCGGCAGGATGAGTTGGAGGAGCAAGCTACAATAATGGACCGTAGAGTGGATAATACGGAGCGCGCAGTAGCCCAGATATCAAAGGAGGTGCAGGCCCTGCAAGCGAGAGAGCGGAGAACGTGGAAAGTCAAGAATCACGGAATAATATCCGTATCTCGAATCCCGGAGGAGTAGAAAGCTCAGACATAATCCTGTTTATGAAGCAGCTGTTAGGGAGGCTATAAAATTCCAGACAACTAACCTCGAATTTGAGAGAGTACATGCACTCTGGGCCCAAAGCCGGCTATAGAACACGCCGAGAGCAATTTTAGTGAGATTTCTCCGATTCCAAGAAAAAGAAGCGGTACTGCACGCGGCATGGAAACAGGGTGAGGTACTCTTCCAATCTCACAGAATATTTCTAGAGAACGACTACGCTCCTGAGATAATGTTCAGAAGAAGGCAGTATATCCCAATCTTGCGCATCCTAAAAGCGGCAGGCCTCCGATTCTGTACCCCGTACCCCTCAAAGCTGGTAATAGGATTTCCAGAGGGTTCCCACACCTTTGATTCTGCAGGGGAGGCAATTGCAGAGCTAAAAAAAGAGAGATTTTGAGACCCCGAAGACACCCACCAACCAAAGACTTTCCCTGGTGTCTAAACTTTCGCAGCAAGTATGGAACAAAGGCAATAGAGGGGCACGCAGACAGCAAGGCAGAGAAGCCATTCAGCAAATTGTTAAAACTCTACAGCAACCACCACAGCGTAGCAGCACGGATAAACTCACTGAGAGGAAGCAGAATGATAGCTCTCCTAGATGAATTTCATCGGATGGTGGTCTGAGGGCGTGCCACTGATTGCATAACAAGGTGTGCAGGACTGATAATCTTAGAATTGGACTTCGGTGGGGGGGAAGCAGGGTTCTAGCTGAACCTCCCGGTCTGAGTCTTCCGTTTATCAAACATCAAAAAATCAACAGAAAACTCACGAACTGCTCCAGATAAGTTACAGATTAGCCTAGATGCATAACTTTCTCTATGTATAAAGTACTGTAGTGGCTAACCAGTCTAAAGGAAAATAATTATTCGTAAAGTTTGGAGATCTGCCACCTCTTCCCCGGTTATTTTGGGGGCCGCTCACGCGGCAATAAGGGGCTTTCGGGTGGTTGAGGGGTATACCCTTAGTCATCACTGCTCACCCCTGGCCCTGGTCTTTCGGCCCTCTCTTTCGCTATGCCCCAATACCGGGGGATGAGGGTGGGGGGATGGAGGGCGAGGGATGCGCTTCGATCTCAAAGCGCTGGGAATAGTCACACCTGGTGGGAAGGGGGGGAGATAGAGGGATTCTCTCCCACCTCTTCACTTATTCATGCCTCCAAACGGAAATAGTTATGTAAGCCAGAGTCCTAGTGAGATTTCCCCGTATGGCAGAGCGTGATTTTATGATTTCCCCCAATTCTAACTAAATAAAATAAGGGGAAACCTTTTTACTAAAGCAGATCCTCATATGTAAAATCGGCAATGAGATATAAGGGGCGGCCCAAGAGAGTAGAGGGACGTCCCAGCCCATTTAGTTCCCTAACTGACACTAGCCCATAGCCTTATCACACGGGCTTGGCCTAGCGGTTCCCAAAAAAAATAAGCAGACACGACAAGTGTCCAGAACTCTCAAAACACCGAGAGTTCAGGTGTGTAATTGGACAGCACACCATGATTCCAGAGTGGGATCACAATGATGGAAGATCCGCAACTCGACGGTGTATACCAAATTATCGAAATTGGCCCAGTTGGCCCCGTTTCGTCATAGGTACCATCGAATTAGGAGGATATTACCTCCTAAGTTTATGTTTACTTATTTCGTTAGTTACCGAGTTGGAGGTTTAAGTTTAGTTATAGTTAAAATTCACACATACAGTACCCGACAAGTATGGACTATGATAAAGTCGGCATGGTATTTTGCAGAATCATAATATGTTACAACCCATTGAGAGAACAAACAAAGGCTTGGAGGGAGAGGTTTCCACTTCCGATCTAGATCGAGAAGGAAAATTAGTTGGATATGAATAGAGCGTGTAACATTATATTCCTAAACGTTAATGGTTTGGGGAACCCTATAAAAAGGACTAGAATATTAACACTACTAAAGAAGTCTGGTTCAGATATTGCATTCCTACAAGAAACTCACATGTCACCAAAGGAACATGAGAAATTGAAAAGAAGAGGATTTTCTCAGGTGTTTGCTTCAGCTATGGGTGAAGTGGTAAGAAGACAAGGGGTGGCCATATTAATTCCCTCAAGCACTCCTTTTCAGGAGATAAAGAGATGGGAGGATCCAGAAGGCAGACTAGTGATAGTACAGGGCTGGCTATGGGATAGGGAGGTAACCCTGGCTAATATATATATCCCTCCGGGCGCAAATATACCCACTATTCGGACTTTATTAGATAGAGTGGTTTCCCTGACTAAGGGAATACTGCTGTTGGGAGGAGACTTCAATGCCACACTGGACCCTGCATTAGACTCCACCAAACTAATTAAGAATAAACAACCCACCCCGCAGAGATTTTTCCGACGCTTCATACGGGAGGTGGGATGGCTAGACACTTGGAGATCACTACACCCGAGAACTAGGGGATATTCATTTTTTTCAGCACCACATGGCACCTACTCTAGAATAGATTACTGTTTCACACAAAAAGAAAATTTAGATAAATTGATAGAAGCAAAAATGGGAGCCATTGCGCACGCAGATCATGCCCCAATAGTTACCGTCTGGGCAATAGGAGAGGTGAGAAGAACAACTAGGTGGAGGTTTAACCCTGTGCACCTTAAGAGTGAGGTTTTAAGGAATTCCTCAAGGCAAAAATAGAAGAAATTAAGAGAGACAATGCTGATCCAAACATCTCGGCGGCAATTAGGTGGGACACTTTAAAAGTGGTTCTTAGAGGCCACTTGATAAAACACACTGCCACACTGGCTAAAGCCAGAGAGCAAAGGAGGAATCTCCTTGAGCAGACCCTGTTGGATCTCCAACAGAAACATCAGCAGGGAGATACCTCGGTACTACCGTAGCTCCAAAGGGCAAAAAGAGATCTGGAGGACATATGCGTGCAGCAAGCTGAAGTGACATTAGCTTCCCTAAAGCAGAAGTATGGTGAAGTAGGCCCGAGGGCCTCTCGCCTATTAGCATATAGATTACGCAAGCAGCGTAAAATGTCCACAATAGCAATAATTAAAGACCCAAAAACAGGTGCGCAACAATCCAAGCTAGAAGAGGTAACCCAGGTTTTTGTACAGTATTTTCAAGAATTATATACTCCGGAACAACAGTCTCCTCCAGAGCAAGTGGAAGCTTTCCTCGGAGATTTGACCCTCCCCAAACTTACTGAGGAACAGCAAGCAATCTTTGTGGCTCCTATAACCCTACAGGAATTAACCACAGCAATTGCCAGATCAAAGACACAAAAATCTCCAGGCCCGGATGGATACGGAGCTGAATTTTATCAAAACATGGCCCACACAGTTTGCCCTACCCTGGTAGAAGCCATGAATGAAATAATGCAGGGTAATACCCCCCCCCCCACCTAGCTGGTCATATGCTACAATCTCCCTTATCCTTAAACCCGAAAAGGACTCCCTACAATGCAGCTCGTACAGACCAGTATCAGTCCTTAATGTAGATTATAAATACTACACTGCCATTTTGGCTAAGAGATTTGATTCAGTGCTCCCGAATCTGATTAATTTGGATCAAACAGGCTTTGTAGGAGGTAGATCAACCACCGACAACACCCGTCGGGCATTACACCTGATACAGGAGATGCAGGCCAGCAAGACGCAGAGTGTCCTTCTCGGCTTGGATGCCGAGAAGGCATTCGATCGGGTGTCCTGGCCTTTCCTTTTCACTACAATGAGGGAGATGAGCTTCCCTCCTCTTTTCATCACACTCCTCACAGAATTATATTCCTCACCACAAGCCTGTATAAAGGTTTCGGGTCACCACTCTCAGTATTTCCCCTTAGGCAGAGGCACAAGGCAGGGCTGTCCGCTGTCACCAGGTCTCTTTGCTACATTTATAGAACCCCTGGCCCAAGCTATACGACAATCCACAGAAGTAGAGGGAATTAGGATAGATGATTTAGAGCGTCGTATTCGTTATCATGAGCGATGTCTTGCTCTTCCTTTCAGATCCAACTAGGTCAATTCCCAAGGTTTTCAAAATTCTAGAGGAATCGGCAGATGTTAGGACTATCGACTGAATACTAATAAAACAGAGGCAATGGTCTTTCACTTTGATCCATAGAATGGCTAAGAGTTGGATACCCTTTCAGCTGGAAGTTAAATAAACTTAAATATTTGGGAATTTTCCTATCTCACAAAACAGAAGACACCTTGCGATTTAATTATGGCCCCTTCACGGCCCAGATGAAAAGTGACCTGGAAAAGTGGGATATTCTCCCCCTGAACCTGAAACAGAGAGTCGAGGTGATACGAATGGTGATCTTACCCAGAGCACTTTATTTATTTCAAAACATACCCCTTCATTTGCCCCCAACCCTATTTCGGGACTGGAATAAAATAATCTCTAAGTTTCTGTGGTCAGGAAAGAAGCCCAGAGTGGGATTGAACACACTAATGCTTCCAAAAGACAAAGGAGGACTGGCCCTCCCTAATCTTAAATTTTACAATTGGGCCTCACATATCTCATTTGTGATTAGGAGAGCAGCACCCGATAATACAGCTAGATGGAAGGAGATAGAGAGTCTTTACTCTCAGACTCAGAGTGGGAAAGAGCCTTGTTTCTCTAACCCCCTCCTAACCAGGGGCAGCCATGTACGGACCCTGGACCAACCATCAGGTAAGAGCCTGGAATGGATTTGTAGGTCCTTGGAATCTCCTCATATCTGACCTGGTTCCTCCCCATTGGGCAACTGGAAAACTCCCCGGTAGAATTAGATCATACCTTCAGAAACTGGGAACACCAACACTTTACTAGCCTAACTCAATTGGTGACTGGCTCACAGGTGAGGACCTTCACCTCCCTTCAACAAGAGTTCAAACTGAGACCCTCAGACTTTTTTAGATACTTGCAAATTCGGCACTTCTTTAACAACTTACCCCCAGAGGTACGATGTCAGGAGGAACTCCCTCCTTTGATAAAAATGCTTCTTCAAAATCACCGTATCAAAAACTTACCACATGCAGTCTCTTGCATATATAAAGCAATAACGCAGACAATAGGGGGAGACACCTATCGGGTCAGACAGAAATGGGAAAGGGAACTAGACTGAGATGCCGAAGAGACATGGAAATAGCCTGTAACCTGACTAGTAAACTTACTAATTCTCAGGAGTGGCGATTGTTCTCTTGGCAACTTGTAGTAAGAGTACTTCCGCACACCAGTAATAACTTCACACTATGATAGGGATAGAACTGCCTCCTGCTGGCGGGATTGCGGAGAAACAACAGCTCACCATACACACATCTTCTGGACATGCCCGAAATTGCAACCCTTCTTAAGATCCCTTCTAGAAGAATTGGAGTTGATTTGGGGCCCAGGGCTCCCATGGTCGGAAGAATTTTTCCTATTGCATATTTTCCCCAGATATTTAAGGGGTCCATCTTCTGGTCCCCTACTGGGAACTATGCTCCTTGCTGCCAAGAAGGCAATAACGAAATGCTGGTTAACTGTTAGGATTCCCACAATAGAGACTTGGAGGACTATTGTTAACAGTATTTATAAAGCAGAAAAGATTACATACTCTTTAAATAATAAAACAGCACTTGGTACAGAGAGATGGAGTAGAGTAGAGGGTCTCAGTTTGAATGGACCAAGGGGGAGCAGTTGATATCGCCTACCTTGACTTCAGCAAAGCTTTTGACACTGTTCCACATAGAAGATTGATAAATAAGCTGGGTAGGCTGGGGGTGGGTCAGAAGTTGGTCAACTGGGTGGCAAACTGGTTGACGGGCAGAAAACAGAGAGTGGTGGTAAATGGTATACAGTCAGAAGAGATGCAAGTCACAAGTGGGGTACCTCGGGGATCAGTCCTGGGGCCAGTCCTCTTCAACATCTTCATTAGTGACCTTGCAGATGGACTAGAGGTAAAGGCTTGTCTGTTTGCAGATGACACCAAGATCTGCAACAGAGTAGATGATCCAGATGGGGTGGGCAGAATGAGAAGAGATCTGGATAAAACTAGCAGAATGGTCAGAAGAGTGGCAACTGGGATTTAATGCAAAGAAGTGCAAAATCATGCACATAGGGAAGAGAGAAACCCTGAAGCCACCTATAGGCTGGGAGGGGAGTTGCTAGCAGTCACAAAGGAAGAAAGAGACTTGGGCATCATCATCACTGATGACCTAAAATCATCCAAGCAGACCTCTAAAGCAGTAGGTAAGGCTAGGGAGGTGTTAGGGTGTATTAGTAGGGGTATCACAAGTCGTAAGAGGGAGGTAATAATCCCTCTTTACAAGACACTGGTTAGGCCCCATCTGGAGTACTGCGTGCAGTATTGGAGGCCACACCTTCACAAGGACATTAACAAATTGAGGCAGTCAGAGAGGGCAACCAAAATGGTGCAGGGACTGCATCAGAAGACATATGAGGACAGATTAGCGGAGCTCAATATGTATACCCTTGAGCAAAGGAGGAGAGAGGTGATATGATAGAGGCATTCAAACACCTTAAGGGCATAAACAAGGTGAAAAGAGTCTAACATGTTTAAATATAAAAAAAATAGCAGGACAAGAGGACACAGCATGAGATTAGAGGAGGCCAATTAAGGGGAATGTGAAATTCTTTTTCAGAAAGGGTGGTGGATGCATGGAATGGCTTACCACAAGAAGTGGTGGCTATGAATACAGTGCAGGGCTTCAAACAGGCATGGGATAGGCATAAGGGAGCAATACAAATGACTATGAATAGATAGGCCACTGACAGAGCAAAGGCCGATGGCACATTTATAAGGTAGAAAAAGAAATGGGCAGACTGGATGGGCCTTGCGGTCCTTATCTGCCGTCAACTTCTATGTTTCTATGTTTCTATGGATACTGTACATTATGCCTAGAGAACCGAACTTTGTACCCTAGAGGAGAGATGATAGGTTGATGGGCAGTACCCACAAGACATCTGATGGGGTCAGGACAGACCCGAGAGGGGTTGGAGAAACTGCCTTTGTTATACCGTAAGAGAAAGAGAGGATCATCCAAAAATAATGGTAATGGTAAAGGAAAAAGAGGGACAGATGGTGACAGGGGAGCAGAAGTCATACTGAAATAAGATAATAGGATCGGAAGTGGAAGGTTAGGACCTCGGATTTGAGTATGAGATTTATGTTAATTAAAGATGTTCACATATGAATTTACCTGTAAAGCTAGAGATGTAACGAATGAGTTTAAAATATAATAATGAACGAATGTATTTCATGTCCGGAGTTGCCCGAGACTATGCATTTTACTGTAAAATGGCAAATGGTACTGTATGGAAGTGAATAATGAAAATGACTAATAAAAAATATAATTACAAAAAAAAAAAAAAAAAAACCACTACTGGGAGCAACTGCCGGCATTTGGGGACGCAGCGATGAGACTGTTAAAGTATGCTGGTGGCTGAGGAGAATGGGAAGGCTCACAAAATAGCATTTTTTAGCGATCCAGAGTAGAAATGGGTGGCATGAGCAGCCGGTTTGCATCACAAAGTGCAGTGCGATACTGGCTATTTAAAACGCTGCGTTGGGAGTATCCCATATGGTCCCATAGCTTTGTCCACCTTCAGAGCTACAAGTTCCCTCAGAACTCTTTCCTTTAAAAATGGACTGGTGTCCAATTACCCCCCGTGCTGCAGATAGGGTGAAGAATCTGGGGGTCATTGTGGACTTCAAGCTGACTCTGGAGTTCCAAAGGTCACCTGTTGTCTGCAGTGGCTTTTATCACCCCTGTAACATTGCCTGGATCAAGCCCTGTCTTGATCTGACTGATCTGGCAATACTGGTGCATGCCTTAGTCATGTCTAGGTTAGATTACTGTAATGCTCTTTATCTTGGGTTGTCCGCAAGGCTGATGCATCACGTACATCTGTTCAGAATGCGGCAGCGTGGCTGGTTGCTGGGACCTCTCGGTTCGAGTGCATCACACCAGTTCTTTGTGCCCTCCACTGGCTGACAGTTCAATGACGCATTAGCTTCAAGGTGTGCTTGTTGACATACAAGGCTCTTCATGGTCTGGGTCTTGGCTTATTGAAAGACCTCCTGGTGGCATACACTTTTGGTCGTGCTCTCCGGTCAGTAAAAGCAAACCTCCTGTCCATCCCTAGGTCTTGGCTAAAAACCTCGGGTGGTGGGGCATTTGATGTTGCGGCTCTGATCCTTTGGTATACCCTTTCCCTGGAAGTGAGAGGTGCTCCTTCACTGGCTGTTTTTAAAAGATCTTTGAAAAAAACACTTTTTTACTTTAAGTTTTGGCCTGGATTCCTGATTTTAAATGACATAGTTTTGTTATTCATTGTTGTTTTGTTTATTTGCCTTATTTACTGTTAGGTTCACAAAGCCTCTGGGATTCAGTGCCATATAAATAAAATCTCCTTGGCTTGCCTTACCTTGCCTACATATCCCAGAATTCCCTGCAGCTAACATCAAACTAAGGCAGCAGCAGTGAGGAGATTAAGTAGCCTGCAGTGCATGTTAGAGTTTTTATAAGCTATGAACTTTTGTTTGCTGGTCCCACTGTCCTTCCAGGGTTAAGTACAGTCTCTGAGGACTGTACTTAGCCACAGCAGAACAACGGGGAACAGCAAACATCTGATCAGAACTTATATAAACTGTAACTAGGCCCTGTTTTTTTTTTTTCCTTCTATCTATGCTTTATCCTCCTACTCCTCCTGGCGGCCCCCATCCTATCAACAACCCCCAGCACCGTCATCAGGCTCCTCCGGTATCCTACTGTACCTTTATTCACCGTCCTGGCCACAGGACCAGCTTGCCAGCCACCGGTGTGGAGCCTGTGGGGGGGGGGGTTGACCATCATGCTGTCACCGCAAGGGTATTTTTCCTCCATTTTCTCGCCCATTCCTTCCCGTTGCTGGGGCGCGACACTTCCACGCACGTATGTGGAGGCGTACGCATGCTGTGAGGTCCCGCAGCACCAACCCTTCGTTGGCATCCCCGTTCTGTCCTACCTGCCACTCCACAGCACTCCCCACCCCCTGGATCACCTCTTTACCTTTGCCCTCTCTTCACCCCATCTCCCACTTCCTGCCTTTCCTGGCACCTCCCCTCCCTCACACTATCCCTCTCCTCTGTCTCTCTCTTTCCTCAGGATGCAGGCATACTTTGTACAATGCCTTAGCACCCCTAGTTAATTGTTGGTCTGTGCCATCTACTGTATTTTTTGTACACTGTACCTTGTATATATCATATCTGTATTTTGTCCCCCCATTGTTGTGACTTTTTGTGCTAATGTATTGATGTGGAACCTCTCAACGAGCATCCGCTCACTGGTGTCATCCAAGATTTCAGTAAATAAAAAATTAAAAATAAATACCCTCAGGTCTCCACCTGGGGACAGTCATGCGGCAGGACAGCCACGTCTCCCTCCCCAGGAGAAGACAGCTGTCCTCTGGATGCTTGATCCTCTCCCTCCCGGCCGACCCCTGGCAACCAGCTCTCACTGTGAACACGGGTCACCGGCGTGGCAGGAGGTAAGGCATGAGGCCTCAGCCCTACACGACACTGGGCCGGCCCCAACTGGGCCCTGTTTTTATATCCTGTTTACTGCAGTATACCAGATTACCAGGTAGCTTGCTTCTGCTGCAGGGGATGTGCTTTGTGCTTGTGAGGCTGGAATAGGCTGCATTCATGTTGGTGAGGTGGTAGGGACCAAGAAGCACAGGGGGAAAAATCCTACCCTTCTGTATTCTCCTGGTTTCCAGTGCCTGCCTACACTGGGTCCTAGTCCATGCAGTGCACTGCCTCGGGAGACAGCCATCCGCCTGGAGCCTCTGCAATGGAGGGAAGAGCTGTAGGTGTAAATGGCAGGTTGCTGGGACCAGTGGAGATTGAGGATAACTGGCAGGTTGTCGTGACCGGGGGAGATCCGGGACACAGGCCTGAGCAGGGTACATCCTTGGGACCAGGATATATCCCTGATTGATGGACATAATCTGGGCAGAAAAAAGAAAGAGAGAGAGCACTCTGCTTTGATAGGGGTGTCAAGGTCCGTGAAGTTTCTTGTCTAGCAGAAAACCTGTGTTTTATGAAACCTGAAGTAAAGACGTTTCAATTGTGTAATGCATAACCATGACCTGCTACCAACTGCAGAAGTGGCTTGATTTTACTTTTTTTTGATTAAGAGTAAGGTCTCTGTTCCTGTAGGCTGCGCAGAGTAAATGAGGACAGCATAGGCACAGCTGTGACTATTTGATGTAAGCTGGTGCCAGGAAGGACCCTACTGCATTCTGCAATCCCTCATCTGGCCTTGTGGACCTTCCCAGCCAAGTGCCTACATTTCCACATCGCTGTGTTGACGGTTGGGTTCTTGTCCAGGTACCACCGCAGTTTAATGCATGCTGGTAGTCACACCTTCGTGTCTGTCTATGGCCATGTGTGTACTGCTTACCTTATGACAGGGGGACTGTGCTGTAAATCCACATGCATGTACTGAAAGGCACTATTAGAGGCTGTGAGTACCCCTGCCTGCCTTCTTGCATTTCATAGTTTTTTCACAATATTCTTCCAATGGGGCCACAGAGTGCTGCATCCCATGATCCCCTGCTGCTGCAGATCAGGGTTGCGACTTTGCGGTCAGGCCAGGCTTCCATTTGGAAGCTCAGTGCATGGCACGGCTTCATCCCCTGGTTACCCCATCCCTTTGCTCTACACATGTAGAGAGTGGGGTCTTTGAATGCTGCCATTCTGCAGAGGAGCTTCACCATGCATATGCCAGCCTTCTACAAGAATAGTTTCCTTAAAAGGAAACCTCATTTCGACCTAGTATTGTATCAAGGTTAAGCAAAAGATAGTTTGAACTTCTAACCGAGCTACTGGAAGTAGTTTGCTGTGCTGGTGTGCTTCTGTGGATTGGTGATATGGAGGACGAAGTGAACAACTATTTGTGCAGTCCTGGGGTTTGGTTTAGTTTTACTGATAGGGCTTATGTTCTCTTCAAGGCTGGGACTGTAGCATCTGTGGCTGCATAACTCTAGGGCATTGGCTGTAGACTTTAAATAGAACTTGCTGTTTGCATGTTGTATTGCATCATCTTCTCTGTTGTGCTGTTTTATGGTTTGAAACCTTTTCTCTTTTTGCTAATGTGGTATTTAGCTTTTCATATTTTAACAAGCGTAGAAGAACCATTTAAACTTGTTTACATTCTTTTTTATTTCTCTGTTGCCTCGGATGGCTCCCATCTGCCTGGACCCCCCAGCCCTGTCACCCTGATGTCCATTGGAACTTATCGTCGGCCAGTACTCCCAGGGCTTGTCCCCCCAGGAGGGGTTGGCGGTGTCCCCCAATCCGCCACCGTTAAACTGGATCCAGTAGTTGGACCGGCGAGCCCAGCTAGTCAGATGCGGGGCCTTCAAGGGTCTGTACACCATTCTACTGCCGAGTTGTTTTCCTGTTTCCTTTCCCCAAGGGGCGCGGCATGCAATGACACCATGACACATGACTTGTGCACCTGCGTGTTGTGCGTCGGCATCTGTTCACCTGCTTGCCAACTCCATGGTAGTCCTGGGTACCTTCCCCTAGCTTACTGCTAGGGGCCAGGCATACCCTGGGCTCTTGATCCATTCCCCCGAGGGAGGAGGGCCCTCTGAATGCTCAGTCCTCTTTCTCCCTAACCAGCCCTCCAGCAGCCCAGGCAGCTTCAAACCACGGGTTGGTGCATGTAAAGTAATAACACTACTGCTACGCTGGCAAATAACCTTGTTTACATTTTTGTTCTTTATAAAAAAATGCAATCTGTTGACACCCTGGTCCCTTGATTTGTCCGTAGCCAATCTGACCAGTCATCTGGACCTCAGTCTTCAAAAAGTGAAACATGGTTGGAATAATCTTTCTGGCTAATGTCCTGTATTTTTAAGTACTGGGTAACTTACGAATCTCCAGTAAATTGAGTGCTTTTTTGGTGTTGCAGTATTTGTTCTATCTTTTGCCTATTGAGTAGACTCCCAAGTTTGATTGAGTTGTTAAAAGTATCCTAGCTTTACGATAACCATACAGTTTTTTAATCAAGAAATTTTTCTCTGGCCTCTATAGGGCAGATGAAAAATACAGTTTTCCAAAAATCATGTATTCATGCTCCTAGACTTACATGACGCCTAGTGTTTCCCCCCTGTGAGTGGCTACCCAGTCCATACCAGTCACCTTAACACCATCCCAGATTTGACCGATTTCGTGGCGGGGCGGAACAGGGAGGGACTACCTCCCACCCCCCCCCGGGGTCTATAACACTGCATCACAGGACCCAAGTGAGAGTCGGATCTTCAGTCTGGGATTGGGAAGCTCAGTTTTTCCCAGGTTTCTCCCAATAGGTGCAGGCGCTCATGCTTTCCCAAGGGCCAGTGCAGGGACTCCACCAGGCAAACCAGTAGCAGCTTTGAAAAACAAAAAAGGATGCACACACCATGCAGGTTAGAAGACAAACTTCATTTATTAATAAATCTTCTCCAGGAATGTTGGAGAAGATTTCTTAATAAATTAAATTTGCTTTCTAACCTGCATGGTGTGTGTGTCTTGTTTTGTTTTTCAACATGTGTAGGTTCGGTTTCCCCGTCAAGAGTAGCACCTTTAGCTTTGCCTCGTGTGTGCAGTGTTGTTTTTTACTAAACCAACACCAGCTGCAGGCACTGGACTGCACAGTCACCTCTGGTCACCATGGTGGTGACAGAACAGCAAGGCCTGGATACTCCCACCTCCAGAGCATAACATGCCCCATGGGATGCTCAGTCCTCTTCCTGCTGGCCCACCAATAGCATAAGCTTGGGACGTGAACCAAGGTCACAGGCGGCAGCCTTGTCGCTTCGCCAGTAGGCTGGCTCAACGTGCCATTTTTTTTTCAGTTATTATTTTGATTTGTTCTGTTTTTCCAGCTTTCTTCATAAGAACATAAGATTATGTCGGCAGAAGGGGACTGTGCGATCCATCTAGTCTGCCCGATTTCCTACCCCCCTCCCCACTTCATTTTGGGTTTCCAGTGTGCCTGTCCCAAGCTTGCTTGAACTCCCCTATTGTTTTAGCAGCTACAACCTCTTCGGTCAGGCTGTTCCACGGTTCCACCACTCTCTCCATGAAGAAGAACTTCCTGAGGTTGCTTCTGAACCTACTTCCCTTAAGGTGCATGCTGTGACCTCTTGTCCGTGTACCTGTATTTTCCTGGAAGAGGCTCTGAGCCTGTAGTGTGTTTATTCCTTTGAAAGTTTGTATCATGTTGCTTCTGTTGCACCTTTGTTCTAGGGAGTACAGGTTAAGCTGCTGGAGCCTTACTCCTTAAGGTTCATGGTGGAGCCCCTGTACCATCTTAGTAGCCCGTCTCTGCACAGACTGCAGTCTATGTCCTTTGTTAGATGCAGCCTCCAGAACTGCACGCAGGATTCCAAATGAGGCCTGACCAGGGATCTGTGCAGTGGCATTAACACCTTGCACCTTCTGCTAGTGATACCTCTCCCAATGCAGCCCAGTATACTGTTGGCCTTTAGTGCAGCTTTGTCACACTGCTTTCCAACTTTTAAATTGTGTGATATGATTAATCCGAGATCCCATTCTTGTTTTGTCTCTGCTAGCTGTTCTCCACCCAGATTGTACCTATATTTTGGGTTTCACCTTCCCAGGTGCATGACTTTGCATTTCTTCGCATTCAATTTTAGTTGCCATTTTTTTGACCAGTCCTCTAGTTTTTTGAGATCAGATATCATTCCAGAGAGTCCTTCCTGTGTGTCTGCCCTGCTGCAGAGCTTGGTATCATCTGCAAACAGGCACACCTCCCCTTCCAGACCATCAGTGATGCAACTGATGGATATGTTGAAGAGGATGGGACTCAGCACCGATCCCTGCAGCACCCCACTGGTCACCCTTCCCTCCCCGATAGTGTGCCATTTACCACCACCCTTTGTTTTCTTCCTTGAAGCCAATTTTTAACCCAGTTGACAAACTTAGGGCCAATGCCTGTGTGGTCCAGTTTGTTAATTAGCCTCCTGAGGGGGACAGAGTTGAAGGCCTTACTGAAGTCAAGATATACCACATCCACAGCACCACCCTGGTCAATTGTTCCTGTTACACAATCAAAGAACTCTATCATATTTGTTAGGCATGACCTCCTTGAGGTGAAGCCGTGCTGCTTTGGGTCCTGTTGCCCACTGGATAGTAGGTACTCCACTATTCTTTCCTGCAGTAATGACTCCATTAGTTTCCCCATGATAGAGGTAAGTCTCACTAGTCGATAGTTCCCCACTTCCTCCTTGCTTCCACTTTTGTGCAAGGGAACTACTGTGGCTCTTTTCCAGTCATCGGGTACTGAGCTAGTCTCCAGGGACTTGCTGAAGAGAGCAGCCAGTGGGGTGACCAGTTCTTCTCCAAGTTCTTTCAGTATTCTAGGATGGATTCCATCTGGACCAATTGCTTTGTCTACTTTCAGTTTATTGAACTCCTCTAGTACCCTCTGTTCAGTGAATGGAGACATGTTGGCATCCCTAGTGTGTTGGACTCTTCTGTGTGTAGTGGGACTGTTTCCACGTTCTTCCTGAGTGAAGACTTAGGCAGAAGTAGCTGTTTAGGACTTCTGCTTTGTCTTCATCATTTTTAGCATGCTTACCCTCTTTAGTTGGTAGCCGGACTATACTTCCTTTGGTTTTCCTTTTCTCTCGGATATACCTGAAAATGACTCACCCCCTTTTTATTCCCTGTGCTAATTCATTCCTCAGTCTGTGTTTTGGCAATCCTAATTGCTTTACCAGCCTCTTTTAACTTTGCCTGGTATTCTTCCTTGTCACTATCTTGCTTTGTGTAACCCCTTTGTTACCCGGGGTTACTAGAATCCCAGTAAGACCTAGTGGTAGGCAGGGAAGGCAGCTTGTGAAACTCCAGTTAAATGGGTTTCACACTGTCTCACTCTGTCCTCAGTCACAGCTGAGACTAGAGGGATGACATCATTATAGAATTACATAGAAACATAGAAACATAGAAACATAGAAGTTGACGGCAGATAGGACATAAGGCCCATCCAGTCTGCCCATTTCTTTTCTACCTTATAAATTGTCACAGCTGCATGAGCCACATTTGGAATCTTCAGCTCAGAGTAAGTTAGAATCTTGGGAATTCAAGTGAGTCTTCAGTTTGTCCTTAAGCAAACAAGAAGGACACCAGTAGTGTCTGTTTACCCCCTCCTCTGGGGGGGAGAAAAAGTTCTTTGTGGGTTCCAGGGCAATCCCTTCTCCACCTTGGGAAGAAAGCTGCCTGTTTTAATTTAAGTTCAGTCTGTTCATGTATAACAGCAAAGGTTACATTTCTTCGCCTGTGGGGCACCTGCACGAATGGGTGAGTGTTTGGCCTCATTGGAAGGGCAAACAACTTCTTTTCTTCAGTTGATTTCAAGTATTGGGGACTGCTATTTGGGAGAACTATGTCAACTAGGACAAACAAATGAGCAGTCATCTGTTTAAAGTGTTAAAGTTCATTGTAGAGGGGTGCTTCAGGTCATCCACCGTCAATCTACAGTTTAAAGTCTAAAGTTCTGTGTGTCCAGAGAAATGGCGGTATGGGCTGTGGGAGCTGGAGGTGGATAGATCCCATCTTTAGTAACCAGGTCCACCTCACGGTTTCTTCTGTGTTTTGCTACTTGCCTCATGTGCTTGGCCAGTGATGGGGTGGGTACCCAGATGTGGGTCGCAACTTGAAAATCTCTCTAGGAGTCGTAGACTCTAAGTGGTGTGGGGAGCCACAGGATGGGAACATACTCCTTGTTTGATGGGAGTCTCCCTGTTTGATGGGAGTTTCGAATTGGAAGTACGAAAACAAAATCTCTCTAGGAGTCGCAGACTTCAAGTGGTGTGGGGAGCCACAGTTTGGGAGCTTCCTTGTTTGATGGGATGTCTTTCAAAGTAGAGTTTGGGTTCATTGCCAAGTGGACCGTCAGTCGAGTGGCCGGCAGGGGAGCCGGGCCAGTCGGGCTGTGTATCCAATGCGCTTGCAAAGTCCGGGCTGAGTGCCTGGTGGGTCCAAAGCCAGACAACTGTTGTAGTGCTCATTCCTCAAATGGACCGCTGTGTTTAACCTCTAATCTGCATTACAGTTACGTAGCCCTGTGGGGGACCATACAGAGCTTTGTTTATGTTCAATGAGTTAATAAATAAAGCCACACTGAAAAATCCCAATTCTGGTTCTGGACATTACAGTTATTGCTTCCTGTAGTTGGATTTACTTGGGTGCCCCTGTGCAGAGTAGCCAAACCTAGGTCTCTTGTGCCAAGTAGCCTCATCCTTCCCCGAACCCGTAGATACCCCTATGTATATCCATGCTACAAAAGTGGACACATAGAGGGGGTTACATTTGTTTCTTTGTATTTTTTAAATGCCTTTATCTTGTCATTTATTTTAGATGCTGCCTCTTTAGAGAACCACAGAGGATTTTTCTTTCGTTTTGTTTTGCTCATCAGTCTAATGCACTGAGCTGTGACCTGGCCGACTGCCTCTTTCAGGGCTTTCCATCCCTCTTCCACTGTTTCCCCTGTAGTAGCTACTAGCATTTTTCTAATGGCGATTTTCATCTTTAGAAAATCAGCCTTTTCGAAGTCAAGGATTCGTAATTTGCATGACTGGTATCCTCGGTTCTGCTGACATTGAACGAAACTGATCTGTGGTCACTGGAACTTCGGTTGATTCCCACCCTCACATCTGAAACCCTTGGACTATTCAGTAGAATAAGGTCCAGGATAGTATTCTGTCTAGTTGGTGTTTCAACCAATTACGTTAAACCTGCCCCTTGTAGAGCTAGGAGAAATTCCCTGTGGCAGCTGTGTAGGTGGACCAATCTAAGTCTGGCAGATTGAAGTCCTCTAGCAGCAATAACTCTCCTTTGTCATTTTTAGAATGTTTTATAGGAGTTCCTTGTCCCTTTTTTTTTCCTCCTGTGATCGTGGTCTGTAGATTATCCCCACTTGGATAGGGGTCCTGTCCCCAGCTTCAAGCGTTACCCACATTCTCTCAACCTTTTACTAGTGGCTGTGGCATCTATGGGTGCACCTTTCTTCCACTTGGGGAGGGTGCGGGAACAACTGCATTTGCAGGTGCAGTGCATAAAATAAGCGGGTTCACATCGCAATTTGCTATTCAAGATCGGAGAAAAGTGAGTCAACTTTTGGAATAATTAGCTGTCATTGCTAATCATTCTGAACTGGCCCATGGTCCTTAAAAAAAAAAAAAAAAAAAAAAATGTCCTTTCTGGCATTTTGGGCCATGTTTCTTTAATTTTTTTTCTGTTCTCCCCCCCCTCACACCCTTCCTGATTGACCAGTGATCTCACCGCCCCCCAACCAGTCTCTGCGCGGGAGAAACGTTACAGCGTCCTCTTGCAGCGTGACCTTAGGAGGAAAGAGCAAGCAGGATCAGAAGTTCCAGCCGGACAAAATTTAAGCAAAGGTAGCTCCAGTATCCTTTTTTTTTTTTTTTTTTTTTTTAATGGTAGTTTTTTAGCTCGGTGGTGTCAGGCAATGAATTTCTTTCTGTGTTTGCAGGGAGGAGCCGCACTGACCTGCAGGGGAGCCAAGGAGGCTGAGACGGCGTGAGAGAGGACTGGGACCAGAGGAGAGCCACGCGAAGCATTGTGGTGGGGCAAGCAGGCAGTGTGACGCAGATTTGGCCGAGCAACTCGCGGAGGAGCAGCAAACAGCTGAGCAGACGATCGGGGGAGTCTCTACAAAAAAACATGTACAAACTTTTCAATTTATTGTCCTGGGAGCCTGGAGGAGTTAACTCAATGGGAGGGCATGTGGCAGGGCAGTGGCATGACTGCGGGGTAGTCAGGGCAAGATGGGCACCTTGTGGGATGGGCCTGAACTACGGGCAAAACGGAGAGAAATCAGGGAGAGGAAACAACAAGAAAGTAAATGTGAACTAACTATTACCCTTGGCAGAGATGAACAGAGTGGTGTAAACAGTCTTTATTTTGTGCCCAGCCCAGTCGAATGCCAGTGACTGATCTGATGGGGGAAAAATATCAAACTTTACTGTGCTCTTGCAAACTGTTTGGGAACAGAAAACAAATAAGAATTGTGCCCTGTTTTTTCTAGAGAGTTCTGAGGGGAGATGAAACAAAAAGGGAAAAGTACCTTGTGTGACTAAATGTGCCGTGCTTTTGGCAGACGTGAAGGGACAACAGTGGTTAAACAGTCATGTCCACCAGCTTTCAATTGTGCCCAGCCCTTATTGCAGCAATGATGATGATGATGGGGGATTAAGCAAACAAATTGTATTGACTTGCAAGTAGCAGAACATTTTTGGGAACAGAACAGACTAAGGATTGTGCCTTGGTTTTCTCCAGAGAGTCCTATGAAAGGAAGGGAACAAAAGAAAAAACGTATGTGACATTTAAGTAAATGTACCCTGCTTTTGGCAGAAATGAAGGGGACAACGGTGGTCATGCCCACCCTGCCTGCTTTAGTTTGTGCCCAGCCACCCTTTTTTGCAGCAGTGAAGATAAGAATTGTGCCCTGATTTTTCCAGAGTTCTCGGGAGAGGAAACGAGGTAAAAAAATTGTATCAGTGCCCTGCTTTGGCAGAGATGAAGTGGACAAAAACAAAAACACACGTGCTTGCTCTGTTGCACTGGGGAAGATGCAACTCTTGTGCACCCTGCCCATAGGACCTGAGGGGGCATTACAAATTAAGACATTAGCCCTCCTATCAGCTAGAGCTTTGCTGCAGCAGTGAACTTTGGGGAACTTGGTGTTCTGGAAACTTTCAAGTGTGTGCCCTGCCTGTGGCAGAGATCGGGGACAAGTAAGACTATGTCCTGCTGCCAGCTTTGCTGCAGCAGTGAACTTTGGGGAAGTGTTCTTTTCACAACTCTGAAACTTTAAGTGTGTGCCCTGCCTATGGCAGAGATTGGGGACAAGTAAACAGTTTAACTTGGGGGGTGGCAGGGGTCACAAGCAAATCTGCAGCTGCCATTATCTTTTTTTTCCAGTACAGAGAGTTAGCCAAATTACAGGTATCTTGATATGTTATTTTTTTAAGTGCTCAGCTTGACAGAGTCTTGTTTTGCTAACTTCAAACTTTTTAATAATTGCAGTTCAACATGGCTGGCAGGGTAAAATTAGCAACTGCAGAAGGATGGCCAAAAAATATGATCCAGACGAAAATTGACTACAGATAAGCAGTGAGGGAGACTGTGCAGTGCGTGCTAGTTGCAAATTGTGCTGTCAGTATAAAGATGAGCTGTGTGGGTTGAGGAACTTCAGTGAAGCACTAATTGCAGGGATAACAGGCCCCCAGCTAAAAGTTGACACCATCCGGAAACATCTTCAGACGGAGCAGCACAAGAAAGCTCTTAACATTTTGAAATTTGGTAAAACATGGTCACCACTTGACATATCTCCATACCATAACTGGTAAGTTTTTAGAGTAATCGGGGGGCATAGGAGGATTGGACCCAGAGCTAAATAATTGTAATTTATTTGCAGGGATAGCTTTTGGTAATGCAGAGGAACAGTATAAAATGGTTCTAGGCAGGCTGATGGAGATCCTGTATAAGATGACCAAAGAGGATATTCCTATTAAAAAGTTTGAAGTGTTAGTTAGGGAAACGTTAGAGGCTTGGGACCGCTTATGGAAGAGGGAGGGGTTGGCTCGGAGGGAGACTGTGCTACTCTCGATAGCACGGAACCCTTTTTTTGTACCAGGGATGGAAGACAAGGGGTTTGGAGAATGGGAAAAGGGACGAGTCACATATATAGGGACTTTGGTGGAGAAAGGAGAGCTAAGCGAGTTTGTTAGGATTCAGCGGGACATGGGGCTGGGGACATCTCAATTGTTTCGGTACCTGCAGGTGAAAGCATTTGTAGGAAAGCTGGGAGTGGGAGATAGGGGAGGACTGCACCGAACAGGATAGAGCAGATGGTATGTCAGGCCAAGAAAGATCCCAAAGGATTTATTGGAAAAGTGGCTAAACAAGATAAACAGAATTTACCAGATTTGATGGAGGCCACAAGGGTTCTATGGGAGAGGGATTTGGGGCAACAAATATCGGAGCAGAACTGGAAGACGGTCTTGGGGATGCCAGAAGGGATCATGGTGTGCAATAAGTTCAAGGAGGCTTTCTATAAATTTTTGCATAGAATATACTGGCCCCCGCTGTCGGTACATAGAGTGCATCCTGCGGTGTCACCTCTGTGCCGGAGGTGTAACAAAGGATTGGGCACTTTCTTCCACTGCTTCTGGACATGTCCGGTCTTGGTCAGATTTTTGGGAGGGGGGGGTAGTGCAGGAGGTGAACAAGGTGGAAGGGGGACGACTAAGACGTGATCCACTGGTTTGCTTGTTTGGAGTACAAGTAGTGGAAGGGAAGGAGGAGTGGTTGCCGTTATCGAGATGGATAAAAGTTTTATTTGTAATAGCAAGGCACTGTATACAGAATACTTGGGTCGCGGGAAATGGGCCTACGGTAGTGGAGTGGCGGAGAATGGCCATCCGCTCTTTTGCATTAGAGAGACTCACATGGGCGGTAAGAGATAAAAAGGAGTTGTTCCTGAGAGAGTGGACCCCCTTTCTGGCGTCCCTGAGTGTGTCTGAAAATCTGATGCTTCGTGCAGGGCTCAATATTTAGGTCCCAGAATAGGTGTTCTTTCTTATTAAGATATCGACTTACTATTCCTAGAAATGTGCTCCCTGTCACTGATACTGTGTATAGGATGAAACAGTTTGCATGGGTATCTTATGGTGTGGGTTAATACTCGAATATATATAGTAGTATGGATTGTAATGCACACTCGATTGCATCTAAATGAGTTAATTTAAATGAGTTAAAGGATGATGCATGATACTTTGTTACGTGTCAACATAGGAAATGTATTTTCTTCTTCTTTCTCTTAGTGTATTAAGGATGTCTGTCTGTCTGTTTGCCTTATTGTCTGTTGAGGTATGTTTTTGTATGTATCGTTTATAAGAGAAAATTCTCAATAAACAGAGTATTCAAAAAAAAAGTTTGAAGTGATAGCAGAACAAGAGAAACACCTTGGAGTTAATTTTGGGCAATAAATACATTAACGCCGTTAGTGGAAAAGAACTGACAATGTGTATTGGCAAGAACCTAGAGGAAAACCTGCTGTCAACTGTAAAAAATGCTAATTATTTTTCAGTTCTTATGTATGGTAGTACTGATAGTGGTGTAATTGAAAAGGAACTGGGTTATGTAATTTATGTTAATCCCAGCAATGGTCACGTGGAGACTAAGTTTTTACGAATGAAAGCAGTATCAGATGGCACAAGTGAGGGACTCAAAAATCTCCTCTTAGACATTCTTGCAGAGAGTGGCCTTAATGTAAAAAAAAGGTTGGGTTTGGGGCTGATGGGGCAGCTATCTACATGGGTGTAAGATGGGGTCTTGCTGCACTTGTAAAGGAAGACCTACAGTGGCTGGTTGCTTTTCATTGTTTCTCAGACAGATTAGAACTGGCTATGAAAGATACTTTGGATAATAACTATTTCAGTGCAGTTTCAAACTTTCTGTCCCAGCTGTTTTATCTCTATCAGAAAAGTCCTAAGTGACTTAGAGAGTTGTGGTCCCTTGCCCAGGCCATGGAGATGTCCGTTGAAAAGCCCAAGAAGGTTCATGGCACTCACTGGGTGCAGCATAAACTTCTTGCCATCCGGGCTGTTATCAAATCATTTCCCGTAATCACTGCCAATTTAGAATCTATGGCTGCAGAACCAACTCATGATCAGGCCAAAGGCCAAGGGAATGTTGCAAATTTTGAGTAAATTCCAGATGGTGGCACACCTTTTGTATTTTGAACAGTTGTTTCAGCCACTTGCCAGGTTCTCACTAGCACTTCAGCAAGAAATTGTTGAAATGCCAAAGTTACTTAGCTCTGTTGAAACTTTGAGAAACCCTCTTGACCATGCTTAGCAGAGTGGCCCTATAGGTGGTGTCTGACATTCTTTCAGGTGTATGTATTGAAATCACAAGGGTGTAAAATTACCACATCTGAGTGCTCAATCTATTAAAACTTTTAAACAGCAATGTAAGGAATATATTACAAATATTGAGAACTGTTGTGAACAAAGGTTCAGTTTGAATGATGAAAGTAGTATCTATAACCATGCAAAAGTGTTAGATACCAGACTTTGGCCAGCAGACTGAAAGGAACTGGAGCTGTATGGTAACAGTGACATCACTGAAGTAGCTGACCATTTTTCAGCTCTTTTGCAGCCTGATTGTGACACCACTCAAGTGCTTGCAGAATGGCAAGAGTTTAAGATTTTTGCTCAAACCAGTTTCATGAATAGTACGTCTGCCTCTGCTATCTGGTCAAAGCTGGCGTGTGATTTCCAAAATTCTTATCCAAATGTGTTGAGAGTATTTCGTGTGTCTAATGCAATAGTAGAAAGGTGTTTCTAGGGACATGGATATGTTGTTCATCCACACTTATTGGCAGGTTCCTTGCCGCTTTAAATCTTGCCGGAAGGTCTTCAAGCTGGCTCCTCCCACCCACCCAGGTGGTAAAACTCTCGGCTCCGCCCCATGACGCCAGATCTTCCTTACCGCTTGGAAGCTCAGGTTCCCTCCTTAGCAGCGTTGCGATTGACTGGTTCTAATTCTTGAGAAAGTTCTAAATTAAAAGTTTTTGCTAAAGACTTGGGTCTTCTTCTCCCTCGCTGACTGCGATGGACAAATCGACTCGGTTTCGGTGCCCACTAACGGGCAGAAGATGTCTAGGACGGATCCGCACTCCACGTGCGTCTACTGCCTGGGCCTTGAGCCGCGACCC
The DNA here is from genome assembly GCA_016271365.2 of Neoceratodus forsteri. Classification (NCBI taxonomy): domain Eukaryota; kingdom Metazoa; phylum Chordata; order Ceratodontiformes; family Ceratodontidae; genus Neoceratodus; species Neoceratodus forsteri. Next base: position 1,317,392,739 of record CM057455.1, on the reverse strand, counting down.
CGCCAGGCCTGGGCTGTGCTCTTCCTTTTACGACCTCGTCCGCGCCCAGAGACGTGCTGCCCGATTACAACTGGGCGCCCGAGAAAAGAATTCCACGGTGAAATCTAAAGAGGCCCGATTTGGCGGTGTCCGCGCGGCGGGCTCGGCGGATCAGCTTGAGCAGATGATCGCCCTCAAAGAGGAGGCGGCGCGGGCCACTTCTACCTCGGCTGCAGCATTTGTCCCGCTCTCTCTCGGTGCCTGATCGCTTCTTTTAAGGAGCTTTGTCTGACCCTCTCGACGAAAGGTGAGGGTCCAACTTCTTCGGACCTTTTCCAGGTCCAAAAGAGCAAGTAAGTCTCTCGTCGGCGCTTTTGGGAGCGGGAAAGATCCCCTTGTGACAGTCGACTTGGTCGACCCCTCGCTTCGGCCACTGGCTACGGTGTCCCCGTCAGGCCAGTTGACGAGACTCCTGTCGGCGGTCGAAAATTTTTCTCGCCGGCGGGTGGCGCGCGCCTTCCTCTTCCTCGGACGAGGGGAGGCTTTGGCGCTAAGCTGGGCGCTGGAGGTATGAGGAACTATGTGGCAACAGTTCTTTGACTGGAATAAGCCACCCAGTCGCCTTCCCCGGCCATTAAGTGGCTGTCACCGGAGCAGCCGAAACAACCCCTCGCTGTAGTCGAGGAGCCTGTTCTCAGGCCGGTTGTTCGGCCAATTCCAGCTGCCCCACCGATTCTGGTGGAACCTCCGCCTCCACAGCCATTAGTTGGGGCTCCGACCAAAAATTCTCGGTCGGCTTTGGGTTTGCCCCATAGGCTGTCTGTAACCCTCACTCCCGATAAACCTCGGCAGGTGGAGGGTGGCTCAGGCCTGAGGCAGCTCTTTGAGGACTCTTCTGAGTCCGATGATGGTTCCTCCCTCTTCTCCAAGCGCTTGGACTTGGAGTCCTCGGGGAGGGCAGTCAATGGGCGATAGCCCTTCGTCCTTCTTGAGTTGCCTCGACTCATCTCGAGTCCACGGGATGAGGCTCGAACCAGTTTCTAAACGGGCCAGGTATCCCCTCACGGAGATTCTGGACCGAGGGGATTCTCCTACGGAGGCCTTTCCGGTGGCCGAAGCCATAGTGGGTCCGGCCTTGGAACTTTGGCAGCGTCCTGCTTCCTGCCCTGCGCCTTCGGCCAGGTTGGCCAGGAAGTATGCGGTCCCTACCGGTTCCCTGTCCGGTTTTTCGGAACACCCCTCGGCCGAGGGGTTGGTTACCGACAGCGTTTTCCGGCGTGCCGGGAACGCCAGGGATGTGGACAAACCTCCCGACAAGGAATCCAAGAAATTGGATTATGCCAGGCGAAAAGTCTATGCTGCGTCCTCTCTCGGCCTTCGTCAGGCCAGTTCGGCCGTCCTCATGGCCCATTTTTCTCACGCCGTGTTGGGCTCCCTGGATGAGGTTGTTCCTCATCTTCCCGCAGATCTGCAGACTATGGTCAGGCAGGTGCGGGACCAGGGCAGGGCAGTGGCTAAACAGCAGCTCCAGACTGCGTTAGACATCGGGGACTCATGTGCCAGGTCTGGGGCGGCCGCAGTGGCCATGTGTCGTCGGGCTTGGCTGAGGATATCCACCTTTACCTCGGATACCCAGCACAAGTTGGTGGATGTTCCCTTTTTGGGGACTGACCTCTTCGGCCCTGGGGTGGAAGGTCACCTGCAGAGGATCGAGAAGTCCAATGCTACCTTGGACTCGGTCTCTTCCGCTCAGAAGGACAAAGGCCGCAAGCCACAGCCTAAGCCCTTTCGTCCTTCTGCGCCCGCGGCCAGCCCAGCAACGTCAGGGCCAGCAGGCTCGACCTTGGTATCCCAAGCCCAAGCCGTCGGCTTCCTCCAACAGGAAGCAGGAGGTAAAGGCCAGGAGGTCCCTCGGCGGTCCCTCCTCCAAGCCTGCCTAGTGGCGGGCTGAGGGGTGTCGCCCCCATCCCTGTCTCCTCACCCCTGGTTCCCCCCGTGGGGGGACGGCTCAGACACTTCTTTTCCGCCTGGTCCGCTGTTACCACAGACAGGTGGGTACTGGAGGTGGTGGGAAAAGGCCTACCTCTGGAATTCAAGCAGGCCCCGCCCTTCAGAGCCGTCGCACCTCGGGGGGCCTCGGGGTCCGCAGCCTCACTGGCGGCTCGCTGAGCCAACATTGCTCTCCTCCTCCAAAAGGAGGTGATCACGGAGGTGGAGGACCCCCCTTCAGACCCGGGGTTCATGTCCAGGTATTTCCTGGTTCCGAAACGGACGGGGGGCTGGCGCCCCATTCTCGACCTACACGGCCTGAACAAGTTCCTAAGGTCTCGAACCTTCAGGATGGTCACTCTGGCGCAGATAATACCATCTCTGGAACACGGCGTGTGGTTCTGCTCTCTGGACCTACAGGATGCGTTCTTTCCGTCCCTATCCGTCCGTCACGCAGATTCCTCCGCTTTAGTGGAGGATCCCTCTTCGAGTTCCGAGCCATGCCCTTGACTTATCTCCAGCTCCCAGGGTCTTCACCAAATGCATTGCAGTGGTGACAGCATTCTCTGCAGTGCCGAGGGTCGGGTGTACCCTTACCTGGACGATTGGCTGATAGCAGCCTCCTCCAGGCAGGAGGTGTAGCGGTCCAGAGATCTAGCCCTCAGGTTTGCTCTCGAGTTGGCCTTCTCATCAACGAGGCCAAGTCGGAACTCAAGCCGAAGCAGGTGATCCTGTTCATCGGGGCAGAGCACGGCTCCCGGCGGACAGGGCCGAGGTTCTTACCTCCTTTGCCCAATCATTTCTGGTTGGACAATCGCGCCCTGCCCGGGACTTCCTGCGCCTTCTGGGTCTCATGGCGGCCTGCACCAGCGTGGTCCATTGGGCCCGCTGGCACATGCGCCCCCTTCAGTGGGGACTGGCCAGCTAGTGGTCACAACACTGCGATCCTTTGGACCAGCTAGTGATAGTGACCCAGGAGATGTGGAACGCTCTCCAGTGGTGGACCGTTCCATTCCATCTGCAGGAGGGCATCCCGTTCGTCCGCCCCGAGCAGCGGTCTCTCTGTCGACCGGCGCCTCTCTGATGGGTTAGGGTGCCCATCTGGGGAACACAGTGCCGGCCTCTGGTCCCCGGGAGTCCGATGCCACATCAACCTGCTGGAGCTCCGGCGGTCCGCCCTAGCTCTCACCGCCTTTGCTCCGTTTCTCCGGGTCAGGTGGTCCGAGTCCAGGCGGACAATACCACGACCATGTCTACCTGAACCGCCAGGGGGCGGGGCCGCGCTCCATGCTCTATGCAGAGGCTCTCCGCATTTGGTCACTCGTGCGCAGCCTGGAGGCGGATCTCCTAGCCATTCATGTGGCAGGAGCCTCCAACACCCTGGCCGATGCCCTGGGCGGATAGGGGCTGCATCTCACGAGTGGTCTCTCCTGCGGAGGTAGTACAAGATCTGTTCTCCCACTGGGGCACACCTCAGGTGGACCTGTTTGCCTCCAGGGAGAACGCGAAGCTGTGGCTGTTTCATGCCGGCCCCCCTCAGCAGGGCTCGCTGCAGGGGGATGCCTTCTCAAGGCTGTGGACCCCGGGCCTCTTCTACGCCTTTCCCCCATTTCCCTTGATTCACAAGGTGTTTCTCAAAGCAAGGAGGGACAAGGCGCAGGTGATCCTGATAGCCCCAGACTGGGCCCGCCAGTTCTGGTACCCAGATCTCCTCAGCCTCAACTCCAGGCTCCCGAGGCAGCTTCCAGCTCGCCCGGACCTGCTTTCAGTCAATCAGGGGAAGGTGTTCCATCTGGACCTTCAATCCCTGCACCTGACGGCCTGGTTCCTGAGCGGCTAGAGTTCCAGGCCTTGGGTCTTTCCGACAAGGTCCTCAATGTTGTTGGCGTCCGTAGAGTCGACCAGAAAATGCTCGCCTTCAAATGGAAGAGATTCTCCATTTGGTGTCAGGGCAAGGGCTTGGACCCTTCCTCCTGTTCTGTGGCAAGCATTTTGGACTATTTATGGTCCCTTTCTAGTCAAGGGCTTAGGTCGGCGACCCTAAAGGTGCACCTGGCAGCCATCTCTGCTTACGAGGCGCGGGCAGGAAGCAGTCGATTAGCGCAGGAAAGGTGGTCGGGCGCTTTTTCAAGGCCTTGATCACATTTCCCCTCAGTCTGAGAACCTCCACCTCAAGTGGGATCTACTGCTGGTACTGGCAAAGCTTATGGGCAAGCCATTCGAACCAATGCACAGGTGTGAACTCTCTCACCTGTCGTGGAAGACCGCCTTCTTGGTGGCTATCACGTCAGCCAGAAGGATGTGAGAGCTCCAGGCGCTTTGCATCGAGTCTCCTTACCTGGTCTTCCACAGGGACAAGGTTGTCCTGCGCCCCCACCTGAAATTCCTTCCGAAGGTGGTGTCGGAGTTTCACCTTAACCAGGTGCTGGCTCTGCCGGTGTTCTACCCCAATCACACCTCGGAGGCCGAATATAGGCTCCATACTCTGGACCCTAGAAGGGCGCTCACTTATTATAAGGAGCGCACGGGTGAAATCCGGGGAGAGGTTCGCCAGCTGTTTGTCACCTACGCTGAAGCCGCATCTGGCAGACCTGCAGCCAAGCGGACGATAGGCAGGTGGGTCACCTACTGCATAGATCGCTGCTATAAGTTGGCGGGCATGGAGCCTCCCAGAGGGATAAGAGCTCATTCTACCCATCATACTGCTGCATCGGTGGCTGCTTCCAGGGACGTCCCTATCCAGGAAATCTGCAGGGCTGCTACCTGGAAGTCAGCACACACCTTTATTACCCATTACCACATCGACCTTGAGTCACGCCGGGATGCTGGTTTTGGGGCCTCGGTTCTCCAGTCTTTATTTCCTAAGTAGGGGGTGTGCGCCTTGCCTCCCTCCTCCCGGAGAACTGCTAGGAGTCTGCCAATAAGTGTGGATGAACAACATATCCATGTCCCTAGAAATACAGGTTACTCACCTGTAACAGGAGTTCTAGGAATGGTATGTTGTTCATCCAAATCCATACTCCCGGCTGACGCACAGCCTGAGCTTCCAGCGGGCCAGATCTGGCGTCATGGGCGGGCCGAGTTTTACCGGGTGGGTGGGAGGAGCCAACTTGAAGACCTTCCGGCAAGATTTAAAGCGGCAAGGAACCTGTCAATAAGTGTGGATGAACAACATATACCATTCCTAGAACTCCTGTTACAGGTGAGTAACCTGTATTTTTCAACTATGAACAAGGTAAAAACTGACTGGAGAGCAAGTCTGGCAGAGGATACTGTAGAAACATTGATTCGAATTAAAAAGCAGGGCCCCCTCTCCAGCTGAATTCAGTCCAGACAGTGCTGCAGACGTATATTCTAGTGCTAAACCAAGACGTTCTGGTGATTTGGCAGCTGCAGATGGTGGATCACCCTCTGGTCCCCCCCCCAAAAAAAAACAAACAGGCCAGAATAACTGGCTACATGCCTGGTGGAGAAGAGTAGCCACAGTCCTTGTTGGAATTTTATGGTCAATCACTGTCCCAGGTGGAGTAGTTTTTATGGGGCGAGGGGTTCATTTTAATTGTCACGACTCACGATCACATCACGATTTCACGGTCTGCTTTGGCAGACATCATCGTTCTCACGGCTCTTAAAATGTATTTGTGCTACTGCACAATTGCTGTATTCCGACTCTGATGGCTAAATAAAACATTATCAGTCTCTGAAACTTGTGTATAATGTGTATTTTATCAATATAGAGCAAGATAAGTAAATTTTATGGGGTTTTGAGAAAAATATCAATTTTTAGTAATTGCTAATCAACTTCAGTCAGTTGCTAATCATTTTTTACTCTGATTAGCAATGGCCGCTAATCAAGCCTCTGACACTGAATTTATGCCTTGGGGTGATGCTAATTCGATCTTTGGTCAGCAGGGGCTGCTTGCATAAAAGACTTCGTTCTAACTTCCAGCCAGCCAGACCCTGTGTGGGATGCTGTTGCTTGTACACAGACTCCCCAGTCTATCATGTGGGATGCTTCTATGCCATTGGGTCCACTTAGGATCCCGTTTGATGTTGCAGCAGTCATCTGAGTTGCCTAGAAGAGACACTGGACATAAGCAGGGTTTTACTTTTATATCTTTGCAGCTAGAAACCCCTGAGATGATGATGATGTGATTGTTTTTTTTTTTTGTTTGTTTTTTTTTTAGCTATAGTGAACCTACCAGGATACAGTGCAATACCACAGCATTCTGCTACAGAGTTACTGCAGGAAACAAGGCAATTTCATTGGCAGTTAATCCATTTTGTCATGCAGTAACTTCAGACACTGCGTTGCTTCCTAGCGGGCTCCACTATTATAAGTGTAAATAACATAGCAGTATTTGTTAGTATTTTTTTTTTAATTAAAAAAAAAACTATTTCTACAAAAACATCACTACATCAATTTTTGTTTTCATTCTCTTTCATTCTCACACTGAGATACATGGTTTTGAATTTTTTTTTTTTATATAAAGTTCTTGCATCTTTGTAATGCCCACTATATCTGTAGCTTGCCAGTGGGAAGAGAAAGGCAGTCAGTATTCTGAACAGATGCCTTGCTGACATCAGTGACTGGGTGGCCACTGTTTGTTTATTTATGACTTTGATAACCGGGTAAGTACGCTGATCCCAGGGACCGTTTTCAGGCATGACCCAGGCCACGACAGTGTCATAGGAGCAAGCGGAAGCATTGTGCATTAACCATGAAAGGCAAGTTACACAATGATGTCCAAAGAATGATACAACAGTCATTATAATTATAATAATAATAATAATAAGTAGGTACTGAAAACATAGTACATAGTGAATAAGTGAAGAACAGTGAAAAAAAAATACAAAGTTCAAGTTACCAGGGCAGACAAAGCAAGGGGTGGGAGGGTAGAGACAGGGAGGATAGCTAGAAAGGACTCGAGGGAATAACAGAGTTCTGTGGTAAGGGAGGCACTGGCAGCAGGATACAGATAGGAGCCAATCCTTGAGGCATGATTTGAACAGTCAGTGGGTATCCAGAGCTCGGTGGGCACCTGATTCCATAGTGATGGGGCCACAGGCGACAAGGCTCTTCCGCCCATGTTGGTTGATACTCTGGGAACATGGAGGGGTGGAATGGTGTTAGAGTGAAGGCAGCAATTCATGGCTCTGACTTTGAAAAACTTGGCAAGAGGGGATTCTTGGCTGGTGCAAATGGTACTATCATCCAAGCAGTAGAGGGTGAAATTGAAGCAGCTGTGAAGTGAGAGCCACCCCAGTGACTGATAAAGAACACAATGTTGGGTGGAAAAAGGGGCCAGTAGGGCAAAGCGACAGGCACTATTATAGACAGTGGAGAGTTTGACTGTGAGGGTGGAGGATGACTTAGTGTAGATGGTGGAGCAGTAATCAAGTATGGAGAGTAGGTTACCCTGGACAATGGCTAGTCGGGCCTCAGGGGTTAGGTCGTGTCTGAATCCGTATGCTGCACCCAGTTTCTGGTGTATTCTGCGGACAACGGAGTTAATGTGCTCGGAGAAGGAAAGGAAGGGGCTAAGCAGGATACCTAGGTACTTGAAGGTCTTGACATTATCGAGAACCTGGCCATCAGGGGAGACTGTGTTGAGGGAGGAGGGAGATTTGAGTTTAGCTAGGAAGGGCTTTGACCCGAACAGCATAGACTTGGTTTTCTTAACGTTAACCAGGAGAAGGTTGGTTGCAAACCAGTCGTAGGCAGTACCATAGCTTTGGGTGAGGACAGAAGAAATGTGGGAAAGGGATTTAAGGACACGGTCATCAGCATAGAGAGGGGGTGACAGGTAAGGCTATCTGAGGGAAGGGAATCAATAAATAAGGAGAAAAGCAGGGGGGCTTAGAATGGAGCCCTGGGGGACTCGGGTAGAGACAGGCAGTGCAGTGGAACAAGTGGGGCCAACACAGACATGTTATGAGCGATTGGAGAGGTAGCTTCTAAACCAGTTGGTTACCAGGTGGGAGCAGCTGAGAAGCTGGAGCTTCGAGAGGAGAAGGGTGGTTCACCAAGTCGCCGGTGGCTTGCCCATTATCCATGTTCATGAGGATGTGGTCGATCAGTAGTGCAAGGGCAGTGGAGGTACTATGATTCTTGTGAAAGCCATGTTGCTGGCTGCACAGAAGGTTGTACTTTGTGATATGTTCGGTAAGCTGGTGGTGGATGATTTTCTCTAGCAGTTTATATAGGTGGGGGAGGATGGAGATGGGCTGATAACTGTCGGTGGAGTGGGGGTTACCAGCTTTGAAATTGGGGATAACTTTAGCAGTCTTCCATGGGTCAGGCATGGTGGAGGTGGATAGGGCAAGGTTAAAAATGAAGGTGAGGGGTCTGATAATGGCAGGGGAGATGAGTCTAAGGAAGATTGGGGAGAGGCCATCGGACCCAGGGGAGCCGTGGTTGGGGAGGTATTTGAGGAGCTTTGTGGGTTTTAAGAAGGGAGACAGCCTTAAAATCAAAAGGGGGGATGCAAGAAGGAGGACTAGAGAGGGAGGATCCGACTTTAGGGTTGTAGGTCGAACCACTGGGCTGACTACTCTGGAGTTAGGAGAGAAGTGCAGAGAGGTCTGTGAATTTATTGTTAAAGACCCATGCCACTTCCTCTTTTTTTTTGTTTTGCAGGGCTTCCTGCCAGATTTTGGTACTGGTCACAGCCTCGGTCTTCACCTACTGTCCTTGTGATCCCTGGTACCATGGCTTTCCCGGAGAAGCGGGACCTCGGAACTGGTCCCCTATCCAGCCCACGGAACCAGTATCTGGTTGGGGATCCGCGACAGAGGCTAATTGAAGCCCGGGGAGGGCTTCATAGAGGCGGAGACACCCTTTGAGTTTTTCTGTTTTTGCCCACTGGACAGCAGACCGTGCAATGACGTCAATGCACTGATGTGCAGATGTCCGCCGGCTCTCCCCCCATGTAGATGCCTGCACTGTGTCAAACACCCAGCCTCCGCTGGGTGTCACTGCAGCGCGGCACATATCCCTCACCCACCCTGAAGGAAGGAGAGCTGTTGTAGGATGCTCAATCCTTCCTTCCCCCTGCCAGCCCCTGGCGGCCAGAGTCCGTTCCCGAACCCGGGTCACCGGCGCGAGGCGTGGCATCCAGCACCTCAACCCTCAGCGCCACCGGGCCGGCCCCATGCCACTTCCTGAGGTTTGGTCACCAGGTCTGCAGAGGAGTGAAGCTGCAGTGCAGATTTGCCAGTTTGGGGGGGGTTAGGAGGGAGCCAGTGGATTCCCAGAATTTCTTAGGGTCACCAGGACTGTCATTCTGAAGGTTGCAGAAAAAACTCTGCATTAGGGATTTAGCCAAGTGTTTGCACTGGTTTCTCAGGAGCCTATAGGCTTGGGGATACCTTGAAGGCTGACCAAGCACAATCTCGGTCCTTCATGAAAGTAAGTAGTTCCTTAGTGATCCAGCAGGGGCACCCGCCTCTGACCCTCCGTGTGGTGAGTGGGAAGTGCCTTTCTTGCAATGCCAACAAGCTCTGTGTGAAGGAAGTTACTGCTGAGGACACATCTTTGATAGAGTGGAAGGAGGACCAGTTCAGTGACTGTGTTTCACTGACTAGGAAGGTGGTATCAGCAGTGCGAAAATTTTGAAAGGATAGGTATTTGGGGGGGGGGGGGTTGTCTTGGTTGACCAGGGGATAAACATGGGCGAGTGGTCACTAATGGAATCAGCAGTTATTCTGGCTTGCAATGCGCAGTCCTCCCTGTTTTTGATTATCCAGTCCAAGAGAGTTTGTGAGGTTGTACGTTGATTTTGCCTGGTGGGCAGCGTTATTGTCTGGGTAAGGTTAAACTGCTTTAGGAGGTTCCTATAGTCAGACTGGTTGGCACTCAGCCAATTTAGGTTAAAGTCACCAAGGAGGATAGTGGGGGAGAGTGAGCTGAAACTGGTTAGGAAGTTGTTTAAACCATTAGTCCCTGTAGTTGGAGGATTGTAGAAGCAGCCAACAAAGTTTCTTTGTGGAGCCCAGGGTTACATCGGAGAGGAGCCATTTGCAAGGGGAGGTAGGATTGGAGCGGAGGACAGTAGTGGCAGAGAGGGGTTCCCTGTGGAACGGTGCTACACCTCCCCCTGTCTTTTTTCTGGGCCTGTTGAGACTGATGGAGGAGTATTCTGATAGCTGATACAAGGTGTCCAATAAGTGAGGCTTTAACCAGGTTTCCGAGAGTCCTAGTAGATGGGGCTTGTGGAGTAGCACCCATGCTTCTAGGTCAGGGAGCTTAGCGGGAAGGCTGTAGATACTGATATGAGCAATTTTCAGTCCTGAGGCTTTTGCCCAGGTGCTAGTGGAGGAGGTGATGTAAGAGTTGGGTGGGCCAGGGTTACACTCGATATTGCCAGCAAGTAGTTGGAGGGAGAGCATGAGGATATAGAGGCAATGGGGGAAATTTGGAGACCATGAGCAAGAGAACAAATAGTTGCCAAGAAGACGGCGATCAAGGTTAAAGAGAAAGCTGAGGGTGATGGTTCTGAAGGGCTGAACCCATACAAGACGGAAGTGCTTCTGGTGGATGCAGGTGTTGGGAGCTTGGCAGGTTGGGACGGGGTGGTGTCTGGATTACAGCTAGGTCCCAGTCCTCTCTGTGCCAGGGATAGAGAGGGGAATTTAGGCATCATCTTGTACCAACTGTAAACGGACTCTTGAATATCACGTGTCAGTGGTGGATGTTTTTCATCATAGAAATATTGCCCGGATTACGCCGTTTCATTGTCCCGAGGACCTAAAGACACAGGTGCATGCCTTTGGGATATATAGACTTGGACTACTGCAGTGCTCTGTACCTCGAGCTGTCTGGAGGTTTGACATACTGTTTGGAGCTGGTGCAGAATGCCCCATCTAGATTGGTTGCCACAGATTCTTGTTCTGAGCATCTCTGTCTCGCTAGGTTTGCAGATGTTGCTCTGGCTACCTGTGAGGTCACGTGTCTCCTTCAAGATAGGGTTGTTAACATACAAAGCCCTACATGATCTTGGCCCCGGCTAACCTAAAGAGCTCCTCTGTACTCACATTCCTGACCAGCCCCTCTAGTCCTCCAAGGTGGGCTTCCTGATGGTCCCCAGGTGTCGTGCAAGGCTTTCTGGGGACCGGGTGTTTGTTGTACAGGGTTAAAAATTAAGAAAATAATCTGGTGTGGGAGGAGGAATACCAAAAACCTAAATCTGGTATTCCATCTCAAAGTCTTGTATTCCACCTATTCAAAAGAGTATGCTATAGATTAAATTGCAGAGTGACTGCATGGAGGGAGTGATATTCCATTCAGAATACCAGCATGTTGTAAGTGGTATTCTGGCTTGAAAACCTAGTATGAAAACAGGGCAGAATACCATTAAATTCGAGCCCTGTTGTAGTAGCGCCCTTGCTAGGGAATCAGTTACATTGGAAACTCAGGGAAGCCCCCTCTGTTAAGGCATTTAAAAAAGGTGCTGAAACATTACCTGTTTACTCCAGCCCTTTAAATTTAGTATTTATCATTATTATTTTATGTAATTGGATATATGTTGTTATATGTATGCATCTTTGCTGTGTGATTGTATCATTGTAAGTCTCCCAGAGCCCGGGGGATGGCTGCCTAAGGAATACAATTATTAGTACTACTACTGTGGGTGTGGGGAAAAAAAAATATTCTGGTGTAATATGGTGCTGTTGACCATCAGAAACATGTTCTAGCACCCATAAAAATACACCTCCCAGTATAAGTCCTGTATTTACAGTCGAAAGGTACCCCCAACAGAAGAAAGTTTTAAATAGTGTGAGTGGCGGTAGTCTTTAATGAACTGAGTATTTAATTAGAAAAAGCTGTTTTTCGAATACCTGAGAACATTAAAAATGTGCTATTTATGAATCTTAGGCACCAAGAAATACTTTTTGCTAAAAAAACAAAAAAATATTGGATGAAAATGTTTGCTGGTTAACAAATTCTGCTGCTTTAAGTGATCGTCTTGCAAAACGACTGCTTTCTTTTTCTCATGGTTTTTTCATATGTTTTATGTTGCAGGCTTCAGGAGCCTCTGAGAAAAATACAAGGGCAGTGAAGCTACTTGCACCATCTTTGCTTTCTGAAGAAGGTAATACAAATGTACTTGCAGTCTTTCATTTTCTTCTTGTTGGGTAAAGTATACTTGATGCTGAAAATTGAACTGTTTGTGGATATTTTAACTTTTTTGTATTTAAACTGTTTCTGTTCTTGTGTCTCTGTCCCTTAGTCCGGGTGGGGGTGGGGTGGGGGGCATACCCTGCTGTGGCACTTCCTGCCCTGTCTGCCACTAACGCCATTATCTTTTCAGTGAGGGTTCATGGTGTATGACTCCAGAGCACTGCTGACCTTCATTCTGACTGTGGTGTGCTGCTCTTCCTGGATTCTCCTATTTACCTCCCTCCCCCATGTGGCAAGGGCATGGCCTCCAGAGGCCTCACTCGCACATCATACCCCTATGGTGGATCAAGCTTCCAAGCCCTCTCAAGGGGTCGCTGTGGTGCTGGAAGCTGGCGCCAGCACTCCCTGGGCAGAGGTGCACTGCTGTCAGCAGCTTCCTCAGCCCTGTCCTGCCCCCGATGTTGGCATTCGGGGACCGCTCCAAAAGCTGGGTCACTTACACTTTCAGTGCACTGTGGTGCCTCCGAGCCACTGGGGTGGCCCTAAGTGAGGTTCTTTAAATCAAGGTACTTATCCTTGTGAGGCAGGCGCACCGCATCAGGCACTAACCAGGAACCTCCCAGCCCCAGCAGCCCCATTTCCCTGTTGCACTGTTGCTTGCCCTCGTGGAGGGCCATCAGGGGGACGCCACTTCAGCCTCTCCTGGACCTAATTGGGCACAGTAGAGGGTGTTGGCCTGAGACTCCTGTGTTTCTTCACTCTGGGTGCTGCTGCATTTTCCTCGGCTTTTTGTTTCGCCCCATTCCAATCCTCCTCCTCCTGCCCTGGCACTGTGCTCTGTCTTTAGTGGCTGTGCACACAGTGAACTCCTGTAAGGTACCAATTTCCCTGGCACAACACAGTGGCCACTGTGGTTGCAGAGTACTGGCGCCTCCCTACTTTCCTTGCCAGGATATTCTTCGCCAGCCCTTACCCACCCAGTGCCACTATCCTGAGTCTGCTCCCAAACCTGGGTCGTGGACATGGTAGCACGAGGCCTACTGTTGGGCCAGCAGGTGGACCCTTTTGCAGGTGATTTTTACTGTAAGCAGGCTTGCCCCATTCCTGAGAATGAGAATAGGAGCTGGCTCAGATTGCAGTGGTTGGTGATCTGTGTTTTGCCTGATTGGGAGTCAAATGGCCTAGACAGGTAGAGGAGGCCAACTCAGATGATTCCTGTTGTGGGGAGGCGAAGTTCCTTTTGTTGCATATCCAGTTAGTATTGTTTATTATATAAGGGGGAAAAAAGTATGCAGTCGCATTAGAGAGATCAAGGTTTAATTACTGTAGGGTCTGTTTCTCAGATTCTCGAAAGGATCGAGGGACATACTGGTTATGTGTATGTGCATTATGAGATCCCAGACTTGACAGATTTATTTCTGGAATGGTTCATTCCAGAGTTGCGTTGACTTCTAAAAGTGATAATACTGTCATTTTGTTAGAAACTGAGAAACTTTACAGGCAGAGATATATGGAGTCCATTGAGCCTGCTCCATTTCTACGTAAAAACCACTCCAGCCTACTGCTTTGTGGCCCTAGACTGAGCTCCCTACTATGATTATCATTATTACATAAAGCTTCCTTAGCACATTGAAGCAACACATTATAGTATTTAAGAAAATACAAAATCACACATGCCCACACAATGCAAAGCATCATGGGCTGCATATGCAAATCACCACAGAATGTTATGCTGGTCCAACTTTAAGCAGAATTGCATGGTGCGGAAAGGCCTCTCACGCAGTTTGCAAAGGGTGCTAACAGAAGACATAGACACGTGTTTCGTCCTACCAGGACTCATCAGTATGCCTCATCTGTTTAACACCCCAGTGGAATGGACCAGCTACCCTAAGACAGTGTGTCTTGGATATGTTGTGGTGAACCCATTAAAATAAAAACTATTTAAAGACAAAAGAACCTCTGTGCGCAAACACTGAGGCAAGGGTTACCCCAAAGGGCATTTGGCTGGGAAGCCAAGTTTCAAGAAAATACAAAATCACACATGCCCACACAATGCAAAGCATCATGGGCTGCATATGCAGATCACCACAGAATGTTATGCTGGTCCAACTTTAAGCAGAATTGCATGGTGCCGAAAGGCCTCTCACGCAGTTTGCAAAGTGTGCTAACAGAAGACATAGACACGTGTTATTTTAGTATTTAGTTATTCAATTACCCAGGAAGGAAGATGAGGTCTTGTAGTGAGTCTGTTTACAGCTACATCATGGTGGGACTCTAGGAAAAGTACAGTATAAACAAGCTTTATAGAAAGATACAACTAAAATGTAGTAGTTGGTACAAACATAGTAGTGTATAGGCAAATATGAAAAGAGAATAAGTAAACAAGAGCAGACTGCAGCTAACAAAGGCTGAAGGTGGTCTTGCGTTTGTTTGCTGTAATGCAGCACAGCCTTATGCATTAAGGTACTGCAAAAGCAGCCATTGTTGTCTCTGGGAGGCTTTAACAGTGCCAGCAGTCTTGCATGCTGTGAACTCTCCCCCTCCTATGCTCATTGGCACATACAGATTTACAGGCCCTCATCCTGCCACTCCATTACTTGCCCCTACAGACAGGGCATGGTGCTGGAAACCATTGCAGATAGTCTGGCCAGTATTTCGCTTCTTGCACACAGAGCTCTTCTTTCCTGGCAAAGGCTTTTTCAGGTGCTCTCAGTTGGTCTACCAGTGGGTTGTCTGGTCTGTGGTGAGGTGTGTGTGTAATCCTGTTCTGTGTCTGGTCTGACAGATATGGCACTGGGAACTACTACAGTTGGCCATGCTGTTGCTCCCTTTTCTTTTTTGTAACTCACTTTATTTTATTGAAAAAAGCAGTGTAATACAAAACATTATAAAGTAAGAATACTGGAAAAGAAACACAATGGCGTAAAAACAGGTATCCACAGTGGAAAAGGAACATATGTTGGGACCTACTCAATAATTATCCATAGGAAATTTTACAGCACACAAACAGAATGAAAACTTTAAAACATTACACAATAAAACCACGTGGAGTCATATATTCGTAATGATTAAGATGTGAATATAAACATTTTAAAAATCTATGGTGACATTACATAAGACATATCCTGTATAAGAAAAACTAGCAACAATTAAACATGAGGCCATATAAAGCATATTGTAATATAAATTGCAGAAAACTTTGTTAATGCTTCAGTTAGGGTCAAAGTAACAGAAGTGGGGAAATGAGACATTAGGGTTTCTCTAACACCCCACCCTCCCAAACCAGGCAGGACAGCAGGTGTGGGGTGTGCCTTGTGCTTTCCAAGCCTAACACTCACCATTTTCCATGTGTAGATTCTATGAGAATGGGGTGAGCATTAGGCTTGAGAAGCCCAAGGCACACCCCACACCTGCTGTCCTGCCTGGTTTGGGAGGGTGGGGTGTTAGCGAAACCCTAACGCCTAATTTCCCAACTTTTGTCACTTTGACCCTAACTGAAGTATTAAAGAAGTTTTTTGCAACTTATTTCCTTACTTTTTGAGATAGTATAATAGTATCCTTATGTTACTCTGGGAGTGCAGGGTCCTTCGGCATATATGTATGTAGCTGTGGAAGCACAGGGCTCTCCGGACCCTGCTCTTCCATTTATAGGACAACAGTGATCAAATTGTCACCAGAGCCATCTTCTTACCCCAGGTCATGTACCTGTTACAGAAAATGTTCGAATCCCTGCCAAAACGTAATTCCGCGCGACTGCAATGCCGTTCCGCCCTACAGGTGTAAAAACACATTTTAGGCAGGATTTGAAAGATGACAGCCATGACGCATATGAGGTGAGGTAATAAGAAGGCTGTGTTGAAAATCTGAGGTGAAAATATTTAAAATTTCCAAAGTTACGAGCGGGCATAGCAAAATTGCAACAAATGGTTATAACTCTGGCATTTTTTTTCATATTTTGACACTACATTTTGAACATAGTCTTCTTATAACACCACCTCATGAACCTCATAGTTAAAAATGTTCAAATCCGTGCCAAAATGCCATTCCGCACCACAGGTGCGAAAACACATTTTGGACAGAATGTGAAAAATGACAGCTGTGCTGTTCATGAGGTGGTGTTAAAAAATGGCTATGTTGAAAATTTGGAGTCAAAATATTGAAAATTACCAAAGTTATGCCTGTACGTAGAAAAATTTCAACAAACGCTCATAACTCTGCCAGTTTTAGGAATTCTTTTCACCAAATTTTCAACATGGCCTTTTTGGGACCCCACCTCATGAACACTGGTGGTGAAATTGCGTGATTCGGTCACGAAAGGTGATTTTGCACAGCAACCGCAAAATCACTTTCTGGGCCCAATTTAACAAAATGACACTGTCAGGTTTAATGAGGTGGGGCCCAAAAAGACAGTGTTGAAAAATTGGTGAAAAACTTCCTAAATATGGCAAAGTTATGAACATAAGTTCAAAACGCCATTGAAATACATTATATGGCACTTACCTTTATTCCCTAGTTCACAGTTTGGCTTTGAAGAGTGCAGACGTGTCTTGGTCCACAGAAGATGACAGAATTTGACATTGGCTGGTAAGTATAGGGTAAGGGGGTGTGTGGGGAGGTGGGTGCTCAGTGGGAGGGTTGGGATGGAGAAGGGGGTCAGCGGGCATGATGTGGAACAATTTTCTTTGTTTCAGGTTAAAAAAAAAAAAAGACGTTGAGGGACGGTTTTCCTATTGCAGGTACCAGTAGCCATCCCGGGACACTGGGGGTGGGCTCCTCAGTGTCCCACACTGCTAGGGCGGGGTGCCGCTAAATGCAGACATGGGGATTGGGCCCCCGATGTCGGCTACAGTATTTGTTAATAATATTTTATTTAAATGGACGGCCCACTGGCACAGTGGTAGCGCTACTGCTTGCGATGCTGGCAACCCAGGTTCGGGAAGGAGCTCAGGGCGTCAGAGGGCCGACCTGCTGGAGGAGGTTTGAGTATCCCAGGGACTGCTCACCTCCGGGGGAAATGGGTACTCAACCCAGTGCATGACTGGCCTCTGGTGGAAGCCAGAGACATAGCATGCCCGAGCCACGTTTGAGGGGCAGATGTGACAGACATCAGCATGCATGCATGCCTTGACGCCATGCGCATGTCACATTGGGGTGGGGTGCATACATTGAAAAAGCTTGGCCCCGGCATGACACTGGTGAGAGAGCAAGGGACAGCTCTCACCCTCCATTGCCCAGACCCTGGTCAAGGACCCTGACGAAATTGCAGAGGTACGGTACAGGGGTAGGGGTTGAAGCGGGGGGCCCTCTCCCAACTCATCCTCACCTGGGGGGGTAAACTACGGCTCCGTGGGGGGTCCTCCCAGTGGTCTGGGTGTCAGGGGGGTCTGCCGGGTGAAAGTGCTGGCGACCAAGGGGCATAAAAGTCTGATTTCAAAAAAATTTTTTTTATTTAAGTAGAAGCACAAACCATTAAAAACTTGCACATAATCAATCAAGGAAATACAAAGTGAATACATTAAAAATGTATTAAATAGAAAAAGGAACACGCATTGGGGAGGGGGTTATCTGACACTGGGTGAGGGCATCCTGGTGTTGTATTATTTATATAAATATAAATAAAAAGCGGGAGACTGTGATCCGAGGGTGGGGGGGTGCCCAGACACCAGAGACTAAAAATAAAATTACGGGGACGGAGTTGGAGGGTGGGGTGCCGCTAGACACCAGAAAATATATATTTTATTTAGGGGGACAGTGATTGGGGAGTGAGGGGTGCCACTAGACACCAGGCCAAGGGGGCTCACAGCTCACACTGCACCTGGCAGCACAAGTTCAGCTGCAGCTTCAGAAGTCAAGAAAATCTGCAGTTCTCATACAGAGAATGTGGGGGAAGTGCTCCTCTTGCTAAGTTGGGCACATGGGATTTCAGGTGCCCAGAAAAATTATTTCTGGTCCTGTGTGAAAAACAAACACCAGAATTTAGCTGAACGGGGCCCATTTAGCTAGGTTCTGGTGTTTGATTTTTAAAATGACAACATATTTATGTATTTTCCATGCATTTTAGTTTGTGGGGAAAAAAACAAGATGTCAGCTTGTGAAAAGGAATCTTTCTTGCGAAAAGGGATTGGCCCCTCGTGAAAAATAATCCTTTTTCGTGAGGCCAAATCCTTTGTTGAACATTCTCCCTCTATCCTGGAAAGTAATCTTCTCATTGAAAACAATGGAAACTTAAAAATGTTATAACTTTGCACAGATTAATATTTTTTCACCAAACATACGCATGACAGTTCTGTTACCCAGGGGGTTTCTACCATAAAAAAATCACGCCATCTGGGCGCAAGGCGATGAGGAAAAAAAACAGCAAAAAATTTTGACTTTTAAGGTTTTTCACTATCTGGATCTCAGAAGCCATACATCCAACCGGACAGAAGCTTGCCACGTCAAGAGATCTACCCCACGGGACAGCTCATCCCAAATTTTGTGCAAATCCATTGATCGGTTGCAAAGTTAGTTATTTATTTTTTGTGAACTTTATTTATCCCCTGCTAACGCTGGCAACTCGGGGCATCTCTAAGACGAGCCTCCCTCGACTTAGGCACCTACTTCCCACCTGAAACCCCCTGACCAGGGAATTGGAGACAGAGACACCCCACTCCCAGAACTACAGCCAGCCCCCGGATTTATGCCCGCTGAGACGGGGCCACCCGACACCTACCTGGATGTCCTTTCTGAAATCTAGACAGCCGGGTCCGGGAACAGAACAAAGATTCAAGAGAGCTGGTCAGGAAAGTCCGATGTTGGGAATGTTGGCCACAGTCCCCTAAGGCCACCGTCGCCTCCCCGAGAGCCGGGGATTTTCCACCTTGATGCGAGGGCGTGGACATGCAGTGGCATCCTGCATGTGACAGGCACACTCCCACACCCATGTGAAAGACACCTGCCACTGCCCGTACCCTTACTTGCGTGCCCATGCAGACTGCAGTGATCCCCATAGCCACCAGGTGTCACTAACGCTGCACGAGGCAGAACCAGCCCACCCACCTCAGGAGAGGAGAGCAGTCCCTCATACTTTCAATCCTCTCCTCTCCTCGTAGGCCGACCCGCGACAACCCGAGTCCACTCCTAAACCCTGGCCGCCAGCGTGGCGCGTGTTGTTGCATCCAGCACCTCAACCCTCAACGCCACTGGGCTGGCGGGTTGTAAAGTTATTAAAGTGCAGAATTTGAGGTTTAACGTTAAACATGCTACTCAACCCTAAATATAGTGGCGCGATAATAATGATTCACATAATCATGATATATATCAAGAAAGTAGAAGTACAGTGTGTAGTTTCTCCCATCTCTGCTGATCCCTTTTTAAGACATGTCTAACGCTAGCCGTGGATTTTTTATTTAGTTATTTATTTATTTGATTTACCAGGAAAGTGGAGCGGATCAAAGACCCATTTTCAGCCACATCTGGTGAAGGGGGAAGGACAATAGGAATGCCAACAAATTCTTAATACATAAAACATACAAAAAAAATAGAATAAAATATGCAGTATACAAATATGGTCTCATTTCACTTAGATACAATATTTACAGTATATGAATGTAGTCTAAGGGCCAGATATTCAAAGGCGTTGCACCTGGCACAACTGAGTTGCACCAGTGCAACCCCAGAAGTGCGCCCCAGGGCAGTATTCAAACAGGGGACTTGAGCAGCACAAGTCTTGATTCGCCAGGGCGCAGAGATTATGTATGCGGTGCATCCCCAGGGGGCGAGCCCATGCATATGCGGCACATCCTGTTATTCAGCCCGGGATGTGCGGTCCATATGCCTGCACAGTCCTGGGATGCACCGCATACCAATGCCCAAAGTTGAGCCTGAAAATACTGCTCAAATAGTGGCCACCCACAGGCGAGCTTGTGTACTGCATGGCGCAACACAGCAGCCACCAGCTGTGGGTGGCCACCCGCCCACCCAGTACCCTGTGCAGAAGCACCCATGGCATCTCTGGTGGTCCAGTGTCACCCCCACCCACACAGACCACCACTTCCATCCCCCATCATCAGACGCTGCGGTCACCACTTACCGCCTGGCTGCCTACTGAATGACAGTTTACAGTATCAGCTGTAAGCCCATTGTAGTCCACACACTGGACCATTGAAGCTTCAGAGTGCATACTGTAAGTTGTCATTCACAAATATGAATGAATGACTTCATTCACATATTTGTATGACTAATACAGTATGCACTGCAAACCCATTGGTCCACAGTGTGGACCAGTGGCTACAGCTGATACTGTAAGCTGTCATTCAAGGGCAGCCAGGCAGTAAGCAGGCAAAATTACAGCCGCCCGACGAGGGGGGTCCTGTGTGGTGGGTGGGGTGCCTCTGGACCACCAGGGATGTCTTTCCGCCAAGTAGTACTGGCGATCGGGAAGGGTGGGGGTACCACTTGACTGCTAGGGAATCTTTACAACCTGTTTTACTGTGATCTCTGCTATGGGGAGGTGGGGTGCCACTAGACTACCAGAGAATATTTATGTCTTATTACAGCGTCGCGCTCACGGGAGGGAGGGGGGACTGCTGGGGATATATCCTACAGTTATATTCGTCGATCATGGCTACAGGGAGAGGGGAGCCACTAGATGGCCTCTGGGGGCGCCGCATACTGTGCAGGGTGCCAGGCTCATGTCGCTGGCCTGCCCTGCACAAAACATGCAGATGGCCCCATTTGCGCTTTGCATACATTATGACTCCATTTGCATACTGCCTACTAAATATCGGGAATTTGCATGCAGCATAACTCTGTTGCACTAGCGCAGTTCCCATTCCTGGTATTCAGCCCTGTCTGGGAGGGATGCGCCAGCACATCATATTTGTGCAGTGCGTATTGCCTGGTATATTCAGAGGCAATGTGCCATTGCTCATCTCCTTTGAATATATCACTGAGTGGCACCAGTACACCTCAGTTGTGCTGTGCCACCATATGCGCCCTTGCCAGGCGCAGGTCTGAATATTGGGGCCCTAAGTATACAATCGCAAGTATTATCGTGAATAGCAAAAACTGATTGAGCATCTAAATAATTTCTCATTGTTTTGAATATATTTATCTATGTATCCGCATCTAGAACCATTTTTATTAAAGTATTTAGTAATTTATGACCATATATAGTCATTGAACGCTCAGCCGTTTTTGTTAGTCATATTTTCTTGAAAATGTTTTATTGATGTTGTTCGTAATATCTTTGTCTTTTTGAGTCCGTTTGGTTTCTCCATTTGAAGAACAGAGAGCATTTCCTCATACCATTCATTATTTATTTATTTTTTTACTATAATTTGTTAACCAGGTAAGAGCACTGGACAGAGGGTCCTGTTTCAGGCTCAACCCGGACAGATCATGCAATCTAAAATATACAAAAACATAAGATAAAACATTCAATAACAATTACAAATACATAGGTCAAGCAAATATAACTTTAGACGTTTTAAAAAACTTGTAAAGAGCAACCAACACGTAAAAAGTCAGGCAAGCTGTTCCAGAGACGCCGAGCAGCTGCAGTAAAGACAGAGGTTGTTGGTTCTTTAGTGGCGTAAAATAACCAACTTGGCCACAGCTCTAATGAGGGCTGTATGGTAGCACTGAGGGCCTAGCTAGGTATCTATGCCTATACCAAGGAGACAGAGTTCTGGGGAAAATGCATCATCTAGTCCCAATAAGGGGATCCAAATGTGCTGTAATCTGATGCCAAAACGGTTGCGAAACAGGACAGTCCTATAAGATATGACAGAGTGAGACCTCCTGGGTATTACATCTGCTACAAATAGGGCTAGAAAGTTGGCACAACTCATGCAATTATTGTGGAGAAAAGTATAAGTTATGCACTATTTTATATTGCATAAGATGCAGTTTATCTATATCAGTGTATATACTTCCAAGGGCAGGACACCTCAAAAAAGGTGGCATGAGTGGGAAGTTCTTTCTCCCATTAAGGGCATTTAGGTTGTCATTTCTCACCTACAAGGTCCCTCAGAGCTTTTTACAGTATTGATAGAGCGTGGTCTCCAGTTGCAAGAGCAACCAGATTACAATAAGAGTACCATCAGTACAATGCCAAGAGCGAGCGCCCAGGGTGGTTTGTAACATGTGGGTAAGTTGTAGAAAAGAGAAGCTGCAGTTCTGAGTGAGACTGTGAACTTGCTGAAACTCGTTGAAAGTTAGGAAACGTTCATTCTGAATGAGATGGGTGACTTGATCTGAGTTGGCTTGGGGTAAAAAAGATGTGGGAATTGATTTGTGGCCAGGTTTAAAGTTGGGGTTAAGACAGAGTGGCTGGGATGGATCTTTCTGAGGAATCTATTCCAAGATTCTACAAAGTTGCATATCAGTAAGCTTGGACCAAGATAAGTGAAGTAAAGCTTGAGGAGTAATACCATTAATTTTACAGAGCTGTAGTTCAATATCGTTCCATAATGGATAGTACTCAGTAACATAGAAACATAGAATTTGACGGCAGATGAGGAGCACTTGGCTCACCTAATCTGCCCATGTTCCCTTCCTACTGTCACACTGTAGACTCCACTTGATCTCCAGCTTTACCCCCCCCCTTGCTTCTTCGATTCCCTTATACTTATCCCATCCCTTCTTAAATCTCATTACACTTTTTGCTCCCACCACCTCCTCAGGGAGGCTGTTTCAGGGATCCACCACCCTTTGCTTGAAGAAGTGTTTTCTTACATTTCCCCTGATTCTACCCTCCTCCAGCTTCATCGCATGACTGTTGTTCTTCTGCATCCTTTTTTTCTGAAAAAGGCTTCCCTAAGTTGTACCTCATTTATACCTTTGAAGTATTTGAAAGTCTCTGTTATATCCTCCACCTCCCTCCTTTCCTCCAGTCTGTACATACTGAAGTCCTTCAGTGTCTCTTCATAGGGCTTTTGATGCAGATCTGCATTATTTTAGTTGCCCTCCTCTGGACTGCCTCAACTCTGTCTATGTCCTTTTGGAGATAAGAACTTCAGAACTGGACACAGTATTTTAGGTGGGGTCTCACCAGAGAGTGATACAGAGGTGTTATCACCTCCCTCTTTCTGCTGGTGATGCCCCTTCCTATGCACCCTAGCATCCCACTGGCTCTCCCCACTGTCTTGTCACACTGTTTGGCCACCTTTAGATCATCACATATGATAACACCCAGGTCTCTTTCCTGTTTGATGGTCATCTGTACCACTCCCCCATTTTGTACTCTGATCCTGGGTTTCTATGCCCCAAGTGCATGATTTGCATTTTTCTTGCATTGAAACTTGGTTGCCACTTTCTAGACCACTCCTCAAGCTTACGTAGATCTCTATTCATCCCCCCAACCCAGAGTGTCCACTCTGTTGCAGATTTTTGTGTCATTTGCAAAAAGATATACTATCCGTTTTAGTCTCTCTGCAGTGTCGCTTATTATTTTAATTATATTTTATTCATTTTGAAAAATGTAACAAAATATAGGTACGTCTGTACAAGGAACAATCATAAAAACAGGATACAAGAGGATAAAAAACACCCCAAGTTATACAGGCGGGAAAAGTATCCCTTGCTTATGTACTTAATTGGAGAGGCCACACTAAATTACATTAAACATATTAATGAGCTAGTCCAACTTTGTAGAACTGCAGCCCATGCTCTCATGGCAATAAATCATCAAGATAGTCCTGAAATTTGACTACTAACTCTAATGCCCTATTGGGCTGTGGATACCATGCATGAGCACAGTGTTAATTGTTACAGTAATATGGATTAATATTCATGCTTTCAGCTGTATCCCCCTCAGGCTCCTACTACATTATCTGAAAAAGCTAAAGCACAGTTAAACCGTAGAATCCAAACAAACACCTACAGTTATTTATAGGGTAACAAAACATTTACCACATTAGACTGGAAGAACACCGGCAGCCCACTGATTTAGGAACAAACTATAAATACTGCAATGAGCCTAAGTTCTCTATCACCACTAGATACTGTCACAACCCCACTCAGCAGGTCAGCCCTCTGCTCCCAAAATGCCAACCTCTGAGCGTAGAATTGTGAACAGTTAACAGAACAAGGTAACCCGCTTGTCTGTTTTTGTGGGTTCGAGTCACCTTTGTCCCAAGTTCTGGAGGGATTCAAACTGATAACCTCTTGTTAGCGTACCCAATTGTCAGGCTCAGATAATTCTGCCTTTGGGGGCCAGCTATCTTTGCCCACGGGCACCTAACCAGGTATTGCAAATGAACCCTTAGAACTCTATGCAAGACCTAGAGAACTCGTACCTGTTTCCCGGTTTGGTACCACAATAAGCTCATGCACAGTGTCAACTGTAACCATCTAAGCTTCACTTATAAAAAATAAGTTTCAAGGCACACCAGGCAGTTTCTGTTTCTAAAATATATATCTTTACTTTAAAATAGGTAAAAATGGGAAAACAGTAAATACAGAACAAGATATCTCAACACATACAATCTTAAAAACAAAACGGGTTTAAAAGTGCAAATTCCTACAACCCATACACTCAGACTGATCTTATCTAATGTATCCGTACTTTCTTAATCTTTCAGTGCTTTGATGTTCCTCTTTCTCAGTCAGAAAATGAATGTCTCTGTGTGACTCTAAGGTCTGCTCAGTATACTTAGAAGCAGTCTTGAGCCGGCCTTCTCTCTGAGGTCACCTAACTCCACCTTGGTGTATTAAAATTTATATTTTATAACACCGGATGTCCTAATAAGATATTTTAAAAAAATAGGTGACATCAGTGAATCTCCTCTCTTCATGTGACTTCCCCAAACCAGTCTGTGATCTGCTTCACACAGACATCAAAGTCTCTTTGATGTAATTAACTGGCTTCCTCTGACGATACCCCAAACAAATGTATATTGGACTTCCCAATTTAGTCTGGGACCTGCTTCACACAGACATCAAAGTCTCTTTGATGTAATTAACAGGCTTCCTTGGAAGACACCCCAAACACATGCGTATGTTTCTTTCTTCATGACGCCTAGTGAAAATAAAAGGATTTCCCTGAGGATGTCATAAATGGATATTTTAGTTCCTGGCTTCAAAGCAAACTGACAAGCTGATTGCATCCCAGATACCTGTAGTTTAACCTACGTCCTGTCCTTTGCACTTATACCTGGGGGGATTTGATGTGTCATTTCAGCAAGACAGTAGTTTCTCCTGACAGGCACTCCCCTACATATTTTATATTGTAGAAAAAATATTATAGTGTAATCAGAACCAGCTGTCCACATGCCACAGATACCACCAAACATTAAATATGTGCTCTCCTAGAGAAATGTCAGAATGCACTTACCAGTCTGACGCAGAGTTAATACTTATGATAAAAACTTAAACAGAACTAACGTGAGTTACATATTAAAAACTCAGTAAATAAGTTTAAACAGCAAGGAGAACTAGAACCTTTCTCATAAGGAAATAGAGTAAGGGAGACAGAAAACACACAAAATAGGGCAATCTTTCAAGTGTTGTCCTCCATTGTTGTCTGCTCCATGATCTTCCGTGCAGTCGTCACCTTAGATGTCCACTTCCTGGCATTAAGAGGGTCTGTAAAAATGTAGATATTGCTGTCATGCACGATGTGGAGATTTGAAGGAAACTGAATGCTGTGAAGGATGTTTAATTCACTCAGCATGCTATGAACACCATTGAACTTTTTCCTCCGCAGCCGGGTAGCATATGCAGTGTTGGGAAACATGCACTGTAACTCCCTCCACACTCAAATGCCCAAAACGTTTGACAAGATTCAAAGGTTTGCCCCTAGAACCCATGCTGTCTAACACCACCATCATAACCCTAGGCAAATCAGCTGGCGTCTTGGTTCATGGTTAAATTCTATAAGCTTTCACTATGTTAACAGCTAGGTCTGGGATCTGTGCTTTGAACTGTTCCTTGAGACAATCTGTCAGAAACAGAATAGCGTGATCGTCCTCTGAGCCTTCCAGTAGGCCCACCAATCACATATTCTGACTGTGAACCTGATTTTCCAATATTTCCAAATGATTATGTATGTGCTGGGAATCCCTGGCTCTCTGCACCATTGCGCTTTCGTGGGATTTGGAATGATAGCGCACCTCACCCTTTTCACCTTGCAGGAGAACAGCTGCTTTTTCCACTGTGACAATACATCCAGTAAGTAAGTCCAGTTTATGGATTGTTGAGTTAGATGAGGCGAGTAGCTGGTGCATTTTGCAACCCAGTCTGGAGCGTTTCTTCCATCTCATTCCCCTTAGTGATATCTTGATGCGTGGAGCAAGTAGTTTGGGCCTCCACAGGTTCCCTTGGCGCTTTCTTTTTTCCCATCTTGCTGCTTCCGATACCTATTTGATTTGCTCATCGTGGACACCAAACACATCTCCTGATGTAAAGATCAACTTTTAAACAGTGTTTCACTCAAAAAAGGAATATTTGTTAAGTTTGAAAGAAACAGCCGGAAGAGCTTCATTACTCGGGCTTCACAGCACCCTCTTCGCAATGTCACTTATAAAGATATTAAAGAGGACTGGTCCCAGTACTGATCCTTGTGGCACCCCACTACTCACCCTCCCTTCCTCGGAGTGAACTCCGTTTACCACTACCCTCTGTCACCTATACTCCAACCAGTTTCTTACCCAGTTTACCACTTTTAGTCCCACTCCTAGGCTGCCCAGCTTGTTTGAGTCTTCTTTGTGGATCAGTGTTGAAGGCCTTACTGAAATCTAGGTAGGCCACATCCACTGCTCCACCCTGATCTACTTCCCTGGTTACTCAGTCAAAGAAATCTATAAGATTAGTTTGACATGACCTCCCCCTTGTAAATCCATGATGCCTCGAATCTTGTAAGCCACTGAATTCAAGATATTCCAAAATACTTTCTTTCAGTAGTGATTCCATTAATTTCTCCACCAACGCAGTCAAGCTGACTGGCCTGTAATTGCTAGCTTCCTCCTTGCTCCCACTTTTGTGAAGTGATACTACATCTGCCCTCCTCCAGTCCTCCGGGACCACTCCCATTTCCAGTGAGTGGTTGAATAGGACTGTCAGAGGTGTACTCAAAAACCTTGGATGTGTTCCATCTGGTCCCATTGCCTTGTCCACCTTAAGATTTACAAGTTCTTTCAGGACTCTGTCCTCTGCAAATAGACTAGTGTTCACGCCCCTTCCTTTGATGCCCCTGACACAGACCTGTGGTTCCTCACCGTCCCTTTCATTTGTGAAAACTGAACCAAAAAAAATAATTGTTCAGGATTTTCCTTGTCCCCTTCCACACAATCCCCCTCCCCCCGCCTAACAATCTCTCCTCTGATCTTTCTCCTTTCGCTAACATACTTGAAAAATGTCTTGTCCCCTTTCTTTACTGCATGTGCTGTTTTCTCCGTTTGCACCTTTGCACTCCTGATGGCTTTCCCTGCTTCCCTCTGCTTCTCTTGATACACCTCTCTATCCTCCTCCTCCCTCTGTGTCTCCTTATACCTCCTGAAGACTAGCTTTTTTGTCCTTACCTTCCCAGCCAAGTCTTTGGAGAACCATAGCGGTCTCCTTTTGGTTTTGCTCACCTGCCAGAAGCAAAGGTTTGTTGCCTTCATTATGGCCCCTTTTAGCTTCACCCATTGCTCCTCCACTCCTCCCAAGTCCTTCCACCCTGCTAAGGCATCCCTGAGGCATTCTCCCATCATGGTGCAATTGGCCCTCTTGAAATGCAGGAACCTCACCTTTGTGTGGTTCACTTCTGACCAGTTCTTACATTGGACCACACCGTACGGTGATCATTGCTCCCCAGGTGGCCACCCACCTTGACATCTGCAGTTCTGTCCCCACTGGTGAATACAAGGTCCAGAATTGCTCCCTCATGAGTGTGCTTCTCTACTAGTTGCTTGAGGAACGCTCCCTGCAGGGAGTCCAGGATGTCCCTGCTCCTTCCTGAAGCTGCAGCTGGGATGCTCCAATCTACATCAGGCAGATTGAAGTCCCCCATCAGCAGCACCTCCCCTTTATTAGCTATCTCTTGGATGGCTTCTGCCAGAACCTTCTCCATCTCTTCCCCCTGTGCTGGAGGTGTGTAGATCACTCCAGTATGAATAGCGGCTCCATTCCCCTTTTCTCTGGTGACCCACAGAATTTGTGTCCCTCCCTGTGTTCCCTGCATCTCTGTTGCTTGTATGCTATCCCTTATGTAAAGAGCAACTCCTCCCCCTTTCTTACCCACCTTTTTCTTCCTGAACAGAATATATCCTGGTATGGCTAAGTCCCAGTTATGGTTCTTATTGCACCATGACTCAGTAATGGTGTCAGTGTCTAGATCAGCCTTGGTCATAATGGCCACTAGGTTAGGGATCTTATTCCCTAGACTTCTAGCATTTGCACACACGCCTTCCACATACTGCTGTCCCTCTGCTTGCCAACACCCCCGTTTTCTCTTTTGCCTTCTTTCCTTACCCACTTTGCCCTCACTTCATCCATGTTCATACCTACCATTTTGCTTTTCTTGTTATTAGATACCCCTGGGGATTTGCTACCCTTATGGTTCTCCCTCTTGACTACTTCAGTTAGTGGGTGGTGGGAGGGGGCAGTCTACGTCTCCCTGCTTCCTTCCGCCACCCCCTCTGCTGCTTAAACGCTTTGCGTAACATTTAAACCAAGAAACTGAGGACTTTGTTCCCCTCCCAGATGGATGCAGGCCATCTCCCTTGTATAGGTCTTTATCCCTTCTGGTGGGACCTCAGTCCCCAGTGTAGCCAGAACCTTCACCTCTGCACCACTCCTTCAACCATTGATTGAATCCCTTGGTATGGATTATCCTATCCACCTCCCTGTTGTAGATGGGTAGTACCTCAGAAAAGGTCACTGGGTGTGCTGCCTGCCTAAGACTCCTCCCCAACTCCGTGAACTCCTCCTGGACTATCCTAACCTCATCCCTGGCCAGATCATTAGTTCCTAACATACGAACATGCCAGCAGAAGAAGGCCATTTGGTCTCTCAGGTCTGTTCGTATTGCAGAGTCCACAGCTTGAGCTGATGTCCCTGCCCTCCCTCCCTTCCCACTCCTCCCATCCTCCCTACCCTTCCTGAGTGAACAATGACATCCAGCTCTCCCTCCTTTCCTGCTGCACTAGCGATCCTCGGGATCTACTTTTCATCCCTCTGAACTGAGGCACCTGTCAGGCACTTAATCTCCCCCTCCCTTCTTATCCCAATATCTGTCCCCCTCATAATGGAGTCCACCACCAGGAGTTGCTTCCTCATCCTATGGGGTCCTCTGCCACCCTCCCTGGGGACTTCATACACCTCCGCCATCTCTCTCAGCACTCTGGGGTGGATACCATCCGGCCCTGGTGCCTTGTCTATCTTCAGTGCCCTCAGTCCCTCTAGTACCCTACTTGCCTAAGTTCTTCCATCTGTTGCCTGTTCTCTCTCTTTCCCCACCCTCCCAGCCCATGGTGGTAGTGGTCCCCTTTCTTCCGTGAACACTGAGCAGAAGTATTCATTCAGTGCTTCTGCTTGCTCCCTCACCCTTTCACGTCCACTCCCACCCCTTTATCCACACTGTTGTCTCCTTGTACTTCCTTTTCTCCCTGATGTATCTGAAAAAGTGCCCCCCCCCGTTAATTCCCTGCACTAATCTGAGCTCCCTTTGGGCCTTGTCTTCTCTCACTTTTCTGGTCACTTCCATGGACTGTCTTGCATACTCCTCTCTGTCCTTCTATACCTCTGGTGCGCCTCTTGTTTTGCTCTCACTACCTCTACTACCTCGCTGTTCAACCAGCACGGTTTTCTTGCTCTGCTTCTCTTACTCTGTCTCTTGGTGCAGGCTTCTGTTACCTCTGTAATCCCCCTTTTAATAATATCCCATTTTTGCTCTGCTTCTATCTCCTGCCTTATGCTCTCTAGTTTCCCTTTCAGTACTTTCTGCATCCTCCCAGAGTCTGCCCCCCCTGAAGTTTACTACCTGAGTAACTGATTTCTCTGGCTCCCTGCACATCATGATATTAAACCACACCGTTTGGTGATCGCTGTTGGCTCGTGGGTCCTCCACCTTTATTTTCCTTACTGCCTCCCCATTCGACAACACCAGATCTAAAGTGTTCTTTAGCCTAGTAGGTGCACTAGTCAACTGTGTCAGGAGACCCTCCTGGCTTGCATCCAAGAACACTTGCTCCCTAGCACTGGAAGTGACTGGAATGCTCCAGTCAACCCCCAGCAAGTTGAAATCCCTCACGATGGCCACCTTCCCTTTTCTATATACCTCTCTGATTTGTCCTTCTAATTCCCTGTTAAGCTCCTCAGACTGGGATGGTGGCCTGTATACCACCCCAAACCTCATGGTGACTTTTCAGAAGTCCTC
The DNA here is from genome assembly GCA_016271365.2 of Neoceratodus forsteri. Taxonomy (NCBI): domain Eukaryota; kingdom Metazoa; phylum Chordata; order Ceratodontiformes; family Ceratodontidae; genus Neoceratodus; species Neoceratodus forsteri. Next base: position 1,317,362,305 of record CM057455.1, on the reverse strand, counting down.
TCTCTCTCTCTCAGAATGGGAGAGGAACCTTCAGGACATCCCTGACAAAAATATCTGGGCTAATTTGCTGGACAAGGTTCACAAGAATAAATCTTCCTGCTGTCACACACTCCGAGCCACTTACGATTCTGTGGACTCTGTTGCTTGGGCTGTGGCCTCGGGAATGTGCCTTTGGTGCCTAGCACGGCTGCGCCTCACAGGTTTGGCACAGGATGTTCGGTCATCCCTCTTGGACACGCCTTTCAGGGGTCCTGTCTTCTTCGGCAGCGGAGCGAAAGACATTATTACAGGGCTGCAAGAGAGCGGTAGGTCCCTCAGAGACGTACACTCCATGTATCAGACAAGCCAAAAGAAACAGCCCTTTCGTTGCCAAAGAAGATGGAACAAGAACCAGAACAAGCGTCAAGGCAAAAGATACGCCACTGGCTCTGGAGCCCAAGCTCCTCAGGCTAAGTTCACCAAAGCAGACTCTGGAACCAAAGCTCCACTCCCCTCCGCATCCTGACTCACTTCCCCTCCTCCCACTCCCACCGTCCCCCCTTGGAGGAACCGGTAGGAGGGAGGTTCGGCCTCCACCTGGAGGGGTGGAAGGCCTTCACCACAGACGTATGGGTTCTTCAGCTCATACAAAGAGGTCACTCAATCGAGTTCCTGGAGATTCCACCTCCAAAGCCTCTGGGAAGGTCCTTTTACCTGTCGGGTCAGATCCCCATCATCCATCAAGAAATCTAGGCCCTGCTACAAAAAGCTGCCATAGAACCCTTCCCTCCAAACCAACTAGGAATTGGATTATAATGTAATACAAACTTTGTACTGAAACTGAAATTATGTATGTAAGTCTGTCTTGTTTTGTGATGTTATATGTTGGCTTCAATTGCAAAAGAGATAACATTATCTCAATTTGACATCCAATAAAGTTTGAAAGTTTGAATTCTACTCCCATTTTTTCCCAGTTCCTAAAAAGACTGGGGATCTTCAACCTATCCTGGATCTCAGCATGCTCAACCTCTTCGTAGAGTACAAGAAGTTCCGCATGTTGAGTCTTCAGGGACTCCTGCCTCTGCTCCTGTCAAACACATGGCTGTGCTCCCTGGATATTCAGGATGCTTACCTTCATATCCCCATCCTCCTGGCCCACCGCTGCTTTCTTTGATTCTCCTTCTGGCACAACCATTTCCAATTCAAGCCACTCCCCTTTGGCCTGTCCTCAGTGCCGTGGGTTTTCACTAAGTGCCTAGTGGTGGTAGCGGCGTTTCTCCACCACATGGGCATATATGTGTCCCATACCTGGACGACTGGCTCTTTTCAGCCCCATCCCTTGACAGCCTGAAGGAGTCTCTCTTCTTCACTCTGGATTAGTGTGCCCAGTTGGGCATTTCGGTCAACCTTCCCAAGTCTCAGCTAGTATCCTCTCAGCGCCTCCAATTTATTGGAGCGGTACTGGATATAGTCCAGAGCAAGGCCTTCTTACCATTAGATCAAGCCGAGACCTTGGTTTCTCAGGCCACTTTGGTGGCCAAAGCTCGATGGACCCCAGCGCACTTAGCGCTCCATCTTTTGGGTCTTATGGCAGTGGCCATTCCTGCTGTCCCCCTGGCAAGGCTGCACATGAGGGTTACCCAGTGGTCTCTTTGAGTCCAGTGGGATCAACGATCGGACGACATGAACCAACTGGTCATGATCTCCAGCAGCCTTCAGAAAGATCTCCTTTGGTAGCAGGACCTCACCAACTTGTTGGTGGGAGCCCCCGTTCTCTCTCTGGCTCCCTTCCAGACCTTCACCTTGGATGCATCCGATATGGGTTGGGGAACCCACTTGGGGATCACAGAACTCAAGGTTCATGGTCTCCTCAGGAGCAGAATCTTCACATCAACATCCTGGAGACCAGAGCAGTCCTCTGCTCTCCAGGCCTTCCAGTCGTTACTTCTCCAGGAACACTTCTTGTCCAGAAAGACAACGTGGTGACTGTCTGGTACCTCAACAAACAGTGAGGTACCCGGTCATACCCTTTTTGCAGGGAAGCAATGAGAGTATAGTATTGGGCTATTCATCACGGCCTGTTTCTGACAGTAGTCCGTCCTGGCCGACGGTCTCAGCCGATCAGTGGCCAGGGCTCACGAGTGGGAACTAAAACAGGAGGTAGTCAAAGACCTGTTTCTTCGGTAGGGTCGGCCAGACCTAGATCTGTTCACCTCTCCATTCAACGCAAAACTACCCAAGTTTTGCTCGCTCGTTCCCGGGCATGGTGCTTTTTGGTGAGAGGCACTGTCTCTCTCCTGGACAGGGAGGTTTCTGTACGCGTTTCCTCTCTTTCCTCTCATTCAGAAGGTTTTGTTGAAACTCCAGGCAAAGGGAGCCCACTTGATTTTGATTGTCCCTCTGTGGCCCTGGCAGATTTGGTTCCCGCTGTTGCAACAACTAGTTCTAGAACCGCCGGTCCCTCTGCCACTGTCTCACGACCTTCTGTCTCGGGAGCATCCGAGTCTTCAGTCTCTCCATATTCATGCGTGGTACCTGTGGACATAGCGGTTTCTCGCTGTGGAGTTTCCTCTCAGGTTGCTCAGGTCCTGGTGGAAGCCAGATAACCCTCTACCAGATCCACCTACACCATGAAGTGGAAGAGATTTTCTATCTGACCCACAGCCAAAAGCTTGGACCCTTTTTCTTGCTCGGCCTCCCAGGTGTTAGAGTACCTCTTGCATCTTTCTGAGTTGGGCCTTAGTTACTCCTCTATTAAGGTCCATCTCTCTGCAGTGTCGGTCTACCACCTTCCGGTGGAGGGCAAAACCCTAGCACAACTAGAGGTTTCCAAAACTTTCTTGAAGGGTATCCTTCACATCAAACCTCCAGTCCGGAACCCCTGTCCTCCTTGGGATCTTAATTTTATGTTGGAGAAACTTACTTTGCCCCCTTTTGAACCGTCAGCAAGTTGTGATATGCGCTTCCTGTCCTGGAAGACGCTGTTTTTGGTTGCAGTTACTTCAGCTTGAAGGGTCTCAGAGCTTCATGCCTTTGTTTGCAGAGAGCCTTATTTGATCTTCCACAAGGACTGGGTGGTCCTCAGGACTAATCCTTCTTTTCTTCCGAAAGTCGCTTCGGAGACGACTCTCAACCAGAGTGTTGAATTGCTGGTCTATTTTCCTTAGAATTCCAACAGGGGGGAATATTTTCTGCACAGCTTGGATGTGCATCAGATTTTGAGGTACTATACCTCCTGGACTAAGGAGGTTCGAAAGTCGAACCAACTCTTTGTGGCCTTTGCCTCCCAGTGCCAGGGCAAGGCTGTCTCTAAACAGACTATTTCTAGGTGGCTGGCTAACTGTATCCACTACACTTACCAGAAATACAGAAAAACCCTTCTGGGGGCGGTTTAAGGCCACTCCACCAGAAGCGTGGCCACTTCTACCGCTTTTTTTAGGAATGTGTCCACTACGGATATCTGTGCAGCGGCCACTTTGTCTTCCGTCCACACCTTCACTAAGCACTACAGTCTGGACATTGCCTCTAGGCGCCGAGCTGGTTTCGGCCTTGCAGTTTTGCAAGGTCTTAGTTGGCAGACATCTTCCTCCCCCTGGAAACTTGTCTCCGACTCCTTCTTTTTGTTAGACTGCTTGGAATTCAGTCTTGTATGTGAAGACCTACTGCAGGAACCCTCTCGAAGTAAGATATATCAGTTAAGTAAGAATTTACTGTAACAGTAGATCTTCAAGAGAGGTTCCTGCAGTAGGTCTAGTTTCCCACTCACCTTTCCTCCAGCTCCTGGAATTCTTCCTTTTTTATCTTGTCTAGTCCCCTGGTCTAGCCAGGGCACAGGGTCCCAGGAGTTGTTACTTCTTTCTTTCTGCAATCCTCTCTATAGGTCTCCGGTGGAAAAGAACTGGAGGGCGGGGGCAGGACCAGCCCTTTTATAGTCGGGCTGATGTCATGTCACCTGACCGCCGGGGGGGTGGTCCCCACTGATGATTGCTAGCTACAAGTTTGCTGTTCAAACCTGATGGCAGGGGGTGCAGTCTGATATGTGAAGACCTACTGCAGGAACCTCTCTCGAAGATCTACTGTAAGTTCTTACGTAACTGCTATTTTTCTCCAGTTGTTGAATGGAAGTTAAAAGGTTTTGTATGTGTTTTTTCTCTGCGCTGCTTCTGGATTGTGACCAGCCGAATAAGTTCCCCATGAACAGCACATTTATATGCATTCTAGCAAGTTTCAGCAGAAAAATTCAGTTGTCAACTGCTTCAATCTATTAAGACACAACAGGTCGCAGTAGCAATTTGGACGCCTGCAAGCTCCTCCTGGAGCTGGACTACAACAGAGCGCCTAAGAGGTAAAGGATGCCTCACCTCAAGAGTGCTACCTGTGTGGGGGGGTGTTAACCAGTCAACTGCCCCACGTCCCTTAATTTATAGGGCTTCCCTCATGACATCACTTCTTGTCTGCTGAAATAGTAAGTCCACACTTTTCCATTTGCAGGTTATACCTGCCAGCCACTAGAGGGACCCTCACAGTCCCACCTCAGGCTCCACTACCTGTCTTCCTCCCCCCAACTTCCTGGAACCCTTCTAACCTCCTGTCCTCGGCAACTCACACCTACCTCTGCCCACACCTCTCTCCCAGCACCACCAAACCTACACTCAGTGAGCACTAGGAGTCACTATTTCTCACCCTGTTTTTGGCCCCTACCCAGCCTGCATCAGGCCCCTAGAACATGGATCACTGCTCTTACTCAGGCACTTTTCTAGCTGCCGTGGCAGAGATTCAAACCTTGTACCCTGTCCACCAGAGTCCGTGTCACTACCACTAATCCAAAGTGGTATCCACACTTTCTGGATGACAACCTAAATACTTCTACCTTTCTACCCTACTGCTACCACAAGAGCCATGTTAGTCCACCTCCTCCTAAAATGCCCCCCCCCATCTACTTTCTAGTACCCTTGTCTCACCAGCCAGTCATCTCCCCTGGCTCACTGGTACCAGCGCCAACAATTCTTCCTGACATAGTTCGATCTCACCCTACACTGACCATGTGCACTGGCCCACAGCACCCATCCCCTGGGTACCTCCCCACCGCCTACCCAGGCTCCCTTTGGCAGCTAATCGTTTTCGCCCTCCCAACCTGGCAAACCCTACCCATCCTCTGTTTCCTGAAGGTCCCCTCCCCATCCTCACATACCCATTGGAAGCCTACACATCACCGCTCCCTGGCCAGAGCCGTGTTCCTCCTCCTACTCTTAACAGGCAATATACATCCCTAACCAGGCCCCCAGACCAGCCCACCAGGTGGGTTCCCCGGTCTGAGCATTGCCTCCATGAATATATGCAGCATATTGAAAACATATGATACCCTCCAATGCTGGGTCATGCTGCACAAACCAGATGTCATTGCACTGGTGGAAACCTGGCTATCAAAGTCCTCCCCAACTCCTTTGTCTCCCTCCCTGGCTACACCCTATACCGGCAGGATCGTGTAGGCAAACATGGGGGTGGCTGTGCAGTCTATACCAGGGATACACTCACTGGTCAAGCACTCCCTGCTCTGGCCCTTGCAAGCAGGGCACAGGCCCTTACCCTTAAACTTACTCCGGACCCCTTCAGGTGCCCCCTTTATCTCACCACTGCCTACATTCCCCCAAAGAACCGAAACCCGGCACTGTTATCCTTAACTGATTATCTTGCCACCCTCCCTCACAAGGCAGAACAAGTCCTTGTGGGGGACCCTAACGTGAACTGGCTCAGCGCCGCCTCCTCCACCACCCGGGACTCCTTCGCGACCATTGATCTGACACAACTCATTTCCCAGCCCACAAGAGTAAACCCTAAGAGAGGGACCAGCACCCTCCTAGATGTTATCATCACCAACCGCCCCCAAAAAATCCTGGACATCCAAGTCCTCCCAGTGACCATTCCCTGTCCCTATTCATGGGCACCCCTGGCCCAGGCTCACAGCCAGGCCCTCCATGCCGGGTTTCAGACCAGGTGGGCTGAAAACCTCAAGCAATTTCTTGCCCAGATAAACTGGTCCCCTGCTCACCACACTCCAGACATAGATACTGCCCTTGCCTTCTCTTTTCCCAAACCTTTAACAAAGCCTGCGACCACTTTGCATCTTTCACGGCTGCCCGAACCAAAAAACATAACGTGCCCTAGATTACTCCGGCCCTATTACAATTGCTCAGGCTTAGGGATAACCTATGGCACCTTGTCACAGAAACAGGCTGGATGGCTGACAGACAGGCCTACAATGCTGCTCGGAATAAGTGCACTTGGGCCATCCAGAAAGCCAAAGCCGACCACTACCAGGCCACTCCCACCTCCTTCTGGGGGTGTGCCCGAACTTTCTGGGATAATGTCAAACAATTAAATGGGAGCGCACGCTCCCCTCCCCCATCCCAGATCACCATTGACGGCACAACCATTACGGACCCAGCAAACATTGCAAACTACCTTAACACAACCTTTACGGACCTTAGCTCTGTCCTCCCCAGTAATTTCTTTGACCCGCCACCCTCCCTACTTGCCCCAGTCCTCCAACACCCTAGCTTCTACCTACGTAGGGTAACTGCCCAGGAAGCCAAACCCCACCTGGTCAGAGCATTAAAAAGCAATTGTCCCAGTGACGACTCCTTGGACCCCAGCATTCTCCGTCTGGTACTGGATCAGGTCCTTGCTCCACTCACCAGCCTTCTCAACAAATTCCTCTGCGTGGGGCAATTCCCAACTGCATGGAAAACCGCCATTGTTACTCCCATTCACAAAGATGGTGACAGGTCCTCTGCCGGGAACTATTGTCCTATCTCCATACTCCCACCCCTCTCCAAAGCCCTAGAAAAGCTGGTTGCCACGCAAATCACTGAATACCTGACCAAACACAACATCCTCTGCCCTGAACAGCACGGTTTCCATGCAGGACACAGTACCGGCACTGCACTAGTTGAATTTTCAACTTTCCTACACTCCTCTTTGGACTCTGGCTCCCTAGCCGGGGCAGTGTTCGTCGACCTCTCAGAGGCATTCGACACTCTCCCACCCCCTCCTGCTGGATGCCCTCTGCCACACTGGCTTCTCTACTGGGCCTCTCGCCTGGTGCACCAGCTACCTATCTGCCCGCTCCCAATGTGTCAGAATTAATGGGACACTTTCCAAAACTTGTGCCATCTGCTCAGAGGTTCCTCAGGGCTCCATCCTGGGACCCCTACTCTTTTCACTCTACCTTAACACCCTGCCCAGTGCATGCACTGGAAAAATTCTGCTGTATGCAGATGACGCCGTCATCTTTGCCACCCACTGTAACCCTATCTCCCTCCAGGACTCCCTATAACTATCCTATAATGATGCCGAAACCTGGTTTAAAGAGCACAGACTGGTCATTAATCTCAAAAAACCAAAAACAATGCTCTTTGCCCACCCCCAAAACAAAGCCAGCAACTTCCCACTCCATATCCTTCCCTGCTCCAAACAACCACTCCTACAAGTACCTTGGGGTCTCCTTTGACTCAGCCCTCACCTACCACACCCACATTGATGCACTTGCTTCAGCCACTAATGTGCGGCTAGGTATCTTATACCGCTATAAATACTGTCTCCCCCCTGCTGCCCTCTGTCTAGCGGTTACATCCTCTATATTATCCCTTGTTGACTATGGCCTACCAGTATACGGTGCTGCTGACACGACCGCCCTCAATAAAATTCACCTCGTCCTAAATAAGGCATGCAGACTAATCACTTGGGCCCCAAGGCTCACGCATTCATGCCAGCTCTATGACATGGCAATACTGCTGAATCTAGACAAACGTCTATGATACCAAACCTGCCTAGTAACAAAAAAAACTGTCCTCGGGCTATCCCCACCCGGGCTGACAGCCTCCCTCCACCAAGCCCAACCCTTGGTCTGTACACGGACCTCCTGCAAGGCCACTTTTCTGGTCCCAAGATCTAGGACCTCCCATGGACAGAGGTCCTTCTGCTATAGAGCTCCAGCCTGGTATAACTCGCTCCCTGCTCCCATCTCGGATGCCCCCATGATTTCCAAATTCAAAACCGCACTTCGAAGCCAACTATTTAATACGCCTAGCTTCACCTGTCTATAACTGAGGCATAGCTCTCTGTGTCCTGACAATGCCCGCTGGGCGGCATCCACACCACACCTCTTTTAATCCTCACCCATTGCTGATTGAACTGCTATTATCCTGCTGCTTGCTCTTACCATCGTGCAAGAATGTGCAATTGTAACCATACTGGTTTATCTGTTTAACTGTTGTAATCACATGTGCTTGCTAACTATGTAACCCATATGCTGTAACCAAAAGTCTGTTATGTATTTGTCCACAATGTGACGAGGTACCTTTGGAAATGAGCCACTGGCTCAAAGGTTGTAAACCGATGTAGAAATAAATAAATCTTTTAAAAGATGATTATTGAGATCTTCAGGGGTATCTCAGTCATCAGGTTATACCATAGGAACCTTTGTTGTTGGTGAAGGGGAATTCGCATGGAAGATTTTCAGCAGTAGAATCGGGTCTGCCCACACTGTCGACATCAGCTGACGTCAACAACCCTATATAGATGTGAATGGCTCCACTCCCTTCTCAGTTCCTTACTGCTGTTGACTTGCTTGCACAAGTCTCCACGGAAGCTTTGTAGCAGTTTTCGTGCCTTTTTCAGCATATGGCTTTTTTCTGTATACCTTACCTGAATCTCTCTAAGAAATTTTTCTTTTTATGTCGAGAGTTAATCCCTTCTCTTCTCTTTTCCATCTTGTAACCCCTCATCCCTGCCTTTTTACCAAAACGACAGGTGGCATGCTGTTGGCGCTGGCAGCAGTACCTGGTGGGGACCTGGGTTCGGGGAGGATGAGGTTACCTAGCACAAGAGGACCTAGGTTTGGCTACTCTGCATAGGGGCACCCAAGTAAATCCGACTACAGGAAGCAATAACTGTAATGTCCAGAACCAGGATTGGGATTTTTCAGTGTGGCTTTTATTCATAACTAGCTGAACATAACAAGCATAGATGGACCCCCCATGGGAGACTCGTTTACTGATAATGCAGATTAGAGACTACAAGGCGGTCCACTTAAAGAATGAACCCATTTCTACTGTTTTCAGGCTCTGGACCCACCAGGCACACAGCCTGGACTTGCATGCGCTTTGGATACACAGCCCGACTGGCCCAGCTCCCCTGCCGGCCAGTTGACTGTCGGTCCATTTAAAGATTGAACCCATTTTACTTGTGGCTCCCCGCACCACTTAGAGTCTGCGACCCCTAGAGAGATTTTCTTCTTACTTCTTCTGACTCCCATCTCACAAGGAGAATTCTTTTCCCAAGTTGTGGCTCCCACACCGCCAGTCTCGACTCCTAGAGACTTTCCCATTTGCGACCCGTCTGGGTACCTACCTCATCACTGGCCAGGCGCATGAGGCAAGTAGCAATCACAGCAGAAATCCGTGAGGTGGACCTGGTTACTAAAGATGGGGGTTTGCCCACCTCCAGCTCCCACAGCCCATACCCGGCCATTTCTCTGGAAAAACTGAAACTTCGAAATGTAGATTAAACGGTGGATGGACTGTAGCACCCCCTCTACAACATTACTTGAATTCATACAGACTTTAGATTTTGACACTACTCCATTTGTTTGTCCTAGTACAATAGGCCTCCCAAATAGTAGTCCAAATCCCAACTTTCTTCACATTTCCCAAACTGAAGAAACACATTGTTTGCCCTCTCAAATTACAGCAAAACACTCACCCTTTCGTTGCAGTGCCCCACAGGCGAAGTACAACTTCTTCCACTTTTAAGACCAAACAGAAACTGTAAAAGGCAGCTTTCTTCCTTTAGCAGACGTTTGGGGATTGCCCCTGGAATCCACATAGGGATACTTTACTTTGTCCCCCCCCCCCCAGGAGGGAAGGGGGGCACTGAGACCTGTACAGCGGTCTCCACCACTTGAGCTGGACACTGACCTTCTCACACAGAAGGTAAACAACATACACTTCCTTCCTGCTGGCAGGCAAGCAGGAGACTTCCTTCTTCTTCAAAACAAACAGAAGACTGACCTTGAAAACTCCCAACGTTCTATCTCACTCCCTCTGCTGCAGATTCCAATGTGGCTTATGCAGCTACGACAGTTCTATGGTGATGTCATCTCAGTCTCAGCTGAGACTGAGAACAGAGTGAGACAGTGTGAAACCCATTTAACTGGAGTTTCACAAGCTGCCTTCCCTGCCTACCACTAGGTCTTACTGGGATTCTAGTAACCCCGGGTAACAAGGGGTTATACATCTGTTTGTGTCTGCTGTCTTGGGCCTGACCACGACATCTTCGACTGTGAGTTCTGCCAGAAGTTTAAACAAACAACCCTCAGGCGACGCAACAAGGCTCTCAAAAAAAATTTCTGATGAAACAACATGTAACCAGCTCCAGGTAGGGGTCCTCCAGGGCCCCGGCCTCTCCATCACTGACCGGCTGTTCGAGTTCCCAGGCTTCCAAGGCCTGAGACAAGTTCTCGGAGGGGGGCGTCACAAAAAAGGCCTGGATCGTGACCGCTCTCCTCTGCGGTGCTTCCGCTTTCAGTCGGCCTCTCCTTCTTTGGGGGATCTTCATCGACTGCAGCTGCTTCACCAAAGAGGCCAGCTGTCCAGGTCTCTGTGACTACCAGACCCATACCGAGAGCACCTACGCCCAACACACAGGGTGCTCGGCCATCGACGTCTGGGTCATCGGCCCCTCCTTTGTCTATGACTGTCCCATCGAGGCCTGCCCCTTCTCCCTTCAGGGTGGCAGGCTCATCAGGTTCCCAGGACACAGCTGGAGGGTCGTCGACACCTGTGCCATCGAACCCCCCTCCATCAACGTCCTCTATGGACCTGGACGAAGTACTGATTAAATTCACTAATGTACTAGTTCAGCAGCTGGGCACATTGAATATGCCTTCTTCGCCGATGCCATCAATGGAAGCTGTGTTGTCGACGCCTGTTTGTCAACCCCAGGAAACCCCCCGTGGGCCGCTGCCGGGGAATCTGATGCCAGACCCAGAGGTTGAGGAGCTCAATGTCGAAGAGGAGTATCACCCTGATCTCTTTCTTCCTGATGATCAGTAGGATAAAGAGGAAGAGATCCTGGTCTCAGAGAAGTCCACAGCCTCATCAGTCAGTGAGGACTCTGTGAAACATACTCCAAGGTCCCTTCCTGAGGACACCACATTCTTTAATGTGAAGAAGGAGAAGAAGAAATCAGCATTTATATAGCGCTTTTCATACATCCAAAGCGCTTTACAAGCAATGCTAGACTGGTAGTGAAGTGACTGAATGTGTGGTGGCGGCGGCGGCGGCCATATCACACATCATCACCCACACACAGCCTGGATAATATGGGAAGGGGAATGTTGGCCAGGACACCGGGAATGTTCCCTACTCTTTGCGAAGAGTGCCCTGGGTTCTTTTACTTCCACCTGGACACCCACCAGGACAACACCAGGATGGGTAGAAGGGACCTCGTTTTAACATCTCATCCGAAGGACGGCACACCCCAGCAGTACAGCACCCCCAATACTGCACTCAGATGCCAGCGATTTTTAGGTGCAAGTCCAATCCTGGTGTGGGACGAGAACCCACAACCTTCTGGTCCAGAGGCGGATGTGCTACCAACTGAGCCTCGCTGACACCTGATGAAGCAGTTGTCTTCCACCATGGGCTTCCAGACTGAGGGAGAGGATGTCACCAGGAAAGACTTGGTGCATTTCTTGGAGATTCCTGAGTCTCCCCCTAAAATCATTCCTCCAGTGCTTCCAGCATTGAAGAATGCAACCACGGCAGCCTGGCACAGGCCAGACATGGGGCCAGCCATGCCATGCAGGGTGGACAAACTTTACAATGCCCCTCAGAGTCTCCCATATTTTTCAGCCCAGGTGGAAACTGATTCAATTGTCATCAAGGCAGCTCATGACAGAGCTAAGGTGCCCAAACACCTTAGTTCTAGGGACATGGATATGATGTTTTATCCACACTTTCTGGCAGTTGCCTTTCCCTTTAATTTTGGCCAGGACGTCTTCAAACTGGCTCCTCCCATCCACCCATGTGGTAACTCCTTCAGCTCTGCCCCATGACACCAGATCTTCCTTTTGCCGCTTGGAAGAAGCAGGTTCCCTTCTTACTGTTCTCGCACTGAGTAGGCCCTTGCGACTTAAATCTTTGGATTTTCTTCCAGAATGTTTCAGAAGTTTTGTCTTCAGCTTGATCATTGATCATTGATTGCGACCGCTGTGGACAAGTCCGCTCCTGGGTTCTACCAGTACCCTTGTGGGCAGAAGATGTCCCGAACAGATTCGCACACCGCGTGTGTCTATTGCCTGGGGCATGAGCATGATCCCCAGGCCGGCATGAGCATGATCCCCAGGCCTGCAGCATTTGTCGAACTTTCCACTCTACCGTTCTGGAGGACCTTCTAGGCCGACCAAGCGAACGGAACCCTCCAGTCAAATCCAAGTATGCCCGTTGAGTAGTCTCCGTGGCTGCGGGGTCCGCTGACCAGCTTGCTGCATTTGAGGAGGCTGCGGTGGCCCAGGCCGCAGCTCACAGCTCCTCAGCTTCCATCTTTGTGCCACATCACTTGGGCACCTCTTTTACAGGATCCTTCAAAGAATTGTGCCATGCTCTGCCGACCCTCGGACAGGGCCCCTCTGGGCACAAATCTAAGTCAAAGAAAGAGACCAAAAAACGGTCTCGCCATCGATTGTGGGATTGGGAGCACTCTCGGTCAAGAGCTTCGGTTGAATCCTTGGCCCAGGCCGCCAACTCCACCGTAATCCTGTCAGGCCAGTTGTCCGAGACGCTGGTTGATTTTCCGGCTGAGATTATTCTTGAGCCGGTATACCGGTTGTTAACTGAAGAGGCCGACACTTCTTTATCCAGGACTCCGGTCCTGACTCAGACCATGGGAGGGACAGATCAATCTGCTGACCCGCCACCTCTGGTCTCTGACCAAGACCCCGAGGAGCCTCGGCGCTCGACAACTCCCTCCGAGCCTCACCGTCGGTCCCCCCCAGTGATCCCAGTTACGGTCTCGATCTTATTCTTGGGGGTTGAGTGGTTTCTGCTTACATCAGTGCTCCCACTCTCGACGCTCCAGGAAGTGGCGCTGCAGCTACTCTTCATCCTTGTCCTCTGGTGAGGAGAGGCCTTGGCGCAAATTGTGTCGATGCTACAAAGATCTCATGTGGCAGCAGCTGGTGCTCACCGGCATGAAGCTGGTTCTGGCTCCTGTGCCGGCCATCACCTGGCTCTCACCCAATAGGCTGATGCCTTCTCCACCCCGGGAGTCTCCTAAGACAGTCCCAGCTCGGCCGCCCCGAAGTCTCCACCGATCCCTGTGGAGCCGCCACCTGCACAGCCGAAAACCGGTACGCCAACCAAGGAGTCTCGGATGGCCAATGGGCTTCCCTTTCAGTTGTCTGTCACCCCTGACCGTCCGTGGAGGGTCACTGGGGGCTGTGGTGGTTGACCCCTCTTTAACAACTCCTTGGAAGTCTGAGGGTTCCTCCTTGCACTCTCGTCCGGTTGACGTGAAGTCGGTGGGGGATCTCTCATCAGACAAAAGTCCCACTTCCTTTATGGGACTTCTCCGCCTGATCTCAGAGTCCATGGGTATGAAAATGGAGCCTGCTCAGTAACAAGCTTGATACCTGCTGACTGAGATTCTCGACCCGGGAAATAATACTGGGGAGGCCGTCCCAGTGTCAGAGGCCATCCTCGGCCCTGCCTTGGAGCCTCGGCAGCGCCCCGCTTCCTGCCCTGTGCCCTCTGCCCGGATGGCCCGCAAGTGTGCAGTACCTACCGGTTCCCTGTTGGGATTCGTAGAAAACCCCTTGGCCAAGGGGCTGATGGCTGGTTCTGTGTTCAGGTGCTCGGGCAACACTGGGGATATTGACAAGCCACCTGATAAAGAGTTCAAGAAGTTGGACCATGCAGCTTAAAAGGTCTATGCTGCCTCCTCGCTTGGTCTCTGCCAGGCGAGCTCAGCCCTCCTTATGTCCCACTTCTCCCATGCCCTGCTGGGTACCCTGGATGAGGTGCTTCCTCACCTGCAGGCGGACCTCCACACCATGGTCAAACTGGTCCGGGACCAGGGCCACGCTGTAGCTAAGCAACAGCTCCAGACAGCTACGGACAACTAAATCATCCCATTCCAAGGCAAACATATGGGACTTCAGAGGAGCTGACTTTGATAAGATGGCCAACAGAGTTAAGCTAGCCCTGGCAAGAAGAAATACAGGTGAGGGGGTACAGGCAAAGTGGGCAAGTATTAAGGATGCAATACTTGAAGCAACATCCCATTGTGTTAGAGAGAAAAGGAAGTGCAAAAGAAAAAGGAAACCATTTTGGTTCTCAAAAACAGTAGCAGAAAAGGTTAGAGCCAAAAGGCTGGCCTTCAGGAAGTATAAGGGAACACAGAGGGATGAAGATAGGGAGGCATATCAAACTTCCCTAAGGGAAGCAGGGAAGGTAGTAAGGCAGGCAAAGGCCCAGACGGAGGAAACACTAGCATGAACAGTAAAAGAAGGCGACAAGACTTTCTATAGATACTTTAATGAAAGGAGAAAGTCCAGAGGGGTTATTGCTAAGATCAAAGGGGATAAGGGTGTGTGAGGAGGAGAACCATGTAAAAGCATCTATCCTAAATAGATACTTCTGCTCAGTATTTACTGAAGAGCAGGTAGGGCAGGGCCCACAGTTCAGCACCATGGACACGGGAGAGGGAGGTGTGCACTAGTCCCGTCACAAAAGAAAGGGTCCTACAAGAGCTGGATAAGCTCAGGGTGGACAAGGCAGTGAGACCTGATGGCATACATCCCAGGGTATTAAGGGAGCTAAGGGTGGAACTAGCAGAGCCATTATCAGAACATTTTAGTGAGCCTCTGAGCACAGGAGAGGTCCCAGAAGACTGGAGAAGGGCTCATGTGATCCCGCTCCACAACAGTGGTAGCAGGGAGGAGGCAGGGAACTACAGTCCAGTCAGTCTCACCTCAGTAGTAGTCAAGATTATGGAGGCACTCCTTAAGGAAAGGATAGTGCAACACCTGGAATCCATAGGAGCACAGGATCCAAGACAGCATGGGTTTACAACAGGAAGGGCCTGTCAAACTAATCTCATAGATTTCTTTGATTGGGTAACCAGAGTGGTGAACCAAGGGGGTGCAGTTGATGTCACCTACCTTGACTTCAGTAAAGCTTTCGTTACTGTTGCACATAGAAGATTGATTTTTATGCTGGGTAGGCTCAGGGTGGCTCAGAAGTTGGTCATCTAGGTGGCAAACTGGTTGACTGGCAGAAAACAGAGAGTGGTGGTAAACGGTATGCAGTCAGAAGAGATGCAAGTCACAAGTGTGGTACCTCAGGGATCAGTCCTGGGGCCAGTCCTCTCCAATATCTTCATCAGTGACATTGCAGATGGACTGGTGGGTAAGGTTTGTCTGTTTGCAGATGACACCAAAATCTGCAACAGAGTAGATGATCCACATGGGGTGGGCATAATGAGAAGAGATCTGGATAAACTGGCAAAATGGTTGGAAGAGTGGCAACTGGGGTTTAATGCAAAGAAGTGCAAGATTATGCACATAGGGAAGAGAAACCCTGACGCCATCTATAGGTTGGGAGGGGAGTTGCTGGTAGTCACAAGGAAAGAAAGAGACTTGGGCATCATCATCACAGATGACCTGAAATCTTCCAAGCAGACCACTAACGCAGTAGGTAAGGCTAGGGGATGTTGGGGTGTATTAGTAGGGGTATCACAGGTCATAAGAGGGAGGTAATCCCTCTTTACAAGACACTGGTTAAGCCCCATCTGGAGTACTGCATGCAGTATTGGAGGCCACACCTTCACAATGACATTAACCAAATTGAGGCAGTCCAGAGAAGGGCAACCAAAATGATGCAGGGACTGCATCAGAAAACATATGAGGACTGATTAATGGAACTCAATATGTATACCCTGTTGCAAAGGAGGGAGAGAGGTGATATGATTGAAACATTCAAACACCTTAAGGGCAATAACAAGGTGAAAGAGTCTAACATGTTTAAATATAAGAAAAATAGCAGGACAGGAGGACACAGCATGAGATTAGAGGGAGGCCGATTAAGGTTAATGTGAGGAAGTTCTTTTTAACAGAAAGGGCGGTGGATGCATGGAATGGCCTACCTCAGGAAGTGGTGGATATGAATACAGTGCAGGGCTTTAAACAGGCATGGGATAGGCATAAGGGAGCAATACAGATAAGTACGAATAGATAGGCCATTGACAGAGCCAATGCGGATGGCACATTCATAAGGTAGAAAAAGAAATGGCCAGACTGGATGGGTCTTGTGGTCCTTATCTGCTGTCAACTTCTATGTTTCTATGTTTCTATTGGAGAGTCCTGTGCCTGCTCCATGGTTGCAGTAGTGCCATGCACCTCAGGGCTTGGCTGACTATCTCGACCTTCACGGCAGACACTCAGCACAAGCTGGTGGAAGTTCCTTTTCTGGGCATCGACTTGTTTGGTCCCGATGATGAGGGCCATCTTACCCGCATCGAGAAGTCCAGTGCCACCTTGGACTTCATAACATCTGCCCAAGGGGACCCCAAGGGTTCTAAGCAGCAGCAGGAACGGAAGCCCTTTTGGTCCATCTCTACTCCTACAGCCAAACCAGCCCAGCCCCAGGCCTGGCAACCTTGGCCGAAGTCAGTGGCCATAGTCGTCTGTAAGCATGGGGGGAGAGGCTCCGGTGGCCCCTCAGCTGGACCCTCCTCCTCCTTGAAGCCTGCCCAGTGATGGGATGAGGGGTGCCTACCTCATGCCTGTCACGCCTCCCCTGGGTCCTTCTGTGGGGGACCGGCTCTGCCACTTCCTTTCCGCCTGGTCTGCTGTCACCACGGACAGGTGGGTCGGGGTCTGCTTCTGGAATTCAAGCAGTATCCTTGTTGCTGAACCCGTGCCCCATGGGAATATTTGATATCTGCAGACATCCTGTTTGCTCTTCAAAATGACATTGCCCAGCTCCTCCTTGAGGAGGTTGTGGTTCCTGTTGCGGTTCTCCGGAACACCCAGGGTTTGTCTCCAGGTACTTGCTGGTGCGAAAACAGACGGGGGGGGGGCCCATTCTAGATCTGAATAACCTGAACAAATTCCTCAAGTTGCGCACCTTCAGGATGTTAACTATCACAGATCATATCATCTCTGGAGCAGAACATGTGGTTTTGCTCCCTGGATCTTCAGGACACGTTCTTTCACGTCCCAATCTGCCCGTCTCATCAAAGGTTCCTCCACTTCCGAACAGAGGGAGCCCTATATGAGTTCCAGGCCATGCCATTTGGCCCGTCCTCAGCCACCAGGGTCTTCACCAAGTGCATTGCAGTGGTGGCAGCTTACCTGAGGCACTGAGGAGTCCAGGTCTACCCCGACCTGGACAACCGGCTGATCACAGGTCTCTCCAGGCTGGAGGTGGAGCGGTATGGGGACCTGGCCCTCCAGACCTGCATCTCCCTTGGCCGTCCTGGTCAATGAGGCCAAGATGGAATTCGTGCCTTCGTAGGTGATCAACTTCATCGGGACAGAGCTTGATTCTTGCAGAGCCAGAGCCCAGCTCCCGGCAAACGGGGTGGAGGCTTACTCCTCTCTTGCCTGATTATTTCAGGTTTGGCAATTGTGCCCTGCCCGGAACTTCCTTTGCCCGCTGGGTTACATGGCAACCTGCACCAGTGTGGTCCATTGGGCCTGCTGGAGAATGCACTCCCTGCAGTGAGAGCTGGCCAGCCAGTGGTGTCGGTGCAAGGGTCACTTTGACCAGCTGGTCACTGTGACCCAGCAGATGTTGGATGTCCACCAGTGGTGAATAGTCCCAGAGCAGTGCAGGAAGGAATCCCGTTTGTCCTCCCAGAGCCGACGGTCGTCCTGATGACTGATGCCTCTCTCATATGCTGGGGTTCCCACCTGGTGGAACACCCGAGTCCATGGGCTCTGGACCCCGCGAGGAGTCCTGATGTCAGATCAACCTGCTGGAGCTCCGAGCAGTTCGGCTGAGGCTGGCTGCATTCGCGCCTCACATCTGGGGTCAGGTGGTCCAGACCCAGACGGACAACATCACAGCCATGTACTGCCTCACCCAACGGAGCGGCATGCAGTCCCTGTCACTGTGCAAGGAAGCTCTCCATGTATGGACCCTTGTGCGCAGCTTGGAGGCTGCTCTCCTAGCCATCCATGTGGCAGGGGTCTCCAACCAGCTGGCGGACACTCTCAGCCAGGTGGGCAAGGTGTCTCATGAGTGGTCTCTCCACCCAGAGAGTCTTTTCTCCCTGTGGGGCACCGCTCAGGTGGACCTGTTCACCTCCTGGGAGAACGCAAAGCTGAGGCCGTTTTGTGCCCGTCTCACTCAGCAGGGAACACTGCAGGGGGATGCCTTCTTGAGGCCCTGGATCCCAAGCCTCTTCTATGTCCCCCTCCACTTACCTTGATCCACAAAGTGCTTCTCAAGGCCAGGAGGAACAAGGCACAGGCGATCCTGGTGGCTCCAGACTGGTCACACCAGTTCTGGCACCCAGATCTCCTCAGCCTCAGCAGCAGGCTCCCGAGGCATATTTCACTCTGCCCGGATCTGCTGTCTCTCAATCAGGGGAAGGTTCTCCACCTGGACCTTCAATCCCTACGCCTGACAGCCTGGTTCCTGAGTGGCTAGAGTTCCAGGCTTTGGGTCTCTCCAAAAATGTCCTCACTGTTGTGGAGACATCTAGGAAGGCATCGACCAGGAAGTGCTGTGCCTTCAAGTGGAAGAGGTTCTCCATTTGGTGTCAGGGCAAGGGGTTGAACCTTTTGTCCTGTCCAGTGCCTAGCATTCTTGACTACCTGTGGTCCCTCTCTAAGTTGGGCCTTCGGTCGACACCCTTAAGGTGCACCTGGCAGCCATCTCTGCTTACCAGGCGTGGGACGGTCAGCAGTCGCTGGTACAGGAGAAGGTGATCTGGTGCTTTTTCAAGGGCCATGACCACATTTCCCCTCCGGTTCATGAACCACCACCACCCTGGGATTTGTTGCTGGTTTTGGCAAAGCTCATGGACAAGCCATTTAAACCTCTGCAGAGGTGTGAAATGTCTCTCACCTGTCGTGGAAGACCACCTTCTTGGTGGCTATCACATCAGCCAAAAGGATCAGTGAAATCCTGGTGCTCTTTGTATAGTCTCTTTACTTGGTCTTCCACAGGGACAAGGTTGTCCTACACTTCAACCCGAAGTTCCTCCCGAAGGTTGTGTCGGATTTTCACCTTAACCAGGTGATTAATCTGCTGGTATGTTTTACCAGCCACACCTCGGAGGCCGAGCACAGGCTCCATACTTTGAATCTGCGGTGAGTGCTTGCATGCTTCAAAGAGTGCACGGCTGGAATTCTGGGAGAGGTTCGCCAGCTTTTTGTCATCTACGCTGAAGCCGCACCTGGCAGATCGGCAGCCAAGCGGACGATTGGCAGGTCTATAGTCTCCTGCATTGATCTCTGCTATAGGTTGGCGGGTAGGGAGCCTCCCATAGGGCTTCGGGCTTGTTCCACCTGCCATACTGCTGCGTTGGTGGCTGCTTCTAGGGATATTCCTATCCAGGAAATCTGCAGGGCTGCTATCTGGAGGTCAGCACACACCTTCATTTCCCATTACCACATAGACCTTGAGTCACGCCGGGATGCTGGTTTTGGGGCCTCAGTTCTCCAATTTCTCTTCCCTAAGTAGGGGGTGTGCGCCTTGACTCCCTCCTCCCGGAGAACTGCTAGGAGTCTGCCAGAAAGTGTGGATAGAACATTATATCCACATCCCTAGAAAAACAGGTTACTCACCTGTAACAGTAGTTCTAGGAGTGGTATATGATCATCCACACGGACCCATCCGACCTCCCCTGACTTTGGCACACAACACTGCTTCCAATGGCAAAGATCTGGCATCATGGGGCGGAGCTGAGGGAGTTACCACTCGGGTAGGTGGGAAGAGCCAGCTTGAAGACATTCTGGCCAGAATTAAAGGGAAAGGCAACTACCAGAAAGTGTGGATGAATATCATATACCACTCCTAGAACTACTGTTACAGGTAAGTAACCTGTTTTTCCCTCCTCCAGATAAGGAATCTCGCAGGATTGACCTCTGGGGGAAAAGGGTTTATGCCTCCTCCACCTTAGGTCTGAGGATTGCAAATTATCTGTCACACATGGTTAAATACCAAAATGTCACTGGAGAAAGGGCAAAGCTGCGGCTCAGGACCTCCCCGATGGGTCTCAGAAGGAGGAATTGCTTCAGTGTTTACAGGCTGCTGAGGATATTAGCAAACACCTCCTCAGAGCACTGCACGACATAGCCAATACAGTTGCCAGAGCAGCTGCCACTGGTGTATGCCTTTGTAGGTACTCCTGACTTAGTGTTTCTGGATTTGCAGCCGATGTGCAGAACAAGGTGCTTAATTCTCCTTTCTGTGGCACCAAGCTGTTCAAGACCTCATAAATGATCTGCAGGCCTCGGGCATGGCCATTAGATCTGCCCACTCCCTCTACCACACGCTGCCAAGGGGCAGAGGGCAGCCTAACTTTCATAAACAGACCAGTTGGCCTGGATCAGCTCCTCATACCTAGGGAAAGCATAGATCCCAGGCTCTCTTACCTGCCCCTTCCAATGCTGGAGCAGTGGCCAAGTGACCCAGAAATGACGGACCATCCTCTGCGGCTGGCTCCACCTCATTTTGACTCATTGCCAGACCCCCTTCGCTGGTTCATACCCAGGAGGCGGTGGTCGGAGGTTGGTTCTTCCTCCATCTGAATCAATGGAGGACCCTAACTTCAGATGCATGGATTCTGCAGATCATAGAAAAGGGCCGCACCTTGGAGCTTATACAGCAGCCTCCAGATGCCCCTCTTCCACTCTCCAGCTATCCCCTGGCTCACTTATCTGTTCTTTGGGAGGAAGTACACTCTCTTTTGTGCAAGCAGACCATTGAGCCAGTACCCAGGCACCAGAGAAACCATGGGTTTTAGTCAAGGTTTTTCATGGTTCCCAAAAAGACTGGAGATCTGAGGCCCATCTTGGATCTGAAGGAACTCGATCTTTTTCTCCAGTGCAAAAAGTTCCGGATGGTAACTTTGCCAGGCCTGATACCCCTCCTCAAGACCGGGGACTGGCTCTGTTCACTGGACATGCAGGATACTTACCTGCACATCTCAGTCTTTCCTCCTCCTTACAGGAGTTTTCCTCGTTTTGCCTTTCAGGACAGGCATTATCAGTTCAAAGTAATGCCCTTTGGCTTATCCTCTGCACTGTGAGTCTTTACCAAGTGCTTGGCAGTGGTCACAGCATCTTGCAGAAGAGAGGGACTGTATGCCTTCCCTTATCTGGACTATTGGCTTCTCAAGGCCCCTTCCAGGGAATAACTTTTGCTGACTCTGGGGCATGCTGCCCAGTTTTTTCACTCCCTGGGCATTACCTTCAGTCTGCTCAAGTTGGTTCTGGTCCCGTCTGTCGTTGAGGCACAGGGCAGGAAGTATAGGAAAACCAGGAGCAGTTGTAGAATTCACCAAAAATATTTATTTGTACTAGCAGTAACATAAAAAAATAAAATTCTTCAGTATAACTATTTACAAAGGCAAAATAAAATAGAGGAGATCCATCAGAGTTTTCCTTCAGTCTCTGTGTCCAACTTGCAAGCAGTTGCAGCTCTGTCTTATAAGTCCTTCCAACCCCCCTTCTTAACAAGCATCTTCCAAAGTGTTCTTGTATGTTTCAGGCCGGTGCTGGCAATAACACAGTGTGCCTGAACTGAGGCCCCTTTTCTACAGCTTTTCTGCAAAAGGCTTAAAAATTGCACTCGGGTAACCCCTTGAGTTTCCAATAGCTTTTTGCAATCATCTCAAACTATAGTTATATACATTTCAACAATAACACTATATAATTTGTAAACAAAAGGATCCCAGTGTCAGTTAAATTTCCACAAAATGATTTGAATATATTTTTATACCAGCAGATATGCAAGGGAGAAAAAGACAAACAGCAAGGGAAGACTGAGAGACAGTGAGAGGCAAAGAATTGTGAGACTGTCGGGGTGATCAAGTCCTAGGTCAGACAGCAAAATTTTGGTTGCGCAACCAGACAGACAAGAGACAGGAAAAGGAAAGAACAGATCCTTGAATTTAAACGCTTTCTCCATAACAAGTGGGACAGGGTCCTATTCAACCCTGTCACACCATCCCAAAGGCTGCAGTATATAGGGGTGGTTCTAGATTCCGCAAAGGGGAAGGCATTCTTGCCCCAAAGCAGGGCAAAGTGCCTCATAACACAAGCTCATGAAGTCGCTCAGAGTTGGTACATTCTGGCCAGGGTGTACCTCAGGTTGTTGGGCCTAATGGCAGAGGGCATTCCTACTGTTCCGCTGGCCAGGCTTCATATGTGTACCCTCAGGGTTCAATGGGACCAGCGCACAGACAAGTTGTACCAACCTGTCCTGATCTCCTCTTCAGTACGCAAGGTACTGCAGTGGTGGATGGATCCCTTGAATCTGCTTCATGGGGTTCCCTTCCAGATTTCTTCCTCACATCAGATCCTGACCACGGATGCTTCGGGTCTGAGCTAGGGAGCACACCTGGGTCCCTTCCAAACCCAGGAATCCTGGTTCCAGTGGGAAGGCGCTCTGCACATCATTGTCCTGGAGATGAGTGGTGCTCAGGTCTTCTAAACACCCTGGCAGACAGTCTTAGCAGGACTCGGTCCAGCATGCACGAATGGGAGCTTCTCTCATCTGTCACAGAAGACTTGTTCAACAGATGGGGTCATGCAGAGTTGGACCTTTTTGCGTCCGCCCTCAATGCAAAATTGCCCAATTTCTGCTCTCTAGATCCAGGGCCTGGAGTTTTCTGGTGAGACATGTTGTCCCTCTCTTGGAATGGGGGGGTTCTGTACGCATTCCCTCTGTTTCCTCTGATCCAGAGGGTGCTCATCAAATTGAAGATGTGACCTTGGTACAAATTTCAGAATACCGAACCGTTGGGATAAAAGATGAGCTAATCAGGGAGTTGTCTAGTCTAGATTGAGTACCGTGAGTAGAAGAGCAAAAGGTATAATCCCTTTCCATAGAATGAAGAGCCCTCCATATGAAGTGGCCTTTCTGCTGGAGAGAGACCTTTACGGGTTGTACCCGATCTGTTAAAAGTGTCATCCAAAGTAAGATTCCAGTCTCTCATTATTATTTTTGGTAAGTGGTTATGAAGGGAAATGATATGCAAAAGGCGGGTGAAGAAGGATGGGGTGTCCATATTTGGGCCATAAATGCAACCCAGTAGCATTTCTGTGGGTCTGCTAAGGTTTGAAGAATGATAAAATGACCCTCAGTGTTGGAGTATTCTTGTAACATCTGGAAGGGAAGGTTTCTTCTTACCACTATAAAGACGTCTGCTCTGCGGGTACTATGACTAACTCTGTATGCCTGACCGACCCCTAGTCTATGAAAAAGGTGTACGTCCGCTGTTAAGTTATGTGTTTCTTGGAGCATCACAAGATCTGCCTTGAGGTTAGCAAGGTGTTTGAGAACTTGTAGTCATTTCATTTTTGATTGACTCCCCCTTGATGTTCTAGGTAATGCATGTGAAGTGTGTTAAGACCATATAGACTGGTATGAGGAAATCATTAGACGTGCCCTAGATAAAAGGTAGTATACATAGGGACAAGCACACACCCATTTGTGAACGAAGTAAAATATGAACAAATAGGTCCCAGGCCAGTTAATCACATGCACGATCTCCAGTAGGAAATAAACAGGAAATGGCAACTTGAACTGGTATATAGTGCATGGGAGAACATTGTTGCTGATGGAATTTGGTTATTCGGTTACTGGAATCAGCTTGTCGTGCTGCAGTACTGACGTCAGATTGTTGTTGTGCTGCACTAGCTATGCATTGCATGCCGGCACCCTGGGGAGGAAAAAACAGGAGGTCAGGAGGAAATGCCAGCTGTCCTAGCCATCCCACCTCCCTGGCTCTTGCACAACCCAACACAGCTGGCCACCCACCTAAGTGGTCCTGGGCAAGGGGCAGACAATTCCATAAGGAAGTAGGAACTGATCTACATCTTGTCCAATAGGTAGGGAAATATGCAGACTGGGTGGGCCAAGCGGTCATTATCTGCCATCAAAGTCTATGTTTCTATGTTAAATCTGTGAGACGGTCAGTGACTGGGCTTGGGATGGGGTGATGCCAGACGTGACTAGACTGAGAAACAGCTGCATGGAAAATGAGAGACTACACACAGGGACCCAAAAGGGGTGGGTGGCTGTGTGTTCTGGGAAGTAGAGGAGAGCTTCTCACTGCATTCACATAAATCAGAGGCTGGTCAAATTTCAAATCAAGTGGAACAAAAACTTAGAAATATAAAAAAAAAAAGTAAGCATAAACTGCCTAAAGTACAAGGGCAGTGTGATACATTGTTTATCAGGCAGGTTGGCCTCTAGAAAAACACAATTTGCACTATCATGTATTTTAAGATTAGGGCACACTGGAAACAAATGGAACAAAAAGTAGGGGAGGAGGATAATTAAAGGACAGCAGCAGTTCTCTCAGACCTCCCAAATCACCCCCCCAATTAGGCTTTCAAGCCTTAAAAATTATTTTCAGTTATCTCTATGTGACTTACAACGCAACCTGATGTACTAGCCATACATAACATCCTGAGCTGCGCAGCCATTTCATATTCTCAGTGCAGCGCTTGCTGCATTACTTTATACAGTGAGCAGCACTGCATTGAGAATGTGAAATAACACGATGCAACATATGGCATAGTTTACGTTGGGACTGGTACATTAGGCCGTTCAAGCCATAGAGGTAATTAAAAATAACTTTATGGGCTTAGAAGTCTAGTCGGGGGTGCGTGTTTAGCTGGTGGGTTGCTGGGAGGACAGATTTAACTAGATCTGGCAGCTGGGTTGAGGTTGGGTCAGTGTTTAGTGGTGACTGATGGTAGTGGCTTAAATTAAACAGTGTTTGTGTGTGACAGGAATAGTTTCAGCTTTTGAAATAAAACTGTTGAGTCAGTGAGCAAGATAGCAACACATTCTTCACCCATAGCTAAATTGCATGGTGTCCTGACATTACACAGATCAAAAGTTAAGCTGAGCTGAGTGTGTGGTGTTACAGGAAGGCAACAGAACAGGCAAATCCTGACTTTCATTTAGCCAGTGAAAGTGGCATAAAAAGTAAGAAAAGCACTATTTTGCCTCACCCTGCATGTATTCTGTTACAGTTTTAAAATCAATTTCATCCTTTTCACATATAGTAAGTATTCCAAAGTGCACTGCAGTGCAACTGCAACAAATGTGCTAGTTTTGTGAGACTCAGGTTCAGTCCCCAGGCCCTCGCTCACTGTATGTATTCATATACATTTTAAATTCTGTGGCTGTATTCTGTTGTAAGGAAATGGTAACCTTCACCTGGACCATCTATTGAGGCCACTCAACAGAACATACTTAAGTTGCCCTGACAGACAGTCACGTGACGTCACCCACACCACCCAGAATATTCTGCATAACTGTGAGTTGAAACCAAACTCACCTGTCCTTGTCATTCCTTAGTGTCTTGACCTAAGCTAATTAAAAACTAGTCTCTCGAAAGTGTCTGGTCAGTCATTCCAGTTCAGGTTGGCAGCAGATAGAACCTGCTGCACTGGTATTCAGAAGCAGCTTTGCTGCAGTTTGCTGTGCCAGAGTTCGTTGCAGACTGATTTATCAGTCCAGAAATAATATTTCAGTATGTTCTAATTCTTTCACAGCCCAAGTGCTTTTGCCACAAATCTCCAAACAATCCAGACAGATAGATAAATAGATATTTTATTTGCACATGTTGAAGAAAATTAAACTGCATTGATCTGGTACAGTAAGGTAACTGTATACAATTTATTTAGTTTCTGTTACCCAGGTAGGTACACTAGACAAAAAATGCCTATTTTCAGGCATAGCCCAGGAGGTCACAAAACACCAGTTGAGACTACACAAAGCAGCAAAGTGTTACAAAGTGTAAAGTGCCAAGGAATATGGAGAATGGATTCAAAAAGCACATTCTGAATCTCATTTTAAACATATAATGTTGTAGTGGGATACTGTTTGTAAATGTGAATAAATATTTTGTATGTTGTGTAAATGTCATTTTTGTATTGTAATGTTATGTGTCAGGCGTGGCTGCAAAAGGGCTGTGCCCAGTCCACTTCCTGCTTAAAAATAAAAGAAACAGAATATGAGACACAAGTGTGTTGAGAGTTCAGTGTCATACAAGCAGTCCAAAGTGCATGATGCCACCATGAGCATGACGTACATTTCCACAAGAGGATAAGGATAATAAAATACCAGTATGACAGTAGGAAAACAGTCTACAGGCAAGAACATAATATATAATATAAAGTATGGGGTGTTGTGTGTAATGAGAAGTTTACACACACCCGAGGGGTTAGATGCTCATAAACCCTGAGAGTGAAGCTCGAGGGGTTTATGTTAGCATCTAATCTCGAGGGTGTGTGTAAATTAGTTTAAACACACTACCCCATGTTTTATTTTATATAATTGCTGGGTTTCCCCTTTTTCGCCTCAGCAATTATATAAAATAAAGACTTCCAGTGTGGCTGCAGTTCGATTTAATTTTAGTCCGGTACCCAGATTTGAATTGCCATCTTTTGAAAATGTTTTTTTTTTTTCCCAGGGTTCTGAAGTTTCTTCTGTATATGAAAAAAAAAAAGAAAAACTTACCGCCAAGTTCTGGCGGTGCTGTTTCTAGGTGAGACAGAAGCGGTGAGAAGTCAGAGTTCGTTGAGCTGCGGCGCATGACAGACAGAGCAAGGTAAACCGTATGAAAGTTTTGCTATTATAAACAGTTCTTCATAACGGCAAATTACACCACGGTTTCCCTATTGGAAAAAGGGGAAGCCAGTTATTATAACACAGTTAAATTAAGGGAAGTACATTGGTGATGGCAGTGGTCATATTACCAGTTCAGAAGAGAATGTCAGGCACAGGAGCATATATTGCAGGTACTTAGAAATTTGTGGAGTTCTTTCTTGACATAAGGGTGGGATTGAGAGACCTGAAGGTAGCGAGGAAGGGAGTTCCATACCCTCGGAGCAAAGATGCCAAATGCCTATTCGCCCATTTTAGAGAACCACTTGGGAATATTTAGGAGAGACGAACCACTGGATCGCAGAGAGTAGAAAATAACCAGATCTGTACAACAAGGAATGCTACTGTTTTTTTTTGTTTTTTTTTTTACATCCTCGGCTGGGGAGGTTGTGCCTTTGATTCCCCCCATCCAGCCAACCTTCATGGCTGCTGCCCCGGTCATGGACAGAGCTCTGATCTTCCTGTCACATCCCCTCAAGCCGCATCGCAGTGGGTACTTAGCCCACCACTGCGGAGATCTGGAGGGTGGACCCAGGAGGGAGCTGACTTAAGCAAGTCCGTGGCAGCTCTGTCTGGGCAGCCTTCATGCTGCTGAGAGATTTTCTTGTGGTTCTCCCCTGCGGGGAGTGGTGTGCAGTGATGCCAGTGGAAGGAGCACGCACACTTCCGTACACACTGCTCCTGGCATCTGCCCCTTCCCACCCCTCTTTCTGCAGCATCGGTGCACTGCCCCCAGTCTCCCACTAGGGGCCAGTCGAGCGCTGACCATTGATGTCCCCCCTCCCTGGAGAAGGAGGGCAGTCCTCCAGACGCTCAGTCCTTCTCCAACCTTGCAAACCCCCGGCGGCCCATGATAGTTCCTGAACACGGGTCGCCAACATAGCACGAGGTAAAGCATCCATCGCCTCAGCCCTCAGCTCCACCGGGCCGGCAAGGCATGCTACTATGCAAGAAATTTATTTAAGGTGCTGTGCAAGACAGTGCAGATAAATATGTGCAACATAACAGTAAGCAGCAGGCATTTTACCGGCGGTGGTTGGAGGTAAATAAGGAACCGCCGAGCTGGCTAAGTGGATCCTTGTTTACCTGCTACCACTGCTTGTAAAATGCCTACCACTTATTGCTAGGGATGTAAGTTTGTCATGGATGAGGTTTTAATGCCTCATTGTTTGTTCATGAACTCATTAGTAAACAGTAGTAAATGTTGTGGCACTGTCATCATTGCTACATTCTGATGACACTAGTGAAAGTCCTGGAAGTCCTGAATAAAGATCACATGTCATGGAATCGATGACGTGTATGTCTGCCATGACCAGCTTACATCCCTTCTTATTGCTGATGTTGCACGTGTGTATTTGCACTTTCTTGCACATGTTTCGCACCTTACTGTGAACACATTTCTTGCATAGGAGCATACCTTGCTGTACGGTGCTGGCTATTTTGTGCTCCAGTTTACAGGTTTTGAACCTGGCGCATACAGTCTGTGTGGAGTGACCTTGTTGCCTTCGATATTGCAGAGGGTAGCCAAGGTCAGTTGGTGTTAGTGGAGCAGCAAGTGCAGGCTGGCCTGACAGCACAGCAGTGGTACCACCACTTGCGATGCCAGTGACCCGGGTTTGGCAAATGAGCCTGGGGTTGCTGGAGGGCCAGCCGGAGGTGGATGGTTGAGCATCCCGTGGATGCTCGACTCCTCAGGGGTGGGAGGGCTTCTGGTCTCCGCCGCTATATAGCCACCTTGGTGACCACAGGTGGCAGTGCAGGCTGGAGCCAGTGTCATGGAGGAGGCACCATCGCTGTGATGCTGTGGCATCTGTTGCTGTTCCTCAGTGATGCTTGAGGGTGATGAGAAAAAGTGAAAATCCCTTGACCACGCAGGATGCCATCCACTGCCCTGCTGTAGGTCCTGCACTGCTGACCATGGTTTTTGCTCCCCAATGAAGCTCACCTCTGTCCGCAGGTAAGGGGTAGGTACCTGGGCAGCCCTTCCCTTTGGTGAGGATCATCTGTGGGAGAACAGGGACTGTGGTAAATCCCAGAGAATCCAGGTGATGGTGCTGGACAGGGCGGAGGACTGAAGGGAGCCAGTTGGGATCTCAGGAGAGAAAGAATGTGAATATTTATATATAAAAAAAAAAAAAAAGAGCAACCAGTGCGGCAGGTTTGGATGACCTGATGATGATGATGATGATGATGTCAATAACACAGCCCAGGGTATAGAAAGAGTGAGAGGAGTGAGATAGCTAACCAAGACCGGAGTATTGGGCACAGTAGTGTGTCATTCAGGTAGCAGACCGGGGAAAATGACAAATATTGTCAGTGACATTCTATTTAGATAGGTTGCATACACAGACCTGATAAAATAAGGTGAGCCCATTTGTGAGGTCTTCGTGGCAGGACTACCCTGGACTATTGCAGTTCTTGCAGTGAGAGGGGAACCATCTAAGCAGTGAATGGCCAAGTCGGTGGCGAATGCCTTCAGCCTAGGTGCAAACCCAAATAACATGGCCTGAGTCTTACTTGAGTTAGGACAAGCCGATTGTGTACAAACCAAGTCTGAACTCTGCCGAATTCAGCACTGAGATGTATGTTGATGTGAGTTAAACTCCCACAGCTAGTGTATAGTACCATGTCATCGACATATAGTAGAGTGGAGCAGAAAGATGGGGCCTTGGGATATAATTAATGAACATAAAGAAAAACAGCGGGCCCAACATGAAACATTAACATCGATAGCGGTTAGGGCAGATTTGGCCTGGCTGACTTTGACAAATTGTTGCCTATCACCAAGACAGCTAGAGAACCAGCAGATGTTTGATGGCGGAAATACCAAGGAACTGCAGTTTGGAATTAAATAGGATGTGGTTCACAAGGTTGAATGCTTGTGTACGATCAGTAAAGATGGAACAAGTATATATTCCCTCATTCATGGTCATTTTGACATCGTTAGTGACTCATACAAGCGCTGTGGAGTGCTATGGGCCTGTCTGAATCCGTGTAGGAAATGGACAAGAGGTTATGTTTGAGAAGGAGATACCTAACCCGGGAGGCCACCAGCTTTTCTAGCAGCTAAGTACTGGCAGGACTGCCAAAGGTCGATAGTTTTCAAAGCTTTCAGGATCACCCTTTTTTGTAAACTGGGTTGATCTTGGCAACCTTACAACTTTTAGGAACAGTAGCTGTAGTGATTAACAAATTAAATAATCAGGTAAATGGGAGCTGGGGGGGCAGTGATCCTAAGACAACTAGGCTCCAGCCCATCAGAGCCAGTGCTTCCACATGTAGAGTACTTTTTATGAGCTGCAGCGCCTCCCTACAAGAGACAGCTTGAAGATAAGATGGCGGGATGACAGGGCAACCAGGCTGGGACGTATTCTCAGAGGAGCAAGACATGAGGTTCTCAAACTTGGCCAGGTCAGTGAAATGAACATTAAAGACACAGTCGATAATGTCAGAATTATTACAGTGAATGCCATTCAACATCATATCAAACCATGAGTGAGTATTCACACTGCCCATGGGCCCCTTTATGTGGCTCTGAAAAGTTCTGGAGTCACTTGCAGAGTCCTGTAGGAGCTCCCTACAGTAGTTGCATTTGGCAGTGCATATAGCTTTTTTACAAACGTTTCTTGAGGACCGATATTCTGTCCCGTTCGAGTGAATCGACGTGACTTTAAAGTTGGCTCAAGCACTTATCTTTAGCCCGTAGTAAGGCAAGCAGGTCACTATGGAGCCATCTAGGGGCCTTCCTTCTCACCTTATGTATGATGAGAAGAATGTGCTTATCATATAGGGCCTGTAGTTGAGAGGTAAGGTAGGTTAGGTCTTAATCAGCATTATTGGCACTATATAGTGGGGACCAGTCTAGTTGGTGAAGGTCAGCAAAGAATGCCTCCTGATCAAGCCTGGAGAAGTTCTGAATCGTTAATTCCTTGGGGTGGGTAGGAGAGAGAGTGAGCATTCCATATTCAAAGACTGGAGTGTTGTCACTGATTACATCAGTGAGTGTACCCGCAGCTACTATCCTATCCTTCCTGTTAGATAGTACCCAATCTATGAGGGAGTGGTCGCTTCCTTTTGGTAGAGTGTCTGGTTGGGTTGGCAATAAGCTGAGTAAGGTGAAGATTGCTTATTAGTGATTCAGCTGATCTGAAGTTTTTATTATGCCATTCAAGGTTGAAATCACTCATCAAAATGACTTCATTCTTCCCAGTGACGGAGGACAAGTAATCAGTTACTTCTAATAGGCCAGCCCTACCACCCTTGGGAGGATTGTAGACACACACAATATGAAGTTTCTTAGTATTCCCAAGGACTGATAGGAAATGAAGGACTTCACAGGAAGATAGAGTATAGCCCAGGTAGGGCAGTCCATTGTAGATGATTCTTACTGTAAGTTCATGTACCCCCACCCATTTTCGTTTCGGCGGGGGGTCAGCTCTAAGCTTCTTATATCCTAAATTGTAGTGATAAAGGAATAATGTGACCCACTGGGAACTGAACCTGGGCTGCCAGAATACTGACCTGGTGCTCTTACCATTGAGCAATGGGCTCACATGGTTGGCCTGACTTTTCCAGGACACACTTCTTTTCTCGGGTATTGCACATCCTGCAGCTAGAAACCTTTGACATGATCAAAAATGTCTGATGGTCATGTCTTCTTATGTAACCCCTAAGTGGTGATATCCCATGGGCTACTACCCCTGCCTGCTTGGCTAGTAGCAGGTTAAGGGGCCTGAGGTCTGAAACAGGTGCCTCCACCCGGAGGTCAGGGTTGGTGGTGGTCAAGCTAACCTGGGCACAGCCCTCCAGGACACTGTAACCCCTCCTCTTTCCTTACTAGTGGCCGGAACAATACACAGTCACTTTCACAATACCCCTGATACACCATACAAGTATCCACACTATTTGCACTTACCACCAGGGCTTTCCTCTGGCCCGGCCCTGAGGACCCCATGTAAAATAAGATTATACACAGCAAATAACAGTAGTACAGTATTCTTGCACAAACTGGAACCACAGTCAGGGTAAATGCAAAAAAGAGTTAGATCTGATTTTATTTAAGGGGCTTGAACAAGGGAGTGCGTAATCAGGTTAATTTGCTTAAAGACTTTATCAATCAAACAGTTATGCATGCACTTCAGGGTCCATAAACAGTCACACACACTGGGTAAGCAGATGGAGAATGGTGGGCTAGCCAGGAACGTTGCAGCTAGGTGGGGCCCTGTGATGGAAGAAAACATGCACAACACACACACTATTTGTAATCCGGAGCTGGAGGGCTCAGTTCATGAAAAGAAAACAACAAGACAATCAGATGACACACTTTTAGATTAGGCTGTTGTTGCAGGGAGCTGCCCTGATGATTACTCATGATACCCAAGCCTGGACACAGGCTGGACAAAAATCGAGACAGCAGGTGGTTGATCTGAAGTGCCAGGAGAAGCAGGGCCCACACGATTCGCCAAGCCGTTGTTCCTGTTCAAGCATGGAGCAGGGGGCTCATCCCCAGGCAGGTCTCTCATCGGTGACTTTCTATGTGCAGTGGGGTAGTCTGGCAGGGTCAGCATGGCATGGCCCAGGCCGAATGGAGATGAACGCGGATTCAGTCTGATTAGGCTGCATAAAGCTTCCAGCAAGCAGAACACAGTCCACACAGTGGGGAACCAAATCACGAGCCACTTTCAATACACAGCACATTTACATGTAAAGGATTCTACGGTACCAGCAAGCACAACACAGTTCACACAGTGGGGAATCAAATCACGACCCACTTTCAATACATAGCACATTTACATGTAAGGAAATTCTACTGTACCTGGCAAACCACTCTCCGGTCACGATCGCAAAGTCTCTGCACAAACCGGGGATTCAAAAGCATCTGGAAAACCTGACAGTCCGATCGCATTCAGCAAAATCTTCGGTCTTCTTCAGGTTAAAGCCTGATCACAGTCCAGTGGCTTAAATAGTCCTCACAATTTGGATTCAGTCCGAATAAACTCTATTTTCCCTCTCAGGGACAGCAGGCAAACAGGCAGGCCAAAACTCAGCCCTTTCACAGTTCTCCCATGCAAAACTACAGAGAACTGCTGCTCAAAATCACTTGAGCTGTTACTTTTTCACTTCTCAGCTCAAAACTGAAGCTAGCTGCAGCAGCCTGGGAGATTCCCCAAGATCCAAAAGGTTTGGTTGGCTGATCCTCCTGTCAGTCACAACAAAGGCTCCCCTTTCAGGTGCAAAAAGCAAAAAAATACAGTTCCTACAGATTTTGATTCCGGACAGCTCCTGTAGTCCGGCTTCATTTTAGGTCCCACAGGTACTGATTGGTCCATTTTGCAGTCCAGGACCAAGATAGTGGAGATAAACAAAACAGTCCTTGCTGCAAAGAAGGCAGGTTAAACAAACTACATTATCATTATCACTTTAAATGATTTTCAGCAAATAGTTGCATCTTTCAACAGAGCTCCCTCTTAGATTACTTATGACTTCAATCCAGGCAGCTCTTAAAGAGACAGTACATAGAGGCTATACAGGCAGTCTCTGGCAGTCACATTTAAACTGCTAAAACGCAGGACACCAGCCTGGCGGTGAGCATTTAGGCAAGCTCAAGGAAGACTTTTCTGGAACCCCCATTTGTAGGGGGGTTACAGTTGTATCCTGTCAGTGAACACACAGAGTCAGGAATAAAGGGTTTAAGCCAGGATTCACTGACGCTAAGTATGTCTGGATTGTAACGAGTGACCCAGGCTTCATGTTAAACAAGGTTAGCCATCAGACTTCAAATGTTAAGGTGAGCCACTTGAATCTCTTCGTACTAAACCATAAGGCAGACTCTTTTAGGAGCTTGAGAGCAAGAGGGGCCAGGATTGGATTCAGTGTTTCCAGATAGGGTGGATGAGAGAAACAGGTGCTATAGGTATGTAACCCCTAGGTGGCGCTATCCCAAGGGCTACTACCCCTGCCTGCTTGGCTAGTAGCAGGTTAATGGGCCTAGGTAATGAAATGGGTGCCTCCACCTGGAGGTCAGGGTTGTTAGTGGTCAAGCTAACGTGGGCACAGCCTTCCAGGACACTGTAACTCCCCTCTTTCCCTTCTAGTGGCCTGAACAATATACAATAATTACTTTCACAATGACCCTTATTCACCAGGCACTTAACCACCAGGGCTGGTTCCTCTAGCTTGACCCTGGGGACCCCCCAACACAAGGTTAAGCACAGCAAATAGCAACAGTACAATACTTTTGGCACAAACTGGAAATCCAGTCAGATTAAATGCAAACAAAGTTAAATCTGATTTATTCAGGGGACTTGAACAAGGGAGGGGCGTAATCAGGTTGATTTGCTTCAAAGCTATATTAATCAGACAGTTATGCATGCAGTTCAGAGTCCCTACATAGTCACACACCCTGGGTACCCAGGTAGTGAAACGGGCTAGCCAGGAACGTTGCAGCTGGTTGGGGACCTGTGATGGAAGAAAGCAACATGCACAACACACACTATTTGTAATCCGGAGCCAGAGGGCTCAGTTTATGAAAGAAGGAGGAGGAACATCTGGATATCGTGGCAGTCACAGAAACATGGTACACACAGAACCATGACTGGGACGTAAACATACCAGGATACACTATCTACAGGAGAGACAGGGAGGGTAAAAAAGGAGGAGGAGTAGCTATCTACATAAGGGAAGGAATCAAAGCAACAGAACAAAAGGGTAAACAGGGAGGAGAAGAAGCACTGTGGTTCAATTTGGAGGCAGGCAATGGCACCACAATCCGCACAGGGGTTGTATACAGACCCTCTCTCAGGGGGAGGAAATGGACAAGGAAATGATAGAAAGTATACTTAGAATGGCAGAAAAAGGGGAGATGTTGCTGATGGGTGATCTGAATATGCCAGACGTTAACTGGAGTGCAGTTGCAGCAGCCACTTCTAAGAGTGGGGCTATTCTAGATGCCCTACAGGGGGCATGCCTTAGACAACTAGTATTGGAACCCACTCAAGAGGGAGCAGTCTTAGACCTGGTTCTCTGAAATGGAGATGGAGAGAGGATCACAGATGTAGAAGTGGGTAGCCATCTGGGAACTAACGACCATCGAACAGTATGGTTCACAATAAACACAGCAATAGAGTCAAGCCATACAAAGGCAAAAGTACTGGACTTCAGGAGGGCTGACTTTGCCAAAATGGGTGAGTGCCTAAAGAATGCACTAGCAAATGGGCAGGAAGGAGGGGTGGAAGAACAACAGGGAATAATAAAAACTGCCATCACAGAGGTAACAAGCCTTTGTGTGAAGCATATAAACAAAACAAAACGATGTAAGAAACCACTATGGTTCTCAAAGGAGGTGGCAGTGAAGGTTCAAGAGAAAAAGAAAGCATTCAGAAAGTACAAGGAATCACAGAAGGAGCAGGACAGAGAATTGTATCCGTTAAAACAAAAGGAAGCTGGGAAGGCAGTCAGAACAGCAAAGGCCCGAACTGAGGAAAAGATAGCCAACTCAGTTAAGGAGGGGGATAAAACCTTTTTTAGGTACATCAGGGAGCGAAGGAAGACCAAGGGAGGGATAGTGAGGCTTAATAAAGGGGAGTGGGGTGGGTAAAGGGTGACGGTGAAAGACAGAGATACTAAATAAATATTTTTGCTCAGTATTTACAAATGAAGAGGGGGAGGTACCTAAAACAAACAGTAGAAACACTCTGGATACAGAAGTTGATACCAGCCCATTTACAGAAAAAAGGGTTCTGAAAGAACTCTTAAAACTGAAGGTGGACAAAGCAATGGGGCCTGATGGGATCCATCCCAGAATTCTAAAAGAACTAAGGGTAGAACTAGTGACACCACTGACTACCCTCTTTAACATATCATAGGAGGATGGGGTGGTACCTGAGGACTGGAGGAGGGCAGATGTGATTCCTCTTCACAAAAGTGGGAGCAGGGCAGAAGCAGGAAACTACAGACCTGTGAGTTTAACCTCAGTGATAGGGTAAATGATGGAATTACTTC
The DNA here is from genome assembly GCA_016271365.2 of Neoceratodus forsteri. Lineage (NCBI taxonomy): Eukaryota > Metazoa > Chordata > Ceratodontiformes > Ceratodontidae > Neoceratodus > Neoceratodus forsteri. The sequence goes on along the minus strand of CM057455.1, from coordinate 1,317,326,399 downwards.
TGAAGGAAAGAATTGTCGAGTACCTAGAGGCCAGAGGGGCACAGGACCCAAGGCAGCATGGATTCACAGTGGGAAGGTCATGCCAGATGAATGTAATAGATTTCTTTGACTGGGTGACCAAAGTAGTAGATCAGGGAGGGGCTGTGGGCATGGCCAACCTAGACTTTAGCAAGGCATTTGACTCAGTCCCACACAAAAGATTAATATACAAGTTAGCCAGCCTGGGAGTGGTTCCCAAGATGATAGCCTGGATAAAGAATTGGCTGGAGAATAGGACACAGAAGGTAATAGTAAATGGAGTCCACTCTGAAGAAAGGGGGGGTTACTAGTGGGGTACCGCAGGGTTCAGTATTAGAACCGGTCCTCTTCAGTGTCTTTATAAGCGACATTGCAGAGGGACTGGAAGGAAAAGTATGTCTCTTTGCAGATGGCACAAAGATCTGCAACAGTGTTGATGCACAAGGTGGGGTGGAAAGGATGAGAAGGGACTTGGCAAGGTTAGAGGAATGGTCAGATGTATGGCAGCTTAGATTCAGTGCTAGGAAGTGCAAGGTAATGCACCTGGGAAACAAAAACCCAGGGGAAGAGTACACAATGGGGGTGAGATACTAACAACAACAAAATGGAAAGGGACCTGGGAGTAGTCATATCAGATGACTTAAAGGTGGCAAGCAATGTGAGAGGGCAGTAAGGAGGGCTGGGGGGATACTGGGATGCACAGGGAGAGGCATCACCAGTAGACAACTGGAAGTTGTTATCCCTCTGTACAGACAGCAGGTGAGACCCCATCTGGAGTACTGTGTGCAGTTCTGGAGACCCAATCTCCGCAAGGACATAGACAAGATGGAAGCTGTCCAGAGGAGGGCAACTAAAATGGTGCAGGGTCTGCACCAGAAGACATATGAAGAGAGATTAAAGGAGCTTAATATGTATAGCCTCGAGGAAATGGAGGGAGAGGGGGAACATGATAGAAACTTTCAAGTACCTCAAGGGAATTAACAAAGTCCAAGAGGGTAGCATCTTTCAAAAAAAGAGGTGTGCAAGAACAAGGGGACACAATTTGAAGACAGAGGGGGGGGCCTCTCAGAGGTAATGTAAGGATGTATTTTCTCACAGAGAGGGTTGTGGATGCATGGAACGGCCTTCTGGAGGGGGTTGTGGAGTCAAAAACAGTGGTTGAATTCAAGCATGCATGGGACAGTCATAAGGCAGTTCTAGGGGGTGGAGGTAGAAAGAAGTAGGCTGCTGGTTAACTAGGATCTGCAGCTTATCCATTAGGTAGGGAAATGGGCAGACTGGTTGGGCCAAGCAGTCCTTATCTGCCGTCAAATTCTATGTTTCTATGTTAAAAGGCAACAAGATAATCAGATGACAACACTTTTAGATCTAGCTGTTGTTGCAGGGAGCTACTCTGATGTTTACTCATGATACCCAATACTGGACACAGGCAGGACGAATTCGAAACTGCAGGCTGTTGAGCTGGAGGGCCCGGAGAAGCAGGGTCCACACAAATCACCGAGACATTGTTCCTGTTCAAGGCGTTGAGCAGGGGCTGATCCCCAGGCTGATCTCTCGTTGATGACTTTCTCTGTGTAGGATGTATTCTGGCTGGGCCAGTGTAGCAGGGCCCAGGCAAACGGAAATGGATATGGATTCAGTTCGTGGAGCTGGATACAGCCTCCAGCAAGCAAAACACAGTTCAGACACACAGTGAGGGATCCAAATCACGACCCACTATAAGCACACAGCACATTCACATGTAAGGAAATTCCACTGTACCAGGCAAATGGCTCTCCAGTCGCAATTAGTCTCCACAATCCGGGAGTTCAGAGGTAGCTGGAAGTCCTGAGAGGCCGATGGCATTCATCAGATCTTCGGTCTTCAGGTTAAAGCCTGGTCACAATTTAGTGGCTTAATACGCTCTCCAAATTCGGATTCAGTCTGGAAAAAAACAAGCACAAGTTTCCTCTCAGGAACAGCAGGCTGCAGGCCAGACTCTGGCCTTTCTACAGTTCTCCCGCACGAATCCACTATGGATTGCTGCTCGAACTATCTCGAGCTGTTACTTCTTCACTTCCCAACTCAGATCTAACTGAAACTGCAAACAGTGTGGGACTTTCCCCAAGATCCAAAAGGTTCGGTTGGCTGATCCGTCTGTCAAGTCACAACAAGGGCTCCCCCTCCAGGTTATTTTAGGCGCCAAAAGCCCAAAACTACAATTCCTACAGGTTTTGGCCCCACCAACTCCCTGTAGGCAGGCTCCATTTTAGAGTCCTGAATTTACTGATTGGCCCATTCTGACAGTCCCAGGCCAAGATGGTGGAGAAGACTGAGCAGTTCTTGCTGCAAAGAAGACAGGTTAGAACAAACTGCAGTATTATTATCACTCTAATAGATAATCAGCAAATAAGCACATCTTATAACAGAGCTCCCTCTGCTCAGATAGCAATGGCAGAACGGAGCAATTATCTGGCAGCCCGGGCGGGACTCGAGCCTAGAAGCGCTCTGCCCCCTCCCAGATTAATTATAACTGCAATCCAGGCAGCTCTTAAAGAGACATTACACAGAAGCTATACAGGCACACTCTGGCAATGCATTTAAACTGCTAAAACACAGGACACAAGCTTGGCAGTGAGCATGTAGGCAAGCTCAATGAAGACTTTTTGGGAACCCCTATTTGTAGGGGTTACAGGTATAATAGGTCTGCAGCCTGAGGAAACAAAAATGGCCAGTGAAAAGCATGCTGAATTAGGTGCTGTATCATAAAACAGATGCTTCGGTCTGAAGTACCACATTAGATGTGGTGAGACAGCAGGAGCAACCAAATAATTAGAAGCCTTCGGATTGACAGAGGGGAGCCAAAAAGGGTTTTCAGGAGCAGGGACTAGTATGGCAGAAATGGCTCTAAGATTCACCAGAGTAAGACCAGTTAGAACCATTGAGCTTATGTACAACATAGTCGCAATTTAAAAAGCTGGAAAAATGTCAGTTCAGGGTGAACTTACCCCGGAACTCCCATGTTCTCTGCCAGATGATCCCACATTTTCGAACATTATGATACACCTTCAGAAAACGTTTGGGTTCCAGAGCACTGAGCAGGATGCTTCAGGAAAGAAGTTGGCACAGTACTTAGGTGTACTGGAATGCCCCATTCTGGTTGTTCCCCACTTTGGTGGACGCCTTTGAAGAGGCTATTTGGAAACAACCTTTCAAAATTGCCTCCAGTCCTTGTAAGGCTGATAGGATTTATCAGGCCCCAGTGGACCACCCCTTCTTCATGTCTCTGCCTCAGGCTGACTCTGTGGTGATCAATATCGCTCATGATAGGTCCCCTAGACCTCAGCACATGAGTGCTCAACCCCCTGATAAGGAATCCTAGAAACTGGATGTAATGGGGAAAAGGTTTTATGCCTTGGCTACTGTGTCTCTCCATATACTTAATTACATGGGACACCTCCTGAAATATCAGGAGGAAATCCTAAAAGTCTCCCAGGCAACAGTCCAGTTCCTCCCTGCGGGTTCTACCCAGGAGGATCTGACGGCCAAGATTTCTACAGCGGTGGCTGTTTGCCACCACCTACTCAGGGCCACCTATGATGCTGTTGACACTGTGGGCCATACGTCCTCGGCAGGTGTTTGTCTCAGACGTCACACATGGCTCAGTGTCAGGATTTTCACAGGACCTGCAGCAATCTATCCTTAACACTCCCTTTAAGGGTGATCAGCTGTTTGGTCCACAGACCCAAGAAATGTTGAAGGACTTGCATGACTCGGGTTGTACCCTTCAGTCGGTCCGGACCCTGTACCATCCAAAAGCAAAACCGGCCTTCAGGGGCTCATCCAGGGGCCACCCCTACAGGGTGCATCTCAATGCTCAGAGACCACCTGTCAATGAGCGAAAGCCTCAGTTGACATTGCCTGGTCCTAGAAATGCTCAGAAAACATCCCATTATGTCACTGCTGCTCCGCAGCAGGACCAGCCTTTGGCCTGAAGGTGGTCTTCCGGTTGTGGAACTGGAGAACCTTCCCACGGCTGTCAGGGGCAGGTTTTCCCTGCACCTGCAAGGGTGGCAAGCCATCTCCTTCCACCTCTGGCTCCTGCAACTGATCGAATCAGGACACACACTGGAGTTCACGGAGATTCCCCTTGCTTTGCCACCAAGGGTCTCCATTTACCCCCCAGACCAAGCATTGGTCTTAGGGAATGAAATCAATGCTTTGCTCACAAAATGTGCCATCGAACCAGTTCCCCTTCCACAGAAGGGTACGGGATTTTACTCCAATTTTTTCCTGGTTCCCAAATGGACGGGGGACTTGCGCCCTGTTTTGGATCTCGGGTATATCAATCTCTATATCAGATACCAAAAGTTCAAGATAATGTCTCTCCTAACACTTCTCCCCTTGCTGAACAAGGGAGATTGACTTTGCTCTCTCGATATGAAGGATGCGTACCTCCATATCCTGGTGCAAGCTTCTCACGGACAGTTTCTCCATTTTTTGTTTCAGAGTCATCATTAACAGTTCAGGGCCCTCCCATTCGGTCTTTCCGTGGCCCCCAGGGTATTCACAAAATGCCTAGCGGCAGTCGCTGCGGCCCTCCGTAGGGAAGGCCTGTATGTCTTTCCCTACCTGGACAACTGGGTCCTGAAAGCATCTTCCTGCCAAAGGCTGTTGTCCACACTTTCTCAAACCCTGCAGTTGTTCGCCCAGGTGGGGATAGCTGTAAACTATTCGAAGTCCAAAATGGACCCAGCGCAATGCCTCCTCTATATCGGAGCCATGTTAGATGCCTCCTTGGGGATGGCACATTTGCCAATGGCTTGGGCGGACGCCCTGATTGCTTCGGCACGCAGACTAGAGTTCAGCAGATTGGTCTTGGCACAAGACTACCTGCTCGTCCTGGAACATTTGGCGGCCACAATTCTGATGGTCCCCAATGCCAGGTTGAACATGAAGATCATTCAGTGGTCCCTGAGAGTCCAATGGGACCAGAAGGAGGACAGTTTTGATGCCCCAGTCCTGATGTCTTCCCCAGCTCTTTGAGCTCTACAATGGTGGAAGTCCAGGGACAACTTAATGCGATGCATGCCATTTCATTCTCCTGTTCCATGTCTCATACTGACTACAGATGCTTCCTTGACAGGGTGAGGGTCTCGTCTTCTGCACGTCCGGTCTCGATCCTAGATGCTGGTAGAGACCTGTCTCCACATCAGTGTTTTGGAGATGAGGGCAGTCCTCTACGCCTTACAGGCATTTGAGACTCTTCTCCCCCAGTTGCCTTCAGGTGCAATCAGATATTTCTGCGGTAGTTCACTACCTAAACAAGCAAGGAGGCGCCCATTCATACCCTCTCTGTAGAGAATCGATGAAGGTCTGGTATTGGGCAATCCAGAGGAATATCCATCTTCTGGCGGTCCACATTCCCAGTGTGTCCAACACCCTGGCGGATGCCCTGAGCAGATCCACTGCATGGGTCCATGAGTGGGAAATCCTACCAGATGTCCTAAACCACATCTTTCACCAATGGAGCCAACTGGAGTTGGATCTATTTGCCTGTCTGCAAAACTGCCTCTCTACTGCTCTCTCGAGCAAGGTCCTGGAACTGTGTGGCGTGACGGGTTATCTCTTTCCTGGACAGGGAGATTTCTTTACACCTTCCCGCCCTTTCCTCTCATTCAGAGAGTACTAATCAGACTGATCTGAGACAGGGCATCTATGATTCTCATAGCACCATTCTGGCCAAGACAGATTGGGTTCCCTTTGCTTCTACAGCTCTCTGAACCAGATCCCCTACCTCTGCCGATTTACCAGGCTCTGTTGTCCCAGGCGCACGGCTGCCTGCTACATCCGGACCATCACTCCCTCCATCTGCATGCCTGGTTCCAGAGGACATAGTCCTCTCGCACTTCAGGGTGTCCCCAAAGGTGGCAGAAGTCCTCCGGGCTGCTAGGAAACCGTCTACGTGGTCTTCCTCTTCTGTGAAGTAGAAACATTTCTCCATTTGGGCATCTACGCAGGACTTAGACCCTTATGAGTGTTACCCTCAGAGCATCTTAGACTATTTGCTCTCCTTGTTGGAGGGTGGACTGAAATATTCCTCTGTAAAAGTCCACCTTTCAGCCATTGTCACATTCCATTTACCTGTGGGCAACAAACCATTGTCCCAGTTACCTTTGATCAGAACCTTTTTAAAAGGCATTCTGCACTTCACCCCATATCGGGGATCCAGTCCCTGTGTGGGATTTGAATTTTGTGCTTGAAAAATTGAGTATGAGTCCTTTTGAGCCTACTGAATCCAGCAAGCTCCATTATCTTTCTTGGAAAACTATATTCTTAGTTGTCATTACATCGGGTAGACGTATTTCAGAGTTACAGGCACTAATGTGCAAACCTCCCTACCTCCAATTTCATAACAATTGGGTGATTTTACACACCAACCTGTTGTTTTTGCCAAAAGTTGTTTCTGAATTTACTTTAAATCAGGCTATCCACTTACCAGTGTATTATGCGGAGTCTGCAAATGCAGGGGAATCCCTGCTTCATACTCTTGATGTGCATAGAACATTGAGTCTTTATCTTCTCCGCACCTCACAGTTTTAAAAAACTGAGCAACTTTTTGATTCTTTCGCCCCTGGAAATTGGGGCCTTCAGGTTTCAAAGCTGTGCTTGTCCACATGGTTGGCTAACTGCATTTTGCTTATCTATAGAAATTATGAAAAACCTCTTACAGGGGTTGTAAAACCCCATTCTACCAGAGGCATGGCTTCCTCCATGGCATGTTTCCGGGGCATCTCTGCCTTAGAAATCTGCAAAGCTGCCACATGGTCCACTGTACATACATTCACAAAACATTATGATCTAGACATCACTTCCAAGAAGTGAACTGCTTCTAGATGGGCTGTTTTACAAAGCCTCCTGTCCTAAGTCCTGATGGTTTGCTTCCTTCTCCCCTTGGCATAATAACTGCTTGGGAATCTTCCCATGTGTTATGACCTGCTGCAAGAGATTGTCTTGAAGAAGATAGTACAGTTGTGTAAGAACTTACCATATACTTGTGGATAAGTTTTGAACTCTGGGACACTGTTATTAGAAGTCATTAGGCCCACATATAAACAGAGTATCTCATTTTTTTTCAAAGTATGCCAGCATAATTGTTCTGGGAGATGTTTATGGTGGGGAAGTTTTTTTTCTAGCACTGTTTTACTGCTGTTTGACTTAGAGCACTGTTTAAAGCTTAATTATCACTATATGTGCTAGAAGACTACAGAGTATATAGCACTTTTTGGGAATGCGTTAAAAAATTCCTTTGCTTTTCCCTGAAGGACATTACTCGTGCCATTGAAGCGGCTGGCAATTTTTGTACTATTATAAGGACACTATTGACAGTATATGGGGATTCCCCCACTTCCTTCTATACAAGAGTGCAGGCCATAGTTCAGGTTACTTACTCCCTAAATCCTGTTTGAGTTGCATATCCCAAAATGTCTACTGATTGCCTGTATGAGAATTGTATACACTGTATTGTTATTACTTTAAATAAATGACAATAAACAGAAAGTACAAAAAAAAAAAAACTTACTGTAGCAGTAGATCTTTGAGAGTATCTCTTGCAGCAGGTCTTGCAGCCCCACCTACCTCCCCCCTTGCTGTTACTTCAGAAGGATTCCTTGCTCCTGTCCTTTCACGACTCCATGAGCAGCTGCCATATTTGCCTCCTCGGTCCCCATCAGAGGCCTGAGAAATGGTTTCTCATTTGGTCGCTAGGATGGAGAAGAACTGAGGAGTAGCTGAGACCTCCCCCTTTTATACATGCCATACAGGCACCATGTGGTAACGTTAGGAGGAGGTCCCAGGGTCGACTAATGAGAAGTCATCCAGAGGAAATGACACCTGCAGCTGATATCCCATGTGTTATGATGACCTGCTGAAAGAGATACTGTTGAAGATCTACTGTTACAGTAAGTTCTTATGTAACTGTACTATCTGAGAGGAGCTCTTACAGTAGGCGCTGCTTTCCTTCCCTCTATAACAAGGGATAAAGAAGTTTGTCCCAATATTTCAGGCAAACCTCATTTTGGTCTAAAACATAATGTATCTGTATAACAAATATTGACCTATGAAGCTGGATCATATAAAACTTGTAAAGCCGCAAGACAAACTAAACCACAAGTTGCAATATTACAGTGCCTTTTGACATTTGTGCTGACCATGTAAGTAATAGCAAACAGGTGTCTTAAGTGATTGCAAAGCAGAAATACAGGATAGAGTTCAAATTATCCTTCTGACTATTCTTATCAGGAGAGGCCAAAATGCTTGTATGCACATTCTTAAGTCCAAACCTATTTCTTCCTCCTAGACCTTGGTAACTGATAGTGACAGTTGTTACTAGCCATATATAATAATAGAATGTACACGATCTATACATTTGTGCTGACCAAGGTTTGCTCATACGTATACTAAAAGGAGAATTGCCTTTTAAGTTGATGTTTGTACTTGTTATGAACCAATCATAGACAACAATAGGAAATGATGATGCTGTCTTCCACTATATAAGCAAGCCAGCCTACACTGTTAGTTTGAAGAATGAAGAATGTACCACTTGTAATCTCTCGCTGTGATTATTGTTATAATCATTAAATTCTTCCACCATCAGCCTCATCTCCGTTCGTCTCATTTGTAATTGATAATTTAAGTACAATAACACAACGTTTACATTTGGTGCCTTAAAGACTCGGATCCCTGGTGCTGCATGTTGAGGAGGCTGCCTAACTACTGGTTGGTTAGTCTGCAGGCCCCAATAAGAAGGTGACGACGCTTGGAGACGTTGTGCTGATGGCTTAAAGCGAGAGAAAAAGGTGCACACAGTTTTAGCCACTTGCTAATCAGGTGATGTATGCTTTCCAATTTCTTTAAATAAAAGTAATGCTTAACTCTGTAGGAACTCATGGGGCAGAGTAGGTAAGTGAAGGTGCTGGGACTTGCAAGCTGGACCTCACAGGGGAGCCGTAAGACATAGCCAGACGGACTAGGGCACCCGCGACGAGTGCACCCGGCCTGTAAAGGCTAGGCAGGCACAAAGATGAAAAATGAGTATGAAAACATTAATAGGTTGTTTCTTAGGGAAACACCTAAAGGGGGAGATACAAACCATGATCAACAGGCACAGCAGTATTTTAATTAAAAATTAAAAAAAGAGAAACTAGCAAATACTGTACAAAGTCTGTGATAATATAGCCAGGTGGTAATTCGTTAACACATGAGACTTTTTAAAAAAAAAAGCTGCATGAGCAGCAAGATGTAATAATCCAGCTTCAGTCAAAAATAGATAGTTTAGAAATGCAAATAAGTCAAGAGCCAAAATCCCTGCAAGAGAAAAACCAACAACTAAAGTTACGGTTAGTAAAGGTACAGGGAGACCTTAGGGATAATTCTCTTTTATTGATTGCAATATAAACTATAACACAGCTTCTGTTAATAAATAGCACATTTGTAAGATGTAAATGTCTTAAAATCTAAAAACAAGCACTTTACAGCGTACTAACTCCTGTATCTGAGCAGTTAAAATGTATGAGTAAAAAGTCAGATATGGCAAACTTGCGCCGTTAGCCAGCGGTATTGGCAAGGCATACTAACTTAATGCCCAAAGACCTTGCCTCTTCTAATGTTAAAGAGTTTGATTCTAAATACCTCAGTATGCTGTGGGTGGACTAGAGCAAGGCTAGCCACTTGTTCTTCTGTGATTGCTACCATAACCAAACAAACCACCCGGAGTTGTTTGGCATGATTAATAATGTTATCAGTAACACTAGCGTTTCTGAAGGACAAAAGATTCTCATTAAAAATGATGTTGGCATACTTTTAAATATCGTATTCAAGTGTCCTTGGATAAAAAATGTTTAAGTTAATTACATAAAAAGTTGTTTTCATTTCCTGTGCAATGTAACATTAGCCAAGAAGTCTAAACATACTGCCTTTCCTATGCAGTGCATTAATACCTTAAGCTGCAATATTAAAAACAATATTGCTACCATACAGCAACATTCCGGTAGAAAAACCCACTTTACATTTGATGGGGAAGGGGAAAACCCTGATTCTAAATGCCCGTGGCTGTAATATTTTCAGCATCATATATCTAAAACACGTACAGTTTTCTAATAAAACTATGGGCATTACCTCAGCAAATTGGTGTCAAATAATGTCAGTCTTATTTTATGTTAAGTATTTCTTGTGGTGTATGTATAAGTGTGGGTACTGTCTTGGCCAGCAGTTTCATTTCGTGCTCTATTATTATTTAAAGATATTTTAATATCAGTAGTGTTCAAGGACACTACAAAAATAACTGGGTTTGAGCGACCCTTGCATGCACACTCTGTGACCTTTTGCATTTTATTTGACCTTCTTGTGTTTCAACTACCAGTTCAGACTTGATGTGTATTCCATACCTAAAGCACAATTTTTCACAAAATGTGTGTTTTTATAAAAGCACACCAAGAGTAAACCATGCAATTTAACTTTTTATTACATAACTAGCATTCTAAGTAAAAAGGAACAAACTTTTTTTTCCTCTCTTTTCTCCTTTCTTCTGGGCTTGCAGCAAACACAGTCAATCAACATTTAACTGTAAGCAAAACTTCTTTGTTTCTGAATAATATCACGTGATTCCTATACTATGCAAGGCAGTCCAGCTGGACGGGGAGAATTATTCATCACCTCCCCATACTTTTTTTATTTTTTATATATGTATACAGTACACTAAAAAAAAAAAAAAAAAAAGACTATTACAGCTGTTTTTGAATTAAAAAACAATGGCTTTTGTTTTTATGTGTGACCATGGTTGTTATCATTTTTTTAAATGCATTCTAAAAAATACGTACGAACAGCTGTTTTTGAGAGTTTACCATCTACAATTAAAAAACAATGGCTTTTGTTTTTATGTGTGACCATGGTGTAATCATTTTTTTAAATGCATTCTAAAAAATACGTACGTACGGTATTACCATCAATCCGGATCTTTTATAAACTCAGCTGACATTTTGTCATGCTTAGGATAAGGGAACCCAGGGACGCTTGGCTTCTTTTACAGTATCCTATGGAAATAATCGTGTTTTATTTTTAGACTTGTACATAGTGTAACAGGCATATTGCTATAAACTATATGTTTAAAGTGTATTATTGTAACATTACAAAATTTTATAACTCGGGTCTTAGTTAAAAAAAATTATGTTCATCATTCTCTAGCCACTTCTGTGATTTAAAAGCAAGGTGTAATCATAACATTGTCATGGATTTACAGATGGTCAAATGATATATTAAACCTCAACCTGCACCCCCTAGGTGTGCGGTTGATGTCCCATTTTAATTTTTTCTCTTTTCATTTGCCAAAACTTAGGCTCTGTCACACCATTCTTTCATTGGTAACTCGGTTTCTAACACTTTGCAAGTTTGCAGGTTTCCACGGTGTGACACACATAAAATCTCCATGTTCAACAACAGTAATACTTTCATCTAGGTTGCCAAGACCTTCATCTTTTTCCTAACAAAAAAAACTGCCACAGTTTTGATGTCATCACTATCTTTGTGTCTAATTGGTTCCACATAAGGACTATTGCATAAATCAAGTCATTATTACCTCTGCAAGTGTAATGTTTTTAGCAAAATTACATCTATTTGTGAAACTTTAAATCAACTGAAAAAGGTCCAGTCAGTTTAAACTCTGCAATCAAGCTTATTGTTTCTACTTAGTATAAAGTTAAGTCTGGGGTAGGGGCAATCCCCTAACTTCAGCAAGAAGATTCTTCTTCAGTTGATCTTCAAGCAAGACATCCATCTTCTTCACTGCTGTTTGTTCCAAACATGGCTGATACTTTATGCAAACCTATTGCTTTACTATGGACTGTGTTTTTAATGGTTTATTGTAAACTTTTACTTTTTTATGGACTGTTAATCTGTGTGCCAGGGTGTAATCAACTACCACAACACAAATGCCATGCCAGTGTGTGTGGCTGCTCCATTAAAAGGACTCAATGCACAATCTAATGCACCCTGGCCAGTGTGTCTGCTAATCAGCCATCCAGCAGCCAGCAATATAAACACTGACTTTTCTACAAATTGGTGTGTGGACATACTTAACAGCTGGTCTAGCTGTGCCTCAGAGCTCAAGACAGGATCACAGCAAAGCTACATGGACTAAAAACAGAAAAATGGATCTCTTGTTATAAACAGAGCCACACCAAAGGACAATGGTGTTTATGTGTTAACTCTGTCCTACTGTCTTTGGGGTGATAATCGTGTTTGTAACTATGCTGGTGTAAACAACTCATTATGTTTTGCAGTCTCAGATGCCATATACTTAACTGTAAAACCAACCGAATGCCCAAATGTGACAACAGGGCCAGAGAGTGGACTTACATCAACACCTATTGATCAAATGCTTGTGAATAATGTAAAGTACAGTAGAGTGCATCTAAATCTAGATTTTCTCTGGTTGGAATATAAATGTTAACAGTAGTTGTGCATACACTGGTGTGTCAAAGTTTTATGCCACTATGTTGATTGACATGTTAAGTGCCATCATTTGGAGCTGTGATACCTCTCCTGTCTTTTAACGTGCAGTCGCTTTTAAATCGAAAAGATACTCATTTGATACAAATCCATAAGGCACAAGTAGTTGTAAATAATTTGCTCAGTGAGAGTGATAATGAGCACTTGATTTATAGCTATGCAGGGGGACCCTTAGGAGTCCTGTCTTTTAAAGCTTTGCTTGTGTTGCAAGTGATCTTAGTGTTCTTGGTAATTATAGGCCTGTGTCGCTTAAGACTTACTTAACGTAAAGTACGTAATGAGATGTACATGCTCCGAGGAGCTGCATTGTTGCACAAATAATAATTGGAAAATATTGGGCCAAGGGGGGCTTGTAACAAGGGATAAAGAAGTTTGTCCCAGTATTTCAGGCAAACCTCATTTTGGTCTAAAACATAATGTATCTGTGTAACAAATTATTGACCTATGAAGCTGGATCATATAAAACTTGTAAAGCCACAAGACAAACTAAACCACAAGTTGCAATATTACAGTGCCTTTTGACATTTGTGCTGACCATGTAAGTAATAGCAAACAGGTGTCTTAAGTGATTGCAAAGCAGAAATACAAGATAGAGTTCAAATTATCCTTCTGACTATTCTTATCAGGACAGGCCAAAATGCTTGTATGCACATTCTTAAGTCCAAACCTATTTCTTCCTCCTAGACCTTGGTAACTGATAGTGACAGTTGTTACTAGCCATATATAATAATAGAATGTACACTATCTATACATTTGTGCTGACCAAGGTTTGCTCATACATATACTAAAAGGAGAATTGCCTTTTAAGTTGATGTTTGTACTTGTTATGAACCAATCATAGACAACCATAGGAAATGATGATGCTGTCTTCCACTATATAAACAAGCCAGCCTACACTGTTAGTTTGAAGAATGAAGAATGTACTACTTGTAATCTCTCGCTGTGATTATTGTTATAATCATTAAATTCTTCCGCCATCAGCCTCATCTCCGTTCGTCTCATTTGTAATTGATAATTTAAGTACAATAACACAACGCCTACACCCTCCTTCCCTCGATCGCTGTTTCTCCTTCTCGGCTACTTTGCCTTCCTCATCTTTGAGGAACTGCCTTGGTTCTCTTTTTTTCTGGGCATGCTGGGGTCTCCAGTGGAAAATGTTAGGTGGGGCTCGGGGACCGCCCCTTTTATACCACAGGAGCATGTCAGCATGCCAACATCGGGGGTGGTCCCTCGCTGTAGACTGCTAGCTATAAGTTTTCTGTGTGGCTCTGGCACTTGGCAGCTTAGTCCTACCGGTGTTGCCTGCTGCAAGAGCTCCTCTTGAAGATCTGCTGTTATGATAAGTTCTTAAATAACTCTACTTTTTATTTTAAAGGAAAGCTTGGAGCCTGAGCAATGTTAATATGTTAGGAATGTAAGCATAACAATACAGTTCTCAAGTGTTGCTAACATGTCTATACATTTCAGTATTACATGTTCATAACAATAACAGGATTTAAAAACATTTGTGACCATTGTATGTTTTCATATATTAATTAATGGTAGATTTAGCAACATCATATATCAGTTTGTCAACTTAGCTGACTCCAGGTTTACAGTAAATAAATTAAGTATCCAGACCTAGCGGTTCCAGAGTTATCCCATTTTAAAAAAATAATGTTTGAAAGTTCTCACTTTGGAACAATTAGTGCTAGAAACTTTTTTTAAATGAAAGCTTGAAGTCAGGTTAACTTATTTTATTTATTTATTTAAGTCTTTGTTTACCAGGTAAGTGCACTGATCCAAGGACCGCTTTCAGGCACTACCCGGGCCACAAACGGTGGCATAGAACAAATGATATGAGATATTATACAAGCCAAATAGTAGTAGCAGGTTACAGGCAATACAGATGACTCACAAGGAAACAGTACATGACAGAGTAAGCAATGGTACAGAGAGATAATGTATGATGTACAGTTACAAGTTTCAAAACAGAGTAGCCAAAACATTTGGTTCCAGCAGTAAATACTAAATTGAGACATGGCAACCAAAACCTAGAAAGGTAAACAGTTCGCAAGCAGAACAATACCTAGGTGGAGGTGAAACGAGGAGAAGCAGGGGAGATGAGTGCAGGTAGGGAACAACAGAGCCAGTTCAGAGTCATCCACCAAGTGCACTAGTTACTGAGGCGAGTGACAGGGTGAGATTCCTAGGAGGTATCTAATAGTAGGGGAGGGAGGAAGGGGAAAATAGTGAAATTAAGTGTCAGTGGAGTCATAGGCGCACACCAGGTTGCTAAGTAATTAGGTAGTAGGGAGAGGGGAAGGGAAAGAGAGTAGAAAGACGAGGCAGGACATCTAGGGAAAAGAGCTGCGGAGAGGGGGAGGTGGCGGTGGAGGCAATGGGGCATAAAGTGGCAGGGGTAGGGATGGAGAGGGGTGACAGAGCAAGTACGTAAGGGAGAGTTGGGAAAAGGGAAAGACAAAAGGACCAAAAAAAGGGGGTGGGACTGGGGGTACAGGTAACTGCACCCCAGAGTGGGAAGGTTACGCTAAGGAGCATGAGCAGGTGGATTCCAGAAGTAACCAGGTTCTGAGGTTGGATTTGAAGGAGTGGTGTGAGGCGGCCATGCAGATAACTGGAGGGAAGCTGTTCCATAGAAATGGTGCTGCAACCAATAGAGCTTTTCTCTCCATAACAGTGGAGATTCTGGGGACTTCCAACGGGGGGACTGAAGTATTACATAGACACCTAGGGAAAGTATGTGCCTTGAGGAGAGAAGCATATGGGGACACGATACCATCATGTAATGTGCCATCAGTGATACTACCAGGGGCATAGTCGAAATGACGTTTGAGCGAGGGCCAAGAAAGAGATTTGTATAGGTCAAAGTGATGGGTAGAGAAGGGGGCCATCAGCACGAAGCGGCAGACTGAGTTAAGTCTAAGGTGAAGGGTAGCAGACAGCAAGGAGGAGTAAATCTGAGAGTAGTAGTCAAGGATGGGGAGCAGGTTTCCACGGGCAGTGGCAAGTCGGGCAGCAGGGGTAAGATGGTTCTTTATGCAATAAGCGGTCCTAAGTTTTTGGTTGATTCTGCATACTACAGTGTTTGTGTACACAGTGAGTGGAAGGGATGGGTCAAGGGTTACACCCAGGTATTTGAAATCAGAGACAACCTGCAGTGGAGGTCCAGATGGAGACAGCACCAAAAGGGAGGAGTTGGATTTAGCAGCATTAGCTAGGCAGGGTTTGGATCCAAGGAACATTGCTTTGGTTTTCTTCTCATTCACCAGGAGCATGTTAGATGTGAACCAGTTGTGGGCGTGGCTGTAATTTTGGGACAGCACAGAGGATATGTCTTGGATGGATTTGTCACTATGGCAGAGAACCAGGTCGCAGCGTTACAGTACGGCAGGGCAATTTAAGCTGTTGGCAGGGAGGGAGTTAATGAATAGGAAGAAAAGCTGTGGTTCCAGGATGGAGCCCTGTGGAATACATTTTAAAATTTATGTGAGAAGAACTCTCTGGTTGTTGAGAATTCTTGATAACCTTTGCCCTTCTGAGGCTCCTCAGTTAAAAGCATAGTGGAGTTAATTAGCTTCTCTGACGTAATTTTCTGTTGTGTTTTAAATGTATACGTTAAACCAATGAGAATTATTTCTGTTTTTTTTTTCAACATAATCTGGTGTTAATACTATCGGATTTTCAAAATAACTGCCATAAAGCTTCTGAAGAAGGACTGAGTAGGTTCGAAAGCTAGAGTACTTTGTTCTTTTCTGTAACATCCATGTTGGTCAAATAAAAGGTATCAAATAATTTGTTTCTGGATTTGTTCTTAAAAGGACCAATACGACACCTACATTATTTTTTGCAGTGTATTAAACTTCAGTTTTCCACTCTGCATGTTAAGTTTAGTCTTTTAGTGCTCCAGTAAAGTCCTCTCTGACATTACAGACAAGTCTGGAGGAGGTGCAATGTACTCATTAGTCATAAAAGGGGGAGGGGCTAGTGGCATAGTGTGGGGTGTGTGGTTTAGTATCTGGTTTTCACCTCATTCAATAATGGCAACACTACCACGATACTATGTTACTGTGATTATCCAAACAGGTAGTTGCACTTACCCACTACTCAATCTTTTAAAAAATTGATTATTTTCAAACCAGGTAGTTCCAGATCTAAGAATACGCAGGAACCAGCAGACATTGTATGGAGCTCCAGTGAAAGTAGTTTGTCTGATGAAGAGACCATGACCGAAGTCACAGAACTACCGAGTGACAGGAGGTACAGACCAAAAGAACAGGTTGTCAACTGCTACAACAAGTACCTTCAGATGCTTAATGGGTTGATTAATGACCAGACCAGTGATGGTGAGTTGTTGGATGTACCCTAACTGATCTGGGAGCTGGAAGGTTTATTTTACTGTAGGTAGCTTGTGTTTATAAAATAATCATCCTGTCGTTTGGAATTATAAAAAATAATTTTTATCATAAGCTCCTGTACAAAGAGAATTTCAACTTCATTTGGGAAACCTACCCAGTCATGAGATTTGAGAGGTCTTGAAAGCTAGTGTGTCTGAACAGTTCATTAGCCTAATGAAGGTGTCACTGCCACCTCGCAAACTTTGTTTGACCAGTATTGCATGAGAAGTCAAAAGGTTCTGAAAAACAAAAAAGTCCTGCTCCCTTAAAAGAGTTTCAGAATGCTCCAGACATGGTTTTAGGTGTGTATTTTGTTTTACATGGTTGTCTGAAAATAGGGAGCGCAGGGCCTACAGGGTCATTGCCTCTGCAACCTCCACACTGTGAGTCTCAACCCACTGCTCAACGGGTTACTTCCTTCTCACTGGTATTCGTTGCTCAGGCTGATCTAGGCAAGGCAATTTTATTTTTAGGGCACCTAGTTCCAGATGCTGTTGGCACCATACATACAGAAAATAGGTAAGATCATAGTAAATAAAATAATAAATCGGATCATAGTAAAAACAGTACAGTACAATGTTAAAAAGTATCACCAGACCCATAACAAAGGTTTAAAAAAGGTGCATTTTCAGTAGCGTTTTGAACGCATCTGCTGTGAGTGCTCCCCTGACTTCCAGTGGTAGTGCGTTCCATACTGTCTGGGCAGCAGTCTTGAATGCATGATCCCCCAAAGACTTAAGATGGAATCTCTGGGTATAGAGGATACCCACCTCAGAAGAATGAAGAGAATGTCTAGTAGTGTACAGGACCAGGAGGTCTTTCACGTACCCAGGGTCCAGACCATGCAGGGCTATGTAGTTCAACAAACACACCTTGAAGCTGATGCGCCACCAAATTAGCAGCCAGTGCAGCCCATGGAGCACCGGCATAATATTCTCAGACCAGGAGGTCCCAGTAATAAGCTGGACTGCTGCATTCTGCACAAGCTGCAGGCGCTGCATCTGCCTTGCAGAGAACCCTAGATAAACAGCATTGTAGTAGTCCAGTCTAGATGTGACCAACGCATGCACTGGGTCAGTAGGCACTAGAAAAGATTTAATCTAGGTGATATTTAAAAGACGAAAAAATCCACTGTGGGCAACGGCTGACACCTGGTGTTCTAGAGTCTGCATGGAATCCAGAATGACCCCCAGATTCCTAACCCTGTCCACAGCTCTGAGTGTGATGCTGTTTAGAGAGGGTACAGTGACATCAACACCAGTCATTGCCAACCTACACTGACCTAGTTCCACCAGGAATACCTCTATCCTTGTGTGGAATTTAGACTAAGCCGGTCGGCGACCATCCAGTCTTGATTCTCTTTTAGGTACTTGGTCAGCCCAGTGACTGCTGCACCCTCATCCGGAGCACAATACTAGCATACCTGGGTATCATCAACATAGCTGTAAAAATCCAGCTCATACCATCTAATTATCTCCGCCAAAGGCAGCATGTCACCGGGCATGGGTTTAGGATAACACAGTTTTAGGCAGACCACAAGTCAGGTGCATAAAAAATGCACAAGTGCATTTGTCATTTTATTTTTATCAAGTAAAATATACAGAAAGCAAAATGGTAAGTCAGACAACTGCTTAGCTTCCACAGTTTCTAAGGCTTTTCTTCAGCCTAGCATGAATTAAACAGTGTGAAAGCACACACGGTACCAGAAGGTCGTTCACCTTCCTCAGTCAGTATCCAGCTGACCACCCTATCCTCTCAGCACTGAGGTAGGGCTTTTTATAAGCTCACTAGAAGTTGGAAAAACAATTTACCCAGCCTTTTGATTAACAGCAGACGTAACATAAAACCAGCCACTAGGGACCACTGTTGCACCCCAGAGAACAGTTATTTGGCAGCCACCTGGAGCACATTACATACCTTGTTTACAACATTGTTAAAGGTTAGACTTGAGATCAGAACATTCTGTGCTCTCCTACACTCTCCTGCAGAGTCCTGTTACCTCATGCTGTCTGCTGCAAAATACATCTTAGGAGAGGGCTGCTAACATTTAAAAAAAACCAGAGACTTTTGTTATTCTTATATTAAAACTGCCCTCTCATTTTGTAACTGTACTCTTAGTTTTGTTTTTAGGTTAATTTGCACAGAAAGCTTTATAAGTACTTCAACACTTAATTTATAACCAGCCGACCGGCATGTTGGACATTATACAACACATAAACTGCTTAGGGAAGGGGTTTCAAATTTATCCCAGCAGTGTCCACTATGACAGGGGTCACGCTGTCGCTCATCTTCTACCCCCCCCCCGCATAAAACGGCAACTGTCCTACAGTTGTCCAGATCTCAACTGGCACCCTGGAAGGATGTGGAGCTTCAGCCCACCCTTACCGGAAGCTCCATCTCAGGGTCTCTTTCACAATTATCTTTTCCATCATTATACAAATGCCATAAGACATTTTACAAGTTTATTACATTAATAAACTTTAAAGCGTTACAAACACCAGGAGAAAGAACTCCTAACAGCAGTTTTATGCCATCTACTGACTCTCTCCGACCAGATACATTTGAACAGCTGGACCATCCAGCACCCAGTAGGACTGCCTTGGGGGGGACTGCCTTGCTTCATCCCCACTTAGACATTTAGAGGTAGGCTAGTAACATACCATGCTGTATGCCTAACAGCCAGTCCCTAACCTCTGGGTTTATGTATCAAATCTTATACACTGCTAGTGGTGTTGGCCACCACCTTGCCCTTCTGTTCTATGTGGGAGTCTCCCCCTTTTCCATAGGTGCCATTTCTTGCCCTCCACCCTTTGGGTCACTACTCCCACACTCCTTTCAGGTACCTCTAACTGTTTGCCCTTACAGCAGGCTTTATGGTATGCTGCTACCTGTCTATACATGACTGGTCAATAGAAATATGGGGTTAGTCTAGCCAATACCTTCCCATGGCTCACATATCCCGAGTGACTGGAGTGTGCATCCTCCACCACTTTTTTCCTACATGCCACGGGCACCACTACCTGGGCATAAACCTGCTTCATTCGGGGGTTGGGCCTCATGTGATATAGTACTTCTTTACTAAGTTCATACCACCATAACCTGTCCCCCACACCACCACCATTAACCTGTCTCCCATCCTTGATTTTTACATACTCCTTTAACTGGGTTACCTCAGGATCCCCCACCTGCAACTTTCCCCAGTCAACATCAAGAAAACAATCATTGTTCATAGGAGGAGGAGGTTTAAAACATGCAAAAATCCCTTCAGCCAAAATGGCTTCTTCCATCAAGTCTTCTGCTGCAGTAATTCATTGGCAGTCAGAGTCTTACCTGGGGTCTCCTCCTCTCGTTTGACGTCCTCCACCAAATAGCAGCCTGGAAAAATGGGCAACAACAGGATCTCCACAAACATTTGTCACAAATGCTCCATCAGGGGGTCCTCCTCCAGAGCACATGGATCCTACTCCACTGATTCTTCCTCGACATCCTCCGAGTGGGACCTCTCGAGTAGCTCCTGGCATCTGCGCTCCGCTTCTCTTCGGCGTCGATCAGCCTCTAGCCATCTCCCACTCATCCAGTGAAGAAGCCGTATCGGGGTCTCCATTTGGCCATTGGGTCTGTCTCGTCCCATCCATGGCGCCTCGCCCAGGTCACCATCTCCATCAGGCGCAGTCCTCATCATCTTTGGCGCCGTGCACCTCTGCTGTATATCTTAGGTACCAGG
The DNA here is from genome assembly GCA_016271365.2 of Neoceratodus forsteri. Classification (NCBI taxonomy): domain Eukaryota; kingdom Metazoa; phylum Chordata; order Ceratodontiformes; family Ceratodontidae; genus Neoceratodus; species Neoceratodus forsteri. The sequence goes on along the minus strand of CM057455.1, from coordinate 1,317,305,717 downwards.
TCTGGCACCCATTGACTGAACTCCCCCTTGTTACCACGGACATTCCAACTGACCACCCTATTTGTCCTCTCAGCACTGAGATAGGGCTTTTTATAAGCTCACTAGAAGTTGGAAATACAATTTCCCCTGCCTTTTGATTAACAGCAGACATAACATAAAACCAGCCACTAGGGACCACTGTTGCACCCCAGAGAACAGTTATTTGGCAGCCACCTGGAGCACATTACATACCTTGTTTACAACATTGTTAAAGGTTAGACTTGAGATCAGAACATTCTGTGCTCTCCTAAACTCTCCTGCAGAGTCCTGTTACCTCATGCTGTCTGCTGCAAACTACATCTTAGAAGAGGGCTGCTAACATTTAGAAACAAGCATTTGTCAATGCCGAATGTTTGCTTGCTGGCATTGGCATTGGTAGTGTAGGAGTTAGAGAGATGCATAATAGGAATGGCAGTGAAGTATTGAACTGAAGCCAACCCCACCACCACCCTGCAGAGACTGACAGGCATTGGGGTGTGCCTTTGGGTCGTCAGGCATAACGGCCACACCATTTCACCACACCCTACCCTGCAGACACCGACAAGTGTCATGGTGTGCCTTGGGGCCTTTGGGCCTTATGCTTACCCCATTCCATAGGAAAATACAGTGAGATGGGTGCAGTATAGGAGAATGGGGTGAACTTTGGGTTCGAAGAGTCCAAGTCACACCTTGATGCCTGTCACTGGCTGCAGGGTGTGGTTGGGGGTGGAATGGCATGAGCATTACAGGTGACAATCCCAAGTCACACCCCTGATGCCTGTCAGTCTCTACAGGGTGAGGCGTTATGGTCGGAAACCCTAACACCCCAGACGTATGTTAGTATTTTCACTTCAAATTTTCAACATGGGTTTTTTGTGACCCCCACCTCATGAACAGTAGCAATATCAGTTTGTTAGCTGAAAGCTGACTTTGCACAGTGACTACGCCATTTGGCACCACAGATGCGAAAACACATTTCAAACAGGATGTGAAAAATGACAGCTGTACTGTTCATGGGGAGGTGTAAAAAATGGCAAAGTTGAAAATCTCGAGTGAAAATATAAAAAAACTGGTGAAATCACGAGCGTGTGTAGAAACTGCACAACGCACACCTGTAATGTAATTAGTTTCGGGATTGTTTTACAGCAGATTGTCAACTTAGGCATTTTGGGACCTCCGCTCATGAACAGTGTCACTGTGATTTTCTTAATCTGTCCTGAACACTGATTTCCCACAGCGACCACGCATTTCTGTGCCGGAAGTGTGAAAACACGTTCCGGCCAGGGTGTGAAAAATGACAGCTGTACTGTTCATAAGGTGGTGTGGAAAAATGCCAGTGTTGAAAATCTGGACGGAAAATATTACAAATTCGTGAACTTACAAAGGTGTGTGGAAACTGCGCAATGCACGCTCGTAACACTCATTTTATGGACTTTTGTCACAACATTTTCAGCATATCCATTTTAAGACCTCTGCTCATGAACAGTGTCATTGTGATTTTCTTAATCTGTCCCGAACATTGATTTTGCACACCGACTGCGCCATTGTGCGCTACATGTGCGAAAACACATTTTGGGCGAGATGTGAAAAATGCTATACTGCTCATAAGGAGGTGTGGTAAAATGACAATGTTGAAAATCTGGAGTAAAAATATTAAGAATTCGTGAAGTTACGAGTGTGCGTAGGAACTGTGCAGTGCAACCTAAGCGGTCAGTTTTGGGAATTTTTTCACCAAATTTTCAACATAGGGTTTTGGGGGGCCTGTCTCATGAACTGTGACACTGTCATTTTGTTACTCAGTCCCGAAAGGTGGTTCTGCGCAGTGACCACAAAATCACCTTTCGGGACCAAATAAAGTGACAGTGACTGAGTTCATGAGGTGGGGCCCCAAGAACCACATGTTGAAAATTTGCTGAACAAAATTCCCCAAAATGGCCGAGATATGCATCAAAGTTGAAAAAAAAAACCCAAAAAAACCATTTATGCCATTATACAGCTTACCGGCATTTCTTCAGTTTGTGGTCAGCTTTGATGAGTGCAAACGTGTTCCCAGTCGACTGAAGATCATCGCACTGGGCTCTGGAGGTAAGTGGGGGCTGGGAGGTTGGGCGCAGAGGGTGGGCATGGGTTGGGGGAGGGGCAAGACAGTCAACGAGGGACAGTTTCTTTTTACATGTTTTTTTTTTTTCTTGACTAAGGAAGGCGTGGGACTTTTGCCGCGCTGGGTGAGCTCCCACCGTGGCAGCTGGAAGTTAATTTTTTTTGGGGTGGGCAGTGGAGCCGACAGGGGATTGGGCACCCCCATCGGCCATACCGATTTTTGCCATGCTGGGGTGGGCTCCCAGCGTGGCACCTAGAAGTCTGTTTTTTTTTTTAAAGGGGGGTTACAGTGGAGCCGACGGGGGATTAGGCACCCCCGTCTGCCATACAGACTTCTGCCACACTGGGGTGGGCTCCCAGCGTGGCACCTGGAAGTCTGTTTGGGGAGGACAGTGGAGCCGATGGGGGTTCGGGCACCCCTGTCGGTCATACAGTGTGCGGGGGTGGAGGGGAGTGCATGAGCACGCTGGGGTGGAATCCCAGAGTGCTGCGTAGTGCGACACTCAGACAGCTGGTTCTGATTAATCTATGATTTTTGTAATATGAAAATGTGTTATTGAATGTCTCTCATGAGAGATGCTGACAGCCTCTGGAATGGCACCCCTCCCAGGTTTTAGCTACAACGTGTTACCTGGAAGGCCAAGAGATAATTGCAGGCTAGAAGAGACTAAATGAAGCATCTCCTGTTAATCTAGCTTATTTGCAGCTTGCCAACTGCCAAGATAGGTCATAAACTTTTATGATGTTTAGAGGAAACAGTTATTCACATGGTGATACATAGAAACATAGACTTTGACGGCAGATAAGGACCACTTGGCCCACCCAGTCTGCCCCTTTCCCTACCTATTGGATAAGCTGCAGATTCTAGTTAACCAACAGCCTACTTCCTGCAACCCCCCACTATAATTGCCTTATGTCTGTCCCATGCATGTTTGAATTCCCCCACTGTTTTAGACCCCACAACCTCTCCAGGAAGGCGGTTCCATGCGTCCACCACTCTCCGTGAAAAATAATTTCTAGGGACATTGATATGTTGTTCATCCACACTGTCTGGCAGGTATCCTTGCCGCTTTAAATCTTGCCGGAAGGTCTTCAAGCTGGCTCCTCCCACCCACCCGGGTGGTAAAACTCTCGGCTCCGCCCCATGACTCCAGATCTTCCTTACCGCTTGGAAGCTCAGGTTCCCTCCTTAACGCTCTGCGTATAAGACTGGTTCCTAATTCTTCGGTTTTGCGAATTTAAAAGTTTTTGCATTTCTAGACTTCGGTCTTCTATCCCTCGCGGCTGCGATGGACAAATCGACTCCCGGTTTTCGGAGATGCCCTTGCGGGCAGAAGATGTCTCGGACGGATCCGCACTCCACGTGTGTCTACTGTTTAGGCCTTGAGCACGACCCGCAGGCTTGCGACATGTGCTCTTCCTTCTCAGCCTATGTCCTCTAAGACCGTGCTGCATGTTTACAACTGGGGTGTCCCGAGAAACGTTTTCCTCCGGTGAAGTCAAAAGAGGCCCGGTCGGCAGTTTCTGCGGCGGCGGGCTCGGCGGATCAGCTAGAGCAGATGATTGCCCTCGAAGAGGAGGCGGCGTGGGCCGCATCTTCCTCGGCCGCGGCATTTATCCCGCTCTCCCTGGGTTCCTCTTATACAGCTTCCTTTAAGGAGCTTTGTCTGTCCCTCTCCACTAAGGGAGAGGGACCAACGTCTGCTGGACCTTCTTCTCGGTCCAAAAAGAAAGACAAGGGTAAGTCCCTCTGTCGACGCTCTTGGGAGCGGGAAAGGTCCCTCTCCCCGAGTTGTCGGCCATCGACTTCGGTCGATCGTTCGGCTTCGGCCACTGGTCTTACGGTGTCCCGCCAGGTCAGTTGACCGAGACTCCCGTCGGCTTGGTCGAGATTTTCTCGACCCGTTGGACGGGTTGTCGCAGCGAGCCGAGAATCCTCTTTCGGTTCCCCGGTGGGAGTTGAGGATCCCGTGGGCTTGCCAGTGCCTCGGTTCGGAGCCTCGGGTGAACCCTCCGAGCCAAGGGAGGCGGTTCCCCGTCCCCTCCCGCACCGTCCTTGGAAGCCGAGGTTCTCGGTCTTGGTCTCGGACTTCTTGGCGGTCAAGCTGATCCGCCCGTCATGGCGGTCTCGAGTCTTGGCACCCGCGGTAGCGGCCCGCCGCGCTCATCCTACGATCCTCGGACGAGGGAGGCTTCGGCGTAAGTTACGTCGACGATACGAGGACCTCATGTGGCAACAGCTCCTTCTGACCGGGAACAAGCCGACGCCGTCACCTTCCCCGGCCATTAAGTGGCTGTCACCGGAGCGGCCGAAACAACCCCTCGACTTACCCGATTAGCCTGTTCCCAGGCCGGTTGTTTGGCCAAAACCAGCTGCTCCACCGATTCCGGTGGAACCTCTGCCTCCACAGCCGTTATTTGGGGCTCCGACCAGGAATTCTCGGTTGGCTCAGGGACTGCCCCATAGGCTGTCTGTTACCCTCACTCCCGATCGACCTCGGCAGGTGGAGGGTGGCTCAGGCCCGAGGCAGCTCTTTGCGGACTCTTCCGAGTCCGACGGCGATTCCTCCCTTTTCTCCAGGCGAGTAGACTTGGAGTCCTCTGGAGGTCAGTCAATGGACGATAGCCCTTCGTCCTATCTGGGATTGCTTGGCTCATCTCGGAGTCCACCGGGATGAAGCTCGAACCTGTGTCTAAGCGGGCCAGGTATCCCCTCACGGAGATACTGGACCGAGGGGATTCCCCTACGGAGGCCTTTCCAGTGGCCAAGTCCATAGTGGGCCCGGCCTTGGAGCTCTGGCAGCGCCCTGCTTCCTGTCCTGCGCCCTCGGCCAGGATGGCCAGGAAGTATGTAGTCCCTACCGGTTCCTTGTCCGGTTTTTCGAACACCCTCAGCCGAGGGCTAGTTACCGACAGCGTTTCCGCACGCTGGAACGCTTAGGACGTGACAAACCTCCCGACAAGGAGTCCAAGAAATTGGACTATGCCGGGCTCAAAGTCTACACTGTGTCCTCCCTCGGCCTTCATCAGGCCAGTTCGGCCGTACTCATGGCACATTTCTCTCATGCCCTGTTGGGCTCCCTAGACGAGGTAGTTCCTCATCTTCCGGCGGACCTGCAGACCACGGTTAGGCAGGTGCGGGACCAGGGCAGGGCAGTGGCCAAACAGCAGCTTCAGACTGCTCTGGACATTGGAGACTCATGTGCCAGGTCAATAGCGGCCGCAGTGGCTATGCGCCGCTGGGCATGGCTGAGGATATCCACCTTCACTTCGGATACCCAGCACAAGTTGGCGGATGTCCCCTTCCTGGGGACCGACCTCTTCGGCCCTGGGGTGGAAGGTCACCTGCAGAGGATCGAGAAGTCCAATGCTGCCTTGGACTTGGTCTCATCCACACAGAAGGACAAAGGCCGCAGACCACAGCCTAAGCCTTTTCGTCCCTCTACGCCCGCGGCACGTCCGGCCCAGCAATGTCAGGCCCAGCAGGTACGAGCTTGGCATCCCAAACCCAAGCCCTCAGCTTCCTCCTCCAGGAAGCAGGGAGGTAAAGGCCCTGGAGGTCCCTCGGCCGGTCCTTCCTCCAAGCCTGCCCAGTGACGGGTTAAGGGGTGTCATCCCCAACCCCGTCACCTCACCCCAGGTGCCCCCCGTAGGGGGTCAGCTTCGCCACTTTCTTTCCGCCTGGTCCACAGACCGGTGGGTGTTGGAGGTGGTGGGGAAAGGCCTGCCTCTGGAGTTCAGCAGGCCCCACCCTTCAGAGCCGTCCGCACCTCGGGGCCTCAACCGCGCTCGTCGCACCGCCGAGTCAACATCGCCTCCTCCTCGAGAAGGGTGATCAGAGAGGTGGTGGACCCTCCTCAGACCTGGGGTTCGTGTCCAGGTACTTCCTGGTTCGAAGCGGACGGGGCTGGCGCCCATTCTCGACCTCACGACCTAAACAAGTTCCTAAGGTCTCGAACCTTCAGGATGGTCACTCTGGCTCAGATAATACCATCCTTGGAACACGGGCGTGGTTCTGCTCTCTGGACCTGCAGGGGCCAGCGTTCTGTCACGTCCCTATCTGTCCGCTCACATCAGAGGTTCCCTTGGCTTTCGGCGGAGGATCCCTTCGAGTTCCAAGCCATGCCCTTCGGCTTATCTCCAGCTCCCAGGGTCTTCACCAAATGCATGGCAGTGGTGACAGCATTCCTCTGGACACCGAGGTCCGGGTTTACCTTACCTGGACGATTGGCTGATAGCAGCCCCCTCCAGACAGGAGGTGGAGCGGTCCAGAGATCTGGCCCTCCAGGTTTGCTCTCAGGTCGGCCTCCTCATCAACGAGGCCAAGTCGGAACTCGAGCCAAAGCAGGTGATTCTTTTCATTGGGGCAGAGCTCGACTCTCTTCGAGCCAGAGCACGGCTCCCGGCGGACAGGGCCGAGGTTCTTTCCTCCTTTGCCCAGTCATTTCTGGTTGGGCAATCGCGCCCTGCCCGGGACTTCCTGCGCCTCCTGGGTCTCATGGCGGCCTGTACCAGCGTGGTCCTTTGGGCCCGCTGGAACATGCTGCCCCGTTCAGTGGGGGCTGGCCAGCCAGTGGTCCCAACGCTGCGATCCATTGGACCAGCTAGTGACGGTGACCCAGGGGATGTGGAACGCTCTCCAGTGGTGGACCGTTCCAGTTCATCTGCAGGAGGGCATCCCGTTTGTCCGCCTCGAGCCGACTGTCTCTCTATCGACCGATGCCTCTCTGATGGGTTGGGGTGCCCATCTGGGGGAACACCGAGCGCACGGCCTCTGGTCCCCGCGGGAGTCCCGATGCCACATCAACCTGCTGGAGCTCCGAGCGGTCTGCCTAGCACTCACCGCCTTTTTCTCCGTTTCTTCCGGGTCAAGTGGTCCGGGTCCAGATGGACAATACCACGACCATGTACTATCTAAACTGCCAGGGTGGGACGCGCTCCATGCCTCTATGCAAGGAAGCTCTCCGCATCTGGTCACTCGTGCGCAGCCTGGAGGTGGATCTCCTAGCCATTCATGTGGCAGGAGCCTCCAACACCCTGGCCGATGCCCTAAGCCAGATAGGGGCTGCGTCCCACGAGTGGCCTGTCCTGCCGGAGGTAGTACAAGATCTAGTCTCCCATTGGGGCACACCTCAGGTGGACCTGTTTGCCTCCAGGGAGAATGCGAAGCTGAGGCTGTTCCATGCCTGCCCCCCTCAGCAGGGCTTGCTGCAGGGGGATGCCTTCTTGAGGCCGTGGACCCCAGGCCTCTTCTACGCCTTTCCCCCATTCCCCTTGATGCACAAGGTGCTTCTCAAAGCAAGGAGGGACAAGGCGCAGGTGATTTCTGATAGCCCCAGACTGGCCCCGCCAGTACTGGTACCCAGATCTCCTCAGCCTCAGCTCCAGGCTCCCAAAGCAGCTTCCAGCTTGCCCGGACCTGCTGTCAGTCAATCAGGGGAAGGTGTTCCATCCGGACCTTCAATCCCTGCACCTGACGGCCTGGTTCCTGAGCGGCTAGAGTTCCAGGCCTTGGGTCTTTCCGACGAGGTCCTCAATGTAGTTGAGGCGTCCCGTAAGGAGACGACCAGAAAATGCTGCGCCTTCAAATGGAAGAGATTTTCCATTTGGTGCCAGGGCAAGGGCCTTGACCCTTCCTCCTGTTCCTTGGCGAGCATATTGGACTTCTTGTCCCTTTCTCAGCAAGGGCTTAGGTCGACGACCCTTAAGGTGCACCTGGCAGCCATCTCTGCTTACCGGGCGCGGGCCGGGAAGCAGTCGGTGGTGCAGGAGAAGGTGGTCTGTCGCTTTTTCAAAGGCCTTGATCACATTTCCCCTCCGGTGCGAGAACCTCCACCTCCGTGGGATCTACTGCTGGTACTGGCAAAGCTCATGGGCAAGCCATTCGAACCAATGCACAGGTGTGAACTCTCTCACCTGTCGTGGAAGACCGCCTTCTTGGTGGCTATCACGTCAGTCAGAAGGATGGGAGAGCTCTAGGCACTCTGCATTGAGTCTCCTTACCTGGTCTTCCACTGGTACAAGGTTGTCCTTCGCCCCCACCCGAAATTCCTTCCGAAGGTGGTGTCGGAGTTTCACCTTAACCAGTTGTTGACTCTGCCGGTGTTCTACCCCAATCACACCTCGGAGGCTGAATATAGGCTCCATACTCTGGACCCTAGAAGGGCGCTCGCTTACTATAAGGAGCGCACGGCTGAAATTCGGGGGGAGGTTCGCCCGCTGTTTGTTACCTACGCTGAAGCCACACCTGGCAGACCTGGCAGCAAGCGGACTATAGGCAGGTGGGTCACCTCCTGCATAGATCTCTGCTATAAGTTGGCGGGCATGGAGCCTCCCAGAGGGATAAGAGCTCATTCTACCCGCCATACTGCTGCATCGGTGGCTGCTTCCAGGGACGTCCCTATCCAGGAAATCTGCAGGGCTGCTACCTGGAAGTCAGCACACCTTCATCACCCATTACCACATCGACCTTGAGTCATGCCGGATGCTGGTTTTGGGGCCTCGGTTCTCCAGTCTCTATTCCCTAAGTAGGGGTGTGCGCTTGCCTCCCTCCTCCTGGAGAACTGCTAGAGTCTGCCAGACAGTGTGGATGAACAACATATCCATGTCCCTAGAAATACAGGTTACTCACCTGTAACAGGAGTTTTAGGAATGGTATATGTTGTTCATCCACCGACCACCCGACCTCCCGGCTTAGGCACAACCTGAGCTTCCAGCGGGCAGATCTGGCGTCATGGGGCGGAGCCAGAGTTTTACCACCCGGTGGGTGGAGGAGCCACTTGATGACCTTCCGCAAGATTTAAAGCGGCAAGGATACCTGCCAGACAGTGTGGATGAACAATATATACTATTCCTAGAACTCCTGTTACAGGTGAGTAACCTGTATTTCTCACATTAGCCCTGAGCCGTCCCTCTAACTTTAAATTGTGCCTCTTGTTCTTACACATCCCTTTTCTGAAAGATGCTAACCCTCTGCATAAAAGCATGTTGCACCTCTGTGAGATCTGGCAGAGAGACATAACAAGTCCTTTGATGTCCTGGAAAGGGGAAGTTGCTCATAAGATCAGAGAAAGTCATATGAGAAAATGATTTGTGCTGAGGTCACAGAATTTAATACTTTGATAAGATATCCTGTTTTGCATAGATATATTTTTTTATATCCTGACAGGGAGGAGCTAGGTGACCTCACGCAAAGAGGTTGGCAAAGCCAGTTTTTAAACAGTATTCTGTTTTCCATTTAATGACATATGTTGGGACTCTGAAAAAGAAACATCTACAGGACTGTGAGATAAGAATACCTTAGAACAGACAAGTCTAAGTGTATTAGTGGTAAGAATCTGCACTTTTAAAAACCTTATTATTTTAAGTGAATGTATGTTTTTGTGATATATGGTTCTGTGTTTACATTTTTATATCTATTTTGACGTAAACCTCTACTTTAGAGACTACTTGGTGTGCCTTTGAAATTCTTTTTCTTGACAAGGGAAGCATACATGGTTAAAGCTGACTCTGTACAAAGCTTACTGGTTTTACAAAACTGGGAAAAGGTAAGAATCTATTCTGAGGTCTTTAATAGAGTTTTAAGGGTTCATTTTGTACACCTGGTTAGGTGCACATAGGCAAAAGATATCTGACCCCAAAAGAGCAGAACTATCTGAGCCTGTACGTTGGGTATGCTAGCAAGAGGTTCACAGTTTGACTCCCTCCAAAACTTGAGACCAAAGGTTGATTCGAACCCACAAAACAGACAGGAGGGTTACCCTGTTTCTGTTAACTGTTCACAAGACTGTGCTCGGAGGTTGGCACTGTGGGAGCAGAGGGCCTGACCTGCTGAGTGGGTTTGGCGACACGTGGAGTGTTGAGGCGAACTGTCTATGACAGTTCAGATGCAGTGTTGACGTTGTAGTAGCGGTATACTGCCGACAGCAGTATGCAAATTGCTCACGCTACCACCGCTGATCGTGGGCGGTGTTTCTCAGAACTGTACGCCACTGCATCTGAACGCATGTCACAGACAGTTCGGATATTCATTGGCGCGCAGTGCAGCTGCACCTGCAAAAGGGAGCAAGGCATTGAAGTGGGGGAGGCACACCTACGAAAACTCGTATGGTGGCACTGTGTTTCTTACACATGCGTGCAAGCAAACATAAAAGCTGACACAAACTTTTGTTATTCTAATATTAAAACTGCCCTCTCATTTTGTAACTGTACTCTTAATTTTGTTTTTAGATTAATATGCACAGACAGTTTTATAAGCACTTCGGCACTTAATTTATAACCAGCCAACCAGCATGTTGGACATTATACAAAACAAAAACTATTTAGGGAAGGGATTTCAGTATATCCCAGTGGTGTCCACTATAACAGGAGTCACCCTGTCACACAGCATGTACACAGCAAACGTAGAAGCTAAGATTGAGCCTTGAGGCACTCCGCAATATAACAGAGTGCTATTTGAGATGTAAGAGCCCAGTGCCACCTGCTGCACTCTGCCGACAAGTAGGACAGAGCTGCTCTATCAGTGACTTGAGCTTAAAAAAAGTTCTAAGCACGTGGATTGGCATTTCATAGCTTTCTCGTCACTCAGACTATCCAGAATTGCAGCCAAGTCTGGAAAACCACTTATTTGCTCCAGCAAATTTGATTTAGAAGTGAGAGTTAAATTGTTTTTTTTTTTTCTTCCATGTGGAGGTGTAAAATCCCATCTGGATGCCCTGGCTGTCCCCCCGCCTAACCCTTGTTTTTCACCAGGATTGTGTTTCATTGCATACTCATCCTAGGTTCTTTTCTAAAGTGGTTTCTGATTCTACATTAGACCAGACGGTACATCTTCCTGTGTTTTTCTTCTCAGAATGCGGAACTTATCCTGCATTATTTCGCTGTCCACAGGGTTGTATGCTTCTGCTTAGACTGCAGAAAGCCATGGCAGCCTTTTGTTTCTTTCACTCCCAGTGTGGTGGGTGCCCCAGTCTCTAAGAGTGCCTTTCCAAATATTGGCATCCTTCGTTTCTTTTTGTTACTTGAAGCACGGTAAGGAGCTTCCTAATCCTGTCTGTGGACATGCCGCCCATGGTATGACTTCTGTGTCCTGTTTTCATTCATTCTCAGCAGCTGCAGTATACTCTGCTGTCACATGGCATTCTGTCCATACTTTCACTAAACGCTACAGCTAGATATGGCATCTTGTAGACAGACTGACTTCAGCCTTGCCCTCTTCCAGGGCCTGCTGTTCTAAGGATCGTCTGTGTCCCTGCTTTCTGGCCTTCCTCCCACTCTACTATTTTCTACTGTTTTGGAAGCATTGTAAAGGTGTGGCTTTGTGGAGGTAGATGTTCTGGAAAAAAAACAGTTTCATTACTTACTGGGGATAGCAGATATTCGGGAAGCTTTCTTCCATAGAGTCACAGCTAACCCTCCTACCTATCCCTTTCTGTATTTTTTTTTCTGTACCTCTTGTCTCTGGTGCTGCTTCCTTCTACTCACCTACCTTCCAGTCCTGTCTTCATTGTCTCTGTCACGTAAGTTCTCATCCAGGGAGTTCACAGCACCTAGCTCCTGCCATTATGATGGATTCCACTGGGTCATCCCCTCTCCCATTTTTAAGTGTGGGTCAAGGATCAGCCAGTAGCGTTGTCGGGTCTGAGAGGCAGTGACATCATTCTGCTTGCTCCAGGAGGTTTCCTTACTATTTCTCCTATCCCCATCAGATGCTGGTATTGGGGCACCATGTGCCCATTCACATAAAGTTGCTTAGCTGCACACAACACCAGCCATTGTCCTCCTCCCACAAGCTTCCCTGTCTGCGCTGCTACCTGTGGTCACCCAGGTCTCTGTATTGCAACGGAGCCTGCTTCCTTCCCTCCTTCCCTCCCTCCTGTTGACAGGCATCAGTGGCCCAAGCTCATTCTCAAACTTGGCTCACCGGCATTGCTAGCAGTAGGCCCACCGCTGCGCTGAGGGGACACTTCTTTTGTATTTCTGGTGGCACACTCAGTCAGATGTATCCGCTACTACATGCTTAGTCTTCTCCGTTTTAGCAGCCTTTCAAATGATCTTTTTCTCTCGAGAACTGCCACCTGTTCAGCTGGCCTGGTCAGGCATCTGGGCTATAATTCTAGTTGGTATGGTACAGCTCTGAGCTTCTCCCTGGTGGGAAACTAAAGGAGGTATGGGGCTTCCCATGTTGTATGGGCAGCAACAACATATGTCAACGTGGGCCACCCCAACTCGGAAAAAGTTTCTGAATTGTCCTGATGCCAACGGCTTACAGTTTCAAAGGAGTGACTGTATGGATGAGAGTCTCTCATAAACCTTTTACTGGTAAACAGTGCTCCAGATAAGGTGCATACAGCCCTGAATTATGCATCACAAAAGGACATTTATGAGTCTGTTTTTGCCTGGTTCATGTAACAAGTACATCTATTTCATTGCAGGACTGCAGCGTGTGTCCTTGGTATTGTTTCCCCATCTCTGTTTGGCACCTTAAGTTCCACCCTTTTTACATTCACTTGCGCTTGCGCAAGGAACGTCTTGCCGCTAACAGCATTTCGGAGGTGTGTCACTGCCGAGCCAGTTGCAGCTGAAACTGCAATGGGCTTGGCAGTGTACACCAATGACCAGGTGCTCTGGTCATGGCAGTAGTTCTGCTTGCTGACATGGCATGTTCTGTAGTCGAAAGAAATGAAGCGCTCCAATGAGAGAGTGCTTCATTTCTTTCTGTATCCAAGTCACTTGCTGCACTCTCTCTCCCTAGTCCTCGCTCCTCTGCCCCCCCCCCCCGGCTTCTACATTAGCCGTGGTACAGCTTTACTTATTGGTGGCTCCTGCCGCCCACTGCACTCTCTCCCAGTCCTCACTCCTCTGACCCACCCCAGGCTTTACATTAGCTGCGGTATGGCTTTACTTACTGGTGGCTCCTCACGATTCTCTCTTCCCGATCCTTGTGCCTCTGCCCCCCAACTTCTACATTAGCCGCAGTGTTGCTTTACTTATTGGCGGCTCCCGCCATCCACCACTCTCTCCCCGTCTTCTGACCCCCAATGTTTCTTCAAGCTCGTTCCTAGAGCAACAGGCAGAATGGTGGGGTTGCTTTCTTGCTTTACAACAACAGCATTTCCACGCAGAGTGGACTGCGATTTGAATTGAGCAGCAGCATAAAGCACCTGCTCCCTTTGCAGTGTGCAGTGTGCCACCTCCTGCTGCCGTCAGCTACTCTGGCTGTCCCTGGCAGCACGCACTCTCCCTCAGAACTCACCGAACACTGTCTGGACTACAGGATCCACGTGCCACAAGGCTGATGTTGCGTGTATGTTTATGTTGAAGAAGGGTGAGCAGAAGTCCACTGTGGAGCCACTGAGGCTGGCCACGAAAGGAGGGGATTCCAGAAAACCTAGAGCCAAACAGGGCTTCATGGACAGCACAGCCCCCTCGAAGCTGCTGTTGGGTGAAATGAATCGATAGATGAGCTCTGAGCTTTGATTTTATGCTGCCAGGTACAGAACTGACTGCTCCTATCACTGCTGCCACAGTCTGCCCCTCTATCTCACCCCCCCTCACCTTTTTCTCTTTTTAAACTCGATTTACCTGGTCACTAACCTCCAGTGTCATAGGGAATTAGGTTTAAAATCCCAAACCAGCCAAACAGTTGGAACATATGCAGCATGTCTGCTGCTGAAACATGATTAAGAAGTTATTACAGTTCTGTTTCTTTTACTTGCAACTAAATATGCTTCGTCATAGTTTGATGGCAAAAAGCCAACTAATAGTATTCCACCATACTGCAGCCCCGGAATGCTGTAAAGCAGACAGTCTCTTCCCCTACCAAATATGTTGGCCACAAGCATGACATAAGAAAACATGCTTTCAAAAATACGGCTGTGCACCTAGTTATGTCTCTCAACCTTTATTACCTACAGTGCCTATTAAAATGTAGGGAAAACAGTGGGAAAACATGGGCATTATGATATAATCAAATGTTTGGACCCAATCCACAGAGTCTCTGAATGTGAAGTGAAACACAGAAACAAAATGTGTTGGCAGCTAAGGACCACTTGACCCAGCCAGGCCAGAGCTACCTGTGACATGTACAACTCCCCCCCCCACCACACACACACCCTGATAAGTCCCACCATGCAAATCCCGCTCTGTCACCTGATCTTCCTAGGCAGTCAGAAGGCAGGAAGGTGGGAGTGCTGTGTTCCATTCCATTTCTCAAGCAAAGTACACCTGGTTTGGAGCTTAGGAAAGACATGGAGGTTACACAAGATGGGGATAATGCTGCTATAACACCCAAGAGTGTTTAGGGCCCCAGTGAGGCACCAGCCTCAAACAGGCACATGTGGCAAGCCTTCTGCTAAGCCAAGGAAGGTTGCAAGGGACATCAATCACTTTCTTTAAAGCAGTGCAGTGCCTTTATTTTTTAACTCAGTTTTATTGTATGATCAAAGCACTCTCAATACATTTTACACATATTAATGCTTATATTCATCATCATTATTTGATGTTATATATTGTGGTCTGTTCCACAGCTGGCTATAATCGTCCACAAGTATTATTCTTAACCAGTGGCTAATCAAGGTAAGTTGCTCTGGTTGTTAAAAGAGAAAAACAAAGTAATCTTGTAGTTCTTCTGTCATATCTGTTGTACATTATGGTATGCTAGCTATGTTGACCAGTCCATAGTTAGACAATACTAGTGGTAATCTGTGATTTTTGCCTTATTAAATTATAGAGAACTATGTACTTAAACTCTTGACACAAACAGGCGTCATTCCGTAAACTTAGACGATGTGCGAGTCTTTACTGATTATTATTAATTCATTAACCTTAGGAGACCGAGTCGCCCTCTGAAGTGTCATAACCTTTAATATGCTGCTTCTAAAGTAAATATATTTGTGCCAGGGTGGTTGGGTGAACAAAACTGAACCAGCTTTCCCGGGTCAGTTGCTATCTGTATCTTGCTGGGGGTGATCTGTAGCTCGCAGTGCTATCTATTTCTCCCATTGTTCTTCATATTTTTCTATTGTTAGCCAAAGTTTCACTGTCAGCTCTTCCATCCTTCTAATGCTGTCTATCCTAAGTTTCCAAGATTCCAGGAAGGGGAAGGGCTCCTCAACCAGCTGGCCGTGATTTCTTTGTGTGCGGCTAAACATAGTATCCTGAATAGATTCTTCTGTTTAATATTGCCTACCTTTGGAATGTCTGTTCCTAAGATCATTGCTTTAAAGGATACTGGAATCTGTGTCCCCCATAGACTGTTTAGTACTTGTCCAGTCCCCTCCCAGAAGCCCGATACCATCGGACAGAACCAAAAGATGTGGGCGTGTGAGCCCACCTGTCTATGCCCTCTCCAGCACAGGTCTGAAGAACCACCTGGGAAGTGTTCTGTTATTGTTGGAGTATGAAAAAATCTGGTCAAGCATTTCCAGCGAAATTCTCTCCAACCGGGGGGATGAGGTTGTTCTCCGCCCTCTTTCCCAGGCTGAGTTCCACTGAGCCGTTGAAATTGGTTCTCTTATCTCTTTCTCCCATTTTAGTCACAGGGCCTCGAATTGTGTGCATTCTTCTTCCATGAGGGTTTTGTATGCTCTAGTTATTACTTTCCCTCTACCCTTCAAACGCACCGACAGTATAAAAAGGTCTCAAGAGCCGTGAGTTTCCCATTCATCTGTGGGATCAGACTATTGCCGCTAAGGTAATGCCTGATTTGCAAGTATCTATGGAAGTCCACTCGGTCGAGGATATTTTTTTCCCTGGAGTCCGGTGAAGGAAGTTAGACTGTCCTCCTGCAGCAAATTTCGAAAGTGCATCAAGGATAAGGCATTCTACTTCCGAAATCTAGTGTCCGATCTCGGAGGGGTAAAGCCTGGATCCCCCAAAATTGAAGTGAGCGGACCTATACCTTCTGGGGTGTGGGTACGTTTCCTTGCTATTACTGGTATTCGTAATGTATGTTTGGTCCAGAGGTTTCTCATACTTCTCCACAGTTGTGTGAGTGGGGCATGGGGGAGAGATGCCAGTGTGACCATTTGCATGTGGTGCTCCTCAATTTCCCTCCATCCCGTAACCCTACTTTGCTTCACCCATGCGACTACAGGGACCAACTCCGCTGCTATATAATAAAGTTTCAGATTTGGGAGGGCCAGCCCTCCACGAGTCCTGGGCTGCGTTAGCAGCTTGTAGCGTATGCGTTTCCTGCTCTTTTGCCAGATGAAGGTGGAAAGGGAAGTATCGACCCGTTTGAAGAAGGTTTGAGGTATATTTATGGGAAGGGCTTGAGATAGGAACAAAAGCCTTGGAAGTATGTTCATCTTAATGGACTCTGTTTGACCTCCCAGAGAAAGTGGGAGTAAGTCCCATCTGGCTAAATCAGCCCTAATCTATCCCCAGAGTTTCTTATAATTCAACTTGAAGAGGCTCGACAGGTGGGGAGAGATCTTAACCCCAAATACTGAACTGTGTTATTTGTTGCCCATTTGAAGGGAAAACTCTGTGCAATCTCTCGTGGCAGTGTGCCTCCGAATTTTATTTCTACAGATTTTCCTTGATTAATTTTGTATTCTGATAATTTCCCCATATGCCATAAGCTCCTCCATCAAGGCCAGGAGGGAAGTCTTTGGTGATGTGAGAAGGAACAGGGACTCGTCAGCAGACAGTGAAATCTTATGGTTTCTGTTGCCCGTGTTAATCCCTTGAATTTGTTCACTTTCTCGCACTGCCACTGCAAGAGGCTTTATGCAGAGGGCAAAAAAGTGCTGACAGTGGACACCCCTGCCTAGTGCCCTTCGTCAGGTGGAACTGCTCCGTGGTGAGACTGTTCACCCTGACTGATGCTTGCAGGACCGTGTATAGTGCATCTATGCTTGTCCTGAATTTAGGACCCAGTTCCATCTCTTCCAGGGTCCTGCATAGGAACCCCCAGTCCACCTGGTCAAAGGCCTTTTCTGCATCCATAAATATTGCTGGTGTCAGTTCCCCAGATGACTGCTTGCAAGCCATGAGATTTAACAGGCATCTAATATTATCATGTATAAGCCTTCCATTTATGAAACCTGTCTGATCCAGGTGGACCAGGCTCCCCAGGCAGTCCTGCAGTCTACATGCAAGGGCCATTGTGTATACTTTAAGGTCCACATTCAAAAGCGAGATAGGCCTGTAGGAGCTGCAGACCTCTGGGCACTTTCCTTAGCAGTGCAGTGTCTTAAAAAGAGATACATGAGTTTGAGGTGTATGTGTTATTTCATGATCTACTGCTTGTGTTCAGCAGGGATTAAACTTTCCAGTGGACCTAGGCTTTTGACTGGAAGCCTGGTGTCCAGACCAGCCCCTGGACTGCTCCCTGTCTCCATGAGTAACTCCGCCTTGCTGCCTGTTGGCAACTGGGATTTGTGAATGCCACCTGCAAGCCTGTGCTTTGGACTGGTAATGGAGGAGGAGCATGTGAGCTGGCTACATGTGACTCACCCAGATACTGACCCTACTCAAAGACTGGGACCATAACATAGAACTTCCTAAAACTGGAAATGTGTGCTGCCATTTTTATATTGTTTGCTGTTCATTGAGCAATATACTGTGTTTTTTTGTTACTTACTATGCTTTTTCAGTCTTCCAATGGCTTTTATCCCCATCAGCCACCCTTGCCACCGCCAAAGGACACGGTCCCTCCCAAGCGCAGTCTCTCTTGGATTGTCTCCCAGGGCGGAGCCTTCTAAGCCTCCCCAGTGTGACTCTGTCGGTGCTCGTTAACGGATGCGTCGGAGGACCCGAGGTCCGCTACAGGGCAGGAGGCATCACTCGGCTGGTCGGAGGCATTTTTCTTTTGTAAGGGGGAGCGTGTCGATGTGGAAGCCACAGTGTGACCATGTCATATGTCCGACACTCCCCCATGGAGCAATGCTCGCAGGTGCTCCGGTTGTGGTGCCTCCTGGGAGCATCGGACCAGAGTTAACTACTGCCCCCCTCGGGGGTGGAGAGTGTGCTATAGCCACTCAATCCTCCCCCACCTCCAGCTGGTCCTTGAGTGTCCCAAGTCTGTTCCCGAACCTGGGTCGCCTGCGTCGCATTAGTAAATCTTGCCGCTGTGCTGGTGGGCCAGCCGAGCAGTATACTGTTGATTTTGTTGGTTTGTTCGGAGTGGCAAAGAGGTTATGGTCCATTATTGTGGAGTATAGATAAGAGTTATGACTAGTCAGGAGTAGCCCTACACCCTTATCTGCTTCACACCTGGGATTACATTCTTAAAAGGTCTGCTTTGGTGGCTTTCTAGGTTTTGACAGCTCTAGAAAACAACCACTGTTGCATTTATTTAATGACCCATGTCATGCCACATCATAAAGATGGCAGCTGCATTGTTTCAGTGTTATACTGTACTCTGAAACTTTTTCAAATTGTAGTTTAAAAGTTTAAAATGGTGCAAGAGATACTAGACCCTGATGAAGGGAGATTCAAAGCTTTTAAAACCTTTTTTAAAATGTTCCAGGGACTGGATAAGGTGGCATCTGTTAAACTTTAGCTCAATCATTTTCTCATGAAAGATGGACCTCGGTCACAGTAGGTACTTTTAAAGCAGGGCTCATAACGCAAACAAAAGCAGTGGTCCTCGCTCCTCTGTGCCCCGACCCCCGGCCTCTACATTAGCCATTGTGCGGCTTTACTTACTGGTGGCTCCTGCCACCCACTGCACTCTCTCTACCTGGTCCTCACTCTTCTGACCCCGCTCCCTCCCCCCAGACTTCTACATTAGCCGTGAAGTGATTTACTATTGGCGGCTTCTGCCACCCGCTGCACACTCTCTCCCTGGTCCTTGCTGCCCCGGCTTCTGAAATAGCCAGGATGCGGCAAGTGAATGTTCAGTATTGACAAAAGCGTGTTTTGTTCTCTGGTGGGATTTATTTTGGTTTCCTCCCGACTCCTCACATTGCATAGTGGCTTTCCGTCCTCTGATTGGTCAGAGATATGTTGGGGGACTGCAGTCATGATGTCTCGGGCCCACACTCCCCTACTCCTGGTGAGATAACTTGATTGTGTTTGGGAGTGTGGAAGTGTCACATATTAGCAGAGTTGGGAGTTGGGCAGTGGGTGGGCAGGCATGCAGGCAGCAGAAGATCGTTATTAGGCGGCAGCAGTGGTGTAATCGGGGTGAAAGCATCTAATTTAGGTAGGTGCCTGCCATTAGTCAGGTGGTGTAGATGATCGTCTCTCATTCCTCTGTCAAGATCATTTACAGAATCAGGCTGTTGCAACTTCAACAGGAGGGTTTTTGAAAAATGATAATGCTGATCCTCTTGGGATGCATGGAACTCTCAGAAGCAGGATACAAGTGCCCAATTCTACCAACCAAATAAATGTAACAGTGATTCTACTATAGTAAAAAACAGCCCCAGAGTTGGACTCATCAGTGTTTTTAGAAATGCCCCAGACACTGCTGGAACATTTCTAGTAACACTGATAATTGTCCATGGCTATTGCCGAATGCTTCTTGTTATAATAAGGTCTTTGGTTTACCAGTAAATATCCTTGCATAGTGAAAGGGGAAACCAGTTACTTGCATCTCGTAGCCGGACAAATTGAAATGCTTATGCCACCGTCATGGCGACCATATATATAGTCTGGAACTTGGAATGGAGGGAGTGGTTAATTTGTAGGCTGCAGGCACTGTTTTTTTAAACACTGCATTTTCTGCATGATATTAAAATGCAACAAAAGTATCAGGCTTTTCTTATGTTTTCATGTCATAAAGAAAATCCATTGTTCCAAAAAAAGTACTCCTCACTCCATTGTGTTGAGTCATTTGTACTCCTCTGAATTTGGTTTTACTC
This sequence comes from Neoceratodus forsteri, assembly GCA_016271365.2. Classification (NCBI taxonomy): domain Eukaryota; kingdom Metazoa; phylum Chordata; order Ceratodontiformes; family Ceratodontidae; genus Neoceratodus; species Neoceratodus forsteri. The sequence continues at coordinate 1,317,285,783 of CM057455.1, read as the reverse complement.
GCTTCACTTTCTAAAGGAGGAGTACAATACTCTGAAATATCTGAAGCACTGCTGGTAAGGAACATATTATTTTGTTTTATTATATCCCAGTTCCATCATAGTGTGTTGTCAGAGACCTGTACGAAAAGCTGCTAATATATATATAGAGAGAATAATGGATGGGGAATGGTTTGATATGAGAATTTAATGCACACCCGAGTTGTGGGATGCTACATAAACCCCGAGGGCAAAGCCCGAGGGGTTTATCAAAGCATCCCACAATGAGGGTGTGCATTAAATTCTCATATGAAACACCTTCCCCATCTTTTATTTTTTATAATAACAGACCAGCAATTTTTCTCCAGCACTTTGTGAAACTGCTTGGCCCCACCCACATACAGAATTTTGCCATTGAGGTAGCAGCATAGTTTGACTGGCATGGCTCATGAATGTCATAACGACCAGCTGGTTGTTATGGAAAATATCAACCTGGTCAGTAAATGGAGAGAAATTGCTGACCAGTTATTATATATTTATATATATATATATATATATATATATATAGTTGTTGATGTTTCCTTACTGTTTTACTGGCAGTAATCAATTTCCTTTATTGGTGCTGCAACTGTGTATGAGATTCTGAATTTTCTTTTTAGGTTAACGTGCTGCCTTGATAACATTAACGTGCTGCCTTGATACCATGCAAAACTGAATGAGTAGTGCTACTTGTCAGTGGGGCAAGAGTGCATCTTATGTTTGAATAAAACCCTTAACTTGTAGGAATCTAAGAGAGTCTGTGGCCCGTAGTTCATATTTAAGTTGTAGCTCCCCAAAGTTTATGAACCCCCCCCCCTCCTCTCATGACATGGAATGGCAAATACAGTCCCTGTCATTCCCATATGCGGTAGGTATGATTTAGCTTGGCAGCCATAAAAGCAGGGGACATGACAGGGGCTGCAGGAGGAATCAGGTGGTTCGCAACTGACTATGAGCTAAAAGTTTGAACCACAGCTATAGGGTAGTTGTAGTATAGATATTGTTGGGGGGAAGTCTAGGGGAAGTATGGAGGGGCTGTAGAATCCTTTTGATTATAGGCAAGGCTGCTGGAATTCTGTGATTCTGCAGCTGCAGAATTTTCTGCATAATTTGCCTCATGCTGCAGAATGTATATACACACATATATATATATATATATATATATATATATATATATATATATATATATATAATGCTGCACAATTCATTGTTTTTGGTGTATTGTTGTTCAAATACACAGTTTTTCCATAGTGCCCAGCTGCCTTCCCCATCTCACTTATCCTGAAGCCCCCCTCCTCTGAGTTCAGCATGTGATGTCATTGATGAAATCACATCATATTTTAGCCAACTGCAGGATTGCGCTGTGCCACAGAAATGGATAAATCATGCCGCAGAAATCAGAAAGTGCCACTGCAGAACAAGCGTAGGAGCACTGCAACAGAAATCAGGACAAAGTGCCGCCGAGCACTAAGGGCCCTGGTTATAGGAAAAAATCCTCTTCCCCTAGTTTAGCAGGTTTCCAGTGTGCAGAACAGACTGGAGATATCTAGTATAGAACGGTACGGGGTTGAGATGCAGGGTGATGCTACTGTAAGGTAGAGCAAGCCCACCTTTCCTTTTTGGTAATTGTAAAGTGGTACATTTTATGCAGGGTCTTGCTCCAGCCCAAACAAAAATTAGTTTTAAAATAAAAAAAAGAACTGCATCAACATAAACCATACTGGGACACCTGATGGCCCCATTTTCATTTACTGTTTAAGCTATTGCCTGCAGATTATCATGGCAGTGGACCAATATCATTGAGATGCAACCATCTTGATTAGTGCTATATGGTCCTATACATATTATTATATTATTTGGATCAAACAGGCATTTAGGTTGGTTAAAAACATCATGACTGCGCGTTTATTTCACATTACTGCATAGTTAGATTTTGCTTTCTTTTTCAATGTTTTTTAGCTATTAAAACCACTTTACAAGTACAGTATAACACACTTCATGGCACAGGGTTGTGCAGAATTAATACACCTCTGGAATCGTTAAAGCCTCCATCCTTTGGCCTTGTGCTTCACTGCACACCTGAGTGCATGCATTAATTTTGCACAAACCCATGGCCTATTGTGGGCAATTGCTTACTCAAATACATGTGTGCAGATAAGACTTTATTAGTGAGAATCAGGATTTATCCATTGTATGTGTAATAGAAACAGTTAAATAAATGGCTTATTTTTCTCTAAGTGAAAGTAAATAACGTTTTGTATGTGAAATGTCTCTTGTATACTCATTGCAATGTCCATTTCATTAACACCACTCACTTCTTCCAGCAGTCCAAATGCTATCTTTTTTAGCTGTAGAAATGCCTTCTTCTAGGGACATGGATATGTTGTTCATCCACACTTATTGGCAGATATCCTTGCCGCTTTAAATCTTGCCAGAAGGTCTTCAAGCTGGCTCCTCCCACCCACCCGGGTGGTATAACTCTCGGCTCCGCCCCATGACGCCAGATCTTCCTTACCTCTTGGAAGCTCAGGTTCCCTCCTTAACGTTCTGCGTTTGCGACTGGTTCCTATTTCTTCCGTTTTGCGAATTTGAAGTTTTTGCTAAAAAGACTTCGGTCTTCGATCCCTCGCGGCTGCGATGGACAAATCGACTCCTGGTTTTCGGAGATGCCCCTGCGGGCAGAAGATGTCTCGGACGGATCCACACTCCACGTGTGTCTACTGTTTAGGCCTTGAGCACGACCCGCAGGACTGCGACCTGTGCTCTTCCTTCTCGGCCTACGTCCTCGAAGACCGTGCTGCCCGATTGCAACTGGGCCGTCCCGAGAAGCGTTTCCCTCCGGTGAAGTCTAAGGAGGCCCGGTCGGCGGTGTCTATGAAGCGGGCGGGGTTCAAGATCAGCTCGAGCAGATAATCGCCTTTGAAGAGGAGGTGGCGCGGGCCGATCTTTCCTCGGCCGCGCATTTATCCCGCCTCTCTGGGTTCTTCCTACACAGCTTCATTTAAGGAGCTTTGTCTGTCCTCTCCACTAGGGAGAAGGGCCAGCGTCTGCTGGACCTTTTTCTGGTCCAAAAAGAGGACAAGGGTAAATCCTCCGTCGACGCTCTTGGGGCGGGAAAGGTCCCTCTCCCGAGTCGTCGCCGTCGACTTCGGTCGACGCTCGGCTCGCCACTGGTCTCCACGGTGCCCCGTCAGGTCAGTTGACTGAGACTCCTGTCGGCCGAAGTCGAGATTTTCTCGACCCGTTAGGACGGGCTGTTGCCCATAAGCCGAGATTCCTCTCTCCCCGGTTCCCCCGGAGGGAGTTGAGGATCCCGTGGGCTTGCCTGTGCCTCCGTTTCCGGAGCCCTCGGATGAACCCTCCGAGCCGAAGGGAGTGCCGGTTCCTGCCGACACTTCCCCGCACCGACCTCGGAAGAGCCGAGGCTCTCGGTCTCGGTCTCGGACCTCTTCGCGGTCCAGCCGATCCCGCCGTCATAGGCGGTCTCGGTCTCGGCACCGCGGTAAGCGGCGTCGCCGCCCTCGTCCTCCTCCTCGGACGAGGAGACGCGTTAGTTACGCCGACGGTACGAGGACCTCATGTGGCAACAGCTTTGACCGGGAGTAAGCCACGAGTCGCCTTCCCTGGCCATTAGTGGTTGTCACCGAGCGGCCGACACAACCCTCGACTTACCCGAGGAGCCTGTACCCAGGCCGTTGTTCGCCAAACCAGCTGCTCCACCGATTCCGGTGGAACCTCCGCCTCCACAGCCACTGTTTGGGGCTCCGACCAGGGATTCTCGGTCGGCTAAGGGTCTACCCCATCGGCTGTCGGTTACCCTCACTCCCGACCGACCTCGGCAGGTTGAGGGTGGCTCAGGCCAGAGGCAGCTCTTCGAGGACTCCTCCGAGTCTGAGGATAATTCCTCCTTTTTCTCCAAGCGATTGGACTTGGAGTCCTCAGGAGGACAGTCTATGGACGATAGCCCGTCGTCCTTCCTAGGACTGCTTCGGCTCATCTCGGAATCCACCGGGATGAAGCTCGAACCCGTTTCCAAATGGGCCAGGTATCCCCTCACGGAGATTCTGGACCGAGGGGATTCTCCGACGGAGGCCTTTCCGGTGGCCGAGGCCATAGTGGGTCCGGCCCTGGAGCTTTGGCAGCGCCCTGCTTCCTGTCCTGCGCCTTCGGCCAGGATGGCCAGGAAGTATGCGGTCCCTACCGGTTCCCTGTCCGGTTTTTCGGAGCACCCCTCTGCTGAGGGTTGGTTACCGACAGCTGTTCGGCCGCCGGCTAGCGCCAGGGATGTGGACAAACCTCCCGACAAGGAATCCAAGAAATTGGATTATGTCGGGCGAAAAGTCTATGCTGCGTCCTCTCTCTGCCTTCGTCAGGCCAGTTCGGCCGTCCTCATGGCACATTTTTCTCATGCCCTGTTGGGCTTCCTGGATGAGGTCATTCCTCATCTCCCCGCGGATCAGCAGACTACGGTCAAGCAGGTGCGGGACCAGGGCAGGGCAGTGGCCAAACAGCAGCTCCAGACTGCTTTGGATATTGGGGACTCATGTGCCAGGTCGGTGGCGGCCACAGTGGCTATGCGTCGGCGGGCTTGGCTGAGGATATCCACCTTTACTTCGGATACCCAGCACAAGTTGGCGGATGTTCCCTTTTTGGGGACTGACCTCTTCGGCCCTGGGGTGGAAGGTCACCTGCAGAGGATCGAAGTCCAATGCTACCTTGGACTCGGTCTCTTCCGCTCAGAAGGACAAGGAGCGCAAACCACAGCCTAAGCCATTTGGGTCCTTCGTGCGCTGGCGCCCAGTAGCAACGTCAGGGCCAGCAGGCTCGGCCTTGGCATCCCAAACCCAAGCCGCCGGCTTCCTCTAACAGGAGGCAGGGAGGAAAAGGCCCAGGAGGTCCCTCGGCCGGTCCATCCTCCAAGCCTGCCCAGTGACGGGCTGAGGGGTGTCGCCCCCATCCCCGTCACCTTACCCCTGGGTCCCCCCGTGGGGGGACGGCTCCGGCACTTCCGTTCCGCCTGGTCCGCTGTTACCACGGACAGGTGGGTTTTGGAGGTGATGGGAAGAGGCCTGCCTCTAGAATTCGAGCAGGCACCGCCCTTCAGAGCCGTCGCCTCGAGAGCCGGATCCCAGCCTCGCTGGCGGCTGTTGAGCCGACATCGCCTCCTCCTCCAGAAGGAGGTGATAAGAGAGGTGGAGGACCCCTCTCAGACCCAGGGTTTGTGTCCAGGTACTTCTGGTTCCAAATGAGCGGGGCTGGCGCCCATTCTCGACCTACACGACCTAAACAAGTTCCTAAGGTCTCGAACCTTCAGGATGGTCACTCTGGCTCAGATAATACCATCCTTGGAGCGCGGCGTGTGGTTCTGCTCTCTGGATTTGCAGGACGCGTTTTTTCACGTCCCTATCCGTCCGTCTCACCAGAGATTCCTTCGCTTCCGAGCGGAGGGATCCCTTTTCGAGTTCCAAGCCATGCCCTTCGGCTTGTCTCCAGCTCCCAGGGTCTTCACCAAATGCATGGCAGTGGTGACAGCATTCCTGCGGCGCCGAGGGGTCCGGGTGTACCCTTACCTGGACGACTGGCTGATAGCAGCTCCCTCCAGGCAGGAGGTGGAGTGGTCCAGAGATCTGGCCCTCCAGGTCTGCTCTCAACTAGGCCTCCTTATCAACGAGGCCAAGTCGGAACTCGAGCGAAGCAGGTGATTCTGTTCATCGGGCGCAGCTCGACTCTCTTGAGCCAGCGCGGCTCCGGCGGACAGGGCCGGTTCTTTCCTCCTTTGCCCAATCATTTCTGGTTGGCTGGCGCCCTGCCCGGGACTTCCTGCGCCTCCTGGGTCTCATGGCGGCCTGCACCAGCGTGGTCCGTTGGGCCCGCTGGAACATGCGTCCCCTTCAATGGGGACTGGCCAGCCAGTGGTCACAACGCTGCAATCCTTTGGACCAGCTTGTGTCGGTGACACAGGGGTTGTGGAACGCTCTCCAGTGGTGGATCGTTCCAGGTCATTTGCAGGAGGGCATCCCGTTCGTCTGCCCCGAGCCAACGGTCTCTCTATCGACTGATGCCTCTCTGATGGGTTGGGGTGCCCATCTGGGGGAACACCGGGCCCACGGCCTCTGGTCCCCGCAGGAGTCCCGATGCCACATCAACCTGCTGGAGCTCCGAGCGGTCCGCCTAGCTCTCACCGCCTTTGCTCCCTCCGGGGTCAAGTGGTCCGAGTCCAGACGGACAACACCACGACCATGTACTATCTAAACCGCCAGGGCGGGACGCGCTCCATGCTTCTATGCAAGGAAGCTCTCCGCATTTGGTCACTCGTGCGCAGCCTGGAGGCGGATCTCCTAGCCATTCATGTGGCAGGAGCCTCCAACACCCTGGCCGATGCCCTGAGCCGGATAGGGGCTGCATCCCACGAGTGGTCTCTCCTGCCGGAGGTAGTACAGCATCTGTTCTCCCTTTGGGGCACACCTCAGGTGGACCTGTTTGCCTCCAGGGAGAACGCGAAGCTGAGACTGTTCCATGCCCGCCCTCAGCAGGGCTCGCTGCAGGGGATGCCTCTCGAGGCAGTGGACCCCGGCTCTTCTCTACTTTCCCCATTTCCTTGATCCACAAAGTGCTTCTCAAGGCGAGGAGGGACAAGGCGCAGGTGATTCTGATAGCCCCAGACTGGCCTCCAGTTCTGGTACCCAGATCTCCTCAGTCTCAGCTCCAGGACTCCTCGGCAGCTTCCAGCTCGCCTGGACCTGCTCTCAGTCAATCAGGGGAAGGTGTTCCATCCGGACCTTCAATCCCTGCACCTGACGGCCTGGTTCCTGAGCGGCTAGAGTTCCAGGCCTTGGGTCTTTCCGACGAGGTCCTCAATGTAGTTGAGGCGTCCCGTAAGGAGTCGACCAGAAAATGCTATGCCTTCAAATGGAAAAGGTTTTCCATTTGGTGTCAGGGCAAGGGCTTGGACCCTTCCTCCTGTTCCTTGGCAAGCATCTTGGACTATTTATGGTCCCTTTCTAATCAAGGGCTTAGGTCGACGACCCTAAGGGTGCACCTGGCAGCCATCTCTGCTTACCGGGTGCGGGCCGGGAGGCAGTCGTTGGCACAGGAGAAGGTGGTCTGGCGCTTTTTCAAAGGCCTTGATCACATTTCCCCTCCGGTGCGAGAATCTCCACCTCCGTGGGATCTACTGCTGGTACTGGCAAAGCTCATGGGCAAGCCATTCGAACCTATGCACAGGTGTGCTCTCTCTCACCTGTTGTGGAAGACCGCCTTCTTGGTGGCTATCACGTCAGCCAGAAGGATGGGAGAGCTCCAGGCGCTTTCCATCGAGTCTCCTTACCTGGTCTTCCACAGGGACAAGGTTGTCCTGCGCCCCCACCCGAAATTCCTTCCGAAGGTGGTGTCGGAGTTTCACCTTAACCAGGTGTTGACTCTGCCGGTGTTCTACCCCAATCACACCTCGGAGGCCGAATATAGGCTCCATACTTTGGACCCTAGAAGGGTGCCTATTACAAAGAGCGCACGGCTGAAATTCGGGGAGAGGTTTGCCAGCTGTTTGTCACCTATGCTGAAGCCGCATCTGGCAGACCTGCAGCCAAGCGGACGATAAGCAGGTGGGTCACCTCCTGCATAGATCTCTGCTATAAGTTGACGGGCATGGAGCCTCCCAGAGGGATAAGAGCTCATTCTACCCGCCATACTGCTGCATCGGTGGCTGCTTCCAGGGACGTCCCTATCCAGGAAATCTGCAGGGCTGCTACCTGGAAGTCAGCAAACACCTTCATTACCCATTACCACATCGACCTTGAGTCACGCCGGGATGCTGGTTTTGGGGCCTCGGTTCTCCAGTCTCTCTTTCCCAAGTAAGTATTGGGGGTGTGCCTTGCCTCCTTCTCCCGGAGAACTGCTAGGAGTCTGCCAATAAGTGTGGATGAACAACATATCCATGTCCCTAGAAATACAGGTTACTCACCTGTAACAGGAGTTCTAGGAATGGTATAGCATTGTTCATCCTGACCCCGACCTCCCGGCTTCGGCCTTTAGCCTGAGCTTCCAGCGGGCCAGATCTGGCGTCATGGGGCGGAGCCGAGAGTTATACCACCCGGGTCGGTGGGAGGAGTCAGCTTGAAGACCTTCCGGCAAGATTTAAAGCGGTAAGGATACCTGCCGATAAGTGTGGATGAACAACATATACCATTCCTAGAACTCCTGTTACAGGTGAGTAACCTGTATATCTTGATTCCCTTGCTAGCCCCGCTGCTACCACTCATGCCCAGTTTAGTGCCCATATCACAAAAAAGCAAAATGTTATTCCCTTTGGCAGTTAATCCAGATCTCACTCGTGATCTCACTTGTTACAGCCCTCCCATATGGTATACCATCCTGTTTCCGATTCTGAACTGTGATGCTTCCTGGTGCCGCTCCTCGCTCCCTGTCCGTTTACTTAAAATATCACTGCTGCAACAAGAAAATACTCAAAACCACATGGTCACCATGACTTTTTCATATAGTAAATGCTGCTCCTGATTAAAAAAAAAAAAAAGAACTGTTCTACCTTCATGCCAGTGTACTTAAATATTTTCTTTGGCTGCTCCTTTAAAAACACACCGAAGCACACCAAATCCATCTCTGCACTCTCCTAACAATACCAACACTCATTCAAAACTAGACACGCCAGTCTGTCTTGCATTCACTCTTTCTCTCGCTGCTTCGCCCGACTCCAATCTGATACTGCAGAAGTCTCTCTCTGTCTCACATTTGTGTTCTGTTGCTGGCTCACCCAACTATGTCTTACTGTAGGGCTCTAAAATGGCATGGGGGAAGAAAACAAGAAAATGAACTACAGCTTAGGACGCAAAACTGTGTGTGTGTGGTGGGGGGGGGCAACATTTTACCATAGATTTTACACACAAAGAAAAAGGAAGTTGGAGTCCTGTTTAATCTTACCCTATTACATGTACATTTGACAAAATGAACATGCAGTGGGTGGGGTGGAAATAAACTGTTTATTTCCATTGGTGGGGACTTTGATAAATAGGGTTATGGTCCTATCCCCCCACTCATGAAAATAAATAATTTCCACCCAACCCAATGCGTATCCCTTATGTACAACCTTCTAGAATTGACCCTCGCTCAGATATATTTTACTAAATATAAGTCTGTACAACACTGAAAATAAATAGGTAAAACCTAGAAACAGTTGTCTGACCTTGGTTGCAATATATGTCTGACCTCAGTAAAGGGAGAATGGACTCAAAGTCTGAAATGAGGTTTAGCCTGCCAATATAATACTGGAAAGGATCATGTGGATGACAGTTAAGTAAAATATAAATACTTTGTCATACTGTACCATGGCACCATTTTAATGTACCATAAACATGAAGATCTGTTAGTGTAAACCTGTGTTGCCACTTAAGTCATTTTGCTAGATTAATTCAAGTCCCAAATGCATAGGAGATCCCCTTATGGGGTGATAGAAAACATGTTCATCTCAACCCTCCATGTCCAATCCGACAGATGCATCTTTCTTACCATGGTCAAACTTTTTCTGTGAATTGTTCACAAACTTACTGGCCTTGACTGAGTCTCTAAACAGAAAGCATTTTTCTGTGTGATCGATATGGAGTTCTGCAGGCATCTATAGTGAGTGTCTGACTGTGAACTCTCGAAGGATAAGGCTGGCAGCAATCCATCCCTTCCTGTATTCCCTGGTAGAGTAGCTCAGGTCGGGAAACAAGTGCAGATGTTTGCCCTTGCTTGTAGTGCTGCCATCCCCCCCGATGGCTTGCAGAATGTGATCCCTGTCATGTTGTCCAGTTGTGATCTGCAACATCTTGGGCAAATTTGGGTCTGCAAGGTGGTGTGTTGTGTTTGGGGGCATGGGTAATACAATACACTCCTACAGTGTCTGTCAGTGGGGATGGATCCAAAGTCGAAGAGAACAAGTTCGTCACAGAGTCTTTAGGAGACGCACTCTCCAACTTCTCTGGTACTCTAAGCAAATAATATCAATAGCCCTAGTTATATTTTCAAGGGACTCTAGATAAAGTAACATCATCTTAGTAAGGCCTGCCATTATGTTGCCATTCAGTTAGCAGAAGTCACTGCTTTCTTCCTTTCCGTGGCCACCATCTCTACCTTCATTTGAACATTATTGAGTCACTGATTGAAGTTCTAAGTCTTTCTGTGGAGACCCTTCATGGTTTGAAGGCCTGGCCAGTTAGTCAGCTTTTCATCTTCCTTTAAGGCCATATTGGCTCGAATGGCAGTGCCCTGCTCCAGTAGCTGCACCAGCACCACCTTTATGTAAAACACAAGGTTCTTGGCTAGTGTTCCCTGGTAATCCAATAAAGCCACCTGACACCAAATGTTGTTTTAAATCAGTTGCAATTTATTAATACCAAATAAGCCCTAACAATTTTACCTCTGACATGATCAGATCTAGACAGCTGATGGCTTATTACCACCAGGGCTACAGAATTTCAGAGACACATGAAACCATATATCTCTGGAATCCCCTGAGCAATCTATGGATAGTCTCAGACTGCAGATTGTCCGAGACTGCGTCTTCTCGAAGGGATGCTCGACATAATCATAGGTCCCATATTTATGTGTAGCAAGCTTAGAAAAAAAATGTAAGACTGGAATTTCCCAAAAACTACCTCAGCAGATTTAAACACAGACAATATGTCATTCAACAAGTCATAAGACTTGGGTTCGAAAATACACTGGCCATAAGATACCTCGGTCATACTTTTGACGCTTTGCCGAGACATGCGGTCATTCTTAAATGGAAAAACAAGTAATCAGGGTTTTTTTTATTTATCAAAAATACTTCCTTCAGGATACAGAAAACATGCATGGGGATGTGACTGTTTTAAAAATACTCGGATTACAGATAAAAACCAGACAGTGGCCAAACTGGGGAACTCAAATCATTAAGGCCAGCCGTGGTTACTAGCAGCTGCATCCTTATCGTAGCTGTAACCTTTAAAAAAAAGAACATGTTTTGATACAGTGTTTTTCCTGCTGAATAGGGCATTTCCAAGTTAGACTTTGTTTTGTGCTTACTATTATTTCATTTTCTTCATTTCATCCATGAACCTTTTAAAGTCTTACACATACATGCATATTAACTGACATGGTAGTATCATTTATTTACTTAGCCACTTGCAGCCATTGATTAGCTAGCCATATTAACTTATATGTTGGCCTCATTTAAAAGTTTTGTCACTGGTCACTAAAACCTTGGCCACTGGTCACTAAACTTTGGCCATTGGCCACTTTCAACAGTTAGGCTTCAATGTATCTCTCCTTCGCATGTGATCAGAAAATTTCCAAAGCTAAATCACTCACAGTACAGGTTGCAGTGTGCCCTTTTTTAAACAGAAAAGTTTGAGGTAAAAAGAGTCTATTTATCAAAAAAACAAATCTCAAGAAATTGAGGAGCTGTGTTGGAAGGTGACTTGCTTGACTGGCTGCATGCTTGCCCCCTCAATTTGCGTATAATGTTATGTCCTTTATTTACTGCAGAGCTGTAGTAAATGTGAGTCTCACACGAATATGTAGTGTGGTGCACTATACAGCTTTGCTGTAGATTTGGATTAGAAAATGCTGCAAATCTTTTTGCAAAGTGTGTTGTGCATCATTTTCTGACACAAACATAGCCTGATATGCTTACTGCTTCAAAAAATGTAGATACCCCCTTGCTGCAGCCATCCCTTGCATCCATGAACACTCAACTAACAAAAATTCTGGTTCAACACTACAGTCTTACTCTGAATGTAATGGTGAGGTAGAAAGGAGTCTGCTTAGGACTGGGAGTCTTTCTATTTATAACATGTGCATGCACGTTTATAACATGCAGTATGTATTTACATTGAAAAAGAGTGTTGAAGGATGATGCCCAAAACATACAATAAAGCCACCCGAGATTATGTGCTATCCATGCTGCCTTCTCCCTCTTCTTTCTGAAATCCATCCTTCATGACTTCTCTGTTCCTTCTTGTAACTGCCCTTGACTGCTCCATAACTTGGTAACCTCACCACCTACAGTCTCTCTGCTAGACACCATTTCTTCGGGGATTTTGGGCATAGTCAGTGCCAAAAATAGTCCAATAGTTCTGTTAATTTGGTTATAATTAATGTTTATTTATTTTGTGTTTATATGTGACTCTATCAGCCGTATTGTAGTATTTTTTAATAGTTTTTCTATATTAATTATCTTAGTTATTGCATGTTGCAGTCAAGTTGTACTGCACTCCACTTCAACTACCCCTCAGGATGCATCTGGAAATGAGCTGTTGCCAGGTCAGTATGTATTTCCTGGTACAACTTTTGAAATAAATATATACATACAATAAATACACACATACATGAAAAAATACATAAAATAACGAAATAAAATTGCCACAGAGTCGATTTTATCATCAGATCAGTGAATTTGCCGTGAAAGTATGAGGCGAACCTTCCAGAAAACGCAGTGCATATTTGGGTGGGACATTTTGAATGAAAAGCATGCTTTTGGGTCTGTTTTCTCTCCCTGTTTGTAATTCCACAGTGTTTCCTCCAGAAAAAAATTGAAAGGCTGGGGGCATTTGTTGAGTAACATTGGTATCGTGTGTATTGCCCCATATCCTTTTTATTTTCTCCTCATTTCTTTCTCTGAGTTTTTAGACTTCTGTTTTCTCTCTCTGCACTTTTAATCTTCTCTCGTCTTCTTTCCAACTCTCTGTTGTCGTACAGATTTTGTGTGTGTGTCAATATTGTGGACCATTGTTATGCTTCAAACTTGGGAGAGGCATGGGGTGCACTGCAAAAGCATAGTGGCTCAAAACAGAAGGATGTGACCCCCCCCCCACCCCATCCGCATAAATGCAAAGGAGTAATCCTGTAATGTACTGTATGAATAATCATTCTGTAGCTGTTTAACTTTTAATGTACTGCTCTGTCATCTTTATTGAATTCATACAATTAAAACAAAGCACTTAATAGCTTGGTGGGATTCTTGGCCACCGCTGAAATCGAAAACAGTGCTCAGTGTTTTTTCTTGTTTTAACCTGGTTAGAGAAAAAACAAATGTCTATTTCTCCTGTTGCAGATAATTCTGAAATCATTGATTGGGAGAATGCCAGCAGCCCTGATGGGGGTAGTAATGGCTCAGTGGAAGTGGGAAGTGTAGTAGACCCTTCAGATTCGGATTTAGCTGTAACTGTTGACTCACCTGAAAAGAGTCTTGCCCCTGCAGTGTTGGAACCTTCTAAGGTGAGTGGACATGATGTAAGCAGTGCAGCTTTTTGACATATTTTCCATGTACTTTCTAGAAGTGATCCTGAAAGAGCTGGTATTGAATTATGCATTTTGATTGTTGGAGTAGGATAAGAATGCAGAACATATTCCGAGTCTGTGGCGCCTTCTCAAGTGAAAGTTCTAAAAGATCTTTAAAATGAGTAGAATCAGCCGAGCCAGTGGCACGATGGCTGCCTTTGTGGAAGGATATAATCTTAGTATAAAGAATTAGAAGAAGAAATATCTGAGTGGGTAAAATAGCATATCACTGTCTACTGATTTAGTGGAAATGCTAACAGCAGCCAGTCTCAAGGTCCTAAGGTGGTTTTTGAGAGTACTGTTATTTTATGTGAGCATTTCTCATCTGCAGTGAGGGGTATCATTATGTGGGCTATTTGGAGCCCTAATTAAAAATGTATAGGAATTGCAACGTTTGACTGTTCATTTAAAAACTTTGGGAAGTATTATGAAGTGAGCGGGCAGCAGAGACTTGATTTGCTTACTGTTCAGGGTCACCACACCTCAATCCCATAACCCCTCCTGTTTCTTTAATGTGTTTGAGCCATAGAGCATCAAAAATTACAAATGCAAAAATGCCATGATGGGATTACATGTTATATAACCTGCATTACAACATGGTGTGAGGTCTAAACAACTACATTTAATGTCCAATATAGTTCAAGAAAAGACCAATTTCATCATGCCCAAGTTGCGACCATAGTAGTCAAAAAATCTACTTAACATCACCAGTGGTATTTAGTGAATCCATGAAATCATTCGGTAATTGAGTCCCTTAAAATGTTCACACATGCAAGCAGCAAGACCAAGGAATCCAGTGGCAGTCAGAGCTAGACTGACCAGAAAACATTTAAAAAAAGCATTATATAACAATATATCAAGAACATCAGATGGTTCATTAATTAAAACAAGAAAACTAAGGGTAAATTACCCTAATGGTAATGAGGTAGATCTTAACAGTGAAGCAGAGGAATTCTTAACTCAGGAAAAACAGTGCAGAAGTGATTGCTTGTCATGTTAGATGAGAGGTGAAATTACTTTCTGCCTCATAAAGAAAGGCAAGGTGCATGCTGCTACACTTGTAACAACTAGAATAAGTGAGCTGTGTGTTTAGTTCAGTCACCATTGTGCATATAGTGCAGCTATCCTCTCGCCGCCACGAGGCAGCAGCCATTTTGGAAATATGCGGCTCCCCACTGAATCTCCAAGCTGCATGGAGTGAGAAGGAAGGTTAGCAATGCACGATGGACTACAACAGCAGATACCGTAAGAAATACCACATGAACCAAACATCAGTACTACAAGTACGCCATGAAGAAAAATCCAGCAGAACCCAAGCAGGTAAAAAGGTAAATTTATAAATGGGTATAGTGTAATATTCAACAGGCATTAATCAGTGGAATTTCATGATATTAATATTTACTAGCAATATATGAACATTCAGTCCTCCACTTCGGAGTCTGAATTAGTCGGTTGATGTACAAAGTTTTTTGAATTTCCTCCAGGTGCTTAAGTGGGCCTGAGAACATAAAGGTCTTACCTGCGTAACTAATACATAGGCGAGCTGGTAGTTTAATGAATGATTGATGCCGAGTGCTATCTGTCACAGCATCAAAAATCTTGTGACACGATCTCGGTACAAAGCTCAGACCTTGGAAGAAGTAGATTTGTTCTCTGCTCTCCAGCTTGAATGGGCCTCCTGATTTTGCCCCTAGTATAATGTCATCTCAGATGTGAGGACCACTTATGACTACCATGATAGGTACGGTGTTGGTTGTCTGTGAGCTTCTTCTTGGGAATCAAATGGCAGGTTTTATAAATGTGTCCCCACAAGTCCAGATTAAACTTTCAATGGAGTTCTAGTACATAGGCTTTGAAAGCTGATCGGCCAGCAGCCGAATGTTATTACCCCAGCCCTGTTTTCTAGAATTTCCAGTCTTAGGTGCAGAAGTTTATTTTCAGACAGTATTCCTGCCACAGCTGCCACCGAAGTGTTGCCCATGTCTGCATCCTGTTTGATGAGAGGGTGACCAAGTTATCAACTTTTTAATCAAGATCCTGAATAGCTTGGAGCAAGGTGCAGTTTGTAGGCTCCAGTGGACCTTCTCTTCCTGATTTACACCACTGCCATGTGGTGTCGCTGTACTTTTCCTTTGTTTATATCTTGCCGAACAATCTGCTGTGGCTTTCCTGTTATGTTAACAAGTTCACATTTTCTCTAGGGTAAACGGCCACCATAGATTGCACTGGTAACAAAATAATAATGAATCAATGCTGAGAAAATGCTTTCTTAAAACGTTTAAAGGACAGAATAGTAGAAGCTCCCTGTAAGCATGTCTGTCTATGCTGACTGCTGGCTACGCTGCTAACCCCTCCTGTTTCATGGGAATGAAAGCCACTGCTTTACGTTTATCCTTGCTGATCTTCACTGAGGATATCTTCCTCCATTGGGCCACACCTTGGAAACTATAAGCCATCAGTGTCGGGACCTTCTGGAATCTTTTGCCTAGCTGATGTCTGCCCACAATGATGTACAACGTCAATGCCTATAAAACGCTGGCTGCCCCCTCACTCATCAGTTCTTTTCCTTTTGTTTTTGACATGCTCGTTGGACCTGCAGACATAAATGGAAAAAAACCCAAAAGTAATGCTATTTGGATTCAAACCATTCCTCACAAAGATCTCCAGGACAAACTCCTCCCTCCTTGTACCCACACCTGCTGGTCTCCCCCTTGAAAATGTCCCTAGTTTCAAATACTTACGTGTCACTGTGGACCCCTCCCTTACGTTCACGGACCATGTCAATAATTCTGTGCCCAGAGTTAATCAGAAGCTAGGTGCCGCCTCCTGCCTAAATCTGTTCCTTTCTTATGAGGCGCACCTAGCAATTGCACAAGGAAACCTTCTGCCGCTTCTTGAATACTGCTCTCCTGTCTATTTCCTTGTATCCTCAGCTCTGTGCTGTAGACTGAACTCAGCCTACAACAGTATCTGTCGCTTTATCCTCCATGCCCCTTTTCTACCCATCATTGTGTATTGTATCAGTCCCTTGGTTCGCTCCCACTGCAAGGATGGTTCAACTATGCCCTTGGTTGCTTAGTTGACAATAATTTGAGAGGCAGACACCTGTCCCCATACTCATCCCTCCTCACGGGCAGAGTGGCAGCTAGGAGCCCTGCAAGTCATCCACCCCCCAAATTCTACTAATTCTCACCATGGTTAGTAAAGCCTTTTCCATCTCTGACCCCTCCCTATGGAACAGACTCCCTACATCTCTCGGCTCTTTCACCTCCCATCTCTCCTTCAAAAAAAATTTCAAAGAGTGGCAACTGTCTGAAGCCAAATGCCACTGCTCTCCTGGGTAATCTCTGGCATCCCCTCCCTCCACCCCCCCCACACCATCTATTAGCAGTAACTCATCCTTGCTACTCTCACCACTACCGCTCCTGTCCTCTTTCCCACTTTTCGGGGCTTCTTCTGTTGCCTGCCTATTCTAAATCCCATTACCATTTGCTAAGGGGAAGTGTTGTACTCGATTTCAGAGTTCCAATCTGCTCGTTGACCTGTGTACTATTAGGGTACCTGAATGCATTTTGCACTTTATGTATCATATCTGAGACTTATGTTTGGTCTCTGTGTTTTGTGACTTCTATTTCAGCCTGTTGCCTGGCCTGTGACTATGTATTTTTGACCCCGTATGCTGGCCTTCTTTGACACCGTGTATTCTTTTGTAATTGCACTTTATGTAATGACCCCTTGTTCTGTAAGTTCTTGCACCTCATGTTGAGGCCTGTGTTTACTGTTTTCCACGGTTCCATGTCAGGTGTGCGCAAGAAAATTAATTGCGGCAATTTAAAACGCGGTAATTTCAGCGCATCCAAAGGCAGCGCTAAACATTGTTACCACCTGTCATTTCTTTTTTCTTTTCTTTATATGTACTTTATTGTCAAAATACATATTGCTTATGATACAAAATTGTCTTAGCAGTTTTTCTCTTTTTGCTTCATTATACTAAAATAACTTAACATTCATTCCCAATGAGTTTTTACAGCAAATTGGACATGCAAGTAAACAAAGTAGAACAATACATAAATAATTGTTAATATACTTCTTAAGTGATTCATTGACTCAAATTTTCTAAGAATTCACTTTATGTAATTCTTATAATGAATTATTTTCTCTAATTCTCATTTGTTTTGAATCTATTCTGTAATGTACTAATGATAGTGATGAAGAAAGTGCGCTTTCAAGATGTGGGGGTTGCCATATACAAGTCTTATCTAGTCTCCCTCCTCCTCTACTCAGGCACTGAATTAGCAGATTAATGTACTATGATTTTTATTTGGTTTGTCTCACAAACCAGTAACTTTATTCAGTTCAAAAGGGACCTTCTTGACCACCTTTTAAGCCCTTTTGCCATAGCATCCCTTAACTGGTAAGTTAATTCTTCCATATGCTGTATATCATTTATAATTTGAATCCACTTCTTAACAGCTGGTGGAATGGGTTGTAACCAGTGTCTTGTTATGGCTTTGTTGTATGCTAGCACACATATGTACCAACAATATAAAGTATCTGCTCCCTTCATTCCTATAGGAGGCAAACTCAGTGTTAGATTTTGTATTAATAGTGGGGTGTGTATCAGGAATAATCTATTAATCTTATCCCCTGTGTCTTTACTGAACTGGTCTAATTTAGGACACCCATAAAAGATATGCGTTTGAGTTGCCCTCCACTCCCCACAATGTTGCCAGCAGCAGGCTGAGCCCGTGGAAGAATATTTAGACACTTTATCTAGGGTTAGAAAGAATCGTACTCCGACTTTCCATATATGTTCCTGTCAGAGGGGTAACATGGTGGCTTTCAATGAGGAGGCCCACATTTTAACCCAAGGGGGGGGGGTGGCGGGTGAGGAGAAGCTGGCTTCTCTTTTCCACTTTACCTGCAAGGCCTGAGTCCCTCCTACCTCATGCGAATTCAGCTATTTGTATATTTTAGTGATAGCGTGTTTGGCACTTTCCAGTGAAAAAAGATCACCGAGAGTTAATCCTAAGCTCTCAGTTGTAAGCTCCTCTTTTTTACAGAGTTTTTGTTGTATATAAATATATACCTGTAAGTAATATATTTTCCCTTGGAGTCCATCCCCATTTTTGAACACACTCTGAGAAGAAAAGTATAACATCTCTCCTCAGCATCTGCATGGGTGAACAGAACCCTTCAGATTGTTTCTTGTACCAAACATCTCTGTGACCTGGAAAAAAATTGCTATCAGACATAAACCACTTCACCCTCCACATGTCTCTCTTTGGACCTGAATATGTTCGGAATAAATCCCACGCCTCAAGGGACGCGTGGATGCAAGTATTATCTTTTTAAGTATTGTGGCCTATCTGAATTAAACAGGCTGGTATATATAGGACAATCTGGGCACAAGGCTTTATTTCCTGCCAGTGTTCTTTCGCAAGGGTCCGGTTCCAGAAATGTACCCATCTTATTTGTGCCGCTATCCAGTATTCTTTGAGATTTGGGACTGCCCATCCTCCCTTCTGTTTGGTGGCTAGCATTAATGATCTGCGGACTCTAGGCCTGTGGTTATTCCAAATAAAATTAAAGACCCTGGCCTGCTGATCCTGAAACCACTTCTGAGAGGGAGTAACTGGGATACATTGAAATATGTGTAGAAACCGTGGAAGGTAGTTCATTTTCACAGCCTGAACTCTGGCATACATTGGTAGGGGGAGCAAAGACCACCTTCCAACGTCTACTTGCAACTGCTGTTCTATAGATTTGTAGTTATCTAAGAACAAGTGAGCATTTGTCACTCTCAGGGTTACCCCTAGGTATTTTCATGTTGTAAGGTCCCATTTCATATTATATTTTGTCTTTAGATGCTGAGGGGGACTGTGATTAAATGCAAGTATTTCAGTTTTTGTAGTGTCGAGTGCATAACCTGATAGATCTGAAAAGGTTTTAAGCCTTTCTATGACCTGTGTTAAGGAGACCTCTGGATCAGTCAAGTACAGCAGCACATCATCGACGAATAGCGCCACCTTGTGTGTGTCGGATCCTGTCTTGACTCCTTTTATCTCTGGATCATTGCGAATCCACTGGGCCAAAGGATCTATATATAGGGCGAATAAAAAGAAAGGAAGACGGGGGCATCCCTGTCAGGTGCCTCTATTTAGATTAATTCTTTGTGAGATTATACCGTTGGTACGAATATAGGCATGTGGTTCTGTATATGAAAGTTCTATTAGATTTATAAATTTGTCCGGGAAAGCAAACCCGGCAAGGACCCCATATAGAAAGCTCCAGTTTACTCCGTCAGAAGCTTTCTCCGCATCAAGGCTCATTAATAAAGCTAGTGTTTTTTGTTGATTGAGATGATCAATAATATGTATGGTGCGCCTGACACTATCAGCTGCCTATCTGTCAGCAACAAATCTTGTCTGGTCTTTATTTACTAAGGTTAGGATTAGATATTGCAATCTGTTTGCTATAATAGATGTCAGAATCTTATAGTCCACATTTAGAATCGAGATGGGCCTATATGATGTGCAGAGGTTGGGGTCCTTGCCGGGCTTGGGGAGGACCGAAATGATGGCCTGTCTCTAGGAAGGGGGGAGCGATGAACCTTCAGCCATTATTCCCTGGTAAGTGGTTTTTAGAACTGGGGACAGTGTGGTCTGAAATTTTTTATAAAATTCCATGGGAAGTCCATCATTCCCTGGTGCCTTCCCTGTCTTCCCATCCCGTATTACTTCATTAATTTCAGATTCGGAAATAGGACATAGGAGTTGAACTTTCCAGCCATCAGGAACCTGAGGGAGGTTCAGTTCTCCCCAAAAATTCTGTATCTCATACTGTGGGGGATCGTTCGGTTGGGCATATAGGTGCTGATAATAGGACTGGAATGCTTCTTTTATATGTTCCAGATTTGGGCTTTTCACCTCAGTTAAGGGGTGCATGATTCTTACTATATGTGCCCTGGCCCTTTTAGCCCTTAATTGGATGGCAAGGCGTCTGATAGCCCTTGGGCCACCCTCATAATAGCTTTGTCTTAAATATTGTAGACTATACTCAACCTTAGCATCTAGAATGTTGTTTAATTCTCTTTTGTATTTTACTAGCTCTTTTTCTCTTTGTGCCAAAATGTTTTCTTGTTGTTGTGCTTCAAGAATCTTTATCTGGCTTTCCAACATTTGTTGTTTTTGTTTATTCTGCTTTTTTCTGGCCGTGGCTATGGTCACCAGTTCCCCCCCCTAATGACAGCTTTGAGGGTATCCCAAAGCATTGCCCTACTGGTCTCTCCATTATCATTGTCTTGCAAAGTTTGGGTAATTAACTGGGGTGTTTGGTCTTGGACCTCTTTATCCCGGAGTAATGAAAGATTAAGTCTCCAGAATGTATGAGGGGGGCAAATTTAAATATATTATCAGCGGGGCATGATCTGATAGATTAAATTATCCAATTTCACATTTTTGTATCTTTGCCATTGCATCCCTATTTAGGTAGAAATAATCTAACCGAGAATATATTTGGTAAGTTGCTGAATAATGCGTATAGCCTTTCGATGGGCCTTCCACACAGGTCCAGGCATCCTGTAAACCTAACTTCTGTAGTAGGGCCTTAATTTGTTTTTGTAATTTGGTTGCCCTCCTGGGGATTTTTGAAGTAGTATCTGTTCTCTGGTCCAGGATCATGTTCCAGTTCCCCACTACTAGTAATGTCCCCTCTGCACTTTCTGTTATCAAGGTTAAAATCTGCCTGTAGCTTTCGTATGTAGAGCCTGGAGGGACATATATCGACACCACTGTCAGTCTATTTCCATTTAAATTCCCCTTAAGTAAGGCAAATCTACCCTCCTTATCAGCAACCTGTTCCAGTACTTCAAATGGAGTACTATGTGGGACTAAAACGGCTACTCCTCTACGTCTACCCCCCTGATAAGATGAAAAGCAAATCTCTGAGAATCCAAAGCCTTTTAATTTTAAGTGCTCCTCATCCAAAAGATGAGATTCCTGCATTAAGACAAGGTCTGCCTTCCGTTTCTTAATATGTCCAATTATTTTTTTTCTCTGGATTGGGTTAATTAACCGGTTTACATTAAATGAGAGGACCTTAACCCCCATTACCCCTAAAATTAGGATATATCTGACAATGGATCAGTTTGTCTCTCCTTTCTCCCTCTTCTCTCCAGCTTATCTTCCTCTGATTTATTTGTGTTACCATACCTAGGTTCCATAAACAAATAACTTGGGCTATCGGAAAAAGTGAAAAAAATAGCCAAAAGTGGTAAAACCATCGCCATCTAGAACTTTGTACAATCCTTCCAAGGTAGAACGGTTTAATTCCCTAACTCTGCAAGGTAGTATCCAGCAGAGATGTAGTGTTATTTATTATCCCCCAGTGGGGATCCACTACAGGGGCAGTAGCTAATAAAGATGAATCCTAGCTAGAATTCTCTCACTTTTTTTTATATAAGACAACATCACTGATTTTAAATCTTATTAACTTACCCAAATTCTGCCCCCCCACTGAGAGACACACATACAGTGTAATATATATTTCAGCGAGGGCTGAGAGCCTTGTCTTTACTTGTTGCCAGCTTTCAAGCTCCCCCTCTGTATTTCTGCGTCCCGTCTTTTGCCAAAGTGGCCCCTCCCCCCGTATTGATTAAACAAGGCTTAAAGTCTCTTATATAAGGGTAGTGTAGCCAAAATTAGGCACTTTCTGAAACTATTAACAACCAAAACAATTACAGTGTTCCATCTTAAAGAATTGCTTATCCGGCATTTCCCCCAGTCCCAATGTTTCAGCTTGGTTGCACATTTATATGTAAGGCTTATTTAACAGCTTTACCTCCCTTTTAAAATAGGCTTACTGACCGTTGCAGTCATCGTCAAGCCAGGGAAGCTGTGTGAACTGGAGCTGAAACAAGAGTGTAGCCTCCGATTTGTAGGTTGCAGAGCCATCAGGTATTCAGTCACTGCTGCGTGGTCTGATGCGGTTTTGTTGGGGCCTGTTGCGGATATGCTCAAGGGACTTCTGTGCAGAGAGCATGTTCGCCTGCTTATCTGCTCCTCTCTGAAGTTACTCTCCCAAATGCCTGAGGTTCCTATCTTCGGCCCTAGTCCTTCATTATAATCCCTCTGTTATAAGTGCCTCAGCTACATCCTCAGGGGAGGAGTACAGTCTGGTCCCCTCTTCCCAGAACACACTCATTTTTGTTGGATAGGGAGTTTGGAACCTGATCTTTTTGGAGTGAAGAGCTTTCATAACAGGTCTGTACTGTAACCTCATTTTCTGAATCTCTGGTGGGTAATCCTAGTCAGTACAGAGTCTAGTTCCATTATATTTAATTTCTCCTATCTGCCAAGCCCGGCAGAGCACTTCCTCTTTTGTGGCATAGCCCAAAAATTTCATGAGGATCTGGCGTGGCCTGGCTGTTGGATCTGTGTGTTTGGGCCCGAGTGTTCTATGGGCCCATTCGATTTTTATTTGTAACGTGGGTGGCAAGCCCAGTATATCTTGTAAGAGATCCTGCAGAAAATGGGCTATATTTCCCTCCTTTTTCCCCTCCAGTAACCCGGACAATCGGAGGTTATTCCTACGAGATCTCGCCTCAGGGTCCACACATTTCGCCTGTAGTTGGTCGACATAGTCCAAGACAGAGACCAAGGCGTCTGTATGCAGCGATGAATTGTTTTCCAACTGGGATACCCTGGAGTCTGCCTCTTTAATCGCCATGTCCATGTCTGCCAATTTTTGATGTAGTTTTTGGAATTCAGTTTTAGTTTCCTTTCGCATTTCTAGGATTTCTGTCAATATAGTGTCTAATTGAGCCTTTTCTCTTGTTCCTACTTCAGTAGGTTGGGTTGCGGCCTGAAGTGCATGACCCGTCTGCGAAGGGCTCGCGTCCCGGTCGACTTGTAGCAAGTGGTATCGGAGCCATGTATTGTTGTTTGCCCTCACTCGGGCGGATTTTTGATTGCCTTGAGTCCCCCTTCCTTTAGAGGCATTTTGATTTAGATGGTCAGGTTTGTAGCGGGTAAACGGTGTTTTTCATTCTTTGAGGAGGAGTCGCGTTTCTAGGTCTGCTAAGGAGCCGTGACGGAACCGGAAGTCCACCACCTGTCATTTCATCGCAGAGTTGACAACGGATAGAGAGATTGGAACACCACAGATTGAAAAACTAGTTCCCTTCAAATGGACAAAGGCTTTATATATCTTGGTATTAACATTCAGAAGAAAGTGCACTTACTGTGGAAAATAAAGTGCAACCCTCTGATATCAGAAATGTTAACAGATATCAGAAGATGGTATAATCTACGGCTTGTAATGATGTCTGATCCACCTCCTCACTTTGAAAATAAAACACCGGGGGGAGGTGTCTGAAGCAAGACAAGGCGCCTGACTTTCTGACACAATCCTGGTTAAAAAGAAAAAAAAAAAAAAAAAAAACACAACTCACCAAATTTAGCTCCTCTTTCAGCCTTGCACATATCACACCCACATTAACAGCCCTATACTGCGTGAAAGCCCTAAGGAACCAAAACCTGTAACTCATCCCTACAGTATCATCTACTGAATGAACAAAATGTGGTCAGCAGTATTTTTTTTACCAGGACTTTTTTTCAGAATGCTTCCAGTTCACATTCACATTCCCTCTCACGTTTGGAAACAACTAGAAAAAAAAACTTATTCAAATTAGACCCAGAATCCAACTAAGAATTCATAAAAGAGATACAGTTATGAAATAACTGTATTTTGGTGATGGCATTAAGTGGAGAATGTTTACCACCAGCTCGCCTTTAGGAAACTCCTTCGAGCTGCAATTCTGAATCTCACCAGGATTCGGCATTGATCAGCACTCGTCTGGTGAACCCGAATTCTGGCATTATGTCAGCTTGTCACAAATTAAGATTAATATATTTAGAAGGCTCTCACCACTAGAGGAACATATACAAATATTCCATTTGCTGGATTCCATCCTAAAGCAGGTTTCCTTCATGAACAAAGGGGGTTACTGTCATGGCTGGTGTCATCTTCTGCTTCGGCATGAAGAGCCACTGGGTAACAGTAAAATGGAAAAATCACTTTTTTGCGATTTAAATGCATTATGTCGCAATATGCTGTTAGCGCTGTTTGTTTTGCGCTTATTTTGCCGCGCTGTTATACTCGCATTGAAATGCTTGTGTGGAGTTGACGGGATACCATTCTCCACACCTGTATTGCTTAATGTGTCATGCTGTGGCTCGGGTCGGGTTGTGCCTGAAAATGGTCCTTTGGATTAGTGCTCCCACCCGGTTATCAAAGACATAAATAAATATACACCATTGTTTTGTTGTATCAATGTTTTTTTTTTCCTTCTCTTTGTTTACTTTCTGTCAATGTTGTCTCTGTGTGCCACCACTGAAAGAACCTTTGTTTAGGTTTTGTACATGTGGTTACAAGCTCTACAAGAACAACTCTCGCACTGTGTGAGTCTGTTGTGTGGGCATATCCCACAGTGCGAGGGCCTGCAAGATCAGCCAGGGATTTAACCAGGCCACAAGGCGATGCCAGAAGAAGGGCTATGGAAGCTCAGACAAATGCTGAAGGATCTAAATTGGCCTCTTCTCTCGACTGCCCACCCTACATAAGGAAGCCGAGAGAGGTCTTTGACTGCATTGCTGCTGAGCACAGTGAGGACAACAGATAAATCCAAAGAAAGGGAAAAGTCATCATCGAGATCATCCTCCTCTTCCAGCCCCATGAACGTAAAGAGAAACATGCTTCATCGGTGAGGTTGAGGTCTCCATTGAAGGAGGTTGTGGAATCGTTGACTACAGGCCCCCCCCGACCGTCAGTAAGACACCAGGGTGGGGGCCTGGTTTTGGCGCTGCCATACCTACTACGAACGGTATGCAGCCATCGTCAATAAGTTCCAACCCTTTGACATCTGTAGTCACGACCCCTCAGCCAGGTTTTGTCATCTCATAAAAACATAGAAATTGACGTCAGATAAGGACCGCCAGGCCCATCCAGTCTGCCCGTATACCCTACCTTTAATTAGCTGCCGCTGATCCTGTTGGTCCACTGCTGCTGCCTCTCTTTCCCCCATCTAGGTTCCCTATGTCAAGTCCCATGCATGTTTAAATCACCCCACTGTGTTTGACCCACCACCTCCTGGGGCAGGCCATTCCAAGCATCCACCACCCTTTACATGAAAATGAACTTCCTCACATTGCCCCTCAGTCTACACCCTTCCAGTCTCATGTCATGCCCTCTTGCTGTTTTAGGCAGCTTCTCTTCTAAAAGATGCTGCCCTCCTGTACTTTATTAATCTCCTTGAAACATAGAAACATAGAAGTTGACAGCAGAAGGAGACCACTAGGTCCATCTAGTCTGCCCATTTGTTTTAGACCTATTTTGACACTCTAGTCCTCTGAAACCTCCCTTGTTTCCAGTGATTTGTTGAAAAGGGCCGTCAGTGGGGTTGCCAGTATCTCCCCCAATTCCTTTAATATTCTAGGGTGAATCCCATCTGGTCCCATTGCCTTGCCTACCCTCAGTTTTTTAAGTTCTTCCAGGACTCTCTTCTCTTTGAATGGGCTGCTGTCCACCTCTCCTTCCTTCCTTCCTAATTCCAAGCTGCAGTCCCTCCCCTTCCTCTTCCTCTGTGAAAACTGAACAGAAATATTTGTTCAGGATAGATGCTTTTTCCTGGTCTCCCTCTCCTTCCTCTCCATTCACCCTTACAATCCCTGCCCTGGTCCTTCTCTTCTCGCTAATGTATCTGTAGAAGGTCTTGTCCCCTTTTTCAGCTTCATGTGCCATATTTTCCTCTGTCCTTGCCTTGGCTGCCCTGATTGCCGTCCCTGCCTCCCTCTGTTTTTCTAGATACAGTGCCCTGTCTTTCTCCCTTTGCATCTCCTTATATTTCCTGAAGGCTAACTTTTTTGCCCTTTCTTTTCCTGCCACCTCTTGTGAGAACCATAGTGGTTTTCTTTTGCCCTTGTCAATTTGTCAGATACAAAGGTTTGTTGCCTCCACTGTGGCTCCTTTTAGATGTGCCAGCTGTCCTTCGACTCCTCCCCTTTTCCCTCCCTCCTCTAGGTCCTCCTTGAGACAGATCCCCATCCTACTGAAGTTTGCCCTCCTGAAGTCCACAACCCTCACTTTCATATGGCATGTCCCTGTTGTAGTTTTCACATTTTCACATCAAACCACACTGTGCGATGGTCACTGGACCCCAGGTGTTCACCTACGCTAACATCTGTAGTTCTGTCCCTATTGGTTAGTACCAGGTCCGGAATTGCTTCCTGCCGGGTTGGCTCCAGCACCAGCTGCTTGAGTCATGCCCCATGCATGGAGTCCAGAAAGTGTCTGCCCCTGGCTGTTGTAGCTGCTTGGGTGCTCCAGTCAACTTCTGGCAAGTTGGAGTCGCCCATCAGCAACACCTCCCCCTTGGCTGCCATCACATGGATGACTTCCAGTAGGTCCCTGTCTTGTTTCCTCCCTTAGTGCTGGGGGTCTGTATATCACTGCTGTGCGAATGGCTATGATATTGCCTGCTTTCAGGGTGACTCACAGTGCCTGTGCCTCCCCTTCATCCCTTGCACCTCAGTTGCCTTTATACCTTCCTTGATGTATAAAGCTACCCCTCTTCCCTTTTTACCCTCCCTGTCCCTCCTGAATAAAGTATACCCTAGTATAGTGATGTCCTCGTCATGGTTCCCATCGTACCATGTCTCTGTAGCAGCTATGATATACGGGTCAGTCTCTGATACCATGGCTATCAGATCCGGGAGTTTATTACCTAGACTGTGGGCATTCGCACACATGGCCCTCCATTATCTGCAGACACTCCCCCTAATCTCCCCGTACTCCCCTTGCTTCTCAGTTTCTCCCCACCTCTGCTGAGTGACGTGTTTACTGGCAATTTGGTGTCCTTACTGTTCTCCCTGTTGGCTGCTTTATCCTGTGGGGTGGGTAATTAGCTTTTCTCTGCTTCGTTCCACCACCCCACTTGGCTAGTTGAAATGCTTGCTAATGTAACACTTAAACCATTCACTGAGGACATTGGTCCCCCTCCTGGAAATATGCAGGCCATCACCACTGTACAGTCCTGCGTTTTCCCCATGTGGGCCTCCCAGTCAAGCCAAACCCTTGCCCTTCTCACCAGCCCCTTAACCAAGTGTTGAAGCCCTTTGTGTGGAGACCTCTAGCCTCCCCTTGCCCTGGACAGGCAGCACCTTCGAGAAGGTCATGGATCTTGCCACCTGCCCCAGGATCCGCCCCAGTTCCCTGAACTCATCCTGCACCCTTCATAATTCTGCCTTGTTAGCTAGGTCATTTGTTCCCATATGGATAATGACATCCAGCTCCCCCCTCCTCGCTGTCACCCTAGCAATCCCCTGGATTCGCTTTCCATCCCTCCGAGCTGTGCCTCCCGGTAGACACTTTACCTCCCTCACTGCCAGTTCCCAGCTACACTCCCTGGATGTTGGAGTCCCCACAAGGAGTAGCTTCCTTTTCCTCTGGGGTCCACTTCCACCCACCTTTGGAGTTCCATTGTGGTGGTCCTCCTCATCCTCCTGGGGTGCAACTTCGGGTGACCCCAAGGGGCCTTCCCGTTCCTCCAAAACGGTGTTGAAGTTCCTCATTTGCACCAGCTGGGAGATGTGCCTCTGAACAACCTCCCTTGCCTGAACCCACTGTAATCCAACCAGTCCTGCTGCTGGGCATCCTTTGAGGTAGTGGGTGTGGATATGGTGGCCTCTGGGTAGGGGAGGAGGCCCCCTGAATACTGGCCAGCTTGACTCTGCAACTGGCCACCTCTGCCAAGCAGCCCAGAAAGGTGCTTGCAGATGGGGCAGCACCGCAGTGTCCAGAAGGTTGTTCTGAACACTGCTGCCCCACAGCAAAGGCGCTGCACCACTCCCAGTATTGTTCCCCTTCTTTTCTGCTTGATTTTTGCCCTGTCTGCTCAAAGTTGCCCTATTGTAGCTATTGTGCCCAGTAACTAGTGTCATCTAATGTGCTTATCTCTTAGTCCCTGCTTCTACTATAAGTCTGTAAACTCCCCTTTTAACTCTCAGTACTTTTTTGTATGAATGGGCTACCTCAAAACTTCACTTGTTTGACAGCAGTATCATAGAGGCTGCTCAACCCTCTGTTCTGAGAGTCTTCCTGTATATGGTCAGGAAGTCCCACACTCTCTGCCGGCTATAAAGGCGAATGAGGCGTGGGTGAGGGGAGGGTGCTTCTGGTCACCTGTGTGAAACAATCAGCCCCTCTACACCGCTACTCCGATGCAGTGAAAACAGAGAGTACCCGATTCAGCCAAACATAAACTGTAAGTCTTTAAAGACGCTTTTTAACTTGCACACACGATTCGACCCTTTGTCAGCCCAGCTGTATGTTAGTCTGTGTGAAATAAGCTAACTCGCTTCAGCCCAACTAAGTGTATACCTGCTAAACTGTACACCCGATTTAAACTGTAGCCCAAATAAACGTTATGCTGTGAAAGTTAATCAAAGTATACCCGATTTAAACCTTAACCCAAATAAATATTATGCTGTGAACATTAAATAAGTGCTCTGCCCTCTTCCCCAGCTTCCTCACTCAATTTGAGTACATTCTGTTGGAGGTTTCTGGCTGCTCTCAGGTCTCCGGTCCTGCTGCTCCTCCTTTCCTACTGCAGGCACCTGGTCCCGTGCTTCTCCGGTGAAACGTCTCCGACTCGCAGATTATGCTAGCATTTTTCTTAGAAATGTTAACATGTCTTTTTCCATCACTGCAAGTAGCGATGTCAGTTCTGTCGGCACAGTCATCTTCGACCAAATCAAACCACATACCTGCTATGCCATCGACTTCTGCTGCCACCTGTCGATTGCCCCCATTGTCATAAGAGACAACAAGGAGGAGGAATACAGTCTCAACCTCCTAGAAATGGAGGAGGATTTGGAAGATGAAGGTGGGGATGAGGAACCCAATGAAGAAGGTTCTCCTTCCAGCTCAACCTTGTCTTGCTGTATTGAGGACTCTGTGTATACAACCCCAGGTCACCGCCTGAGGATCCATCCTTCCAGGCTTTGTTTAAACACATACAGGATGTGAAGAACTTTTCGCTTTGAAGTTGAAGACTCCAGTAAAGGAAACTTAATAGATTTCTCAGAAGTGTCAACTGCTTCCACTGTTGTGGTGCCACCTGTTTACCCTGCATTGGAAGATGCTACATTTGCTGCCTGGCATAGACCTGGCACTTTGCCAGCAGTCCCAAGGAAGTCTGACAAACAGTATCCTGCTCCATCTGTCAAGCTCTGTTATGCTTCCCAGCCTGAAATGAACTCTCTGCTTGTCATGGCTTTCCATGATCGCTCAAGAGCTCCTAGAATAATGAGGACCCTGCCTCCTGACAAGGAGGAATCTAGAAAATTGGATGTAATAGGGAAAAGGACTTGCGCCTTTTCCACTTTGAGCCTTTGCATTGAAAACTACCATGCCTGTATGATTAAGTACCAGAATAGCATCTGGAAGTCAGTTGTGGCTATGGCACAGACTTTGCAAGATAGCGCTTCAAAGGCAGAATTGATTAAAGCTGCCTCTGCTGGCGTGGATAATGGTAAACATTTACTAAGGTCAGCATATGATGCTTTAGATGCTGCAGCTAGATCAGCTGCTTCTGGTGTATACCTCAGATAGTACTCCTGGCTCAGAGAGGCAGGATTTGCTTCAGATGTGCAACAGGCCATGCTTAATGCTGTCTTTAAAGGTGGCTCCAAGCTATTCGGCCATGATGTAGATAATGCGTTAAAGGACATACAGTCTTCCAGACTAACTCTGCACTCTGTAAAGTCCCTGCACCCCCAGAATACATACAGAGGTCATGATAATGGCGCATTTCAGAACCCTGTCAGCTAGGAAGGCTGTTGCTGTCAGCCCGACCATGGCTGAGGTGGTGCCCCCCCCCAGCAGGACCTGCTGACCAAGGTGGCCATTCCAAACCCTCAAGGGTTCTGGTTCAGGCAGCCCTGCTGCCCCCAACACCATGTGACTCCTCACTTCCTCCCCATCCACAGCCTCTGCCAGGGGTGCAAGTGGGGGGATGGATCTCCCTTCACCTGCAGAAAGGGAGGAAGATCACCACAAATGAATGGATCCTGGAAATAGTGGAAAAAGGGCATGCACTGGAACTACTCTCAAAACCTCCAGTGCATCCTCCACCCCTTTCCTCATTACTCTTCGGGTCACCTGTCCCTCTTGTAGAAAGAAGTTCAGTCTGTGCTTCAGAAAAAGCAGTAGAGACAGTTCCTTCCAAAGAAAGGAACAGGGGGTTTTATACTAAACGTATTTTCTGGTCCCAAAAGCCACAGGAAACTTGAGTCCCATGTTGGACCTTAGAGCCCTGAAAAAATTAATTGAATACAGAAGTTTCAGATGGTGTCTCTTCAGGCTGTTATCCCCCTTTTGTAGGAAGGGGACTGGTTTTGTGATCTGGATATGAGGCTGCTTACCTTCATATCAAAATCAGAACATGCCATAGACAGTACCTCAGATTCACTCTGGAGGACTGCCATTAACAGTTCTGGTCTTGTTCTTTGGCTCATCCTCAGCACCGCAGGTATTTACCAAATGTTTTGCAGTTGTGGCAGCAGCCCTTAGGAGGAAAGGGCTTGATTTCTTCCCCTATCTGGATGACTGCCTCTACAAGGCTTGTCCAGGGAAGTGGTTCAACACTCAATATCTTGGACACAGCAGTTGTTCGAGGACCTGGACATCATGCTCAGCGTACCAAAATCTGTTTTTGCTCCATGCAAGCATCTCTGATATATTGGAGCAGTACTGGACATGGCAGTGGGCAGTACATTCCTGCCCCAGGACAGAGCAGAGTTCCTGATTGCTGAGGTGTGGCACATGCACAGCAATCACTTTGTGTCTGCTAGGACTTTGCTTCGCCTTCTGGACCTTGTATAACCATCCCATTATCACACCTGCATATGAGAATACCGCAGTGGATTCTTCGGATGCAGTGGGACTATCTGACGGACAAATTTGTACATATCATCCTCACCATATCCCCTCTAAGATCATCTCTGTTGTGGTGGATGGAACCCTTGCACTTAGTGCAGGGTGTCTCCTTCTTTTTCCCAGCTCCGAAGCACATCCTCACGACAGATGCCTTTAGGAAGGGATAGTGTGCCCACCCGGACTTATACCAGACCCAGGGTTTGTGGTCCGACTGAGACTCGAGTCTCCACATCAGTGTTCTGGAGATGATGGCTGTTCTTCTTGAGCTCCAGGCCATCGAAGAGCATATCTCTCCAGGCCCCCTGTCGACGAGGACTGATATCATCAGCATGATGCACTGTGTCAACAAGCAAGGGGGCACTCACTCATATCCTCCATGCAGGGAAGCCACGAGAGTATGGCAGTGGGCAGTCTCTCACAACCTGCGGTTGTCCGCCATTTTTCTCCCAGAAGTCCAAAACTGCTTAGCAGACAGACTAAGCTGGTCCCAGTTTTGGGTACATGAGTGGGAACTGTTGGCCTCCATGGTAAATTACCTCTTCGTAAGATGGGGTTGTCGAGAGTTGGACATTTTTGCATCACCAAACAATGCAAAACTGCTGCATTTCTGCTTACTCGCTGTAGGGCCTGTAGATTTTTTTGGCAAGGCTCCCTGTCCCTCTTCTAGTGGGGGTAGTTCCTTTAATGCATTCCCTCCAGTCCCTCTA